>OX375778.1:2543333-3815000 GCA_947359385.1 Chesias legatella | reverse complement strand
ATTTTTCATATCTTGTAAACTAGGAATCTTATAGCGAGCAGCAGTCAATTTTTTGTAGATAACTGGTAAATAAATAATAAAAGTGAGTAGTATTTATTTATCAGCATTTATTATATCTGTGTTCCTTTTTAAGTTTTTTAAAAACCTTAACCTAATACCTTATACTCTGCACTTGTAATATACTCCACTTCCTTCCAACTAATACATAAATGTGTAATAAGTAAAGGGACATGAGAACATTTGATATAGGTACGGAGCTATTACGGTAATTTGCAATATCTTACGGGCACTATATTTAAAAGCCAGACGACATCTGGTGGCCGATGAGAAGAGCTGGAAAACCGCAAGCTGTGGGCGGGACAACGAGCCGCCATCGAACCCACTCGCATTTTGACTTTAATGCAAAAGCGAATTGATGAAGAAAGAAGTATGAAAACCTCTTTGGCACAGTGATTCGACCTTTTTTTATAAATTGTGACGATAGGCTTGCACTAGGCTAGTTTTTATAATCCATACATATTGATATACAACCTTTTTAGTGTATATAAATATTTATGGACTGACTATCTTGACGCACAGGACATAATTATTATCTGATCATGGGCAGAATATTATATGTCTATGGTTGGGTGTTTTTATTACATTATAAGGACGTATACTACAAGGCATCCTTAACTAATTAGCACCTAAACTACTCATTAAAGAATAAGTAGCTGCAACACTGATGTGAATAATCATTTCGAAGTATCAAATCACAATTATCTTCATTGAGGAACCTTAGAACGAAACATATTTCATAAGCATTTTATTTTGTGATACAGTTACGGAACCAGCCACAGCCCACCTGGCGTTAAGTGGTAACCTCTGCTTACAACCGATGCCACTTGGTTCCTCCCCTACTAGGTACGACAAGACCCATGTCGCATCGTATGCGCCCGTAAGTGTAGGTAGAATGTCTCATGTGCCTGTATTTTCACCGCCGACCACACCTCTCAAACGCACAGGAGTTAACTTGCACACTTCCTTCCTTTTCGCCAGACAGACCACTCAGAGAGCGTTTAAAACGAATCAACGACTAATTGAGCCCCTGATTAATTAACAAAATTACATAATAACGTCGATTAACCAACAATGTTCACTATAGCCGCCGTTTTTTATGCGAGAAGGCTTTAAATGTGGCACTAAGGAGTCCTTTAAAGCGAAATGCACTTATTAGCTGAGAGCGCGACGAGTGCACTGCCTAATGGTTGCCATTCACCGGTTGAATGGAAACGTGGAATTACCAACAATTATATACTCTGAAAATGATAACTGGATGCGAGAAAACTCGGGGATTTACCGGTTGTCTCGCTGGGAACCAACCCACACAGACAGCGAGACTCGCTGTCTCGCTGGTTCAGACGTCGTGATTTTCGTAGGGGTTGTTTTCTTCTGCGCTGCCGTACTATATTGAGCAAAAATAATAGCTGTCAGTATTCAGTATTCATGTTATATATTTTACTCCAGCAGGCCTACCATAACGTCTTATTGAGATTCAGTTCGGGACCTAAAATGGATTGTTTATAATAATAATATAATATGGGTGGACATTTCACACAGCGCCATCTAGCCCCAAAGTGAGCTAAGCATAGCTTGTATCATGGGAACCAGAACACTAATATAACACTTTTTTTTTGTAAGTACAAACATATAATACATATGAACAACCAGACATAGAACAAACATCTATGTTCGTTACACAAATGTTTGTCCTGGGTGGGAATCGAACCCACGAACAACAGCGCAGAAGGCAGCGTTACTACCAACTGAGCTGTGAAGCCAGTCTGATTACTTAGTGCTAACCTACCATGACATTGTTCAAAGTAAATAAAAGTAATTTCTGATCAATGAGATCAGATCTATACATCTATACAAATAAATAAAATTGGAGTGTCTGTTTGTAATATGAAAATAACCGCTTTCGCGAGAAAAGTCGCGAGCAACAGCTAGTTCCTTTATAACACTTCTTAATCTAGATCTAACAACAAGAACATTTTGCCAGTATTATAGTGCTTTGTCTATGCTAGTACCAATGTGGAACTCGCATACATTCAGTGCCCGTGCATAGTAATTTTCACAAACACATTGAAGTATCCCACACGTGTACAACGTTTCAATTCGCTCTTCCAAAGTCCAACGTGTCCAAGATAGTAGTAGTACGTGCTAGCTACAATTGTAGGTACGTCCACAAACGAATTCATTTTCACAAAACTCATCTTGCAGACTGCCGTGACGTGTCACGGACTTTTGGTCAAACTTGGTATTTGGAAGAGACATCTTTATTTTAATCTATTTTGAGATTTTAGTTCTGCCGGCTTCCCCTGCGTGGTATCAGGAAAACTAGTAGGTGATGTGATATTCTATCACCTGTGTATTTTTTAGCATACAATAATATTTTTAAGATGTTGATGCGGCTGCCTCGCTTTTGCAGCGCTTCTGGAACGTTTGATGGTGGACTGCGTGGACGGTTTTCATGCGATTGTTCGTAAGGAGGTCTCTTCCCTTATCCAGTATGCGCGAGGCGCTATTGCTTATGCTTGAAGGCTCAAACATCAAATAAATTAAAAACATAATTTCACATTTGTAATACTAAAAGCACTTCTTCTTCTTCTTCTTCGAGTCACCGGTTCTGTCGAACCAGTGTGGTGAAAGGATTGTAAGTGCGCCTCAAAGAGGCTCCTTTCGTGCACTCGACACATGTCTTCGAATTTCAGGTCAGTACCGATAGACCACCACGCTATCACTAACTAAAAGCACTAGAGATATGCAAAGGTTCACTAAGTCTGGCGAGAAGATTTGAGGACTTTTTCCTTCGAAAAACATGACGCTTGTTTTCAAACTTTTAGTCTAAGAGTGTTCCTCAAAATTTCTTTCATCGTTTTGAGAACTGCGTTCATATTTTATCACACGAAAATCTCATTCTATTTGAATGCCTGATTGTGAACTATCGACCTCGGATTCATACACAGTATTTGTACTGTTAGGTCACACGCCCTCACTGTGTGGGCTTCAGGTAACTATACACCTACTAAATTAATTGGTCCATAAATAAGCGAGTTATCTCATCTAGCGGCGTTAGATCTAGCGTGCGGCACGGCGGCGACGCGTGGCCGGAAGCGTCACGGCCGCGTGAAGACCGGAAATGGGCAGGATGACCGGATCCTATCTCCGGCCGGCTCCTGCCTACCTGTCGCCATGTTGTGACGTCGCGCCCGACATGCTCCGCCGGCCGGATACGTCCACAGATTTACGGATTGTCTACGTTGTAACGTTGTTTGGGGAATCTAGAATGGATCAATTAATGCGATTCATAAAGACATTTTAACAGTCACAGACATAGTAACAGTAACAACATGATATCTTTATTCAATTCTATTGATACGAGCACTATCATAACGTAAACTTCACATAAACCTACTCTGGTTATGCAAGAGTAAATGGACTACAATCTACCACGGAGGCCTAACCTGGATTTTTTAATTAACTTCTTATACCTAGATTGAATGTCTTTATTGTAACACTCTATTTGTATGGGGATGCTAATAAAGGGTGTAGATCGCGTGTCGCTGCCGACATATGGGCATGCCCGCTGTCAGGTGGCCTCGAAGGCGGGCTCCGGGCACCTGCCAATATTTATATGTAACGTATCTTATGATTCCTTCCCTGCTGTTATAAACGTTGAGGTAAATAAGCAAGACTCTTGCCTGTCACTCAAGCTCAAACTGCGGTGGGTTGCAAAGCCTCGCGATACATAGATACATGATTCGATTCTCTTATTCATTTCATCGATCGGGTAAGAAAGAACCTCACGCACTATTTGGTCTCCCTACCTGCGAAGATTTATATTATGCATGAAACTTTGTGTACATTTGAAAATAAATTATAAGGAATCGATGTAATTTTATTGACATTAATCAGGCACATTTACGATTAACTTTTATATAGTTTTCTTTAAATACCCCCACGGTAATAGTAAAAATAATATAAATACTTTTATCAATATATTGCGTGTAAACGACAGACTATTATGGAGTACAAACCACTTGACACATGGCGCGTAGGGGCACAAATTAAGAGGGCGTAGCAAGTAACACCGCGTTAATTACACAACTGCTTAGAGGCATACTATTTGATTATCGACGGTAATTTTTAAGTACGTTATAACTTTTAGTAAAATTAAAATGAGCTTGTGTCGAAAATAGATGAAAGATTAGATGTGAAAAGGTGTTATTACGAGTTTTTAACTGATGAAAGTATACAATCTAGATACACAATTTAAGTTTGAGAAGACCGAAGGTGAATCAAATTTCACTTGTGGGTTTGGAAATACATCGATGGAAATTTTTTGGTCCGCTAACTTAGCTGTGGACCTACCAACAATGAACGTGTTTTCTGCTCTCAACAATAATCAATATCCGTCAAGCAAAAACACAAACGCTCCCAATTTTTTGTCATTTTTCAATTTCTCACGTAGAACGAGAAACTAATTTATTAGCCCTCGATATAAATAGCTTGAAGACAGGCGTGTCCAAATATATTGTTTTACACATTTTTTCTATACGAACACAAAATGAATGAGGTTTGCTAGCTGAGATAAAAGGTCCGGGTCTAATTAGAGAATGTTGAGACACATGTTTATTATCATGTTTTGTACGGTATTTTGTTCTCATGATTTATTCTGGATCACAGTTTCACGAATAAAAAATTTCTTATTATCAATAGAACCTTATGTCCTATAGGAACCAATGTCTGGATAGAACACCTACGTATATTTGTTTTGTAAATCCATACATATATGTAACACTCAGACAGAACAAACATCTATGTCCATCACACAAATATTTTTCCTTGGTGGGAGTCGAACCTACGACCTGCATCGCAGAAGACAGTGTTACTACCAATTCAGCTGAGTCCAGCCATACATCATTTGGCTTGAATTGATTAGAATTTTAATACCAACTTTCACATTATGTTTCCATTTTTATTGATAAGTTATCGACTTGTAATATTATTAATGTTTTTTTTTTTCATTATTTTTAATACCTATGAACCATGCCGATGGTGGCGTTGCAAGCGTCGTGGTCCAATGGTAAATGCCTCAAGTTTTTGTCCTAGAATCACAAATTCAAAGACATGTGTCAAGTACACTAAAGGGGCCTCAGGGGCGCACTGGCTTCGAGCTAGCCTGTGATGAGAGTAGTCACCATGTAGAGGTAACAAACTGTTCCCATTTGAAACTGCACCCAAGCTACGGATGGTTCGTTGTGATGGTCTGTTAACCGACTGATTGGAATCGACCATATGTTGGGTTAAATCAACGTGATTTCCGTCTCGGGACACGAACTAATTTAACGTGTCTGGAACCCCTTCTAATGAGATCGATTGTGGTTTCCATGTTTTTTGTTTTAAGAATCCCTAATTTGACATAATAATAATTTGATGATGCTCCTACTGTGTCGGATATTATGTTTCTTTTTTATATTGGTGGACATTTCATACTTCGCCATATAGCCTTAAACTAAGCATAGCTTGTACTACGGAAACCAAATCACTGTCAGAACATGTACATACATATATACTTTTATGCATAATACATAAATTAAATACATATTAACACCCATACAAAGAACAAACATCAATGCTCGTCGCACAAATGTTTGTACTAGGTGGGAATCGAAACCACGACGTACAGTTCAGAAGGCAGAATTACTACCGAGCTTTGATGCCAGTCGCTTTATGAGCATAATTATATATATCATAGTTTTTAATTATTTATCATAATTTCGAAACAAATCCACATGGTAATCGGGTGAAATACTTACTTGATATATATATATAATAAAGTGCGGCGAAGAATCTAAGCTGATAAATCTGATAATAAACCGTTTGAAAAATATGTAAATAAATACATATTGTTAATTTTAAGATGTGCTCTGTACCTTTTAGAACAAAACATTTAATTTGTATCTGTAATTCACTTATACAGCCAATAAGCTACGCTACGCCAATAAACTCATGATAATTATGGCGTGAAAATGCCTAAGAACATCCGAAAAATATCCTAACATTTCTCACGGGATCAGAATATTCTTTCTGCTAAGTTATGTCAGTAGCGCGAGGAAGCTGCGACGTGGAATGCGCTTTCACATTTCACGCATAACTCGCTTCGTATTCATAAAGTATTTTTTCGTCGTGTGTCGTTGGGAACTATTAGCGTCTGTAATGGGGTAATGGTACATAATGACAATAATTTAATCGGCACATTAACTGAGCGTTTTGGCAATGCCATCGCCACAACAACGCCATGTCGCACGTCGTACCACCTACTACCAGTGTTCCAAATACCATAATCGACTTTTGGATATATTTTGATCATTTTATCAGATTGACAGTTTTTTTTATTTGACACATTTACGGATCGAGCTGACGGCCCACAGTAACCGATTTCAGCTTTAGCAGCATACTACTCCACCTCTAAATAACTGTGAAGTTAAAGTTATTTTTATATGTAAACCCTACAACTTTAGTTGATTAAGATGACATAATATGCCAAATCATCTGATTAATGGCTCTATAATAGACGTCACGAATGGATATTATACAATGAAATGAAATGAAACATTAAACTGCAAACAATTCAATTCTGTAAAATCTGAAGAGCCGATAACATTTGACTAAAGTGGTAGAAAGTAGATGTGGGCCCCTGAACAGTGGTGCTTTCTGATTCTTCTTTATGAATGTCGATCGTATCATACAATGTATTAAAATAAAAAACATTGAACATAAAATTTATTATGCTTAAGGATAAAAATAACAAAGTATATTTTAACAAAATTCATTTTTGTGTTCACATCAATCCGCTTCGGTTGAATATATTAGCTAAACTAAATGATATATCTACACACCACTTGTGAATAAGCCGATCGATTGTGACAATATTTGTTTTCAACTCGAAAGACGCTCACTAATATTGGTGTCAATGGTAAGGGAATGATATTCGCGTGTGTTCGTCAATTCGCTTTGGAGACGTGTCGCCTTAAGGTTACGTTTAGGGTGGTTTGAGCGGAACACTGTTATCGTGATCTCCACGGAAATACTGATGTGTCATTTGCACTCACGTACCTTTTAATTTAAAGTCCCCGAGGCATAGAACGTACTTCTACCACGATTGTTGAACGTGCGATTTTTAATAACCATTATTTAAGTACGGCTGGCGATTTTTCACTAATGTATCATTATAAATTAAGGTATTAAATGGTTGTCTGGAAGAAATCTTATATAGAATTCAGTTTAAGCAGCCACCATGATTTATTTTCCTTCACTTGTGTTTCATTGAAGACTTTATTATTATTATAACATTTTATATAAGAGCATGGTGGCCCAGTGATTAGACCCCGAGTTTCCATCCGGAGGTCGCTGGTTCACATTCCGATGCGTACCAATGAGTTTTCTTACTTAAAAAAGTAAAATTTATGTGCGGCATTACCACGTTTTCAAAAGAAGGAAAACTTCGCGAAGAAACCGGCATATCTTAAACCGGAGTTGTGTTCCCATAAATAAATATTGGTGTACATTTCACACAGCGCCATCTAGCCCCAAAGCTAAGCATAGTTTGTATCATGGGAACCAGACAACTGATATAATACTTACTCGTACATACTTTTTTTTTGTAAATACATACATATGATACATATTAACACCCAGGCACAGAACAAGCATCTATATTTGTCATACAAATATTTGTCCTGGATGTGAATCGAACCCACGACCTACAGCGTTTAAGGCTGGGTCACTACTAACTGACCTGTGAGGCCTGTCCATATAAGGAATACAAATTGTAAATTTCTGCAGATGATTTAGAATTATCACAGAGATTTTGCGCGTGCGCTTTCTCAAAGTTTATAATGAGCCCTTGGAGTGCGTAGTCACGTGTGGTAACAAGCGGTATGCGAGTCTCGCTCAATCCTCGATATTTTTTATGTTTATTGGATTTTTCTACACATCGACATGACTTCGAAAGCAGGCGGCAAAAGGGCCTTTTCTTAAAAAACTCGCACCTCGAAACATTTTATTTTGAATGCGTAGAATTTTTCAATCAAAAAAAGTAAGCTTCAAATCATTTGTTGTACTTTTTCTTGTTTAACGGCATTATAGTTATGTTGTGTAGTATATAGAAACACGTAGTTGAAATGCAAATACCCATATAAATCACAAAATAGTAAATATATTTTAATAAAACAGATCATTATTAAAAGCTGATAAACACGTATAACAATACCTAAATAGAGGATAAGCAAAAAACCGAATTATGTCAACTCTATAGTGACTCGATGCACAAACATTAGTTAACCAAATCAGATTATTTCGAACCCGTGACATTAATATCGAAAACAATAAAAAGTCCCTTGAGTAATACCCGAGCACCCGATCCCGCAGTTATCTGACAAAGACATCGCGTAACCTGCGGCCATATCGCATTACACATAAAATATTTATTATTTATTGCGTGTAATTAATAAAACACACGGGAGCTACAAAAACAAGTAGCCCAACAGGAAGATGTATATAACTCAATCGGTTTGCCGGGCTTGCGCGATTTGTTACAGTCCAGATTGGATCTGCGCAGGCGCATTGTGTCTGAGCATGGCGAACAAAGGCGAACGAGGCCTCGGCCAATTTATACCTTCTACTACAATATAGAAGCAAGAGAAGCACTCAAGGCGAGCACACACCCACGCACACCCACACCCACACCCATACATACACTCACACATACACACGCACGCATGCACGCACGCACGCACGCACGCACGCACGCACGCACGCACGCACGCACGCACACAGACACACACACACTATATATACAAAATAAACTCCGTTCAAAATTTAAAGTCTTTGATTACCAATATTTCGGAATGAGTCTATGGTCATTCCTACTTTCTATATGTTTTAAAATGTTAGAAGCTTGGATAACGCACTTTTATGACTTTCATTGGATTAGAAGAAAATTGGCAAATTAAAATCAGGCAATCGAATCTAATTCTCTCATTTCACTCTGTTTGAACCACTAACGTGAGACCGTTAAAGTTCGTTTCAGTAGCGTTTGGTTTCTTTCGATATGTCTGGTCTGCAATGTAAACAGTGGTTTGCTCACAGTAGCTTAATGTCTTAACATGATAAGGTATCAGTTTGTTTGGAAATATTCTTTGGTGGCGAGGCGAGCGCTCAAGTTCAAGTGCTGATGAGAAGATATGCTGAGAAGAAGTGAAAGAGCTCAACTAAGAAAATGAACTGACCTGACCCATCGAGGCTGTATGACATCCTCCAGCGATGACCCGGGTAAAATATTGAACATGATCTGCAGATATCATTAATACAATCACTTGAAAATTGCCTTATTTCAAACAATATTATGTACACGTCCTACCTCTATAAAATCGCCTATCTCTAGCCTCAAAGGTTTGCTGGAAGAGAACTATTTTTAGGGTTAAGCAGGTTTGTACCATGTATTATTACTTATGAATTGTTGTTATGTTTTCTGTGTACAGTAAAGAATAAAGAAAGAACAATAAACGAAGCGGGGATATCATATGGACATGCAGATGCATATCATACAGTGATTCTGATTCAAGGACATAACAAAGTTTTCTCACTTTGTATTCAAAATTTCGAATCGCGCACAAAATATTTCATACCTATTTTCTTTTCAGGTCACGATAGTTTTGGGAAAAAGACAACTGGTAAATAAAGCTAGAAGTCTATTATTGAATAGGTTTAAGAAAATAATGTTAACAATGAAAACATTTGTGAAAGTGATTATTGAAATGATATTTTTGCCATTACAAGAGTTGCAACTCGTTAAAAAACAAATAAGTATTTGGAAATTGTATTATCATTGCTGCTAATTTGCAATGGGAAATAAATCGTGGAAATAAAAGAAGTTTTCCTTAATTATAGTAACGGAACGAGTAGGTGAGTTAAGCAGTAAAGTGGTAAGCGGTTAAGTGGTATCCTATACCATAACACCAACACAAATTGGTACAACTGTACCAGGAGGAATTTTTACCGTAGCTAGTGGAGGAGACATCAACAAACCAACAAACATACTTTCAGATTAATCATTTAGAGAGTGATGATATGTGATATATGCCTATTTTGCAAACTAAGCCGTTATACATGGTACATTTGAAGTACGAGTACTAACTAAAGCATACTGATACTAATCGTGAAGATTAATCTATTAATCGAATTTAATAGATGTTATAATGTAATCCCGCTCAGCATTTATTAGAGTAATTGTGTATTTAATAGGCTTGAAACAGATCCCGTTATGATTAGTTTAATGAGGTCCAAATTGATAGATTCCGTTGATAGTGATACATCCAATCTCGTTAGAGATGGACCGACATAGTATAAGTAGACAAGATTCTTATGTCTTTTAATTGTATTCTTTATTGCAGATATCTAACGTAGGGCTGGGGTGAAGCAGCGTATCATGATGACGTAATAATAATAATATTGGTGGACATTTCACACAGCGCCATCTAGCCCCAAAGTAAGCAAAGCACAGCTTGTGTCATGAGAACCAGACAACTGATATAATACTTATATACTTTTTTTTGTAAATACATACATATAATACAAATATAAATACAAATACATACTGACGCCCAGACACAAAACAAACATCTGTATCTGTATATCTGTATCTGTATATTCGTCACACAAATGTCTGTCCTGGGTGGGAATCGAACCCAGGACCTACAGCATAGAAGGCAGGAATACTATCAACTGAGCTGTGAGGCCAGTCAAGTAATGGCTGACGACTAAGAGTTGGGTTCCGCTGGCCAAACGCCTCACCTTTTTTTATGTGATACAGTTACGGAACGAGCCGACGGCCCACCTGGTGTTAAGTGGTAACCTCTGCCCATAACAAGCGATGTGACTTGGGTTCTCCCATACGAGACAAGACCCAGGTCGCATCGTATGCGCCCGTAACTCTGAGACTGGTGGAATGTCTCATGTGCCTAATCTCACCTTTCTCTCAACCACTGCCGTGGCAGACGTCGCAGAGTCGTTTTTTGATTCTCTTCGTTAGAATTTTATATTGTACAATTAATTATATTCAAACACATCAACTAAATTATAATGCTTGCGTATCGTTTGGTTTGTTTAGGAGACAGAATTGTCTTCGACTTCCACACCAGCGGCGTGTAAAGGTGGAACGTCCAATGAATCATGTTCAAAGTGTGGATATCAGCGTTATGGACACGCGGTTGATCGTGAGTAAAGGAAGCGACTCTGTCCCTCACGAATTTAGCGAATCGTTTGTTACTGGTTGATTTAATACGAGCCGTATGAAAATTGAATTATGCACCATTGCACTATTGACCATTAAGCTATCAGATAAACGTTTGTGAAATATGTAATTTTATATCTGTTATAAGTTTTGTTGACAATGACGATCTCATAGTGTCAAAAATACCTGAAAAACTCAGTTACCTACACAAAATTTTTACTTTATTATATCCTTTACGAGCTTTCTTGATTCGGACTTCACCTAGACACTATTTCTTGGAACGGCCAGTTTAACCGAGAGGTAACAGAGTAACAAGAAATTATTTTTATACCCATATAAATTTCACTTAAAGTGGACACGATTCTCTGCATAAATAGCCACGGTAGCTGTTCGATAAATCTTTACAATCGACGCCCCCGCAGACTGTATGTTGTAGAATGAAAGTCAGTGATCATTTTATTATAACATACAACCGTAGACAGCATAATTATCACGTGAGATTGCAAATCAAGCAGGAGATTGTATTACCTACCTTGCTTCTATTCGGTGCCAACTATTGTAGCGTCTACAAGATTTTGACGCTTGGGGTTTCGTTCTCTCTTTTATTACTGTCACATCCACAACTTGAAAAAGAGATAAATTACAATGTAACTTGCAGTATTGGTCTCAAAAATAAGAGGCTTAAAGTGCCTATAGAATACCGTTACAATTTTGTATAGAATAATTCCAGCTGGTTAAAGCTTAGCTGGTTAGACCCTACGTGACCAAACAGGAGTTTTTATTTTCACTCTCTCATTACCTAAATATTAATAACCAAAACTTGTTACCTTTCAGTTGGAATTGGCTGACGTTGCAACATAACTGGTTTAGACTTGGTCTGGCTAACCAGACCAAGTCTAAGTCTTCAAACTAATTTAATATTTGTGTTTTAGCGATTACCTTAAAAGCCAGTGCAATGGAGTGCGTAAATCATGATTAGCTCCTAGTCTATTCAAAAGATATCCTAGGTCAGGGCTGGCTTTGTACGGATGCTGTTGCTGGGTTATTGAATTGAGGGGATTCATTCATTGTGCTTTAACTTTGGCAAGTGGTAGCCGTGTGGTAACAATGTTAATGCTAAGGAGACAATACGGTTGAATAAGACTTCTTGAAAAGTTTCTCATGAAATATTCGTGAAGTTTTTTTTTATATAATTGAAGTCACGGAACGTGCTGACGGCAACAGCAATACGACTCAAGTTTTCTCCATAGTACTAGATGACTCGTCGCTTTGCGTCCTCGAGACGGGGATGTTACGTCTCATGCGCCTGCAATTTCGTCGGCACCCACTCCCTTCCACCGGAACACAGCAACACCGGGTGCATCACTGCTTGGCGGCAGATTACCAGGTGTGGTGGCAGTACTTCTCCGGGCGAATTTAGCACAAGTTCTACTGCTACTTTGGGTTGCTCCTTTTGCACCACCCGGGGGACACGTGTATGGATTCAAAGGTTAATTGCATACGGACGCGAGCAACGTGGCCCCCCAAAAGTATTGCATCCGGATGCATATTAGTTGACGGCAGGCTGAGGAACTGCAAAAGGCTAAAAATCTTCTGAACCTGATAACATGTTCAGTCAACTCTTTGAGAACAAGCGAATTCGATAAAACGAGACGCGAATCACACCATATTCAGATTAAACACAGTAGGCGATATAAAAGCGATGCATTGTCGCGATTTCCGCTGGCCATTATAAATCTTGCGGGCAGTGGGACGGCAATAAATAACCCGGCTTATACCGCGAGTCTGCGAGTGTTCACGGAGTACAAGCTTGAGAACTTGTGCTACTGCAAAATTGGACTTGTCATGAATGTAAATTGTTACCTGGTGAACTGTAAAAATAAGATTGCTATACAGTTAAAAATCTAATTACCTGGCTGAAATGAGTTTTATACTTGGTCCGGACAAGACAACGAAAACTAATGAGATAACTAATCCTAATTTTAGTCAGATTTGGAGACCACAGAAAGCTAACATCTTTTTTTTATGAGATACCGTCACGAGTCACCTGGTGTTAAGTGGTAACCTCTGCCCATAACAAGCAACACGGCTTGGGTCTTCCCCTACTTAGGTACCACAAGACCTAAAACAATTCGTATGCACCAGTAAATTTGAGATTAGATATAGTCTCATTTGCCTGTAAATTCACCAGCAACCACAACCTTCAAACCAGAACAGAGTAACGCGAATGCATTACTACTTGGCGGTGGTATGGGTATGGTGCCAGTACTTCCCGGACGAACTTGGCGCAATTCCTTCAGCTACTTAAACAAGCAAAACCAAATTAAAACACGGTCAATGTGGAGCAAGTTTGACTTTTATTGAAACCACAAGTATCACTTAAGAAGATAACTGCTCTAATAAACTGAAAATATAATAACACTTGCTCTTATTATCTTGCATGAGAATCCTCTATAGAGTAACTGTAGTGGCAATCAATATTTTCAATCAATCCATCCAACATAATGTCCAACCGTAATCAAACAGCTGTAACATTATACCACATTACATCTGACAGAAGGTACGTAACCAAATGAGCTTCCGTACGGTATATTTTATGTTATGTCCCAACCCGAGTTAACCGGACCAGAGATGGGACAGTGTCGGAATATACCGAGAGATAAATAAGGTATATGCCAAGATATAATAAGAATATGTTATGTAAAATTTTCTTATCTTTTAAGTAAGGAATAGAATTAGACGATCCTAAAACCATTAATTTGGATTGATTGGTGAAGAAGAATGTGCCTAATTGGTTGAAATTGCAACAAAACCAGAAATCGTTGGAAAGAAAAAACATGCCATTTCAGTAGTCGTTATAAAATCAACGGAGAAAAGTGTGATTTAGTTATAGTGTTATCCAGCCAAGAGTTGATGAATAAGTCAAATACATATTAATATATAAATGTATATTATACACAATTTATATAATAAATGTTGATGGACAATTAACACAACGCATCTATCCCCAATACTACTCGAACTAGATAACAGTTTTTTTTTATTATACATTTCATAAATACATATACAGGGTGTGGCGTAATGAGTGGATAATAGGGTACCTGCGGGTAGGGGCCATTGTGGCGGTTCAGAAAAATATTTGTTATGCTCAGTAAAAGTGCCTCGGTTTTCGAGATATTCGACATTTTCGAAATTTAAGAAATATTTCACCCTTCGTCACTATTTTTGGCGCCCAGACTGCAAATGAATTTTTTTTTTCTATCTGTTTTTTGGATAGTATTCTTGGATAGATGTGCTATCGAATGGAAACTATTATTTTTATAACACAAGCACAGTTATGTTTTTAAAATAAGATTTCACTAAAATTTTACTTGCTTCGAAAATTTGAAAATGTCGAATATCTCGAAAACCGAGGCACTTTTACTGAGCATAACAAATATTTTTCTGAACCGCCACAATGGCCCCTACCCGCAGGTACCCTATTATCCACTCATTACGCCACACCCTGTATATACCCAGTAATACCCAGTCACAAACATCTACGATCGTAATAAAAAAACTTAGTGGAAATACAACTAGAAAACGTCCTATAGCGCAGAAGCCAGATTTGCTGCCAACTGAGCTGTTAATAGGCTAGTCACAAAAAAATACCAATCCAATGGTTGGTCAACCATAGGTCCCGTGAGAGAATGAGTATACGAAGCGATCCCCAGTGTACCACAAGCCTTACATGAATATATGACGATAGAATTTCCTTCCTGTCCAATAAAAATCGCATCCAGTATCGTCTCTCGCAGGAAACCGGGCACGTCGTAATAAGTCTAACAAATAAAATAATTCTCGGGTAAAATATACACACTAATGTGACTAATATTATAATATCTGACGGTAAGGATATCTACTAGTCCCGGAAGATTTAGGTGTCGCATGGAAAGTGTTATGCAAGATAGATTATAAACATTTTTTTTACTGAAAACTCTATCCCTTGGTATAATTATTTTAAATTCTTCATTCTACCGTTTCTCAGTTGGCATCAGCAACACAGAATATAGATGCCGAATTATCAAAAAATAAAGTCTTTACTCGAATGGACATTGTTGTTTTTCGCCTAATATTGCTTTGACAGCGTTTGCGCGTCTTTTTTGTGCGAGTGCAGGGCTCTCAACCGATACACTTTTTCATTATCGTAACCGTGATCATGGTCGTGATCGTGCTCGTGATCCTGATCTTGTTCGTGATCGCGATCGCGCTCGTGATCCTGATCTTATTAGTGATAGTGATCGTGATCGTGCTCGTGATCCTGGTTGTGTTCGTGATCTTGTTCGTGTTCGTGTTCGTGTTCATGATCGAGATCGTTATCCTGATCGTGTTCATGATCGTGATCGTGAACATTGATCATGTTCGTTATTGTGATCGTGGGCAGATATTACTATAATCATCGTCCTCGTCTCATGGAAATTATCATCACCATCATCATCAACTCTGTTACATTTTAATATTGACAATGTATCCTAATTCTCAATTTATTATGTTACTTTAACATTCATAACCTGACTGACTCCCTCGCGCATGGTGAGGTTCGACTCGCGCGCAGCAGCCGCGGCTCGTAAACCGTAGACCACACGCGGGCGAGGTGTGAAGGCAGAGCGGCCGCGCGGCGGGGGCGCGCATAACTCACGGCCAGCGGGGCGCCGCCCGCCGCGCCGCCCGCCGCCGCCCGCGCCATTCATGCTACCTGGGCGACGGCGGATACATCGATGTATCGACCGCTAGACACACTGTCTGTGCCATATTCGTCAAAATCATGTACAAAACTAAGGCAATATGATAACTTAACATGTGAAATAAATAGTTATACCACATCCAGTTTCAACTTTACTTTTATGTTAAAGTGGATGAGCTGACGGGCCACTGAGAGTGGTCACCGTTGCCTATGGACATCTGCAATACCGAGCGTGGTCTGTTACCCCGAGTTTAAATCCGGAGGTCGCCGGTTCAAATTCCGACGTGCATCTATGAATTTTTCGCTTAAAAGATTTATGTGTATTGCTCACATAAATCTTTTAAGTTTATCTTTTATCTTTTAATCTTCACGTTCTCAAAACGGTGAAGGAAAACATTGCGAGGAAACCGACATGTCTTAGAACTGAAAATTCAAAGACATGTGTCAAGTGCACGAAAGGAGCCTCTTTGAGACGCACTTATAATCCTTTCACACTGGTTCGAGAGAACCAGTGACTCGAATAGCTAGATAGAGATCTGCAATACTGATTCTTTTATCCGAGCGACCATTGCGAGTATTAAGAGCTTTATTTTCAAAAATATAAAAATTTCATGTGCTGGCTAATACTAAAGATAAATACAATGTAGATAGGCGAATTACGGAATAGATATATATATATCTACTATTCCGTAATTCGCCTATACTCACCAATTAATATAACTGTAAGTTCTTATTTTTTTATTGCTTAAAATTAAACCAACCATGATATTATTCTATTAAATAAATGCTTACACACCCTTACTCCCGAATGGGATTCCCAATGTTTGCAGGTAGCATGGACACAAACACAGGTCGAACCGTAGGTAGCCATGGACCCTTCAAACTGTCATATATATAAAGGCACATAACTATTAATGTAACTGTAAATAGTAGGGATTTCCATTATCTACGGTGAGAAAGAGACTTGAAAACCTATATAAATATATTTATATATTTGTATTTATCTATTAGTGTATATTAAAAACATAATTGAACAAATTATATATGAAAAATAAATTATAGACTGCACATAGTTATACTACACTTATAGATAGATAAGAAACGTTTGTAAATTATAATTAGTTCCGGAGATATAGAAAAATATGTAGGTAGGTAATTGAAAATAATTTGTAGGTTAAGTGACGGATTTAAAAGGAATTAAAAAGAGTTTTCTGAACATAATATATCAAAAACAACAATTTGCGCTTAACGGCCTTTTAGTTAAAGGACGGAAGTATGACAAAAAGGCTCTTTTCCCGCCAAACTGATACATACTTATTAATAAAATAAGACAGTCAATACCTACTACATTTTTATTAATGTTCAATTCCTATAATCACCTGTACAAACTTAACCAAACATAATTCGGCTATAATGACACATCTCTAATTCAACCGCGCGTGGCATCCTACAATTTAATTCTTAGTAGCGTTTGCACGCAGCCGCACCCATGCTTATAAAATGATGTTCATTGCGACCGTCCAATTCCTGACATGCGGGATGAGAATCATATTCATATGCATTATTAGAAAGAATTTCTTTCACTTATTTTTAACCTAAGACACAAAGAAGTCAGGTAATTTTTTCAAAGAAAAATAACTGAAAAACATCTATACCAAAAAATTCTAATAATAATAATGGTGAACATTTCACACAGCGCCATCTAGCCCCAAATTAAGCTAAGCATAGCTTGTATCATGGGAACTAGAGAACTGATATAATACTTGTATACTTTTTTTGTAAATACATACATATATTAACACTCAGACACAGAACAAACATCTATGTTCGTCACAAAAAGTTTGTCCTGGGTGGGAATCGAACCCACGACCTACGGCGCAGAAGGCAGGGTTACTACCAACTGAGCTATGAGGCCAGTCAATAAATATAGTGACTCTTTATCTTTCACACAAAAAGTTACAATACCATCGTTTTGTGTAGGTATACTTTTATCATAGTATTTTAGAATAAATTTAATTTTATTCGGCCATTATCTATATCCTTGAGAACTTCGCACTGTAAAATATTTAGACAGTTTTTAAATAGTTAAATTTAAAAAAGATGACACGGACAGACCTACAGATCTACACGTTATTAGAGCAGTATCCCACAATTTAGTTCTTATAAATTAGACGCGCGTAACCCGTTATTGTAATATCGGTAGCGGTGCGGTGGCGTGCATCGTTACTGTAATTTGATTTCGTTCACGAATATTCAGCATACGGCCGGTAATACGAGTCGGCTCATCGCACAAATAAAACGCCATAATTTAACTTAAAACCCCAAAAAAAAGTCACTTAGGAGTTGCAACTTTACAATATTTATGGCGATTTGATGTGAGCTTCGTGCAATTGGTTATTTGCTCATTATATTTTGCCGCTTTTGAGTTACGTGAGAGCCGAAGTGGCATAACGTTTGAGATAACGAGATATATTGTTATGGCAAAATTATAGAGCACAATACAAGACCGAATTTGTTGTGAAGGAAACTGGTTGTTTTTGTGATGGATGCGCGCGTTGGCGTGCGCATGCGCTGAGACAACGGACACGTTAGGCGGTTAATATACACGCCAGTAAATTAATATGCAAGCCAGTAACTTGCACGAGAGCAAACCACGCTTCATCATGAGAACGAATGCGTCTAGAGAATACTGAGAATGGTTCCAAATAAACTTTTTTTTCAAGTCAAAAAATTTATTTCCATAGAATTCATAAAAAAATTAATGGCTTGGAAACGTCAATAATATGCAAACAAGTCTAATATCGCCAAGTTTGACGCCTGTTCAAACCCTATCTGGATCTATCTTGACCCTACCCTTTCTACCCTAACTGGATCAACGACCTTCCATGGGGAAGAAGAGATAAAACCCCCTAAAAGGCTTCCATTTTTTTAAGCTACTATATATACCAATTCTTTACTGCAGTCTCCTTTAGGTCGTACCTACATACATATTGCCAAATAAACAGATGGGTATTAACACGGAAAGTTAATTTGTAAACAGTTAATTTAATATATTTTTATTCTGTGGCCTACTTACATACATGCGTCGCGCAGTCTTATAAAGAAATAATGACATTCAGCCGTTAGCCGTTTTTCACTCACGTGTATCTCACCTTTTAATTATATTGCGTACACAGAGTGGACAACCTGTAATTATTATAAACAATAGGCTTTGATTACCTCCTAAGTGAAACAGCTGAGTGTAGGAGTGCTGTGTCAAGAATTAACGATTTTGTATTTATTAAACAAATATATTAAAAACTTAAATAACATTTTTTGACTTGTACTCATAAATTATATAATTGTTTGTAAATTTTTGACAACATTGGTTATTTGAATAAGCACTTGTTACTTTTTATATACAGATATATTATACAATTTACTTTTATGTGTTATGTTTATGTGTTTTGAGTACAATTCCACCTGAACTGGATCAATGAGCTATCTATAACCGTCGGTCTCTAGATGGCGCAATTAATTTAATTATTTTTTGTAAATATTATGAACGTATGTTAATTTTAAAAGTATCTAAATGTATTACAATATATAATAATATATATGTTTTATATATTGTAATAGATTGAAGTACAGTAGTATTTTCATGTAGATTATTTTTAACTGCGTCTTTTTAGAGGCTCGGCATATTTTGTTGTATGTTAAACTGTTGAGACTATTTTATGAAATAAGATACATTATAAACACTGTTATAATACCAAGATACGTCCGATTGTTATGGGTCGTTACACCAACAACATTATCTACTTACCTTCATAAAATTTTATATTGTCTTTAAATAACTGCTTCGAAAACAAGCATTGTAATATATTATTATGATTTTTCTCATCTTTTCCATACTCGTATAACAGAATGACAACAATGTTTTTAAAGAATTACCAAGATCATATTTCTTAAAAATTAGGAATTGAAATGATTGAAGCTATAAATGTTTTTGTGTAAATAGAGATGAAGCGAAGATTGCATATTCTGCTATGTAAGATATAAAAACGATACTTATACTTATTACATTAAACTTTGAAACTTAAAAAAAAATTTCCTTTAAATGTTGGAGGGAGAAAAGGACAGTTTAGACATAAGCTCGTTAAAATTTAACTTATATCCAGGATACAGGACAGAGCTTATGATATCCTGGTTACTGTGGGGTATAATATGATATCTGTACAGATGAGAATATACGACGAAACGCGTAAAGCAAAAATGTGGAGTCATTTTTCCCGTTTAAATACAAAATGGCCATTTTACAAAAACCCTCGGTTTCAGTCAGGTGAAGAGATAGATCTCTAGATTTGCAATTATATTTCGAGAAGTTACATCGAATATATTCAGTTTAGGTGACATCAACATCGCATAAAAAGGCGAGAAAATAAGACAGACTACTGTCCAGACAATTTTTTTTTACGAGAATCTGTTACCGAGCTTGCTAACGGCCCAGCGATGCGACTTGGGTCCTTCCGCCCCTACTTGGTACGACAAGACTGAAGTCGCATCGTATGCGCCCATAACTCTGACACGTGTAGGTGGAATGTCTCATGTGCCTGTAATTTCACCGGCAACCACACCTTTCAAACCGGAACACAGAAACGCAAATGCGTTACTGCTTGACGGCAGAAATGGGCATCGTGGCAGAACTTCCCTGGCTTGAGTTCTACTGCGCTTAAAATACAACAAGTTATCTAATACATCTACTTTAATGTTATATCCTCCCTGGTGACTTGTAACACAGGTTTTAAACAAAACTATATCAGGCACCAGTCTCGCACGAAGTAGGTTTTTGCTCGCCCTACATTAGGTATTGTATCTAGTTTTAAGATAAACCTACATTTTTCGAGAAATAAAGATTATTATAATGTTACATCTTCCAAAAAATTTTAGAATCAGTTGTTCAAAGTTTATCTCGACCAATAAAATGCGTTACGGTGGTCGCGCCGCACCCACGACCGCCGCGCCGATGATATGTGTACCTGTCGCATATCCGGAACAATTATGTGGGTTCAATGCTCTGCGTGACGCCGGCCACCGATCTGTGACGCCAAAACATTTTATTAATAAGAGGTTACCGAGTGACCATCCGGAGGCAGCCGAGTGGCTCGGGACTCCAGAGGAAGCAGGTTCGAAGCAGGCACCGTGCAGAAATAAGGTTTCACGTTAGAAGATTTATTTCTCAAACTCAGAAGTGATTATCGACGATTTTGCCAAAAAAATAGCCACAAATAAGTAAACGTATCAATCTGGAGGTCGCCGGTTCAAATCCCGACGTGCACCTATGAGTATTTCAATTGAAAGATTTATGTGCGCAATACCACGTTCTCAAAACGGTAGAGGAAAACATCGTGAGGAAACCGACATGTCCTAGAAACAAAAATCGAAGACATGCGTCAAGAAAGGAACCTCCTTGAGGCGCACTTAAAATCTTTTCACCACACCGGTTCGAAAGAACCAGTGACTCGAGAGAATAGAAGAATAATAAACGTATGATGACTCGACGTGAAGGTAAAATTACTAACCCTTAATAACTACTTTGCGCAGCAGAACGGAAAAACGGAGACTTCATCGCCAATGGACGAGAATAATTCGTCGTTATCTCGTACTTGGATGACATATTTTTTCCAGCTATTTTGGTTTAAAAACCAAACTACTGAATCGATATATATAAAAAAATAATAATAATTTCACAAATCGGTTTACAAACATAAAATATAACATAAAATACAACCGAAATGGAACGTCCTCCTTCTATAAATCTTGAAACGTTACAAAACTTTGAAGAAATTCTTCATAGTAAGGAAACAGGCATGTCCTACAACCAGAAATTCGAAATATATATCTAGATCCTGTGAATTAGTGCCTGGTCCATACGAGAAGACCTCGTTTATCGTGGATAGGCCGCTTTGGGTGCAAATCGATATCGCAGATACTGTCCCAATGAGTACTTTATATTCAGATAATTACTCCATTCCAATTATAACGACGAATTTTATCTCATATTTTACATATTTAATAGCATTTTTAATAAAACGAAAATTATTTGTTTCATAGGGTTTGCTATCTTTAGCTTTATTTCATAAAAAAAATTTTTTATTTATTAAAGATTTCCGTATTCTAAATAACTATGTTTCAAAATCAAAAATCTCTCATTTTGTTTTTAGAAATTTAGGTGTTCTATTCACATGAGTCAAAACGTGGTCTTTTTCGCGTTCAGTATTTGACGGTAGGTGAGCACAGTGGGACAGGTGCCTACGGAAGCGGAAGCTGCTCCCATGCGCGTGCGCTGATCTGCGCATCTATGCTACTTCCGGCCGGGCCTCGCCGAGGGTAACGGTAATCGCTATTTGTTTGTACTGCACCTTATTAATCACGTTGTAAATTTAAATATTATATTATAAAGTTTTAATATGTTTTATCCTTTCTTGAAAATTAATAATAGGTAGGTTTACTTTGAACAAAATTATTTCTAAACCCTATTTGACTGGTCTCACAGCTCAGTTGGCAGTGACTCTACCTTCTACGCTGTAGGTCGTAGGTTCAATTCCCATCCAGGACAAACATTTGAGTGACGAACTATATATACTACTGTGACTGAGTGATAATATGTATAAATGAAAACAATATTAAAAAGTTCATTCAGTCAACTGCTTTGTTCCCATAGTAGATACACGCTATGCTTCGTTTGGGGGCTAGACGTCGCTTCGTGAAATGTCCACTAGTTTTATTTATTTCGCATTCAGTATTCTATTTATTTGTAAATAACGTGGAATTTATACCTCAGATAAACGCATCCCATTTGGCTACAAACGAATCTGTTAAGGCGGGTACACATCAAAACCATCGCCATAAAAAGTCGTAAAATGTATTTTAACATCCATCTGATAATCAATCTACACGTCATAACTTTGACATCCAGTCTGTCTGGACCTAAGTTTTTTATTATCGCAACGTATGCAACACTGAACTTAACACACTCAAGTATAAAGTTGAGTATCATTTTATCGTTGATAAGTGAAAAAAAGTATCAGAAAATACCACTGCCCAAATGAGTCTCTTTATTAAACATGTTAATTTATAATAAAAATGTGGTTTTTGATGCATCAAACATAATGTTTACGTACAAATTGGTAGGCATTG
Source organism: Chesias legatella (assembly GCA_947359385.1). Classification (NCBI taxonomy): domain Eukaryota; kingdom Metazoa; phylum Arthropoda; class Insecta; order Lepidoptera; family Geometridae; genus Chesias; species Chesias legatella. Next base: position 3,791,760 of record OX375778.1, on the reverse strand, counting down.
GCTAATCGTATTAACGTGTGTGATTTTAATGATAAACAAATATTTATAAGTGGACAGATATGTATAATGTTATTGTGGTTATATGTATTTAATTAATATAGTAATTGTAAAATTACTAAGTATACATAATATAATCATAATTATATATATAATAATAAGTATATATAGTACATTTGCAATATAAATCAAACATAAATATGAAACTAGCAAAAATAACTATATTGCTTAGGATTTCAAATATAAATAATATCACACTAATATTATAAAGGCGTACCATTGTATGTGTGTGTATGTTTATTTCCCCTTCCCGCTAAAACGACTGAACGCATTTGGGTTAAATTTGGTACCTGGATAGCTTATATCCTGGATTAACACGTAGGCTACTTTGATCCTGGAAAAAAGCAGTGTTGAATGCTTGGAGATGACTTATTCACCGTGGGGCGCAGCTAGTTTAATAAGAATAAGTAACATATTTTGTCTCACTTGCACAGTTCAGTAGTGCTTGCTTTGTGCTAGTAATCTCAGTTTTTGAATCACACATTATCAGAAACTATCGAAAACATCGTGAGGAAAGGGACATGTCCTAGAACTAAAAATTCAAAGACATATGTGCTTGAAAGAGCCTCCTTGAGTCGCACTTAAAATCCTTTCACCACACTGGTTCGAGAGAACCAGTGTCTCGAATAGAAGAAGAAACTATGAAAATTGCAACCCCCGGCTCAAGGTCAAATATAAAAAAATGTCCCCTGAGACGAGTCTTAGTCACGAATTTCAATTAATTGAATAAAAGGTCAATAAGCCCCAGAGAAAAATATTGCCCATCGAATGTGCAAATGGCATCCAAAGAAAATAAGGCTAAAAAAGAAAGCATGTCGTCTGTACAATTTTTCTGCGGTTTATTGCCCAGCGCAGCTTGCTGTAAACTAATTACTTTCTAAGTCATCCAATATAATTTCATAATGTGCGGTCGGCTGTAGATTAGTGAAGAGTTGTACACTTGTACAGTCACAAGATACGAGCCCAAAAGATTTAAAAATATATAGAAATGATTGTTTTTTATCTCACTCGGTGAGTGTAGCAGTAGAACTTATGCCAAGTTCCTCCGGGGAAGTACTGCCATTTCTACCGCCAAGCAGTAATGTATTCGCGTTACTGTGTTCCGGTTTAAAAGATGTGGTTGCCGTGGCGGTGCAATTACAGGAACATGAGACATTTCATCTACACGTCTTAGAGTTACGGGCGCATATGATGAGATTTGGGTCTTCTTGTACCTAAGTAGCAGAAAACCGAAGCCCTATTGCTTGTTATGGGCAGAGGTTACGACTTAATACCAAGTGGGGCATCGGTTCATTCAACTTTATCACATCAAAAAGGATTGTCATTTACCGATTTGCGTAATGCCTAAAAATCTTCGTGAAGTGACCGTAAGTTGTTAAATTCTTTATTTTATTTTTTCTTCACTTTATGTAACTTTATATTTTATTTTGCCGCGTTTTATCTTGACTCGTATATGAAATTCATGGTTACTTAAGTAATTATAAATATCTAAGTAATAAGTAATATATAATAAGTATAATATAATAAGTCTAATATATAAGTATTAAGCTTAATAGTTTGGAATTTTCTTAACGGCGAAAATAATTGTTATTATTAAAATATCTTCCATGCGATGCGAGTATTCTTAATATAATAAGATATTAGTAGTCCAGGATGAACGCTATCTTCGCACGTAGTTAGACCAATGCATCGATAAAACAGAAATGTTTCGCTTCTGCATTCGTTATAATTCTTACGTTAGTACCACACAACACGATGATGTGGCGATTTTGTCGATCTCATTTATATCTTATACTATTTCTTCTTATTCTTTAAACATATTTTATGATAAATTTCTGATGTTGTGTTGATCGCAATCAGACTAATTTGTTGGCCAATAAAATGTTCACGAAAGACCAATCTTAAATAAATAACTGCATATTGGTGGACATTTCACACATCGCCATCTAGCACCAAAGTAACTTATCATAGCTTGTATAATGGGAACCAGACAACTGATATAATACTTATATACTTTTAGTTTTTTTAAATATATACATATTAACACCCAGACAACAGAACAAACATCTATGTTCGTCACACAAATGTTTGTCCTGAGTGGGATCGAACCCACGACCTATAGCGCTGAAGGTAGGGTACTAACAACTACATTGTGACGCCAGTCAAAAAAAAGAATGGAAAAACAGATAACCAATTATGTGAATAATACATAGCTAGATAACTTATTGTTTAGGTAGCTATTAGACACTTTATTTGCAAAGTGAAAAATCCGCCTTTAGCTAAATACTTACTTTTGATGTGCTAGTTCTTAATTTAATCGAAAACCCACAAAATATTCAGCTACCTAATGTGTGACCGTAGTATAATGATGAATAACTGGTTTATTGTCTTGTCCAGTGTTATTACATAAGCCTATAATAGCTTTATAGTAAAACAGAAAAAAAACTGCGGTACCTGAAAACAAGAACGCTATAATCAAAATGATATTTCATTTGGTTCGTTAAGGTTCTTCTGTTACATTATATAATCATGCCAGAGAAAATAAGGATACGTTATATTTGCATGAAAAATAACACAAAACAAAATAATGCTACTTTCATATCGATCTATGTATCAATATATGAAGTAAATCGTAAATCGTGTGTTACCTATTACATTACTGACACGTTTGGTCTCGGATGTGTTTGATTAATCACAATCTTGAATGTTTTGATTTATAGTGCGCAAGCGCAGGTCAGTCCCATCTCATTGGCGCAACCTTTCAAGACGAGCCGTCTGTGATATTCAACCGTATTCACAAATAATGTAATGGTTTATAAAAAAAGCTTGAAAGTTGTAACAATGGTTTAAATGTTAATAGTATAGAGGTCTTTTCGTAACATGTTTTATACTACTGCTACTAATTGTGTCTCTCTCTCGAGCCAGTCGATGAAAGTATTAAAGTACGTAACTCTTAAAATTGTTTTGTAATCAAAGAGCAAATGGATTGAAATTGTTTGAAAGTAAATTTAACCCTGAAAAGAAATAAATAAATTATGTTGGACATTTTTACACAGCGCCACCTTGCCCCAAGTTAAGCATAGCTTGTACTTTGGGAACTGAAAGATAGGTACATATATACTTTTCGTAAATATATAAATATTATACATATATATAACAGAAAGATCATTAAGTTGGCATTTTAGCAACCGTTTCACGCTGCCACGATTTTTTTTGTAGCATTATTATGGAACGAGCTGATGTTAAGCTCTTCCCTTAACAAACCATCTGACTTGGGTTCTCCTCTACCTATGTAAAACAAGACCCAAGTCACATTACATGCGCCCTTAACTCTGAAACATGAAGGCAAAATATTTTAAAATGAGATACTGTAATAATACGAAACTCTAAACCACAGAAAAAGATTTCCACTGATGCTTTGCCTTTGTGGAAGAAGCTGTGATTCGATTCTAATGTAGATAATACAATCCATGTTATAAATTAAAAAATCTCCGTTAGTTTCGTTGTCGCACTAAACATTTGCTTAACCTTAATACCTTATACCCTGCATATTTTAATGGTTCTTCTTGGAAATCCACCTTAGTTGTATTACATACATGTTGTAAATGTTGGTAAAGCTCTCCATAAACTATGCCAGTATCTAGCTTTAGCATTCTAGTGGCTGGGACCAGAAATTTACTCAGATGTATGTACCCATATATAAATTCCATTAGCTTATGATATGCCATTGTTGCCCAAAATAGACTAATTACTGAAAAGAGAATAATTCCAGCCCTTGATTCGGTGTCGTCTAAATTTTTCAGGTTGGAAGGTATGGCCTTTGCTGGTAAAAATATTGCAAAGACGAATTCTCCTAGGAACCTAGGAATATACTACCATATATACAATTTTTTATATAATATTTCATATGACATCCACAAAAAAATCCTCAAATGTTCTCAAATATTAAAAACTAACTTGAGCGCATAGTGATTGGTGCTTGAGATGGTTGGAAAATTTCCAAAGTCATATAAGTTCCCGAATAAAAAGTGTATGTAGTTTAGTTTTTAATTTAATCTAAATCAGTTTTCTCCCAGTGATCTCAAGTTTCAATCAGAAAGTCTTTGGTTCAAATCCAGACAAGTACTAATAGGACAAATACTTATTAAATAAATATATACGCAATACCACGTTAAAAAACAATTTTTAATTAATTACACATTCATACCCATCTTCCACCATTCTTGCATTCTTGGATTCCCTGTATCGCAGATGGCATGGAAAAAAACATCACAAAATCCAAGACCCGCGACACTTCATGCTCGTCATACAAAGTCTGCTTTGTTCCAACGTGTTTCCAAGGCTGAGTTAATATCAGCTTAGCCACGAGGCCTTCCGAGACGCAGTTTAATCCTTTCACCAGTATTAACAGAAGTAGTTCATCAAACTCTGATTTGATGCTGATTTTGACGGAGAAATATTAATGAACTGTTTTAAGTTCAGTCGCTTCTTGCGAATAATTTTCATGCCTTTCAAGCTTAACTCACTGGAAACACTGGCATCCCTGACCCGCTCACTGGTAATGCCCTTTCAAGGCTTTATATAGATAGGCCTTTGTACAGTAGCCATCACCTCAGCTGTAAATTTTGCCGGGCGGTAACTCAAAGAACCCAATCAATGTTAAATCATAGTGAAGTGACATATATCGATTGCATTCCACATAAAAAAACATATCACCGATGTGAAGACTAACACTAGATCGGTCTGCTGCACTACAACTTACCATTTAAAGTGAAATGACTTTTATCACTTTGACTTTAGAATCAATATTGCCTGTATTAACTTAAGGCGTTAACTGTTGCCAAATCAACACGAGTTATTCCGCATAGACTCAAGTATTAATATCGTTCGATTTTGTTTTGTATTGTTTATTTGGTGAGGAGGCCGCCTTAACCCTTGACTCTGACGTTAGCCGAGTCATTTATCAACAATCGGGGTGACCACACTGAACAAGAAATTCAAGAGTCCGTTTTGAGTTTGAAGGGGTATGCCGATGAATCAATCTTGGTGTTTTTTTTTGTGTGACGGCGAATCCGAAGTGTTGGAGAGTTGAAAGGTAATATTTTTAATCCGTTCAGGTTGAAGCGATAGCGACACTATCATTAATAAATATAAATCTCTTCATCCGTTAGCTTGATGGCTGAGTGATGGCGCGGCGCGATTGTAGGGGATGTATGAGTCAGGTGCGCGCGCGCTTCGGCCGACACATTTGTCACTGTTGCCGGCTATTATTCATCTCATTGAAACATTAAGAGAACTAATCACGCTGACTAATGGAGCCCCCCGTCGACACTACCTAAGTTTCACACTCGCTCGTTGGTCGTGTGAAACGCCTTCGTAATATGATCAATAGGTTTTGAAATTGAAGCGGTCTATATAAGTTGTTAGGCTGTGTGGGATCGTCCAGACTGCATCAGATCAACATTTGAACATCAATATTACATAACAAAATAAATGATTGCAAATGGCATTGCATGCTATTAGCTAAGAATTAATATAGCATAAATTAAAATTAATCGTTTTCTTTAAGCATGTAGCTTCAACAAATGTTTGCTTGTTTTAGTATATATTTTACTTTTTACCCCAAACGAAGCGTTCTTAATGTTCTAATGTTTTGACTACACAATAACATATTGCTTTAAAAGTGTATGTTATTATATATATAATCATGAAAGGGAAGGAGGACCACACTACATGTCGTGATCATTTGGGTCCAATAAGCACCAAATGTCACAACAATTTTTGCAGCAATCAGAGTAATAATGGAGGGCTAAGGAATGAAACACCTAACCATATAGATAGACAGAACTCAATCACTCCTCTAAAGCTCAGGACAAGTTCAATTACAGCAATGATAAAGCAAAAGTTTATGTACCCACCGAGCGCGGCGCGGGCGCACTCTCGGGACCAGCAAAAAAGTACACCATAAACAGAAACGTTTATGGCGGCAAATAAAGCTGGCCATCTTCCCCGTAGTGAATTATTGCTTTATTGCTTCAGAAATATTTCACAAATATTTTATGATTCTCCAGTTAAGAGCGGTCGTATATCATTTTAAGCCATAGATAATAAAATTCGTAAGTCGCTGAGCGCGAAACAAAAGTGCAGTGCAAACGCTGGCATACATGGATTAAACAAATCGCAAGTTTGTTATACGGTAGCTGTGAAGCCATCACTAATAATATGGATGACAACTGGGCATGAGCTTCTTTATTTTATTACAGACTTTAATTTTATATAGCTTTGTTAGCAGTTACTACATAGTCAGCCTCATAACATATGCCCAAGTTTTAGTGTTTGGTTATATATGACTATATATTTATATTTGATCAGCACTTTCGTATTTATTAATGACACCATTTTTTTAAATAAGCTTTGCAAAGGTGGCTCAGTGGAACAGAACCTCGAAGTCTGGAGGTTGCTGATTGAACTACAGACGTCCCTAATAAAGTTTCGCTTGATAAATTTAATTGCTCAACAGCACATTCTAAACACGAAGAAGACATTGTGAAGAAACCAGCATAGACTAAAAAAAAAAGAAATCAAAGACAAAAGCCTGTTTGCGGTGCACTTTACAGGCTCGAGAGAGAAACCATCATGTCATAGATTAAATTCATGTTTATTCTCATACAGACTTGATCATGGAAATATTTTTCAGATTATAACATCTGCTGCGACATATAAAACTTATTATTTAAAAGCTGAGGACGACTTACTTTCAATTTTGTTACCTTTTTTTTAAAGTGTCTTCTTTTGGTTTGTTTTTCACAGCTTTTACTGAAGAAGTGTACAAAGGATGTGCTGCCACCCATTTCTGTGCCCAAGCGGTAACGAAGAAATGGATTGTTCCAGTTTTATGAGCGTGGGTGCTGGTGAAATCTTTCATGCCTCAGCCTCATTGTGAACGGCGCAACACGATGAGAGTTGGGGTTCATACTTATGTACGGGAAGGCTTAAGTCATATTAATATTGTTGGAGAAGATTCTTCGTAACATCAGGCGGGTCATCTATACCAAGAGTATAAATATATATTAGTGACTTGAGCATCACGTTATATTTTCATCAGTTCATCTGATTGCAGCTGCGGCTACTACTCCTAACCGTGTTACTAGCTCTCGAACCAGTGTGGTGAAAGGATTAAGGTGCTCCTCAAAGAGGCTCCTTTCGTGCACTCGACATATGTCTTAGAATTCTAGGTTCTAAAACATTTCCGTTACCTCTGATGTTATACTATGCCGTTTTGAGAACGTGGTATTGCATTGCAACTCATTGGTGCATGTCAGGTGCGAACCAGTGACCTCCGGACTGAAGCTTGTCGTATGTCACTGGTCACGTTTTTATATATGCCTGTCGTTCCCTGACACCAATCAAATAACATGCTGGCTCACAATGGCTAGAGAACTTACTTTAACCTTTAATCAAAAGATAAAAATACCTTAGTTGTAATTCCTTGTTCTTTACATCTTTACTTCATAAAATTTCAATAAGCAATATCCCTCAGGCAATAGGCTATTTTGTTAATAAATCAAAAATAATATACGATTTTCTCCAAAAAAGCTGAAGGTATTTCGCATTGCGAGCCCAGAACATAAAATTGGAATAGTTAATGCTCAGCGAAATCGTTAAGAGCCTGCAGACTGTAATTGGGAGACATTAAAAATACTTGTTATAGCTGACTGTTAAAGTTAACGTGGGTATTAGTCCTCAGTATTTGAAGATGTGCTACAATGTACTCATATTATAAATGTCTATCTTTAGCGGTAGTATGAAAATGTCTGTTATATGTTTTCGATGCAGTAACAGTATGGTAGTAACGTCGGCTTGTATTCTGTGTGTCGAACTCTAAAATGAGTTTTTGGGGGAAAACATCACGCGGGAACCATAACTTGGAAGTAAGGCATTATCCTCGTCAAGTGAGCTACTAGCTCAATTGAGAGAGTCAGTTCGCAATACAGGCTATGCGTTTCTATAAGCTCGCTAACATCAGACGATTTGTCAAAGCCAATATCTACAGATAAAAAAACTTAAATCCTACCGTGATAACTATATGTTCATTATTAATTAACCAGTATCTTTTTTGATGGCATGCTAGTAATTTCAAAGTATGAACCTGCAAATTTGTTTTAAATTGAAAATGGGCTAATTGATTAAAATATTAAACGAGGAACATTTAAAAAAAGCACCTTATATAAGTGAAGTCACAGACAAAAGTTGTTTTGCATATAGCGTGTCAGTGACGCGACAGCCCCGATGATCCTATTCATTACAGACATCGTTGAAACATTGTCTTCGAGTTGACCCCTGGTTTGCGTAAACTCGTAACGTGTAAACAATGTTAACACGATTTATAGCCGACAGTAAACAACGCCCAAAAATTATGTCAAAACATGTTGTCGACGTGACATTCGTCTCGCAGCGGGACGTTTAAACAAAAGGAAGTTGGGACATTCTAAGAATATTCAAATACTAGCTGTTCCCGCGACTTCGTCCACGTGGAGTTCGGTTTTATCACGCACCCCTATTTTACTCCTCGGAAAAGTAGCCTAAGTTACTCCTTGTTATATCAGCTGTCTACCAGTGAAAGTCCCATCAAAATCGGTCCAGCCATTTCAGATATTAGCCGGAACAAACAGACAGACAGACAATATTTATAGAAAAAAATGTTTTGGTATATGTACCGTGTATACATCCATATGCACTTAGTAAAAAGCGGTTATTTTAATATTACAAACAGAGTCCAATTTTATTTATTTGTATAGATATGCAACTTTCAAGTGGGTGCGGGTGAAATTGCAGGCAAATGAGACGTAACATCTCGTCTCGGGTTGATAGTCGCAACGCAATGTGACTTGAGTCATCTCATACATTGGTGGAGAGGACTTGAGACGTATTGCTGTTGTCCATGGGCGGCGGTTACCATTTAACATCAGATGGGCCGTCAGCTCATTCTGTACCCTACATTACATAAAAAAGAAGTAATTGTGGTCAATGAGTCATAAAACTCTTGGAAGGTCAAAATACTACTCTGAACGCCAAAATTAGTGCATCGTTTTGCGGTGCTGGATTCAGTAGGTAGTCCATTTGGGATCATTAGTGTTTTGATGTTAACCGTCTGATGGCAAAACATTACTTTTTGAGTTATTGCAGTTTTTGATTATCATCATTAATTAGATCCGACGCTTTAAATAACAAAGTAAATTTTTATTATAAAATAATTTTCAATAAAATTGTAGTAAAATATTATGACTTCTTCTTCTTCGAGTCACCGGTTCTGTCGAACCAGTGTGGTGAAAGGATTGTAAGTGCGCCTCAAAGAGGCTCCTTTCATGCACTCGACACATGTCTTCGAATTTTTAGTTCTAGGACATGTCAGTTTCCTCACGATGTTTTCCTTCACCGTTTTGAGAACGTGGTATTGCGCACATAAATCTTTCAATCGAAAAACTCATAGGTGCACGTCGGGATTTGAACCGGCGACCTCCGGATTGAAACTCGGGAGTCAGTACCGCTAGACCACCACGCTCTCTGTACAGTAAGGACAAACATAAAAAGGTTAACACAAATATCCGGGACCTGCATCAAACTTTATACTTATCACGTCCTTTGCTTCTTTGTTCAGACATGATACATACATGATAGACATGATAAAAAAACCGAAGAATTCATAAGTTTGTATCATGCTGAATCCGTACTATACTACCATGTATTGTGTCCACTGCTTGAACACAAGCCTACTCTCGACAAGAGACAGTGAATGCCCTCTGAATATCCACGTCTGCACAATTCAGATTGCTATATTGGTATTGCGAATATAAAATTTTCATGCGTTAAGCCTCTGGATTCGATCCAGCGACCTCTGGATGGAACTAGTTGAAACTCGGAGTCTGGTTCATTTAATTTATGTTGTTTGGTGAACATGCTAAAATAAATTTCATTTTTCATTGAGCCTGGCTAGAGTATTTCATTTGCTACGTCCATTTAAGATTTTAGTCCCCTTTTTCCAATGAAGGAACTAGAAAATCTTAGTGTAGACTGATAAACTACCTTTCAAGGAAATGTCCAGACTAGAAGTAAACAACTCTTTTAGCTCGAACAATAAATCCAACCCTCAAATTGTACTGAATGCAGCCCTATAATATATTAACTCGTTCGTTACAGGGGGTTCGAGTAATTTTTCAGGCGTCCCCGGTCACTGTACACACTACGAACGATAAATAAATTTTAATGTTTTAACGGAAACCTTTAATATATTAAATGATTCTTTCGTACATATTACTGTGCACTTTAAAAATACTATTCTGTGAGTTTTCCCGGGAAAGTACGGGTAGTACGTGGTAGTACCCGTACTTTTAGTAGTGGTATCATACAAATTTGTACTCTATTCTGGATTCCAAAGCAATGACACCAGTGAAATAGAACCAGGGAACAAAACGGTCATGAAACATATTATTTCACACGGACAAGCGCAATGCTTCGAGACTATTCCTTCAGTTATATTGCTGTTATTCTGGGTAGAAGATTAATAAAGGAAACAGTGCATGCAATTACTTAATTATCCCGAACTGCAATGAACCGAACTTAACTGAAATAAACAGAAATGCACTGCAAACTAAAAATGGACACTTGATTGATTTTTGTGCATGCTGGCGTTGTTCTGCTATCAGTTTTCTCAAATTCGTGGTAGGTATAACCAATTTGCAGATGAAAGCAGTTCAATGTACTAGAGTAGATTAAAGCAATTAGCAATGCCTCTGGTGTTGCAGATGTCCACGGGCGACAGTGACCACTTTCCAACAGAGCCCGTAAGCTCGTCTGCTAATATTCAATATAAAAAAAAAAAAATGTGAGCCGTCACGGGACGCCTGGCAGATGTGAAACATCGACATTATTTTGTAAAAGTAATATGCAACGCATGCCGTGGCGACGCGTCGCCACGCCAGAAATCGGTTTTACGTGCGGCTATAGATGTTTCACATCAAAAAAGCCTTTTTTTCTCACTTTGCGAGAGGTCATTGACCCTGCAGTGGATGTTTCAAAAAGGCGGTTGTGTTACTGTGTACGCACACCATAGTGCAATCGGAAGCGAGCGGGCGCGAATGCCTTTTTGTTTCTGTCGCCGATGGCTCTCGGAAGCGAGGTCGCGATTCGGCAATCGCCCGCTATTATATTGGCGACTTATTAATTGCTATGCCGCTCACGTTTTTGTTGTCGAAATGAGTTTTCAATAAGATTTTTCCTTCGTACACTGATTGGAGCTTAACTACACTGGGCACTTAGAAAAACAAACCATACTGTATTGAAAATTGTTATCTTATATTCTCAAAACAAATTTTTCGGTAGGTAACGTGATACTTTCACCCGTTTTTAGTGATATTTGGGTGGGTATAATATGATATAACCTACGCAAAACTGTAATACATATTAAGATTTTTTTTATAGCGATTGCAAAGCGTCTTAAAATTAAGCGTTTTTTTCTGTATTTGTGCCTTACGAGCAACAGAAATGGATTTAAAATTTGAGAATTTCTATTAACATTTCCAAACGTTCGGTAGAGGTAGAATATTTATTTGCATTATATTATTACATTATATTACAATTGCATTTATATAACATTTTCTTTTTGTCTAGTTTACGCTTAGAGCCCGTTGATAATCTTAAAATTTAGGCTATAATTGCCAAAATTTATATATTTCTTGTTTTTTTTTATACGGAAGAATTATTGACTTCTTTTCCTAGCAAAATTATGAGAGTATTTTTTCCAACTCATTCATTTCAATTATCGGTCCCGTTTCCATGTCACAAAATTATATCAGCCGTGTGGGAATCGTTCAATTTTTTCTACAATGAATCAGAACATTAAATTATTACTTGCATCCGAAATTCTCGTTCATTAACCCGTGAGAATTACATTGTTTACGATATGTAATCTCGTGTGTGACATCTGTAATTGCATTGTGACATTGAATGAGACCTCGTGAAGTTTCACCTCGCAAATGTCGTATCATAATAGCTAATACGGGCATATTAGCTCGCTAAGCCGCCGCGCCGTAACACTGATAGAAGACGGGAGTACTAGAACAAGTCGCTAAAACGTTGGTAGACAGCGGATCGAAGACCTGCACAAAGTAGCGGGGAAAAACGAGTCTAGATTATTTGCAGTAAGGTTAGCCCTGCGACAGTTTTCTTATAATAAGAACACTTTTTTTTTCTGCCTTCTTCTTCTTCGAGTCACCGGTTCTGTCGAACCAGTGTGGTGAAAGGATTGTAAGTGCGCCTCAAAGAGGCTCCTTTCGTGCACTCGACACATGTCTTCGAATTTTTAATTCTAGGTTTTTTCTGCCGCCAAGCAGTAACGCATACCATATTAGGCACATAAGACATTCCACCTTCACGTCTCAAAGTTACGGGCGCAATAAATTGCGACGTGGTATTGTTTTTATTATGGGCAGAAGTAACCGCTTAACATCAGGTGGGCCATCTTATATTGCCTTAACTTATTAACATAAAAAAAGTAAGCAGTCGGCCTACTCTAACAGGTGACTTCATGAGCTAATACATGGATAATCAATGGTTTCGAATTTTTATTCAATGACATGCCGGATGTGTTTAGTTTTCGTTAAGTAATATACTTGACAATTTCAAATCGGAAAACAATTCTCAATAATTTGTTCCGATTCGTCATATAACTTAGTCCTCACTAAGGATGAAACTACGAATAAAACACAGGTTACTTAATAACCGTAACAATACCATAACTCAATTAAAACGAGGGCCTATTTCAAATTACAATCTTAATAACACGCACGGCCCAGCGCTACCTGAGTTTTGTGGAAGAGAGCTATATGTTACTGGATGGGTCATTGTATGGTATTGGATGGGTGTTGAACTGACATCTTAAAAGTGTTTATTTCTACCTAAGTCTCAAGTTTCACCCAACTTGTTGGATGCAAATTATCATATCATTCACCTGCCCTTGTATCACATTAGGTGGGGTCGGTACAATATGTATTTTACTTCCATTTTCCTCCGTCAGACGTCATCTCAGTGGTCACTACTTTTTTACTCATCATCTTTCATACAATCCATCCATCTTTTCTTTGGCGTACCTGTTCTGATATCATCTATAGAGGTATATATCATCATATACACATAAAGCCAAGAACAGGGTTCTAGAATACTGTTTAATATCAATTTGTTGATGGGCTGTTCTGTCATATTATGACACTTAGCCACAGGCACACCATATTTAACAGTGAATATAAATAGGGATGTAAAAATAAAAAAGAGATTCGGTTGAGGTTGTTAACCAGACATCCTTAGGTTCTGAATAGGGTAGGTAGACTGAGATGCCACAAAGTACTTTATTCCTGATTCTACTGCTTGGCCTTGTGTTTACCAAGTCCCCGGGTGGTTTTACAGTACAGGATAGAATAGAATAGAATACATCTTTATTGTACACCTTAAATAAAAACAAGCATAATAAATACACTGCTGTTTGCGTTCTATTTCGAAGTAGTACGCAATCCTTTACAAAACTGTATCGTATATTTTGAATGTTTATTTCATTCGAATGAGAATTTTGAAATGCATTTGTCGGCATTTCCATTTCACCTAACTCCGTGTCGACAAAATAATAGGTCCATTTATGTGAACTGTAAGTTGCCAGAATAAATAATGGAAAAATGCTAGTAACTAATGTGTTTTGGTGTCGACGCGACTACTCAGCAATTAGCTCCGTAATTCATCACATCGCTTAGCTATAGTTGCTATTTCATTTCCTACATTACATCAGATTTGAAGGACTTGATAGTTTGGTTCAGAGTTCAAATCTATGGAGTAAAATGTGAGTGAATTACTACTTATTTTGGCTCGATGTCGCGGAGTTAATGTAGTAACAAAGTGATTTCGATCAGAATATCATGCTGTTCAACATCGCATTGTATCGCTTTTGGGTGCCGATGAAATTATGGGTGCGTGTGATGTTTCAATTTCATTTCTTATGTATTCCTAATACTGCTCGTGTTGCTACATAGGTATCTGCTTCTGAACACGTAACTTACTCTTCTGTTCCCTCGAAAGGTGTGGTTGCCGGTGGAATTAGAGGCACATGAGATTTTTCCCCCCGATTTACGAATGCATACGATGTAAATTGGGTCTTCCCATATTAAAGTAGGTAAAGCAGACTTAAGGCGTATTGCTCTTATAACGGATGAAGGTAGCCACTTAATATCAGGTGGGCCATCTGCTCATTCCGCAATTAATGAATATAAAAAAGACACTTTATTTCAAGACACTTCAGGGCTCATGAAGCTTATAATTAGTATTACTTGCTATCTCAAAACTTGTTTTTTTTTTGTTTATAAATTTGATATATCTCCAACATGGTTCCATTATGATCATGTTAAGTAACTATTTAGTAAGTAGTACACAGTAGCCTCAGGCAAGTGATGTTAGGTAAACTAGTTAATGTTCTAGGTTCAACGTATCCTGAAGTGTATCTGTGAAGGCGCCAGTGAGGCTGCGCGATGATGCAACCACAAAAAGTGTAACTAATTAAATCTACCCACGTCGACTGGCGCAATCACCACGCCTTCGCGTCACTCGTAGATTGTTCTAATTATATAGTGATATCGAATCACGATCGTGTATCGATACGAGACATATGTTTGAGCTTGCAGAAATAACTGGCGAGATAGATAGATAGAAAACTCTTTATAAACACAAGATAAACGTAAACAAGGTTACAAGCAATAACTTAACTAGCCCTCACTTTTTAATATTTGGTTAGTACCAAATCTCTTAATACAACTCTCAATTTAGTAATTGAGAGTTGTATTAAGAAACAATGACCAGTTTTACCGGACAGTTAGTTTTGAGATGCTAATGAACAGATGAACCAACTGATTATGAGCAGTATTCTCTGCCCATACAATGGATATACGTCTTATTATAGAGAGACCCAAAGTTCAGTTTATCCTACATAGGTATTGAAAAACTCAAGTCGTACCAACTCTACTTCTCAGAGATACGAAACTCTGAGACGTAAAGTTGGAACCTGTGATTTCACCAGTATCCAGAACAATAATGACATAATTTAAAAATATACAGAAACCCCCGACAAAAAACGACGACACAGTCTAGTGTGTAAACCACAGGATACAATCTCGTTAATAGTGTGTATCCAGCATAATAATGTTAGTAGTTTTAGTGGCCTATTTTAAGTTAATCCTGTAATTTGTATGTCAAAAATAAATATTTTCAATAAAAAGAGAAAAAAAAACCTGTTTTCGTCGTCAAATTGGATGAGCCCACAAACAAGGTAGATATGCCTTTCACCGTTGAATAGTTCTTCTGGATAGTAGGGTATCCTGCAGGATCCTACTGATGTCTGCGAATCAGGTCAAGGTTATCATACTTTGTAATGTCATTGACAAGTGGCAGGATTTTAAATTTCGAATCGATCAGACCTGTGGAAGTTGTTTATAATATCTTCATCAACTAGAAAAGAGGTGATGATCTTCAAACGGATGAGCAGACTTTTTTTAAACATAGCTAAGAACACTCGATTAAGACACCTTTCAAACGAAAAAACTTAATTGAAATCGGTTTATCCGTTTATGAGCTATGATGACACAGATAGACGACACTTATACATTACAAACTTATAACACCCATCTTATTCGTCTGGGGAAAAATGGCGTGGCAGAAATCGGTAAATTGGATGTACTTCCCTAATAACTTGAAAAAAATTCTACTGCTATAAATACTCGTACAAGTATATTTTTTTGAGGTTTATTTGTGAGGTGGTGGCCCAGTGCTACAACCTGATAGTTTCGATTCGGAGGGATTATAAATGCCTTGGAATCTGACTCATAGGTAAACATGATTTTGTAAACATATGTTTAGAATTCTATCTTGATTGATCAATGATCACTGATAGGGATTTCTCGGAGATTTTGGCCTACGAGTTTTCTAGAGGGCATGATAGTAACGTGGGTGCCAATTCTGACTAGTTTTTAGATCGCTGCGAAACCTGCGTCAAACAGGACAACTTTTGTTTTTTTCAATTGTGGTTGGTGTTGGTTTGTATCAATTTCACTGTTACATCCAAATAATAACATTGAAATTTATATAGGTAGGTTAATAAAATAAAACAAAAATTATGTAATCACTCTATTAGTATTCGTGGAAGGATATTATTATGTCATTTTTTATGTACTTTAAATGAGAGAAGGAGCTAATGACTGTGCGACGTAATTTTTTTTTTAATTTATTTACTTCAAGTAATACGGTACAACCAATAAAATTAATTAAAGGTATCATAGCAACATCATATGACTACATTGCAAGTCAGTTGTCAATTGCACGCTTTGAAGCATCGACGTAAGAAGCGCTAGTCTTTACACCTACAGCATCGCTATGACAGGTGATCGGCTGGTCACCCATGCCAGTGGTTCTCATAAGAAGACACGTTGGCGCTCGCGAGGTGTGGTCGCCTAATGAAGAAATTGCAATTTCCCCGTTCCACGCGTTGGTGCGTGCGCGTAACAAGCGCTCGTCGACACCTACCGATAGCATCGCTATGACTGGCGGGAAATTATTCCGAATCGTAATTACGGCGATTATTCACGGCCGGCCGGGGGCGGCAGCCATTTTTCAACAGTCACCGTTCTTAATTATGAGTCGAGGTGGACGGCTGTCGAAGCTTTGAGCCGCGCCGTCACCTCAGGCCGGCTAGAGACGAGAGGTGGGGCGGTATTCTTGTAGCGGACGAGACAAGTCGTAGAGTTTGGTGTGGTGTGTTACTAACGTCACATCGGTCCGGTCGGAGGTGATGGATATTCTAATAAGCGAGAAGCGAGTCGATGCAACTTCACACAAACTATGGTGAGTTGTTGATGAGTGCAGTTTGTCAGGTGCCATTTAGACTGGCTTCATCTGGAGACGAGAAGCGGTGGGGTGGTATTCTAGAAGCGCACGAGTCCACGTAGGAGGCGATTGAAATTTCGACCGTGTCTGTGATTGATGATACTCGTAGAGTTTGTTGAAATATCCACAGAACAGCTTAATTTTATTCTTAAGAAATGTATGGTTTAGTAAAATGTAAATATTGGCTTAAAAAGTATTTTACACATTCTATTTTTTTAATACTGCAGCTTTATTAAAACGTCAGAGATAGTTGCATCTAACGTAGAGATTATATATCTCTACCATAAAGTCTTGCCAGTAATAACAGCCCAAGAACGTTACTACAAGTGTCCGAGTAGTGTTTATTTATCGTTTTGGAAGGCTTAGGAAGACAGATGGAATGTTGTGTTTTTTACTTTAAGATCAGGTGTAAAGTTTTTAGCTATTTTTAAGCATAATATGTAAACAAAATAAGGAGTCCCTTTATTACATGCAGGTAAAAAAAAAACTCGAAGTAATAGAAAATAACTGTCTTATTCCTTTGAAACGGTATTCTTGTTAAAAGTGGGATAAGAATGATTAAAAGTGCTGCAGTGCGAGCGAGAAACGACTTCTAGATAATAATTGAAATCGCCGTCTGGTCACGACTACAGCGAGTACAGTCAGAAACAATGTTTTTACATTTTCAGTTTAGAAACATCACAGTATAGCTAAGCTAGAAAAAGGCTGGTAATATAAAAAATATGCATGTGTGAGAAATATTTATAAGTTTTTTTTTTAACTTATTATGTGTATCATTTATATCATTATTCACAAGCTACAGGAATTTGATGGTGTATATTTTACATTGATTCCACTCAAACTATAAATGCGAAAGTTTGTTTGAATTTGATGCAAGTTACTGATTAGTTTATTGTTGGCTTGATTAATTGAACAATAGGCATTTGATTTAGAATATCACATATATTTATATCCCTCTACCACGCGTGAGAAGCTGCGGACATAAAGAGTAGTATTTTATAAATTTAATTTAACTAATTTAAATTCTGTTGAAATATTTAAAATTACTTTTAACTTACTTTTAAAACAGTAAAACTGTCATATGTCGGCCCTTATAATATGAAGGCCCTTGTTTTTTAATTTTGAGTACATACATTATTATCTAAACATGACTTTTATTAAACTTGTATGCTGTCCTATTAATCAAAGTTCTAAGATATATTATCATCATAAAATTTATAACATCAAGTGGCCATCTGTCCGTTACATCATAGCTATATAAAAAAAAATATAAGAAAAATAATTAAAAAAAAATGCCATAAAGATTGAAACCATTGAATACATCGTATTACATCGTTTTAATAGAGATAGAATAGAGTAGAGAAAAGTAAAATAGACACGAAACACTAGTAAAGTTCTCATTAACGTTTTGTCGGCGAGTGTACGCGGGCCGGTCCGGGCGTGCTGACGCCAGCGCGTCTAATCGCAGTTTATTGGAGAAAACCGATTACAGCGCCACGGTCGAAACCGTTTCGACATGTCACCAGTACCAGAGCCCATATTCTGCAACAGGCTGGCCTCAGCGCTCCGGGTCGTGGGTTCGATTCCCACCCATAAACATGTGTGATGAACCGTGTTTGTATCCATTAAAATATAGTTTAGACTGAATGATCATGGTATTAATAGATGTATATACGTTATAATAATAATGTTTTTTTTATCTTTTCTCTGTTTAGCGATAACTCTCAACGCCATAAAATACGCAGTCCCTTAAGTGTCGCTATTATATAATTTGCACTTTAAAGTTTAGCTGCAAAAATGCCGATATATACATTTTTATATTAATTACGTAGTGCCAATAATAACATGAATCTATCAAATGCTTTCAAACATACTCATACCACCAAAAAGCATTAGCCATCAATTTTGCAATCAATTACATAAAGTTATATCGATGTGATTGGATTGGTACGATGAGGTATCGGTACCTGGCGGGGCCGCGCCAACGTGCGAGTCACCGAGGGAGCTTCCCACTAAAAACTAAAAAAAAGTAAATTACATCGACGGAATCGAGTCCGTTTGATTGATGATGAGTGAGCATTTTATAATTTATTTCGAGAATTGAGCGGAGGTCATTTCTGATAAAGGAAAATTTGAGTAGGGTATGAATTAAAAGTGAGTATTAATATCCAAAATAGTGAAGTTGAATTTAGTTTAGTATAAACAAGCGTCTGAGTTAGCAATGAGTATTCGTGAGAACGTGGTGGCCCGCGATACGGAACCCTGAGTTTCAATCCGGAGGTAGCTGGTTCAAACCAGGAGGTTCACCTAGTCTTTATATATATATTTTTTATTTTAAAAACACTGTCTCAAACTGATGAAGAAAAACATCGTGAGGAAAGAACGTCCTAGAATCAAAAATTCAAAGACGTGGTGTCAAGTGCGAGAGTCAAATCAAGTCAAGTCAAGTCAAGTCAAGTCAAGTCAAGTCGAGTCGAGTCAAGTCCTATTACGAGTTGGCCTCGAAGAGGCACCAGTGGCACGATTCGTAAAAGGATGTATCCGCTATCTGGTAAATGTTAGTTATGCAAATGTTAGTTTCGTGAGGAATAAATTTACTTTTTTATTTATTTTGTAATAACGATATTGACTACTGTATATTCACAAACAATTTCAAGAACTATGTAATAACACAAGTAATACTCATACCTAAGAACCTCGGTTTTTTCTACTTGAATGCGTGGTAAAATGTGCCTGAAAAAGAGAATTCCAGTGAGTTCAAAATTATTGAC
This sequence comes from Chesias legatella, assembly GCA_947359385.1. Classification (NCBI taxonomy): domain Eukaryota; kingdom Metazoa; phylum Arthropoda; class Insecta; order Lepidoptera; family Geometridae; genus Chesias; species Chesias legatella. Next base: position 3,771,964 of record OX375778.1, on the reverse strand, counting down.
ACCGAAATTTCAGTCAATGTAAGCTTTCTTAACAATAAAAACAAAGAATCCGGTCCCAGAGTCACAGGTTCCATTTTCTCGCGGGCTGAGTTGTCTAATAATATTAATTGACGTATGTGAAATTCGGGTACCTCGACACGAAGAATAATGACGATGCAATATTTAGTATAATTTTTATTAAACGCTGTGTTCTTTCTAATTTGGCTATTATTGTAATAATGGAGAACGATTTAGATTTCACCTGTACAAGTGGAAATATTTCTTTAAAAAAGCATCGTGGTTTGTGTAATAGAATTCCTAGTAATATATCTTTAGTTGGATATTAATTATTTCCATGATTTTTGTTTGGGATTAACGGTACGAAATTGCGAGAAGTCTATGGAAAATGAACTATCTATTGACACTCTTTTGGAATTTAAGCAATGTTCTAGGTTTCTGTAACGATAAATTTAGTCCTCAATATTAATATCTCGGTCAGTCCAAATTTTCTCTCTCATATAATACAAGTTTGTGGGACACACATCGATATAAAGCATTTTAGTAATATGATATATTAATATTAACAATCTGAAATTTTCGGCCCTGAACCCGCACAATAGTCAACATGGTTCAGCAATTTTTTTCAGCTCATAAAATTGTGTTGAGGAACTAAAAGTAGGGCAACGAATTTCTCACCTATTTTCATAAAACGTAACGGTCAAACAAAAAATGTTATGTAAAAAATTTATTAAATAATTAAATAAATATTGGTGAACATTTCACACAGCGCCATCTAGCCCCAAAGTAAGGTAACCATAGCTTGTATCATGGGAACCCGATAACCAATATAATACTTAAATACTTTTTTTGTAAATACGTACATATAACTCATGTCAACACACAGACACAGAACAAACACTTATATTCGTCACAAAATGTTTGTCCTGGGTGGGAAACGAACCCATAACCTACAGCGCATAAGGCAGGGTAACTACCAACTGAGCTATGAGGCCAGTCATATTGTTTCATTTGATCATATTTTCTGACTATAATATAATCTTAGTCATAGAAATGTTCTATATATAAAACTACAAGGCATTCACTTGATCAGTAGGCTACAATAATTTGTACTTTTGCCCCGTTTACATTACGTCGGTGTTTCAGACGAAGCCACCGATAGACAAATACGTATCTGGCACGCACCTGATCAAACCCACGTCATTTGGAGGACGCAGTGTATATATGTAAACTCCTATACGTAATATTAATATGTACCCGTTGAGAATTTTAATACAGCAAAAAAGTGGATACTGAAAGCGCCGCTTTGCTAGCGATCGAAGGCTTCCAACTGATAGGAATATCTTTATTTTACAAGTAGAACTCAGTCCGAGGAAGTAATGCCACCATGCCCATTTCTGCCGCTAAGCAGTAACCATTCGCGTTACTGTGTTCTGGTTTGAAAGGTGTGGTTGTCTGTTATATTAAAGGTAAAAAAAATTATATAAATTATATGAGACATTCCACCTACACACGTCTCAGAGTTACGGGCGCATACGATGCGACTTTGGTCTTGTCTTACCTAGTAGGAGAGGACCCAAGTCACATCAGTTGTTATGGGCAGAGGTTACCACTTAACACCAGGTGGGCCGTCGGCTCGTTCCATAACTGTATCTATCACATAGAAAAAAGTATCGTTTTCTAATCTTTGTTGTAAAATCTTAATTTGATGGATTTTCTTACAAGAAACACGGAACGAAGTACCCTAAAATTGTCTGGACCAAGTGAGAGCCTGAACATACTTTAAAGTGCCAATAGCGCACAGGGTTGTGCTATTACTAACACCTTAACACGGAGAATATCAAACAAATTTCTAGAACTCATTATGCAGGTCGTATAGATGGTAGATACTATGCCTATAACCAATTGGGTAGTTTGTAGGCACAGAGACTCAACGCACGATGTGCTAGACTGTCTTTTAACTGGATACAATCCTGTTTGACAGCAAAATGAGTTTCTAATCTGTGACAATACATTTCGATCCTGTTTTCTGCAATTCATTATGTTATGACTCCATAACACAACATCGTAAAGAAACCCTTACTTAAAATCTTATCACTTGAATTTGAACTCTTTTCTACGAAACCAATCGTTCCTGCTATATCATATCATTTGTGTCACCAGACAATAGAAGCACGACACTTGCTTAGTCTGGATTTGACCTATTCGGGAGGGGGTCAGCTTGACCCTATATTCGCCACTAATCATTGAATTTCTTTAACTCGATACATTGCTACAAGACATTAGTTCACAATGGCTTAACTAGCAGTTTGTCGTGTCCGGTTCCAGTTGAATTAAATCATATTTATCTATGGCCGTCTGACCGTCTTGGGGCCGAAACTGGTTGTTTTGTATGTGAACTACAAACGCTTTACGATTTGTTGGACAAGCAGTATGAGATTTGCGACTTATAAACGGTTTGTCGTATAATTTACGGACATAATGAGTTTCACTTATATTTAATGGTGGTGGTTCCAGAAAATAGAAATTAAAGTTTGGTATAGAAGATAATTTGTCTTAGATCGTTTACCCGGTACTCGTTGAAGAAAGCGGTGGTCCAGAGGCTTCAGAGAGTTTCAATCTGTAGAGAGAGAGAACGAAGCCAGATCGTTTTTATGTTATAATAATAATAAATGCATGTCGTAAGGGTCAGTAATAATAGCCAGTAAAATATCAGAAATTCTCTAAATAATTATGTTTGGAAAAATCTGTTTGATGAGTTTACCCAGGATATAATCGGTATTTCTCACCGACACCGACGCCCCACTGATCCAATTTGAATCGAGGACTGGAACTCCCTAAAAATTGTAAAGTACGAGAGCGAAAGTTATAATTTGCATATAACAATAGCACACCTGTTAGCCATGTGGGCGCTTGTCCTCACAATAGCTCTTCATTCAATAACAGTTGCAGTGTAAATGAACCTTTTTTATCATTATGAATCGACAAGGTCACTCTTTTGTGCTATCATGTGGTCGTGTTGTCTTGCGGTTTCAAAACATCGAACGGTAATTAATACGGTTATTATAGGTTTTGCTTGTAAATTAACTGCCTATGTGTTTTTACGCTTGGAAAATATATATATTTTGATAAAAAAAAATACTTACTACACTAATTATTCATGGCGTCATTTGATTATTGATTAAAATAAATATTACTGAAGTGTCGAAATGGCAGCTTTTTACTAAATGCGTATGAAAGTATATACATTACTTAGATATAACAACAATAAAAAAAAATACTGTTTGTTTCGGTTAATTTCCGAAACGGCTGGACTGATTTTGACGCCACTTTCACTGGCAGATAGCTTATGAGGAGAATTGGCAGAATTGAAGTTTAATTCACAAATTGATAAAATGGACTTTACCACGTAGCTACTATTTTACACACAAACTGAATTCAATGAGGGCGAAGCCGAGGGCACAACTAGTACATAAAAATATTGCTGTTTTCTTAAAGTGTCATTGTAAATATCTCAACCGATGTTACTAGACGTAATACATTCATAAGTTTTCACGGAAAATTACAAGGAAAATCTAAATTAGGAAAAGGCTTCATAAAAACAAGCTCAATTATATGTCGCCACATTTGAAGGTAACATTTCTGTTAGAGATCATTCTCAACAATCTGAAAAAAGGAAAAAATACTGTAGCGACATAGAAAGTGTTACGTTTTCTCATTAAACCCAAGACATTCTCGTATATTCAGAAAATTTGCGAGAGCAGATTATTTACAGATATTGAGAGAATTAGTATTAGTATTAGAGTAGTAGTAATTCCTATGGAACTTTGTACGAATTGGGTCTCTTATTTTCAGAGTCTGCTCGACGAGCGATTTACTATTTTGACTAAATTCGTACCTCCGTTGACTCAATGATGTTCCAACAAAGGGAAATGACTAGTTGTAGCTCTGCCTCCTGCGCTGTAGGTTGCGGGTTCCATTCCCATCCAAGGCAAACATATGTTATTAACATAAATGCATGTTCTGTGTCTGAAAAAAAAAAGTGTCTGAGTTTTATATTTTTGAATGATATTTCTGGTACGCAAGCTGTGTTTAGTTTGAAGCCAGGCGACGCTGTGTAAACTTCTAATATTTTTTTGTATCAGTGTTACGGGATTATTTAATTCAAACACATTACACGCCGTTTGGTAAAATAAATAACATTTTCGAATGGAGTCCTAAATTATAAGGTATTTTACGAAATAGATGATGCCTCCCATTAAATATTCAATAGTTAATCTAGTTATATGTAATTCTTTTCAACCCGTTTTCAAGAAATGTAAGCCGCGTAGTTTGAAATGTCGGTACAAATTTGCAAGTGTCCTAATTCAAGTTATTATAAGTTATGGCGTGAATTATCTTCAAATCTACAACCTGAACAACCATTAGCAAGTTAAACAACCGCCCTGGGGCACGTTATCATTACATCTACACGAAACACGTGGTGATAGCCCACGGACACTTACATGAGCCTCTCTCTTTCTTTATATATAAGAGAAAGGGATAGAGCCAGTCTATATCATGAGAATTTACGAGGCCAAACATTTCTTTTCAGAATTTGCATACGTACAATGCGGCACGGTTGACAAGTGATCAATTGTGCCATTTTCGCAACTGAACGGATTATAATGGGTGTAAACCGGTCTCGAATGGACAGGGTTATTAAATTACAATAATTCTGGATATACGACTGGGTGAGGGTAGGCAGTGACCGTTGATTCTAAAAGTTGCTTTCGACTTGTGTTGAAATAATGAATCGCCTCTGTTGGTTACTGAACCGGTGTTCTCGTGGTAAGTTACAATTTCCACCATATTTAAATCTATCAAAGTGCAAACGATAGTATTTTAGATTTTAAAATCCTATCAGCTGATGTTTTATATCGAGCATAGAACCAAAAGTTGCTCTATAACTCGCATATAACTAATGAGAAATAATAAAATGTAAACCCAATGCTGTAATCATCTTGCATAAGAATAAAACATTTAAGGATAAATTTTTCAATCTCAGAACAATGTTTTACTTGAAAATGTTGGTGTAACCAAATCTTTCACATACTTCATAAAGAAAAAGGAATCTATTTCGAGCCAACAGAGATTTTCCTCAACAATAACAAAGTACGATTTCTCAACATGCTATTACTTAAGTTTAGAGTTTGACACTTGCAAGCTATTTGACTGTACGCGTCGGGTATACAATGTTCAGACAGCACCGTAATGCGTTCAGGGTACCAGTAGGGATGGGGATGCTGTGCTGCTGCAGCGCACCTGCCGTGTTTGCGGCAGACGCGTCTCGTTTCGTCTTGTTTCGTCACTTAATTTCATATATTGAGGGTATCACGATGTTCGAACATCATTTAACTCCCAGATAAATAAAAACGATATGGATAGATGAACTGTTTAAAGCACATACTACCAATTAAATAGTACAAAAATGTTTATATAAACAAAACAAAAATGTAATATCAGCGCTCTTCTCGCTTACTGAGTTTTCTTCCAGACAACCACAGATACCCACATATAAAGAGAATACTCAGCAGGACAGTGCAGTATATTAACACTCTGCGGTAGATAAAGAAATTGAAGTAACAGGATTTAATGTTTTATTTATTAAATTAAAATTTTATATTAATGTTCTGCCACAGAGATTTCACTAAATTATCGTAATGTTAAACCATTGTAATGTTGCAGGTGAAGGCTTGGTGTAATATATTGATTGAATGCTAGGGTAAAGTAAACAAAAATGCTGGCTGTCTCAAGTTTCTACATTTTAAATTCACAGTTAATAATATTCGGTTAATAATATTGAAGTGAGCCTCAGTCTTTGATTTTGGTTCTTGGACATGCCGGCTTCCTCATAATATTACCTTTATAATCGTTTTGACAACGTGGCATTGCGCATATAAATATTATCAAGTGAAAAATACATTGGTGTGCGATTAGTATACCCGCGAACTCGGCTTCTGCACCATTAGGCCATGACGGTCTCTTAACGAAAGTTTATACCTATGTATACTATGTAACTACGCAGGCTATTTAACAGGCCTCACAGCTCAGTTGGTAGTAACTCTGCCTTCTGTAGGTCGTGGGTTCGATTCCCACCCAAGACAAACATTTGTGCGACGAATATAGATGTTTTTCGGTGTTTGAGTGTTAATATGTATTGATATGTATATATTTACAAAAAGTATATTATGTATTGTATCAGTCACCTGGTTCCCATAGTACAAGCTATGCTTAGTTTGGGGCTAGATGGGGATGTGTGAAATGTCCACCAATATTTATTGATTTATTTATTATATCACGAAGAAGTGAAATGAAATGAATTGAAATTTATTTTATTTAGTAGTAAGCTTAGTCTAGGGTTTTCACAATTAATTATTATACTAGTGTAATTATTATACTTAACTAGACTAGATACCTAAGTAAGTAATACTGTTATACAAATATTACTAATGTAATTACTACTACACGTTAGTATGACTAGTAATTCAAAATAACCTCGCTATAGAACCAAAAACTAGATCTACTAGAACTAAAATATATGTTTCTGGAGTACGAAAGGAGCCTATTTCAGGCCGATTTTAATCAATTCATCACACTAGTTCAAAGCTAGCGAGAGCTAGTGACACGACTTGTAGTAGTATTACAGAAGCTTTTGTTCCATGGGCTAGCCTCTTCAGCCTGGTGACGTATAGGCATTCATATATAACGCAATATAAAGAACAATGGCTTAGCTCAGCTAATTAAATTTAATAATAAATTACGTAGCACTTGGACCATAATCAAAAGGAAACGTGACGTTGTCCTTTCACCTTAAAATAGGAAGTTTCATTCTATCAAAAGTTGTCAAAATTATGAAATGTAATGTTGGCTTCGTCGTATTTTTTTGTTGGTTACGAGATTGTACGTATAATTACGTCTACGTTCCGTGTTTGATGTAATTCTTACTACAGAGCTTATGTAACGAAATGAAATTTCCATTATATTTCACACTTCATTAAATTGTAACTTCTGCGAATGTTAAATAAAAAGTGATGAAAAACAAATTTCACAATCTTAGCAGTGTTTTAGTGAGTTTATTTGGGAATTAATAGAATGGTTCTGCGTTTGATATTTAAAGCTCTTAGATTATATCTAAGTGTTAAAAAACGGTTCTGATTTTATCAGTTTTAGCTGTTACATAATAAAGCTCTTAATATTCCTGATTCTCACTATAATGTTAAATTCTTAACAAATCTGGAACACAACTTGAATCAACATTTGAAATAACGTGGCTTCATAGTACTTAGTACTTAGTAACTTAAGTAATTGTAAATGTTTGGAGCATGTTTCATGTCTTTATGTAGACATGATGCTTCTAATGTTTTAGTAACAATAACATTGTTTTCAAACTATAACTATAACATTATTTAATTGGATCAGTTGAGCTATCTGTTGATCGTTGGAAACGGTCGTTAGATGGCTCAATTGATATCATTGTATTTTGTAAATATTATGTTTATAATGTCTTTGAAAATTGTTGTAAAATAAATAAATTACTTTATTGTGATAATATTTGTTGATGATAAATGTGTGAACTTCTAGATTAAGGCTGTAGAAACACTGCCTTCTCACAATTGACTTGACTGGCCTGATAGCTCAGTTGGTTAGTAACCCTACCTTCTGTGCTGTAGGTCGTGGGTTCGATCCCCACTCAGGACAAACATTTATGTGACATTTGTAACATTGATGTTTGTTCTGTGTCTGGGTGTTAATATGTATGATATGTATGTATTTACAAAAGAAAAGTATATAAGTATTATATCAGTTGTCTGGTTCCCATGATACAAGCTATGCTTAGCTTACTTTGGGGCTAGATGGCGCTGTGTGAAATGTCCACCAATATTATTATTATTATTAATTATTTCTCTCCATCTGTGCCATAAGCATTTGCTCTCGGGTCTTAAATATTTGTGTTATACGACACAGGGGATGGGTAAACAAAGATTATTATTATGTAAAACTCATTCCTCAATTAATTGATAGATTGAACTCTACCCATGGTCAAACATGCAATTACTTTAAGTTATATAATCACATAATTGCTTTGCAATTAAGAAAACGAATAGCTCATCTTATAAGATTAATGTGACCTCTGTTGTCAATATATTTTGACTTGAGGTCGTCATAAATATTTTACCTTGTTTACGACTTTAGATGTTTACGCTACGCAAATTGAATTCATAGAAATTCAAATATTTTGATTCATATTATATTCAAAGAAATAATTTTAGATGTAGATGATTAAAATATTTTTGTAATTGATGAGAGTCGAATTTATTTCACATAGGTGTGAGCCACACAAATTAGTGCATAGTATATTTTCCCTTTTTTCATAATAAGTATTTGCAATTAACTTTTTTTTTTAGCTCAGTTGTTGTAACTAGAGATGCCACGAATAGTTATTTGGCCGAATACCGAATACCGAATATTCGGCAAGGCTCTTGGTTGAAGCGCAGAATATTCAGCTGCCGAATATTCGGCAACACTTAGTACCACAACATAACATACACAACATGTTTATGAGTTGCTGGTATGAAGGGTTGTTCCCACGGCTTGGAAACTTACACTTTTTACGAAAGACAAAGAACTCGCATAACTGTAATTTATCAAAGTACTGAGCTTACCTACTTTGAGTAATTGAACTTTCTGAACAATGCTTGTATCTAGAACTAGAAATCATTAAGCACTGTTAAATAAAGTACAGTTTAATAGTAAATTAGTTTATACCAAATAATACTATATATATTCTACAATTCCATAATCAGTTGTTGTAACAGAATTTATTGTTTGAACTTCAGAAACAATCATAATTATGAGGAGATTTTTATTGACTAAATATCATGAACTAACACCAAATTTTCCCCAAAGGGGTGCTTGTGAGTTACAATATAATGAAAACATAGACGTGAGAAGTAGTGGGTTTGTTGTTCATACGTCCTGCTTGTAAATTGTACTGTAATTATCCGACGGCTAGGACAAAATATCTTCATTAAACAAGCAACTTTCGTACTCATAAACCATTGCAGAAACCACCATAATTCTCTAAGTGACGCGACGTGTGTTCAAAAGTTCAAACATATTGTAGTTGTACCAATTCGCATACTTTTGATATAACATATATAAATTTAGCATTTTGTGAGTAAAAAAGTAGACAAATATTTACTTCAAAATAATGTATTTAATTTTCGAGGTCAGCAAAATTATTGTTGAGATAAAATTATAATAAATTTAAATTATTCGCAAATTCAATAAAATATCTATCAACTCGCACTTGCCCATCAGCATTCAAACGGTTCCGGTTCGGTGTAATAATAATTGGTGCAAAACAGACAGGACGTCCTGTGTCGAATTGCTCTTACGATTACCACGTTTAAATTACCGTTATGCATTGTGCCAATACAATATCATCTCTATCCAAATACGAATAAGACTGAACTTCAAAAGGTTATGGTCGAAATAGATTTCATACATGCCAATCTAGCGAGGATCCCTCCGGTCAAAATCGCTATTTTATTTATAACATCGTGGTGGAGCAGCTGGGGTTGTCAAGACGTAAAAAATATAAGAAAATGAATATGACGGACCCCTCGTCTCGAGAACTCCCCTCAAACGGGTTTTACCCCCATTAATCCCACGTTCATTTCAAAAGATATTTTAAAATGTGTATAAAATTATTCAGGGCAGAAATAATTCGGTGTGTCAAAGAATTTATTTATTATTTAGGACTTGCCAAATCCGTGCACGTGTTTTTCCGCCATTACGGTTTGTTGTATACTTATTTATTTGTTTATTAGCCGGTTATCATAGTTATTATTATTAGTGATAATAAAATATATACGAATTTGGTATATATTGAATTCTGTGTGGGATTAAAGGACACACGTTATAATATTTATACATAGGTACTAATTACCTAGATATCACAATAAACCAATTTTTTTTTAATTTTGTCTTACCACAAATTTTGATGCCAGTGTGTTTGTTACTTACCATGTCTATATTCTAATGAAATTAGAAAAGAGGCGTATTGAACCTCTCTATATACTTTCTGATAAAAGGCATTTAATGTGTAATATGTTTAAGAATTCGATAAATGTACAAATACATATACCGCAATAAAAATAAATTTGACTATCATTTGCCAATTTTTTGCCAATCCAATAAAATTTAGTAATAAAAGACAGTCATATTTATGCATACTGTTATAAACAGACACACCCACTGACTTAGTAACCCAAAGACCGATAGAATTGCTTAATTATACAATGAATAAAAATATTGATACCCGAAGAAACACAAAGAATGGAATGCTCCTTGATAACCAAAGACTAATAAAATTAATAGAAGCGAACAATAGCGCGCGAGGTGGAGCACAATGTGAATATCATTGGTTTACGGCAATACAATGTCGCTATAGAATGACGCGTGAAAAACTGTTTTGTGTACTGCTGAATACAGAAATGTTTTGAATTAAAGTTCGTTGACATGGTGGTTTATATTTATTAAACACTTTAACGAAATATAATCACCGATTTTGATTGGCTCAAAAATGCTGCTTATTAAATATGTAACGGTCATTCAGTTTCGGAATGATTAAAGTCGTACTAGCAGAAATATCTATATTAACTGACTGTCATACAGACAACGCACCGCCGAAACAGCTGATCGTACAGCTTAAATAGGTAAGAAGCAAGGAATGTTAGAAACTATCTTGGTAAGGCTGATGAAAATAGAGTTTTAATGGGGAATAAAGTATTATGTGTCGAACAAGTTGGCACTAAACCATTTAAATTTACCAAAAAAAAAACTCCTTACTTACTATAAGACCGCCCATTGTATTTCTAATGTCTAAGTTTTTTAATTTTACTATTTGTAATGTTCTATGGTGTACAATAAAGCATTTTTATTATTATTATTATTATATCAAAATCCAAAATATCATTGTAAATTGATAAGAGTACAAAAATACCAATAAAATTGAGACCACTTTTGCAAGCAGTTGTACAAAGTTCATCGACCTGTATTATAAAACGATGATTCCATTGAATATCACGAGATCGTCGGGTGAAATGAAATTTTGCATGTATATGCCGTGGATGATCTGTCCCACTGTTGGAAGTATCACCGAATTAAATTTACATAAAATCGAGCTTATACGTCTATTCTATCAATTTTTTACAGACACGAGTCATCTCTTTGAATCATTTTCTATGGCATTGTTAGGTATTGATTTGCTTTGACCATCTTAAGAAGTCGCGTGCCGTCAGCGGTGCATAAATTTTCTAAATTCATAAATATCTATTGAAAGTATAAAGCGAATAATTTGAATATTATTTGTATGACCTACGGTTTATTGATATTTTATAGACAAATATGCTTCAATCACATTCACCGGTAGCATTATTTAATCGAAATTGGTCATAATGTGGTGAGTTTTGTGGTTTTTAATTAGTTGCCAACGGATCATTATTTGTGTTTTGGTTAATTACAAGGTTTAATTAGAATAGCAGTGAAAACAGTGTTTCGTCCTCTTTTAATCGCATTTCAAAATTATTATAGAGAGATGAAATATATTTTTTATCTAAATTTCATGCTAATATGAAATAATAATGTCCATATTTTATAACATTATCATGTTTTGAACTTAATAGCTGTGAAGCTAAGCTAGCTAATAAAAACCTTTCGAATGAACAACTATTTAATAGAATAAATGTTTTTTTTCAGTGCTTACTCACGAGACAGGTATAGTCTTGATTTAAAGAAAAAAACGATAGAACAACATTAAGTAGACTACCATCATATTTTCGTATTCCTAAATGTTTTCTTGCCTGAACAAAAGACATCAACGAGCGCATTTCAACAGTTCTACTAGTGACTAAAATCCTTAGGTTCTATTAAAAATTTACATTTCTGAACACATACAGTTAGTGCATAATTACGAATATAAGATATATATTCCTTGTCAATAACTGGCCTCACAGCTCAGTTGGTAGTAACTCTGCCTTCTGCGCTGTAGGTAGTGGGTTCGATTTCCACCCAGGACAAACATTTGTGTGACGAAAATAGATGTTTATTCTGTCTCGGTGTTGATATGTAGTATATGTAAGTATTAACAAAAAAAGTATTTAAGTAATATATCGGTTGTCGAGCTCCCATGATACAAGCTATGCTTAGCTTTCTTTGGGGGCTAGATGACGTTGTGTGAAATGTCCACCAATGTTTATTTATTTATTTAAGGCTCGCTGTATTAGTATTCGTGAAATAATGAGTTTGTTCGCCCAAGAATTTATGGTTTTACATTGTTTCCTAATGTATGAAACCGACATGTCCTAGAGCCAAACTTTGAATGCATGTGACACTATAAGATCAGCGTCCCATACATTGTAATATATTAAATTTTCTAGGAGTAAGCTTGTTTACTAAATGAACTTAAACCAACCTGGGATTGGATAAATAACTTGTAATAGAAAACTATATAGTTGTGATTGTGTCGTAGAAGAGCAATATCCGGCTACTAGTAATGTTATCCCGTGTCTAGTTGGGGAGGTTGGCAAAAGTGGTATCGCATTAACGAATACATTTTCATTGAATTGAATACATACATTTTCATTAAGTAATTATATAGACCAAAATACAATTCTAGCATAGCATAATAATAAATATTCAAGACAAAGTTTTTTTGTGCATATTTGACTCGGGGACAGTTAACTATTAGCATCATACAAATTGTAGTATGTACTTCATTTAAAAATCCATTTTAACGTCTGAGATAGCTCTGGCTGATATTATACTTCACAATATTTTTCCGATTTTTGCAGATTTACATATATATCTGTGATAAAATTAAGACACAATTTGAAATTTGGAGGCCCTACTACACCTATTCATACCTACGACATTATTATATCTTCTTAAATAAATTATTCATATTACTGTTATTATATCGTATTTTTGCAGGTACTTTATTTATCTATGAATACAACTAATGTAACCGTAATAAACTTAAATGTACCAATGATCAAATAATTGTATTTAAAATAATGTTTTTTTTTTTATGTTATGTAGTTACGGAACGAGCCGACGGCCCACCTGGTGGTAAGTGGTAACCTCGGCCCATAACAACCGATGCGACTTGGGTCCTCCCCTACTAGGTATGACAATACCCAAGTTGCACCGTATGCGCCCGTAACTATGAGACGTGTAGGTGGAATGTCTCATGTGCCTGTAATTTCACCGGAAACCACACCTTTCAAACCGGAACACGTAACGCGAACGCGTTACTGCTTGGCGGCAGAAATGGGCATGGTGGCAGTACTTCCCCGGACGAACTTGGCGAGAGTTCTACTGCACTTATAATGTACCTCTAGTATGTTTACGAGGTTCAAATGTTTTAATACATATGATGTAATTTCCCCGGTATCCCCGTCGCGCTCAACGGCGCATGCAACCGCGTGGAGGAAGGATCGTCTCGTTTCGCAGGATGCGGCGCGCGCAGCCTCATAGATCATCTTACAGGCACGTGTGACTGACCCTGTCACCATACTGGTGTTTATGTCCAACTTATCTCATAGGCATGGAGAGTCTCATAGTGGTTCGGGAAGTGTGTGTTCTTTGAGATGCACTTAAATCCTTTCACCACGCTGGTTCGAGAGAGTTAGACAGTAGTAGAGAGGTGGTATTCGGTAAAAGAGCAGTCATTCACGTCAAGTTCATCCGAGGAAGTACTGCTACAATGCCCATTTCTGCTGCTGAGAAGTGACACATTCGCATTACTGTGCTCCGGTTTTAATGGTGTGATTGCTGGTGAAATAACAGGCAAATGAGACACTCCACCTACACGTCTCAGTTACGGTCGCATACGATGCGACTTGAGTCTTGTCGTACCTTAGGTGAGGAGGACTCAAGTGGCATTCCTTGTTATGGGTAGAGGTTACTTAACATCCGGTAGGCCATCAGAATCAGGCCATCAGCTCTTCCCTAAATGAATCAAATAAATAAAATAAAAAACTATATTCTTTAGTTTTTTGGTGCCTAAGCTTTTTCTCCTGACCTGTATCGTGCCACTGCGGGGCAAAGTCTCCTTAAGGCCTTGCACATATTGTGATCTTTGGCTATTTCAATCATACAAACTTATAACCATCTAATCTACAGTTCTCAATCCCAATAGCCTAGGCCATGTAGCTCTGGCGAAGCGGATGCGTCAACTCTTTGGACGGGCTAATGAACGCATTTCCGACAACGCGGGCATTCTGCATTTCTGACAAGAAACGCAACTTGTCATACGTCAAGACTTGCAGTTATGCAATTATTTGCAAGATTGTATTGTCAGCGATAAAAAAACGATGAACAAAAACAAATGTCAATTTCAATTTCTCTTGGGTCTTGTCTTACCTAAGTAGGGGTGGACCTGATTCGTATTGCTTGTTTTAGACAAAGATTACCACTTACCACCAGATGGGCCATCAGCTCGTTTCGTAACTTTATAACATAAAAAGAAGAGTGACCCATATAATATTAATTACGAAATTAACGATGTAATTTTTTTAAATTTTATTGTATATAGATCATACACGTTCCGTCTTACAATGTCATAATGTAAAAATAAAAACCTTTATCTTTAAAACTAGCATATATTAAGCATATATTTCTTATATACAATAAGAACTATTTAAACTTATAACTTTTTAAACTAATAATATAATAATAACTTTTTATTTAAACAATATAACTTTTTAGGAATTAGAATTTACTGTAACATTTGCATGCTAAGCTTAGTAGAACATTATTGAAACTAAAATATTATTAACATCTGTGGAATCTACATTGTGTTCAAGTATCTACGCATCTCATAAACTATCTTTATTTTTATCTATATCTTTAGGTGTGTTTAAGTAAAACAGACGTGAAGTAACATGACTTCAAATACTCGAAAAATACAGTTTCATGTCATCAATCCATAAATTGTATTACCATTTAATCAAGTTCATATGTAAACAGGGTACATGCAGTATGTAAATGGTATGTTCTACTCACTGGGAGGCTGGACAGGCGTGTCGGTCGGATGCGCGGGCGCAGCCGGAAACGGAAGTACGGGCGCGCTCGCTCGCTCATCTGTGGAAATGCCACAGAATTACATACTGTGGTATGCTGTGAGCTAATTAAGTACACAGTACCTACATATATGTTGCAAGTTGGCTTTTTGATTGCGCAAGCCATTCGTTACCTCTCCTCGTAGTTAGCTATTAGACAACTACAGACTCACAGCTCAGTTGGTAGTAACTCTGCCTTCTGCGCTGCGTGGGTTTGATTTCCACCCAGGACAAACATTTGTGTGACGAATATAGATGTTTGTTTCATGTCTGGGTATATTATATGTATGTATTTAAAAATAGTATGTATTCTATCATTTGTCTGGTTCCTATAGCTGTACTTAGTTTGGCGCTAGATGGCACTGTGTGAATTGCCCACCAATATTAAAATTATTATTATTATTATGACTGCGAAAATCTTAGTAAGATAACTATGCTCAGGACTCGTTGGTTAAAAGGTACAAATTTATAATAATTCTGGATGAATGTGTTAGCACAGTTATTCGTGTAAAAACAATGATGGTGTTTATCTCACCACATGACTCATTTACACCCAGTTGTCATTAATTACCCCATTATATGTATCCATATTTATTAGTTTATTTATTACATGAAGAACTAACAGCTTTGTTACTTTGGAATTGCAATGGATTAGCTATGGAGAGCCAATTAGAGGTTCTCGCGTTAAAATTATTGATTAATATAAAAACAAAAAAAAAAAATGGATAATAATAAGAATACAACACTAATTATACACAACTTCCTCGGTAATGAGTACTATTTCTGAAACCCACATCAACATTTTTAACAGTTATCTATCAAAACTACCCTACCTATGTAAATTGAAGAAAAATAACTTTAATTTCAAATATGAGTGATAAAAGTTGCGGTCGTGGTACACCTCCATCATCATGTGTGGTCATATATCACATTATTTTAATAAATTGGTAAAGTTTAGTGTACGCATCTCTAATTCTCCGTTCGATTAGGAGCGTGCGAGTGTCCACCGTGCGTTAAGGTCACATACTCATCATTACGTTTATACTATACGATACGACTACGATACGATCAACTCTTAAGGAGCAGCAGAACTAACTGTACGTGTAAGTGACCTTTATGGGAAATTTCTGTCACCATACATTGAATACGTGTGACGAACATAGGTTTTGTGTTTGGGTGTTATTATAAATTAGGCAGTATATGTTTACAAATAAAATAGTTTTCTATAAGTGGTATAGTTAGAACAAGCTATGCTTAATTTAGGACTAGATGGCGCGAAAGTATACTTTATCACGTAAAAACTGATTGTTTTTTTTTAAAGAGCAGTAAAGACATCTATTACAACTGGGTATTGTAATAGATGTCTACGTGTTACGTGATAGAATTTATTTTATACGAACGTTGGAGGAAATCAGATTACACTCATCAGTTTAGTACAGTACAGCACAAAAAACATAAAAACGGCCCGCATCAAACGACAATGAAATCTTTAAAATCCATAGAGCTGAAGATGAAATAAATTAATAAAGAACAGTTATAAAAACAAGTTTTTTTTCATTTTAAAAGTTCTTGCCAAGACTATTGAACCTAATGACAATATGGCTGCTGAACGATATTGAGTAGCTGGGTTGTCTGCAGGTGCCGCTGGCAACAGCATCAGACCCCGCTCACCAAATACTTCATTTTGAATAGGTTATCCATGAATACCAAATTTCAGCCTATGCAGGCTACGAGAACTGGTTAAAAATTCAGTATCAAATTTTAACCCAAACAAACATTAGTTAAATAAACCGTAGTGAAGTGGCACAATAAGGCTCTGCCTACCCCTTGCGATAAAGGCGTGAATTTATCCTATAGATACATAATATTTATTTGAATTGAATTGTATAATATTTATTGTGTATGTATGATTTCCTTTTTTTTTTATTGTCCTTGACAATTTTGTATATCACGGCGCATTGGTGTTAACTGTAAGGCTGTGTATATTTAATAATAAATAAAGAAAGTAACAAAAACAACATTCAGATCAAGTGCATAAATCGTGTAGTATAAACGTCCTGCCCAGAGAGCGTAAACCACGAGAGGTTGGAGGCGCGGGCGCACGGCGATTTGACGCATTTCACGGCGACGGGTCACGCCCGCGGGTCACGCGGTAATGTCACGCGGCTTTCTATCACTCACGGAATGAAAGTCACTTACCACGATCGATGGTTTCCCTCATTTAGGACGATTGATGAGTTTCTGGCGCTCTCACAGTTCGCAGACGGAAGACACGGTTTAGTTTGGTCGATTCCTCGTGTTGACGACGTGAAATGTTCTGGTACTAACGTTACTGACCTCATGGCTCAGTTGGTAGTAACCCTGCCTTCTGCGCTGTAGATTGTGGGGTCGATTCCCACCCAGGACAAACATTTGTGTGACGAACATAGATGTTTGTTCTGTGTCTGGTGTTGATATGTATTATATGTAGATATGTATCTACAAAAAGAAAGTATATAAGTATTATATCAGTTGTCTGGTTTCCATGATACAAGCTATGATTAGCTAGATGGCGCTGCGTGAAATGTCCACCAATTTATTTTTAACTGTTGCAAAGTTCTCATTTAAGACGTGCCAATAAATGGAAATGACGGAGGTTTTTAATACATTTGATTCTTCTTTCTTTCTATAATTATTCAAAATGAATTAGCGGTGATCGATCCTTAGGTTAATATGTCATTGCATTAAACAAATATATAAACTACAATAAAGATGGTTATACTAATGTTTATGGATCTTTACATTAGTTGTTTGGCTGCATTGGTTGTTATGGGCAGAGGTTACCATTTAACACCAGGTGGGCCGTCGGCTCATTCCGTAACTGTATCACATAAAAAAACTACAGTACGTATATATACTTTCATAAGCATTTAGTAAAAAGCTGTTACTTTGAAATTGCTAACAGACACTTCAAAAATTTATTTACTTGTATATACCTTAAATATGGAATTAAACGAAAAATATTGAAATATAGAAACAGTGAAACTCAAAATGTTTTGATTCAAATCCCCGACCGCATTGGCTTACCTACACTAGAAATAGCTGCAGTGCGTCCAAACCGTAAATAATAATCCACTAAAAATCAGATATAAAAACATGTAGGATAATTACAGCCGGGAGTTTGCCCTGCGAGGGTCTTGCATCAAGTATAGAGTTTATTTATTTATTTTCGAAGGACATCGCCGCGAATGTATAACGTACTTGATGGACTGTTTATGTCATGGAAGCGGGTTTGTGCAAGCATTCACAGATTTTGATGGGGTAGCCATGTACAGTCACGCACGGACGTTTTGGGAGCACATTTAATATTTAGTCGAAAAATAGAATAATTTGTTAGTAAATGTATGTATGTGTAAATAAAATTAAAGATTGATATTAAAATTGATTGATATAAACGGCATTCAAGAGAAAATTTTAATGTTTATTAAAAACAGACAGGTAGTCCAAGTCGTGTTCTCCAGCAAATTGTGTTGTCTATGGTGCACTATTTTTTTTTCTTCGATTATTTTAGTTAATGATTGTAATTGTTTAATTACGGTGTTAATTATGCATAATAAAGAGTATATCTATCCATATATCTATCTATTTTAAATATAAACAGTTCGACTGTCGGAAATAAAATCAATTAACACAAAAATATTAATCAATTAAAAGTTTTAATGTGACCCTTTCTTAATTTGTTTGTAATTTAAGATGGTGCATTAGCACTGAGGAAGCTATAAACGTAAACCGTATTATTTTTAAACCATAATCAATTATTAGGCCATCATAATATGCAAACGTGAAAGCGTAGAGAAACAATCATAGCCCAAAATCACTTCACCGTTGTGCGCAAGAGTACGTCGCGTCGGCTGGAGGGGAGCGGCGGCGCGCACACCTGGCAGCCGCAGCTGCGCGGCCAAATCTCACGCGCAGCTTCCTCGCATGCGTGAACACACCCGATACCGATGTGTACATGTACGGCTTTATTTATTTTGAGAATTGCTATGTACTTTTTTTCTCGGCCTCATATTCCACGTTTGAATTTCGAAGGACAAGATGTTCTGCTGTTAAATTCTTTGATGTAAAAACGAAACAAAATCACCTACAAATTTAAAATACTCTAAGTTTGAATTTCGAAGACGAGAGCTTAAAACTCTTTCGTTGTTTTACTCAGCCTCATATTCCATGTTTGAATTTCGAAGGACAAGATGTTCTGCTGTTAAAATCTTTGATGTAAAAATGAAAAAAAAAATACCTAAAAATTTCAAATACTCGTAAGTTTGAATTTAGAAGACGAGAGCTTAAAACTCTTTCGATGTTTTATGTTACTTTTTAATCCAACAAAACTTTAATAAAACTTTTTTAGAGAATTACGTCTTTTTTTAAGCAAAAGTGTAAAAAATTATTCATCACAAATGTGATTTTTATAGTTTTTCTTATGATTTTCTTGCCATATACCCACTTATTTCAATAAGATGAAAATGGAGTTGTTTTACTAGTCAAAATAGCAAAGAAATATTATCCAGATATTGATATGTATGTCACTTTACTTGAAGAACTGCTTTATATTATTTGAAAATGAAACCATGAGTCATTTAATAAAAATGACCATAGTACAAATAAGAATAAAATGGTATTGCATTTAAAGTGAACCATTATCAACATTTAAGAATGTCAATGTCACTGTTACAATTTATCTGTGTTTCAAAGCCACTATATTATTAATGCCTCGATCAAATCGTAACTCTTAATGTTTCGAAGTTGAAGTTTCAATTACTCGTACCTATACGTACCTAAACTAAAATACGATTTCATGCGCAGCAAACCAAGTTACCGAAGTTACTGTGGCTACATGATAAAGATATCTATAAAAACTTCATATACCTATGTAGTAGCTTTTACAACAGATCGAAAGCTGGTATCATTTTGTAGATGATATGAAATTGGTTCTGAAATGCGTTTTTGTGTTAGAAGCATTAAAAGCATTCCTCTAAACAGCGAATCAAAAGCGCAATAGCCATAATTGAATTCAGGTAACCTTGTCATTTACAAATAAATGTGTCGAAAGAAGAATGTCAATGCACCAGAAAGTTGAATGAAATCAATACAGCAATCCTTTGCTAACCAGAAAATCATGTCAACAGCTCCATTCATTCTTATTCAATTCATCCACGCAACAGGTCCACATTATCACATTCTGCCACAAAACCGAGTCATCCAACATCATCAATGGATTCCTAAAAAACATTTCTTACAAGTTCCATTGTCTGTGCACAATGACAGGCGCCGGCTAACAAAGCAAGTTCTACACAAGTGTACAATTCAAGCGATAGCTCTTTGAATCAACCGTTTTATCGAGAGCCGCAGCTTTCTCTTCAGCTGTGAATGTATCATAGTTTTTGTCAGACAGGGGAGACCAGCGTAAGTTGGCTAGGTTCCAGAATATTGTTGTAATATCAATAGGCTAACTTTTTTGTGTGTACTTTTGTGATTCAACACCCGATTAGGATAATTATGAGCGGTGAACGAATTAACGGTATAATCGGGTCCATTGGTTTCCCATTTCGATAATTTAAATATGCAAATGGACAATTGAATTGGCTTATTTAACAAAAAATATTATGAATTGCCTATGAAATGATGCTTTCCTGATATCGCGAGAAATCCCGAAGTGAATTTAATTGTAACTGCTCAATAACTAACTGCTCAATTGAATCGAGTTGGTACAGAAGTCTAAAACAATACATTACCTTATATTGTACCTATGTAAAGGTTTATTTTACAAAGTATACAAGAAACTTCTGCGACATTCAAAAGAAATAAAGCTTTTGTATTATGAATGTAGAATTTTTAATTATTCAACTTTATAACTTTTTCTTTCTTATTTTTTTCCTGTTGTACTGCTAAATACATATCTGACCTAAAATTTAATAAAAAAAAAAGGTTGGCTGAAACATAATGATTTTCGATTAGCCTTTATGTATTGAGAAAAGGCGTTCCTATATATCCCAGAATTGTAGATGCTTCACACAAAGCCGCGTCAATAACTGTTTTAAGGCGTCCCCTTACTTGTTTGTTCTAGCATTTGGCACCAGTAGGCGCATAGCCCTCCCCCGTGCCCCGTGCGTCATAATGTCCCGGTTTTGGTGTTATGTTACCGGGTCTCGCCGCGCGCCGCGCCGTGAGACGGGAAGCCGAAGGCGGGATGAAAGGGAACACCGTGGGTTTGCACGTGCAGCTTTCGCGGTACGACTTTGTATGTGATTTTTGGGTATGGGGTAGGTAGTATGGAGTATATACATAGAGTTTATATATTAGCTGTGGAGGAAGTGATAAAGTATATGCATGTGAATGTGTGATGATGAAGTTTTCGTAATAGTTATTGGTGTAAGAATAAAGCTGAATTTACGGCCTTACTTTAGTGATTTTAAATAGTGATTATTTTGTTTAAATATTATATTACCATAGATAATAGACCTTTTCCTCGAAGTAATAGGCAGAGCCACAACAGGCCTCATTTCACTATGGGTTCTCTTCTCTATATTGATAACTACTGTTTTATTTTTTTCAAACAATCTAAACCAAACACTGAAGTGTTATTTAAAATTACCCATATATATTATGTACAGTAATAAGTATTTAATACCTGGATGTTATTATGTTAATATGTATATACCTATTAACGAAAAATATATACAAGTATTAAGTATATCTAAATATGTTTCTCATGTAAGTGAAATTGTTATTTCTTTTTGAGAAAATAAATGATCTTTAACCATATATCAGTAGACTGGTTCCCATGATACAAGCTATGCTTAGCTTCTTTGGGGCTAGATGGCGCTGTGTGAAATTTCCACCAATATTTATTAATTTATTTATTTAAAACACAATATTTTATAAAAATAAGATTTAAAAATTATGAACTGAATTCCTGCAAAATGTTGATTGTGACAATGTCTGTTTTTTTATTTCTAGACAAGTTATCAAATGCTTATTGCTAAAGTTTCAGTCCTGTACAAACCCTATCCGACAATCCGTATGGCATTTTATAATTAGTTCTGAATTTTAGCTCCACTATAAAAATATTGGAAAAATGTACTGGAAATTTAAAATGAATTAGTTTTAGTTTGCATCGTAAACTCTGTTTTTTTTTACTATGTCGAATTTTTAATTAGCAACTTATTCTGGCTTGTCACGGGTAGTAAGAATATATATAGGCTGGACCACTTGTATTTTTTTTAAGGTAATTTGGTTGGCGGAACGAGCGGACGGCCCACCTGATGTTAAGTGGTAACCGCCTCCCATAGACAACAACAATACGAGTCAAGTCCTCTTCACCAAAGTATGAGATGACCTAAGTCGCATTGCGTTGCGTCCATCACCCCGAGCCGGGGGTATTGCGTCTCATGCGCCTGTAATTTCACCGGCATCCACTCCCTTCCACCGGAACACAACAATACGAGAGCATCACTGCTTGGCGGCAGATTACCAGGTGCGGTGGCAGCACTCTCCGGGCAAACTTGGCACAAGTTCTACTGCAACTTTGGGTTGCTCCTTTCGCACCACCCGGGGGACACGTGTAGGGATTCAAAGGGTATCACTTTCGGACGCGAGCAACGTGGGCCCCCAAAATTACCTATAACATACACACTTCTTTCTGAATTCGTCTACGTATTGGTGAAAAATGCTTTAATATGCCCACAGAAGCTTTTGAGAATCGCATATACAGAAAAATGGACGCTGCAGAGAACTTTAATGTATAATATTTACTGATATGTATTAGTAATCAAGTAGGTTAGGTTAGCAATGACTTATGTGCAATATTTTATGTTTCTTCCCCGCATGCTAAGCAGCTAGCGAATCACATTTAGTAAATTATTTATAAATACTATAGATACGTAATACGTATTCATTTTCTTTAAAGTTATTATAGACTTTTCAGTAAACATTCCGAATTTTACGTTAAAGTTTAATTTTTGTAGGATTTCTATCATTTACCTTATTTATGCTACTTATAGCTTTGATTACACAGTTTTTGCAGGTTTAGGATATTTTATAATGTTATTGCAATGACTTCTACTAAATATGGGAAAATCAGTCATATCATGACGCCCGTGAGCCAAGAAGATGGAAAGCAAGAAGTTTAAAAAACTTACATATTTTAAGAAGTTTTCATTGTGATTTTCAAGTAATTGACAATAATATATAAGTAAAATAAAATTTCTATTTATATGTAGAGTGGTATATAACATATGGTATAATACAGATGAGTTTTTTCATTGACCCAACGGAGTTAATTAACTATTCCTTCGTAATACAAGGCTGAGAACACTTATATTCTTAGTTTGATCATTTAAAGAATAATTCGTTGATGTAGAATACATATCATTTTTATTTTTATAGATATTATTAGGGATTGATTGAAATTACGAGTTTGTTTGGTAACATGTGCTTCGTGTTGCGTACACGAAAAACAGTTTACAAAGCTGCCTGTGAAGATGCATTTTCTGCTTCTCACGCGGGCGAAGCCGCGCGGGCAGAAACCAGTCTTAACATTGAGAGTACAAAGAAAGTAGGTTATTCAAATCCATATTTATGCTGTGTCTAGATAGAAGGGATGGATAAGATCGTTCGTCTGAGCGGTACGATGTGCGATCTCGTCACAAAAGAGCGGAAACCGACTATCGAGCTTAACCCTCTCACTGAATTGTGTTCGATGTTCCAAATAATAAGCGGTTTGGTTTTTCGTGGACTTTTTATACTAATTGTGTGCTGGGACTTAATACGTAGGTAAGTTGGGTGTAAGTTTCAAGTAACGGTAGGAAGTAAATGATTATTTTGTTAGGACTTCCGAGCGGATGGGCCAGGTAGACGGATGATTGTAATTGATTGAGTAAACGCGATCTTGAATGTCTGACAATTTGTTAACAGGACTATAGACAGATAATGCTTTATTGACACCAAATAGAATTGAACCTTATGAACTAATCTTAAATAATACAGTACAATGGGTGCACTTGTCGCTAGTAACCAATTTCTTCCAGGCAACAAATGGACAGGAAAGCATGGAAATTGGGGTATTAAGATTTACCACCAAATACGGACACGGAGAAATTAAGGCTAAAAATTTATATTGTGAGATAGACCAGTTGTTAGATATTAGATTCTAAAATACAAAGATTCTAAAAACCCCATATAATTATTCTCTAGATTCAAATATGTACGACGTGGTATTACAAAATCTTGTAACAAATATTTCTGGGTCATGTTAATATTTGAAGGTTGTGTAAATATTTATCGCGTGCAAGAATCAAATCCGCGATCGATTACCCGAATCGGTCCATCGCCGTGGTAGTCAAATTTTCTTTTTCTTGTAGTTTGGTTTTTCAATACACCGAGAAGATTTTATTCATTTGGATTTAGTACCATCGACAATTTGTGAACGCAGTTAATTGTAAAGCGGTGACTATATCTACCAAGTCAATCAAATTAAAAGACAAATAATAATAATAATAAAAATGCTTTATACAAATTTACAAATTTTACAAACATTACAAATTTTTTAAATAAAAAATCTTAGACATTAGTACAAATACTTGATCAAATTTTTTTTTTAAACAATTTATAAAAGTAATATGGAATGTAAACAGAATATGCGCAGCTGCACGAGGAAAACCGAAGGTGCTGCAATCTGCAAGTCACCGCGCGGGCGCATCGGCCCGCTTTGATGCGCCGACGTTCGACATCGCCCGATAGCCGACAAAATGACGACGAACTGTGCCGTGGTCCAAGTGACAAGATATTGAACTATTTGCCAAAACTACATATATTAACGTATAGAGAATCGGTGACTCTCCATCGATACATATTTAGAATGCTAAGATATATACGTAAGGCAAAATTAATTATTGGAAAATTGATATTGAACTATGGCCTCACGGCTCAGTTGGTAGTAACCCTGCCTTCTGCGCTGTAGGTCGTGATTTCGATTCCTATCCAGGACAAATATTTGTATGACGAATATAGATTTTTGTTCTGTGTCTGGGTGTCAATATGTATTATATGTAAGTATTTACAAAAAAAAGTATCCCCAGCATCCAGTAATAATTTGAATCTGCATTTTGAACGAACTTTTCTCTCATCATTACAGTTAATTGTCACAAATTCCTTGAAATAAAAAACGACAGACTTTTATTTAGCGAAAATGTCATCCTATTAAAATGCATCAATCCACATCAGTTTATAATCTAGGCCACCGCTTAAAAAAACGAAGTCTAAGTCTCCCTCCGACACTTGTGAGATGATGGTGTGAATTGAACACTAAGATGAGTAAGCTCCGCTGATAAACAACTACACGAGGCTGTAATTGGTCAGATATCTCCGTCGTGTGATATCTAGTATTTATGTTATTTAACCGGTCGTTCACGCGGGAGTTTGAACTTCTTACCGATAATTTTAGAATTATTTTTCTTTCTTCTTGCACGAAAGTAACGTCTTTGAATCACGATTAGGCATCTATCTCCGACTATTGGTAAGAGCTACTTGATAATTACATAGCCTAAGGACACGAAGGTAGATCTCACAATGCAATCACAGTAATGCGATTGTTTGGCGTCAGAAATAGGAATAGAAAGGTGGCAGCACGTATCCGGATGATCTTGGCATAATTATTACTGCCTGAAAAAGGAAAGAAGAAAAGATCACCTTCACTCTTCGGAGGTCTTTTCAGTCTGTTGTTACAGAGCAAATTCAGTTCGGTGAAGCGATGGTTATATAACTTTGTTTCTAGAACATGCTGCTTTCTTTAACCGTTTCATGAACACGATTATGTTTATTGCCTTTTCTTGTAGTGCACGAAAGGAGCCTGTTTGTGGTGCACTTAAAATCCTTTCACTACACTGGTACGAGATAGCCAGTGACAGTGACAGCATTGAAATAAACTCGAAAACTGACTAAAACATTAAACATAATTATCGGTGCAATGTTTACTTATTGTGAATTGTCTGGCATACTATGACGACTCTATAGTAAGTTAGAAGTAAACCTGCATACAAAACAAGACTTCCATATTCAATACCATTCCGCTTACACTATTCTATCAAATTAAATAACTGTTTTTTTTTTTGTTTTTTATGTAATACAGTTACAGAACGAGCTGACGGCCCATCTGGTGTTAAGTGGTAACCTCGGCCCATAACAAGCGATGCGGCTTGGGTCCTCCCCTACTAGATACGACAAGACCCAAGTCGCAACGTATGCGCCCGCAACTCCGAGACGCGCAGGTGGAATGTCTCGTGTGCCTGTAATTTCACCGGCAACCACACCTCTCAAACCGGAACACAGTAACGCGAAAGCGTAAATAACTGTTTTTTTATAAAAACCTATAAACAATATTTTATTATTCATTTTTCAATCTTAAATTAAAGTATCCAGTAGATATTTTTAATTTCAACGTATTATTTTAATATCATATTTAGTCTTAGTCTAGATAATGACGAATTCATAGAACTGATTTTTCCCAACTGCCCATATTTACGTATACATAGAACAATATCGTCTATATAAGTACAAATAATCTAGATTTTAGCTCGTGAGGTCGTGTGTCACGTTCAAGGATTGTTTTCCACTGAATCACTGAACGAGGAATGATAAGTACCATAACAAATAACCAACCAACTTTTCAGATAAAACCTATAGTAATAACTTGTTTGTCATACACGATTATGCTCGGTGCAATAATATCAACAATATGCACTTGTGTCAATACTAACTGCTGTTGTCAAAGCTACGCCATTTTCGTAGCGTGTCTACGAATTTTTGCGATAACATTTCGAAGGAAACTTTTAGAACTAAGATGGAAATAAACTCCTATTTAAGATGTTTTTCGTAAAACTAAAATCTAATTCTGAAATGATGATCAAATCAAAACTTAAACTTGAAATTTATCAAGGATGCTGTTTGGTAGACATTCATATTGACTAGAATAATTACTTTTGACATAGGCTGTCGAAACACATATTATATTATACATGCATCATTTTTTTTTATTACAACTTCGGAATAGAATTAAAAATCCCATTTATAGCGATACTCATATCGATTTAATTACCTATATTGAACATATTATTATATAATAAACATATCCTTTTACTTTAGAATTATTATTTCGTATTTAAACATTCAGGTGGCAAAATTAACAATTTTTTTTATTCGTGTCAATGGTTCTATCGAAAAAAAATAAAAAAATTAACTATAAGAGTTTATTATTGTGCAAAAGATTTGTGAAAGAATAAATTATTATTATTATTATATAAAGATACCTATACCTCCTTCGCATTAAGAATCACTGGATGATTTCACTTTACCTAGTAAGATTGTCTCCAAACAAAAAAATTACGAGCAATTCACAGTTCAAACACTTATGGAAAATAAGTAGTGAAATGAATCTCGTACCCTGGTTTCGGAGATTTAATTTTATTTACAAATCGTTGATCCTAGGTTTGCCAGGTAATAATATGTCCTTGTTTTGGCTTATCTGCAAAGAATGTAACATAATCCTTCCGGGACAGGACGGCAGACTTTGTGACGCCGCCCCGCGCTGTGCTGATGAAATTGGTAATTCGCCGGGCGGAGCAAAACGATCCAGGTGAGGTTAGGGTTGTCAAATATTTGTATGACGAATACACGTTCGGAGCGTGGAGCAATTAGATGCTATCTCCTGGTTATTATAGATGAAACATGACGCAAAACACTGTAGATTATGTTTTTTTAATATGAGGAAACTAATTAACTTAGCTTAATATTTGACATGTATATAGTAAAGATAATAAAAAAAAAACATATTATCATTATCTATTTCCCATAGTTTAAGACTTCACTGTGTTAAATGTCCAGTTATATTTATTTCTAAATCTGTTTTCATACATTCTATTCATTTTATGGTTGCATTTTTTTTTAAAATGGGTAACTAAAGTATAGAAATATGTAATTTAAATAAATAACTTAATTTTACACATAACCCATAACGGATCCTCTGTTTGGCATTACTACAAACAACACGACATCCATGACCTTGGTACTCAACTTTATACTCTTCACACAGATGACTGCCCCAGGTGGGGATCAAACCCGCGACCCCTTGCTTTGCAGGCACGTTTTTTTGATTATTGTTTGAAAAATAGTTCAGCTATGTCAAATTTTCATGATAATCTATGAAAATCAGGTGTCATGTGATGAAACGACTTAATTTTAAACTGTGTATATTTGACAACCCTACGGAAAGTTATCATTGCAAATCGCATATTCCCTAGAAGAGATTACTGAGTTTGCCATTACTGCATTCTAGGAAGGTCTTACACCAGGTAGGCACTTCTCAAAATTCTTTGTCTGAGGATTGTCTCCAAACATTTTTAGAAAATGTACTTTACGTCTTACATATAAAGACTACTTTTGACTTATTTAAGTATTCATCAATTGTTATGAAATCACAGTGAAAATCTTTCTGTAAGTCGTTGTAATAAGGTTCGAAATAATAATTTTTGCAACAGATATATTGCAGAGGAAATAATATCAATTAAAACCAAAATTTGCGGAATAAATCAGTGCACGGTTGTAATAATGAATGAATGGTCAAAAATTGCCAAATCTAAATGAGTATGGGCTAATTCAAAAACATATATATTTATAATTCTATTAATTTGTTGCGTTTCTTATCAATTTATTACATTTTATGTAACCGCAATTATTCTCATCTCCTCTGCTTGTAAAATGGCCTTCTATTAAAATTCTTACGCCATATAATTACATCAGTAAGGTACCTACATACTCTAAGTCATACGTCAATCACACGTGTCTATGCGCAGGAGTGTGTAATTAAGACTATTGGGAACCTTCTGCGTACATGTCAATTTAGTAGATATACAAATTAAAAATACCGTGCTTCGAAAATTGTTTTGATGTTTAGGAAATGTATTTCGTAAACGTAAAAGTGAAGGCAGTGTGAATGGAAACGGTGCAAGGGGTAATCCTCGGCGTACATACTTAGACCAAATCGGTGACGTTTTGGTAAAAGGCCAGGTCAAGAGTACCCTAAACCGACGAGCATGCATGAAGAATGTGATGAGAGTAGATGAAGCTAAGGAGGTATGTCAGGATCGTTGCAGGTGGAAAACCATGATCTCTGCCTACCCCTCCGGGAAACAGGCGCGATTTTATGTATGTATGTAAAAGTAAGATTAATAGTTTAAATAAACCTAGTAGCAGTAAGACCTGTACGAAGTTCGTATGTGAAGTACTGCCTCCGTACCTATTTCTGCCGCCTTTTTGTCTTTGATTCGTATTACTGTTTCATTCTGGAGGCAGTGAGACATTTCAGGTTCAAGAATCAGAGTTATAAAGTATATCCAAAGTAACTACGTAAAAAAATATGTATTAAAATCTCACTTGGATTTTCACCTACCTACATGGGGAAAGACCCAAAACGTATTGCTTTTATAATGTTACTGCTTAACATCAGGCGGTCTGTCCTGAGCCTGATCCGCATTGTTTTTCATTTAAAAATTAATATTTATTTTATTAAATGAGATACTTATGATACTCATTGTGAATTTGTAAAAAAGTGAATTTGTAATTTTATATAATTTCTTCTTAAAGTAACATTAAAAAAAAAAACAGCGTGAGAACTAAGCCACACGCTTATCAAGTCATTTGTACCTATCCAATAATAACAATTCCGATTACCATAAACGACCACCGCCCACTAGCGTAGGAAATAAAATAATATATTATAGGTAAACCCACCAGTCATGCGAATCAAACATTAGTCCAAATCCCTTTTGATTTTAAGTAATTTATACGTAATTACGCCACAGACTAAATGGAAGTAACTACGTAAATTTTGTCAAGTTTATTCGAAGGGGGCTTTGAAAAACGACTTTTCTATTAGATTATGTAGATAAATGTGAGTGATTTGGATTCTCGTCGATTGTGTTATCAGCACGTCGGATTGATACCATTAAATCTACCTTTAGGTTCCATTGATTCTTTTCTGTGACTGTAACTATAATCACACTTTAATCCTTAATCCAAATATAATGATAATAATAATAAAAAAATAAAGCTTATATGATATTTTTAAAAATATTATTGTTAATTCTATGTAGACTTATGGCGACCCTGGCGGCGTAGTGGCCGAGTTGACTGAATCACAAAGTTCAAAGTCACGCACTGGACCCAAACATGCAAAAATCTAAAAAAGGAGGAGGTCACATTTTGGAGAAAAAAACGAACTTATTGATTCAAAATAAACGAATCTTAAGATCAAAGTTTTTTTACTTGACTGCCGTCAACTAATTACTTCACAGTTGTAAAATTTTATTAGTAACATGTGCCAAAACTTTTTATTATAATAAAATAAAAACGTAGTAGGTGCGCTAAGCATTAAATCGCGGACTGTGTGTTGATAAGAATATGTATTGTGGCAGTACATCCCGACTGTAAAGAATGTAAAGATTCATTCTACACACACTGTTAGTTCTTCAGTTTCAAAAAGAGAGTAACTATTCATTGAGACACAATAGTTTATCTAAATTATTCATATAAATTAAGGACAACATAGTGAGGAAACCGACAAGTCCTAGAACTAAAAATTCGAAGACGTGTGTCAAGTGCAAGGAGCCTCTTTGAGGCGCACATAAAATCCTTTCACCACACTGGTTCGAGAGAACTAGTGACTTGAATAGAATAGAATTAATATAAATAAAATATGCAGGCCTGTGTCTGGAAACTAGGACAAGAAAATTATGACGAATAATTTACTAAACACTATTTTTCACCTTGAACCTTTCACTCCACTATTAATTTGATTATTCGTGAACCGCTATTCGTCTTATCGCACCATCTTTCCACCCCTAATTTATAACATAGAATATGATTACAGCACACTGTAATAATAATTTCTCTATGCAAATATATTCAACCTACAGGTGTAATACTTTGAATTTTGCACAAAAGCTGTTTTGATATTATTAATGTAAATGTCGCATCTTTATTTCAATTGTATATAAATTGGTGTTTATCTGTAAATTATTTTAAATGGCTTAAAACTTTAGGCTCTGAACATAAGAGATAAGTTGATAACCATTTCGTCTTCTTGACAAGCCGTATAATTTTGACCAATATATCTTTGCTGCACATTTTTTAATGATTCGGGGAGGTACTACCATCATATCCATTTGTGCCGGCAAGTAATAATGCATTCGCTTTACTGTGCTCTGGTTTGAAGGATGTGGTTGCCAGTGAAATTACAGGCGCTTTCACGTCTAAGAGTTACCGGCACATACGATGCGACTTGATTCTCGTTGTACCTAGGTAGAGAAGGACCTAAGTCGGATTGCTTGTTATGGGTGGAGGTTATCACCAGATAGGTCATCAGCTCGTTTCGTAATACTGTAACAGATGGCGCTATGTGAAATGTCCACCAATATTTATTTATTAATTTTAGAAAAATTCTGCAGTCAACTGCAGGTGACCTAACATATAGCATTCTCTTAATTTTGTAAATAAAGTGCAAACAGCTACCAGTATTAGGTACCTTTATAAAATCACATTTCATACTAAAATATTATTAATAGTTACTGTTTTAATATTATAACACTTCCCCTATTTAATCGTTTGAGTGTTGCGTGAGAAACGCGAACGGGCAGTAGCGAGTTTTAAGCACCAACTTGACCACTTTAGGGTTTCACTCGGTATTGTATTTTGAACCATACAGCATGGTGAATAAAGATGATAATGATTATGTGGAAATTAGTTGCACTAGAGATGGAGATGCAAGGAGCATTAATCACAACAGAATTAGCTTTGGCGATTCGCTCCCGAGTGTCCGGCAGGAATTTATATCTGTTGCGCTGTGGATTGAGAAAGTGTATATCCCGAATTTTTAATGTTTTGTAATTTATGTAGTTATGAACGAGATCTCTGTTGCCTTTTCAAACTTCATGATCATCAAACTTATGATAGCTAGAAGATAGAAGATAGTTTTTTTTTTTAAATATGACACATAAATTGTAATTACTAGTGACTTTACATTATAACTACATAACTATTGAGAATTATTGGTTGGCAGCTGTTTTTCTTCATAATTATTGTTAAGCTTTCTGAAAGATGCTACTATTTAGATGCTATATTAATTAAACTTTAATTTTGTTTTTTGTTGTTTTAAGCTGTTTATTTTAAAGTGTGCACGGCCTTGCAGCCGAATACAGTGAGACTAAAAATATTTTTTAAAACAACTAATGTTACCCGTATTCTATCAAATAAATATATTCATTCATCCATTCAAAAAAATTACAGACTCATACGTAAACATGATCTTCAAAAGTATTAAACCTTACTTACAATGTTTTACCAGGAGCGCCCTGCACCCAAGTTAGTTTCGCGACCAAACCACCTCCGCGCCGCTGGGGACCGCATAAATACTACTTAGCGCTCACGGCACACTCCAAAAATAACTGTCACTTATATTAAGAAAAAAACCGGTATCAGGTGAGAGCTATCAAAAAGAGCCGGAAAAATGTGTTCTTATCTATCACAAAGACGGACAATAATAGTTTTCAATAGAGATTTGTGTTTTAGTCTGACATAGAGGGATAATTTAGAGGATACTTACTGTAAGATTACTCTTCACCTCAACAATCACTTACTTAATTCCTGAGCAGTTATTACCAACAAAGCCGTAGTAGAGAAACTTTACTCCCATTTTTCTGGTGGAATTCTTATCTACAACCCGTATACAGTAAACTAACACAACTAGTTAAATACATATACAAACATAATGAAATTATATTTTTAATTATTTATTTCTTCTATTGCTCCGAGACCATGTAATACGCCAAATATTCCGATGCACCGAGTAAATTAAATAATAATACCTGTGAAACTGAAAATAATTAGGATTCGTTAAATTAAAGGAACAAGGAAAATATGAAGTTGAACAGCCATTATACAATAAATAAGAAATAACAGATACATATTGCCGATAAATATTGTAAAAAGCCGGACTCATCCCGTTAAAAATTATAATCAGACAACGTAGTCCCAAATAAATAAATAAAAGTCGGAGTCATTTATTTTTTACTTATTCTCGAAGTTTTAATAATTATCAGACTCGAGGAGTAGCGTTACTAATTTGTGAATGCAACCCTTTCCTAAATAATTTTGTTTTGTAACACGCTTAGAGAATTTGACGTTATTTATTTGACGGTGGCTTCGTTTTTAATAAATGGGTCATCCCTTGTTAGGAATATAAGACAGGAACAAAAAGAACCAGATATAAATGGATTGATGTCTAATTTATTGTTGATGATATTCAGGTAAGGTTGGTAGTATTTGAATTATGTTTTTATTGGAAGAGAGAGTAGTGACTTCGAATTTAATTATTTATTAATTGATTACAGATTTTCTCTCAATTGGTTAAACATGGAGTATATATCCCTGTATATCAAGATAGTGGTTACATATAGCAGTGTTGTACCATGGCCGTGTATACAGGGTGTGGCGTAATGAGTGGATAATAGGGTACCTGCGGGTAGGGGCCATTGTGGCGGTTCAGAAAAATATTTGTTATGCTCAGTAAAAGTGCCTCGGTTTTCGAGATATTCGACATTTTCGAAATTTAAGAAATATTTCACCCTTCGTCACTATTTTTGGCGCCCAGACTGCAAATGAAATTTTTTTTCTATCTGTTTTTTGGATAGTAGTATTCTTGGATAGATGTGCTATCGAATGGAAACTATTATTTTTATAACACAAGCACAGTTATGTTTTTAAAATAAGATTTCACTAAAATTTTACTTGCTTTCGTTTGTTTTCCTGACCCTTACCCTTCTGTGGTGTAAAAAAAATGTATGGTCACTTGAATGCCAACGTTTAAAAAAATTAGCCTTTTTCATCGAAATTCCGAAATGGTATATTACATGGTATTTCCACAAGTTGATTCAAAATTAATTCCTACCAAACTTATCAAGGCGTAATTGAAAGAAATATTTTTAACTATTATTAGCAATAACTGTCTACTGTTCGCAGAACTACTAGTAATTCTTGGAACAGATTGGTTCCCGGCCCAGCGGCAATCGACACTATGTCTATCTTGCTCTTTCATGCTATGAGTGAAAGAGAACTATCGTTTCGCGTAACGCATTTTTATGATTTTCGAGTCAGTGTGCTATCATACTACTCCCGTACAACAACGTGTTATCCTGTTTTAGATTGATACTCGTTGATTTTGTGCAGTGATTTCGGACTTTGTTTTGCCTAGCGATTTGGACGTCTTAATTTTGTGAACCTAACGATTTTGTGCTGTGATCTCGGACTTGATTTGCTTTGTAACTTGGATTTTTTGGTATTGCATATTGATTGCAATGCCTCAGCTATACACTGCGTCTGAATATGCGCAAATGCATTTAATCTACGGCGAGTGTGGTGGTAACGCCAATCGAGCAGCAGCACTGTATCGGGAAAGATTTCCCAATGCACGCCATCCCGATTATCGTGTGTTAATTCGCGTACACAATGCTTACATGGAAGGTCGAATTCCTGGAAGTGGTATCGGTGGCACGAGTTCTGGGAGACCACAAGTACATAATGAAGAGGACGTACTTGATGAAATTGCTGCTGATCCGACCACATCTGTGCGCGTAATAGCCTCTAATACTGGCATGTCAGCAAGAACAATACACCGAATTTTAAAAAGAGAAAAATTACATCCTTTTCACTACCAGCGCGTGCAATGTTTGCAACCAAGAGATTACCCTGCACGAGTTGCATTTTGCCAAACAATGCTGAGAAAAATGAACGCTGATCCCGATTTCTTCGATAAAATTTTGTGGAGCGACGAATCCACGTGCAAAAAAGATGGGTATTTTAATATGCACAATCTGCACAGTTGGCAGCGTACAAACCCTCATTTGGCCAGAGAAGACAGGTCCCAGTACCAGTTCAAAATTAATTTATGGACTGGAATTCTAAATGGCAAAATCATCGGACCATTCGAATTGTCTGGAACATTGACTGCAGAAACGTATTTACATTTTTTACGGCACGAACTTCCACTTTTATTAGAAGATGTTTCATTAGAAGATAGAAGAAGAATGTGGCTGCAGCACGATGGTTGCCCCGCTCATTACGCCCGAAATGTTCGACAATACCTCGATGAAACATATCGTCGACGATGGATCGGTCGTTTGGGGACAATTTTGTGGCCACCTCGTTCACCAGACCTCAACCCATTGGACTTTTTTTATTGGGGATGTCTTAAAGAAAAGGTTTATAAAGACCCAATTAATACAGTGGACCAGCTACGGGAGCGTGTGCGATTAGCTGCTCAGAAAATCACAGAGCAAAGATTTGCGAACAGGATTAAAAGATATTTTATCAAAAGGTGCAGAGCATGCATCAGAGCACGTGGTGGACTTTTCGAACACCTTTTGTGATAGTAAATTTAATAAATGAAATGCATTTAAAATTTATTGTTTCGTTTTATTTCATTACCGAATTTTAAACTAATGTTTTTAGGTGATTTTAAGTAATGAAGTAAATTTTAGTACTATTTGTAATTTTATAATAATTAGCTCTACCCATTTTAATAGGAATTAATTTTGAATCAACTTGTGGAAATACCATGTAATATACCATTTCGGAATCTCGATGAAAAAGGCTAATTTTTTTAAACGTTGGCATTCAAGTGACCATACATTTTTTTTACACCACAGAAGGGTAAAGGTCAGGAAAACAAACGAAAGCAAGTAAAATTTTAGTGAAATCTTATTTTAAAAACATAACTGTGCTTGTGTTATAAAAATAATAGTTTCCATTCGATAGCACATCTATCCAAGAATACTATCCAAAAAACAGATAGAAAAAAAAAATTCATTTGCAGTCTGGGCGCCAAAAATAGTGACGAAGGGTGAAATATTTCTTAAATTTCGAAAATGTCGAATATCTCGAAAACCGAGGCACTTTTACTGAGCATAACAAATATTTTTCTGAACCGCCACAATGGCCCCTACCCGCAGGTACCCTATTATCCACTCATTACGCCACACCCTGTATATACATATACAATACAAAACGTCATGGTGATTCAGGAATCGGCTAGCACTGTCAGACGTGTATTGGGCGCAAGGCTGGTAAGATTCTAGATTAATCTCTACAGCCTGTATATCAAGATATCGGTTACATACAGTAGTGTTGTGCCAGGGCCGTGGTATGTGACACCAAAACGTCACGGCAATTAAGGAATCGGCAAGCTCTAACCTCGCTGTCAGACGTGCATTGGGCACGCGGCTGATTGCAGCGGTTAACCAACCGCTGGATGTGGCACGAATGATTTGTTGAATTTATCCAATTATAGGACCGATAAATACACAAATTACTGAAGATACGGCGGAATATGAGAAGTTTTAATGGGGGCAGATGGCAAGCTGTCACCATGTTGGTCTTCCTGTAAACACTTAAGAGAAAACATTTTCAAAGCAATCTTTTACAATCAGTCGCTGGATACCACCAAGGGCTAGTAACTTTCAAGACAAATGTAATGAGCTTAAACACAATATGGATGTAAGCTATTGAGGAGTCGGGTGACCTGCAGGTGGCAGCATCATTAGCTCCAGCTCAACAAATGATTGAATTATCATCAGGTTTATGGATGAATACCAAATTTCAGTTTATTCGGGCTAAGAAAAGTGAATCCAAATTCAGTTTTTTTCAGCAAATTTAGACCTAACATGTGTCATGATGCTAATTGGTATTCCTAAAGGGGCAGTAACAATCCTAAATATTTGATGTCATAATTAATATTTTATGCTATCAACTTCAAATAACGTGCACCTTTATTAGTTTTATTACTTCGGTTTTCTTGTACCTAAGTACGGGAGGACCCAAGCCGTATTGTTCGTTATGGACAGAGGTTACTACTTAACACCAGGTGGTTCATCAGCTTGTTCGATAACATAAATAAATATTATTTTTCCTTATCCAGTACAACTAACTCCGCGGCCTAACAGGCAGAGTATACGCTACATAACATTTATCATACATCACGTTCGACGTTTTCTCTTCCGTCGGGGTGACAGCACGTTAGCTTCAGAGGACTTTATTGTACACTTCTACCGTGACTGTACTTTCTACTACAGCGCCGACTGTCCGTGGCTGTACTGTTTCGACATCACAGTTTTGTTTGGCAGCGGATTTTGAATTTGACGAATTAATGGAACGTTTTGAAGTGTGAAATATGCGTTACTTGAAATCGATTGCAATGCTGAGTTGAGAGGTCATCGCTAGCTGGTCTTCTGAAAGAGTGAATTATGTTTAATTAATTAAGTGGTGTTTGTTCTACAATCACGAGTTTTTATACTAAGCGACGAAGCGTTGAGTCTAGCGGATGGATTATCTGATGTAAGGTGACTCTGCCAATAACAATAATGCAACTCAGCAATTCCCATGTTCACTTAGAGAAGACTCAAGTCGCGTCGAATCACAACTCTCATCATTTGAATTGAAGATGGAAACGTTTTAAATCCTTCTAATTACACCGGCACCCAAACCTTTATAATGATAACACCATCACGCATCAAACTCTATATGAAGATATCGGTTACAACTCATAACTACTCCTCTATTCCAGTTCAATTACTTGATCTCATTTTTTGCGGGTAGTTTGTTTTTAAAATAAATGCAAATGTAAGTGCGCGCTACCCCAACATTCGTACTAACACAATACCTTTCAAAAGCCGGTAAATGAAATTCGCAGGACACCAGTATCTAGAACGGCTAGATACTCATCATTCACTGTGAACCAAACTGTGCACTTTCTAAAGGCCCACAGGCCTACGTCCGTCGGTGACAGTGCTGATTGGCGGGCGACACACTTGCGTTCCGTCCCGTTATTGGGCCCTACCAATGGGCTTCGGAACATTTCAGGGTATTTAATGTTGAAATACAGCTGAACATTAGCCGTGTAGCTCAGTTGGTGGTAACCCTGCCTTCAGCGATGTAGGTCGTTCGATTCTCACCCAGGACAAACATTTGTGTGACGAACATAAATGTTCTGTGTCTGGGTGATAATATGTATTTTATGTACGTATTTACGAAAAAAAGTATTTAAGTATTATATCAGTTGTCTGATTCCCATATAAGCTATAGGTAATAAGCTTACTTTGGGGCTAGATGGCGCTCTGTTAAATGTCCACCAATAATATTATTATTATTAGCACAGACTTTAACTACTAACAAATCGCCTTTATGCGAGTTTTTTCTGTAACTATTTCAACTATTACTACTACTAATCTTATCACTGGCTCTCTCGACCCAGTGTGGTGAAAGGATTAATGAGCGCCTCAAAGAGGCTCCTTTCGTGCGAGTTTTTTGTTCTTACATTTCCTTCAACTTTCCTTCAGCTGCTTGGTAAACACGATGAGGCCGGCCATACATTGTTAATAGAATATAATACCTTCATATTACTTTTGCTTTAATTTATTTGTTTTATTGAATTTCTCACATGGAGCAATAGTAGCGGCTGTGAGGAGCGTGGACCACTCTGTGTCGCTGCATTGTCACTCGAGTGACTCTCACAAATGTTTGCCTCTCCACAGAAAGAGGACCGTGCTACAACATACATGTTGTTTCTATCTAAACGCTAAACCAATGCAAATAGCTCTCTTCGATTGCATGTATAATCAAAATAATTCACTTTGTTTGATTTATTAGGTGTTTAATTTTTTATTGGATTTCTTGGTTTGTTTGTGATCCAAGAAGTGTCGTTGCGACCAGAACGGTCACTTTAAAAAGAGGAATATAAAAATCCTAACAGTGTGTTACGGTTGTCTCAGTATAAATATGTAAAAATTTCAAGTAAATTAAAGTAAATAGTAAGTAGTAAATTAAGTAAATTTTAGTTTTATTATTGTTGATTAATTTTGATTCGTGTTTTTTACGCTTTCAACTGAAATATGTATATGATGAAAGATCTTGGAACCTCACCACAGTACTTATACACACACTGCAAATATATATTATTAGGACATTGTATGATTTGTATGTAAATTGACAATTAAATCCAATCGTAATTAAATACTATTAATTAATTAGTTTTTATTTCACAGCTCAGTGGTAGTAGCTTGTTTTTGTTGCTTTTTGAGCTATAGATCGTGGGTTTCATTCCCACCCAGTACAAACATTTATGTGACTAACATAGATGTTTGTTGTATGTCTGGGCGTTTATTATGATTTATGTGTATGTTATCATAACTATGCTTAGTTTGGCGGATTAATGGTTCTGTGCCACCACCACCAATATTTATAATTTCAAATTCTAAAAATATTCTTTAATACAAAAATTGTAGATAGAAAACTGTTTAATGTACCCCACAATATAAACGTAAACGATGATAAAATAAATAAAAGTTAAATGTGAAGCACAATGGGTGGCCTTATTGCTTAAAGCAATATCTTCCAGGCAACCTTTGTAAACACTTACAAGAAATCATCAAAAACCCAAGTTCGTATTTGAACAAAATATTAAAAACTTGTCGTTTTTGTACGCTATGTGTATACAGGGTGTCCGGTAATGAATGGATAACCTTGAAATGGGTCTTAGTTGAACTATTGGGCATTCGGAAAAAAAAATTAAAAAAAAAAAAAAGTTACTACCAAGATACTACTGACCCGTCGCCGTCGGCTAGTTCAGTAACAGTATAACATATATAAAACGAAATCTACCCACTTACATTAGTTTTTGTGTTCTGTATTATTTACTATATTTTAACTAGTATCTACGCTTAACGGCACATTATTTTATTATATTAGCATGTGTGTTCTCTATAAGTGAATTTATAAATTCTGAATGAGAGTTCAATATCATCAAACCATAAAAAAACAACAAAATTGCATAAATATCTGTTCAATCAACGTGCTACCTTCTTTCGAGATCTGTGCTACCAATTATGTATTGCCCGTTCATGCAAATAGCCCAATTAGATAATGCAATAATAACTTTGGTTTTTCTTTGTTTCATAGCCAGACGTGTCTAATCGGCCAGTAAACCTTGTAGACAATGTTTTTTTTATATAAAAAAAAATGTATAGTTGGTCAGCGGAAGCGTGCCTGCTATTTGTTTCGATTAGAACTACTTCGTTCAGCGGAGTGGAAAAGTTGTTGAGGACTTTGATGGTGTTTTTATAACACTTGTCCACTGGCTACTTGTTTATGTGCGCTAAAAATGTATGTGGTATGTTGGTTGGAATTGAAGATCGAATTAATTAATTGATTAGACATGATGAGCGTCGATAAAAAAGCCTTGAAAAAGTCTTGAATAGAGTATTGAAAAAAGTCTAAAAAAAGTCTTGACTGGCTTCACAGCTCAGACGGACCAACTGAGCTGTGAGGCCTGTCATCTATACAAATAAATAAAACTGGAGTCTCTGTTTGTAATATTAAAATAACCGCTTTTTACTGTGCATATGGATGTATACACGGTAGGTACATATACCAAAACAACATTTTTTACAATTTTTGTCTGTCTGTCTGTTTGTTCCGGCTAATTACTGAAATGGGTGGACTGATTTTGACGGGACTTTGACTGGCTGATGTAACAAGGAGTAACTTAGGCTACTTTTCCGAGGGGAAAAATAGGGGTGCGCGATAAAATCGAATTCCACGCGGACGAAGTCGCGGGCAACAGCTAGTAAGTCAAGTCATGTATAGTCATGTCAGTATAATATAAGAGGGATGTCCTTCGCGGCGTCTCCAAACTTTCTTACCGGTGTCCGGTCACAGTCGGCTGCCACGGCGCGGGCGCGGCGCGGGCGCAGCGCGGGCGCGCGTGCTTACACCACTTTTTGCTGCTGCGACCGCTCGCGCTGGGTGCCCCGCGCCAGATATTGAAATAATTGCTTTTTCAACGGCATGCCGTGCAAATGACATTCGAAATGGAGGTCGTTTTTTATCCGGCAACGACAAGGAAAATTGCCTGTGATGAAATGTTCGCATGATAAAAATGTAGGCCCGGACATGATGGTTGACCGTCACGACGTAAAACCACAAAGTAATTGAAGTCGGTTTTCGTAAATCACCGTTCGCGATGAATAACAATAATATTGGTGGAAATTTCACACAGCGCCATCTAGCCCCAAAGTAAGCTAAGCATGTGTCATGGGAACCAGACAACTGATATGCATACTTAAATACTTTTTTTGTGACATACATATAATACATATTAACACCCAGACACAGAACAAACATTCGTCACACAAAATGTTTGTCCTGGGTCGGAATTGAACACACGACCTACAGCTCAGAAGGCAGGGTTACTAACCAAGTAAGCTGCCAGTCAAGGGGGGAAATAACCGTTAATTATGACGCATTCTTCCAAATGAGCCCATAAAGTCGCTGCGTTTTCCGATAATTCGTGAAAACAGTAAAATGATTAGCGACACGTTGTGCCCTCGCTTCTACGCACGGCTTAATGAGCGGCCGCGGTGGCAGCACCGTGTTAAAAACCTAAATTGTTGTGTGAACTTTCACAGTTATTGGACATCGGCTTTATAGCTAACTGGCTGTTGCCCGCGACTTCGTCCGCGTGGAATTCGGTTTTATCACGCATCCCTATTTTACCCCTCGGAAAAGTAGCCTAAGTTACTCCTTGTTACATCAGCTATCCGCCAGTGAAAGTTCTGTCAAAATCGGTCCAGCCATTTCAGAGATTAGCCGGAACAAATCGACAGACAGACAGACAAAAATTGTAAAAAATGTTGTTTTGGTATATGTACCGTGTGCCATCCATATGCACTGAGTAAAAAGCGGTTATTTTAATATTACAAACAGACACTCCAACTTTATTTATTTGTATAGAAGACGACTAAAAATGAAGTGTTCGTTTTTTTCTTTCGGATCGAATGCCCACGATCCGATACGAGATTGCTCTTCGATATCATAAAGTGTTATGTAGACGGCACGTGCTACGTATAGTCGGATTGACGAGTCGATTCTATTGATAATAGATCGAGAACTCGAAGTTATAAAAGTTACAAGTTTACCGGCAGCATTTACTTATCATTCTTGCCATAGGAGTGTGATTATTATTTATTGTTTGTTATTTCAAGCTGTAACATTTTATATTCTGATTTTAATATAGTAAGTAATAATAAATACGACTCAATCAACTAAAACATTGGATAGGCCTCACAGCTCAGCTGGTTGTAACTCTGCATTCGCGATTCGTCGTGGGTTCGATCCCCACCCAGGACAAACATTTGTGTGACGAATTTAGATGTTTGTTCTGTGTCTGGGTGTTCATATGTATGTATTTACAAATAAAAAGTGTATGTGTATTCTATCAGTTGTCTGGTTACCATAGTACAAGCTTAGCTCAGTTTGGGGCTAGATGGCGCTGTGTGAATTATCCACCAATATTATTATTGGTCTGAAACATCCTTAAACTACGACGAAACCACACCAAGAGAATTTCACATAAACTTTATGATAAGACGTCGACTCGGTCATCAACTTTTTTGTTCTACATGTCTAGACTCAGTGTATGTATTGAAGGCTCAGACAGGTTTCCTAGACATTTATAGCAGTTTTAAAATTGTGTGTCGATCGGCGTGTCGTATTGCAGATGTCCGCTGCAGTGGACTGCCGAGACGAATCGCCGAGACGAACCTCTAGACAAAGCCTCGGACTGTTTGTCACGCGCTGTAAATATTTTGGACGGGACGACTTTATGGGCCCCGTTGTTAAGTTGACCACACGTCTTAGAAAACTAGGATATAAATTTCCTGAAGAACTTGAATTAGTAATCGCTATTAGTAATTGAAACTGAATTGACTGGCCTCATATCAGTTGTTAGTAACCGTACCTTCTGCGCTGTAGATCTTGGTTCGATCCCAAATATTTATGTGACATTTGTAACATTGATGTTGATGTTTGTTCTGTCTGGGTGTTAATATGTAATTATATCTATGTATTTTACAAAAAAAAGTATATAAGTATTATATAAGTTGTCTGGTTCCCATGATACAAGCTATGCTTAGTTTACTTTGGGGCTAGATGGCGCTGTGTGAAATGTCCACCAATATTTATTTTAACTTGGCCTGAACTGAGTACGCTATGTGATGATAGACGCGTACGAGTATAGATAGATATCACTCGATGATACAGCAACACACAGCTATGCTTAATTTGGGGCTAGATGGCGCTGTGTGAATTGTCCACCAATATTATTATTTTATTATTCCTAATTTTCTTACTGGCAAATCAGTTTAACCAAACTACTATAAACAATGTAAATAAATACAGCTATTCGCAGGACTCCTGTGTCCCGTATAACAATTACACTAATGGCAACCCTACATCGTCTTAGTTTTATGAGACTTTCACGCTGACAGCATTGTCTTGAGCTGATTAGCCACACTCGCCCGGCGCGCGGCGTCGTCCCTGGAGCCTTTTCATTAGACAGGACCTTCCTAAACGGCACTATTTGTTTTATTGCAGTTTTAGGCTTAGTTTTTAAGTGAAAAGAAAATTTTTTGTTACGGACCTTATAGGGATGTCACAGAGTTCGTGGTGTTGATGTATTGCTTTATGGGCAGGTAATTAGTGCAGCTTCACGGTATTTACAAATTACTAACGAAGTGCCTGAAAACAACACGACAACATTTTATTTTGAATATTATGTTGGTAGTAATTTGGTATTGTAGAAGAATTTTGGGGGGGCAACGTTGCTCACGTCCGTAGGTGATAAGATAACCCTTTGTATCCCTACTCGTGTCCCCCGTGTGGTGCGAAAGGAGCAACCCAAAGTAGCAGTAAAACTTGTGCTAAGTTCGCCCGGAGAAGTACTGCCACCACACCTGGTAATCTGCCGCCAAGCAGTGATGCACTCGTGTTGCTGTGTTCCAGTGGAAGGGAGTGGTTCCAGGTGAAATTGCAGGCGCATGAGACGTAACATCCCCGTCTCGGGGTGATGGACGCAACGCAATGCTACTTGAGTCTTCTCGTACTTTGGTGGAGAGGACTTGAATCGTATTGCTGTTGTCTATAGGCGGCGGCTACCACTTAACATCAGGTGGGCCATAAACACGGTCTATCGCCTATATAACGCAAAAAAAAAACAATTACAATAAATCTATTTATTTGTAGTTGTAGATACTAATTTTATTCGAAGAGATTGGTCCGTGACTGTCATATTGTTAATAGATATCAAGTAACGCTCAGGAAAGACACAGACTTAATATTATTACGTGCGCATATGATGCGTCTAGGGTCTTGTCTTACCTAAGTAGGGGAGGGCCCAAGCAGTATTGCTTGTTATGGGCAGAGGTTACCTACCATGTGACACCAGGAGAAACATATGCTAGTTCCGTGACTTTATCACGAAATATGTTTTTTTTAGTTTGGATGTGGATCGTGCTCTTTAAAACTATCGGCCTTGCCAATGTTGCTGATCGTATAGCCAGCCTTTGTTCAACGTCGGAAGAGCACCCAATTGTATCACAAAATGTGGTATTCAAGTAAAAAGTGGTTTTGTTCTAAGCTGACGCGCAATGTCGGGCGGCGGAGTCAAGGCTTTTTAACCTCGTCATTTGTGAAGCTATTATAGTTAAAAGTATGTCTGAGATTAACACATAAAGCGACAAAAATAAT
The DNA here is from genome assembly GCA_947359385.1 of Chesias legatella. NCBI lineage: Eukaryota > Metazoa > Arthropoda > Insecta > Lepidoptera > Geometridae > Chesias > Chesias legatella. The sequence goes on along the minus strand of OX375778.1, from coordinate 3,727,079 downwards.
TTTGAGTTAGATATATTTTTACGACATTCTTAAAACATCTGAAATTAAAAAATTGCTATTTTTCAGACTTGAGGATCGTCGAGATATATTTGACATCATTGACATGAGACATATTTAGTTATTGGAAAACGAAATATTATAGATAGTAAAACGGGTAGTATAATTTTTCATGTACATAATACATATTACATATATCAACAAAAAGCAATCACAAAAATGCAGCTAGCATTCACTTGAGTCATAGTCGCGCACACACAATCGTATTCCCATGAGTCAAAAGTCAAAGTCAAAGTCAAAAACTTTATTTCCATAGAATTCATAAAGAAATGGCTTGGAAACGTCAATAATATTCAAAATATCACGCGTACACTAAGTTTGACGCCTGTTCAAACCCTATCCGATCCGCCATGCAGAGAACAGCCAAGAAACCCCTAAAGGAGGGATTCCTTTTTTTCGCGAGCACGATTCTGTAACAATCTGACTACTTAGATCTATGTTACAATTATGACTACATAAAATACTGAAATAAGATATTACAAGATGTTTTGCGTGTTGAGCAGAGCGACATTTGAAAGCACATTTTACCATTGGAAAAACCTGGCGGGTGCTCGGTTGGTATTCCTTCCCGGCTATCCCGTTCAAATTACTTAAACGTGGTATTTAAAAAAGTGGTTTTGTTCTATGCAATGTGGGGCGACGTCAAGGTTGCTCTAACCTCGCCGTTTGTGGAGCGTGACGGCGCGGGCGCGGGCGACGTGCCGGCACCCACCGCGTGACGTCACACCTATTGTCACTAATGGAATCTAACAGTTTAACTTTGAAAATGACTAGAATTTACGAATAAGATCAGACGTTTAAAGACGAGAACCTGTCGACTATGTGCGAGTATATATCGACCTTTGACCGCCGACTTGTAAGCCAAAATTTTACCCAATTGCCATTTTTTGTCGATAGTGATATTTTAAGCTATGCTAGGTGCTGTCGAGATTTTTCGCCAAAATGACGTTATTTAGCTAATATATAGCGAATGCAAAGTTTATCGTTAGCACGCCATTTTTCACATTTAATTTAAAAATATCATTTGAAAAAAACAATGCTGTTTGGGTAAAATTGTCACATACGATAAGTCGGCGGTCATGGTTCGATATTTGTGTCCTGGCAGGCAGAGGACTGTTAGTAATTAGTAATCCAATGTAAAATATTTTAATTACAAGGTTTTTATTATTACCTCTTTTATATAAATCAAAATGAAATTAAAAGGTTTAGCAATACACGAAAAAGAAAGCCGAGTGAAAATAAATGTACACAGTAACACTTGCGTGTAATAAGTTATAAGTACGAATTATTTGTGCAAAACAAGCAATATGTAGCAGAAACACCGAAGCGCGTGCAAAAAGCCCATTGCTCCTTCACCATTATGGAATTAAAGGTAAACAGGTGTGAAATTAAGCTTGTTTTTTGTTCGGCTAATAGATAACCGGCCGATACTTACGCAACCCACTATTAGAATCACCTGAACCGACGATTCGAAGGGGAGTCTGTAGCCGGGCAATTTAAATTGCGCAACCAGGACAGTAAAGAAAGAAAATACAATTGTTTACACAGCAAGGAACATAGTAAATTACAATTTATTAATAATTGTTAGTAATAATTACAGTATGATGTAACGATTTCAGCGGCCCAATGACTACACGAAACACGTCAAAGATAATTGTTGTTAATATCCAAACGCTATCATATACAACGCCAAAGCTGCATACTGTATTTCGCATCTGATTGTCAACGCTTATCCTTATAAATTGTAAATAATTAAAAAATAACGAAAGATTTCAGCTGTTCTTATATCAACATTTAATTTGAGTTCTTCCAAGTAATAGTAGAAAATAGTCATAAATTACGTCAAGGACAAGATATATTATCAGAAGTAATAAATTGAGAAACAAAACTATTATGTTAATATAATAGTTTCTAAAACAGTTGTTGATAATATCATCTCATACCATATACCTTATCAGACGATAGTATCTCTCAAGCAATGATTTAAAGTTTCTCGTTTGCCGGAATTTGTAAGCAACACGCCATAACCAGAATCACCTAAACGGACGATTTAAAACGCTATAATTTGGCACTAAACAGGATGATTTGGTAGTTTCGTCTCGTTATAAATTTCTACTTCTGTTTTTTAACCACCAATTACTGCGGCTTCTTTGAGAGTTTTGGTTGATTGATGGGCGATTATATCTTTGGATCTGGGGACTTCCTCGTTGTTTTGTTAATGGTTTAATATTCACGGTCCACTGTTCACTTAGCTTTATATTCAAGAATAATTTTTAGGAAACTGAAGCATGCAATATGATGCTAGATATCGTGAGAATAGGGATCCAGTTCCTTCCTACCACTTGGATTGCTATTAGGTAACTAAAAGTAAGCAGTAAGTAACATACCGTTTATCTCACTTTATTTTAGACAGTTTTGATTAGGAAAAAAGTAACAATGGAAGAATATAAAATTTTCATAATATATATTTATATCCGTTTATGTAATCTGAAGCCAATTTTATAAATATTAATCTACTGCCTCCTGCAGAGGTTATCAGATATATTTATTGATTAGTTGGCAGAACACTATGAAAAAGCATATAAGAAAACCAAAGTTACGTAAGTAATAAGGACGCAATTACATTTACCTAGTTCAGTTGTGGCTGTATTCCTACTCGTTATTATTGCATATAGTGTTAATGTATAAGCTTCTTTATCCTGGTATCTAACCGTATAACTAATCGTTTTAAACGAATAAAACACGTATTTATTTTAATTGATCATATAATGTAATATATTCATAATGAAGGAGTATAGAGCTTTTGAAACAACAACGGTCTTGTTAAGAAAAACCAAGACCAAGAAAAATCTGTTTGCTAACCGTTTGAACTAACTCCTCTCGCGCCTACTAACCCACTGTATGCATACGATCTGTTCTGAGACCTATTCACACCTATGAAGAGTGCAATGTCCAATAACAATGCTTATTCATCATTTGATGTAATGATGTGAATAGTCAGTATCAACTGTTTATTTACTGTTCATTATGCGGAACTAGCTGGTCGCATGTTCTTTTATGCATAGTTGAAAGTGAACCCTATTGTTGGTTGGGACGGTTCAATTTCATTCGGAGTGTGTCTGGCAGTTACGTATTTCAGATAGTGGATTGTGTGTGACTGGCAGAAGAGTCTTCAGGCAAAACCGTTAGTCGGGACCGTTCTACAAAATTAATTTGGTAACAGAAGGTACTAAGTCCGGAACGAACTTAGTCACGAGTACTTATTACAACTTTGCAGTTGGTGAAGCAACGCAATGCTTGGATTTTTCTTGGCGGTAGAAGAACATTTTACTTAACAAATCGGCTGCTACAGAAAGCGTTTGTATAAGTCAAATTGGAAAGCTTAGAAGATCGATATCACTCATGTTAGAATTTTCTGTGTCAGCATCCGAGAGTGGGTGCCATGATGTCTCCGCCAAGCTGAAGGGCCCTACACACGAATTGAACAAACACTTGTCGCCCTCCGCGATAAATGTAACCTTAGTATGTACACACACTATGATGGACGCTTGTAAACAACAGTCAAAACAATGATATTTTTACAAAACAAATATTCAAGTAAAAAGATTATTAGTCAACGAAGGAATCCATTTAATGACTTCGGTAGCGTAGTGGTTCAAATATCCCTGTTATAATCCCGAACATTGCAAACGGTCTACAGGTTTATGTAGTGGCTATGCTCATTGGTCTGTCATGTCATGCGTCCAGGAACTTCGTGGGGTTTGTAGAAGATAAGAGTCCGCATAACCCGTCAGTCACCGAGCAAAGCTCGGCTACCATAATAGGCTTTCCGCATGAGGAGAAGAAAAACGTGTTTACAAAATAACATACATAAATATTCTATCAGTTGTCTGGTACCGATGATACAAGCTATGTTTAGCTTACTTTTAGCACTGTGTGAAATGTCCACCAATATTTATTAATTTTTATTTTATTTATTGAAGTACTATTACTAGTAACTAGTATAGAAGCCTTCAAAAAACTACATATCGAATCCAATTAAAATTGAAAAGAATAAATCAGTAATCAACAACATAATGTTAATCACCGAAATCAAACAATCTTTCTTCACAGTTTGCTCCACAAAATAACCCATTAATTCTACCCGTGTAAGCTTACTAAAACTACTAAATAATTTTATAATGATCGTGTAGATTTCAGATAAGGTAATCCGTGTCGGGTTTATTTGTTTTTAATTATTCAGTGGCTAGTCCGCCCCTGACTAATGACTATATCGTGTCGATTTATGGCCTCCCCTTAGGCTTTTGTTTTTTACTCCTGCATCGCCCTGATAGTGGACTTTAGTTACGGCGAGACGAACTCGACTGTAGTACATAATCTAGAATTATATTTTGTCATTTTGTTCGTGGATCCATGTATTGTACAATATTAGTCCTATAGACCTTATATTAGGATGATAGGTATTAAAAGCGTCAGGGGGCTGCAAAGACAAATAACTATAAAATACGTAGTAGTAACATATCTCGCGGTTAGGTTATACACGTTAGAATAATTAAAATAAGTTTTCATTTAATTGTATGGATATATTATATGTTATATGTCATAGAGTAGCCTTTGCTTCACTACGACAGGATACAAAAATCTTCTCTTATTTGTTATTCCAGGTCAACTTCTGCGACAGTCCGCCGGAAAACTTGAGCCGCCAGCGGCGCGCCGTAATATACATTACCTGCCTTTTAAAAAAAAACTTTGTGCGGGATTTTTTATTTTTTTTATATTACAAAATGACGTCACTTCGACCATAAAACTCGTCGGGGTAGAAGCACTTAGTGTTTTAAAATTCTTCATTAACTAGTCACCATTGTCTTTAGCTTATCGTCAGGGATCGGTGATTAGATTGTGGTAAGAAATTCGCCAAGAGCTTGGTCCTTGAGCCGTGCAGTTACAAAAATTTGGTCAAGTGCTAGTCAAATTCCAGTGTTGATGGTTCATTTGTTTTCAGATATTTTATTTTATGATTAATTTTAAAATATATTTTATTGTTAATATAATTGTTATTGGTAATTTGCTAAAAAAACTCTTGAGGGTAGTTTTGAATATTGTTCTACGACTTTTGAAATAACAAAAATTGAAAAGAAATTAAGTTTATAAATAATGAATGAATACAATTGAAATTCAAAAAACGCTGTTTGGATTTTCAGACCATATAAGATATAGGGTACAAAAAACAATGGGATTTCTTATTTAATTATTTATTAAGAAATATGAAGCACAACATTTAAAAATAACTATTCGATAGCTCAATACGAAACCTCTGGAACATCATTGCCTACGAGTACCTATGAAATTTTCGCATGGTGGGATGGTAAATACACACGAAATCGTACTTTTCGGTAAATTCGCCCCCTAATGGGTAAATCAAATTCCACTCGAACTATGTCGGGTACTACTAGTTTTAGTCCTTTTTTTACACCTAACCAGGTGAACGAATGGTTCAGTTGAAAAAAACAAAGAGTCTATATACTCACGTGGTGAATTATTTTGGTATATTCTGGCTCGCCTATCCAAACCAGGCAGATGCTTATATAATTAATTTAGTCTTTTTTTTTTTTTTCATTTACTGACTGCAGGAAGGCAGGAAGTGAAGTCGAGTTTATAATTCAATTAATAAGTGGCATTTTTAAGGAATACCTAGCTTTGGGATTCTAGTACTAGAACTCGTGTCACTGGCTTTCTCGAACCAGTGTGGTGATATATTGTAAGTGCACCTCAAAGAGGGTATTTTCGTGCATTTTGGAGATCCTACAACTTACGGATGGTTTCAACCGAACACAACCATTGAAACTAGTCATAATTATCCCGACGATTGCATGGACGAAGTATCACTCAGCTTTATTTTATTATCTTTTGTAAAAGAATCCTAAAAATAGATAGTGTTCTTAGAATGTAGTAAGCGGTTTGATCCCATTCCATTGTTCTGAGGAGAAAGTCATACTGCAGATAACCCAAGGTTTGGCTTACTCAGTCTTCTTATCACGATCGCTTCCTGACTTTAGCTTAACAACAAATACAATATGATATGTAGCTCTCGACATTTATCTCAAATCTGGTTACTTTGCATTCGCATCATCTTGTAAGGCCAGCATGTTGTATCAAAAACAAATAATTTCACGCACCGTGCTATGCACTGCCAAAAAGTGGCAAATATTTAGTCTTTTGATAATATTTTATTTATTATCACGACCGAACTAAAGTGTTTCTTCGATATTAATCTATTGCCAAATTGTACGAATCGATTGTCAATTTTCTGTTTTGTGGATCGTACGAAACTGAAGTAAAAATAACTAATTATTTATCATTACTGTCTTACATCACAATCAACACATAAATACATATACCTTAACTAGCTGTGCCCTGCAGTTTTTCCCGCTGTTTGCGTCCACAGTTCGGTAATGCTCGGTTCCCTATGGGCGGCCGCCCTCTGCCCCCGACCCACCGCGCAGCATTGCTCGCCCTTGCTATTACTTCGTAATCGCCTTGCGTTCTGAATTTTTTTTCTCATCTTCGAAGCGTCGCTGCGTGCCGTCAAATAGTATAATATCTATACAATAATACTGTTTTTAACTCCGACTGGCTGGTAGTTATAGAGATTAGCACGTTCAAATAAGCAATCAAACTCTTCATCTTTATTATTGGTATAGATAGTGAACAGACAGAAATAAACAAGAATAATATCAAAATGGGTAGTAAAGTAGTCAAAAATAAATGATAGTATTTAGTAAGCAATAATAAAGTTTTGTTCGTGAATAAATTTACATGTATCCCATATCCCATTGAGACGTGGGGAATCAGTACCACAAAGCCTTGTTTTTCCGTGATACAGTTACGGAACGATGGCCTACCTGATGTTAAGTGATAACTTTCCCATAACAATGTGACTTGGGTCCTCCTCTACTAAGTTACGACTAGACCCAAGTCGCAAGTGCGCCCGTATCTCTGATACGTGAAGTTGGAAAGTCTCATGTGCCTGTAATTTCACCGGGAACCACACCTTTCAAACCAGAACACACTAACGCGAACGCATTACTGCTTGACGACAGAAATGAGCATGATGGAAGTACTTCCCCGGAAGAACTTGGCGTAATTTTTTAAGGCGTAGTTAGGTTACGTTACGTTTGTTAGGCTTCTCAAACCTAGTTATTTAAATATAACAAAAATCTATATCTTAAAAGTACTTAAAAGTCAGGTTTGACAATCATGAGAAACACGTTTGGTAATTCAAAGTTCGCGTGTCTGTAATAACTCAGACAAATGAATCACTAAAAGGTTTATAAAACTTCATTTTTACGTTACTATCAATAAAGAGTATTTCAGTTAGTTTTCTCTGTTTATACAGACAATTAAGGGAACTTCAATCATCGTAGCGACGTCTTCGGTAGCAAAATTGTTAGCAATAATTATTACCAGTTGCATATTGGATTCCCGCACACTGCAATAATAATAGTAATGGTAGCCAATTCAAACAGTGCCATCTAGCCCCAAACTAAGCCTTATGGGAACCAGACAATTGATGGAATACTTAAATATATTTTTTGTAAATAAATTAATATTATATTTACCACCCAGACACAGAATAAACATTTATATTCGTCACACAAATGTTTGTCCTGGGTGGGAAGTGAACCCAAGACCTACAGCGCACAAGGCAGTGTTACTACTAACTGAGCTGTGAGGCCTGTCAAGAGAGATTGTTAGCATCTTAGACTTCGGGGCTAAAATGCCTAAAGTCAAAATAAAGGACTAATCATATTTATATCATAGGAATTTCAGTTACACTAAAAATCTAACTACCGACATGAATGTGGGAAAACAACAAAGCTAAAATCAAGCAAGACTTACTTGAAGAAATAACATTTATGTGATAATTGCCTGCTGTCGTAAACACGAAACATTAACAGTTAGGTGGCCGCAGATTTGTCGAATATTTAACTGAGTTTAATATTACAGCAGGGTTAAAAAAAACGGAGTTATGTAGGAGAGTTATTATGACGGCGTCGGTCGCTTCAACCCCTTTACGGCAATATAACTTTCTAAAACATTTTTATTACCGTAGAACCTCTTTTTGAACGTACCGCTTTGTTGGATTTGAGTTATTACCATGTAAACCATAACTTTACTAATTTTGTCCCAGTGACCTATGTATTTTGTAGTCATAATATTTTAAGATGAAAACGAAATGGCCTTTTTATATTTCCATTTTGATATTGTAGATATAAGTTTTTTTTAATGAGTAATTAAATTATACAATTGTGTACAAACGTATTTGTTTTTGGAAAAAAGACAACTGTAGGTATGTTGAATACAAGTTGATATCTTTTATATTAAGAATTTTACTGCTTTACTTAGAAATAAACTTGTTGTTATATATAAAATATTCATTTTTCATACTTCCATTTCATACATAACATCTTTTTAAAAATTTACTTCATTACTTAAGATTTTCTTGAAAACGAAGTACTGAAGTACTTCAACTGTTTCCTTTATATTTTAAACTAGCTGTTGCCCGCGACTTCGTCCGCGTGGAATTCGGTTTTATCAGGTACCCCTATTTTATCCCTCGGAAAAGTAGCCTAAGTTACTCCTTGTTACATCAGCTATCTGCCAGTGAAAGTCCCGTCAAAATCGGTCCAGCCATTTCAGAGATTAGCCAGAACAAACAGACAGACAGTCAATTTTCCACTCCAATTTTATTTATATGTATAGATAAAACGTGTTTATGGGATATAAAATATATACTGTTTACCGATTCCCAACGAAAATTTCAATTATTTATGATTACAGTGGTGCGCCATCTCCACCGCATTAGCTAGCTCACCCGCCTACCTGGAGCAGCGTGTACCAATACCGTTACGGAGCAAACGTTTCCAAGAAGGTCATGCGCAAGTAAAACTAAATTCCAATATTTTTTTCAGAGACGGCACCGGTCGTCTTTAAGTTCTTACCGAGGCTAAAATGTTGTTCTTGGTAAGGGTAGCAATCCCTGATTTATTATTATTGGTAGTTCTGGAAAAACCTGGTTTATTGTTTTAAGCGTAACATTAAATTTCATGGTACTTGTTTGTAAGGTTTGAACGTTTTTGTTATTTCTTATTAGTACGAGAGATATCGTTAGTTGAGAAATTTATTAAAGCCACCATTATGTATATTATTATTATATTCAAACTGTTTTAAATAGATCACTGAAAAACCAAATAATTTTGTGGAGTAATACCTAAGTCTGTAAAATCGAAATAATAATCTTTATTTCTATGAATTCATAAATAAATGGCTTAGCAACGTCAATATTATTCAAAACATAAGATACTAATTCATGCGATTTCAAAAATTCTTTCATCAGTACTCAGAACTTGAGGGTTGATATAGTCTTTATATTATCCTGTTAAAATGATATTTCGTGGAGACCTGTTTTGCAACATAAGTTGATGTAGAAACGGTAAAAACGGTAATATTAATGCTTCCATAGAAAATCGCAGACCTGAAAAATAATTATGCGACGATACTGTTCTATTTTTTAAGGTTAATTCACAAATGATAAGATATGGCTAAACGATGTAAGTACTTTTAAGACACACAACTAAATTCAATGCACTTGAAGCCGCAGGCACAGCTAGTATATAATAAAAATAAGGAACGTTTCATATGAATTTATCTAAATGATTATCACAAACATACAAGTGAACATTTTAATCGTTATCGTTACATTATCTTAATTGAAAATAACGTTATCCCGTTATGTTACTTGGTGTAAAAGTATAAAACCCTAAAACATTATGCAAAACTCATTCTGCGTATAGACTTAAAAAAACAGTTCAACGGGCCACATTCGATACTGTGCATTTTAGCCACCGAAATAAATATGCGACTATCTATTCACAACGAAATGTTTAAACGATTCCCACCCACAGCATCGCCAACGAATCGTTTGAAACCGCACATGACAAATGAGACCAAATATTGACAAGCAACATAAAAACAAAGGGACCGGTAGGGGGCGGGCCGGTGTCAATCTCAAGAACAAATAAAATATTCCAAAATGTTTGACAAACGAATTACGTGACAACTTCACTGTAGGTATGTTTGTTCCGATGTTTACATCTCCCGGGAGATTGCGCCACGATCAAACATAAAAGTAGAAGTTGAAAGGCCGAACTTTTTTTTATTGGATATAGGGTATAGAACGAGCTGACGGCCCACCTGATGTTAAGTGGTAACCGCCGCCCATAGACAACAGCAATACGACTCAAGTCCTCTCCACCCAAGTACGGGATGACTCAAGTCGCATTGCGTCTATCACCCCGAGACGGGGATGTTACGTCTCATGCGTCTGTAATTTCACCGGCACCCACTCCCTTCCACAGCAGTGCATCACTGCTGTTGGATTATGGGGCAGATGTGGCTGCAGCCGTTTTGAAATCCGATATCGCGAAATAACGGGATGATTATTGAATTTTAGGAATTTTTCTCACATTTATTTGTTATTTGAGGAAATCAATTACAATTTTTTATTGGCTCACAGTAAGTCGGTTGGGACGCTGCCTTCTGCGGTGTACCTAGGTCGTGGGTTCGATTTCGACTAAGTAAAAACATTTGTGTTACGAAAGCAGATGATTGTTCTGTCTGTGTGTTCTTATGTATTAAGAATACAAAATTACTAAAAGATATTTTTATTTTTATTTTGTCAACAAACGTTTTCTAGCCTCAAAGGTTTGCTGGAAGAAAACTCTTTTTAGGGTTAAGCTCGCCTTTATACATGTCTTTTATATGATTTATGTTTTTTTTTGTGTACAATAAAGCATAAAGAATAAGTATGCCATCAGCGAACATGCTTCCAAAGGTACAAACTGTGTTTAGTTAGGGTCTAGATGGCACGAATGATTTGAAATGTCCACCATTCTCATTTATTTCATTACGGAATGCTATCATGATTAGAGCTTTAGCTAAACCTTGAATTTCATAAAAGTGTAACTGAGTATCACGGTTGACTTTAAACTGAGGCTAAATATATATTCCATAAGAAATAGTCTTTTAGATTATGCTGTGTATCTTATACTTATGCCGTGGTTTCTTAGTTCACAGGTTAAAAAAGCGAGGGCTTACCTTTTTGTATCAACACTTTTCGGTAACAATATGAGGCATATTGTATCTAAAACATTTCTAAATGTTTTTGTTATTTATGTTTTGGTGCGAAATAAAGAGTTTATCTATCCATAAATTATTCATTTCAATTCAGGGTGTTTAAAGATACTGTTTTTGATGCATTAATCTCAAATAAGTGCGTAGTACACGATATGGAGTTATGAGTATCGTGTTATTAGAAAGTAGGCAACTGGCCGGCAATCATCGCAATGACATGTCGCGAACCGTGAGACAGAACAATGGCTGGTCGTGGGAAGTGATTGCACCCCGGGTCCCGGGTTCTGCTCCCGGGTCGCGACCGCGGGCGCACACCGCGTGACGGTGGGGTGCGAAACGAGAGCCTGCTCTTACATCCGGAATTCATATTTTATTCATATTATTCGTATTTCGGTTGTTTGAATATGAAATCTTGGAACTTTGTTATGGTTAATTTTTTGTGAAATGAATTTATGTTGATGTAAATTTCAATTTGTATACATTTAAGAAAATGTGTTATTTATTACTTAATGTACACGTCACCGAAGCTAAGTTGATAGAACTTTGGGTTGCGAAACGGAAGTTCCAGGTTCATTCCCCAATTGGACACATTTGTGTCTTTAGCACAAAGATTTCCTCGAGTCTTGGGCGTTTGTGTTATATATTTGTGTGTATGAGACTTTTTATTTTGACATTTTCACGATGATGGGTGCAATTTAGGTCCTCCCATTTGTAGAAATAAATTTAAGAAAACGACTCGTAGTGATGTTTTGAAAGTACCGCTTACCGTGAGGCCTATGCTTTCCGTTGACTCACTCAAATATATAAAACAGTGGATTCTGGTGTGGGTTAGAACTGAAGACTATGGTCTGTTGTGGTGAATAAAGTGTTTACTTAATCTGTTCTTTTAAGGAAACTTATATAAGTACCAGCATCTATATTCCGGAGATTATCACTTGAATAAGGATAAAGATTACACCTCATTACAATCAGACCTTCAACCCCTAACATAGTTCAACACGTCTCACAAGGGACCTACCAAAATCCTTCTACCTCATACATCACACCCCCAAAGCAATAAGTGAAAATAGTTTAAAACCAACGCCATTTAAACACAGGGGCGTATTTTGGATTAAGCCGTATCCCTCGGGAGAAAAAGTGGCCGAATTCTAATCAAGTTCACGAAGGGATTTGATTAAATCCTTCACCCCTATGTGTTGACAGTAATTGATTGAAATGCGAGTTTTCTAAGGGCATTTGACCTATTTGACTTGGCACCTAGTTTAAGATAAATGAGTTCAAAAGGCTCACCTATGACTAACTATCCAAATTACGTTATTAATCGAATACTTTTTAGGACTCCTGTTTGAAGCATGTGATACAGGTCTTGATAAGACAGTAGAATATTTAGCTGGCAAAAAATGGTGTTTAATAAACTCTTTAGTATAAATTCCAGTTAAAATCTGTCGTTTGTAATAGGTAAGTATTTATTATGCTGCCAAATAATATAGACATACAAGTTATAGCATGTCACAGCGAGTAGTTTGACACACCGATTGCATTGGACAGCGCGTATGTTTAGTGTGACTAAAGCTTTAAAAGCACTTGTAGAAACAACAGTTTGAATAACAAAAAAGCAGAAAAAACATATCTACTCATAAAATCTCGAGCTAAAACCTGTTTCTATTAAATAAACATATGTAGGCACTGCAGACATAACTAAAAATACTCTATTGCTTTGAGTGTTCAAATATTAGTGGTACTTGTAAAAATGCCTGTGATTGTAATATTTTAACTTACTAAATAATTTGTTTTCCTTTATAACTATTAGCAAATAAGTTAAAGTATGCGAAAAATAACAAAAGAAATATATTTCTTTCTTTCTTTCTTTTAAAAAGTTTGGCAAATGATGAGAGTTTATCCCGTCAATTATATTTATTAATTTGTTCATTACAAAGTCCATAATATACGTTTACTGTATAGAAATCTGAGAATCTTGACAGAAACTCAACGTCACTTTTCAATTTCACGTTTTTCACGGCAAATAGTTTTATTTAATGAAAATAATGTTTCCTAAAAGTGATTGTTTAAATATACATCTTTATAGAAATATTTGAAAAGGATTATTGTCATAGAGAATTTAAAAGTATTTTTTTTATAAAAATGTTTTCTTATTAAATTACTAATTATACTCGTATATTTTACTATTATTATTAGATAGATATGAACGTATTTTTATGATGCCTGCCTTGCATCGTTTTTTCACCTATCTCAATGACATGGATAGATATGAGATTAACGTGGAATATTCTTAATTATTATGGAGCATTAGTAGTACACAAATATCAATAAATTAAAGATTTTTATAAATTACTGATGTTTTTCCATACTAATTCAAAATAAAATTAATATGTTACTTTAATATTAATTATATAATTAAAGAGAATGCTATCAGTTTAATTTTATATTTTCCATATAAATAAATATGATATGAATGTGATTTTACCAATAAAAATAATCTTAAGGCAAAAGCGCGTTGAAGTCTTTTATATGAACAATTCAATAATCCACTGTTTTAGAACAAAAAGAAAACGATGTTAATTTTAGCACTAAGTGTTGCTAGAATAAGTTGCTAATATATCTATAATTCATATTAATGTTTTAATGTAATAATAATGCTGTTTAAGGAAATTATTTTCAACCAATATCTTGTTTTGACATTTAGTTATAATATTTCTGAGAGTTTATTCTGAGTTAAAAGGAAAAGTTTTATATCGTAATTTTTCGTCCATTGTCAGTTTAAATGAGGCGTAACACTGGGAAAACAGAACAAAACATCAAGTACAATTTCATAACGCGTCGTTTATTCATAACTTCATCTTTTCTTCCATATACTTTTGTGTCCACTGACTATAATAACACTCACTGTACATTTTCGTATTACAATATTTTAGTCTTTCAAGGATTTATAACTTTCGTTTCCATATAACAATTATTTTGTACAACGCACGTCGGGCGTACGAGAGTGGCGTCGTGGCACGACTTAACGCTATCTATGTACTCTTTATACGCTAACTCCAACTTTAACTCTAGCTTTACCACTATATTTACAACTTGTTCAAATTTTTTTGGTATCCAAATTACCGATCACTACATCGTCTTTCACGCGACATCACATAACCTGGCGTCCATCCGCACGGCACATCTTACAATATTTAACTTAAACCATGACAAAAAAATACAATAATTCATAATATAATACAAGATTATTCATAAACAACATTAAGAACGCGGCGCCGCGCCGCGCCGTCGTTCGGCGACGGTCGACGGGCCGGCTCGCTAAAGTTAACAGTTCGCGCAACACTAACGGCGTCGGTTATTACAAAACAAATAAATGACATACCTAGCAGTATGTACGGCCGGGAGATAACGATCATCACTGTCCTAGGGCGAACGGATTCGCAACAGAGTCACTGGCGTAAGAGGCCGCGGCGAATCGACCGGCTCATAGAGGCGGGATGTCGATATCGCACGCGAACGGTGTATCTCAGATGAGCGGCATGGCGCGCTCGTTGGCCGCCGCGTACCGCTGCTCGTCCGGCACGTGGTACATGTTGATGATATGGCTGAGGTCCTGCTGGCCGTACTCGCGCTTCATGCCGAGCTGGTCGTGCGGGTGGCCGTGCACGTACTCGCGCTTCATCTGCGGCGGCGGCTCGTGCGCCACGAACTCCCGCTTCATGCCCGGCGGGCCCGGCGACACCGGCTCCGACTTCGCGGAGGAGCCGCTCGGCGAGTGCGACGCGCACGACGGCGGCAGCGCGTACCCGCCCGGCGAGCCCGGCCCGATGCCGTACGCCGACGGCGACGGCGGCTGGCCCAGGTACGGGGAGCCCTGACCACCGCCGTAGTACCCGCCGCCGTATCCCCCCTGCTGCATCTGGGACACGTCGTAGCGCGGGTAGCCGTACGCCTGTTGCTGGTACGCGCTCGGGTCGTGCATCATGTATCCATTGGGCATGTACCCGTTCGGCGTCATCTGGTACACGTCCCTCGGCTGCTGGGAGGAAGGCGCGGACGCGCGCTGCGCCTCGCCCGCGCCGAGCAGCGCTCCCCCGCCGAGCGGATACTTCTCCTGTTTCTTAGCGAGGGTCTTCGTCTTCCTCCTCGGTCTGTACTTGTAGTCGGGGTGTTCCTTCATGTGAACGGCCCGAAGTCTCTTCGCCTCGTCGATGAACGGCCGCTTCTCGGACTCCGAGAGGTCTTTCCACTGCGCACCGAGACGTTTGGATATTTCCGAGTTGTGCATTTTGGGATTGTCGGACGCCATCTTTCTGCGCTGGCCGCGCGACCACACCATGAACGCGTTCATCGGACGCTTGACGCGGTCCGCGTTGGAGGTTTTGTTGGTGTTATTATTGTTGTTGTTCGGCTGCTGGTGGTGGTGGGGCTGGGGCGGGGGCTGCGCGTGGTGCTGCGGCATCTGCTGGTGGTGCTGGTGCTGCAGCTGCTGGTGCTGCGAGAGCGGCTGCTGCTGCGGCAGCGACATCATGCCACCGAGCGCGCCCAGCGACCCGTAGCCGTGTTGGAGCGCGTGGTGCGGCGGCACTGTCGCGTGCAGGCTGCCGCCTTTCAGGTCCGTCTCCATCGTCAACATGTCGTCTTCCTGCGGCGCGTACAGCTTGCCGGTCCTTCGTACACCGTGCACAACGAGATAACTGTCGGTAGGTCACATGGACTCGCGGCGAGCGCGTCGGAGTACGTGTCGCGGTACCGTACGGCGCGGAGGCTACGTGCGTTGTGAGGAGGCTCGATCGCGCCGGGCGGCTGGCTCCCCGCGCGCGCTGCCGGCCCCGCCCGCCCGCCCGCCCGCCCGTCTCTCCGCCAATGGGGGCGCGGGACGCGGCCCCGCCCCGCCCGCGCTCCCCCACCCGGTGCGCATTGCATTTTTAATCGCGCGGCGAGCGGAGCGATCGCTCGCCTCGCCGGCGGAGCCGCCTCATGCGAATCTCAATACTGTTTGCCGACGGTAGCTGCCTTTTCGGCCCCAGTTTATCATGTAAACAACAACAGAGCAACGTTTAGAGACAGTCATGCTTTTCACTATTTCTCGCCAGAACTACAGTCTTGGCTGTGACTATATAAAAAAAATACAAATTTAAAGATACACATATTATCATCTAAAGTGGAATATTCATTCCATTCGTTTCTATCTCTCGGTACATATCTGAGTTTGCTCAGGTGCTGTTCAGTAAGTTCAAGGCCCCGATGAAAATGTTACCATAAATATCTATGAGCACCTCTTGGTGTGAAAGAACCTCGCATAAAAGATTATAGTGTTTTGTATGGGTATTGTACGAATGATCGCAACGTGCCATTGAATGGAACTGTTTATTTGCTTTCATTGGGCACTGGTTCCTCGACTTGAAGTCTTGAATTGATT
Source organism: Chesias legatella (assembly GCA_947359385.1). NCBI lineage: Eukaryota > Metazoa > Arthropoda > Insecta > Lepidoptera > Geometridae > Chesias > Chesias legatella. The sequence continues at coordinate 3,710,407 of OX375778.1, read as the reverse complement.
TTGTTGCTGAGGTAACGAGATAAACGAACCAAAACATGTAGTAGTAACATTAGAGGTACTATTTACTTAAGTTATTTACCTCTCTGTTGTATTCCAGTAATGGCGGCAACTTTCATACATTAAGTTGAATACTGAGCAGTGAGTAACTCAGATAGTCTTAGGAAAGAGGTATTACTATCAGACATATTTTATCTGTCAGAAAAACTTACTATTATAATCGCTATTGCACTTATAATCAAAACAAAAGATTTTGACTTAAATAATTTTTAAAATACTTCTATTTGTACATTCAAATTCAGGACACGCATTCTTATTATTGTTAAGTACTAAATATTGCTTAGTTTAAGTCCTAGATAGAGTTAGTCCAGTAAGAGATAACCCACATATCCCTTAACCCACTTCAGGCCCAAGAAACCATATTTCAATCTGAAATATTTTGTTTTTTTAGTCCTATCAAATCGTTCAAATTAAATTCTAATAAAATATAAATATAATAAAATGTGTAATATTTTTTTCATGAAACTGAAAACTTTTATCCATTGATATTATTTTGATGTGATTGATGACATCTGAAATGAATGGAAGCAAAGAAATTGCAAGAAAGCAAAAACCTGAATGTATGGTAATACCTATATCATTCATAAATGTTTCAAGGAAAAGGTGTGGCAGATATGTAGTTTCTTTATTTCTTGTAGAAAGGTATTTTTTTACTATTCAAACCTAAAAATGAGCTGCATTGAAGCTCATACTTCAGTACCCACAGGTACAGGCAATATGCAGGTATATTGACAGTCAGGTTGTTTCAAATATATTTTTATCCCTAATTTGTGGGATTTGAACCCACTATAAAAACTCACAGTGACCTCATGCTGCCCAATTATGATCATTTTTTTATTCTCTTGTAAGATTAATTACTTACCTAATATTTTTCAGTTTCTCATATAAGTTTGGGAATCGAACCCACTTTTCTTGTTTAATGATCGGATTAGTTTAAAGGTGATTGAAATAAAAGAATAAGTTCAACAGATTGTAGTAGGAAACTATATTATAAATAATTAATAAATACATGGTGTAGTAGAACTAAAGTTTCATACGGAACATCACAATTCACATTATACACATTAATAATTATTTGATCCGTTAGTTTATTACAAAACAAAATGATAACAAACTTATTTTATTTCCTCAATCAATGTTTTAATTTAAATAAAAAATTTATGTAACCGGAAAGCAAAAATTAAATTTTCATTAAAATAACATTTAATGTTACAAATTCAATTGAATTGATAATATTAAATACGTTCATAAGCTACATAAGCACAGAGACTAGACTATATGTGGACATCTTACATAGAAACATCATTTTGAACATCACTAAACTAATTTACATAAATTCACAGCTTTGCACAAAAGAACCGAACTTGGTTTTATGAAGAGATATTTAAAGAAAAAAAAAAAATTTTCATAAGAAGCTATTTAAAAATACAATTTGATTGAATTCGGTATCCTTTCAGACTCCATCCCACCCTTTAGAAGAAAAATAGAAGAAGAAACAAAAAATAACTTCATAATTATTGTACATAGTGCTTTTCCGGTCACAGGATATCGCTCACCATATTAAGAAGCCTTGCTGAGAGCAAGCTTTTATCATAATACACATGAAATGACAGATTAAATAACAATATATATTTTATTGTCTATCTGAAACTACAAATAGATTCTACACAGGTTAGGTCCATTCAGATAAAATACAAAACTGTCGGAGCGAGAAACTGTTTCGCGCTGACTAAGTCGACGCCATTTTGCTCAAGTGATGTGCTAGATAACCGACCGCGGATTCCGTAACGAAATCGGAATTCTTTAAATAAAATTTCTATCTACAATAATTGAAAATCTAAATCCATGCAGCACTCATTCGCATTACTAAGTTTTATTGACTAAGCGAGAGTAAAATTGTAATTAAAACTTATTTAGAACTAATTAAACAGTTAAAATTGGATTTTTCATTGGATTTCCACTTTTCGAGAGGAATTTATACAAAATAATTGTAAAACAATTGTATCACTTCAAAAAATTACTTCCCTAATCGATATGATTAACAAAATTAAAAATAATCGAACATTACAGAAAAATATGCTTACCTGATAATACATGCATTAAAAACTAGGTCTATTATGTTTTTACAAAATTTACCTACGGAAACTAGTAAGGGAATATGGGATTTCTTAAACTTTTACTAAAGTTCTGCATGCAAACATTTATGCAGTTCAGGAGAATATAATGTTATTGATCATCGTAAAGTTTACTACTGCAGTGGAGTAAGAAGTTTCAACTATGTCCGCTGATGACTCCGAGCTGAATATATCCGTATCCGCGGATCTGCTCCTCTATTAGAATATATTTCATTAATAATTAATAATCTTCTGCTCCTCCATTAAAATATATTTAATGAATAATTAAATAATCGTAACATTTCTCCACTGCAGTTGAGTAAGACGTTTTTTCTACGTCCGCTGATGACTCCGATCTGAATATATTCGTATCCGTATCCGAGGATCCGCTCCTCCATCAAGGACGTCACTGTTTTCCACCAGTTCAATTTAATGAATCCAGGTTTGGCTCGGCGGCGTTAAATGCGGAATCCCTCGACGCATCCTCGGGATAATCTTCGCTGTGTGGCATAACACGAATTACCTGTAAACAGTGTAGTTGGATTACTGCAATTCTCTTTGTGAGTTAAAGATACGTCGTTATCATCTACTTTTAAAAAGTTGGGCAAGTCCATTTTGTGTTTCCTAGACTAATATGGAATGCCATAACTTCGCCCCGTGTCTACCTTCGTTCTAAAATGCAAATTTAGGCGGATGAGTGTCGTTATCAAAAAAAAACGAGTTCATCTTTTTGATTAACCATTGCCATAACAAGAATAACCTCGAAATTAAGTTGCACCTTTATTTATTCAAAAGTATTTATCATTTGTTTTACCTAATCCCTAATATTATCAATATCGATAACAAATGCAATGAAATGAAGTTTACCCCGCCTTCGCTCCAAAATGTAAATTTAGTCCTATCTGTGTAGTTTTAAAAATAAAATGGTTTTGTCTTTTTGTTTAACCCTGAAATTAAGTTGCATCTTTATTTATTCAGAAGATCGTTTATCATTTTGTTTTACCTAATCCCAAATATTATCAATATCGATAACAAATCAATGAAATCGAGTTTACCCCGCGACATTAATTATCAAAATATTAACACCATCAAACACCCAACGACAACTGTAAAATACTCCAACCCTTCGATACAAACGCCACTAGATGGCACTAGTCCTCACAACGTGACGCTTCGCGAGTCACTCAATAATTGCCGGAGTAACGCTTGGGCTAAATTAAAAAAGTGCTCATCAAAATCTGGGAGCGTCCTAATTGGCGGGAGGTGTCAGTAATGACAGCGAGAGGCGCGACTGCGGTGGCACTCGGCAAATTATTAATTATCGCGCATGGCAACACTGTTCCAATATGGACGACTGCCATTGTTGGCGGGAAAGTCGTTTTAATTTTCGATTATTAATTTTTGTTGCGGGATGTGGCGTTAATTAGTCTGCTACTATCTGGGGAATATTCGTATTTTCATACTTCCCGCGACAAGTCGAGTGTTTTCAGAATATTTCCACTTGTTATACTCTGTGGTGCTTGTATAAGTTTAAATTTTTTTTAATAGGTGTGATGCTGGTCGTTTGGCAATTCAATATTTTCACAAGCAATGTCAGTTTTCTAATCAATAAAGTCAGATTGCCAGAATGATACCTGGACGTTTTGTTTCTGGTCACACTACTACATATTTTTATCAAAGCTAGTGCCTCAATATTTTTTATGTAATTAAACCGTACTAAATATATCAGTAAGGTATTACCCTAATGTTTTTATATTATTCTTTATTTACAAGCACTTTTATTCTTATGTATTTTATAATCTGCTAAGAACTTATCAAAACGTCTAATTTACACGATATTACTGATGTAACACATCTTTGAAATGTTATATAATATGTACGTATTTTAGATATATTGTATGAATTACAGTATTCCAATAACTGTTAATACAATATTATATATCCATGAATACATATTACCCGAATAGCGTGAATCAGAAGACGCATTTCAGGTTCGTCAAAATGTAAGCACAAATACCTAGGCGTCTTAGCTGGCCTAGTGGACCCACAAAACTTCGCAAATTGTACTAAGGAGATCAAATGTAATCGTATTCTTTGTAAACTGTGTTATTTAAAATTTATATAAACGGGTGTTCTCAAATTATGAGGAACTAGCTGTTGCCGTGACTTCGTCCGCGTGGAATTCAGTTTTATCACGCACCCCTTTTTTACCCCTCGGAAAAGTAGCCTAAGTTACTCTTGTTACATCAGCTATCCGCCAGTGAAAGTCCCGTCAAAATCGGTCCAGACATTTCAGAGATTAGCAGGAACAAACAGACAGAAAGTCAGAATTAAAAAAAAAAAAACTTGTTTTAGTATATGTACCATGTATACATCCATATGCACTTAGTAAAAAGCGGTTATTTTAATATTACAAACAGACAATACAATTTTATTTATTTGTATAGATTGAGCAGGAGTGATGGCCATTGTCACATTAAAATAAATAAATTAGTCATTGCATAACGAAAAAGCTAAGCCTTAGCTCTGATTGCATCATAAGGTCACCCACCGAAGCATGATGTAATGTTTTACAACAGGGTTCATAATACAGATTTATAAAACCATAAATACACAGAGGAATAAGGCAGTTAATTAAAGGAAAATCAACATTAAGTTATTTATGACATAACCCTAAACCCTCAAAAATGACGAAAGTTGTGGAAATAATATACAATGTTATATTTTCCTTCGCTTGGCGGTTTATTTATTTATAAGAACTACTTATGGAAATGCGGTTAACACCAGAAATATTGTATCTAACCGGATTTGTAAACTACTCAAAATAAATGAAAATATTACTATAATTGGCTACATTGAAGCGAATTGAGATTAAAATTTACTATAAAAACTTTGTTATGTAATAAAATTACGGAACGAGCAGATGGGCCATCTGATGTTAAGGTAACATCTGCCCATAACAAGAAATACTTGGGTCTCAGACTTGGGTCCTCCCATACTTAGGTACAAAACCCAAGTTGATTGTATGCGCCCGTAACTCTGAGACGTGAATGTGGAATGTCTCAGGTGCCTGTAATTTCAAAAAGGGTTGTGAATACTAAACAAAAAACGCTTACTTCTACACTAAAATTCCGTTTTGGAAATTACTAACAACTCAAACACACAATACATATATTTGCCCCGGCTGGGAATTAAACCCGGGACACCTTGTTTAGCGGACAGGATAACTAACAAACTCAGCTACGGTATCACTGATGGCTACGCTAAGAAACGTAGTACTAAATTACAAAACTTTTCCGGTTATTTCCTCAACATAAGTATCTGCACCGAAACTAGAATTTACAAGGTTTCATAAGAAACATTGTAAACCTTGTAAAAGTTTCTTATAGTATACTATAAGAAACCTATATATATATAAATAAAACTATAATATATATATAAAACTATAAAGTTATATATATAGATTTCTTATATCCTTAAGAATCCTTAGAGTTATTAGGAGAATTAACTTATCGTTAACCAACGAACTTCACTGTTTTCAATGTTAAGAATGACTTAGTAAATAAAATAACGGGACTAATTTAATTTGCATATTACAGAATAAAACAACAACAATACTATATTGTCATCATTTGATCACATACCAAATAATTACTTCCAAGGTACATAAGAGAAAGAGTATATATATTATATATCAGGTATATAAGAGACGGCTACACGATCAATACTGCTGCCCTACATTCACTTAAGGCTGGTACACACGATCCGAACGTTACTATTTAATTTGCGGCCAGCTCGGTTCCAAGATAGGCCTGATGAGTCGGAGACAGCGACCGGAAGCGTCTCCCCCGGTGGGTCATCCCCTCTTCGCCCCCTTTCGCCCCCGGTCACCCATTGGACGTGTGCTAGGCCTATTCAAGTGTGACGCGCGGCGATATTAAAATATTAGGTGACTATTCTTGTGTAAATGGAATATGCGTCAAATTAAATTATGATAAATTACATTTCATGTGTTTTCTGTTCTTATATTGCTGAGATTTTTGATGCGCACTTAATTATTCCGACTTAAAACATGTGAACGTAAAGTATAAACATGGCAAATAATGAGATACGGCTGACATTTTTTGACCCCGACACTAGGTATTTCACTTACACTTATTTCAAAATGATTGTACTTGAAAACCTATGAAATATTGCGCAATAAATATAATTATTACAAATAAATACCTAATGCGCGTTGTTACAAAGTATTCCGAAGTATTCAGTTGTCCAAGTTTTAATTACTCTGTTTGAAATGAGTTCTTTAGTTCAACTTAATATTTGAAAATGATTAAAATGTTTCTCAGCTCGATTTCTGGGAATATGTTTTCTAAAGCTTTCAAACAACGTTTTCCCGATAGGTATGGATGTAAGGATTTTTCTTACCTACCTGATGAGGAAAATAAATAAAAGATCTTACTTTGATAGATTACTGATGAAATAAACGATAGAAAACTACGTTCCTAGTTTCTAACAAGGGATTACTGGTTCGTACTTAAGCATTTTACGTCAAACTGCATAAAATTTATTAACATTATTTTGGTTTATCATTTCTATCGTAATCTCAATTTTGAATTGGTGTTGTATAAGGTTAGTCTGCCAGTACGGATAACGGCTTCGTAGAAAAAATAAATATAAGTTTTGGACGAATATTACAGTAAAATAGTGAGATATAGCGATATATTGAAGTAAAGAAAAGCAATACTAGGTATTTATTTTGAAGTTTATAGTACCCTGGATTCGTTGGAATTGTTTTGAGAATTGGGAATTGTGCAAAAATTTCATTAGGAACAATCAAGTACATAAAAAAAAGTTTTTCTTTGAAATTGAAAAGAATTATTTTTTATAATGATGTATTGTTGGTTTTAGTATAAAGTTACCAACGTTAAAAAAAAACCGTCAATTCTCAGATAATGCTTTGGAACTCAAACTAGGAAAAACCGGTTTTAATGCGAAAACGTGTTATTATTGTATCGACGATAGGCAACGAAAATTGAAAAAAATGGGAACATGGAACGAACCTTAAATATGCGTTTACAATTGAAAGTAGTAGAAAATAATTGTATTTTAAAAGGATTCAGGTTATATCTATCTATCCGAAAATTAAACGCACGACTCTTACTTGCCAGTGGCTTGCGAAACAGTACACCGAGTTGGTTGTATAATTAAGACAATTAGCTGTGTATGTAAAGATAAAAGGAAACCATTACTATTTATGTTACTCAAATACAAAAGTTATTAACTGAACAAATTTTACACATAACATTAATTGAATGGTATAAATAGAAAGTTTGTTTTTTAGTCCGCGTCTTGAGACCTCTGACTTTGGCAATTACATACATTGTTATACCATATTGAAGCAAATGGAATTACAAATGGCTGAGGTGATCATCGGCAAATGTCTTCATTTGTTGGTGTTCAATGAGTTTTCTGCCGAGTCATATTGATAACTCTTATCACATTTCGTAGTAAGCGACGGAATGAGCTGTGTTGGATATTATGTGGTATACGATGCATAGTACCAAAGTATGGAATGACCGATATACCCTCATTTTATTTACGATAGTATAAACATTTTACTATTATATAACAAGAAAAAACATTTAGCTTTACATTTATCTCATTAATCTAGATAGAATACTAGTCTAATAAGAATTTGGAATAAAAATGAATAGACTGGTTTAATTCTTAGTCAGAAATCTGCATTATTTCTCACTCGTTTTAAAAGAGGTACATTAACAAGCTTCAAATACATCTTAACAGATTCGTCGTTTCACCGTTGTTTTCTCTCAAACTACGGTGGATACATTCGGATGTGTATGCACTCGTGCTAATGACTCAAAAAATGATATAACACCGAACCCCCGAATAAATAACATCAACGGAAAACACAAAAATCACAGAGGCAACTTAAAATTAAAATGAACCACTCATAACCGTCCAATACACATAGCTACAGGGTATAGCTAGACGGTAGACAGCCGGCAGCTACATCTCCGGCGAATCGCGCAGCCGTCAGTCACACAACAATGCGCGCGCACATAACATCGAATCCATCATCAAATCAACGAATGTGACAAAATTTCCGTGAGGAAAACACTCGTTTTCCGCGAATAACGTGCGAGCGTCGCGCTTCCAGTGCCCAGACTAAACGCGAGACGTGAAAAAGCACCGCCACAACGCCGACCGACAATGGAAAGCGGTAAAGAATCATAATAATAACAATGACAACAATGTGAGATGCTATAATAAAGAGCGGCGGCATTGTGCCGCGGTCGGCGCTCAGTCGAAGGGTCGCGGGAGATCGATACTCGCCGGATTGTCTACTACGAGTACGTGCGTGCCTTTGTACACCCGCGACTCCCTCCTCCGTTCATTCAAGACCTAATCAAACAGTTCTATAGACGAAACAGAATAAAACGCTCCACAACGTGACGGCCTTCGAACTATTGAACGAACACCATTCTGTTTTGTTTCCAGGACACTACGAGTACTATGTCTAAGTAGTTTTAAAACTAACCTCCAACACACACTGTGTGTTTGACAAATCCAGTGGGTTATATTTTTTTTAAGTACGAAGCGATTTTGTTCTGATTTTATACCCGGAAGATTACTGCAAATTTTATTAAAAACTTTAAACACACTCTAGATCACGATTCTAGGATATCTATCTATATCTATATATAAAAATTATAAGTACTGAGTAAAGAAATTTTGTTTGTTGTTGTTCAAAATAGATCCTCGACGCAGAAGCAGTAGCAAGTAGGTTTTCTATTGCCACAGTGTGTATTTCTTTGTCCTCGTCTTCGAGTCCCTCATCCGTTTATGACGTCGCGAGAACTATTCAACAATTGAATGCTCTTGATCTTGAACTGTTTTCACTGTATTTGTACTTCTGTTTCAAAACGTTGCATTGTGCATTTCAATGGTGATGTAATTGACTGTTATAGTATTCCAAGGCCGATGTAATGAAATGTCTAGTGTATGACTAGACTGTTTCGCGCAACGGTTGTTGGAGCTGGCATTCAATTAGATTCTAGTTATTAAATTGCATAAAAAATCTAGTTCTAAAAGATCTTAAGAATAAGATAATAATAATAATATAATCGCTGTTTCAACTAACCATGAGTAGAAACTCATGGTTAGTTGAAACAGCGATTATAAAGCCAGGAAGGAGTAATTACATTACTATGGAAGGAAGTAAAGATATTTCAACAGCTGCAAAAATAGAAGAAGTGATGCGAATTTCAGTCGACTTACGAATCACGGATATTTCAGGTGTTAATTAAAATTCATAGTTATACATATCTGTAATCACAAAGATGGTTTTTACTCTTCGAAGTTTTGTTTAACTAACTCATTGTATGTTTGCAGTATAGGTAGGTAGGTAGGTAGGTGTAGGTAAACTAGAGGTAGAATATAGCAAAAGCTTAAGTTCTTTCGTTCTTCCGCTTCTCAAAAAAACTAACGAAAGTTATTTATTTAAATTAGAATGTTGTCGCTATGATGGATTGGGAACTCTTCTGATAAGTTTAAATAAACCTGTATTAGAAGAGACCCCTCATTTCTGTGGTCTAGCTAGCTAACATGGTTATACTTGTAAATGTTAAATGATGAAAATTAATTGATTATATATATTCTCATAATACTTGCAATATTGTGACTTATACTAGTAAGTAACGCGATTTCGGGTCGCGGGTAAAACAGTTGTTTTTTGTCCGGGTTTAACGTAATAATCCGTCGGTTCTCGTTATCATTAGTCCGATCGAACACCTCCCGCCGCTTCGCAGATTGCCTCAGGGCTCCGACGCGACGTACTCCTACTGTGGATATTACTTCACTTCTAGCTATTATTTGGTAGAATGCAGAATACAATTGAAATATTAATAGGTCAAAAACTCGAATCCTTTATTATATATTGAGCTAGGTATTCCGTAAGGACATATAAGGTTGTAAGTTGCTATTAGTTATATATTGTCAACAGTTGTATTTTTTACCTTATATACCTGACAATCTCTTTGTATTAGTCACTGTGTACACAGATATGTTGCGTTTATTTATATACAAAAAAAAAACGCTGAAGGATTTAGTGGTAAGAACTGTTAGATAAACATACTGTGAGAAGTATATTTTCTGTATATCGTTAGGGAATACCCGTTTTAAAAGTTCCAGATTTGGTACAGATGAAATTGCAGGCGCATGAGACGTAACATCCCCGTCTCGGGGTGATGGACGCATTTGTCACATTGTCCATGGGCGGCGGTTACCACTTAACATCAGGTGGGCAGTCTGCACGTTCTGTACCCTGCGTTACATAAAAAAATATGAACCTTAACACTATCGATTGGGAATATCCAGAGTAAGAGCATCTCGATATAATTGTCGGCGCGGGCGCACAGATGCCCCGCGGCGCCGTCGATCACGGACACGATGCGCGCGCACCAATTACAGCCGCATGATTATAACCCTATCGTCTAATCTAATTGTGAAACACTTGTCTTTCAACGATTATTGAGTGATAGGGATGTAATGACAAATGTGGCACGCGAGACCTCAATTTTTGAAGTCGCGATTATGTTTGGTCAATATACTAAGACTAGACTGGCCGTATAGCTCAGTTGGTAGTAAGCCTGCCTTCGGCGCTGTAGGTCGTGGGTTCGATTATCACCCAGGACAAATATTTGTGTGACAAACTATCTGTGTCTGGGTGTTCATATATATGTACTCGTATGTATTTACGAAAACAAAAGTATATTATATCAGTTGTCTGGTTCCCATGATACAAGCTATAATTAGCTACTTTGGGGCTAGATGGTGCTGTGTGAAATGTCCACCAATATTATTATATTATTATTACTAAGCAAAAGCTTAAAATTTACGTTGTGTTATTTGTGATAGTGAAATAAGTGACAGGACGATTGGTCCGGAAGGTGACGAGTGGTATAGGTACTCTGCCTAGAACAAAGCAGACTTCGTGCCGTGAGATGACATCTCGACCACGGAAATGAAATGTCTCATGTCTGTCACATCACCGACCCCTTCAAAACCGGACAGAACACAATATGTAGTGCACGTTTTCTTGTAGCGTAGTACCACACTTACTACTACTTATCACTGATCATCTCCAGATCAGTAAAAGGAGTAGAGAGCACGTTAATCAGGCTCCAATCGCCTACTTGCTATGGTTTTTTGGTTCAAGAAAATGACGATTTCCTAACGATGTTTTCCTTTACCTACGCGTGAAAAACTTATTGGTGCACGTCTGAGTTTGAATCAGCGATCTGGGATTGAAACTCAGGGTATATATCACAGAGCCAGAGAGTTTCAAAGAGCTGGATTATGTACGCTTATTATAAATATGTGTAAACATCTCATGATGGACTAAATGAAGTAATGTAAATTGAAATTAATAACAGAGAAATTAAAATGTACATACCAATATGTTATTACTTATACTGTACGTTAAAATTCTCATTGCCTGTCGTAATTATATTTATTTATAAATACAATTAAAAAATGTGGCGATGAAGTGGCCTTCTCATTTTGATTGACTCCAAGCAAGTAGATTTGTCAAGCACGATTTCAACAGTATTGATCAAGCTGGTAATGTCATTGCTTGATTGATGATTAGATACAACGCAATATTAATTGTCAGTATATCATTACATGTCCACTCGTTGTTAAGATCATGTTGCAATAATTACGTTTCGTCCAGACCTAGCGAGCGGAAGCGAACAAATGATTGCTAGACCATTCCAATAGTGAACAATGCGCTGTTTACTACGAAATAGCAACTATGCAGTTCAAGTGATTACGACATTCTAGGAATTCAAGATTAGAGACAAAGTTCTGGGAATGACCGATCTACATAAATCACAGAAATAGAGTATTTTTTAAACTATTTTGTTTTTAATATTTTACCCTTACGTCTTTATGCATTTTAGTTGTATTTCTTTTGAAATTATGTGTAATATGGAACCTGTCTTCAATAAATTTTATAATTATAAATGATCATTATATTGTTAATATAAACGAAAATAAATAAATCCGAAATAATTTGTTAGCAAGATATGGGATATGGTATAAAATCTATGTGTATAAATTTAAATAATAAACGACATATATGGACAGACAGTCTCTTATTTGACATATTTTTACTACACAGAATATACCTACGTAGGTAGGCACTTACTAACCTACCTAGGCATATGTTTATCCTACTATTCTGATATGCCGGTATTGCATTATCGAATTTTGGTATATTTGCCATATTATTATGTCCAATCGACCTTGTGCGTTGCAACGTCGTCTATGACTTATTGTGCTAACTTTGTGTGTTATATAAAATGTGATGCACATTCGTCTGATCCGTTCATATAGTCTGGACAAAAATTACAAAATGCATGAGCAACGTCTTGAGGTTCGAAAATTTGAAATGAAACCGTTAATTTAGCGGCCGATTTTTAATTAAAAACGATGACTAAGTACGGTATCCATCACAAGGATCTATTAATTATTATTTTGATCGATCATGGCCCGTCTTATTTTATTAGGATCATAAGTTTTTTTATGTTTTGGGTTATTGATTGCACCAACTGGTGGTTGGTTTGGAGGAGAATTCTTAATATAAGTTTTTTTTATGTAATTGAAGTCATGGAACGAGCTGACGGCCCACCTGATGTTAAGTTGTAACTGCCGCATATAGACAACAGCAATACGACTCAAGTCCTCTCTAGTACGAGATGACTCAAGTCGCTTTGCATTGCGTCCATCACCTCGAGACGGGGATGTTACGTCTTATACGCCTGCAATTTCGCCGGCACCCACTCCCTTCCATCGGAACACAGCAATACGAATGCATCACTGCTTGGCGGTAGATTACCAGGTGTGGTGGCAGTCTTCAGGCGAACTTAGCACAAGTTCTACTGCTACTAAATGTTACAGGGAAGGCTAGTTATTATTATCAGGTATAAACTACACTAGAAACACAACAACATAGGTATACCTATAAAACGTTGACTCTATACAAAATGATAGTTAATTGAATTGTGTATGTTGCAGTTTTGAATACAGTTATTGCAAAAAAACTCGTTTGAAAGTAGTTTGCGTGATCGGTGATTGTTAGGTCACTGCATTCGGACGACTTTTTTGGCTATATTTTTAATAGGTTGCAGATATATCGCAATTCAAGTCCGGTACAGATAATCAGGTGCGGACCGTGAATGCGCTGCCGCACGCCAGTAAATGCTAATTGAATAGACAAGCAGTCGGGAACAGTATAAACTGGTTACCAAATATAATAGTATGCCTCAAATATAATATCGTGGGTTCGATTCCCACCCAGGACAAACATTTGTGTGACGAATACAGATGTTTGTTCTGTGTCTTGTCTGGGTGTTAATATGTATTATATGTATGTATTACAAAAAAAAACTATTATATCAGTGGTAAGGTTCCCATAGTACAAGCTATGCCTAGTTTGGGGCTAGATGGCGCGGTGTGAATTTTCCACTAATATTATTATTAGTTATGTTTAAGAGCTAATACTAAAATATCGATATATAACTTTTCAAGTGCTTTGCTTCAAGTGCTTTGTTTTATAACTCAAGTGATTTTAAAATCAGGTAGTTCGGCCATGGGAATCGTAAAGGCTCAGGTACTATTTCTCAGATTACCGAATGAGAAATAATTTTCGCCGTAACTAGAGGTGAGTTTATCCCTCAACAAGCAATTCGTTCGGCCCAGGGAGCATTATCCACGAATTCTGGGAAATCAATAATCCGAACTTTTTTAAACTTTGCTACAGAAACAAATATCCTTGTTCAAGAAGTCAAAGAGACCGCGGATTAGGAGAATGGTTTTTTCGAGAATGTGAAACGTTTTTCGGTTAGCTGGAGATATCGCGCATAAGTTTTGATATTTTCTGAACAATGGACAACCGGGCGAAGAGTGTTGCGCTAGGATAAGCGGAGATCAAATTTTACGTCGCAATTATTGTTACGTCCCTTATCACAGTTATCACAGATTTAGCAAAATATCACACCACAAGATTTCTACAAACAAAATGGTCTGCATAATATCAGTTGACTGAAGATTTGAATGTATTTGTTTACTGATAGATAGAATACAAATTGTAAAACATGATGTAAAAGTAACGGTAGGCCAAAGAAAAGATGGGTGGATTGCGTGAAAGACGATATGAGTAAGAAAGGAGTGAGTGCTGAAATGTCGTCTGACAGAGAGAAATGAAAGGAAATACATGTTGTGCTGACCCCACCTAGTCGGGATAAGGGCATGGAAATGATGATGAGATAGAATACAAATGACCAATCCAGAACAATATAAGGAATTCAAACTTCAGACAGAGGGCTGGGAATCAATTATTAACAATAAAACTGACTCAAAGCGACTAGCACTGATTTTTAATATGTTGCTGAAAATAGTTAAAACCTACCAAAATATAATTGTGCAAATATAATATAATATAATATATATAATTGTGTGTGTAAGCCCATTGTGCATTTGTTTTTAATTTTTTGTTATATTATTTTAGTTTAAGATTGTAATTGTTTAGTTACGGTGTAAATTATGCACAATAAAGAGTATATCTATCTATCTATCTATAAATATATTTTATATTTCCTTGGAGTTTTCAAATGTATAATAACCTATTAATAATAAAAAAACCGTATAAATCCGATCAATTAAAATACCGTATCGGAGATGTATTCTGAAGCAACACCTACATGAGGTCAGCACATTGGCGGGCGATCGCGGTGTGATACCGAAGACATATCGATCCTATCTCGATGACGAAGCGATATCGAATAAAGGGAATGCCGTTTTATAACGTGTCATTATTTGGTTTACTTTTTTATGAAATATTTGTGGGGTTGTATCATCGAAACTGAAAGTTTAGTTGTAAGTTACTAGAACGTATTCATTTGTAAACGAACAAGTAATTATACCTCTTATGTAGGTATCTACTTACTAATTGATCTACTCAACAAGCAATTTTACAATTATATGAAAGAAGATCTTAAGAGATGCTTTTTTATGAACGTCGCGAGACGCTATTGTCTACACAATTAAATAAAATTGGAGTGTCTATTGGAGTATTTATCTATATATAATATATCAAACAATCATTTTAACGTAATACAAAGCTCATGTTTTGAGGTTCAAACTCGGATGGAACTCGGAGTAGAGGTATATTTGACTTTTGGACGCCTGTGAAATGTCGGACAGATAAAATATAAGGAAATTTGTCAGTATACTGGACTGGAATTTATCAAAGAATCCGACACTTCAGTATGAAAGCCGAAACTATTCCAAGTATTCTAAACGATAATATCTCCATATTACTGCTACCTGCTTTCGGGAACGGTCATCAAATTCGGGGTAATTTATTGAGGCGCGTGAGAATTTGCAGGTTACTCGTAGAATTGGACTATCTTGTTACTCTGGTATTCATTTATACTATATCGATTTATCTACTAAACTCTTGAAAAATTCAATCTCTTTGTGTTATCTTCTAAGACCTGATTAAGAGAATGTATAACACTGAGAAACTTTACCCAGTACTGATGTCATACTAAAGGATACATTTTAGTCAACATAATATGTTTACCATACAAATCTTTGAGTCCGGAGCCCATAGTTATTGACTTTGACGGGGACCTAAAACTAATAGTAAAATTGTTATATACATATTATTTTAAATTAGTAATTGCGTATTCAAAGCTCTTTTGATATGTACCCTGATTTCACCCATATTTTATAAAGCTTAAACTTAAAAAGAGACGTCATTTTTTGCCAATAATTACGTTGCTGGCCTTACCTTTCACAACAAATTATTTGTTTATCCGTTTCGTATGCATTCTTTATTTGTCGCTATCGCAAATAAAACGATTCTATTATGCTAGCAAATGAAAAGAGCCTCTATAAGACGCACTTTATTCCTTTCTCAACACTGGTTCGGGAGGGCCATTGGCACGATTAGTAGTGGTATTATGTTATGTACAATCAAAATTCTGCTTTTTATCTTTGCTGCCCTGTGTGTTACTGGTGGGAGGCTGATCACTTGATTAGGTGTGATGTGAAACAATAAAGGAAATTTTGTGTTGTCACCGTAATTTTGGTTAAACTGAAATATATAAATTGGTATCCTAAAAGTTTGGGTAAATCGTCATATGAGGTTGCTGAGGTGTGAGGTAATGGAGGAAATGTGTTGTCACCATAATTCAAGAAACTGTAATCTTTGGTCAACTGAAATAAATTGGTCCTAAAAGTTTGGTACAACGTTATATTGTATAAAAAGAGGTACTTTAATTTTTTGGTCTTGGACACAAAGAACGCAGTGAAAAAATTAATGTTTTTTTTTAATATGGTGGTAAACCACTTCTAAACTTCACTCTCCGTTGGTCTTAAAATGTGACTATCGCTATAAAAAAAGAAAGAAATGGCTTTTCCTGACTATGTAAAATACCATGATGACAAGTTACATACTTTCAACGTAGACTACAAACCATAACCACATAGGTCCCCTCTAGGGTTGCCAGGTCTTATAACCTAAAAGCCGGACAGACCAGCTACTTTAGCCAGACATACCACCTAGTTTAGCCGGACATTTGGGTAAAAAAGCCGGGGATCTTTAATTATTAAGTCTTAGTATAGCGAGAATTTTATTTCATAAGTAAAACAATGCTTTTTCATCATTTACCATAAAATATTCTTAAATTCTAATGATACAAGTATAAAATTGAATCAATAAGTCTTATTTATACCGACATATGAGAAATGTAAAAAAGTGGCCAAATTTAAAAAACCTAACAAAATCCAGAAACAAACTAATTTGGCCGGACACGCAACCAAAAAGCCTGACTGTGTCCGGCTTTATCCGGACGCCTGGCAACGCTAATCCCCTCTATATCACAGTGACAGGTAAGCAAATAGAACAAAGCTCGTCCTTCTTCTAGGAATTTAAAAGTATCCATAAATCACCGCAGTCTTGACAAATGGATTCTACGGCTTTTTTTCCCGCCACTCATTTATTAATAGGGCAGGGAATGTTTCGGAAAACCAATAAAATGTGCCCAGTCATATACCTGTCCGCTGGCAGACAGCGTGGCATTGTGTGCCCGGTTTTTTTCGACGTGCCCGGTTTTTTTTGCCCGGTTTGTAATTTGGAAACTAGAGTCACGGTAGTACTCAATATTCTTCGCATTTAATAATAACGTATCAAACTTAATAACAGTAACTGAAGTTCATAAAGTCGTTTCAAATTTCGAATGGTTGATTGGACGTTAAAAAACTAAAATTATGCTAGGTGTTATATAATTAGTAAGTATAAGTTTTAATAAGAAATATTAAAGTTAATAACATATATTTAGAGTCACTAGACTTTTTAGTTAATGACAGCGCTTATTAATATCTTTTTTTATATTTAATGTTAAGTTTTATTTCTGAGAAGTAGAACTCATCATCAGCATCGTCTCCATTAAACTACGATTCGTAATTAATTTAAATTAAGTATGGTAGTAAAATATGTTATTAATAGATTGTGTTCAAAAAAATTTAATTTGAGTATTATAAACGTTTCCTGAAAAATAATTTAAAACATGTAATAAGTAACGCAACTTAGTCGTACTGAAACTTATGGTCGATATTATATCGGGATATATATGGAACATCATACATATATAATATATAAGATGTCCCGTATTTTCTAATTCGATTTTGAACTTTGTTTTTTTTTAATACATAAATATAAATATGTATGCGATACATAAGTGGAAGGAGATCACTGCGTAGGGTCGAAATCTTGTGTTAAGATATCCTTTTACTTTTGACACTGGTACGTAATACTGTGTGACACAAAGAAGATGGTAGAATAATAAAAACAAATGATTGGCAATTTAGCAGAAATTAAAAATACATACATTGAAGGAATAGGACAGATGATCAGAATCAAGGTGCAACAAAAATCAATTGATATTCAATCTCACAATGCATTTTATATGACACTCATCTATCAAATATATAGGTAACCATATAATAACTATGTTCCAAACAGTCTACTCGGGACTTAACTTGAAGTTGGCAATCGACCCTTAACACATTAAAATAACGTCCAGTAAAAGGTTTAACATGAAATTTGCGACGAAAACCAACCTATATTTGTGAATGAAAGTTTTTGTCTCGTCGTGTCATGCCCACAAAGGGTCCTCCAAGGTATTTTGCGCGTGTGAAAGACGAACCATTCTCTCTCAAGGATTTGAACAAAAATAATTGTCATTTCCTGCGGCAACTGGCATAAAGACCGATAAAGGTGCCGCTTTGTGAACGAGACCAAAAGACACAAGATTTGGTCTCTACGTTGATATGAGTCTAATTTTTTTTATATGGTAGGTACTGTTTCTGAAGGGGCTGATGGCCCACCTGATGTTGTATTCGAATCACTCTTTCTCTCGAACCAGTTTGGTGAAAGGATATGATTATTTTTTGTGAAAACAATTTTCAGGAAAATATTGAAAATCAATGTTAGTCGCTTGACTCAGTTTTATTGAAAACATTTTATTCCCAGCCCTGAGCCATGAGACTGGTCTCATGGGTCGTAGTAATGACAAATTCGTGGGTACTACTCGTATCTCAATGTTTACAAAACGGGTGATGTTAAGACTACATATGTCGTGTTAATTTTTTTCAAATAGGTAAATGACGGACAATTGACAACGACTATGATTTTTATAAAATTATATTGAAAAGTAACTTACACAAGCTTTAAAATATGTAGTTAAATATAATTATTTACAAGCATTTGTATTTGAAACAATAATAATCCAAAGTGCATTTGCAAGTGATTCTATAACTTACAGTTTAAAAGATCGAATTAGGCTGCTCCGTTATATTAAGTAGATGTTACAAAATAAGTAATTTACTTGAACTACTGAAGCGACTAGCGTGTGCATAGCAATTCAAACGAGTCAATAGTTACTTTCTCAAATCGCCCATCGTCCGAGTATCTGAATTGACCCTAAAAGTTTAAATGATACGATATTATTTAAAAAAAATGTCTTGCGTCTCGGTCGCGATACCAACAACCGTACCTAAATATTATTTTAAGAGCAGTAGAACTCTCACCAATTTCGTCGGGGAAGTACTGCCACTATGCCCATTTCTGCCGCTAAGCAGTGACGCATTCGCGTTACTGTGGTTTCCGGTGAAATTACAGGCACATGAGACCTACACGTCTCAGAGCTACGGGCGCATACGATGCGACTTGGGTCTTGTCTTTTCGTACCTAGTAGGTAGGGGAGGACCGAAGTCGCATCAGTTGTTATGGGCCGAGGTTACGACTTAACACCAGGTGGGCCGTCGGCTCGTTCCGTAAATGTATTATATTAAAAAAAATGTCGCAAAGATATTTTAGTACACAATTTTTTTTGCCACGTTTCGACATACTCAAAACCGCGGTAATGGAGTCAAATGAACCGCTCCGGGTTATAAACAGTTCAGCTTCGCCATTGTCATAAATGACTCTTAAACGACACGAATGACGCGCCTGGAGGACTGTTCCGATTCTGTTCGAGTACTCAAATGATTAAGTCTGGCGTATAGGTATAGGTTTTTTTTAAATTGTGAGTTTATGAACTGATTGTCAGATAATTGTGACGAAATAAACAAAATAAAATAAACCGACATAAAAATACTTAGGATGTTAGTATATTATCAAGACGTGGTTGCTCAGTGGTACTGACCACCAGTTTCAATCCTGAGGTGGCTGGTTTAATTCCCGACATGCACCAATAAGTTTTTCGCTTGATAACTTTATGTTCTTATATAAGTTTTAAGAAAAACATCGTGAGGAAACCGAAATGTACTAAACCCAAAAAGTCGAAGACATGTGACAAATGCACGAAAGGAGCCTCTTTGAGGCGCACTTTCATAAAATCCTTTCACCACTAGTATCAAAAATGTAACGCTGTTGCAGTGGTATTCGTATTAATCAATTTAGAGCCTTTCTCATATAATTTAGTCTTAATTATTCTATTATACATAATAGCATTTTTTGACAATAGAATCTGTTAGGTATCTGTTAGAAAACTGATATACCATTTTAACATCACTAAATCATGGCATTCCATTCAACAGCTTTTTATCCAACACCGTCATCAAACTAGGCCTTGTTACAATAAATCACCAAAACAAAAAGGGCATCACACTAAATCATAGCACTATTCAAAACAGTCTCCTGGACCTTAAAACGCTAGAAAAAGGCAGCGAGAGTGTGTCATCTCACGTCAGAAAACAATAGATGGCCTTAATTGAAGAGAAAACCTTCCGATACATACAAAGGCGTCAGATGTCATGCCGTATCAACTGAATTAAGGGCATATTATGCCGATGAAAGGATTACACAGGTGCCCGACTTAGGGGTACAAGGAAAAAGCATGTAAGAAACGAGATATTTTTTTTACTTGTCTTTAGTTTGGTTTGAGATTTATTTTGTCTGTCATGTCGTGTTTTGTCTGTTTGTACGATGGTGAATAAGCGATGTAATATGTTGTTGCAAATTTTGAAGTTTTATTGATATCCTTAGAATTATTGACGGTACGAAATGTAATATTTCTACTTTTCAACACAAACTTAATTCATCCTTACAAAAAAATAGTTATTGCCAAACTACAACTAATATCCCATTTTAACCTTGACCTGAGTAATTTTAGAAATATTATCTACTAGCTGCGCCCCGCGGTATTCCCCGCGATGAGTTAGTCAACCCACGCGAACACTCAAATCAAAGTAGCCTATGTGTTAAGCCAGAATATAAGCTATATTGATACCATATTTCATCCAAATCAATTCAGCCGTTTGAGCGTGAAAGAGTAACAAACATCCATACAAACAAACTTTCACCTTTATAATATTAGTAGGATTAATGAATACATTATTGTACTAGTTTTTTTAATAGCAACACTAGCTTGGGGTAGAAAACTAATAAGACTGAATTTTTACTAGAACAAGATATCATCATTCCATTATCCACTGACACGCGTAATGCACTTTGTTCGGCTGTCACCTGCCATCAGTGACTTCCCGCTTTTCTTATCTCACCCCCTTGCAAGTTATCCTACATATAGGAAGTCAAAGTCAAAGTCAAAAAATTATTTCCATAGAATTGTTAATGAAATGGCTTGGAATGAGGAAGGATAGATTTATTTCCATAGAATTGTTAATGAAATGGCTTGGAATGAAGAAGGATAGAAGTTAGCATATATATTTTTTCACTGCTTACGTTTCATTTGATGTTAAGTGACGTTTAAGTATGTAGTCGATGGTGGCGACACGTAACGCCTTGAATGCGTACTGGCTCTCAACCGGAAGACACTAAGATGTGCGTATGAAGTATAAATGGTCATAATAAGGCTCTCATGTCATATCCTTCTTCATTTAACTGTGCGGTCAAAAATATGGTATCTCAGGATAAAGCTCATTCCACACAGTACATGATAGAAGATAAGCCTGCGCCATTCGACGCACTTTGTCTCATCTCGAGTTACCTGTCACCAGCCGTTAATGACTCCCGTCCCGGCCTCCTACGAGTAACTTACCCGCAGAGTTGCCAGGTCACAGGTAAGATGGAGCACAGCAAGATCAGTTAGAATTTTATATTTCAAAATATGTACAACTGGTTGCTAAATTGCATTAAGCTTCTCTATTATATGTATCTATTAAAAAATATATATACCTAAGTATCATATCAGTTGTCAGGTTTCCATGATACAAGCTATGCTTATCTTACTTTGGGGCTAGATGGCGCTGTGTGAAATGTCCACGAATATTTATTATTTATTTATTTATTTTAATTCCTGGCTTTTGATTTAACTAATAAGATGAAGGAATTTTACATTATTATTATTAAATTCATGATGCATTATATCTGACCGCAATGCAGTTTCGATCGATTCCAGCAGTGAACTAACTGATACAGTAATGAAAAAAAAAAACATGAAACTACAAAATATAAGAAAAAATACAAGAAATGCCTCAGCTTTCCTTATTGTATCTTGTACGGACGTCTTGGACGCCGGCCAACTTACATTTGCACCTGCACAATACGAATATGCCATTACAACGTCGATAAAACTTGACCCATAAAGTTCGATTTCGCCCCGATTTGGTACGTTACAACTCGATGTAACATTGTTTGTGTGTTGACCCTAAGCTTACGTTTGCCCCCGTCCCCTTCCTCGCTCATTTCTGATATACTTTGATATGCGGTAGTTGTTTCTAGGTGTGAGTTTCACTATGGAGTCGATATTAAATGTCTTGGTCCTGAATTATTCACTTATTAGCTGGCTGATAACCTAAATCAATCTTTAAAGTCAGTTACAACAGATGCGTAAGAAACGTAGTTGTTGATTATAATATTCTGCTTCTAATATGCATCATGTATTTTTGCCAGCCAGTATGGAGATACCTTTAAGAAATATATACCTACTAGCTGTTGCCCGCGACTTCGTCCGCGCGGAATTCAGTTTTACCATACCATGCACCCCTATTTTACCCCTCGGAAAAATAGCTTAAGTTACTCCTTGTTACATCAGCTATCTGCCAGTGAAAGTCCTGTCAAAATCGGTCCAGCCGTTCCGTAGATTAGCCGGAACAAACAGACAGACAGACAAACAGACAGACAGACAAAAATTGTAAAATTTGTTTTGGTATATGTACCGTGTATACATCCATATGCACTTAGTAAAAAGCGGTTATTTTAATATTACAAACTGTCTGTCTGTCTGTTTATTCCGGCTAATCTCTGAAATAGCTGGACCGATTTTGACGGGACTTTCACTGGCAGATAGCTGATGTAACAAGAGTAACTTAGGCTACTTTTCCGAGGGGTAAAAAAGGGGTGCGTGATAAAACTGAATTCCACGCGGAAGAAGTCGCGGGCAACAGCTAGTTCTAATAAGTAAGATACCGCAGAAAACAGTACAGATGTATGAAAAACTTTTAGTATCATATAACACAATTTAACTCTAGACGTAGACTCCATGGGTCAATACTTCTACCGCACACATTTATTTCATCGTAGCACAGAGCGTAAACTATTCTAATATACCAAGCTGTAGGTACGTGTAGCTATAGTACAAGAAGCAATTACATTTGCTGCATCAAGGCTTCAGAGTGTACTGAAGTTATTTTTGTACGGATCAAAGCGATCACGGCGCGTCACTGACGTCACTTCCGACAAGATGGCGGCGGAACGATTGTTTGATGTGCAAATAGGGCTGCCTGAAGAAATATGAAAAAGTCGGAACGTAAATGTAAAAAATAAGTGCGTTTAAGGTGATTTTCGTTTTAAACTTTACTTTTGTATTTATATAATACACAACATTTTACCAGTATGTAAAATCGTCCGTGCCAGACTGTTATCCAGATATATTTAAGACTAAAATTCTGGACTTGAAATTTTGTGGTTTTTATAATTAATTACTAAGGGTCCAAAAATAAGTTTCATCGTGAAATGAAAATATTATATTTCGGAAACTTAAAAAAGATTCGTATGAGAAGAAATTTAATAATAAGAACATATAAACAATGTAAAAATTGTATTTTCGAAATTTGCCATGGAAACTCCCTACACTTTATAAGTTCAAAGTTATCAAGTATTTACATTTTATGAATACAGGGGTATCGTTAAATGGGCAATGAAAATTCAAATTCGATAGGAATAACAATCCAGTAGAAGTTATATAAAAAAAAAGTTATAATAATAGATGATGAGTAAAATAATTGGAAGAAGCCGATTAAAAGCCCTACTCATGCTATTAGAAAATATGCAATCAGAAACTATTAATTTTCGGATCATCCAAACGGCATTTGTTTGACTATAAGCCGGATGTTCTAAAAAGCCGGACTTTCGGCAGCAATATAGAGTAATGAAGTATGCCACCTCTCTCTGGCTGTCAGTCGGGGTGTCACGATACGGGCAATGGCGCCTTCCTCTGCACATCACTTAGCTACATTTTTGAGAAGTATACGTGTTTTCGTTCAATTGTTTTGTTACGGGTTTGTATAATCTCTATCCACGAAGGGTGGGGCATAGGATGAATTTTCGTTTTGTTATGTATATTTATTATATATGTAACCGGCATTCCGTATAATCCGGTATTCTATAGAATGCCTAAACGTTCAGGGGAAAATGTATGAAATATCCATACATTGATTGGAAGAATGCATAGGCAAGTACATTTTTAATAAAGTATACTTTGTAAATATACACTTACAGTCGGCAAAGTGTATAATAGAAGCAATTAGGTAACGTTAGTAAAATAAGTAATAATTTACATATTTAATACATTGCCCGAAAACGCCGTTTCTTATATACCTATAATTCTGTAGAATGCCGGCTTTTCATACATTGCCGGTAACATATGCATATAGGAGTATAATGACGAAGAAATATTAAAGGATATATGCATTATACCCATTACCTTAAACGGATTGTACGTCTGTGTCACCCCATAGACACTCTCGCTAGTTTACAATAGACCCGTGTGCCTGTAGCGGAAACCTCAAAAAGGCAGAGATAGTAAATAACTGTCGCAATTAATAAAATATGAAATTGGCCAGAACACAACTCAAAAATCAGTATTTAAAATAATTCCCAATTGAGGGTAGCAACAAACAAAACGAATCAATCGGGCATCGACAGCTGTATCGATACCTATTACGAGTGTCATCAACACAGCCGGATTTAAATTTAATTTCATATCGGCCCCGGCATATTGAGTTGTCGAATAACTCAGAAACGTGTAGTAGCACAAACTGATCTTCTTTTCGCTACATTTATTTATTAATTTATTTTAGATACAAAACTTACAGCTATTGTAGCCAAAACGTGTTACGAGCTAGGTTTTATGTGACGTCACTAGTCACGTCTACGTTCCCACAATAGTCAAACTCGCAGGTGAAAAGTGGACCATTGGAGTTATAAGTGATTTTTTTAAGCTTCATAAGTTCTACAAATGTTTTACATTTGACGAGAATGGAAAGACAATTTTTCAATAACTAGGTTAGCCCTTTATGAAAATAAGTTAATATTAGCGTGAGTTTGATACCCACCCTCTACAAAAATGTTTGATCACAGATGTCTTCTGTTTCTATTA
The DNA here is from genome assembly GCA_947359385.1 of Chesias legatella. Classification (NCBI taxonomy): domain Eukaryota; kingdom Metazoa; phylum Arthropoda; class Insecta; order Lepidoptera; family Geometridae; genus Chesias; species Chesias legatella. The sequence continues at coordinate 3,685,023 of OX375778.1, read as the reverse complement.
GTATGTTATTTACAAAAAAAAAGTATTCTTCTAATCGCGCCATCTAGCTCCAAACTAAGCATAGCTTGTACTATGGGAACCAACATAGTACAGCTATGCTTAGTTTGGAGCTAGATGGCGCTGTGTGAAATGTCTACCATTATTTATATATGGAATTTATATAACGTGAATATTATTTGTTGAAAAAAATTCAAGTGGTCAATCGTAATATAGGCTATCAGCGCGCACACCTCAGGTATTGCTACACTTTTTGCACCGGGTTGTCGTATAATCGCGTTACCCAGTCTACTAGTGGGGATTACTCTTTTTAATAATGTTGCGACGGCGACCGGGTGAAGGGGGACAAGTGGGGACATTTTTACACAAAGAGGATTACTTTGGCCACGTTTATCTCCGCCTTACAGCACGGATTAGAACTAAATACTCTGATGCACACACTGTACACTCATTTCTAAATCTGTTACATCAAATGGTTACAATTTCAGTGTATTTATTTGGATCAACTGTACATATATAAAATGTTGAAAACTATTTCATAGATCCCTGGATTTGGCATTAAGTGATCTTAAGCGGTAACCTCGTAATGTTGCCCTACGTATGGGAAGACACGAGCCCCATCGTGTTGCGCCCCTAACTCTGACAAGTGAACTTGGAATGTCACATACAGTTAATTGTAACCTGACAGAACCTTAGTGATATCTAAGCCTACACCGACCGTCTCTCTATCCCATTTTTAAAGACATATATAATATATTATAAACCGTAATATGTAATTGGTAGGTTTTTCAAATTTGTTATTTTGGCTAATTTCTATACAAATAATAAAAATGAATGAAAAAAGCCGTGTAAAATAACATTTTCTTCAACGGCTTTGTCTGTTTTTGCTCTTCCCCACTCTGTCTTAAAAACAATAGAGCGTTAGTAAATACCAAAAGCTTTTTCTGACTATAGATATAAACCTCTATTCCGACACGATATACATAACATGAGTACTTCACTAAAATCACGTGTACTACTACTACTACTACTACCTACGCGTCTATTCCAGCATGTTCGGGCAGTCCATAGAAACATTCGTATGAGATGGGCATGAGTCGCCAGGACCCGCGTTTTTAAAACGCCTGTGATACAGTTACGGAACGAGCCGATGGCCTACATGGCGTTAAGTGGTAACCTCTGCCCATATCCGATGCAACTTGGGTTCTCCCCTACAACACAAGACCCAACTCACATCATTTGCGCCCGTAACTCCGAGATGCATAGGTAGAATTTATGAAGTGCCTGTAATTTCACCGGCAACCACACCTTCCAAACCGGAACACTGTAATGCGAATGCGTCACTGCTTGGCGACAGAAATGGGAATGGTGGCAGTACTTCTCCAGACGAACTTGACATGAGTTCTACTGCTCTTGGTATTAAAACACCCTTAAACATTGAAAAGACAAACTTGTTGCGATTACTGTGCAAGCTGTAAAGTGGAAGGAAAAACTAGCCAAAGTGTGAGTCACAATAAAGTTAAATATCCTAAATTTAAAAAGTTTGCTAAGGAACCCCCTTAAATGAGAATTGCCAGTTTATTTTTTGTATAGTACCTAAAAGTGGACTTGTCACTCACTCAGTCCATAACAAAATCTGAAGAAATCGGTTCTGAGAAGCCATCAGGCATCCATTAGCCTCAATCTCGAAACAAGGAGTCTACTGCGCAATTGTTGAATTGAATAACGAGGGTGTAATGACACCAACAATGCGACGCGGCGGCCCAACCGACACTCCAATTACCTACTTGTGCTCGATGTCCTGGGAACAGAGAACTCGGCGAAATAACCACTGAACACATGAAGTACTACTGGCCGAGTCACGGGTTCTATCGAACCAGTGTCGATTTTTGCTTCTAGGACATGTCGGTTTCCATGCGATGTTTACCTGGAAGAGATCGTTCTTAGCGATAAGGCCGCCCATTGTACTATTTTCTTCTTAAATGTTATGTATTTTTATTTTATTTTAAATGGTGTACAATAAAGATATAATCTATCTATCTACCTTCACCGTTTTGAGAACGTGGTACTCTGCAGATAAATTTACCAAGTCAAAAAACTCATTTTTGTACCTTGGGATTTGAACCAGCGACCTCGGGATTGAAACTCGGAGCCACCACGCTCTCTGAGCTCTCTGGTATGAAGTAAGAAGTAGCCAAAGTGTATATACTCACTACTAAGAAAAACGTCTGATATGTTCGGAAACTTACCGGTGAAATAACGGCACATGAAATAGGTATTACCTACATGTCATACACATTTACACAGTATCAAAGTTGCAGGTGCAATACGATATAACTTGCGTTTTCGAATAGGGGTTACATTGCTTTTGTTACGGGCACTTAACTTCAGTTGTACTACCTACTTGTTTCGAAACTTATTCAATTAAAAAACCCCGGAGCTCAATTATGTGATTAAAGAAAGAATAAAAAAACCAAACAAATCCTTGTCAATTGGTAAAAAAAAAACATAAATATTTTTCCTTGACAATAATGTTAGTTTTTTGGATGGTTAAGTCTGCATTAAACTTGCTTAGAAAGGTGTGTGTGTCAGAAATAATTCGTAATAGAAATGCGAAGGCTCTTAGCCTCCTACTGACACTGCAATCTGTCAAGATCGCAGGTAGGTATGGTTTATGTGTTATAACGTCCCTAAATATTGGTAATTAACGTAAATAAGTAGTCTAAGTAATCATCGTATATATAAAATGATCACGAAAAAGCTCAAAACCTGATCATTACCAACACCTAAATGGGACTGAATACGAATTCCTGCAATAACTCACGCCGAACACCGCATTCAGAAAAGTGTGAAATGACAGCAGTCAATTTATTTTTCACGTCTACTTAGCTTAAGCCAAGCCAAAGCGAAAAACATAAACAAAACATGCCCACGGTGGTCCCATATGAATATCAATTTGTTGCCTCCGCGACAACGTCATTAAATTAGCGTCCAAATTGAATCACAACTGCGACAACCTTGCCGGTGAAACTTTTCCTCCTATTAATTTACAAAGCATCTCCTTCCACACGCTTCAAGCAAAATAAGTTCTCAAGCCTACGACATAAGATAGAGATTTATTTCCTCCACGCGTGGGTTTGTTCATTATTTTTACATATTATTGTGCAAGTGACGTGCCGGGACACAATACAAAATGGGACCGTATTCGGAAGAATTAAGGTTGTTATTCCTGTAGCTGCGACACAAGCCTGTATCTGGTGAAATTATGATGCAGTCTTTATTCGTGAGCCGTCGGGAGCGGTTGCAGTAATCACCGCGTATCTCCATCCAGGGGTGAGCTGAATAGATCCCTAATGAACTGGATTTAGGAGTTTTTGTGCCGGTGACTCGTCAGAGAGGTGCAGCGAGCAATTATGACGGACTAAACAAACGACTTCGAACACGGACTTTCAATTACGCAAACTGCTTCGAATCCTGTACTGTTTATGAATTATCCTTCCTGTAGTTACGACTATTAACCTTAACAAGATTTCTGGGCGGATTTTGATTATTTTCTAAGACTTTAACAATTCTCCACCTATTATGTGAAGATTTATTGATATGACATTACCATAACTTATATAACTGTATTTGGACATAAATATAATTGTAATTTTGAACTATAACATTTGTTAATAACGCAGTTTTCAGTTTATGGACGGTAGAATGAGCTACTGTATACATACTTACTATGGGACACTTGTTAATTGATCTCCTTCGGCTATCTCATAAACCTTACCTTGCCATTGTGCGAAAGAACCTTCTTGGAACATCCAATCGCTTGTAATCTTCTTACGAGCGAACGGAATTATTTGGAAAGCACCTAATATGCTTAGATAATAAAAGGTTTCGCAATTGTGGGGTGCTTTGTTAGGCCCGTGCGTTCTAGGTATTCTTATTTCATTGATATACGGCTAAGATAAGTAGCTTAGAAGAAATTTGGTAAATAATTGTTATTTCATGTTGGATTTATTTGGTTTGATCGAATAATTTGTCAACGTAATAGAGTCGATTTCTATACTAATTTTTATACTCCTTTCAGTAATGTTTTGACTAAATACCATCGAATATTAGGTTGCTATATAATTCCACGGTGCCGCAATGCAAGGCCTGGTTAGTTTGGTACTTGGCAGATTTTCAACATGAAGATGGTAACTAGTCAACCGGGCATTTTCCCTAACACCGCGGGAACCATCCCTCACGATATTTTCTGTCAACGAAAGCTCGAGCTAATTTTAGGATTCGAATCCACAACCTACAGATCGTAAGCCATTACTGAGCCGTCAATTCGTCTTTATGTCCCATACATGAATGCCGAAAAAAAGTAATTTGTATAACGTTCAAAATTAACCGTGTTCGTTCTACGAATATTTGCTATCTATCAAACCAAGTTGGACGAAGTGCGTGATCAACTATAGAACAAAGACAATCTATCCACATACTGCGCTAGGTATATCTAAAACACATGCATAGTTACCTACACAAAATCCTAAGCATATACGGACAAGGCAGAACATATATTTTAAACTTTGTTCCAATGAAAACAAGAGATAAATTGGAATGAACGCCCGACAAGGCGGCTGTAAAAGATGATTCTGTTCTTATTTATTTACGGCGGCGCGGCGAGCGAAGTGGAGCGAAGATGATATGAATGATAAATGACCCCCTGAACGCCCCCCTCACCCCCCCCCCACTGCTCATACGTGAATGTTCGGAGGTAGGTAGGTACTCTGTATGCCGGGAAGTTATGAACTCAATAATGACTGTTAAGATGTCGTTAATGTTTCGGAAAGTTCAATAACATTTTCAAGAGTGCCTCAAGTTTGGGGCACTAAGAGATTGAGCTTCTGACATCTCAAGAACAAAGTTTTTCTTGAGGTCTTGATAATTTAAATTGGTTGAATTTAGACTAGCTTCGCAGCTCTGTTGCTTGTAACCCTGCACTGTAGGTCGTGGGTTCGATCCTACCCAAAACAAACATTTATGTGACGAAGATTTTGTGTCTGGTTGTTACGTGATGTATTTACAAAACAAAAGTATAGAAGAATTCTATCAGTTGTCTGGTTTCCATGATACAAGCTATGTTTAGTTTCCTTTGGAGCTAGATGGCGCTGTGTGAATTGTTCACCAAAATTTATCTATTATTATTATTATAGCTTCAGACACCTCAAGGACAAATTTTTTTCTTAATGATTTTCAGTAGCTACTTCGATAATATCTATAATAAATCGTCTTTTACATTTTCATGACATTTCCAAAACATTACAAAAAATAATCTACCATACGAAGAACATGTGAAAGGTAATACGTTATTCGTTTCCACGATTTCTCGAGTAAATACAGTCAAAGTAAATAAACCCGTCTCGTAGCATCAATCTTATCGTCTAGCCGTACTCATCGGAGCTAAACGGATTTTTTTTCAAGCCAATGGCCGCGCATCACCACGCATGACGCTCACACCGATTGGCCGACTTTTTTTGTACCATTTTAGAATCCTTTGTTTTTATTGGTTGACACTTAGCTAAGACAAAGGGGCGCTGCTATGTGTGCGTACTTTATTTAGTTGTGTCAGTGTGGGTTAAGGAGTTGGGACTTCCTGTCTGCAGTTATCAGAACTAACTGTCTGTATTCTATGGTAAGGCGTGGATCGGAAGGTCGGAGGTAGTGCGGGGAACTGAATTTGATGTAGGTACGGCCCTTCGTGTCCTATATACGGAGTGGACTGTTTATTTCTATGGAGTAAAATAGTAGATATAGGTACATTACGTAGCGGCTGCATGAAACTGCTTGCATGCCACGCTGCTTAGTAATAAGGAAACATACGAAGGAAAAAAAATATAGACTTGACTTTATGGATATTAACATTTTTATTTTTAACATTATTAACTTATAGATGTTAATAGTAAATGAAATTAGGAATAAAAACCGGTCAAAATATATCCAACAAGAGAGGCAATTTCAGAAAATATATAACAGATAAAAACAAACATAATATCAAAATAAAAATAATTACAAGGTTTTTCATAAGCTGTCACGAAATAACTATACTTAGTATCTATTACTATAGTTATCCTAGTTTCGTAGCAGTAGAACTTATGCCAAGTTCGTCAGGGTAAGTACTGCCGCCATAACCATTTCTGCCTTCTGTCTTCATTCTGTTTCGGTTTGAAATGTGAGGTTGTCGGTAAAATTACAGACACATGAGACATTCCAGCTTAGAGTAACGGGCGCATACGATGGACTTGGGTCTTCTTGTACGGATGTATGTTCTTGTTCTTCTTGTAAGGGAGGACCCAAGTCGGATTGCTTGATATGAGCAGAGGTTACCACTTAACACCGGTGGGCCATCAGCTTGTTCCGTAACATTGTGACATAAAAATATAGTAAGAGTAACAGAACACAAATCGTCCTTCCTTGAACCTACTGACTATCGATCCGAACTCCACTGTCTCAAACAAAAACAATTTCCAAGAAGACTGAAATAATTCAAGTTCACCTTCAGACCGGTCCTATGATTAATGACGGGATTATTCAATTAAAGACTCGCCAGGTGAGGGGTGGGGGTGCTAGGGAAGGGGGTGCTACCCCCTACACTGAGTATCCTTTCTCACTGCTGCTAGAGATCTACGCGAGGCAATATTTTAAAGCTGGATTCGGAGTTCAGTACGCTTATGCTTATCAGACCCGAATGTTACATGATCCATCACATAGTGTGTCAGTTTTAGGGAAATTCGTCTGGGTTCGTTGTTGCTACTACTGAATAACAGAAGCACCTTTTAAAAAATTACCACCGTCTGAACTGGCTCTTATGATTTGAAATGAAATGTGTTATTTATGTTTTCAAGATTCGACGTTTTGCTCTTTTATTTGCTTGTTTAAGATTACTTCAGGATGAAAGTAAAATCGGCAAAGCGTCTCTTACCAAATCAAGGTGACCGATTAGTCCTAATCCCGAATTCCAATGGGAAGTTGGCTGATTAACTCTGATAACTCAGTCCAGTTCCAAAAACGGTTCTAAAAGGATAAAATTATGAGGAAAGCGACATTGTCCTAGAAAGAAAAATATTATATGTAAACTATTGAAGACTAACTAGCCTGTCTGAAATAATTAAGGCATTTATTTTCTGCTTTAGGAACTAGGATACACAATGCCACAGTTTATTATATTTCAAAATAAAACCTTATTTCGAATTTAAAATTGTCCTACGTAGTTACATCCCTAGAGGCCCCGAAGAATTAGCTTAGCGGGCGAGTTTCCTGTTAATAGGGTTTATTCGTCATTTTATCAAGTCGATTGGATTGCTTTCAAAAATGTCATAAAAACAGTACACTGACTAGAAAACTAAATACAATTAGGTAACTAATAATTCTCGCTTATAATTTTTTTTAGTGATACCGTTAAAAGTCCGATCAACGTCCGTAAATATTGTTGTGCCGATGATAGTATCAACATGTTATTTTAGTATTTGACGTATGAGACGTACCTATGTTAAGTGCTGATTTCTTTAAAAGTGTGTAGGTACTGCAAAGTGCTGTAACCATCTTTATTGTGCTTTTGAACTATCTATCTATTAACATTGTGTATGCTTGAGAAGAACTGTTATTAGCCTTATGTTTCTCATTATGTTTTTATATGCTGTAAGTCTTCCTCAAATAAATAATTACTTTAGGTAGCATTCGCTTCATTTTATTTTTTTCACATCTGATCGAAGAAACATGCCGTTGGAATAAAAATAACACGAGACATTCCACATTCATTTCTCAGAGTCAAAGGTGCAATGCGATGCGATTGGTTAATTTGAACTTGACTAATCGCCTAAATAATCAAAAATTCGGAAACAAGCCAATTAGGTGGTAATGCACAGGTTGAATGAGGACTACCGTTTACTTCAGATCCATGTGTATTGCTGTTGTTGTGGACAGGGGATACTGTTTAACATGAAGTGGGCCATCTCCTTGGAAGTACATGGAAGATTATAGTGCATCGAGTATAGTGCATCGTCAGACTAGACATGACCGAAGATGCCGACTAAGAAGAAGAAGAGGGCCATCTGCGTGCACTCTGATATAAAACGCTATTGGTAGCAAGCCCTCCATTAGGGGTTTCTGCCTGTTCTTCCCCGTGGAGGGTCGGATAGCGTTTGCACAGGCGTCAAACTTAGCGATAAGTACGCGTGACCTTATGTTTTGAATATTATTGTCGTTTTTTCTTTATGAATTCTATGGAAATATAGTTTTTGACTTTGACTTTGGTACTATTGTATTCATAGTGACAGACACGTCTGGCGTGGCTCTCCGGCCAGCGGGTGGCTCTCGTGGGCCACTTCAACTCATCGAGGGCCATTGGTGAACGTTCATGCCGGTACATGCCAATGTTAGTATACTTATAGTTTATGCTGTTGAGTTATACACGTGTATGAAGCTGGACTGAAAATGTTTGAGATAAACGTTTACTTCAAGGTCAGTGGGTTTTTTTACAAATTAAAATGGAAAATGCCAAATAATAGTAATAATAATTTATTTGCTCAACAGATACAAAAATAAAACACACATGTATCTAACTAATGAGATGAAAACAGTGATACATAAATAGAACGTAAGAAAAAGATGGCTGATTCAAGATATTTTATCGTTCCAATCGTATCGTTTGGGCTCTTTATGATATCCTTTGCGTTTGTAATTTTGTAGGCCCGTTAACTCTTACTAGATGAAAGAATGCGTCCGTGGAAGCATTTAGTTAAAAAATACGTTTTAAATATACGTCTTTTAAAAATATTTTGCTTCATAGTCACTTCGACCAAAAGGGGGTTGAGAGAAGGGAGGAAGTTCAGTTGGTAAGGTAGATAAAATTAATGATTTTGTATAAAGTGCCCGTCTGGGTTAAAGTAGGGCATCTTTCCCCGTGCTGGGTCGGCGATCAACCTTTTCTTTGGTAGGGCTGTTTTTGCTAAAAAATTACATTGGAAACACATCGAGGCATCAGGTACATGGAAAAAGATAGATAACCAAAGAAAGAAAGAAAACATTTTACAAGAAAAAAATATTATGTTAGGTAGACGCACAATGGGCGACATTATCACTTAAAGTGATCTCTTCCATGCAACCTTTGGATGGACGGGATATACCTAAAGAAAACACAGAAAGTATACATTTTTAGTATTTATGTTTTTTTTTTTTTCATGTTCTTTTCAATTTCATTTTTAATTGGTAATTACTTATTTTTTTCAATTATTTGTTTAATTTAATTTATACGAAGCCAGGGTGTAATTTTTATTGTAGTTTTATGTATGTTAGTTTTAAGATTTTTTTTCTATGGACCTAATTTCTAAATTTATGTTGTCCGAAATAAAGATATTATTATATTATTATTATAAAGGTAGTGTTTACCTCTTTATTATTCAAGCGCCGCATCCTACGCATTACCAAAATTTAAACTCCCATTAAATTTCAACCGCAACGTAAAATATCATCGCTGAAAAATTATTCCCTTCCGAAAGGTTAGACACAAAATCGTTAGACTGGTTAAAAATTGTTTTTTCCCAAACAAAATGTCCATTAAACGGGAACTCAACCCCAACCCTTCCTGGTATTATAATAAATGGCGCAATAATTCTACAATATAATATTAACACAAAGTTAAACGGGTTTTTTATTTTCCCGCCGAAACTTCAACATGGGGCGCCATTTTCACCTCTTCATGTTAAAAATGTGAACGATGGAATAAATAAATGGCGCGTATATTTATCACAGTTTAAAACGCGGTGAATTGATTGAATCAGTTTGCAGCATAATCTGTCCATATTAGGATAAGTATATTGAAAATATTCTAGATAAGTTTATCGCCTAAGACATTTTGAAATTCAAAAATGTTTAAAAAAAAAAAATAGGAGTTGTTTTTTTAATGTGATTTATGTGATAGAACGAGCTGACGGCCCACCTGATGTTAAGTGGTAACCCCCCGCCCAAGGACAACAACAATACGTATGCCCTCTCCACCAGAGTATGAGATGACTTAAGTCGTATTGCGTTGCGTCCATCACCCCGAGACGGGGATGTTACGTCTCATGCGCCTGCAATTTCACCGGCATCCACTCCTGTCTACCGGAACACAGCAACATGGATGCATCACTGTTTGGCGGAAGATTACCAAGTGTGGTGGCAGTACTTCTCCGGGCGAACTTAGCACAAGTTCTACTGCTACTTAAACTAGAAAGTTTTAATCTAATACTCATAGGTGTTTGGTTCTAAATCCAATCCTATAATCCTAGTGCTTTTCTTATTACACTGGGTCCTAACTCCTACGAGACATGTTTTCACATTGTCTAATGTACTGAGAAATCATATGACCCTGTATCGATTATGATAAAAATGTTATTAGCGACACAATAGAAGCTAATGAATTGTTCGCGTGCAGTCACGGCTGCATTCGGATGCATTAGCGGCGCTTCCGTTCGCCACCCCTGAGCAAGTGGGTTCTTATGAGATATTTTAGGCAACTGTAAACGAATCGCTTGGCCTCCTGGTATCCCTGCCTTCTGCGCTGTAGGTCGTGAGTTCGATTCCCACCCAGGACAAACATTTGTGTGACGAACATAGTTGATTGATCTGTGTCTGGTTGTTGATATGTATTTATTTATAAAAAAAGTATTTGAGTATTATATCAGTTTTCTGGTTCCCATGATACAAGCTATGCTTAGCTTCTTTTTGGACTAGATGACGCTGTGTGAAATATCCACCAATATAATATATAATATAAACCAGGTTGAGGTAGTAAATATGAAATAGCAAAAGAAAACAGGAATTATTTCATCCCTGATTGAATGCGAATAGTCTGTAATGAGAGATTTTAGTTGAAACTTTAAGGTTACTGCTAAAAATATTTATTATTGACGGGAAAGAGTACTTCTTATGATTTAAGTTCGATTCGATAGTAATGAGATAAAAATTGAGTTATATTACCCAAATTAAACTGACACGGAATCTTTAACCTGTAATGAATACTTGGCGGCTCCAATTTATTAAATATAAAAATGTGTAAAGCAAATGATCTGAAGCTATTATCAGCTTTTCTCTGTCAAAAGCTATATTTAAGCAGTGCTAATCAACCTTTGATAGGTTTTATTCCAGCCTTCACCTTAAACGACTCATTATTTGTAAAGATTTTGCTAATATTTACATTTTTTAATGTAGAAACGTGGCGTTGTTTTCCCGCATCGTAGATTTTATAATGCAAGGCCAATTTGCTCAACTCTTACCGTACCGGAGAAGGACTCTGGGTTGCTAACACTATTTACTGACCCCATAGGCTTCCCTGCCTTGTAGAAGCAGTCCCGATTATCTCACGGAAGCTTATTTGCCATTGGTTCCTTTTTTGCCTGTGCAGATAGTGAAATTCTTACCATTTCTTCATATACCATTCTCAACAACGCCCACTCTCGGTTGCTCTCAGTGTGAATGATGAAATGAACCATATGGCATATCATAAATATAATATATTTTATTATATTGGTTCTAACTCTTATTAAAATTGCCTCCCGCGAGACAAGATTCAATTAATTTCCTGCTAAACATGAAAAATACACGTAAAATTCGACAAAAAATGTAAACACTTTTTTTATGTTTTTCGTGTCCTTATTTTTACAAAATTTGTCCACAGTTGGTGGTTGACGGATTAATGTCACAAGTGAGGTGAGGTTCTTTATACAGGGAATGGACCCCAGAATCATTAAAATCCCAAAAAGTTTCATCAAGCCCATGGCGAGAAATACTGTCCGAATGACGCGGGTAGACCTTAACGATAGAAGGGTATTTCCTCTTCCTGTAACCGGGGGAGGGGGAGTCTCGTAAGGGAGGGGGGAGGTTCTTTGTATAGCAATAACCGGAAGCCAGGGGTTTGAGGACGGAGGGTAATGTCAACTAAGGTATTTTGTATTCCTTTACGATGCAGTGTTGATTGTGACGGCTTTTTAATGCAACATTGGGCTATTTCTCTTAACACAGAAGATGCCGTTTATAAGAGGATAATCAACAATTAATTCTGCAGTTCATTAATAATAAATAAATATTGGGGACATTTCACACAGCGCCATCTTGCCCCAAAGTTAGCTAAGCATAGCTTGTATCATGGGAACCAGACAAGACAACTGATATAATACTTTTTAGTAAATACATACATATAATACATATCAACACCCAGACTCAGAACAAACATCTAATTACATACATATGGCTTTATAATATTAAATTATAAAAAAATAGTATATAATTATAAGCATTCTATCAGTCTTCTGGTTCCTATGCTACAAGTTAGGCTTAGTTTGAGGCTAGATGTTTGAAATGTCCACCAATATTAAGGTGTTCTTAAACTTAGCGGTTACACTTTTCGACTTAAACACGTATTTGCAATAAAAGCCAAGGATATTTATTTGTATCTCATGTAACAAAGAGTAGAGTAGTTTTGTAGTACTAGTCGTTAGCTTGCCGGGTACTTCGAACATAGCACTATCGCAGAACGCCACTCGCCTGCAATCACTAGTAAATGGGTACTTTTAGTGCGAACAATAATCATTTTAGTTGGCCCGAGTGCCGATAATGGCTACAATTTCCGACGATTAGCCGATTTTGCAGGACACTTATAAAAATGGACGTAACGACTCCACTTGTGGTAATGGAGCAAATTAAATCTTCGCCGGCCATTCTTGTGTAGACTGTTAAAAGTTATTCTTGAAAAAGTACAAGCAGATTAATAGTACACTCTTCTCTTGCTACTGTAAAACTAATCTCGAAAACTACTCTTGAAAACAGAGAACATACTATTTTTGATGGAAGTCAATAAGCGTTGGTAGATATATACTTTATGAGACAATTTTATAGCAAATAAAATTTAACTTTACTTGAAAAATATTATATACGAGTACTACATTATACATACATTTACTTTAAGCCACATTATCTTCCGATTTTAATACATAGGTAAATTCCATTTATCATGCATCAGTTAAATCATAATTTTATTTAAACTATATAATATAAAGTAATACACAGTAAAATAAAATCTTGATTACATTTAGCAACATGAAAACAATAAAAAAAATGTTATTTTACGATGTTAATTACGTTGATATGTTTCCTTTGTTAATGCAACATGATAATAAAACAATGTTGTATAAATTACCATGATAGCTAGATTACGTTACAGCGTCACGGTGCTGATCGCGTAGCGGTTGCGAGTTGGATCATCGGAAACTGGCTCTCTTGCAACACGACTTATCCATTATCCGGCAGACTTGCATCCTGTAAAGGGGCTAAGGGTTAAAAATACTTATTTGAAAAATGGTTGAAATGTGAGAAAATAGCGTAGAAAAGCCATCTACAAGCTTGGATCTTTATACCAGCTGAGTTAACAAAGCTTTTTTTTAATTTGGTGGACATTTTGGACAGCCCCAAGTAAGCTAAGCATAGCTTGTATCTAAGAAACAGGTAGCTGATAGAATATTCTTCTAGAAATAGAATATTCTAAATTCGTCACACAAATGTTTGTCCTGGGTTTGAACCCAGGACCTACAGTGCAGAAGGCAGGGTTACTACCAACTGAGCTGCGAGGCCAGTCAAAGCAAGGTATACATTAGGTATATATTAACTGACTTACCTGAACTGAAATGTGCCTGGTTTATTTTAGTTTCCAATCTGATTGAGCATGTAGTACATGACCATCGAGGAAATGCGATGTGTTCGTTGTGTTAAGACTCAGATATAAACTTAGGTATACCTAGCTGATACATTTACTCTGGGTACGGCAAAATTCATGTAATTATGGAAATCACCCACAACTAAGAAATTAACTATTAAGTCACAATTAACATATATATATATATAAATAACAGTGTTGAGTTACTGCCGAAACGAACTTAATCAGATAAAATTAAGTTTCCTTGCTGACATTTGTTGCAGTTTTGTAACCATCTACCAGGTCAGAAAGATCGATTAGCCGTTATTAAAAAAAAAACGTAGAAGCATCCGTTTCTTATAATTTTTAAGTTTATTTCATTTTTAATAATTGTTGATATGATTATAAGTTTTTTAAATGAATTGAATTGTATTTAAATACGACTTTGATGTTATGTTGCCATTTATTATTAATTACCTGTAATTATTATTATTAATAAAAAACTATGAACTATATTATCGAAACCCCCAAGCAAAACCTTCTAGGACAGTTTACAAGTCTATCACTTATAATGTGATTGGTTTCAGCAGCTTGTTTCATTTGTAGCCGACTTCGCTACGCCCGAAGATTAGACTAGACACGGAGGCACCGCGCGCATCAGCATTAAAATAAAAATAAGGGTAGCCATAAATACAGCGCACAAAGACAAGATATACGGTTATAGCAGTGGCCGGTCGTAGCTGTTTGTATGTCCGGGATGTGTAGCGCGGAAGGTAATATACTACTACTACTACCAATGACCTAAATCTACCTGATTTGTTATTATTTTTATTGATACAGATAGTTGTTTGTGAGTTGTCAATATCAATTTTAACGTAAAATACTCTTCGTATTTTGGAATGCATGCAGTAATGTCCAGCAATAACTAACTTACTACTAATACTAATATTTGTCAACCTTTAAATCCAAACTTTATAGTGAAAATCAGGATCATAGTTTACTGGTTGAATAAAAAAAATTAGTATTAGTAAAAAAAAGAAATTGTAATTTTAAATACAAGAACACCAAGTGTGGGCTGAACGTAGAAGCAAATGCTATGTAATGTAGTGTATGTAATGTAAAAGGGTACATAGCTTAAATGTTTCCACTTTCAAGCTTTGTAAACTTACGAAGCTTTGTTGCATCATTTTTTGAGTCAAAATATAGTCATTCAGAAATTCTATTTATAACCATAAAACTGTATATTTTCAGTATTTATATCTGAATCTTTTGGTATTCCATCTGAAACGTCTGAATTTTCAATCTAAAAACGTAGTTCTGTATCTGGTTAAGAAAAATCGAATATAATCTAATAACTACAACCTAATCATACCCGATGAATATAATATTTTAAAGTTGAAAACCTTCATATTTGTTTTTACAATTTAATTTTGTACTAAAATATTTAATAATATTTTTTCATAACAAATGTCACACTGTGGGGATAACTTAGGTACCTGAACTAGAATGATGGCATATGATAATGTATGTGTTAAACAAAGACAACAACATTTACTTTTACTTATGGCGCAAATAAGTAGTTTAGTAATAAATGGTAGGTACTAGTAGGTAGATAGGTACGAGTACATCAGCAATCAGTACTTCAGAAGTTGTTTAAGAGAAATGCATATAAAGTTTTATTACTCACTCAAGAGACTACAAATCCGTGCCAAAATTGGCTTTTAGTGTCAACACTAAAATCTTTCCCGCACCGTATCCAATCGGTCATAGTCCACACAACCCCTTAGAAAGGTCACGTTATTTTTTGGCGTCAACACGGCCGGCATAAACAAGAATGGCTGCCCATCCACCCTTTTAGAGGCCATGATAGATGAAGGTGGTTCGTCATGGTAAAGGCTTTAAATTGAAGGACCTTTGGACTTATGGAGGGATTTCTTGTGTGAAATTTTTTAAGCGTCTTAAAGTACTTTACACCTAACTGCCTTTGCACGATGTTACCATGAACTTAGCTTGTGTACCTTCTAGTTAATCAGTAGTTTGTGACTAAAGCGAGATGGGAATACAATTTCAGTTATGGGACCATGATGAAGAATTACAGTTAAACTCCTTTTATGTGTTTAGTTTTTTTGCTTTAACTTCTTCCCTTTCTTAACTTAAACTTGACAGTTTATAAAATGTATAGAATTAAGTTTTGTAGGTTTTAATAAAAAAAAATATTTAACAGGGAGTAGGTACCGTGCGTTGCGACGCACCCTATTGTAAAATGGTTATGCGAACGTAGAATCTTTCGTGACCTTTAGCACTAATACACAAAGTCGAATCGTAATCAGATGAATGTATAGACATGCTCAGATTTACTAAAAAATCTTACGGCGTTTTCAGAATAACTAACTATTCGTGAAAACGAAATGGCAGCGATATTCACGTATAGCTATTTCCACAAAATAATAACCTTCAGGCTTGTGTGTCGAGAATATATAGCGTGTTTTATTATAATATATGTAATTTCATTCAATTTTCTCAAAGCGAAAAATATTTTTCTGATAATCGATACTTTCGACCGTCTTGAAGTCGCGAGCTCCCTTTTATTTTTCACGGGTATAAGTTTCCGATACATGAATTTTATTAACTTTCACCCCCCTGACGGATGGAGTGTTATAGTATTTGTTTTACGCGCCATCAATATGCCAACAACAGAAATTGTTGGGGTTAGACGTCATAACCTAGGAGCTAGTGAAAACTTTGTATCTTTGTTTTATGTCATAAAGCTCTTGTAATTTTGATTAATTAAGATTATACGATATATAAATTTTATACATTAGGAAGTTAATTATTTAGACTATGTTATATCTAAATTGTGAGAAGAAAATCATATAAGGTATACCTAGTAAAAGCTATGTTTGATTCGGGGCTAGGTAGTGCTGTGTGAAATGTCCACCAATGTCTATTTACTGAACAACAATAAAAGTAGACGATGAAACAATTAAAGTGTTAAGGGCCAGAAGTTATCACGAAATGCTGTTGTATTAGGTATGAAATAAAATATTTTATCTTTATACTATACATCACAATTTGTCTTACATAACTATATATCTACAGAACTATTATATTCCTAAAGATATAAGAAAATAAGCACTAGCTCTCACACAGTACCTACCCTGGTCGGTGGTGTGATTCAATTATGGATGAATTTGTGCGTGACGCGCCTTATTTTATGTGATTTTGTAAATTAATTGAGTTTAGTTCTATTGATTCATGGTTGCGTGTGCTAAGCGGATTTGAATAAGGGATGAAAACAAAACAACTTTACGAAGTATTTTTTTTATATTCCTACTTAGGCGTTATCCACTACATAAGCGGTATTTGAGTAATTCATGGGAAATAGTTATAGCACTACCAACAAATATAAAAAAAATTGTATATTTGTAAAAATCCTGATGATTATAATGTATCTTTTGTTTTCACTAATTACTTTTAATTGTCGCAATCTCTTTCAGTTTCATAGTAACTGACTGACTAATAACGTACAGCCTACACCCCAGGTTCTACTAACTTGAAATTTTGATTGAGTTCTTTATAGGACTTAATCAGAGAAAGGATTTCTGGAAATTCTACCCCTAAAGAATCCAAAATCGAGTTTTAGAGGAAAACCATTGTACTTCCGAAACTGAGAAAAAAACTTGAGAGCGGATCCGTGAAATTTTACGTGAAAATTCAAAATCAATAATCCAAATCAATAGTAATTGGAATAGGTA
Organism: Chesias legatella; assembly: GCA_947359385.1. NCBI lineage: Eukaryota > Metazoa > Arthropoda > Insecta > Lepidoptera > Geometridae > Chesias > Chesias legatella. Next base: position 3,667,566 of record OX375778.1, on the reverse strand, counting down.
CTACAAGTTACGTAGTAACCGTCGACTGGTCATAAAAGAACAAATACATAATCATTTAACTGACATTCCTTCTGAAGCAGCCAGTTAAACACAAACATCAAGCTTAATCACGTTGAAATGTTAAATAATCCTGCGACGACGTAATTTGCTCAAGGGTGACTGGAAGATTTCAAACTTTCGAAGAGAAATTGGCTAAAAAATTCCAGCGCAAAATAAAATCGAAGAGCGGTTTCCGAAAGTTATTGAAGTTTCAAACAATCCATTACACCAAGTTCGCAAAAAATATGCTCGGGGGGGTTGGGACTTATTATTTTGAGAGAAAACACCGAGTTTCGTCGCCTCACCAACTTTGGCATCACCCTAAGATGGCACCCACTTACGCTCGATAAATTCGAGCTTTAAACAAATTTCATATACAATTGGCACTTGAGATGTCAATAAACTCAGTATTGCTGCGGTAATCTTGAATCAAGATGCATAAATTGAATCAGAATGTCGGATAATGAAAAAAAATGTTTTTATCAATTAAGATCAATTAATAATAAATTAAATTATATAATTAGGTTATTAATTTAGATATAATTGACTGGCCTCGCAGCTAAGTTGGTTAGTAAATCTGCCTTCTGAGCTGTAGGTTGCGGATTCGATTCCCACCCAGGACAAACATTTGTGTGACGAATATAGATGTTTGTTCTGTGTCTGCGTGTTAATATGTATTATATGTATGTATTTACAAAAGAAAAGTATATAAGATTATATCAGTTGTCTGGTTCCCATGATACAAGCTATGCTTAGCTTACTTTGGGGCTAGATGTCGCTGTGTGAAATATCCGCCAATATTATTTTTATTATAAACATCGGCAAACGCATCGGCAAGCAGCAAGGAGCCATCACCGCTATCACTGTTTAGTACCCAGGTCGAACTAACTTACGGACACTAAAATCGCCACTTTCAGCGAGTACTAAACAGCAAACAATGCGGCGGCGCGGCGGCGAGCGGCGTCCGGTCCCACGACAAAGCCTTTGTGCCCACTGACACGCTTTTTGCGTCGACCGTATCGTCCGATGACGTCCCACTAGATCGATAAGAGCCTCCCACTCGGGAACGCTCCATTGTATTACTGACACTACGCTGTCTGAGATGCGGAAAATCGTGGCCCTAAAATGCGGACAGGCCGATTTGGAGCTTGGGGTCAGTGTAACTCTCTGATACGTTGTGCATTACAGTCCGTGAAATAGAAACAAAAGTTTTATGCTGATTTGGGAATAAAATAAATATTGGTGGACTAAGCAAAGCTTGTAATATGGGAACCTGATAATAGATAAATAGGGGAGAGTTTGACGTATCGTGGTGTAGGATGAATCATACCTTTAGATTTCCTACTAAACGATATTATCTTTTTTACACTGACAACTTGAAAACTTGAAATATTCGCTACTACAAGTCACTACTTATATACTTTCTGTAAATACATAAATATTATGACCCTCCAAACATCTATATTCGTCACACAAATATTTGTCCGGAGTGGGAATCAAACTCACGACCTACAGCGCAGAAAGCAGAAACTACCAACTGAGCTGTGAGTGCAGTCACGGAGAATAACAGCTAAGTTGAATTGCTACAACTACTAATCAACTTTCGCGAAACCAATGTAAGAAAAGGATTCAGAGATTGGCCGGAACAAACAAACAGAGAAACAGACAAAAATAAAAAATAATTTTTTTTTGGTATATGTACCGTGTATACATCCATATCCACTTAGTAAAAAGCGGTTATTTTAATATTACAACCAGACACTCCAATTTTATTTATTTGTATAGATGATTTTTCACGCATGCGTATAATGTAACATCATGAGATTTACAGATTATACGTCTCTTATATTAAATGAGCTCTACATAATAACCAAACACAAACTGTTAATTTCATCATCACAACAAATTATGCACGCTGAATGAAGGAAGATCTCGGTAAAATATTCCACGAGATCTACGAACTAAGTACGTGCCTCAAATACTTATGCATTGCCCGGTGATATATTAACATAAATTAGTTATTAGTCGCGCATGAAGTGCGTGAGTCAGGGACAACAGAGTGGGAGCAAGGACGTCTATTCCAATGTGACCCGGAGATTATCGTAGAGTAATAATGTTCCAGGACAAGAATTTACTAATTTATAATTACTCTATTCAATTTGTTTTCTTAAGTGAAAGCTTGTAAGTAGTAATTAAGTTCACCAAGTGAGAACTTTTTTCAGGAATTACTCGTCTGGTGTTTTCTATTTCTATTTTTCTATTGGATGAAGTATGGTCAACCATCACTGGTTCGCCACAATGGTTTTTTCCAAGTCTCTAGAATATCGAATATATTAGGCGACCTAAGAAAGAAACCGCGTGCAAAAGTAGTAAAAAGTAATCGTAGCCTATCTGCAAACAATAAAAAAATGAAGTGGGATGTGCCTGTAATTTCACCGGCAGTGACACCTTTCAAACTGGAATACAGTAACGTGAATGCATTACTGCTTGACGGCAGAACTGAGTATAGTGGTACTTCCCTGGACGAACTCGTATGTTCTACTGCTAAAACTATGCGGCTGAGTATCCATATGAGCCCCTATTCCAACCCATCCTTACTCCAGCTCTGTTTACGGGTATGATCTTAAGCGTGGTCGACCTCTCTCGAATAATTTTAAATTCATTACAGACGTCGCATTTGTGAAACCGAGAAGTATGATGAGGCATACAGCCTTATGCCATAGTACCAGACGGTTATGTTTACACACTAGCATCCCTACTAGGGTCCCTCTATCACAGGTGGCATGTGCACATACAGTTGACTGTATCACAGCTCAGTTGGTAGTGACTCTGTCTTCTGCGCTGTAGGTCGGGAGTCCGATTCTCACCCAAGGCAAACGTTTATGTGACGAACATAGATGTATGTTCTGTGTCTGGGTGTGATATGTAATATATGTATGTGTTTGGAAAAAAAAAATTGGTATTATATCAGTTGCCTGTTTCCCATGATACAAGCTATTTACTTAGCTTCCTTTGAGACTAGGTGGCACTGTGTGAAAATGTCCACCAATATTTATTACTTATTTATTATTATTATAGTACAAGCGCCTAACGAGGCGTTTTTAAATGAATTTACGTAACGAACTAAGCATTATGTGATAGTTACGCTTATTTTACGGCAATTAAGGATTGGTAATATTGGTATATTTTGCTTTGTTTAATCTTAGAATTGTCATTTTTACATGAGTGATTCCACGTCAACAAACACGTATCTCCTCTACCTATATTGTCCATCAGATGTGAGGGAATATTGTTTCTCACAAGGAAATTCCGAAATTCGGAACAGCAACGTAAGACGACCGATGAACCCCTTGTATATAAGCAAAGCCCTCCCAACTTGTCTAAACCTATGCCAAAGACGTCTTACGTAACTACACTAGACGCAAATACAGGTTGAGCTGAAATGTGCGTTAAATTGCAAATTGTTAAAGCCGGTGAACTTTAGTTAAGAAATTTAGTTATTAATCTAGTGCTACATAATTTACGATAGTGGGTTCAAATACCCTGCAATTCAGAACCTTCAGTGAAGATTAACAAACAAATTTGGGCATCGGAGCAGAGACGCACAATTTTTAGTTTAGTTGATATACTAAAAAATAACCTTCGTAGGACAAACAATACACGAAGATATGGGTACTTCTTTTTTTATTAGGTATGTGATGTAGGTAATAGATCGAGCTGACGGCTCACCTGATGTTAAATGGTAACCGCCGCCCATGTGTCCATGAAAATACTTTTATTTTTGAAACACTACTTTCTCATTAGTCCCGCAGAAATTTCATAAAAATCTGTTCAGTTATTTGGTTTCTAAATCAAAATAACTGACAAAATATGTCATCCAGGTACGAGATAACCGATGAATCGTCCTCGCTTATTGGCGAAAAAGTCGGTTTTCTTTTTTTACTGCGCAAGTAATCTATATAGGTGATAGCGAAAAGTTGCAGGGCCACCTTGTTTGAAGTGATAACCTCTGACCATAAAAAGTTTGGTTAATTTGATGTAGAGCTCTGGAGCGTTTTATACCACTGTTTGTTGTATGTACCAGTGATGTTTAGCAACAAAATTAAACAAGGAACACCCTGTGTAGAGAAGGTGTCCGTCTGTCCGTCACGTGTGGGCTCCAAGTAATCGTATCAGCGCCGTGAGCCTGCGAGCATCTTCGGTTCGCTGCACATACCAATGTGTACCTTCGCAAATTGAACATGCTACTGAATCTCAGATGGAATCGGTCGAGCGCGTAGAAACATTTTTGTATCGAATTGGGGATTTTACGTGTAAGATCTCCCAAAATAAGAAACAGAGGCGCCATAAGAAAATATTTCAAGGTTCAGATGGGTTGTTCCCAAAGCGCTCCAGAAAAGTTCACCAACCTAGACCTTAAAAAAAACTGTCGATTTTATAGAGTATTCATTGTGGCCAAACGATATAATTTTTTTGTTAATTACTTATGAAATTTCAAAGAGACTAAATGTATCTTGCACTTTTTAAACAATATGTCATTGTTACGACTAGCACACCTAACGGTTTAAATAACCTTAGCATGCTAACATAAAGACTCCAAAACAATTATCGAAGGTTACTCAAATGCTGCTTCCATTTTACTGACATATTATACCATGTTCTACATCTTGTTAAGTTGTAACAAATCCTACAATGTTGTAACATTACCTACCCTACTTTGTCTACATGGAAAGCAAAATGTACGTATCCGAGCCACTCAAGACAGGCGACACCGGGAGAAGAAACTGATAGACAGTCTGTGGCAAGTGAAAGGGGAGCAATGTTGCCAGCTCGTGGAGGAGTTGCATATATGTGTTTCAATTGTTACATATATAACGAGATTTGTGTTAATCTAATAATAAATAAATATATAAATATTTTATTTCGTTAAACTTAATTTAAGATACGTTTTAAATGTTAGTGACTCTCTTTTAAGTATGAATCTAGAGCTAAAAATTAATTATTGTTTAGCCTATATAAGATTTATATTTTTATCATATCTCTCTCATTTGTCGAGAGTAGTCCCTGAAATGGAACATTAGAGGTTGGTACGAATAAGGTTTGTATCTGTGGTATAGTAACATTTAAGCATGTGTGTTATTGAACTCTGTCTATGGCACATGCGAGAAAAATATCTTATTTATATATTTATATTTATTAATACATTTAAGGTATGACACATAAGAAGGAAACAATACAATTGCCACTACAATTACAGGCGAAGACTACATGCGTTTAAGACAAGAGCTAAGACAAGAGATCTTAGTGCATAAGGGAGAAAAGTTTGTGTATTTTATATGGAAGCAGATATAAAAAAGGGCAAAATAACCAAATTTGGATAAATCTTCCCAATACTGTCGAGTTGGCACCAGTATGTCCGAGGTAAAATGGGGGTACATTTCCGAATTCTCTCACGCACGGCCAGAGCGCGCGCTCCGCGACACACCAATACGTCCTAATGTGATGGAGAAATAATTTACCAAAATGCATTGGATTGAGAGGAGTATTTGAGTAGTTTTCACTGGTCCAATGTCAATTTAGTTTATTACTGGGGATGTTAAGTGATTGAGTTGTTATTTAGATTGGATTATTTTGTTCGACGACTTTTGTAGGTTTTTTTAAGTTTGAAGGTATTTTGTTGTTGTCAATCTTTTCAATTTACCTACGTCGTAGAGAGTCCTTTTTGTTCCTTGTTCATTCAGAATTTATGAATTCTGACAGTATTATATTTTTGTAAAGATAAAATGCGATTATCTAAAGATTTGTTTCCTGAGAACATAATTGTTTCTTTGACACAAAATTCACCAAATATTAGGGTTTAGGACTCGTTATGTAAGCATAAATCATCACGCAAACTGCTGAAACATTTATGTAAGTTATCATTGAAATATTAGGTACGATACTGCCATACCAACCAAACGAACCTTGGCAATTTTCATTAGTGAATAATTTTAGAAAGTTGCATATCTTAATTTTTGTGTGCTTTTAAGCTGATAAACTTATGTGAATACTTAGACTTAGAATTATAGATACTAATAAGAAAAAAACTGCCTACAAGCCAGCAGTTTAAGACTGATTTGATATATTTGATAGAAAAAGACTCTCTCTCTCTCTCATATATATAGGCATACATAATGATTCTATTAACAACAAACTTAAAACTATATTCGTTTCACAAATATTTTTCTCAACCTAGTGAATAATAAGAAAAAAACAATAGAGTCAAACTAAAAACTCTCAAACATGGCGTCCGTGATTCAAGACAGTTTAAGAAATGATAGTAAACTGTCACGGCCAATAAATGACGAAAACATAGGCAACTAGACGCAAATAACAAAACACGTTTCACAGTTCTTTAATTCAGTCTATGTTCGTTCTCTTTTCATTCACCAGGGAGAGACAGAGATGCGCGAACCTAAAATGAGTGAAATTTCTACATGATCACCAGTCGATCGCTCTGACGTTCGTGGACAGTCGATTGGTCTGGAACATGAGATACATAATTTTCATGAACCAGGTGAAGCACCATTGTCGATTCGATATTGCAACTCGAGTCGGGATTGCATCTCAAAGTACCCAACCAATAATAATAGTTCTTGAGACGGTTGTTTTCAGTCATCCGTACAAAATTATGTATTGAGAGTTACTGTTTGAAAGGAACTATAAATCTTTGTTTTATTATCTCAGCTGCTATAAAGTATGAATAACAACACTAAAATATTACAAATGAAGTATTCACAAGTTCAATAGTTCTTAGTGTTAATATATAATACATGCGTCGCATATGTTTATATACATTTTTTAAATAGTTTCAGAATGTCTTTCCTGCATCGTTACTATAATTTTTAGGAAATTTTTGTCTGATTATTAAAATATGGACAGCATTTTATTAATAAAATAAATAAATTAAAAATGTTACATCACGCGTAAATATAGCTGAGTTTGGCGCCTGTTCAAGTTTAAACCCTATGCCACACTCCTTGGGGAAGAACAGATAAGAAAGAAACCCCTAAAGGAGGAATTCCTTTCTTTTCGTTAGTATGGTTTTTAAAATCTAGTAACTAGTTTACTATTGGAGTTAATTTATAGCCGTAAAAAAGAACATTATAATTTTATTATATTTACAGTTTCAAAGATTTCCATAAGTCTAATTTCCGCAAACAAATAGGGTAAACATTTTTCTCCACTTATTAATTAGGTTATAACAATAAGTGTTTTTTTTTTTTTTATTATATTTTCTATACGCGAAAACGAGATTGGTTTATTTTTGAAAAATGAAGATAATTAAGTAATTACATACCTGCCGGCCATACATACACTACGTTTAATGATACATAAATCAAATAATAACTTATTTGCTGAGTAGAAATACGTGTGCAGAAAAATAGGTATGTAGTAGTACTTGTATGTAGTCCTGTTATACTGAAAACCGTCGAGTGGGTGAGTTGGAAAGACTCGTCTATGGGGTGGGCTATTAGGGGGGTACAATCTAAACAGTCATTGTGAAACTATCGGCCCCCGTTGTCGAGAGGTGAGCGACCATGGATATTGAGCGGCTAATCATGGGAAGAGGCACCGAAGTGACTTTTTAGCTGTATATTTGTACTTGAATACCTTTTGTAGACACTTGGACATACTTGCAGTGTACATGAAGTTTACAACATTATTTAGGAAAACTTATACGTCATTTTTGGTAGTGAGCGTGATATTATTATGATTACTTGTATACTCGATTCGTATATACACTCGCACAAACCTCTGTGGTTTTTAGTAGCTAATACCCATACTTTTTGTATTTGTAATTTATATTGTTAAATTAATTAAAAAAACCATCATGTAGTGAAATCCATTTCATTTATTATTTATTTCACATAAAATGTTATGAACTTTTTTGACGGCTAAAGATGACGTCTAATGATGAGTTTTTTATCTGTAGTGGAAGTCATAGCGAGGAAATCTCCTAGATTCCATGATTCGGAGAAATATGATACACTCCAATGTGGAGTGGGAATTATAAATATAGTATAGTTGAACCATCGCGTTTGTTTGAGAAGTTTAATCAAAATCCATGTCAAATCCCCAAAGAAGTCTCAAAACTTCAAAAACTTGTATTTAATTTATTTCCTTTATATATGTTTTATGTATATGTAGTTCATATATAGTTTTTTTTTGTTTTTTTATTAATAATAATAATTACAAGTCTATAACTTTTCAATAAAAATGTAAACAACATCAAAGTAGTATTAAATAATAATAATAATAATCATCATCATCTTTATTGTTTTACCATCAATATACAATCAATTGCTTTGAAGTTATACTTGAAGACAATTGAAAAGGGTAAAATCACTTTTGATATTTCCATGAATATGTACTAAAATATCAAAACACCTACTCAAATTAAATTATCAGGCAGGACAAACCCATAAATGAATGTTACTTCACCATATCTTAGGATTCAATCAGAAATTCATCAAACAGAAGTTCAATTTGGCCTCAAAGTTATTACTACCCACCGTATGCAAATAATGGAAGCAAACTAAATCTTCCATTGATTGAAACTTGAGGGCTCTAGAAGGGTTTCAATCTGACAAAAGCCACTTGAAAACTGCAATGACACATGTTAACATTTCATCTGTTGGGTGAAACCGGTTGATTTTCGGACAGATACAGCTGCATTTGAAGAACATTTTATTCATACGTGTATATTATATATCACAATTTACAGTAAACAATAACTGAATCTGAACCAATAACTGCAATGCTTCTATATTTTATTACAGCAACCTGATCTTTGCGGACGTTACTCGACGCAAAGCACACTCGAAATGTTTTTCGAGTGTGCTAAATGGGGAAAATATAGAAACAAATTCCATAACTCATTTCAATCGTCAACCTCGACACGCAAACTCTCCAGGACGCACGCAAAACGAACATTTTTCCGAACGAAACGCCCTCTCGACGCAGAACTCTATAAAAACGTCGAAAAAAATAACAGTAACATGGCGTATAATGACAGCTGGTCCACTTGAGAACAAAAGGGGAGAGCGGAGCCTCGTCGGGAAAAAATACATGAAGAGTAAAAACAACGCGCGTACGTGAGCTCGGGCGCTCCGGCCGCCTCGTCGACGCCGCGCGCCGCCTCCGTCCGCCCGCTAATAAATTTGCAATCGCTTTCGATCCAACGACGGCAATCGCACCCGCTCCTTCTAGAGTGGACCGCACCTCGACCAACATCCGTCGCTCCTCCCGACCTGAAATTAGGTAGCGTTGATAACTGAGAAAACTCGTTACGAATATTGCTATACGTCTCGGGGAGAATGGTTCCGCATTCGAGTTTAAAATGCGAATAATAATCGCGGCATTCATAAAAATCCCGTGCGCGGAATGCAAGGAGAGGCCGTGTTTTACACGTTATAATTTTGCGCCAAAAGCGGGGCTGCTGGAGGCGGGCTTGTAGGCACTGCGGCTCGGTTCAAATGCCGCGCACGGACCATTAGTTGATGAGCACACGTGTGCGCCCGCCCTAGAACGCCCGCCCGCCCGCCGGCCGCGCCATGAAACAGTTACAATTTCAGCTGAAATATGAAAATGTTTTGTACCTTTCAGTTAAAAATATGTTTCGGTAAAACTACCGCTTTCACGCACAATGACTTTTCGTTGAGAACTTTGACCACGGAAAAGCGAGTAAACGTAAATTGGATGAATAGCGGGTGGAATCCTATTGGCTGGAAGCCTGGAGCTTACAATTTAGTGAGATAGTCTGTTTTGTTTTATGGGTATGAAAGACGACGTGAGCGGGTGATTGTGGTTAGCGTTACGTGAGTTGAACTCGTTCTAACAGCTTTAAGCTTTTCACGTGTTTGTTTGAGAATAAAAAAAGATTTACTCTTCATCACAATCCTACTGAAATTTATAAACCTCTCAAAAGCTGCAATCTACAACAGTCATTATCTCTACGTTCTAAATAAAGGTCATTAGTCTTGACAAGTATTTGAAGAGCCTAAATTGTAAAAGTTACTTAGAGAACAGTCAGCTAATTATTTTTGTGTCATTTACTCCGTGACAATTAGTTTTGAAATCAGACAAAGAAAGCCAAAACACTACGTCGTCAATTGCTATTGTAGCACAATAGCATAGTACAGCTAAAGTAAAGCCGTAATTCTTCCGGGTATCAAAAAGTGTAACATACGTCGGGTTATGAACTATATACAATATACATTTTTATACAAATCAGGTAAGCGGATATCCCAAAACGTATTAAACAAATGAAAATAAAGTCGTCCCAATAACCCTTTCGGGTATCACTCCAATCTAACCTGTTTGAACTTATCTATGTCCGCTGTCGATGTCCGCTTTGATCTGCGGCCGCATGAAGCGGACTCAAGGGGCCTATTCGTGAAGTACTCGTATACTGCCAACGCACGCATTTTTAGATCATGTTGTGACTTTTAATATTAATAAATATTTGATTTGTAACTATTCGGCAGTAGAATAATCGGAAAAACATCTTACAAACTTTCAGTATATGGTTACTTCCTATGATATGATGACTAATGTATATATTTTTTTTTTCTTTAAATCAAAAAGGGTTATGCTTATAAAAATATAACGCTTTTTTACTACCCATCAAACTTTCGTGCCGGGAGCACTAAATGAAATTAATTGTTAAGAAGTAATCTCCAATAAACTCCAAAAAGATAATTGTAACCCTAAACTAAATGAACTATGAACTTGTATTTAAAGTTCATAGTTTTCATCCATTTGAATTACATTGAATAGCCAGCATAGAGTATGGAAACTAAATTCAATTACCGATTAGTAAACTGAACGAAATTGCTTGATAATTTTGTGACACGGATAAGCGTTAGTAAAATCAGACAAAAGACATAAGCTAGCTGTAAAAAGATCATGCTGGCCAGAGAAGTATCTCATCTCAAAGAGTTTACAATATTATCTATTGCCATAGAGAATAGAACAACGTAACATTTAAAGTGAACGTAATAAGCATGATTTAGTAAATATTTAGTGATAAGTTTATTTTTCTAGATTTTTCTATGAAAGTAATCAGGTCGTACGCATTGCCATGATTTATCTACTAGAAGGAAGGGTCAATTCAGGTAGAGTACAGCATCATCATGCCTCTGCTTAGCATGAAAAGACAGTTTTCATTATCTATTCAGCTAATCAACACTTTAAGAAGAACAATGTTAAGAATATTGTGAAATTGTAATTATAAATGATTTTAACAGGAGTCAATGCCGGCTTTGAATTGGACCCCCATACGAAACGATATGTGTTTTATATGAATTAATTCCTCGCCTGACGGAATTCGAAAGCGCCTCACTCACGGGCCAGATGGCGTTCGGACAGATCAATTTGATGATTGCAAAAAAATCCTACGACAGACTTTTTGATGTCGGTCTCTATCTCGAAAACGCCCTTATTTCTTTGATAACTGTGAACACTCAGATTAGTGCTTGTGAGGTGTTGTTTGTGACTAATGATTGTCCTAATGAGTGATGATAAAATGTGGAAAAAAATAACATATTGATTAATTATACTTGATTGAAGAGTCGTAGTATTCTTAGAATAATCTATGCAAAGAGCGTGGTAAATACTTATCACTTATTTATTGAAAAAGGATGGTGGTCTATACAGACGCCGAGTTTCAATCTGGAGGTCGCCGGTTCAAATCCCGAAGTGCACCTATGAATTTTTCGTTTGAAAGATTTATGTGCGCAATACCACATTCTCAAAACGGTGAAACAAAACAGTGAGCAAACCGACATGACCTAAAAATTCGAAGACATGTGCACGAAAGGAGCCTCTATGAGGCGCACTTAAAATCCTTTTACCACAGAATTATATGAAAAAATAAATACCTCTATTTTGTATATGAGCAGAGGTTACCGACCGCTTAGTCGGTCATCTCATCTGTTAGATCCGTAACTTTTTCAGATAAAAAAGTAATAGAGAAATTACAGGTAAAACACGCTAAATACAGCGCCCAAATTTTTCTATTTAGAAGGTAACACCCTTGTAACATGTAACGTGAATAGATAAGCGAATCAGAACTCAGGACAAGACAAGATAAACGCTTATTAAACACGTCAGTCAGCCTGACAGTATCTACCCTCAATCGGGGGGTGGGAGGGTAAATGGAAAAATGACCGCATTCTGTAACCCTTGTTTGTGAAACCTGCGGGTTGTGTCATATTTAGTATAACTTTTGTTGAGTTTAGTATTTGCTATCTCATTATTCGTCATCTACTAGTTCATAGTTCATTTATTCTTAACATAAGTTACAATTCCAAGTGAATAAATAGAAATAATGTAAAAATCAGAATATTAACATCTGCTACATATATTAACCTCAGGTCATATGTAGTTAAACGCAACAGTGTAAGTAGAAAGTGAGAACATTTCTGTTGTCAGTCGGTTAAGCAATATCTCTATAATTCTTATGTATTTAAAAGTATAGGGATAGGTTAAATATGGCATGAATGAGGCATGAAGTAACCATTCCGAAGACATAGTACTTAAAAAATTACAAAACGTAAACTCAGGTACACTTAACACTTCAGGCATTACTTTATCGAACATTCTCTTAGCAGTTCTCTTTAGCTTCTTATTGGTTTCACAGAGTTACAGTTCGCTGCCTCCCCTTGTACAATGTATACTTGTGTGCGTCAGTGTTTAATATTGCACCGTATCCTAGTCCGAGCCCCGACAACCCCAAGATCTGATATGAGACGACAACGTGCCCTGAATTAATCCTCCTATATGACATCACAATATACCACACACTACCCTTAGATGAATCATGTGAGATGGAATATAAACAAACTCAATATATTTTCAGTTTGTTTATTTTCCATTTTTTTATTACTGTTTTGTTAAAATCACTAAATGGAATCAATTGACAAAAGTGTTAAATATATATATTAGAAAATATATATAAAAACTTTTGTAGCTACTGCTTCTGCAAAGTTAGCAATAACAGCATATCGTTTGTACCATTTGTCGTGGTAAGAACTGACGTCCAAAATACGACGTTGATGAAACAAAATGGGTTCGCCCCAACTGATGTGGTCCGGCTAAATAATAATCGATTGTGCAAATATTCAATACTAATTACATCTGATACAGGTCTATTCTAGGTATGATAATAATGCCCCCATGATCTTAACGTTAACACAAGATCTCTGGTCCAAAACAGAGATAAAAGAGTTAGTATCGAATTATGAGAGCATTAGTAGAAACTATACCATAAAATAGGAGCGAAATACAGATCGATAGAACACTTGCCATCAAACATTTTGTTGTAACAAATCGATCAAAACATTCGTCTACATCGACATAACAAAACAATATACACGTAAAGTAACAGTTATTCAGTCAAATTACTCTACATCACAAATATATCTTACAATTAGCATAGAAATCGAACACAAAGACCTTAGGTAAACTAGTTGCTCAATGAAAGCTTACTTCTAAAATAGCTCCACTTGAGATTGACTTTGAACTTCACAAGTCACTGTAAGTCTTTGAAGACAATCAAGTACGAGTCATGTGAATCAGAAGTTGGTTAGGTCTTGAGGAAACTATTTGAATTTGTCTCAGATATGAACTAATTTACGTTCAACGTGATTTGAAACCTCTTCAGCCGAAACAAAAACCTAACTCATTTCCTCGGTAAAAATAAACCCAGGTTTTTGAAAATGAACTTAAAACTAAGTTTTGTAACGAGCAGATTGACCCCATAATAATAAGTGGTATCATTTGCCCATAAAAAAGCAAAAGGCCTTGGGGCTCCCCATACCTAAGTAGGTCACATAGTGTTGCGCCCGAAACTCTGAAACGTGAATGTGGAATGTGTCATGTGCCTATAATTTCATCGGCAACCACACCTTTCAAACCGGAACACAGTAACGCGAATGCATTATAAGGAATCTCAGCTAAACCTTAAACGAGTCGAACCTAACATAGGCATGGAAATATCCAAGTTGCAACGTAATTACGTACATAACTCTGAGACCTAAAGTCAGAAACCTGATGAATTAAACCGTGACTAGGCGGATGTCAAATTCTAAATTGTTCTGAAAGTGGAAGTAATTTTTTGTACGAATCTGCTTAAACTCGACGTTGCGTTAAGGGTTGCAACGTAACATCAAAACGCTTACCAGCTGAGTCATATGGTAAACCATACTGTTTATACCCAATTTTAGGATCAAACTCATGTATTTAGCCATAGGCACATAGGACCCTATATCCATTTAAGCTAGTGTAGGTTATGTCTGTAATGTAATACAGATATTTTTACATTAGACCTTATATTATTGACTGACTCTGTAGTGGTAGTAACTCTGCCTTCTGCGCTTTAGGTCGTTGGTTCGATTCCCACCCAGGACTGAAGTAGCTTAGTTTCCAAAATCAAAAACTTTAATGTGTTTGCTACGTGTTCAATAGAGCTTATACAGTTGTCTTGAATTCGTAGATATATTTAAGAAATCGTGAGACTTTCCCCGATAAATCATAACGCCGCTGACGGCTCGCGTCATTGAAATCATGTTCACAAGAGGGGAGAGCCACAATCGAAAGCCCCGATGAAAGTCGCTAAGAGACACGATAACATCGCACTACAACCAGGGCAACGGGAGATGGCATCTGGGGCAAGCTAAAATCACCCCTAATGCAATTGTAATTAGTACTACGTGAAATGTCATCACGACGAGCAGACGATAGCGACCGCTGCCCCTATCGCCCCCATCGCTCGCCAATAATGAGCCTACAAATCGTGACGGAAATTGAAAGAAAAAAACTTCCCAAACGGCAGATCTTATCGTCCTAAACGTTCTCGTAAAAATATTAATAAAACATAACTTTTTCACCCAAACCCACATTAAACGGCGATCCCGTAGAAATTTATTGACAATTACGCGTCAATAAGTGGCAATAAAAGCACAAAGCGCCGATGTCCACAGATTTGAATGTCAATTGTACACAATTGTGTAATTCTGTTTTCTGTATTCGTGGAGGCTCGTTTTGATTGTGACACTATTATAATCATGGAGTCACTTTTGCTGGGTCCATTTCTTTGTCAAGTTTATTATTATGATAAACAGATCCCCGGCTATTGTGTATCAATTTAACGATAAACTGTTTCCGTTCATTTTCGGTCGTTTTTGTACAATTTATGTGGGTTTCGGTTAATTAACGTGCTCAGACGTCTCAACGACGCAATGTTAAAGATTACAAATCCACATGGAGGAATGTAATCTCGACGTAGACGGGATAATCAACCAGTAAAGAGGGACGATGCAGACATAATAAATTAAAACGCGGCTGTGAATGTCGCACACAAACCACTAATAAGAAGAGCTCGCTTAACCTTATCTCCGATCGAGGAAGTCTAAAAAACGGATGAGGGGTTGAAAGGGGGTGGAGGGGGTCGAGGGGCCTCAAGAACAAGAGCCGTCAGTGAAATAGAGATAGATGAACAGTGGGAAATGAAATTCTTTGTGGCATCGCGGTCCCGCAAAAAATGCACAGATTAGATTTTTCCCCTCGCCGAGGGCCGAGGGTAGATGAAGGCAATGATTTTTTACAACGCTCTCCGCGATATATACGAGTTTTAGTGCCGGGATTTGTTGTAACTGCCCTCTGTTTGGGGTTTTTAATTTCCTTGAGGTCGTCATTGCTGTAACGTAACGTGCTAAGGGAATTCTTGATATCCATTACTGACGATCTCTTGGAATTAAATGAGTTGATACTTTTTTTAAGACAAAAGTATGACTGCTTTTCGATTTATCTGGCGTTAACCCTAGCCAAATCTAAAGGTGAGTTCAATATCTAAAAAACCTGTGTGTATGGGTCAACATTTAGAGTTTTTACCGCACATTCAATGAATGTTGTGTACAATTAATGCACGCTAGATGACCGTACGTATCTTACCTTTCCAAGTTTATATCACCAGAGCTTTCACCCGTTCCATTAACTTTCAACCCGAATTCAATATTTAAAACGTAAATCCGTACCGCGTTAAGTCAGTAAGACCATAAAAGCCTGCAAACATGTCGGGGTCGCCAAATTACTGAGTATTAGAGGCATACCCAGATACCTCACTTGGATTAAGGCGACCCTTCCCAAAAAACAAGAGGGCTTTGGTTTCGATTATATCGCTGCAGTGCTATTCGATGCAATATGGTGCGATACGATTTTTTCTACTGCATTTTTAGCATCAGCTTTAGTAGCAGTAGATCTTATGCCAAGTCCTTCCGGAGATGTTCTGTCACTATACCAGTTTTGCCTCCAAGCAGTAATGCATTCGCGTTACAGTTTTCGGTTTAAAAGGTGTGGTTTCCGGTGAAATTACAGGCACAATAGACATTCAACCTTCACGTCTCAGAGTTACGGGCGCATAAGGTGCGACTTGGGTCTTCTTCTACCTATGTGGGGACCTAAGTCGCACAGCTTGTAACAAGCAGAGGTACTTAACAATTCGTTATCTCCGATTTAGAGAGCTAAACTTTTTTGACAACAGGTTTTTTATTTGATTTGAATAGAGATGCTTTTTAATCATTCTACTGTGCTAGCAGAAAACAATGCTGAAAACTATAATCAATATATGTTGGTAATATGTTAATAATATATGAAATTTTATACTGCTAGCAATAGTGCGTGTGCGAAACGGAGAAACCGTCGCACCGCACCGCACCGTGTGTAACGTCATAAGTCGCAACGTGTCGCTTACATTGATTCGGTGCTTGAGTTTCACATCTGCGGTGGAATTTGCGAGTTCGGGAATAAATATCTCTTATTACTTACTGGAGATTTTTTTATTTATTTTATATATTATATTATTTTTTACTTTGGCGGTAAATAGTTAAATAACCCCTGTTGTTGGAATTTCCAAAAGACTTTCGTAGTTCAGCGACTATTTTAGCTCGGAACGCTCCTTTTCTTTCCTTTATTCTTTATTGTACACACAACATTTTACATATAATTATCTTACATAGGAGGCATGTACAAAAGCGAGCTTAACCCTAGAAAGAGTTTATTTCCAGCAAACCTTTGAGGCTAGAAAACGGTTGTAAACGAAAGGTGGGTATGATGTACACCTACTAATCTTGAAGTGTTTTGTTATAATATGAATATTTAAAAACCTACTTCAGAAAATACTAGTGACCTATATGATAGTTGAATATGTCACCTATAATGTTAAACCACTGAATTGATGCCAGCGTGGTTGCTCAGTCGTATAGACTCAGTTTAAATACGGAGGTCCCTTTTTATATCCTGATGTCTTCCAATGAGTATTTGCAGTTGAAAATCTACCTCTATATTCGCAATACCACATTTTCGAAATGGTGAAGAAAAACATCGTGCGAAAATCGGCATGTCCTAGAACAAAACATTCAAAAATTTGTGTAATATGCACGAAAAGAGCTTCTTTGAGGCGCATTTTAATACTTTCACCAACTTCTTCGAGTGAGCCGGTCCAAAAAACACATGGAAAGTGAAACAGAAAAAACATATGTTTATGCCCATTTTCTCCCATACCACCAAAACCACGAATTTATTGATAAAAAAAGCGCTGGAAACCCGTGTTTCATTCGACTAAAACGTCAAGCCGTACAACGAAATCCACAAAGGAGACTTAATTCTCCACAAATACCAATCACGCTAATCCTAGCGGTTTTTATGCTGATGTACTGGCTTCAGCAGATCGATATAATCCCCGGCGACGAATGTGATAAAGATGTTTAGCATCGTCCGGCTAAAATGTTATCAGAAATCAATCCGGTCTAAAATCTGTTATTGATATTTGAAGCCTGCATAGATGTAACCACGACAATTAACCTAAGAATACAGAGTACAAAATACTTTGCTAATGAGGATCGCTAATGTGTACGTAAATTTCATGATTGGTGATCAACTTTTCCACAAAGATATATTAAAATTAATATCCACATTTTTTTCCGTTTTGCTATTTTATATTATCCATTGAAGTTTTATGAAAAGCGTCATTGCTTTTTATAAATAATTGAGAAGAATATACAGAAGTACAATAATTTTATCATGTGGCATCAAAAAGCCAAATGATTCCTATTTTTCGACTCCGTTTACACTTCTAGAAAATGAACGTACTATATGTATATATGTATGTCTACAGCATGGTATATTACATGTATAAACTATCTTAAGGTTCTTTTTTATTGGCCTTTTCAATACTCAACAGACGACCTAACTGACAGATTGATACAAATAATGTAATAATGTGTAATTTACTTTTGTGTGACTTACACAAGCACTTCTCTATTACTGTCACAAAAAGCCGGACGAGGCGAGTAGTCAACTATTACCATGGTGAACATGGCCCGGCTTTTTCTGTCCATCTGGTGATCCTAACCGTGTGTCATTTGGGGAAAATAAAGCTTCTCTCGAATCCCGTCAAGTGCCTCACCAATTTGTTTAGCCACTTGAAAAGCTGGTTTGTATTCGCACTACACTACGATCTGAATTAGGTTTCGTCGAAATACTTCGGGAATAATTCGGGAAAACGTTTCGAACAGAAAATACTTTCAGTTGAGAGTTGTCTGAAAGTTTGCCTTGTTCTCAATGAAAAAATGTAATAAACTAGAACATTTTTGTCTTTTATGATACGGCGTTATTGTGATCGTATATATTTTGCTCATATTTTCGTTACGAATATGTTTCAAAGCTCAAGGTGAGAAACAAAATATATATACGAATATTTAAATATTAAGCTTATGTTATTGCCTCCCTGGGATATGAATACCAGAGAAAAATAACATATTATTTGAATACTGAAAATAAAAATAAGTTTCCTTGAAAAAGATGCACAAGGGGAAATAACTATAAATTACTTCATTAGTTGTAGACAAGTTGCCTTGCAGAAGGAGGAAACGGAAGAAGGAGATCGTTTCACGAAACTAATTACCAAACACGATAATTAAAAAAACAGATTCCTCCAAGCTATGGGGGAAATAAAGAAAATGCAAAGACCCTGAATTTCCATAACAAAACGTTTGTTCGAATCGCCCAAAATATCCATTGTCTCGTCGACGTTTTGTCCATTTTTTCTTTGACGTGTCTCATTTTTGTTTTTATCTGTGACGTCTAGGTTTTTAATAAGATATGCAAATAATTGAAAATTTGACGTGCCCGGCTCGTCAAAGTTGACGATAAGAATGATAATATCCTGTTTTCATTCATTTTTAATATTCAATTATACAGTGGTTATTTGTTTCAAAGGAGAAAAAGTAGTATACAAATACCTCTAGAACAACAAATACACTTAAATATAACCAAAATAACAGAAAAACACATAAAGGTTGAACTTTAAGTTTCGGGATTTTGTGAGTTATTATTTTTCTTGCCACGGAGTAATAACTTTTTTTTAATTTCCTAGCACTCTGAAATGTACTAGGTATATCAGAATACCTTTTGAAATTTTCTAAGGTATGAGTTTACGTTTGGACAATATGGATATTTGGAATTCTCAACAAAGACACAGTAAAAATAATTTGGCTTAGATATTTGTGACAGTCCTTTATGTTTACTTTTCGTCGCCAAAGGTACCATAAATAAATTAAAAATAGGGTTTCACCACTGGTAAACACATAAAAAAGTAGGCTACATAAGTTGATTAGTTGATTCTAAGTTGTTAACTTCCAATTAAATAAAAACTTCGGGCCAATAGTTCAGCAATTTCATTTTAAATATTAGCATTCAAAATTTAGTAGTACTAAACTTGGAACAACAAAATACTCTGTTAGATATGAAATTTTTGAATCACTTATTTTACACATTTACTTACTCTTAAAATTTATGTAAGTCAAAATAATGTTCTCCCTCATCTCCACTGCAATATAAAACATGGACGTAAAAGTAATTAAAGCTGTGCAAGTGATAGGTACCATTCTGTCATTTCCAGCTCGCCACTTAAAGGGATATTTGATTATATTTGTATTGGAAAGTATTCTCACGACAGTTAGGACCAGACAACAAGAATAATTACGTGAATCTAAAGAAGGTGTATCAATTTTGTTGGCCACAAACATCAGTAAAGTCGTATTTTGACAAAATTTAAATGATTTTTGTCTCATTGACTCCATTACGAAACAAAGAAAAGTATGTCGTTTAGTTTAGACTGGTACCAAATGATCTGCACTATTCGACTTTTGTTTCAAAGATAAAATAATTACGTACTAATTTTTCTTTTGTTTAGTTTTTTTTTTTGTAATCTATAGACGTGCTTTAATGTTATCGATAAAAAGCACCATATTTTCAAAAATTTAATAACATAGATATTTATTTTCACAAATTTTCATGTATGTTTTCCTCAAATGTTCAGTAATGGTTATGGTCCGAATATTTGGGCGAACTCTAGTTCATTCAAATCATCAACTAAAATTTGACAATATCTAATTAAACGAGGACATGAAGCCGACCACTAAACGCGTCGTATTAAAAGTCAAACCCTCATAAGGGGTGGCTAAATAAATAAATAGCCGAATATCGCGGGAGCGTAATAACAGAAGGCAAACAGCATCCGAAGCCGTGAGATAAAATCGTATTGCGTTGTCAAAAATAAATGAATCCGGGGATTAGTGCGGGACACGGCGGCGTGCGCAATACTGTCGCCCAGCGAGGAGTGTAAGCCGCCCGCCCGGGTGCGACGCACCTCGCGATACGTTTTAGCGAATTATTGTGGATTCTATAGTAACACCTTAAAATTGTAAATGGAATGGAATAGCCATATTAATGGAACATGGAGAAATAGGGAATATATATTGGCAAATATCTATTTTTGCGAATATCTATTCCCTTGTTTATGTAGTTATATATATAGTTTGACGTAAAAATTTGATTAAAAAATTTGTTTGAGAAGGAATAATATTAGCACCTAAAGTATTCATAAATGTTAAAAATAGGTATATAAGGTTTCAAAGCTTAATTATAGTCAAAACACTGAAAGTTATTATTAGAATTGATCACTATTCTCCCGCGCTATCCTCTCTGTGAGCGTTAAAAAGTATATATGTAGTAGGAACTCTGATGCAATTAATCTTCCTCTATCCTAAGACTTGATTCCACATGACTTAATTAATACCTTTCTATGTAACTCAACAATATAAATCTAATTTCCTCATTTTTTTTTTAATTCACCACCATAAAAATGTTGTATTCTAAATGAGCTCCAATTGTGAGCCTGGAAAACCTTTTATAGGAAGACCAGAGACCAACATGAAGATTGACTTTTCGTTAGCGACGAATTTACGTTATTTAACCATAAATGTATATTATTTTAATATATATACAGAATGAGCATTTATCAAATAGATCTGCAGATTATCATGCAAGATTCCTTTGTGGCTGCCGGCGGTATCGGCGAAAGGGGCGAGATAAACTACTCCGCGCGATTTCACAGCAAAGAGAGGGCTCAACAGACGAGCTTCCAATGCAATTCAGTTTTATTCTAATCGAATTTACCTTGCTATGAAAATACGGCTAAGTGGTCTAGGTATTATGTGTGCAAATTGTACGCTCTTGTTGGAAAAGTCTCACCCACTCAGAAGTACCTACTAGAAATATAAGTTGCTACGCCCATGCGAAACGATTTCTTTCATCGGTGCCCTCAACGAAGCCTCAAAATAAAAGTGCCATCACTGAAAATAATGTGAACGATAAAAAAGGTAGCAATTTATCAATTCGGCATCAAACAGTCGATCAGTCGGGTGTCATTTTATCGTATTTTGCGTATAAATAGTGGTGTCGCGCTCCGATCTGTCGCTAATGATACGGAAAATGACATCTTATTTCGTCGCGCAAATCGAAGAAAAAAATCGCTCATCTCTCGCCTTCTACATGAATATTTTATGGGCGCGTCAAGAGCGAAATGACAGGTTTTATCGTTTGAAAATTCGTCGAAAATTGCGCGAAATGACGCGTCGATATTTTTATTTAGTGAGAACATCCTTCCGCCAATCAGGCGCGCTCATTGTGGGCCGACAATGAGACCTCTCTCCCTCGGGACATTTCTTCAGTAATTTATATTTAACTGACGCGAGCAACAGTTTATGAATTCGTCTTCAAGTTTATTCATTTCGTATCAATTGAGGAGTGCAGAATTACTACGTAATACGGTCGTTAGGGAGTTTTTTAATGTTTAGGGTTATGAGAAGGTTAAAGTTATTTTTTAAGAAATTGACAATCAGTTTATGGATAACCATCCAGACTAACATTTTGGTAACCGAGTTATATTATGATGATATTCATGATATTCATTGAATTCGGTGGTCACTGGTACAAATCTCGAGCAGGTGCACTTTTAAGAGTAGGTGAACACTGAAGGAAAATAAATTGAAAGACTGCATTTTAACTATCCGAATAGGGCTCCTATTGAGTATATTGGCTTCTTCATTTCCACTTGTTGAGACTAGCCGGTGTTTTTCCGTACATAATTGTAAGTAAGTCTGTCTCATATTGTATCACAAGGTATAGATGTTTTCTTTTCCTTTATGGGAACAAATAAATAATTTTTTATATTTCTTTTCGATGGAAGCAATGGTTGGTATACCTTGTTGAATATTAAAGTAAAAAATGCAAGTAACTATTTCGATGTCATGAATGTTGGATTAATAATTTATTGCTCGAAAATATGTTGAACAACTTAACTTGATTTTCCTCGTCAGCCTACCTCATATTAACATGGCAAGCGTCATGTAACATTTGTTCCGGTATGTAGCAACAAAATTTAACATCACCCACCCTCCCACATCAACTCATTAACCCGCCAATACACTTGTAGCGGTAATAACCAATTAAACAGATTAATAATAAATATATTTACGTCATGCCAATTTGCTATTCGAATCCAACAAAGCTTTGATCTTGTGAAGCTCCACGATTCGATTGAAATAATTGTTCGAATCGATGCTTGGAACACTGGCTTATATTCGATTGTTTCCTCGCTGTAACGACTAATTGTTTTCATAATAATCGGCTTAAAGTATTTAATGCTACAAATTGATTCGAAGAAATTTAGCATAGAGTTTTTGTTTTAGAAAAACCTCTTCGCTTTTAATACTGAAAGTTTTATGATATTCATTACTTTACAAACTATTCTTTCAGCTAACTTCATATTGTACCTATCGTTTGAATGACCTATAGTGTATAGTAGACCTAATACCTACTTGTACCTATTTATACCTACCTCGCCATGGGCACGCAGCGGACTTACCGCGTGTACACAGCTCGCCGCGAGATCACGCCGCGACGTATGTTCAAAACGCGGAACGACGTTAGCTCGTTACGCAAACGGCGAATCCGTTGCGCGCACGAAGAGAGCTCGCTACGTATTCACAGCGAGCGCGTTAACTAATCGCCCGCTCTAAACATGTTCACAATGATAGCGCTCTAACGCCGCAAGCGTTCGTTCAGATTATCGTAAAAGCGCATTGGCGTTAAAATGTACTTTTTATAATTAAATTAGAGTGAAGAGAGGTGTCCAGATAATAATAATATTGGTGGACAATTCACACAGTGCCGTCTATCCCCAAACTAAGCATAGCTTGTTCTATGGAAACCAGACAACTGATAGACTACATATTATACTTATTTTTTGTAAAACATAGTAACACCCATACCTTGAATGTGCAGCAGAAGGAGTCTAAAAATCATTAAAAAATCTACGACCAGGCACAATTTTATGTCGACAATCAACGCGAATCATGCAAATTAGCATTGAAAATCTCAAGCCCCTGATAGCCAGCACCGCAATCCGACTAAGTCGCGACATATTTCGCGAATTTGTTGGGGACGGAACACCTGCCGTAAAGATAAGCCTGCGATGTCGTAATACTCCCCTAAAATAACTTCTTACAGCCTCCGGTGCTAGGCGACGGGCCCTCGCTTCCTCACGCTATGTACAGCTTTTATGTAATGAAACAGTTCGTGTCTTATTGGGTGGTCCTATTATACCTTTTTGTTTTTATGGAATTTAGTGATATTTGATACGCCAGCACTCAATTGGAGAAATCAATGATTTAATATTGTATAAATAGTACATAGTTAAAAACTAAATAGTTAAAGGGAATGTTTTGACAAAATAGCAACATACGTTCTGATTGAAAATTATACTGTTTTTCAGTTGCTTCAGTCAATGATGAGGGCCTAACACATAAAAGCAGTTTACGAAGTATCAATCACTGATTCCACAAAAACATGTATAGCATTTTACATTTTTTTAAAGAGCAGTTGAATTTACGTCAAGTTCCGGGGAAGTACTGCCACCATACCCATACAAGATGTAATTCATTCGCGTTACTGTATTTCGGATTTAATGGTGTGGCTGCTGGTGAAATTACAGGCACATGAGACATTATAGCTATACATCTCAGAGTTACGGGCGCATACGATGCGACTCGCTCTTGTTGTAACTGAGTAGCGGAGGACCCAAGTCGCATTGCTTCTTTTGGACAAATGTTACCACTTAACACCAAGTGGGCCGTCTGCTCGTTCAGTCATGTGTACAAAAAAATCCTCAGAACCAGGCAGGCAGATAAAGACAATCATATGCCTAAGGACCAATAAACTATATTTGCAATACAATTTTACCCGTGTAGTCCATAATGTGAACGAAGGCGTTTATTAATTTGGCTGTACTGAATCAAAGCTCCACACACTCCGGTGTATCGTATATCCTCGCGACAATATTGTGCGTTAATTAAGGAAGTCATTACGCACCGATAACGCATTAGCACGCACGCACGGAAATTGCCCCACAAAGGAATATCCTGCGTTTTCCCCGATTTAAAGCAATTCACGGATTTTGATTAAACCCCCGCTGCTGAGATTATTCCCCTTTCAATGAAAGAATGGTTTATTTCAGACACCGTGAAAGTGAATTGTATTTCCTCGTATTGATTTTGTGCTCTTGGGGCTTAACAGATGATTTAAATTTTTCGCAAACTCCTGTCTTCGTCAGCGTATATGTCCTACAAAAACTTTTTCTCTACAAGTGGAATGTAAATTTCTTTGAGAAAATAAATATTCTTTAAACCGAAAATCCACTTGAAACTAGGAACTACAACAAAAAATTGGTTGGGTTTTGATTGATTTTCAAATAGCTTATCCAAGAAAATAATACACGTAACATTGATGCAGCTAGGAAAGAATAGTGCCTGAAACATGTCACCTTTACGAGGCATTCCATTATTAACTTGTAAAGTTGCTCGAACAATAAATTAATGAGTAGGTAAGCGATTACTCGCAAACTTGCGCAGATAGTTCACAAAAGCGACGACGGCCAATAGAAACTGCTTCATTGGATATCTCGTAAGGAAGCATTGAGTCGCCGCATCGCAACCGGCAACTTTAGATTGCCGCAATAATTATTTATTCCGCTCACTTGCTACCCGACTCTGAAACTATTCAGCGAAGAAACTCTATTTCCCGCCGGTCAGATAAGACGTTTGATTTCCCCCATTTTCGCCCGGACTTTAATTATGGCCTTTGGTTTTGTGTAAAATAGTTGGCGGAGTAATTTAATCCAGATATCAGTATGCGGGGAGGCGCGCGCCGACGAGCGACGCGAGCCAATGAGCGAGGAAACTGCCCGCCGAGAAACTATTACCTACCTACTGCCGGTTTGTTTGAACTCGCTTGGTGTAATGCCAAATCTAGAATCACAAATATTTCCCACGATGCCACAATACAAATGCAACTAACTTGTTTTGTTTCGCCCTCTCAACGCCCTCATTTCTTCAGTCGTTGAACTGTACGAGAACTCTAAAATACAATATAACTCCGTAAAAAATAAGCGCACATCAGACTCGAACATGTAATTCTAGCGCACTGTTCCGGCCCGAACAAAGGAGAGAGGGTAAGAACACGAGTTACCCGACACCATGTACCTTACGCAGATTTGTTTCCCGGCGTCTCCACACTCTCCATTCTAAAACAAACTCTTTCAAACAATACATAGACTCTATTTTAGTTCTTGAGAGGCTCGCGGCATCGCACGTTTCAAAGCTGTATACACGCAGGAAATTCGCGATAGTCAAATTGTAGTCTTACGGGTGTTTTCCATTAAATTATTAGGTTTTCAACTGTGTTACGTCCACAATAAGGTAGTATTTACATCACTCGGGACTACGAAGGGTCGTTGGGAACCAAGTACCTCACATGAGGACTGCAAAAGAAAAATGTACCTTTAACGACGACGTGAGGATTCTGGGAATCGAGAGAAGAAAATAAGCCGTAACAGGATGTCATTCAGGATAATGCGTCTTTCGTTTTATTTTTATTTGGTTATTAAAATATCTACATAGTCTTATGTATTTATATATGTAAGGGAAAATAAGTTGCAGAGCCTATATATACATTTTTTGTACATGCCCTAGACTTCATTCATGGCTGTTAGGTAGTCACAAAGGCAGGGCGACGCGAGCGGGTCTCAAAGCCGATATATTCCACCCATTACACCCGCGACTTGCGCAAACTTCGCCAAGTGATCAAAAGCTAGACACTAGACGCCACACCAACTACAACATACAAAAACTCGTCCACACAGGTAAAAAAACTGTGTGAGTTGATTGCATGTGTGAGACACGATCCTACTTATAGCGGAGTCCCGGCAGCTACTTGTAGGTAAGTAGCTACCGCGATCCTTTGTTCTAGCAGCTGATTGGAGCCGGGCCCGGAAATGCGTATCACCCCACCCCCTCATTGGTCCGTTTCATTTTCTTAGCGCGAGGGAGACACAGCTATGAGTGTGTAGTTAAGGATACCTCTCTGTGTGCGAGACGGTAGGTAAGTGTCATGTTGTTTTGCTCGTTCACTATGTTTGTGCGGCGCTCGTCTAGATAAACTATTTTGGTGAGTTGGTCTGGAGTTTGTAAATTGTTTCGCTTTGACTTGGTCGTTTCGGAACTTGCGATTTTATCAATTAGATTTGTCGGGCTTGTGGACTTGGATACAAAAAGAAAGAAAGTCTAGGTCTGAAGAGTGAAACATAAATGCACGCGCGCTAAAAACCTGCAAAAACCTGGTTTTTAGCGCGTTTAAATAAAACTTAACTATATGTTACAGTTCCGGAAAGAGCCGATGGTTAAGTGGTAACCTCTGCCCATAACAACCGATGCAACTTGGGTCCTCCCCTAGTACCACAAGACCCAAGTCGCATCGTATGCGCCCGTAACTCTGAGACGTGTAGATGGAATGTCTAACGTGCCTGTATTTCACCGGCAACCTTTCAAAACGAAACACAGTACGCGAATGCGTTACTGCTTGGCGGCAGAAATGGGCATGATGGCAATACTTACACGGACGAACTTGGAGTGAGTTCTACTTGCTTTTAAGTTTACTGTAGTAAATTTCACGTGGACTGGCTGGTGAAAGAGTATAGAATTGGTACAGAGGCGGTGAGCTCACCACTTGTCGCGTCTACATTCCATGATAGTGTACACAACACGCAAGGGGAAAATTGGCCTATTGAGGCTATTAGTTCTGTGGGGTAAAAGGTACGATTCTGTGTGATGTTAGAGTTAAAAAACTTGTCAAGTTGTAGGTAAGATTGCGGTCAAATGTGAACCAATCGCAAATGAAAATAAATATGTACTGCCACCACACCTATTTCTGCTGCCAAGCAATTTGTATCTATGCATTCCAGTGTCCAGTTTTCGCTGTCAAATCTGGCCTGGATGACATGATGATAATCCTTTGAAAGAATCACATGAGACACTGAACTTGTTGACCTGAACATCGCGTGTCACCTTGCAATAGTAAAGATAAAGATAATGTACAAAAAGTACACGCTGGAAACTCCATATTGTTCCGCTAAATAATAATGATTATTTCGTTTGTTTATTCCGTAGTGGCGCGGCGTGCGGCGTGGAGCGGGTGGCGGCGGCAGCGACGGGCTAATCGCCACTTTATCGCTCGCCTGTCACCCACAGCATTCAATTCTCCACTACAATGCTGTTTATGTTATGTACGACTTGTGAACCTTATTATATGGCAATATGATTAACATAAGACTGTTTTTTTATCAGAATACTCATACTCTTTTAAAAATCTCATTATGTACTCAGAAATAAGTTCGATACATATCAGAAGAACTACATAAGTTGGATGAATCTAAATCTAAAAACGTAATAAATTACGTAACAAATTACTCATAGGTACACTTATTGGACGACGGATCTAATATATTGTGACAATAGATGAATTCATAAAATCTCCAAAAAACTAAAATTTATAATTACGATCTTGACCTGAGTGAACTCAGATCGGAACCAGTTTTTTAGGTTTCAAACCTACTATAACCTACCTTACCGAGGACTTACCTTACCATACCTTACCATAAGTTCCGATGCCACTTCAGAGTACCTATCTAAGTGAGATATTTAAATTTTTAATATTACCATTCACATTACCAATTGGTCTTTCACGCATACACATAAAACTACATTGTTTTAATTAAGTATGTTTAAAACAGGTAACATAAGGACATGTTTTTTTTTCACAAGTATAACTACATATTACCTTTTCATGAGCTTACAATGCATCGGAGGAAATTCCAAATTTTTGATGTGATAATGTTACGGAACGAGCTGATGGCCTACCTGGTGTTAAGTGGTAACCTCGGCTCATAACAAGCAATAGGGCTTGGTTTCTCCCCTACTACCCCTACTTGGTTACTCTCCCCTAAAGTCGAGAAAACCAAAGTCGCATCGTACGCGCCCGTAACTTTAAGACGTGAAGGTGGAATGTCTTAGGTGCATAACTCATATCCAAAATATATTACAACTTTCTAGTAGAATCTACCTTATATCTTAGTAGGTGCAGCCGCGGGTCGGCAGAGGATGGCTAGTCACACTCCGCACTCCGCACTTCGCACTCCGCACTCCGCACTCCGCACTCCGCACTCCGCACTCCGCACTCCGCACTTCGTCACCCGTCAGCCGCAGACGCGGCACGTGGCAGCGAATGTGCCGGCTACTTACCACAACGCTTAATACTCTCTCTTTCAAATACCATTAGTAATATTCCATTTTAAATAGGATTTGTCTAAAACTCCGCCGATCATAATTCGAAACCATATAAGCAAAGTTGTAACAAGTTACCCTTCGAAGAGAGGAGTGACCGCTTGATTCCCGGCCTGGGATTATAAAATGTATAGTAAACTCTTTATTGTACGACACCATTATAAACATAAACAATGTTAAAAGTAAGGTGAAGAACAGTGTGTTGACTTATTGCTAAAAGAAATCGCTTTCAGGCAAACTGTGAACATTTGAATAAAGGGACGATGGTATTAAATAAAAGAGAAAATATACATATATGTACATATATAAAATATCTTTATCATACAAACATAAATACAAAATTACACACGTTTATTATATATGTATAAAAATGTTATATATATGTATGGTGTTGATAAACTCCAAGACTCGTTGAAATATCACAATAAAAATTGGCACATTTAAGTTTTTTCATCGAAAAGTTGTTTGCTATCCTTTTCACCTATGGCAGAGCAACCTATTACTAGGTATATAAATATACCTACTTATTTATATAATTTAAATAAAACAGATCAATATTTGTGTAATGGGCGTAAATTCTGTAAGTTTATGTACCACCTGCGACACGGGAATAATAAGTAATGTCAAAAAAATAAGAGCTTAAGCGTTAAATCCAATACTTTCTGCCTTTTGACGTTTATAGGTACCTAGCACTAAGTATATAGGTACCTATAGATAGTATATAGGTAAAGGTACTAAGTATATAGGTACTAATCTTTGCCATTACGTTCAATCACCCTTTTCTCCTTTATGGTATTGATTGACGATTGAATCGACGAATGTTCCACTCCAAACATCAATCCCAACTCAAAACCACGACTTCTAAAAGTAATAATCGTAATGAAATAAGTTACTAAATATCCGCGTTCCAAAATAAAGGCAGTCAAACGGAAAGTTCCCCCAATCTAAACTCATTACATTTACCAACACGTGAACAAATCCTAATAATTTTTAACTTTTAATTGAGTTTCTACATTTAGAACGATTTGATTCATGTCAACTTAATTTTGACGGGTTATGACATCCGAGAATGACCTTTACATTACAATTTGTACAGTTACCCAACTTTTATAATAACAGTCAAGGATTGTGTCAGTTTTATAAAATACACATTATATTATGTAACATTAACTTTGACTGACGTCACCCAAATATTAATTTTTCTTTAAGTTCTAAAACAAGTAAATTATGTGCATATAGCAAGCATGTAAATGACCTTTAACGTCTGTATGTATGTCCCAACTGAAATATAAATTTAATCTTTATATTCATCGCAATGTTATAGAGAAACATTCGACTTTCGGAAAGTTCAACTAATAACCCTATAACACCTATCTTTGTCTAGATCTAACAACCTTTTAACCTTTGTTTGTGTGAATATGTATAATATATATGTCTGAACTAGGTCAATTTGTATGTAGCAACTAAACTTAGATGATTCTCTAAGAAAACAGTTTGAACAGAATTTGGGACTGCACAATTTCTTCTATTGTTCAAAATTCCTTTTATTGCATATCATCTTTATATTATGTATCTAATTTAACTAAAAGGCATTTTATTGTGAAAATTACATAGGAAGAAATGTCTATCCAAACTTTTTTTCAAATTTTCAAAATTGATCTGATATCTTAGATGTTAAATTATATATAAATGCAAAGATTTATTTCCCTACTTACCTAATCAAATCTTAAGGAAATCAAAACCATGACAATTTTACTTGAAAAAACATCAACTCGCACGCAACTCATAAAAACAATAAAAAAAAACATGAAGTCATGTCGTAATAAATTTGTACCAAACAAACATAAAAGCTCAGTTCGAACTACCTACCTGCCCTTTGAAAGCAAGCAAACATGATTATCGGGTCAAGTTCCAATTGAGGAGAAGCCACGTCACTCTCATTCATGTGTTTGACATCTCACCTGTCACTAACCTCAAGCTTTTTATCGATAATCTAAACCCATTCAAAACACACTACCGATATTCAGAACCCAGAACTACCAATTGTTCAAAAACCGCCCCCAAAAGGGTTGATAAGGGTTGATAAACATATCAAAAGATCTTTTTTTCGGGTTTTCCTTCACCTGTTTTGTGATGCAATGAGTCATTGTGAGGACATAATCGAGGATATCGATTATCGAGAGATCGATGGATTGTTTGTCGATATTGAGAGACCTCCCGCACGATGCGGTGAACAATCAAGTAGTGTTGTGACATTATTTTTTTCCATCGGGGACGCTGCTGCTGCTCGGGGACTAAGCGAGTGTGAATGGAGGTGGTGAATTACCACGGGCGCTAGACAAAAAAAATGTGGAGATTACACAAAGCACCATCTAGCCCCAAATCAAGCTTGGGATAGCTTGTATCACGGGAACTAGACAACTGATACATACATATCGTACATATTGAGAACAAACATCTATGTTCGTCACATATTCTTTGTCCTGGGTGTGAATCGAACACACGACCGAAAGAAGGCAGAGTTACTACCAAATGAGCCCAGTCTAAATATCACATGCCTTCAATGTTTTAGTTTTCACTATCACGTTTTTCAACTTGCACAGTGAATTCATATTATTTAATTCTACAGCCACTGCAGCAGGAAAACATCGACACAAAACAACGGCACTGAAAATTCAAAGTTACTTGAGTATTAAAACAACCGGAGCCTACAAAAGCGATACTCTAAAAAAATGCACTGCAATATACATCGCGAAGTTGCTGCTGAAAGTGAGGTAACGCATGGAGCGTTGCAACTAACCAACCATACTGCTAAAGGTGGCAGAACAAGCGATTTCAACACTACAGAATAGAATAATATAATTTAGTCCACGTAGATAAGAAATTATGTCGATTATGGCGGCAACACAAAACTGTTAAGTAAAAGCATCTGTTTCTCGTTTTATAAAAAAAAGTAAGTAATAAATATTGGTGGACATATCACACAGTGCCATCTAGCCCCAAAGTAAGCTAAGCATAGCTTGTATCATGGGAACTAGAGAACTGATATAATACTTGTATATTTTTTATGTAAATATGTACATAACAATATTAACACCCAGACACAGAACTAAAAAATAAAATAAAAAATCTATGTTCGTCACACAAATGTTTGTCCTAGGTGGAAATCGAACCCATGACCTACAGCGCAGAAGGCAGGGCAAATAAAAGAAACCTTAAAAAACCAGATTGAATTTATGAATTGGTAAATTGTGTTATGTTTCCGTCTTATTTTAATAACGATTAAAATATTGTAGTAGGCATTTAGACTTCACGGGCGCCTTGTTTATCAAATATTTAATAATGTCAAAACTGCCTTGGATCTAGTTTCGCAATAAAACACGAATCACCGAAATATTATCATCGTGTGAAAGTGATTTCAAATATTTTCACGCTTAAACATATCTAGTTCTATTTTTACGAAAATAGAGCATTTATTTTGAACTATTTCTAAATCGCCCTCGTTCGTCACCTACGCCGCGCCGTTCGAGCGCTGAATAGCTGGTGTCGGGAAGGCGAGCGCCTACCGTTGCATATTTATGAAGCACCTCAAACACTATAAATAGTTGATACGAGACCCGGCCTCGCCGTAATGGAGTAAATACAACTCCATATGGCCGCCGTAATTTGTAATGAATGCCAAATTCGTGGAGGCATTCAGTGCACAGTTTCAAAACGTTCGTTTGGAATGTATTGGCTCAATGATCTAGAGATTTATCTTGGATACGTATGGCTATCATTCTTTAAAATCCAGCACTGTGTTTCACTTCTTTCATAAACATAAAAATAGACCTTGTTGCTATTGTTTCCGCTATCAATCCACCATAAGTGAAACATCTGATAAGACGTATCTTATATTTTACGTTACCCAACCTAAGGGCACACAGTTTCAATCTTCAGTTATTTATCCATGCAGTATGTTGACCTGCCGAGTCTTCGTCTCAGTCGCTTATGCCGGCCGATATAGCTTAGATAAACGCGCACATAACTATGCAAACTACTTTCCCGTTGTCCATGAATGCTCATGACTTAAGCGCTCCCGTTCACACCCCAAAATGGACTTTACCGCCTGCAATGAAAGCTCAATTTCAATTGTGTATCCGCAGTTGTGATATCATCATTCAAGCGACGGAAACGTTCCACTATTAGCTACGTACATGACTGTAAGTGTGGTGGAAACGAGACTTGAATACAGTATGGGCGATGTAGCGAGCCTTAAAAAAACTAAAGTCGTCGACACCAAAAATACTAAGTAACGATTTGTATGGCTCGGTCTGCCGTCCGCAACGTGATGACGACTTAACCCATGTCACAGCGGGTATTTACATATTTGGAACGTGCTTATGGACTTCCTTTCGAAACATTAATGTCGTTAATAAAATTAATTAGAAAGAAACACCCTGGCGAACGAAAATATCACTTTGCCAGTGAAAACTATTAAGTACCAAATTCCTAAGTCATTCAACCCATTTGCAGTTGCGAAAGGCATAGAAGTATCATTGTACGGGAGTGGTTACTAATATCATTTCGGTGCAGACAGAAGGACGGAAAAGCGTATATGGTACCAATACCTGTGCGGTGTAGCGAGCAGTCGATTCTGGGAAATTATAGTCGTTTGTATCCAACGCTGGGGTAGTTGGGTGCGGGCACGAGAGAGCTGAAATGCGGAGTTCAATGGAAAGCGAGAATTGTGAATTTTCGTGGTCACACTATACGGGATGAACTGGGCACTGGTCGAGCGTGCTAATCTGCGTGGTGTGTCGCGTGTGATTGGGCAGACGCCGTTGTCCAATTTTCCGGTTGCGACGGCGGCATTAGTTGGACGGACAACGTCGCTTAGTAGCATACGTATATTTCAATTGAAGTCCTCAATACAGTTTGATTGACAGTATGTCTTTATTTAATAAATAAATTAATGTTGGTGAACATTTTACACAGCGCCATCTAGCCCCAAAGTAAGCTAGACTTATCTTGTATCATGGGAACCAGACAATTGATGTAATACTTATATACTTTTTTTAAATACCTACATATAATACGAATTGATACCCAGACACAGAACAAAAATCTATATTCGTCATACAAATGTTTGTCCTGCGTGGTAATCGAACCCACGGCAGCATTGAAAGCAGAGTTACTACCAACTGAGCTGTTAGGCCAGTCATTTATTTAACAGGAGGCAACCCTTTCATGTTGTAAATTCGGATTTGGTATTACACACGAGACAACATGAGTCGATATATCTCCAAGTCTCAGAATGACGGGTGCAATGCAATGTGATTTGAGTCTTCCCATACATAGGTAAAGGAGGACCCACGATCTAAAACTTTTGTTTGGCCGTTCAAAATAAGGCAGGCAAAAAAAAATTCATTAAAAAAAACTGTTTCTCTAAATCTCTTACAAAAGTATTTGTATTAGTCTATTAGTTCTCAGTGAACAATATTTCAGTTTTCTAAAATTTTCCATATTCCTATATATGAAAGTATTATTTAATTATGAGAACTTGTGTACGTTTCTATATTAATTATTTACTCTCTAATTTAAAAAGGTCAAAATCACCGAAAATCCAAAATAACGCAATGGAACCAAAAAGTGCCTGAAATTCCGCTAAAAACACAAACCACGTAAGGCAAATGGCAATTTGTATTCGCAAACAAATCTGGTGCGTGCAAACAGCGATGCAATCCAGTTCACTAATGATTGTTTACTGTGGGGGCAGCTAGTTACCCGTTAATGCAATATTAATGCAATTCATTAAACGTGCAATTCAAGGACCCTTCGGCAATTCGGAGTTGTCGGAAGATGGATTGTCATTTTATAGGTTTTTGAGTTTAGTGAGCTTGGAGTGTTTCTTTTTTTGGTTAGTTATAAAGTAGAACTGAACCAAAAAATTAGAATTCACATCTGATATTTTCATACAATTCATTTACGTCATTAGGACTTTTTCTAACCGAAATAATCCGTGACTTTATTCCAGCCTATTTCAAGAATATATGACATCATAATAAAATATACTTTTCTACGTGACCACCTTGCTTTTCAGACATAGCTGGGATGAGGCAAGACCTCTCTGAAGAAAGAAATTGGTCAATCAAAACATGAGGTACAAGTGACCACAACTTCTAGTGTCCCATTTCACAGAAGTGGTTCTAGAACTCAAGAACCATAACCTAGTTCCATAATGAAACTAGTTAGCATTAACGTGTGTAACACAATAATGTGAACTTCAATAGTCTGGTTCAAACGCAGTAGTCCCAAAATTGGAATCACAACTAAAAATGGAACTAGAACGAAAAATCGCATCCATTGTTCCATCATGGAACCAGTCCATAGTATCACTACAAATGAGCAATAGAACTCTCGCCAAGTTCTTCCGGGGAAGTACTGCCACCATGCCCATTTCTGCCACCAAGCAGTAACGGGTTCGCGTTACTGTGTTCCGGTTTGAAAGGTGTAGTTGCCGGTGAAATTACAGGCACAAGAGACATTCCACCTGCACGTCTCAAAGTTACGGGCACATACGATGCGACTTGGGTCTTGTCGTACCTAGTAAGGGAGGAGCCAAGTCGCATCGGTTGTTATGGGCAGAGGTTACCACTTAACACCAGGTGAGCCGTCGGCTCGTTCCGTAACTGTATCACATAAAAAAAAACCAAAGACGGCCTAGAACTTCGCATAAATCTTTTTACTGACGAGAGTCGCTATGTCATATAATTGGAAACTTCTCTTATGGTATACCTACTACAAAGATTATACGGCAGTTACTGGAGCTATGAAAGTCATGTTTATATTAGCTACCTTGCTGCAATTATTTTCTAAAGGCGTTACTAATGTGAATAGTACAAAATAATTAAATATCGATCTGTATGATCTCTATGATGACTATGATGAGTCTATTATCCTCAATGGTAACGGATAGCGTGGTGGCCCAGTAGCACACTTCCCAAATTTCAATCCGTAGCTCGCTGAACCGAATCCAAAACGTGCACCAATTATTTAATTACAGCAATATGAACAATAATTTCTTGTCAACAGAACGAAGACTTGAATTTAATAAGCCCTTCTCGGAATCCTTTCTTTCCAGGTGGAAAACAAAAATATTGAGTAATACAATATAATACGAACCAAGCATTTCCATGACGTAATCTAAACCTCCCAAGCAATTTCGTAACATTATCAAATTACTTATATTAAGTTATTAAAATAAAACAGCAACGTTGGCACAACTTCTAATTTTACATGAAACTTGAACTTTTCTATATAATTGTTACAGCATCGAAAAAATAATATAGGACAAATCGAGACCGCCTGAGGGCCCCATTACGCAATCAAAGTAAAAATATATGAGGCGAAGGAAACGAAACCAAACATATGCCGGGGTAAATATTTGGACGGAACTCCCCTCTCCCTGCGGACTTCTCCCCGTATTACGTCACATTGTTCTCGCATCGATTAGCAACCCCGTGACGTCGGGTTTCATAACGTTTGAATCACAAACG
Source organism: Chesias legatella (assembly GCA_947359385.1). Lineage (NCBI taxonomy): Eukaryota > Metazoa > Arthropoda > Insecta > Lepidoptera > Geometridae > Chesias > Chesias legatella. Next base: position 3,630,869 of record OX375778.1, on the reverse strand, counting down.
CAATAGTATTTGCAGTCGCTTTATATATGTCTGACTGACTAGTTTATTGGCGAATTTGTTGTTTTTTGCTTACGAGTTTTAAATATCAGTAGGACTTGGGCTAAGTTCGCCCGGAGAAGTACTGCTAACACACCTGGTAATCTGCCGCCAAGCAGTGATGCACTCGTGTTGATGTGTTCCGGTGGAAGGGAGTGGGTGCCGGCGAAATTGCAGGCGCATGAGACGTAACATCCTCGTCTCGGGGTGATGGATGCAACGCAATGCGACTTGAGTCATCTCATACTCTGGTGGGGAGGGCTTGAGTCGTATTGTTGTCGTCCATGGGCGGCGGTTACCACTTAACATCAGGTGGGCCGTCAGCTCATGCTATTAACTAAATAACATAAAAAAAACGATTACGCAAAAGTTTCGAAAGTATTTCTTTGGATTCACTATCAATTAACTGTTTTCTTTCGAGTTTTGCAGTATTTTTCCATTGTCATGCAGAGATTTCAATAACCGGGCAGATTTGCAATATTGACTATAGTGACCGTGAGAATCTCACTACGCTGTGACTCCCTGATAGCAAAAAAATCGTAGAAAAAATGTACTCCAATTGCTTGCCCCGGGGTATATAATAGTGATTGAACTAACCTGTCAGTCCCATGTTAAGTGGTTTTGAGGGAACCATACAGCCATTGTCCGGGCAACCAGTAGCGTGTTTTCTTGATAAATGTTTGATTTGGGAATATTTGCTAATCTACCCACGTTATAATGCCTGAGTGTTTGCGCTATATTTTTTAGATCGTAAAATATTTTTATAGGACGGAATTTCATAAACTTTTCCAGTTCATGTATTTTTTCCTGGCTTTTTTCCGGTTAATATTGTTATAAGAATAATAAACTTGTTAAGCGTGTGTTGGTGTTTATTTTGGCTGATGTTTCCATTTCGTTCTACAATATTTCTACGTTGTACGTAGTTACTTTATGCTCTGGTTTTTACGTTTTTATATAACAACTGAATCGATTCTTATACATCCGATGTTGTTTCGGATAGTGTTATATTACTAGATTTATTTAAACGCGCAATTTATGTTTAGTTTTGGATTATTTTAGAATTGTATTTTTTCGTAACTTCATCGGCATAGCGACGCTGTTTTGACTTAAGTCCGAAATGTTACAAACGTCCTGAAAAGTTATGAAATGTGGTTTTTACAGTCTGTAAACCTGTGAAAGCCTCAGCAAGGTCCTTCAAACAAGTCGTGCCTAAGCGCCACCGCAAAGTCTAACCCCTCCAACCCCTATTTCATTCACCATGTAAACCTACCATTCTTTCCACAATTATATGCAAGGGCACTAATACAGAGACACCCAAACAAACGCTTTGTCAGATTCACCTGTTGGTTCAATAGGTCAATGTTAGCAAGGAGTTAGAAACAGACTTTTGTGGCGGTACGCGCTATTGTCGCGCGGACAATGGGACGTATGCGCGATTCAATACGGATGCGACTTGCTCGATTGAAATTGAGAGTTGTGGAGTATGTGAGTCGTACCTTTTAGTTGTCGTTTTAAAGTAGGAATGAATAGAACAACGCAACTGGAGCGAATTGTATTTTTAGAATAGAAGTTGTGCCTCGTTCGTCCGGCAAATACTGCCACCAAGCAGTACGTAAGGTAATCGCATCACTATGTTTCAGAAAGAAATGTATGAGTATTATTTTATTTTGTTTATAATTTTAAGAAAGCTAACTTCGCACTCTCGACATAAATACAGACTTATGAAAAACAAGCAACACTTTAAAATCCTTATTTATCTTTATTCTTTATTTTATACAGATAATAAAATACAAGGTGAGAAAATAATACATGCATAAGGTGAGATTACCTAACCCTAAGAAGAGTTCTCTTCCAGCAAACCTTTGAGGTTAGAGAACAGCAGTTACATAAAGGTAGGGAAATGTTGGGTTTATGTGACATCTGCACATTCTACTCTCAAAAAAGGAACATGGGATATTACTAGATATATAAATAACACAAAAATGGAGTCTGATCCGAATTGATACATGTTTTGTTTTATATTTGAAATGAAGTTTATTCTTAACAACAACTATTACTAAATATCAAAAATTAAGGGTTAGGACATACCAGATCCTATGATTATGTTTTTCATTGTCATTTTATAGCTTAATTAATATTTTTCCCCTAACGTTTTAGAATATAAAATAGTTTTCTTTTTGTCTTCTTTAGAAAATTGCGTGGAATTTGCTTAATACGCAAGACTACAACGTCATCCAAAAACTTAAGAATAAATTTAAGTTTAGCTTTACCCCCTTTCGGGGTTGTACATTATTCTATATACACACTGTATATTTGTGATGAATATTGAATAATAGTTACACTAAACCTATGTACTAGTTCCAATTTTCACATGAGTAAATCTCAAATTAATCACTCAATCACTCACAGCCGTCCCATACAAGGTATGTATTGAATCGCCACAGCCAGGCACAGGCATTACCCATTAATTAATCGCTCTACGCTAATTATACGAGTACAACTCGAGTGCCCACGACGTCACCAACACAAAGGGAACCAGATATGTAACATATGTATGTCGACTGGCCTCTAGCTCAGTTGGTAGTAACCCTACCTTCTGCGCTGTAGGTCGTGGGCTCGTTCCCCACCCAGGACAAACATTTATGTGACATTTTTAACATTGATGTTTGTTCTGTGTCTGGGTAAAAAAGTATATAAGTATTATATCACTTGTCTGGTTCCCATGATACAAGCTATGCTTAGCTTACTTTGGGGCTAGATGCCGCTGTGTGAAATGTCCACCAATATTTATTTATTATTATTTATATGTGGTCAGACGTTGTGTTGATAGTAAAAGCTCAAGTTAATTATATTATTTGGATTTGACAAATATACAATGTTTCTCAAGGGATTTGATGTACAGTTGCTAGGTTTTCAGACGGTACACTTATGCTAACTTTTGGGAAATTGAGATTACAATGTATATAAAAAATGCTTCAACTACGTACAGGTCCCCTAACAGCTCAGTTGGTAGTAACTCTGCCTTCTGCGCTGTAGGTCGTGGGTTCGATTACCACCCAGGATAAACATTTGTGTGACGAACATAGATGTTTGTTCTGTCTCTGGGTGTTGATATGTATGTCTTTACATACAAAAAGAATATAAGTCTTATATCAGTTGGCTGATTCCGATGGTACAAGCTATGCTTAGCTTACTTTGGGGTTAGATGGCGCTGTGTGAAATGTTCACCAATACTTATTTATTATTATTGGTTTTATTTTTTCCGCACATTATCACAGAAAATACAAAATTAAAAATGGGCTTATCAGCTGTTAATACGCTTTAGATTTCAATATTATTACAGGACTTACATCAGTGGCATCTCGCAGGAGATATTGAACGCTGATTCGAGCATGGATCTTGGAACAATGCTTTGTCCCGACTGTGATTGGACACGCTCAAAGGTGGAATAGATTTCTGACAAATTACCTCAGGAGTCTAATAGGACATCGGATGCTAAAGCATAGTGTAAACCAAAGCTTACCTCAAATGAACCGATCTTGATGCTGGTATTTCAATGCTCTCATCATCAATGCTTTGAGTCTTCAGTGCTATTATATGTCTCTGACATTATAATGAAAATATAATTTACCCAAATAAGAATTACTGAAGGATTCGTGAATGATATTTAAAGGTAATCATAAGATCTATGGGACTAATATCTACTGTCAGTATTTAAGCAAATAATAAATAAACTGAAATTACATAAAATAAGATACAGTGGGAGCATGGCATAAAGGACGAAAGTGGCATAAAATTTGACAGGCTTCAGTTGGTCGTAAGTTGTGCGCTGGAGGTCGTGGGTTCGGTCCCCAATCAGGACAAACATTTGTGTGACCAACATAGATGTTTGTTCTGGCTAGATGGCGCTGTGTAAAATGTCCACTAAAGGCGTGTAGGCGAACTTACGAGAAACAGTTTGTGTTATATCAAATAAATTATATTTACGTAAAAATTTACGAATGGTAATATTGTCTAACTCGTATGTGAGATGAATCTTGCTATATATGAAGGACCAAGATTAACGGAATATATTACTTACCTAGGCCTACTTACCTACTTACCTTCCTCCGTCAATATTTCCGTTACATACATCAATTACACTACATCAATTATAATTGCTTACGGTTCCTAAAAACACTCCAATCTTCTTTACCTCGTGTATTTTCAATACGTAGCTTTAAAGAGGAGCTCAGCGGAGTCTATTCGTCTGTTTCGACGTTTGTACCCGTCTATTGTGAGATGAGATGCGACAAAATAGTCTTGATAATGGTTTTAATTCTTTTTAAATCTTATTTGAGCTGCGGTTTGAAGATAATTGCCCATATTTCACATAAAATGAAACTTGTATTTGAAAGTGGGGCCAATAACATTTTTGATAATTCATTAAGGAGTTGAAAAAACTTATAATATAATAATGAATTATATAATTTACATTATTGAACATTGTAATAAAAACTTATTAATGCAGATGATTCAGACCACTTCTGCGGACAAACAAAAATAATTCAAGAGTGCAAGTCACACAAAACACACTTTATAACTATTTATTTACAGTATTAACCATTCAATCGCGTTCGCATTCTCGCGAAAAAAAAGGAATCCCTCCATTAGGGGTTTCTTGTCTGTTCTTCCCCATGGAGGGTCGGATAGGGTTTGAACAGGCGTCAAACTTATCGATAAGTAAGCGTGACCTTATGTTTTGAATATTGACGTTTCCAAGCCATTTCTTTATGAATTCTATGGAAATAAAGTTTTTGACTTTGACTTTGACTTTGAATAAGCAATATTAATCAAAAACAAACATCCATACTTTCCTCTCATCACCTCATGGCGCGCCATGGCGGTGTGCTATCTACTAGGTACTGCCCTACTGGGCAGTCGATATCAAGTGTTCAATCCGGATTAATCTGTGATATAATAATCAGCTTTACGTAATATCCGCATCCGTTTTAAGGAATTATTTGTGCCTGTCACTTTTTTTTTTTTTTACTTTAGTCACAAAAGTATCTTTTGCTAAAAGTATCAAAATACTCAGTCGCATTAGACCTAGCCGTCGGTACGGATGCTGCGAAAAATAAATGCACCCGTGGCGGGCTAAACGGGTAATGCAGCTCGTTATTATCGTAATAATGCACAACAGACTAAATAAAAAATATTTTCGTGAACCTACATTTTTCGCATACGGCCCGCGCTCTGCGTTTCATCCAACTTTGTACAAGTAAAGTTATGAGTTTGATATAATCAAGGAACTGTTTCTAGTATTAAATTAAATGGGAAATGCGGAATCATGCTTTTTCCGTATGGGAGAATTAAGTTTTACTTTTACGATCGAATGAATAGTGGAGTAGTAGTAGTAGAACTTATGCCAATTTCATCCGGGGAAATACTGTGACCACACCCATTTTTACCGCCTCATGCCTGCCACCATACATGCGTAGAAGGGGTGTTCTATATATACATTATATTATATTTTTGTGTGTATGTAACAATAAAATTACGATTGCTACTGAGGATGTGTGGGACAGTTCCTCAGTAGCAATCGTAATTTTACTAGCCCGATTTATATTTTTTGATTTAGATTACACTGTAATCGCACCGAGTTTTATGTTTGTATGCATTACTCTCGTTCATGGTAGAGAACACAAAGAAAGCTCCAATCTTTTTTTCCAATGCGATTGGCATTGAATAAATTAATAAGACTGGTGTTACCAAAAAGCGTTAAGATTTTAAAAACATAACGCTTTAACGCTTAATTTTACTAATCATCAAATTTTCGTACCATGGGGCTTGAAATTAAATTGATTCTTAAGGAGTAAACTCTAAATAGGTTAAAAATGCTTTTATCGTTTGGGGGTTATATTATTACTATTTTTGTGACATACATACATATTTTGTAAAATTTTAACCAGCTACCTATTACTCTTCAAAAGACACAGTCATTTAAATGTAGGACCAACAAAGGGACTGACGGCTGGAGACATGGAGACACGTACAGCTTTGGCTTCGTAACAGGGTCCATTGAGGTCCTTTGAGTACGGACCCTAAATGTGACAAAATCTATATTTAGCCCAAGATTCATCAAAATAAACATTTCAACATGAATTAAAACATTCAACACCCATACTGGTCCATTTTCCACATTTTGACCTTTCAGTGCGAAAGTTTAATGTCAAAGCTTTGAGGAAAACAGAAAATACGGCTTCACGTGACGAATGCGCCTTGACAGGCCATCAGTCTGAGCACGATCAAACCATTCACTCACATCAAGAATAATTATCCAATTTGTCATTTTAATGTCACATGCCGTCACGTAGAGGAAGAGGAATAAAATTATTTAAAACTAGCTGCGCCCCGCGGTGTTGCCCGCGGTGAATAAGTAATCCCACGGGAACACTGCACTTTTCCGGGATCAAAGTAGCCTATGGTTAATCCAGGATATAAGCTACCTTGGTACCAAATTTCATCCAAATCCATACAGCCGTTCGAGCGTGAAAGAGTAACAAACATCCATACAAACTTTCACGTTTATAATATTAGTAGGATATATTTAATCCAACCTGAGAAGTAAAAACTACAAATCGTCGACGTCGGAATAACTCAAGCGTCTTTGCCTTTTGTGTTTAAAATAAAAAAAGATTTAAATAAAAAAAGGAACGTTATTTTGTGCGACGGTTCAGTCATCCGCGCGCTTCGGTCAGTAACACGTCTCAGACGGTACTTCAAATTTACTTAGCCCTCGACAGTGAAACTAATGATAATTTGATACTGAGCTTTGGTTGCGAGTGGTATGCGGATTATCAGCCTATAAGGGACTGATAGTCAATTTAAATCAACATTACCCACGAATCGCAATCAAAAGAAACTCATTTTATTATCATTAGTTCAACAAATTTAAATTTTATCCTTTAGTAGAGTAACCATCATAAGCAAAGAACACTTTTCCCCTGGTAAATAAAATTCTTTATATTAAAAAATTTATAACTTAAATATATATTTTTTTTTTCCTTAAAGGTACAATTATCATAAAATATTGAGCAGTAAAATGAGTCACATAATATAATTGCATACGAATAAATATTAATAGCTTATTAATAGCCTTAAAACTAAATGAAATAAATAATTTTCAATAAATTTTAACCCCAAACAATAAAACATTACGTTTTACCATCACACTGTCCGTAAACTTATTCATCAAGACTTTGCATGAAAGCTTTAAAAAAACATACACAGTTATTTTGATCATCATTATAACCATTATAAAAGTAAAAGTCAATATAACTCGAAACAGCCTATGTACAGATAAAGAAACTCGTCTCTAATATATAGCGCACGCAGGTCATACATAAGTATGTGTTGACAGTACATAGGTATCTGACATGCCGCGGAGCTCCTCGTGCATAGTCTAATGATGCCGCTCAATTCAAGAGCTGAAGCGGGAAAGTAAGCAGTAAGTATAAGAGTTATACAGAGGGTCTACTTCTCCATGACCACGCTTGAGGGCCGTATGACGGGATAGCTTTAATACAATCGATAACAAAACATTTTAACACTATTTAACCACAGTTACTGATTATTTACATATTTTTGTTACTGTTTTTAATTAAATTTCCTAAATTTGGACAGACTGATTGACCAATTTAGTTTAGTTATAGTTATTTAGATAGTTTAGTTTTTTAGTGGAGGAACACGTTAATGAACAAATTTTCGTGGTTTTTTTTGGTTAATTTAATTATTTACACCTTTTTTAAGCCTCGTCAAAAACACGTTGTCTTCTTCCTGGGTTGAAGAATACAGTAAAACAATGTCTATCTACCTATGTAATAAAAAAAATCGACTGGCCGCACAGTTTTTTTTTTATGTTAATTATATGCAAACAGGCTTACGGCCCGCCAGATGTAGCGCGGTCACCGCAGCCTATTGACGTCAGCAACACCGAGAGCATTACTGCGTTGCCTAATAACGGAATTTTATATACGGAACTCATAATATTGGGCATCACATCTCTCTCCACATACACCACGTCCACGCATTCCTGACGAAGAATGATGCTTTCGGCTCCTCGCGCGAGTAGGTAGTGCTTTGTTCGAGTGATTAACTGCCTCGGTGCTAAGCCCTTCAGCTAATGAGTCGACAACCAGTATTAATCATTGTGACGAACCGGACCGTCTGACGGACCGTGGGTGGTTGCCTTACGTACCTAACGTCGGTACGATCAATGAAACTGGGATTTCTATCTATAATCTATCTAGAGAACCATACAATATATGAACTCGAAAATGTCTAGAAACAAAATAACGGGCACATGAGACGTTCAACCTTTACGTCTCGCAGTTACGAAGAATACTTTTTTTAAATGAACTTTGATGGACAATTTATACAGTTCCATCTAGCCCCAAAGTAAGTTAAGCATTGCTTGTATCATGGGAACCAGACAACTGATGTAATGCTTAAATACTTTATTGTAAATGCATACGTATACATACACGCACAGAATAAACACCTAGGTATGTTCGTCACACAAATCTTTGTCCTGGGTTGGAATCGAACCCACGGCCTACAGCGCAGAAAGCAGGGCCAGTACCAACTGAACTGTGAGGCCAGTCTTGGAGCCTACTATGTGTGGAAGTCGTATTGAACGCAAGAATTATGCCATTTTTTTACAGCTATTTTTATATCCCTACTGGTATGCCTTGATGAATAGCAGATGGCATGAACACCCATATACACAAATAAAACATCTAGAGGAATATACCGGGGCCGGGGAACGAATCGGGAGTCCTCGCTCCAAGCCGACCTTACCACCTTAGCCAAGGAACCATCAATAAATTGAAAAGTGAAAAATTTATAGTAGCGTTGAGGAAAATATGATTAATAGGCCATCAAACTGTGGGGGGTTGCTGGCGAGTCACGCTCTAGGTACTGCGTGACACCACAGCACAATGCTGTCACACTATAATACAAATGTCAGGAAATTATTCCTTAAACTGGTAAACTCAATCATATAAATGACAGCCACATCCAGAGGCATATAATAGTATTTTTGGATTACCTACATTTTTGAAACACACAATTCGAAGTGTGTATTTAGAACGCTCGTAAATATTTTTTATATTCAATTAGAATTATTTTCCTAAACCATTTTATGAACACCTAGAAACAAAACGTGATTTGTATTTCAAAAACACTTAGAAGTGGCGGAATAACCAGCACAGTATTCTGTGTTTAAGATCTTCGTTCAGTCATGGATGTAACTATACATTTTTACTGCAACCTAAACATGTATTCTCCAAGCCAATCACTCCAATCAGGGCGTGTGGGGCACGTTTCAGGAACGGTACCAATCGTGCTGGTTAATTACCATAATTAATTAGATCCCACGGCACGACGCGGTGAGAATAGACGATTGATGTCGGCCACATATCGCCGTCACGAGGTGACGAGAATTTTTAAAGGCAGTCATTAGAGGTTTTTTTATGTCCGGTGGATGATACCGCCGATCAATCATCATAACGAAACACGCTTCTAAATCGTCGATAATTGTTACGGTGTATTAAACCTTATGCGTATTGAATGTAACATTATTTCTAAATATAATTTAAGTGACCTGATATTTACTGCTATAGACAAAAATTCCGACACATACTAGAACTATCTCCTTTTATTGTACATTAATTTAATTAAAATACTGATTTCTTAAAGTTCATAAAGCTCTCTGACATAAATATCGCATATTTTGGGAAAACAAGCTAGCATTAAGAAGCTAGCATTAAAAACAACGAACGTAATCTTCTTCTCTAGTCTAGTTCTAAAATTGGTGATGGGATGTAAGAGATGTCAGGTATTGGACCTGAGGAAATTGGTGAGACCTAGGAGGAAAATTTAAAGGCAAGATTATGAAATTTTGCCACTTCAATGTAGCGTTATCCCAACACTTGTCCCATAGCATGACTGATGTAAATATACACTTCTTATAATATCTTGAAAAGAACTGCGAAGTCGAAATAAGTCATATCTTTATTATATTCCTATTGAACATGCATAAAACCAATAACGTAGTGATAAGCAAGCACTTGCGTTCAATTAGCGGTCGTGGGCGGGCGGTGGCGGCGGCACGCGTGCACTCGAGCACACTCCGCCCGCCCTACGAGTCATTACCACATACTAATTAATTACAGGGAAAAATACTGACGCCTTCAACTCAAGGGGTTTGGAGCTATTTTTGTACGTGAAGAACGTGGTTTCGATAAAAAAGATTACTTTCGAAAAAATAATTGCCTTTTTAATTTTGTATAAATTATATCTAGAGCGTGGTGGTCTAGCGGTACTAACCATAAGTTTCAACCCGGAGGTCACCGGTTCAAATTCTGACGTGCATGAGTTTTTTCGATTGAAAGATTTATGTGCGCAATACCACGTTCTCAACACGGTAAAGGAAAACATCGTGAGGAAACCGACATGTCCTAGAACTAAGATTTCGAAGACATGTGTCAAGTGCACGAAAGGAGCCTCTTTCAGGCTTACTTAAAATCCTTTCACCACACTGCTTAGAGACAGCCAGTGACGAGAGTAGAAGTAGTACTATTCTATACAAAATCTAAGACATCTATTCTTTGATCGCAACCATGTTCATAATCGCTTACAAATAGGAATTGATATTGGCATTGGCATTCCCCTACGCCTCCTTCACCGTCGATTAACCGTGGCTGTATTTATTTAGGGCCCCGATGACTTCCGCGGTGGACCTTTAATGTGTCCACTGAGAAATGATGTAGACAAGACTAAAATATGGACAATAACATATGTGTTTTTGTTGATTGATTAATAAAACTGAACTTAAACACGGACATAAGATTGATTCGGATGTGATCAATTTTAATATTCTTTTTTTTTATGTAATTGAAGTCACGGAACCAGCTGACGGCCCACCTGATGTTAAGTGGTAACCGCCGTCCATAGACCAGCAATATGACTCAAGTCGCATTGCGTTGGCCCTTCCACCGGAACACAACAACACGAGTGCATCACTCCGGCAGATTACCAGGTGTGGTGGCAGTACTTCTCCGGGCGAACTTAGCATAAATTCTATTGCTACTTCGGGTTGCTCCTTTTGCACCACCCGGGAGACACGTGTATGGATTCAAAAGGGTAATCGTATATGGACCGAGAATGAATGGTCATGTGATAGTACTTTCACGGCTGCTTCTTATTCAGATTAAACTTTTAATTATTTACAGCACGGTACGACTCTATAAATTCCAATGAGACAACATACAACTACTTTATTGCGATTTAATTCTTAAAGAAATATTTCATAATCGAATGAACTTATAAATTACAATAATATTCGTACTTATAAAAAAATCTGACTTCTGTTCACACCCTATCTGTCCCTCCATGGAAAAAACTGACAAAACAAATGTTTCTCGTTCAAATGCGTAGTGACCTCTGCTTTGTGACACAGCTCCGACAGTCCCTAAAACAAACACACAAATCATGTGACCCACACCGTAAGTTCCACAACACGCTTCTTATCAGGATTATTTAGTATCGGCCGGCGGCGGCGGGCGGCGGCGGGTGGCGGCGCGGCGATCGGAATATATTGCCGATTTCCGGCCACCGCTGGCGAGTAATACGCATCCGGAACGCCCACGGCACGCCCCGTGAACGCGTAACTTACGCTTGACGCATGTCTTGCTAACTGTGCTCATAAACTACTATGAGTCTTCCGTGGATGATTCTGGAGAATAAGAGGTATTTTTTCCTGAGAGACTGGCCTCACAGCTCAGTTGGTGGTAACTCTTCTATGCTGTAGGTCGTGGGTTCGATTCCCACCCAAGGCAAACATTTGTATGACGAATATAGATGTTTGTTGTGTGTCTGGGTGTCAATATGTATTATATGTATTTACCAAAAAAAGTATATAAGTATTATATCAGTTGTCTGGTTCCCATGATACAATGCTTAGGTTACTTTTTGCAAAAAGTCAACGGATCTTTTATGGGAAATTGTGTACACTTTTATAATAAACTTCCTGAACAAGCAACGAAGCTTCCGACCCAAAAATTCAAGTCATACATAAAGAAGGGTCTGGTAAGTAAAGCTTATTACACTGTAAATTATTATATAAATGATAAATCCCCATGGTCTGATGTCGCTCTGCTCAACGACACACAAAACATCCTGTAATAGTATATTATGTAGTCATAAATGTAACATAGACCTAAGTACTCAATTGTTACAAGGATCGTGCTCGCGAAAAGAAAGGAATCCCTCCATTAGGGGTTTCTTGTCTGTTCTTCCCCATGGAGGGTCGGATAGGGTTTGAACAGGCGTCAAACTTATCGATAAGTACGCGTGACCTTATGTTTTGAATATTGACGTTTCCAAGCCATTTCTTTATGAATTCTATGGAAATAAAGTTTTTGACTTTGACTTTGACTTTGACTTTTTGGGCTAGTTGGCGCTGTGTGACAATGTCCACCAATATTTATATTCAATATTTTCCAGGAGGTTGGGTAGCAGAAGACGAGCGAATTTTCATATGATATATCTCACTTGTCACTCCTTGGTACCTCCATGGGCTCGTTTCACAACAGCCCAATCGCGCGCCGTCGTGCGATAATCTAAACTTAGCTTTCTATATCACTAGCTACGCCCCGCGGTATTCCCTGCGGTGAGTAAGTAAACCCACGGGAACACTACACTTTTCCGGGATCAAAGTAGCCTATGTGTTAACCCAGGATATAAGCTATCTTGATACCGAATTTCATCCAAATCCATTCAGCCGTTTTAGCGTGAATGAGTAACAAACATCCATACAAACAAAATTTCGTGTTTATAATATTAGTAGGATTGCATAGTGATTTTTAACCGGATACAGATAATACGGGCATTTAAGGCAGTATTTTATTAATTCATTTTAATCGATATCCATAAAACGCCGTTACTGATTTATAAATAATTAATATAATAAATAAATATTGGGGAGATTTCACACAGCGCCATCTAGCCCCAAAACAAGCTAAGCATAGCTTGTGTTATGGGAACCAGACAAGTGATATAATACTTATATACTTTTTTTATGTAAATACATACATATTAACACCCAACACAGAACAAACATCCATGCTCGTCCCGGGTGGGAACCGAACCCACGACCCACAGCGTAGAAGGCAGGGTTACCACCAACTGAGCTATGAAGCCAGTCAAGCTCAGATATAGATCAATAACTTGTCTTTACATCTGCAACTCCATCTAAGGTAGGACTGGAGTCACAGGAGAGTATCAAAACTTGTGCCAACAATTTTAAGGTTAACTATTAATATTTGTCGAAACTGTATAGTGGCCGGTAGCGTAGGATGTCATTAGCCGGGGCCAGCGATGGGGCGACATTTATTTTACGGTTTCCGGCTATAAAAGTGATCCACTGCTTGCATTCTGCAGCGTTGCCCACTGCCCGGCACGCAGACCGAGATTGCTAGAAGTGGCAACCCCATATTTCGTTATTCTATGATACTCATTTTAGTAATCACGGAACATAAGCAATGCAAATGTTTTATAAACTTGAAATATATTTTCATCAGTTTATTATAAATCTATGCTCTTTAAAATCTCGTTTCTAAAGAGAGCGCAGGGTTTACGTTTAGACTGGTTATAGGCGTAAAAAGAAAAATATAAAGATATGTTATATTTCATATATATATATAAATCTTTATATATATATATATGAGTATATAAAAATAAAAAATAAAAATGAAAAATTATTTATTTCCTGTAACAGCAAAATACACTGAAAAGATTATGACTATTAAGTTCGCCCATGTACTTGTTTTACCTTGTGCAATAAAGCATTTTCTATCTATCTATCTATGACTAAGTGTACGGTGGTTAGGTGTATGTACTAGGTGGTACATGGATTACATGATACATACAACAATATAGACATGAATAATTTTCAGTAAATACTATAAATTATTTTTGCTTAACAATGCAATATGTCTTACTGTTACAGATTTCATATAATAATCTATTATAGATTCCTGTGATACCCACAGTAGAATAAATCTGTATGGTGGGCACCTATTATGATTATCGAATGATTATAGCCTCGGTTTATATATATAAAAACAGCGTATCCAGCATTTGTACATCTATGAAATCTGGCCACAGCCCATATCCCCACGGAAGTGATAAAGCTTTTTGGCTAAAAAAGCATTCGGGTGGCGATGGCGCGGAAGCAAAGTGGGAATGTTCTCCCAAGCCTACGTTAGGGTAGTCTACTGCTTCTACGTGCGTGTAAATATTAGACGTGGAAACATTACTAATACCACGTTCTCAGAACAGTGATGGAAAACATCGCCCGGAAATTGTCATACAAACAATTGTTGGTATAATTAACACGTGGGTATATCATAAAACCTTTTTTTATGTGATGTAGGTGATAGAACGAGCTGACGGCCCACCTGATGTTAAGTGGTTACCGCCGCCCATGGACAACAAAAATACGACTCAATCCCTCTCCACCAGGGTAAGAGATGACTCAAGTCGCATTGCGTTGCGTCCATCACCCCGAGATGGGGATGTTACGTCTCATGCGCCTGCAATTTCAAACCTAGACCGGTACATCTATCTACACTATTGTAAACAATAATTGTCCATATCATATTTTCTTTTAAATATATCCAACAGCCTAGTGTTGCAATTGGTAATCGTAGAGCCGTGTTTATTCCGGGATTGCCGGTTTGAGTCCCGTCCGTGCAGAACTTTTGGGGTTATTTAAAAAGAAATAACAAGCACTAATTAGTGTGAAACATTATAGATATTATTACTTTAGAATTGTCTTTTTTTTCGAGTGGCACAAATGCATCGATTATGGTGAAAGTTTTCTAAGTTTATGATTAGACTTACAAACGGGCCTTATAGTTAAATCGATATGTGGAAGAAAACGCAGGGAAAGCTATGGTCTTAAGACAAATTTTGTTACCAGTTAGTATGAATAACAGTATTTATGTTTGTATCCTATAAATATATTAAAGATATTTGTGAAAACATAATGCAATAAATAAATGCTTTGAAATTGAATTTGAGGGCGCTACTACGACTCTTAATTTGTAGTTATCGCTTAAGAACTTAAATCATCATGTTAATATGAATATGCTATTATCACCTCATTAATATATGTATCGTCTCGTCAGTAGGTAATGAATAAACATGTATTCACATTTTACAGTGACCGTGACCGGACAACATTACAATGGACCGTACAAATTGAATCAATGTCCTATTTCCGGCGAATCACATTCGTTTCCTTCTTACAAATGCATTAAATGAGCATTTTGTCGAGTCGCTCTAGTTGCAGCCTAATTTATTGATTGATTTTATTGAAGTGCTTTTGAATTCGGATATTAAGAGTGCTTATGAGAATTCCTTTGTTAGGATGTGAATTTTCAGCGAAGCTTATGTAGTAGATGATGCTGGTAGGGAATGGCATGGTAGGAGTTCGTAATAAAAGTTTTGATTTTTTGATAAACATGTTTTGCGCGGTGATTCGCCAGTTACCCTTAACTTGATATTGACATCGCCGTGAAACCGAGAAATCGGACCGCTTTAATATATGACGGCAATATGACTCAAGTCCTCTCCATTAAAAACGAGATGACTCAAGTCGCATCGTTGCGTCCATCAGATGTTACGTCTCATGCGCCTGCAATTTCACGGCAACACAAATGCATCACTGCTTGGTGGCAGATTACCAGGTGTGGTGGCAGTACTTCTCCGGGCGAACTTAGCACAAGTTCTACTGCTACTTGGGTTGCTCCTTTCGCACCACCCGGGAGACACGTGTAGGGATTCAATGGGTTATTTACCCAGTTATAATTTACCTACGGACGCGAGCAACATGGGCCCCAAATTCTCAATCAATTTTCTTATACAAACTACGTGCTCGGTAATCTAACTACTATCTATATAACTTACTATCACTTACCTAATTCGCCAGCATTCTATCCAAAACCTGCAAAAAAAGCATTAGGTTAACATAAGTATAAACAAAGCGTACCAATCACAAGATTAAATTCTCACAATAGTCAAATCCATTAACTAGTGACTACCGCACTCATTTTGGCAAAATATAAATAAGTCTTGATGTGGCAGTAATTTTGGAAAAGGTCCCTGAAAACGTTTTAACCAGATAATGGTAATTGTTAAGACAAAAAACGTATTATATTCGTGGCACTTTTTCTCACAAACATCAATACATTAATTATCCTGAAATATAAACCGTTAATACTAAGTATGTTTACTTATCAGTTAAGTAGGTAATAGATATGTAATGAGACAGAAATTTTGAGTTAGTAGAACAAACTTAAAGCAGAAATTAAAATATTATCTATTAAGTAATATCTGTTTAAGGCCACCTCCCTATTAAAATGTAAAATAATAATAATTTAACAACGATGATTTTATGTGATTAAAAGGTATTAATTTAGTATTATATTTATAGTTGGTTAATTTTCAGACTCATAGCATTGTCTCCCACCTTAGTGGTTAATTATGCTATTTTTAATATAACTTCATTTGTAAATTTTTAATATGATAAATAAAATAAAAAAAGAAGTTTAAAGTGATGATTGATGAAGACATTTTAGTAATCACGGAACATAAGCAATGCAAATGTTTTATAAACTTGAAATATATTTGCTCTCTGATTTCTTCAGGCAGTTTATTATAAATCTATGCTCTTTAAAATCTCGTTTCTAAAGAGAGCGCAGGGTTTACGTTTAGACTGGTTATAGGCGTAAAAAGAAAAATATAAAGATATGTTATATTTCATATATATATATATATTATATATATATATATATATATATATATATATATATATTCATATATATATATTTATATAATCTTTATATATATATATGAGTATATAAAAATAAAAAATAAAAATGAAAAATTATTTATTTCCTGTAACAGCAAAATACACTGAAAAGATTATGACTATTAAGTTCGCCCATGTACTTGTTTTACCTTGTGCAATAAAGCATTTTCTATCTATCTATCTATGACTAAGTGTATGGTGGTTAGGTGTATGTACTAGGTGGTACATGGATTACATGATACATACAACAATATAGACATGAATAATTTTCAGTAAATACTATAAATTATTTTTGCTTAACAATGCAATATGTCTTACTGTTACAGATTTCATATAATAATCTATTATAGATTCCTGTGATACCCACAGTAGAATAAATCTGTATGGTGGGCACCTATTATGATTATCGAATGATTATAGCCTCGGTTTATATATATAAAAACAGCGTATCCAGCATTTGTACATCTATGAAATCTGGCCACAGCCCATATCCCCACGGAAGTGATAAAGCTTTTTGGCTAAAAAAGCATTCGGGTGGCGATGGCGCGGAAGCAAAGTGGGAATGTTCTCCCAAGCCTACGTTAGGGTAGTCTACTGCTTCTACGTGCGTGTAAATATTAGACGTGGAAACATTACTAATACCACGTTCTCAGAACAGTGATGGAAAACATCGCCCGGAAATTGTCATACAAACAATTGTTGGTATAATTAACACGTGGGTATATCATAAAACCTTTTTTTATGTGATGTAGGTGATAGAACGAGCTGACGGCCCACCTGATGTTAAGTGGTTACCGCCGCCCATGGACAACAAAAATACGACTCAATCCCTCTCCACCAGGGTAAGAGATGACTCAAGTCGCATTGCGTTGCGTCCATCACCCCGAGATGGGGATGTTACGTCTCATGCGCCTGCAATTTCAAACCTAGACCGGTACATCTATCTACACTATTGTAAACAATAATTGTCCATTTCATATTTTCTTTTAAATATATCCAACAGCCTAGTGTTGCAATTGGTAATCGTAGAGCCGTGTTTATTCCGGGATTGCCGGTTTGAGTCCCGTCCGTGCAGAACTTTTGGGGTTATTTAAAAAGAAATAACAAGCACTAATTAGTGTGAAACATTATAGATATTATTACTTTAGAATTGTCTTTTTTTTCGAGTGGCACAAATGCATCGATTATGGTGAAAGTTTTCTAAGTTTATGATTAGACTTACAAACGGGCCTTATAGTTAAATCGATATGTGGAAGAAAACGCAGGGAAAGCTATGGTCTTAAGACAAATTTTGTTACCAGTTAGTATGAATAACAGTATTTATGTTTGTATCCTATAAATATATTAAAGATATTTGTGAAAACATAATGCAATAAATAAATGCTTTGAAATTGAATTTGAGGGCGCTACTACGACTCTTAATTTGTAGTTATCGCTTAAGAACTTAAATCATCATGTTAATATGAATATGCTATTATCACCTCATTAATATATGTATCGTCTCGTCAGTAGGTAATGAATAAACATGTATTCACATTTTACAGTGACCGTGACCGGACAACATTACAATGGACCGTACAAATTGAATCAATGTCCTATTTCCGGCGAATCACATTCGTTTCCTTCTTACAAATGCATTAAATGAGCATTTTGTCGAGTCGCTCTAGTTGCAGCCTAATTTATTGATTGATTTTATTGAAGTGCTTTTGAATTCGGATATTAAGAGTGCTTATGAGAATTCCTTTGTTAGGATGTGAATTTTCAGCGAAGCTTATGTAGTAGATGATGCTGGTAGGGAATGGCATGGTAGGAGTTCGTAATAAAAGTTTTGATTTTTTGATAAACATGTTTTGCGCGGTGATTCGCCAGTTACCCTTAACTTGATATTGACATCGCCGTGAAACCGAGAAATCGGACCGCTTTAATATATGACGGCAATATGACTCAAGTCCTCTCCATTAAAAACGAGATGACTCAAGTCGCATCGTTGCGTCCATCAGATGTTACGTCTCATGCGCCTGCAATTTCACGGCAACACAAATGCATCACTGCTTGGTGGCAGATTACCAGGTGTGGTGGCAGTACTTCTCCGGGCGAACTTAGCACAAGTTCTACTGCTACTTGGGTTGCTCCTTTCGCACCACCCGGGAGACACGTGTAGGGATTCAATGGGTTATTTACCCAGTTATAATTTACCTACGGACGCGAGCAACATGGGCCCCAAATTCTCAATCAATTTTCTTATACAAACTACGTGCTCGGTAATCTAACTACTATCTATATAACTTACTATCACTTACCTAATTCGCCAGCATTCTATCCAAAACCTGCAAAAAAAGCATTAGGTTAACATAAGTATAAACAAAGCGTACCAATCACAAGATTAAATTCTCACAATAGTCAAATCCATTAACTAGTGACTACCGCACTCATTTTGGCAAAATATAAATAAGTCTTGATGTGGCAGTAATTTTGGAAAAGGTCCCTGAAAACGTTTTAACCAGATAATGGTAATTGTTAAGACAAAAAACGTATTATATTCGTGGCACTTTTTCTCACAAACATCAATACATTAATTATCCTGAAATATAAACCGTTAATACTAAGTATGTTTACTTATCAGTTAAGTAGGTAATAGATATGTAATGAGACAGAAATTTTGAGTTAGTAGAACAAACTTAAAGCAGAAATTAAAATATTATCTATTAAGTAATATCTGTTTAAGGCCACCTCCCTATTAAAATGTAAAATAATAATAATTTAACAACGACGATTTTATGTGATTAAAAGGTATTAATTTAGTATTATATTTATAGTTGGTTAATTTTCAGACTCATAGCATTGTCTCCCACCTTAGTGGTTAATTATGCTATTTTTAATATAACTTCATTTGTAAATTTTTAATATGATAAATAAAATAAAAAAAGAAGTTTAAAGTGATGATTAGTATTTGAAATAAATTCTAATATTCAAGGACATTTTGTGTATATGTAGGTATATGCACTTGTTTCCAAAGTTCCCCCTATTAGAAAATTATTTAGTCGGGAGTCCATCGAACCCCACTTCTGCAATTAGTTGAACACAGAACAATGCGCAGTGATTTTTAAACGCTCACGCCATCTGCCGGGCAAAAGTAATACAGGCAAATTGCTTTTCTGTGACCTGCTAAAGGGAAAAATTATATTTGAAAAAAGATTTTTGAAAAATGTTGTCATTAAGATAATACATTAAAATCTAAAATGCGACTCGACTTATAAATGTCCTCAAAGCACGATGAATTCAACCAATTTCGTCCGACACATGTCATTCTTGTTGTTTCAAATACTTGTTGGCAGGTTTTTCAAGATAGATGTATTTTCAATGTGTCACCACAGCCACCATACAATAATTAACGACTAAAATAGGGAAATAGCTCTCGATATTTATGCATTTTTAATTTCAAACAGAATATGAAAGGCATTCAGCTTAATTTGCCAGCATTACGTACGCTTCGCTGTTTATCGGTGCCGAGAAATTAATATTTCGCAATACCAAAACTTCACGCTCAACTAGCCACCCCGGGGCCGCGGGGGGTCGCCAATCACTACACTCGGACGAATTGTCGCAGGTGAGCAAATACGCTTATATTTTTACCTTATACCTAATATCGAGAGATCAAACGTAGCCTTGACGACAAACACCGCGGGGATTATTGGTTCTTATTCTCAACGAGCTATATGTAACGCTCAAACATACGTTCTTTATATGGGTATGATGGTACAACATCCAGTCTATACAAAGGTTAGCTGGAAGAAAATGCTATTTAGCATTAAGTTCGCTTATGTACTTATTTTTACTTTGTGCATTAACGATTCTAGAGTTACACAGGATGTTTTACCGGACGAAACTTTACACGTACGGATAATTGAACTGATAAAATGAATAATGCAGAAAGGAGCCTCGTTTAGGTGCATTATAATCCTTTCATCACATGGTTTGACAGAGCCTGTGACAGGAATAGTAGTAGCAACCTTTAAAAAAAATGACTTATTTGTCAAATACCATTCTAAAAGTTATAACAGATCCAAATCGTTGACGGTAAAGAAAATAAGAATTTCCTATTTTCGATGTACTTTTCTAAATACTCAGGATTACCTGCTACTTCTATGGCTACTGGGACGGATCTTTGATTAATCACTGAAAAAATGTTTAACACATCCTAGCATCTAACTTGAAATTACTCGAAAGTTTTCATCATCTGCAAGAGAATTCAAGTAGCGGAGCAAAAGGAAAAATTTTAATTGCATAGTGTTGTCCTTTTAACCCACATTTAGCCTTTGTACGAGATTCCATTCCGTTGTTGAAAATAAGGCCCAACTTTTGGAGGGATTATCGCGAATTATTAACGTGCCATAAAGCACAAATTACATTGGCAACACGTGCCGCAACGTATGCAATATTGCTGGATGAAGCCAGTGGGTAACGCACTAAACAGTCATATTCTCATGATTAGATATTCAAACTCAGTAGAAAACTCTACCCAGAAGAACACTCCACATAAGGAAAAGTGACAAGAAAACATAATGCACATGCGATTAAAATCAAGGACTGCTTCAAGAGATTGCTTTCTCAAGTAGCTGGGTGGTCGCTATTTAGTTTCAGTTCAGTAATAATAACCTATTGTTATTTCATGAATGTACAGAATCACGACTCATAGCAGTTAAAATACGCATGTCTGATCAATTTTACACTGAAAATGGCATTCCACTGTATTTTCATAGGAAAAAATAAATGATTGTTAAAAGAGCCTGGGGTAGAAAACCATCCTCGCCAGGTTTATAGGCCAGGGATTCACATGAAATAGCAGATTAAACCTATTGCAACTTTCTAAAATCATTTTTTTCATAAAATCACATCCAGGTAATGTTAATAATTAATAATTCTAATTTTACAGCTAATAAGATAATCTATTAGCGCCAAAATAGCAGTAAAGATTAAATATCAGTTTAATCTCTCGTCTTGAGAATCGAGCCTATCCCGTACTTTCACAAAAGCTGATCTGAATTTGCCGCAACGCTTCCAGTGAAACTCATCTCCCACTCATCGATAGTGGCACTCTACATTAATTTCACAGCAATTATTAATGAGCAATTCGATAATTAATTGGTGCAAAAAGAGCGGGCCGTGGAATCGTGGGGATCCGCCGGGATCGCAGTAAATCACGCGCTCACAATGCCACCAGGTGGCGTCGGCGCGATAATGCCCGCGTTTAATTACGCGGAATAATTAGTGAACGGAATATTTTCCGGGCCCTAACTATCTCCGCCGTCTTCCGGCGATAACTAGGCGGTAATTGCGATCGACCTACCTCAGTTTAATAGGTGCTCGGCGCGATGACGCTATTTGTTAAGCGAACCCGAAAGAATGCGTTGAAAACAAGTGATTATGTATGTGGAAAGCGTGATTACAGCATTCGAATCGAATGAGGGTGTATTCTTGCAGTATTTTTTGTGCTGCATTAGCTATAGTCCACCAATATTTATTCACTTATTGACTTCGATGGCTCATTGACCATTCTTTTATCACGAATAACTCGGCTGAAACTTACTTCCAGTAACTCATTACGCAGTAACTCAACAGCCAGGACATATACGAACAAAATTACCAACAAGCCCGGGTGATATATAAGGTAACTAACACTGCAAATATAGCAAAAGCTACACACGAATTAGTCCACGGCTATTTCATTATGGTTAACGAAACCTTACACAGAATGCGTAGTAATCATAACGAAAGACATGACAAAACTAAGCTGAAGCCATAATTTTTATTATGTCTGGGCGTTTATATATTTACAAAAATAAAGGTATATAAATAGTATACAAGTTGTCTGGTTCCCATGATACCGACAATAATACCATGTCTGCTTTGGGGCTAGATGGCCCTGTGTGAAATTTCACCAATATTAAATTATTGTCGGTTTTTCGGGCGTATTTTTTCCACCTATAAATATTGAATATACATTTTCAAATGATAGTAAAAAATCATTTTTAGATGAAATAGGATAATTTAAATGGGTTTTTGGAAGAAACTGTAAGCCGCTTTATTTGTGGGAAAACAATGATGAGGTTACCACTTTTCAGTTCCTCTGGAACACAAGAGAGAGTATAAACCATACAAGGTAAAAAGTGAATCATTGAAGTTCTGCCTTCACCTTCGGGGAAAAGGCGTGAAAATATGAAAAATGTATATTTTCATATGCCTTATGATTAAAAAATAAAAGATTAAAATTTGTTGATATAATTCATATCATTATCTTATATGTATAATATAGTGTGTTTAGAATTACTTGGATCCGACCCGTTTAGCATATATTAATATTAAAAAAAATGGCAAAATATTTTTACAGAGTTCACTTGAATCTCAATCACGCAGCCGCAATTAATTTTAATTAAAATGGCGTAATCTTATATTTTCTTCATTAAAAATATAATTTTGCACAGTTTTTTCAGTATCTCTTATATATGTACTTGAGTATAAGCTCATTAGTAATTACGAGGGCTGGCGCGGACGCGTGGCTAAATATTTTCTCGAAACCACGCCACCCTGTCACAATGTAAGGTGTTATCAGAAAGATAACTTTGAGCATTTCTGACCCACGAGGTTCGATCAATCTGTTTAGCTTTACATTCACATTGCGTGAAAATTTCGATGTTGTTACGGTTCCGTGGTTTTGCACCATGCACAAAACAACATGGTCGCTGTATTTTTAGTTATTTTACATGCTAATAATATATATATTTTTAATATACAGGGTTACAGGAAAAGTCGTGCTAGATCCGTTAAGGGCGTGGAGTACCCATCATTTCTGACTTATTTCACTATGAAACACCCTACCCTAAACTTAACCCTTTTCGAGATATTCGACTTTTAATTTTTTATTGAATAATGCCGATTTTTAGGCTACGAAATTTATTTTTGTTTATTTTGTGTATCTTATTATTATTATTATTGCATTTTTACATGTGTAATAAGATGCTTTAGGACATCAATCATTAAAATAGTGCATAAGTTAATTGAATAGACCGTAGTAGACAAGTGAAAGTAAAAAAATAAAAAATATATTAGCAAGCTTATTTTTCTCTAAGGGATATCTAAAAAAAATATTATGACACTTGTTCGGCAGATATTTTTTAAAATATCTACGTTTCATCAGCTATCTAACGAGGTCTAACAATCTAGGGTTTGTATTACATTTCGTGGAAAAAGTAGAGAAAGACCCAGATTTTCTAAGAAATATCTTGTGGACGGATGAGTCCAAATTTGATAAAGATGGCATAACCAACTATCACAACGTCCATTACTGGGCCCCAAAAGAACTAAGGAATCCCAATAAGAAAAGAGTGAAAGGGTCCCAACGAAGATTCAGCGTGAATGTGTGGATGGGCATTATCTCTAATCATTTGATTGGACCTTACTTTCTCCCGGATAATCTAAATGGGGAAAGCTACGAAAATTTCCTGAGAGCAGACTTGAGTGATTTGCTGGATGATCTGCCACTCAACCTGATCAGGGACATGTGGTTCCAACACGATGGCTGCCCTGCCCATTTCAGGAGAAGTGTCAGAGACTGGCTGGACACAAATTATCCAAACAAATGGATAGGACGAGGTGGGCCGTTGCCATGGCCAGCAAGAAGTCCGGACCTAACTCCCATGGATTTTCATGTATGGGGGTGCATGAAAAGTCTTGTGTACAGCGAGCCGAATCCAGTTTTGTCTGTGGAAGACTTAAGAGAAAGGATTGTGGATGCAGCAAATAAAATGAGGACCACGTTGACCACTGGAGTAGTGAAGACTGGTCTCCGTAGAAGGATGCGACAATGTTTCAGAAATAGAGGCGGCCATGTTGAACATGAACTGTAGAATAAGAAAAAGTTGTGTGAAAACCTTTAATAAATGACATTTCATGCATACCTAATGTTTTATTTTACTTTTTAGGGCTAAGTATAAATTTTCTTCTCCACTGTCGCCTATGAAACTAATTTTTTTCCAATGCATTTGAATAAAACCCTAGATTATTATACCTCGTTAGATAGCTGATGAAACGTAGATATTTTAAAAAATATCTGCCGAACAAGTATCATAATATTTTTTTTAGATATCCCTTAGAGAAAAATAAGCTTGCTAATATATTTTTTATTTTTTACTTTCACTTGTCTACTACGGTCTATTCAATTAACTTATGCACTATTTTAATGATTGATGTCCTAAAGCATCTTATTACACATGTAAAAATGCAATAATAATAATAATAGGATACACAAAATAAACAAAAATAAATTTCGTAGCCTAAAAATCGGCATTATTCAATAAAAAATTAAAAGTCGAATATCTCGAAAAGGGTTAAGTTTAGGGTAGGGTGTTTCATAGTGAAATAAGTCAGAAATGATGGGTACTCCACGCCCTTAACGGATCTAGCACGACTTTTCCTGTAACCCTGTATAAAGCATACCAACATTCAATTTCTTTGCCACTCTTGCAGATGACTCGTAATGCGACATTGACCTTCCCAAACATTAGTTGTAGAGGAACCAAATCGTATTGTGGCCAGAGCATACAACTTAAAATCAGGTGGTCCATCTGCTCACTGGGATATACACATAAAAATACTAACATGTAGCCTTTATTTTATAATTTTAAGGAAAAAAACAAAACAGACTAAAGCCATTTATCATGACAAAAAAGTTGTTTTTAAATAAAATACCTCATAATTTACAACTAAAAGCAATCGTTGGATTATGACAACCGAGATTAGATTAGACAACTATATTGAAACTAATATTTCGCTATGATTGTGGTTTGCCACAAGAACTTTGGATCTCTAACTTATACTACTGGTGTTCGTCATACTGTGACGTCACCACCGCCTGGCCGTAGTAATTAAAAGAACGGCTCGAGGGCCGTTGCCGGGGAAATCAAAAATATATTATTGTTCACGCATACCTATTTTCTTGGAGAAAAATATTTTTGGCGGGAAGTGATTATTTTCTAAATTGCTTAATTAGGTGGACAATCTTTTTATACGGTAATAAACAGCTTTTACATTTTTTGTGCCAATTAATAAAAAACATTTATCTCTCATACTCATACTTCACATATTTTGCTTTCCTTGATTTTTCCGTATATACATATAGATTAGATTAACAAAAACCGACAAATTTTTTTTTTATTACAAATACTGATACATATAGATCTGTCCTGGTATGCGATAATGTGAAAAAATAACGTAAAAAAAAAACCTGCTGTAACTTAAATTTTGAATTTAACGGTAGAATAACAGACCGCCATTTTGTAATGAGGTAAAAGCATCGTAGTGCGTCATTATCGCGCTGAGCGTCGAGTGAGGCGGACGCGGGCGCGGGCGCTGGCAGCCACAAAGCCAAAACAGAATTAATGACACCTCGTGAAAAGCCGAGATGAGTTATTTTCGAGAGGAAAAGGCGCACGTGAAGTGGTGCGGTTGTTTTACAGGCGCGACACCGCGGCGCTTTGTTTGAACTAACGAGGTCAATAGTTGAGCGTTCACCAGCAAGTACTGTGCGTCTGTTTCCTGACACCATTATTTGATTCACTTAGTGTATTTTAAGGGGTTTATTTTTATCGGTTGGTGTATGGTAGGTATCAAGATTACTCTTGCCTATTCGAATCTTCATAGATTCGAATAGGCAAGAGTAAGCTAAGTTAAGAGCGTCATCGCTCAGATAATTAACGGATATTATTTTGTATTGCCACCAGAAAAAATGCTGATGCTAGTGGCAGTAACATTTATTGTATGTCCAGAGAAATACAGTCACCATACCTATTAATATCCATTATCAGTTTAGTTTTCGTAAAAAATAGAGGTATTCCATTTTGAGCACCGATTCCAATATGACTAATCCATAGCACTGATTGGTTAATCGGTGTTTTGTCATTCTCTGTGTCAGTTTTTTTTAGTTTTTAAGGACAAAAATTAGGTAGTCAAAAAGTCTTTATTTGTATTACTATTGTTACGCTCGCTTACTTTTGTAACGTTATACAGAGAAAGATATAATGGTGATAAGTTTTAGTTTTTAAATACAGGACTTTTCACAGGACAGGATCATTTTTAGAGGTAATGAGTTTAAATAGCTTTAAATTAAATGAAAAATATTAGTACTATTGGTACCTGTCGAACTAAACTAAAATCAATTTTATTAATTCCATAAGAATTGCCGTCTCTTTTACTCCATAAGAAACAAACGACCTAGAGCAATCAATATTTAGATTTAACACCAATATAATCTTCATCAGTATCTCTATCTCCTATGGTTATTATCCTTTATTGTCAGCCAAAATTAGTTGCAAGTTTTGGGCAGAGTTTGCCCTAAGTTTTTAACTAATTGTTTTATATACTTATTTTTATTTAATTTATTTATATCACACACGGACTACAGCACAGCACAGCACCTAGATGCTAAAACTAGAGAACTTGATTATAATTATCATACAAAAATAAAAACAAATTAGGAACTCAATGGCAAATTATTATAACTAACAGAATAAATTAAAAACAAATGAATAGGTAAATATACAACGCAGAAATTCCATAATTATTGTACAATGTCGCGCTTTGTTTTCCATCACAAGTGGATTATGTTCCCCAAGTAAATCCCACACATTCATTATTATCGAAAACACGTTCCCATACATTTTTCAAAGAACATGACACTTGAGCTTCAGAAACTCCGAATCTGCGAGAAGCATCAAAACCATGTTCCATATCGCATATCGCGCCCGCAACACATCTCATTTTTCTTTAAATAAAAACAGAATATGTCAAGTGATAGTCGGTAACTAGTCAGCCAAGGGTTCCGCTCCTTGATATTATGGCCTCCGCAATTGGGTGTTCTGGCAACGTACTCTGCGAATGTGTTTTTCGACACGGCCTTTTTGGTCCCAACGGGTCCTTGATATCAACCTCACTACAACACTACAGCTGCATCACATTTTGTGATATATCTAAACAGTTTTAGAAGTTGGTGAAATATTGATGATGGTGAAGCTACTTCCATTACTTTATTATCTAAGTTATGTTTATTTCTTGCTTAATTTAATATTCTGATCTTCAGTTAAATTAGATAATATCTTTTTCGTTTATTACACCTAATTAATAAATGAAATTGTATACATAGACAATTTAAAATTAAAAGCAAATAAACACTGGGTTATTTTATCGTATAAAGCGATTTCTTCAAAATGAATTAATAACTATGCAATTATTAAAATAGATAATTCAATTCTTTAAACAGAAATTATTTTCTAACAACTACTTACTAAATTACTTTCATTAACAATCATAGATAATGCTAGAGACGGAAGTCCTAACCAGGTATAGTCAACGAAAACAAAATAGGGTTCGCATTAGAGTTGTGATTAAACCATAAATAAAATATTTAATAAAATAAGGTTGATCAGACGCACCGATAGCTACCGTTTACGCGACCTTTGTTCTGATGATAATACTACAATGAACACTGGCTCAAACATGCCCGATAAAAAATAAGGCACATGCTCTCGTACGTATAATATGATGGTGCCCGAGAGTTTATAAAAATACGGATCAGATAATCTACCTGTACTTAAAATGGTACCCAAGGCCACCTGCGTCACAGCCCTTTACAATTTACTCCTTTTAACCATCTCTTGTCCACATGTAAACCGCTGACTTCGCTCCCCTGACGTGTCACAGAAGACTGGTATCTTACCGAGATACAGGAAGGTCTCAAGGATGCACGAGTTTATGTCAGAGAGGACTGAATTATCTGGTTCACCTATTCTACTGTATAATATATATACGAATGTAGGCACCTTTCAATGTAACATTTAAAAACAAGTTAATAATACATATTATTTAGTCATTTAATTTTACGTTTACGTTTTTTTAGTTTATGTTTTGAACTGCTCGTTATAAGTACTCTCACAGTATTTTCCCTGGTTCATTTGCTGAAATTACCTCTATATATATGTTATAACTTAGTAAATCTTCTGTCTTCTTCTTTTATCTTTAAAAAACCTTTGTTGTTAATCTGATATAACATAAACACGTGCGTATAAAATGTTAACGTAAAAATCACATAAGTATACCAAACATTTTGTAAATACAACCACGCACGAAATAATAATAGAAAATTATTTTAAGACATAAATTCTATTTAAGATACAGAAAATATCATTACAATATCTGGAAATTGTCAGGGCATTTAACGATATGCAACGTAAATGATATAATATAAAGCAAGTTAATTAATACAACTTTAATGCAAATGTAAATTGGGCAGTGTCGTCGTTTACGACCGGGCATCCATATTAATTTCTGTTAACTCGCATCCACGCAAAAAAGACTTTTGGATTCGACTGTACCGGAGCGCACCTGGGTCGCCGGGGGCTCTTATTCAAATGCAAATCAAACGTTCCATTTTTTAAATCTACCATCTCGGCACTCTTTGCTTCCGGAATGACTTATGTCCAATAGCTACCAACATGAGACATCCCTCCCAGTTGAAATGTATACCTATACAGTACATCACAAAGTACTTTTTTGATTGTGAGCTACTGGCGTGTGTGTTATTTTGGAGTTGAGAAGCTACGTCGTTTGAGACCTTTTAGGGCAAATTTCGAGTACCCAGGTGTGCTGCCGATCCGGTTAAGGGAAGCGTCCTTGTTAGAGATTCTCGTATAAAATCGTTCAATGGTTTGTTTTAAATTTCATTTTTATATTCACTCTTGTAAATTATTGGTTGTAAAACGGAGGTTTATTGGTAGTTAGTAATTCGATCGGCATACAAAGGGCTTTGTGAATGAATTGGGCGTGTGGGTGGCTACGAATGTACTATGTAGCCTACTTTGACTTATCCCCTGATTATTTGGTAATAGTTACCGATTTTAAGCTTGGATACAAGTTACGAATAAGCGGATATTATGTATTACGCTTTCCACTCTGGAACATGGAAACTATGAAATAATATTAGAACTTATTATTTTTAAACAGTCTCTCAGAATATATTAGCAATTACATTCCGTGTTTGTCATTTTTCATGATGACCAACAGTACCCTAACAAGCCAAAATATATATAACTAATTAATTATAAGTAAAATATAATTTAAATTTCCTCGCATAGAAAATACAGACACACCAGCACGCAAAAAGAAATCATTACTCGCCTGAAAAATCACAGAAATCTTAAACTCTCCACACAAGACTGGATTCGTCACACATTTCAACAAATTATAATCCTAAAACATTATCCAAATGAATCCTCTTAGCAATCCATCATGGACGCCATAAAAAACAACAAAAAACACTACAATAGGTGAGGACCTCACACAGCAGACAGTGTGGCACCGTCTTATATCAACCATAAAATCAGGGCAGACATTAAACTATTGGTCTGACTAAACCGAAGTCCAAATCAGACGTGCCAAAAACAACGTACAATAATTAATGGCGGTTGTAAATTGTGCCCCAAAAGGTATAAAACGTGTCGAATTCTTTGCATTCCGCACACACGGAGGAATCGAGAGAACAGATGTGTTAATTTGCGAATGATAGACTTTCCAATATTGCGTAAAAATGATAAACATTGTAATAGTTACTTTATAAGGGGTTTTGAAACTTTAAAAGGGAAGGGAAGGGAACAGAAGAGAACAGAAGTAAAAAAACCTGTAAAATTATGTTGTACACATATAAGTGGCACAATGAGCAGCCTTATCGCTAAAAGCGATCTGTTCTTCCTTTGGATGGACAGGTTATATGCGGATAACTACGAACGGAACGGATTTAATACAGTATTCAGCAAAAGATAGAGTAATTCAAGAGAAAGGTCTATACGTAGTTTTTTTTTTATTAATTAGTTGAAATTAGACGATAATTGTTCAAGATGTCGGAAAAAATCAAGCCGACTGGGAGCTTTACTGGCGTACAAAGCGTACACTGGCGTAAACCAATACAGTTGTATATCCTTATTAAATTATATTAGACCATCGTCGTCATTTTTAGGCGTATAACGTTCTGCTACCCGTGCGAAGCCCGGGCGGGTTTCTAGTATATTTATAATTCATTATGCTGCAAGTAATATTCTGTTTGATTTATTCTAAAAAGTTACCTAAACATTTTCATAGACGAAATAGGAATTGATAATTTATAGATATCAAAACGAGTACAATAGATATGTCAATGCAGAATTCCCATTAATAACTCGCATTTCGGCACGCAAATCATAATATCATATAACTCACTGAATATAAAAAGTATCGTCTCAGGTCGAGGGCCACACAAAGGGCATTCGTAGTTCGCCAATAATAATAGCTAATAGTTTTCTCAAGTTCTATACAGATATGATTTAGTGCGCTCAAAAGTCAAGCAGTAAATCAGAGAGTCCAATATTCGATCCAATAATGACGAAGGACACGTGCTATCTCATTATTTGAAGTTATTCCATTCCTGATTTAAATAAATATATTTTATTACGCCATCTGTCATAAGAGAGATAAAAGTTGTAATGGAGTCTGCGCGGGAGGCTGTGGTGTGGCTGTGGTCATCTCCTTTACAGACAGACACACTTCTTTGTGAAATTAAAAATAATTAATCACTTATTTTATTGATAACTTGTTTATCTTAGATTTTTTATTACACACGGTTTTTTATTAGTATATTTTCAAATTCTTGGTACATAATACGCAACATTTGTTATACAATACTGGAATTACAAAGATTAGATTATTTTTTAAATTGCTCTAAAATCAACTCATTTTGAAACGTCAACGTTTTTTCTGTTTTTAGTTTTTAATATGTGTTTAAATATAAATACCTACATTTGTATTGTGTTGTTTAAGGCAAAATAAATAATGTTTCTTTCTTTTCTTTCTTTCATGCAAGGGTAATTTCACACATACGTTTGTGAAGCTGTACTGTGTATTGACGTTTACTATCGACTCGCCTTAAGTTACTGAATATGCCGCGAGCATCGGTTGTTCCTCATTACCACTTGGACGTCGAAGTTATTGCTCATCAAACTTATCATTTTGCTGTTATTACCTGTTTAAATAACGCTCGTATTTTTGGGTTACTTTAATGAGATTTATCGTGGCAGCGGCAAATATGTGGTATTGCACGTAACCCCATAAACTTCAGATGTATAAATGATTACCGATCATATACTCATACTGTACTCGGCTAACTGTACTACTGGTAACTCGGCACTAGGATTCCCTGTGTCGCAGGCGGCATGGGTAAACATATATACATACAAAACACGAACTTCCAAGACCCCACAAATAATCGTACGCTCAGACCACAAAATTTATTCGGCCAGAGATCGAACCGCCTCACCTTGCAGGCAGGGTTACTACCGATTAATCCTCGGCAAAAGTCAAAAGTCGATTCAAACAACAACCAAACTCCTTTTTTTAGGGTTTGAGCTAAATATTATTAATACCTTAATATTTAGTAACACATACCACCCATAAAAACGTAATTAGATTTCCAGCACAAAAATTACACTCCTAATACTTCACTTTCTAACTAAATTTCATAATAAAATTCGATACCGTAGTGGAATTTATAATTTTTTTTATGTCTCTTTTATAATATTATGCTAATGACGTGGGTTTCCCATATCGGCGAATTCATGTTGATATAAAAAATCTTCAACTAGTGGATTATTTAGCGATGCAAGGTTACGCTGTGTATAATATATTTATTTTATATATCTCCGTTCGGAGAAATGATAAAGTTGGTAACTCATGCAGTGTGACGAGCTGGTAATTGACTGTATCGAGGTCCTCACACGCACCGACCCGCCTGCAGAGTCATGCGTGCACACTTTATAAGCTAGCCAATGGCCATTATTATAAAAATTACCAGCTAAGATATTCTCAAGGACGTATAATTAAAAGCTTCAATGAAAAATCAGCTAAATATGGTAAGCCGAACAATATAAAAATGTCAGCTTTCAAAGAAACGCTATCCCATTTGAGCTATATATAGATGGTTGGAAATGGTCTTCAGATAGCTCAGTTGATTTAATTGTATTTTGTAAATATTATGTCATTGTAAATTGTTGTAAATCATTTATAAAATGTTGAAGGAAAATGTAACCTACACCTGGTAATGTGCCGCCAAGCAGTGATGCACTCGTGTTGCTGTGTTCCAGTGGAAGAGAGTGGGTGCCGGTGAAATTGCAGGCGCATGAGACGTAACATCCCCGTCTCGGGGGGATGGATGCAACGCAATGCGTCTTGAGTCATCTCGTACTTTGGTATGTGGAGGACTTGAGTCGTATTGCTGTTATCATTAGCGGCGGTTCCGTCACTTAAATTACATTTATAAAAAAATACTCATTATGAAAACATCACAATTATATTTATATTTGTTGGATATCTATTATGTATTAATCATATTAATAAGAACCACGTAGGATACAGCAACTCCAAAAGTTGAATAACGCGCCCGAAAAATACACAACATCATCCACTCAAAACTCCACCCAAACAAATTAAATTTATACATGAAACGTAATAACACTGGGCATCAAAAGGCCTCGACTGTCCAAAGAGCTTTCCTTTTAATTAGACCCTAAGTACTCGTTAAAAAACAGGATCTTCCCCAGACAAAGAGGGCCCAAACAGTGAGAATGTAAAAACGTCGGATAAATAAGTGGAAAAATACAGGTAAGTCCAAGAGGGGTTTTGTACGGTCCGGTCGGCCACTTAGGTCATCCTGCGAAATAAAAGCCCAAGTTTTTTTATATCGTTTTTAAATGCGAGCCTCGTGCGCCTCATCCCCTTCTACGATAATGTGAAAGGAAACAAGCAAAGAAAATGTTTCCGAGCGCTGTTAGCTTTTATTGGGTCCGTAGTTTCGATTGCAAATAGTTCGTGTAATTCAGTTAGTTCCTTTTCAGCGGAACGAATAATAACTGAATAGTAAAGCTACGTTAACGGTGCAGCGAATGAGATAAAGAAGAGAGCGTCACGTGAATTTGTCGCAATAATATCATGCTACAGTAAATTCCTTTTGACTTTTCTTTTCATTGTGATATGTGTACAATTTCAATATACTTTTACTTTCAATGTGAAAGATACGTAATTCATACATTTTGGTTGTCTGACACCGATGTCGGATCGAATAATGTGGAACCGCTCAACACTGCCAGTCAGCATGGCACTCCTCGTCAGCTAAATCCCGTATAAAAACTTATTTTTTTTTAAGTTTTTGGTTTCCTTTGAACAACATTTTCATATGATGTAAAGCAACTGCATGTAAAGTGACTTGCACTATATCCAATGCAACGCTTGGATTGTGATATGGCTCTCAAGTCGCTACCTGAACACAGTTAGGTGATTAGCGACAGATTTTTAACTAGGAGCTAGTAGACGGTCATTTGTCATTTGCCCTACCATCAAGCTATGGTTTCCTCACGATATTTGTCACTGTTTTTTTTTATTTTAGTCATATTTGTGACAGAACGAGCTGACGGCCCACCAAAGAACGGGATAACTCAAGTCGCATTGCGTTGCGTCCATCACACCGAGACGGGGTATGAAATCTCGTAGAATTCGAACCCAGGGTCTGTAGAACTTAAACAGTTACTTAATACTAAATAAGAGAACATCGGTTCAAAAAATATCTTGTCGAGTAGGAGTAGTTTACCTGCGCTAAAAAAGCAGCGTATTCACGAAATCACCGAGACGCGTAACTAGGTACTGTGCCGTTTCGTAGAAAACGTTTTTGCGCCGACGACCTATTGTTTGCGCATTATGTTGCGTGAAACGTTTGCGATCTCTTTTGTTAGTAAAATATATTTTCGCAAAAATTAAAAATGGAATTCGCTCGGATATTTTTAATGGCAATCAGATGATTAGTGCGAGTGCTTTTTGCTGCAGTTTTTATTTTTTTGGTGTACGCGAAACTTGTAATACTAAAATAGATAGGCATCTGCTATGGTTCAAATCATTGCTATATTTCAGTTTAATTCGAAAGATTACTCGAAAGCTCACTCAGCGTTGTTCTTGTTGCACAGTTCTATACCAACCTAATCAATTTTGATATGTGTGTCCAATGAACTCAGTGTAAAATATTGAGTGTGTCAAATATGTAGTGACCGAAATTTTAGGCAAACTTTTTCGCACATAAAGAGTTAGAATGCTATATCTGTGAGCATCTTATTTAATCTGATAAATAAACAATTAGTAGAGAAATAATTTAGTAATTAACTAGCAGTGAAATGGAAAAAATCAAATGGAATGTGGAGGTACAAATGACATAGATAATATTACTTTCTCCCATAGAGTATAATTTTGCTTTTAGTAAAAAAATAAAATATTGAAATGTCACATAAAAAATTATAACAAGTAGTTATATCCAGGCACCCCACATTAAACAAAGGAATTTGTGTATTTCGATTGAAGTTTCTATTCGTTTTCAGTTTGGTTGAGGGGCGGGGAGGGTCGTGGAAATCATTAGTATGGCACAAAGTAACAGTTAATCAGTAGTGGCACTGTGTATAAATTGACGAGAAGAACAAAAGCTTAGTTTAATTCAAATTATACAAATATCCAGTGACATGTATAGGTGCGCTTGACAAAATATTAATTACATATCGACCCTTGACCGCCGACTTATCGTAAGCGTCAATTTTACCCAATTTTTCGCATTTTTTTTTGTTGGCACTTGGCATCTTGTATTTTTAAGTCGATATTAATTCTTTAAGAATTCAATGGAAATAAAGTTTTGTCTTTTGTCACTTAACAATATGGCATTCAAAGACAATAATTTATATACCATAACCATCACCAACCAACGATTTCGACGAGTAATAAATAATATAACCAAAAGTAATGTTTGACCCTGCTCCTCGTACACAAAAGTGTGCATAAGTGTAATTACTGCTCATAAAGTTCTAACCCCCGTGATAATGGCGAAGGTATGGCGAAATAATCTTAGTGGAACCGTTAATGAGAAAACATTATGCTTGGGGCAGGTAGACGATTAATTAATTTCTTTTCATCCCGCCAGCTGGAGATTGGAAACGACTTATCCGAAGTAATTATTAGTTTTATTAAACTGTCAGCGAGTCATTTCAAACAAAATAGTGAATATTTCGTAAAAAAAATGGAAACAGTGGAAGAGCCGTTTGGGAAAAACAGCAATATCACTTAAGGAGACCTACTTCGTTGCAGATGAAACAATTTTCAAAAACATTCCTGTGTTGAATTAAATCCTCGGCTATTTAAGCTAATTAGGTAAAATTCTATTAATTTCATTTCCTCTCAAAGTTATATCAACACATATTTCGCATCTCTTCCTATGAGCCTTGAAACAATTGAAATCAATAACTGAACCGATGCTTAGAGCTCACTCACCTCCGTTCCAAAGGTTAATTGAAAAGGACAAAAATAATTTGCAATACGAAAATAATAAAAAAGCGAATGTCGCCCTCAGCTAATGAAGGTAAATAAATTGATTCTGTTCTACTTCGATGAGCACAGTAGGGTTATAAGAATTACGGATACCTATAGCTTACTCAAAATGGATACTAATTTCAAATGCTTTCTAATTAAACAAGTGCAATTCACATCACACCATTGCACTAAAATTAATAGAAAGTATGCGTGAATAGATAGATAGATATACTCTTTATTGTGCATAAAATAAACACCTTAACTAAACAATTACAATCTTAACCTAAAATAATCTAACATTAAATTGGATAGAATAGGAATAGAATGGATTGATGTATGTTTGTTACATTAATATATCAAAAGTACTAAATCGGTTGGGCTGAAATTTAATACATAAGCTGTATATAACCTAAAATAACACAAAGAGTACTTTTTATTCCGGTACTTAGCGGGTACTACTAATATATTTACTTGCTTTAGATAAGTGGATTTGTATACTTACTAGTGAAATAAAGTGCGATATAGTCACCACATCAATTGAATACAGACGATTTGAACTAATCAGCGCAACGCCAAAAATGGATGTAGATTTACTTCGAATACATCGACTAGACATACCCAAAAATCAACAGGTCATCGAAATTTTTTTAACAACCAACAATTATTTTAACCCTATTAAACCTATTTTAACATTTCATTTTTCTACTGCTGGCCTATTCTCGATAAGTTGCTTACATCTACCATAAGTGACCAATGTGGATTGTTAGTTCTTACAAATTTTTACTTAAAGCACATACCGCTTCCCTCACGTTGATTCTCTGCATTGTTTAGACTGTAGAACCGATCTCCAGAAGAAAAATAATTGGAACATTTTTCGATTGGTTCAAGTCTGTTGAACCACCTTTGGGTTGAAAGTCCGTATCACTTCGCCACGCTTTACTTAGCCTTAACTTAACAAAAACTTCCCAAAGTCACACTCAGTTGAAAGCGCCGGCGCCGCCGGAGCCAAAGGGTTCTTTTAATGAATCATTAAATCGGAAGTTTTCATTTAGTTCTTGAAGTTTTGTTAAGTCTAAAACAAGAAAACTTGATGATTGTGCCCTTTGCAAGTTAAAGTGACATTGTCCGTACAACAACCCTAGTTAATACGTAATGCTAAGGAATTATGGGTTCCTACTATTGTTTCGCCTCCATGTGTCGATAGTTAATTAGCATTTAGAGATCCGAATGGACTACGGCAAAAATTCTAAAGAACTTTGGTAAATCCAGTAATAACTAGAAATGAAATGCAAAATTTTGTACCTGTTTTATCACCGAAGTTAATAATATTTGAATGCATTTAGAGGTTCCGGTTTCTAATAAATAATAATAAGGTAGTTGTTATTAAATAATTAGGAGGCAGCACCGCAGTTAGACAGTACTCTAACTAAGACCGCATCAACTTTCGTTTCTTTTTTACTTAGTCTTTTACTGTTTTCCTATCGACACAGACTTGAATGCTACTTACAGGTACCCAAGACTTCATAAGCGTAGACCGTAACAACGTTACAAATATGTCTGATATCTTGTCATTCAACAGTTGTTTTAAAATAAATATGTCATCTTCGGTATTTGCTCTCATTTGGAGGTAAGTACGAGATGAGCGCACATTAATTTAAAAAAACCGCTTTAAAGAGTTTCAAATTTTCAATTTTCACATTTTATGTTGACGCATAATTCAGGTAGTAATTTAATTAAATACATATAGGTCACATTTAAATTCATCGAAGCACACAAATAAGGACGGCACCCGCATTGCCTCTTATATTTCAGATGTTTATGGGCGATGGTGATTTTTCCATCAGGTGATCCGTCACTTCGTCTGATCGTTATTATGTAAAACAAAAATATAGTTATTTATTTCTAATACAGTTTGACAAAGATAAAGATATTTATTTGTTAAACATGTGTAGGTTAGATAGTAGTTGGTATAGTGTTTGTTACATGTAATGTTATAATTTATTTGAGTTATGATTGGCTTCATCAATACAGTACAAGTACAGAATTTTATTTCTAATGTTAACTTATATACATGTTCGTAAATTCACCTGTCTAAAGGTAGACTTCGATAACGATTTGAGCTCGAATGTGAAATGCCATCTAAAATCTACAGTAATAGTAACCACGGCTTGCCAAACAATTGTTCACCTTTTGTGTACTTGGTAATGTTAATAACAATACTTTCGTTTGGTAGGCTTCTATTTGTTGGCAGTTTTGGCAGTGAGAATTTGTAGTTATTGAGCAATAATTAATGTAATTGATAGTAGAACCTGTGAAGGAATACAACTTGAGGATCAGTATCCATCCAGATATTAATGCTCAATTTACAACCGAGCTAATGGTCTTTAAAGCATAGTTTACATAGACAGTCTCTGGCTAAGATACTAAATATATAAATACATATATGTATTATAAATATTGGTGGACATTTCGCACAGTGCCATGTGGCCGCAAAGTAAGCTAAGTAAATAGCAACTCGTATGTAGCCAAAAAGCTTCAAACACCTTCTGATTAAATTGTTAGTAACTTATTGATACGACTGAACTCAGCATATTCAAAACCGTTTCGTATTAAGGCATCTAGCGAGCGTTCAACCCTACAGCGTAATAATTGCAATAAAAATTACATAATAATGGGTCGTATCTCGCAAGGAACTAAGTGGTAATTAGGTTAAACAGGGCTCTTTTAGCTTGTCAAAACGAAAATGAGCTTTAAGTTGGGTGAAATTGGGTAGTTATTTGTTTGAGAGAGCCCGGACAGCAAGTCTATTGTCGCGTTATCGCCGGTCCCCAGTCGGTAGGAATGTCGTCAACTTTAATTCTCTTTTATTCTCTTCGACTTGGCGAATTTTTAATCCAATTTAGGTCTAATTATGTTTAAACGAGGTGTGTATTTTTTGCATGCATTTTGTATGCCTCCACTTAAATAAAACCTGTAATTCAGCGTGTTCAGGTCTTCTCAGAATGATCAAAAACAAAAACAGGACACGAAAACAAATTTTGACTGGTCATACAAATGTTTGCGGTGGCTTGTAGGGAAAATAAACTCTCACTCAAAGTCAAAGTCAAAAACTTTATTTACATAGAATTCATAAAGAAATGGCTTGGAAACGTCAATAATATTCAAAACATAAGGTCACACATACTTATCAATAAGTTTGACGCCTGTTCAAACCCTGTCCGACCCTCCATGGGAAGAACAGTCAAGAAACCCATAATGGAGGGATTCCTTTTTTTTGCGAGCACGATCCTTGTAACATTTGAGTACTTAGGTCTATGTTACATTTATGACAACATAATATACTAAAATAAGATATTAAAGGATGTTTTGTGTGTCGTTCCCACCACTCCACTATGTTTCACCAGAAATCTGTGTTCCTCTCTCGAGAAGTAACTGCCGATAAGTTGATAATTCAATGAGCGTACGTCCATATGAGCTATGTCCATCAGATAATGGCGGCACGTGCACACTCCATCGATTCGCAATACGTACCCAATCAGGATTATACAAATCCCGAGCGGCCTTAGTGCGCAGTCACACCGATGTGCACCGTGTGCAGAACATTGATGTGAACTATAGAACTAAGAGCAGCCAGCGCAATGTTCCAGAACTGGCGTTCCACCGTGGCGGTCCAGTGGCGTCCTGTATGTGAACTAAGAATCTGTAACTAACGTAATAACCCAAATATTTACAAACTGACATTATAGCAAAAATAAATTGTTAGTTTATTTCGTTATTTCTATCATCAACCAGCATAAAATGTAGCATATATTTATTAAAGGATAGTTGGGAATAAAGCTTTCTGTAGTTGAAGAATTCTTTGAATCGGTCCGCTTTTCCATACATAGATAAATACACAATTAAATATGACTTCTTTATAATAGGCATTCGTGCAGATTTTCTGATTTGCAGTTTTTTAGTAATTTCACTAATGCAACAACGTTTGTTATTCTGCTTCTTCGGTCTTGAGGATCAAATCGATTTTTGGTTTTTGACTTTTGGGCGTTTTGGTTTTTGTTGTAAGCAGAACTGTGTTGTGAAATAAATGAAATAAATAATCAAAGAACACCATCTTTCCGCATCTACAATCTTATTTCGGTGTAAATTCAGCCATGGACGGGAAAATAATTACGAGCGGAGTTAATCAAGTACCTCCAAGAAATTGAGGAAAAACTCGCCTAATATAGGTTTTTGTAGAAAATCTTCGGTTTTGGCCAATTTGGGAATTAGTTTCGAAATTACGATTGTGATATGGATTGGATGAATGGATTCGTTTCATTTAAGATAACAATTATTGAAATGGCAAAAACGGCAGCGATACTGATCGCAACAGACATAATTGATTTTAGGATCCCGTATATATTTATCTGTCTAATGAATGAAAAGGGACTAACATAGAACGCAGACTGAATTTTGGATTGTGAAACTTAAATTAGTGGTTTTCGTCTATTTGCGCTAATACTTCTATAATATTGTATAGTATAGTGTTATTGCCTTTTTCTTTTAATTATATACAAAGTAGCTTCTAAATTTAAAGTTGTAATCAAACGCTACCAAGTGCATCTGTTTCTTACAGGTAATAAAAAATATGAATACCCAAATTATGTTTGTTCTTCATCGAACTAGAGGTCACCACATAACACCACGTGGGCCATCAGCTCGTTCCATTACTTAATTACATAGAAAAAAGTATTAATGTAGTATTCTTAATGCTCAACGACACACAAAACATCTTGTAATATCTTATTTCAGTTTTTTATGTAGTCTCAAATGACATAGACAAAATAACATAGATCTAAGTACTCAGATTATTACAAGGATCGTGCTCGCGAAAACTATAGGAGGTGGGTTCGATTCCCACCGGGGACAAACATTTATGTGATGAACATAGATGTTTGTATCTGTTTGTGTTTGGGTGTTAAAATGTGTTTATATGTAATAAGTAATAAAAAAGTATATAAGTATTCTATCAATCAACTGATTCCCATGATACAAGCTATGCTTAGCTTAGGTTGGGGCTAGATGGCGCTGTGTGAAATTTCCACCAAAATATTTATTATTTATTTATATTTAATGTTCAGGTAATGCTTTTTTGAATCTGATTTAAGGATACTTAAGGATTAACCCTAAGGAGCTTTATTATCAGATTATTTTTATTATGACTATTTTCCTGATAATGCTGGAAGTAGATTTGTTCAAGACAACTGATGCCTTCACCCCATTTCTGAGAAATTCAAAATTAGGACATCAAAGTAAAAACCACTTTTAATAAACTGACTGATCGAAACACGTGTTTTAGAGCTATTGAAAGTTTTTAATGGTCGAATAGACGGCAAACGATCTGCCTTCGTTCGATCAGAGGATGAATACAAATATGTCCTCTTCCATTGAAGGGACACCCTGTATTTTTAATGCTGGGTATGGCTATTCAAGAGGTTCCTATTTCCGATTGTAGAGGTGGATAGAGACCAATTCGTTTTTATCGATGATTATGTTTTTTTGCGATAGCAATACCATTTGTTGCAGTAGATTTTTGTGAAGGAAAAACATGAGACAAAAATATCACTGGATTTCGTAATTATTGTTTTATTACTTTATGTGTTAGTTAGAAGCATAAGAGAATGGAATGGGAGAAATGGAAAAAAAGACACGATAGTCAAAATTATTCAAAAAAAATCTTCATATTTTACAAATATATGTTCATACTTTTTAGGTCATAAGACCCTATGCCTTCAGAATTGAGATCTTGATGGTCTTGAGAAATGTTGGCTTTATCGATGTCAGATCGATGACCACTGGAGATGAAAGATTCGATAGTAGCGACGCTTACTACATTGCGCTGTCTCAGTAGACTGGTGATGAATTAAAAACTATTGATATACATATTACCTGTTTGTAGTAATTCTATACTTAAGTACTATTAAATTTAAACTTACTAATGTTGGCCCAACTTGGGAAATGACCATAATCTTTATTTACAATGAGGAAAACATTCACAAATAGAAGAGAAAATTTTACTTTACTATTTTATCTTTGCCTATTTATATATAAATAATTATACGTTACTACGTACCCTGTAATGTTCCTTGAGATAATAAAAATATGAATAGTAACAAATTGTGCATAGGTTCATCGTAACGACACATTTTAACATGAGATGTCTCGATTACAACCCTAATCCCGTACTATGATGACCAATTACTCTGAAAGACTCGCAAGTACGTAGAGAAAGGTATTTCAATTCCACCTATTGGCCTACGCTCCTTCGGTTTCGCATCCCTTACAGTAATGACATCGTTTTCTGATTTATATTATTGCCTTGCTTTGCTATGATATTTTTTCATGGTTCTTATACCATGAAAATATCATATCATCATTCTTGCGCTTCTATCATGGGAAACAGACAACTGATATAATACATATTAAAAGACAGTCACATAACAACATATATATTCTTCACACAAATGTTTGCCCTGGTTGGGAATCGAACCCTCGACCTACAGCGCAGAAGGCAGAGTTACTACCAACTGAGCTGGGAATCCTTTCAAAATTTGTTAATGAACGAAATTATTTCAATCACGACGCCGTTAATATTATAACGGGTTCCGTATATACTAGTTTCTAAAAATAGCGTAATTTTTGTGTGCAGTTGGGGCGCGTGCACACGGGTCACGCTATCGTCATTCTAGTTCATTAGGCGAGCGCTATCGCCGCGGGCCGCTCATTTTTCACGCAACCTGCGACCACAGAATGTTATTTTAGCATTTTCTATGCTGTAGAATAATTTTCATAGTTTTAACAATGTTTTTCAGCTGCAGGTACTAAT
Organism: Chesias legatella; assembly: GCA_947359385.1. Classification (NCBI taxonomy): domain Eukaryota; kingdom Metazoa; phylum Arthropoda; class Insecta; order Lepidoptera; family Geometridae; genus Chesias; species Chesias legatella. The sequence continues at coordinate 3,587,583 of OX375778.1, read as the reverse complement.
AAACTAAAAAGATAACTAATAAAACGTAATACTTTATAATTATTAGGAAATTATTTATAACAGGCCTCACAGCTCAGTCGGTAGTAACCTTGCCTTCTATGCTGTAGGTCGTGGGTTCGATTCCCACCCAGGACAAACATTTGTGTGATGAACATATATGTTTGTTGTGTCTGTGTGTCAATATGTACCCATTATATAATTGTAATTACAAAAAAGTACATAAGTGTTATATCAGTTCTCTGGTTCCCATAATACAAGCTATGCTTATCTTTCTTTGGGGATAGATGGCGCTGTGTGAAGTGTGCACCAATATTATTATTATATTTATTAGTATATTATTAAATATTCTGGTCAGTCTTTATTCGGATTGGATCTATCAAAACATATTACAATTTGGAATCATAGCCAATTTATTCTTACTTGTAGCGGCCTCTGCAGAGAGAAATTTAAGAATTTGCCAGGATCTTTCATCTCACACAATGTTTAGCCACACCGGGGATCGAACTCCCCTTTAAGACAAGCCTCTTAACTTGGAGCCATCTAATAGTTAAAAAAGCTATTGAAAAGCAATTATTTCAGCGTATAATTGTCATAACAGTTCATAATAATTATAGTTACGATGCGACCTCAAACCTGACATTTATTAATCCATAAATTTAATGAAAATACACAGAGACCACTCTTTCGGTTGAATTTATTCAGCAATCACATATTGTGGTTTAGATAAGCAATTATTTTATTTGTCGAGTAAATACTGTGCGTACGGCTTCATCCATTTCACTTAATTCACTACACAATAGTGCCCCCATGTTGGCGCACCTGCACAGTAGGTTACCGATTTAATTTACACTACCCCCCGTCAATCGGGGACAATATTCAAATAAGGTTTCATCTGTTAGCAGACTCCGTGGAGACATATTCCATTATCTTTCGCTGCGATTGGTACTCTCTGTGGCATCAGATTTACTAACCATATTTTTAACCTAATTGTTATGTTGAATTCTTTAGGTTAATTAATGTGTTATATTATTTGATTTCTTTCGAATTTTTCTGACTTACTGAACTAGCTTAAGTACCTTTAGTTTTTTATTAAATTTAGAGTCAAGACAATGCATTAACTAAATACATATACGATATAACTTCATCCTAGTGATTGGCCTGCTTAGTATCGCATAAAAAGCACCGTTAGGGTTATTCCAGCTCACCGTACTAACAAATATTTTGTAAAAAAGACAAAGTTTCAGCCGGATCGGTTTAGTAGTTAGCCTTTTTTTATGTTATATAGTTACGGAACGAGCCGACGGCCCACCTGGTGGTAAGTGGTAACCTCAGCCTATAACAACCGATGCGACTTGGGTCCTCCCCTACTAGGTACGACAAAACCCAAGTAGCATCGTATGCGCCCGTAACTATGAGACGTGTAGGTGGAATGTCTCATGTGCCTGTAATTTCACCGGCAACCACACCTTTCAAACCGGAACACAGGAACGCGAACGCGTTACTGCTTGGCGTACTTCCCCGGACGAACTTGGCGAGTTCTACTACTCTTAAGTAGTGCCTGAAGTAGTATCAATTATCTAAAGGTGTATGTATTTATATATAAACTATATATCTAAGTTAATCAAGTTTTAGTTCCAACCCGTGTTCACAAATCTGCAAAATTGTTTGAAAGTAAAATATTAAAAAAGTGATGATAGTTTGCAAACCCCGCACGCACCCTCGCCCCAATGCGGTGAGGCAGGGTGGGCCTCGGTTTCAATAACCCTTGAGTGCCCCGCTGGGCTCTTCGCTGTGACCGTGTCAATCAAAACGCGTCTCTGGCTGTGCTTGACACGTTTTTGTTTATGAATAATAACTGCAAATAAAATATTAAAAAATATTGATTAATATCCAAATTTTGATTGAGAATTTACCGAGCAATTTCTTTTTTTGCAGTTTGCAATGTTGAAATCGGATTGCGCTGCCAGATGCAGTAACGATGTGTTTGACAAATAAAAATGTACACCTATTTGTGTCCATTATAAAAATAAATGAATCACGGTGGACAATTCACATTACGCTGTCTAGACCCGAACTAAGCATAACTTGTACTATAGGAATGAGATATCTGATAGACTACTTGGGTGGAAATCGAACCCACACACTACAGCGCAGAAGACATCAACTGAGTATTGAGAAGAGTAGAAGAATATAAATAAATGAACCAGTAATCAACTACAGTATATAGTGTTGCATTTTTGTACATTTAAAAAAAGTTTTTTTTTACAAAAGTAATATTTGTGATCTCTATTCTCTGATCTAGAATAATAGCAACGCACTGACGTGTACTGGTTCATGTAGCATTAAGTTAAAACTGCGATCTGTTTGCATGTATTTTGTTTCATCATGTGATTATGCATTTTACCGAGGTGAAGCACATAAACAAATATGTATAATGCAAACAAATCTGTACCAAAACTAAAACCACTTTCACAAGCAACAACAAAGGTATTGTTTGCCATCGACTTAACATCAATATCGTAAGATATTTTCAATCACAACAATATTTTTAAATCGCCGACTATTGCAGTCAAAACAGAATAGTTTAAAGTGCAGCGTCCAATGATCCAGGCTCGATATTATTCTCCACAAAGCAACGAGGGCCCATCAAATCACGGCGCTTGCCAGAACGCACATTTCAAATATTAAAATTTAAGCTAAAAATATTTTGTACCTAGAATAATAATTTCTGCTGAAATGGTGGAATACATATAGAACAGTGAAATTTTCAGTTGTAAAGATGAATTTATTGCATTTTCAGAATAGCTGAGTAGGTTTAGAAATAAAATTTTAGCTTCAATACAAATACAGCTAAATGTAAATAAAACTGGGCTTATAAAGTAATGTTTCATAGCCTGGCATAATTCAGTGGAAGTGGAATTAAAGTCATATTATTTCAGGGCCATTAGAGGCCATACTATAATAAATATTAATAAAATAAAAGTTCATAACATTTTAAATATTTTATATAAAAAAATGAGCTCGACTGTTTTTGAAACTTATTTTTGTGTCTAGTTACGGAACAAATAGGCTACCAGATGATAAGATGTTCTTTGCTCGTAACATCAACAATAAGATTCAAGTTTTTAGTTACATTATTAAGTTTCCTTGATTTAGTCTGGCAGCAAACGTTGAATTTTGGCGTTAGGTTACACGATGCAGTAACTGAATCAGGGCACCAGAAGGTCTTAATTCCATAAACAACAGTTTGCTGACACGCTTGATTATATACCTATGGTTAAAGTTCACCACGGCGGCTTTTATCAGAGGAAGAAAGACCAAAATCCCATCGACTGTCAGTCAGTGACATGAAAATGGAATGTCTTATCCAGTATTTCAACCACACCCATTTTTGCAATTGCAAAGTTTTTGAAATGAAACAGTAACTCAAGTGCATTAGAGTTGAAAGGTAGAATTGAGTATCTATATTATCAGTGATTCCCCGGAAGACTCAACCGATTGTACAGAAAATCATAAGATATTTCTTTATAATTAAATAATATGTATAAATATATTTTATTTCTGTTTTACGAAAATACTTTATTATATGGTCAACAGCATACGAAAGCTTATATAATAAAACAAGAAAGAGAGAAAGAATAAAATTTATTTATACAAATACAAAATGTACACCACAACACAATATAAAAAAGAAAAAGACACACAGACATACGAATGATGATCGTTGTCGCGTACATATACTTGTATAAAAAGCCCCGAGCTCAGCGTGTGCTGCAACATGATGCAGCGCTGATTTTCAGCACAGGGCTGCGGTGAGGCGACGCATTTATATGAAGAAAAACATTTGGAATTATAGTAATAAGATGAACATAGAGAATATCATAAAATATTTAAAAAGAGTTCAGTTATACAACAATAAACAAAGTAAAATACAAAATAAATGAAACAATAAAACAAAAAGTCATTACGTGAATAACGTTGCTACGGAAGTCTACGAAAAGCGTAGCCTAAAAGGCGAACGACCTACACTTATCAAAGCTCATTTCTACGACTTGAATATGTTGTAACTTCCAAAGGTCTGTTCTGTGTTGTCAAAGGGTACACCCAAAACCAAGGATTGATGAGATTGTTTATTTGTACAAACGCTTTGAGCAGGGACACCCTTCTCTCATGAATTATATTCAGACGAAGCTAGATTGAGTAAATGCTAATTATAAAACTGAAATTGTCTGCCCGCGAATTCGAGAATCATGCAAAAACGACTTGGCCAATAATGTACAAACTTTTATATTTAAAGCTGATATGACTAAATATTATTTTGCTACGAGAGCCGGAAATAAAACAATAATGCGGACATAATTGCGAGCAAAGTTAGTGTGCTTATAAAGTACCTGAAAGTGCAAAACAACGTATGCAAAACAATCTTCAATCTCAAAACTCAACTTCATTACTCGTGACATGACATAAGAATCAGACTGAGTTGAATCGAACTGACAAAAAGAGGGTGAAATGAAACAATAGCGCATCATCCACCCCTCAGTAGCAAACCGCAGGAGAATATCATAAATGTCGGCTTAAACACTCGTCTCGGTGGATATTGAGTAAATAAAAACATAATAAAATAATAAATTCCTCGCAACATATGGCGCAACATCATCGGGGGTAAGCTCAATCAGAGCTGTGTTAGTAAGATTACTTAGCGCTTTCAGCTGTTAATTAGTTTGGATTGCGATATGAAATGTACATAAAATTGGTATTTATTACTCTTGAGCGAGAAAATAATTTACGTGTAACCTGAACTTAGAAATGATGATTCCAAAAATAATCGCTTCCGTTAGTAACTGTAATATGTAACATATGTAATTGCATCCGTATTAGCTTTTACTGTACCAATAATTCAGCTATCTAAACAAGCCTCTCATATAAACCGGTGGATATATTCCACATTTTTTGCTGCGTTCTTCTTGGATGTTATCCTTCACCGTATTGAGAACGTGGTACAGCGTTCATACATTAAATAAACTCTCTCATTAGTTAACCACCAACCATTTGCTATAATGAAAGGATATTAGTCTACTATCGAATCTCCCACGGTATCAATTGCCAACTTTTTTTATAACATCTCCCACTGCGACCCATCTAGCCCCTAAATAACATGTCTTTTACTATGAGAACCTAACAACTGATATGGATATTATATACTTTTTGTAAAAACATATGTAAGCACAACACCGAGACACAGAACATTTATGTTCGTCACACAAATATATGTCCTGGGTGGGAATCGAACCTGGTCGTGGGTTCGATTCCCACCGAAGGTGTAGAGAGTACAGTGCAGAAGAGAGAACTACTACCAACTGAGGCCTGTCAGTAGTTGTTGTATGATTAAATGGTGAGAGAGATTGAGCGGGATCTATCACGGGGAGTTTCAAATCTGTAGATTTGAAGCCGGTTGGTGTAATGCAGCACCCCGCTGCATCGAGTGAGTATCGAACTCTAGATCGAGAGTAATAATCGAACCCCTCCGATGTCCCGCACTCAGTCCCGGGGGTCTGTAACCAGAGAACTCATAACATCAAACGTCAAAACCACCCTTATTTACTCAACAATAAGAGTCATCAAAGAGTTGTGGATTGCTTATATCAGTTTGTATTAGAATTCCCTGGATTGGGGTGACAATCCAAAGAATCATGGACGTTATTGAATTTCTTTGCATTTTTGATTTGTCTCTTCATTTAGTTTGTTCAATCACAACATACATAATTGATTGACAAAATTGTATATAATTACGGTCCTTATTTCTGCCAAAATATTTATTTTTTATGAGTTTAGTTCACATACAAGATATCTCAGTCTGACTAAGAAGCTATGGACATGTCTCATGTTCCATCTTGGTCCTTTGGAATCAATGAACTCGATTTTAATAAATGATCCCATAACATAAGAACTCTAAGATATAAGATGGTATTATATAAGATCAGTGTGACAAACCCAAGAAAAATCATATAAAAGCCATTTGATTTCACTTAGCACAATTGCCTCCAGCCTAAAATAATGATGTGCAAATCGCGATTAGAACGCATGAAGCCACTCATGGAGGGCGGCTATTCGTACGCACATCCTATACCCGTGGGGGATGTCGACGCATTCGAGCATTAACACTTTTTGTCTCTACAATTTGGATATTTGAGAAATAATAAATATTGTTAGCATTCAAAGCGTAAGGGAGTCAACAGTGATTGGGATGACCATCACAGTCACATCACGTATATATACAGATGATCTACCTATCATTTATCTAGTTTATACGAATAAAATTCAAATGGCCCTCTCTGTGTCATCTGAGTGAGAAATAATATGATTTTATTATGTACTTTAGCTTAACAGAGCTCTTCTTAATACATGCAGTGATTTCAAAATAATTTGTTTCAAATACCTGCAAGTATTATATTATATAGCATTATAAGTTCAATTCCAGATTATCTCAATCTGTACATACGTCTGTCAAAACGTCATTTTCAATTAATGGTGGCGAGCGACCTAATTTAATTCCACCATTGATAGAAGAAGCAGATTAGTGACGATTTGCCGCTGCAATCGCATCAAATCTAGCTGATGTGGGCAAAGAGTGAATATCACAGAGGGGTGACTTGTTACATGATCGAAATAATTTAGCTAAATATTGCGGAACTGAACTTAAATAAAGGATTTTTTTCATTTGAATTTTTATCGGATTTAAAGGAGTTTGACTTAACGACACTTTTTAGCTTTGTTTATATGTGTTAAAGACAAATAATCTAGATTTAATTTTGGTGATCCTAATCGAGATTCCGAATATTTATGACCAGTCTAATTATATATGATGAAAGACAAAGGAAACACAAAATATTTGTTACTGATAAAATATTTACCTATTTCCCGTTACTCGTCATTTTGTACTACAACTGATTTACAATCAAATCATAGTCGCTCTACCTTAAAATTTAGTTAAATATGGCGGGTAATGCAGACACTGAAATATGTTGTTAACAAAATCCGAAACTGAAAGAAAAGTAAGTATGGTATTTTTTAAAAAATAAACAAGGAAAAAATAACGACATAAATACATCAAGGAAATTACTTGATTATAAAACTAAATTTAGAGTAACAATGACATTTGAAACGTTTATAAACATTCGAGGAAACTCCTTTCCTGTTTTTAAAAAGGTTTTTTACGAGCATTGTCACGAGTTTAGCGAGCCTGCGGAAAACGGTGGGCATACATGCGCTAAACTCTATTTAAATAAGAAAACCGTACTTTTCGCTCGTGTTTCTGCAAGTGCTTAAAAACACGGGTGCTATTTTGCTCACTCACGGGTAATAGGCTGAATATGTTATCACGAAAGGAAGTTAATTATAGCACAAGTTGATAAAAAACAAGTTTCATTGTAAATTTTACTTGATTTTGAAAACTTTTAGGATGTTTTAGCCATAAACTGTAACTTGTTAACTATCCAAGAATAAGTTAAATATTTTGAACACAATACTTTGGTATATCAAACAAAACTAGAACTAAAACGCTTGCAAAGAATTTCTTAATCCCTGTGACATAATCAGTAGCGGCTTTGCTGTATCATTATTAATTTTCGTACATACTTGTGAGAGTGATTGCTCCATCTCAGTTCGCTGTATTTTTTTCTGTGATTGTAATTTTATCCCATCTGATCACCAATATTATCAAAGATATGGCCCGCTACTTTAAAGTAGTAGCTTCTGTTCATAACCACGGAAAATAACTTAGATCTTCCCCCCTTTACAGATGACATCAAATTCACAGCGAATTCACCCGCCACACAGTTATGAAGATGGAACGACTAAGTATTAAGATTGTTACAAGAATCGTGGTAGCGAAAAAAAAGGAAGCCCTCCTTTAGGGGGTATCTTGACTGGTCTTCCCCATGAAGGGTCGGATAGGGTTTGAACAGGCGTCAAACTAAGCAGTAAGTACGCGTGACCTTATTTTGTTTTGAATATTATTGACGTTTCCAAGCCATTTCTTTATGAATTCTATGTAAATGAAGTTTTTTTACTTTGACAACGTTATTCGTATAATTTCACCAGCTGTAGCCACCGTTCACAACAGTTGGTACCTAGCCTGCAATGCAAGCACACAGCATGGCGGTAAAATAAGTATACTGACAGTACATTCCGCGGGCGAAAAATGCCCATACAGTTAGTTTGGATGTTTTGTGTTCTTGCCAGTGCAATACAATATGGAGATCATGACTAAGTTTGATCACAAGTTTATTTCGATAACGCTAAACAGTGTAATTTCTGATAAAAGTATTTTGGAATCAGTTTTAGTAGCAGTATGACTTACGCTAAGCTCGTCCGGAGAAGTACTGCCACCATGCCCATTTCAGCCGCCAAGCAGTAATGCATTCGCGTTACTGTGTTCCGGTAAGTAATAAGGTCAGTATACCTTTTTAGTAAAACAATGGGAGTAGGACTTAACACAAGCTATACTTAGACCATGAGGAAAAACACGTTCCATTCTCTTATTTTGTACCAGTGTCGCAACACGAGTATTATCAGGAAACTCACGGAAAACGGCGGAAATATCTAATATTAGACCACGCAGTTTTTCATGTTCTATTCTCCTTGTTTTTGAATGTCTCAACACGAGAATTTTAAATGTGAAAACACACGTGATACGTGAATGTTATACCAAGCAGGATAAACCTAAGTTTTATCATCATTCTTTGTTATGCCAATGCAGTAACTCAGTTATTATTAAACACTCCTGTGGAAAACAAACAAAATACGTTGAAAAAGTACGAACTAGCAAAATTTAACTTGGATTCTTATAGTCTTTAGGTACGTGTTTTATCTTGAAAAAAAGCCTCTCTTATTGTAAACATTTCAAAAATAATGCTTTTTTCTGCAAATATTGAGGTACTAGCTGTTGCCCGCGATTTCGTCCGCGTGAAATTTGGTTTTATCACGCACCCGTATTTTACCCCTCGGAAAAGTAGCCTAAGTTACTCCTTGTTACATCAGCTATCTGCCAGTGAAAGCCCGTCAAAATCAGTCCAGCCATTTCAGAGGTTAGCCGGAACAATAAGACAGAGAGACAATTAAAAAAAAAAATGATGTTTTGGTATATGTACCTTCCATATGCACTGAGTAAAAAGCGGTTATTTTAATATTACAAACAGACACTCCAATTTTATTTATTTGTATAGATAAGATTCATTGAGAATTTCGTTACCTGAAACAAACGTTTGCGTGTGCTGTATCGTGTGTCCGTTATTTTTAAGCTATTGCATAGCTTCTATCGCGGGCCTTGAGCGTGGAGACCGAATCCAGAAATTCCGTAACGAAAAAAACCTAACACCCCCTACTCCGACCGGCACAGCGGTGATACTTTTTAGTTCCATCTATCGATAAATACCAGAACTTTTAATGACTTTTTGAAATATCACGCGCTTTACCGCGGCAGTCTCCGAGTGCCACACGTCTTTTTTTTCTACTGGTGGCTTGGTCGCTATAAGTATTAAAAAAAGTTAAAGGGTTATAGCGATATGTTTCCTTAATTTTCTGTGAAGATGTTTTGCATGGGCATGAACGTGTCCACAGAAAAACAATAACTAATCTTAGAAAAAGTTAATGAAATAAGGAAAAAAATTACGTTCTATTTTTACGTTCGCTGCGAGTGTTTCGGCACGGGGTACGGCGCGGCGGCTCGCGGTATAAGATATCAAACAAACTTATTACAGGAAAACTGTACCTTCTATTGTCTACTCTTTGCGAATGTTGCGACACGGAGAGTTCCGTGGTTCGGTGGTAATGGAGTGCGTCGCACACGTGTCGCGGCGTCGCGCCACGTCACGCGCCGCCGCGCCGCGCCGCGTGCCGCCACTCCCAACGATTACGCGCTATCGTGAGAGAAACAAATGTTGTGCTGTACCGAGACAGAGACGGTCAGCCATCAGCCCCCGGCCGGCGGCCGGGTCCTTGGTGAGTGAGATATCTATACAAATAAATGAAATTGGAGTGTCTGTTCACGTCACGTTCACGTTGCCTGTACGGTATGTACACGGTACATATACCAAAACAACTTATTTTTACAATTTTTGCCTGTCTGTCTGTCTGTTCCCGGTAATTTCTGAAATGTCTGGACCTATTTTGACGGGACTTTCACTGGCAGATAGCTGATGTAACAAGGAGTAACTTAGGCTACTTTTTCAATGGGTAAAATGGGGGTGCGTGATAAAACAGAATTCCACGCGGACGAAGTCGCGGGCTCTCTGGGCAACTTTGCCAAGACCACCTATGCTGCCTTTGCCAAGACTTATGCTTACCTGACTCCAGACTTGTGGTGTGACATACCACTGACCAAAACGCCTTACTCTGAATTCAAAACTTAGACAGTTTTAATTGGAATGAAAGAATAAACTTTAATTACCTAATTGGTGGACATTTCACACAGCACCATCAAGCCCCAAAGTGCTAAGCATAACTTGTATCATGGGAACCAGAAAACTGATATAATACCTACTGTAAATACATACGTATAACATATATCAACACCCAGACACAGAATAAACATCTATGTTCGTCACATAGATGTTTGTCCTGGGTGGGAATCGAACCCACGATCTACAGCGCAGAAAGCAGGGTTACTACCAACTGAGGCTATCCGAATATTATTAAGAAAATTATGAAATGACTATTCTACTTGAGGCTCACTTCTGCTAATCTTCTTTTTCAGGCAATAGAACTGTGTGTAGTCCTGCCCGGGGAAGTAATTTCACTATATCTATTTCTACTGCCAAGCTGTAACGTATAGCCATCACTGTATTCGGTTTGAAAGGTGTGGTTGCCGGTAAAATTACAGGCACATGAGACATTCCTAGATCACGTCACAAAGGGACGGGCGTAATACAATGCAACTTGGTACTTCTCATACCTAGGTGGGAAGAGTCCAAGATGTATTGTTTTTATTATGGGCAGACGTTACTGCTTAATATCAGGTGGGCCATCTCTTGTTTACATAAAAACCTAAGCAAACGTACTTAAAAATAATAGATATAGATATTAGTGTACATTTCAGAAATCGCCATGTAGCCCCAAACTAAGCATAGCTTGTACTATGGAAACCTGATGACTGATAGAATACATTATACTTTTTTGTAAATAGGTACATATAAATGCATATTAATACGCAGACACAGAGCAAACAATGCTCGACACACAAATGTTTGTCCTGGGTGGAAATCAAACTCACGACCCACAGCTCAGAAGGCAGAGTTACTACCAACTGACAGCTACAGACCAACTACAAACGTAGAATATATGAAGTATAGTAAAAAAGTTATTTGGAGAGCGTTGGAAGAGTTGTGCACCGAATAAGCTATGTAGTTTGTAGCTTGTATCACAGCTCAGTTGGTAATACAACTTGCCTTCTACTCTGTAGGCCGTGGTTTCGATTCCCACCCATGATACACAATTGTGTGTGACAAATAGTTTGATTGCTCTGTCTGGGTGTTAATATCTATGTATTTAAAAAACATTTAAGTATTCTGCCATTTGTCTGGTTCCCACAGTACCTATAAGCCATATTTCGATTGGTACTAGATGGCGCTGTGTCCACTAATATTTATTCGTGTATCTATTTATTACAGCATTGTAATTAGGTCTTTAAGTGTTTAACATTAAGGTTTACTGCTACTTTCAACAGGATGAGCGGATATACTCTGTATAATATTAAAAGATTTGAGCAAGTAAGATTTTTAAGTGATGAACTTGTTAAATGCTTTACATTGTACCTAATCAATATTTGGGAGTAGTCATTTTATATAGTGTTACAAGTTTGGGAGTAGTAGTACCAACGGGTTTTTAGTTATGAAAACCTGAAATAGTAACTTTGGTGGTTTAGTGGGTGTGACTTCGGCTTACAATGTCGGTCGTGAAGGAAAACATCGTGAGGAAACCGCGTGGTGATAAAGCAAATGTCCAGCTAGCTATCTTATCTAACCTGAAATAAATAATGGTGTATTACAACGACTAAGTTGGAATGACTTTTTTTTTATGTGATGACTGTGTATCATCTTCCAGATTTAACAGTACATAATTTTTTAGAGCCACCTTAACAATAATGAAAGATATAAACAATAATTATTATTTTTGATAGTTTCTAAATATTGACAGAGATCTCAGAGATTAAATATTTAGAAAGTACCAAAAATACTTCAACGCGACTTCAATACTTCCACTTGTTGAAGTCACATGAAAATTTTGGTTGAAAATCAAATAAAACGAGTGAGTGGAGACTCTCAATATAAGTTCATTAAAACACTATAAAAAAGCTTTCAGATACTGATTTTTATTCTGGTTCATTACATTGCCGTATTAAAAATATATACGATGCCAATAATAGACTCGAAGCGCTCGCGGCTGGCGTAACCGCAAAGCGCCTGATACTGTACGAGAAGTAATATTTAGGTGTCAAATGCAGGCGATAATCGCGGGGTAAAAAATAGCTCCCGCGAACTATACCACCCTTGCCGTGGAACGTTTATCGGCAGATAGTATCTGAGTGAGACATCGCTGGTGACGGTTGAAATATGATCGGCGTCGCGCGGCGCGGCGAGTCCCGGGGGCCCGGGAGACACGTGCGCCGCATATTCAAATCAGAATCGCACGAGGCCGGCAGGACCCCGTGTTGGCTAAATACACCCGCCGGCGGCCGCCCGGCCCACCCACTTACCGAGGGTCGGCCCGTCGACTCCTCGACCCGGCCCTATGTAATCGAATTTGAAAATTATTCTAAAACACTGAATAATGTATTCGGAGGGAACCGGAGGCGGTACGCGCTGATTTTAAAAATAAATTAAACTTAATCAAGTGGGCTCGCACACGTAAACGGATTAACTTGGCGCTGATTTGACTCCGTGTTTGCTCAGCACATGAGGGTGGGTGGCTTTAAAGTTGCGCGATGTATCCGACTAACGCTGTTTACATATACCGATACAAAGGATCATTTTCATATTATTTTGTGGTCACCTACCATATTGATAATCCTAATAATCATAGAAAAATACCTTGTATAAAACATAGTTAAAGACATGATATTTATTAATTAGATTTTTTCTTGATTATGGAGAGTATGAAAAATCAAAGTCTTATCAAATAACATTTCATATGCACATTAGGCGGATGTCGACTATATCTACTTTTTTTAAATTGTACAGCACTTAAAGTCATTCCATAACTCAGCGGAAATAAACATACTCTTTCAATCTCCAAAATCGATCCCCTATCGCATTCCAATAAAATTTATGACACATAAAACTTGCCAAATTAATATTTTAAAAATTAAACATTGAATAAAACAATATTAGTTCACTCGCTACATTTAGTTTTATGACGTCATGAATACATTTTCCTCGGTACAATTCGGTACGCAGGGCTGCACCGCCATTAGCGCCTGATATGAAATTAAAATTAAAATATATAAAAAGGGCGAAGCACTCTCGACAGACCGCTAAGGGGCAGCCCTAAAGATTTAAAAACAGCGCCGTTCATGGAGTAGTTGTGTTACAAGTGTAGGGGTTGTAGTACTTACCCCACACTTCTCAGTAGTTCGTAGAGTAATCCAAGTGTAGTAGCGAGTAATTATTGTACAAAATGTGAAGTCACAGATTATATTTCTAAGGCTGTAAAAAAAATTATGTCAAATAAGAGTTATTTTAAGGTATGTACAATAAATGTTTAACCTTCTTAGGATATAAAAAAGAAGCATAAAAGTTTAAGCGGTCTATGAAACAAAACTTTAACTAATCAATTACTTAACCATTTTTTATTATGGGTCCTAAAAAAAATGCATGGTTCACAATGATGATAAACATTTATTATTGATAATACTGATATAGATACTAGTTGTTTTATTTCTTGAAATGATTCTTTCTAAAACCTTAACCTAAACCAAAATCCAGAATAAAGCTAAAAATTTACTAAATTAATTTTAACGAGTCTCTACTCCATCTGTAGTCGAACTATCATGTAGCGGTAGTAGGGGCGCTACTCAATGATTTGGTTTTTCGATTCGTTACGCAGTCAAACTACCCTCGAGCTACCCTCGATATGTTCCCTCGCCTTGAATATTATTTATACGTTTGTTAAGTGGAGCTAGCCAAGGATTAATGCCGCTAGTGCTTAGTACTTGAACAAACATCGCTATTTTCGATTTCGACCTCCCTTGTTTCACGTTGAACGGGGAACATTAGAGAGATCTATTACTTAGAATAAGAGGTGACTAGTTCAGGGTGAGTTTGAGAGTTTGAGACGTGCCAAATACAAGAGACTAATCACTGTTATTAATATTAATATTGGTGGACATTTCACACAGCGCCATCTAGCCCCAAAGCAAGCTAAGCATAGCTTGTATCATGGGAACCAGACGACTGATATATACTTGGGGATAGATGGCGCTGTGTGAAATGTCCACCAATATTTATTTATTTATTCGTACGTTACTATTCTCGGGCCCAAAAATAGGAACCCGATTCCTTCGCCCCGATAGTAATTTTGAATGACCTTTATAGTGGGTACTTCCGAAATGGATGGGTTTTCCGGTGTCAGTGGTCGATGGCATCCACTTCAGGGAATTTTATTGTAATACTATCTGGTGCCCGCAACATTGTCTGCGTAGAGTTAGTACTCCGAGTAGCCTGTCTGACTGGCCTCATAGCTCAGTTGGTAGTAACCCTGCCTTTTGTACGTCGTGGGTTCGACCCACCCAAGGCAAACATTTGTGTGACGAACATAGATGTTTGTTCTGTGTCTGGGTATTAATATGTATGTATTTACAAAAAAAACTATATAAGTATTAAATCAGTTGTCTGGTTTTCATGATACAAGCTTTGATTAAATTACTTTGGGGCTGAATGGCGCTGTGTGAAATGTCCAGCAATATTATTATTTCTCCAAGCTTTCATCAATCTTCAAACAATGGCAGGTACTTTAAAAAAGTTGAAGTAATCCTCTAATTAACTTTATTGGTTTAAAACGCGATCATTATTTAATTTTTACCAAAAGTATAATTATGATGAGTTTTATATCTTGAGAAATCATTGATTACCCATACAAAGTTTCATCCCCTAATTCACCTCCTTCTAGTTGTCACCTATGTCCTTCTCCAAGGTCCAATCTATACCTATCTATACTAAAATTTATTAAAATTGGTTCAATGGTTTGGACGTTAAAAAGTAACAGACAGACAGTTTCTTTTATTTTTGTAATACTAGTATTATGAATAGGTATTTATAACGACAATGGCAACGACCCTACAATACGTACTTAGACAAAGATGTTCTTTCCGCAGTATTAAATACCTTCGGTTTTCAATTAGGTATCGTCTTGAAAATCTAAATGTGAATCATCCCATACTCCAACTTGTACAGAAAAACATCGTAATGGTATATTCTAGAATATCATTTAAAAGGCTGTAATGGTTTCCCGGAATATTCTAAATATTCTAATACTCGTTACAATTGCTCATAAAAGTCATAACAGACCGTATGTGCACGCGTTAAAAAGTCAGTAATTCAAAAATTTTATTTCATAGAATTCACTAAGAAATGGCTTGGAAACATCAATAAAGTTGATAATATAAGGTCAAGAATCGCTAAGCGTTCCTATTTCAACTTTGTTTCAATATCGAACCGTACGAGTAAGCATCCGGTGTATTTTAGCCTTAAAATGCAACCTCTTGAAACCATTTTCTCGTTGGTTTTTCAGATATGTTTGCAGAACCTGGGAGCTTGAAGTATGTCAGCGAAACAAGCCCGCCTTGAGCCAGCACTGTTAGCTATGTAAAGCAAACATATTTTCTCTTGAGACTGGCACGGCGAGTAAACAGTGGCCAACATGAGTGAAGGTTCGCCCGACATAGTACTGAGATAAACAGTAATACGACTTTATAGAAATAGAAAATTTGTTTGATTAAATTAGGCGAAATGTTTTAGGTTCAAAAAGACATTTGATTTGACCGATATTGAGTTAATTGTGTTTCTTTCTCGATAGAGTATATAAATTCGATTATAATTAGAACAGGTTTGATGTAATCTTTGAGGTAGCTGAAGATGTCTTGTGTATGTTATGTTTAGGCAAACATGCATAGGCCCCGCTTAATCGCAACCTATAGACGTCAGAAACACCGGGAGCATTACTGTTTTATATTGAGGCGACATTTTAATACAGGTTAAAAGCAAATATTACAAAAAAATGCATGCATTTGCTTAAGTCTCCTTTGTGATGTTGGAGTACTATGATGCATGATTGTACTACGACCAGGCTCTGTTTACCGACGCTGCGTCGCCTGCCCTCATGTATTAAACATGGCCCGGTCTACCTTAGCCCGCTCTATTCGCCGTAGGTAACCATTATTTCACGTAGGTACGTAATCTTTTGCAAATTTAACTTTCCATAATGTCACAGTCACCCCGCAACACGAGTAATGAATACGTTTTTCAGCAAATTTACATCGGCATAAAAATAAGGTCGCGGCAGTTAACACGTTTATCGGGCGCTCATTAAAGCGGAGGGCGATCTTGCTTCGGAGTCGTTAAGCGCGCAATAGTTCGCGAGATCCTCGTAAAAAATATCTCGCAACCGACTTTACGAGCGCCCTTTGTGAATGCATCATTAAATTTCCATCTAAATTTAAATTACTAACGGTGCGATTCGACGCGCACACTCCCACGTGTTTCTGTTTTCCTAGTCGGTGGAAATGTTATAATTGCAGCACAGAGAACGTAGCCGACTCGAGAATTTGAAAAAAGATGACGTCAGTTGGAATTATCTTCAGCGCAGCGCAATTGAAACGGCTTTGCGACGGGCTTAGTGAAAAAGTTGGCGTTCGTTTTAATAATTCCCAGCTCCGGCGCCTCGTCAGAATGCCGTTGTCACTTCGCGGATTAAGCTCCGACACGGTTGAGTTGGGATTTGAGACTTATTTTAATTTGCATTTTTCGTATAATTCGTAGGAAAATGTAGCGTTTACGGTGGTTTTTCTATGGAAAAATCGTGATGTGTTTACGCATCAGAAAGTTTACGAGCGTTGGATGGTGTGAGAGGGTTCGAGGTCGTTTGTATGCGGCGCCGGGAAGGCATAAAGTCCAGGTGAAGGTATCGCGCGGTCACGCTATTTAGATAAGAGCGTTTTCGTGACCTCTCTCCCCTCTACGATAACGCAGTGCTTTAGACGACGGTTGAACTTTACTACCTACTCCAAAAGACCAATCGAAAGGTGAAAGTGGAGGGAAACAGGAAAAAGCGAACAAATAGGATCATTCGATTACGCGGAATGATTTGCAAATCATTTAAAAATCCTCCACCATTCCCCGTTCCGACTTCTGACTTGAGAATGGAGAATAAAGTGAGTTTAGAATAAATTGTGTGACTGGATAAAGCAATATTTGTTCGTCTACCCCCGCATTACGGCGGCCATTAGCGGGATCCAAAACAACGTCTTGTCATTTTTACTTCTTTATTATTCCGTTTTTTCCTTTTCGACTGAGACTTGCCCTCACGATATCTCAGAAATAAGGCTTCCAACTTTTTGCAACATTTCCATTATTGAAGAAAATATATAAGATACGGATACATTAATCAAATTAGTTTTTCAATATTCAGTTAGGTATATTGTTATTTCATTTTAGTTCATAGTAAAGTCATTTTAGTTTCGACTGGCCTCATAGCTCAATTGGTAGTAACGCTGCCTTCTGCGCTGTAGGTCGTGGGGTCAATTCCCACCCAGGACAAACATTTGTGTGACGAACATAGGTGTTTGTTCTGTGTCTGGGTGTTATATGTATGTATTTACAAAAGAAATGTATATATTATAAGTATTATATCAGTTGTCTGGTTCTCATGATACAAGCTGCTTAGCTTACTTTGGAGCTAGATGGCGCTGTGTAAAATGTCCAGCAATATTATATTATATTATATGTATATAGTAACCAGCTTGTGTCCTAGACATTGCACTGACTGCATATTTTTCCTATCCGACGTTTCCCTCGTATGCCCGTTTTTAAAGCAATAGTATTTTCGTGTTGCTCAAACAGACAATTAAAAATTTATAATGGTCGATAAAATAAAGTATATTCAAGCAACCCTGAGTAATAAATCATTTTTTTTCCTAAGACTTTTGAGCCCCCACACTTCCCAGACCACATCGCAAAGAGGTCGTAAGCCAAAATGGCGCCGATTCGAACATCCGAGTGCGTTTTAGCCCCACTTAAAATGTGGTTTATTTGCAAACCAGATAGCAGGAAACGTTATTTATAGTGGCGGATCGGAATGTTATTAGAAATAAGCTATGATTTAGTAACGTAAGAATTGTAGAACAGAATACATAGTGAGATTTTTACATTTCTATATGTTGTAAATAATGTTAACTAAATTTTATTTGTATCAAAACTATTTAAAATAACATATATTTTCAAAATAAATACAAGGGAACTTTAAGCAATAAAGATTTGAGCAAAGGTTTCCTTCGAAAATTTTGTACACAAATGTTCTTGGTTGAATTTTTAACAAAATATATGAACTTGACTTTTCATAACTTCTTCATGTAAAAAATAAGGTAGGTAAATAATTATGTGATAATTTAACTAACACATAGCAATAAACAATAAAATAACAGGACCACAAGCATACTTTTATACTTTTATTTAAACAAACAACTCGTTATGTGTATTATGTATAGTTGTAAGTGGATAGCAAATTTATGATATGTATACTTAACTTAGAAAATTGTTGTTCTCTTGGTTTGTTATCTGTTACTGTACCTAAACGTAAAAATAAAATAAATAAATAAAATAATTTAACATCATAATATTTCATGATTTTAACGACCTCTCTATCTGCCTATCCATTTCAGTTTCAGGTAGAACAGTGCCCTAGACACTGTCAGTATTTCTTCGCTGAATAGCAATGCAATAGGAAAGTAATATTTATATTCCGTACTTATACTAGCAGTGGTGCGGTAATGCGCCCGGGAACTGCGTGGGCGCACGCATAACTCGCGGGCAACAAGACGCACGCCACTAACTACCTACGTTATACATAGGGTGTTTATATAAATACACTTCCTCGAACCTTCAAATCTTAGAATCGAACCTTAGTTGAATTAAAGAGGTAATACTAATACTAGTTGAGTCACTGTTTCTCACGAACCAATTCGGTACTACTACTAGTCGAGTCACTGGTTCTATCGAACCTGTTTGGTGAAAAGATTTATAATAGAAGAGGTTGCTTTTATGCACTTGATACAAGTCTTAGAATTTTTATGAATTAATTGTCAGATCAAACAACATCTCCAATAGTCAACTCAGGCCAGCACCTTTATAAATATTATAAAAACATATTATACTTATAGCTAGGTAAGTCGTAGAATTTAGCTGTTCATAATTTCCATCTTAAATGTACCTACATGCTCATGAAATAGCTCCAAGCATAATATGTTTCCGACAATCACACAACATCCTGTACACTTCCTCAACACATACAAGCGACAGGTACCAACCGGATCAGTCTTTATGGCCTATAAACGTGTAATTCACGCCACCTTAATCCGGCTCTGTGCATAAATCTGGATTACCAGCCCACTGCGATTGTACGAATATCACCTGATTATGCCGTTAACAATTGTAATTGAAAAATATAATCTGAGTTCGCCCCTGGCTTGAAGTCGTTAGACAACAATGTTGGGTCTATAGCATATTAAAGTTACCACGTCAGCCTATGTAGGATCACGAGTAAGAGTAAATGGAGGCCTATTTGGATTGGTAGATAAAAGTAAGAAAAAGTCAGTAAAATGCATCTTTAATACACGCACACTATATGAAGCTCTAAATTTAATAATGAACAAATTTTATGACCTGTCAACATCTGCAAAGCACTGTTAATTGACCGAATAAATGCAATCTGGTTTTATGCTTGTCTCCTGTTAATAAATCCCGCAAATAACTATAATTTATGTTAAAAAGTCAAAGTTAGTTTAGCTAAGTCTAGTAGTTTGGTTGGTACCTGGCGCTACATATCTAGTTAACTTCCGATATGTGAGGACATCGTTCTCGATGAGCTAACGTCGGTATTTATCAAAGTCTTCGCATACCCAACTAATCGTGTTCACACCGGACCATATTTCACCCACAACGCCAGTGTGTGCGGAAGTGCGAATCTTACAAACATAGACCTATAAATTACTAGATACGGCTTACTTGTCTTTATTTATTTGGGACTAGCTATGCCCGCAGCTTCACTTGCGTGGAATATAATTAGATTAGTAGCATGGTTAAGTCATATTTTATAAAGGAATATCAATTAACCATAACTTATAGATATGTCCACACGGACTTTAATTAAAGTCTTTCTTCGGAAGATCTACAAGTACAAACCGGAATAGCCTAACGCGAATTCATCACTGCTTAGCAGCAGAAATAGGCATGGGACTTCTACGGACGACCTTAACGTGAGTTCTGCTGCTCTTAAAATTAGTTAATAAAAATACTCATAATCAAATATAAAAAATATATAAAAAAAATGCAGAAAGAGATTAAAAACTGGATCAAACTGGAGGAGGCCTACCCAAGTAGGGGTTCCTATCCATGCAAATACATAATGTAAAAGAAACACACATAAAAAAAGAAAAACATAACCTACGAGTATTCATAAATAGTTTAACTTAAAATGTAATTTCATAATATTAATGCATACATGTAATACTTAGGTGAATGAACTTGAAAGGCCTTATTATTATTATTATTATTATATTACTCATTAGTACTAACATTTACATATTAGTACTAACGTTAATCTAAACGTCCTGTCTCATTTAGAGTTTAATACACTTAAAATAACTGGCTGTTCTAGCAACACATTAGCCCTTAGTTCACCTTTCCCGTGTTGGATGGCAGGCCTTGTCGTGCGAGCCGTAAATTACCTAAAACAAGCGGCATCTGCCGGCCCCCTGCCCCCGGTAATGGTGGCATTAGTAGCACTAATGGCTGCGGTGACGTCACATAAATCCCTGTCAGATTTAGGACGTGTTCTAGTCGATGATAGGGTGTGGTATTAGCATTAGAGTTACTCGTACCTGTGTTGTGGTTATATGCTTACCTCATGGTATGTAGGTTTATTGAATCGAATTATTAAATAGAAAAATAATTAATAATGGCGGGCAGTCACGCAGAGCCTTGTACACAAGCTAAACAGAGGTTGTAGGCACTACAGGAAGTTAATAGCTGATTGAACACATAGGTATACTTTTTGTAAACGCATAAATAAAAATACAGGACTGAAATGAGTTTAAGATAAACAAGAGCTACTTAGATTTCCGTCAAACGATAAAATACAGCAATAATATAAGGTAGACTACAGTTCATCTGAAGCTATCAAAATTTAAATAAACCTGAAAGTTTATTTTTTATTTTGGGTTATCGAAAAATTTGTCCGTTTTATGAGAAGATATAAGTTCAATAACTTATACATCGTTTTGAAAACACGGCGATGCGTAAGTAAATGAGTCAAGAAAAAATAAACTGATGATTCTAATATTAACCTTTGCTTAGAAAGTCATTTGTTTCATCACTTGCTTTAACGTTCAATCAAATGATGCATTACTGTTCTACATCAAATTATGCATTAAAACAGACGATAAAAATAACAGCATACGAGCCCGTGAGAACTATTCGAAGCGACCCCCTAAAACAAAGTTACCCCTCGCTACCCCTGAGAGGGGCAACCAGAGCAACTGGGGCACTAAAAAATTCCCGTAATTGAATAAATCAATTCCATCGCCATTAAATCGAGTTACCGAGCATATTGGGCGAGCGAATTTATTTAGCTAATAACCCTCGGGTATACTGATAAATTCACTGAGTTACAATAGAGGTGATGCAAGATTTGGATAGAAATTCTTCAATTTAATAAAACTTATTAGTTATATTGCCTTTTTTTTATTATATATATATTATTATTTTAGATTCAGATAATCATAATACGTTGTTTAGCATGCAAATTATATTAAAAATCTAGTTTTTTTTATGACATTTCACACAACGCCATCTAGCCCCAAATTTCGCTCAGCTTGTACTATGGGAACCAGATGACTAATAGAATACTTATATACTTTTATAAATACACATTAACACCCAGATATATAGCAAAAACCTATGTTAGTCACACAAATGTTTGTTATGGGTGGGAATCAAACCCACTATAAGTAAAGGCATTAGAACTTATGCAAGGTTCACCTGGGAAACTACTGCCACCCCAACTATTTCTGCCGCCCAGCGCATAACACATACTCGTTACTGTGTCCCAGTTTTAAGGTGTGGTTACCGGTGAAGTTACTGCCACATGAGAGATTTCACCTTCCAGTCTCAAATTTATGGGATTACAGAGCGAATTGGTCTTCCCATACCTGAGGGAAGGACCCAAGACGTATTACGTTTGTTATGGCTAAGTCAACGCTAAACATTCACCAACAAACAACTTATTCACATAATTGACACCAAAACAACTTGAAAATTATATGAAAAGATCACCAGTAATTTAAGACTTAATTTTAGACTTTGAATAATAAATACAGTACACCACAGTGAATACGTCAGTATGTTTAAAAAACGCAAAAGCGGTGGCAAATCTAATTCATTTATTAACAAATCAATCCAAGTTTGACAACACAGCTTATACGAAAGACAATGGCACTCCGGACCACTTTATATCACACTGCAACCTACAACTTAGTTACTCGAAACTGGAATAAATATTTAATCCGGACGAAGAAACCGTCAGAGGCACGTCTTGAACTTACATCGGGAAACTCCGGGAAACTTCGGTAAACTCCGGGAAACTTAGAAGCGACAACTAACGTAAATTAATACCTGACATAAATTTGCCATAACAGTGCGAAGTTTGAAAGGCTTAGGCTGGTTGGAGACAGTCGAACAAACGAGGTATAAACGCAGTACGCTGCAATTCATGTGTCATGGAACGACGAATGGAGTCGTACATAAGTATTAAAATTAGAAAGAAATATTTTGAAATAGTTAAACATTAATGCCACGATCACAGCTCAGTTGGTTAATCCTGGCTTCACGCTGTAAGTTCGCGGGTTCTATTCCCAGCCAGGATAGTTGTGTGACGAACATATATGTTTGTTCTGTGTCTGGGTGTTAATTGTATTATATTTGTGTATTTACAAGAAAAGATGAAATAGTATATTACTTGTATGGTTATATAAGCTATGCTTACTACTTTAGGGCCAGATGGCGCTGTGTGAAATGCCGTAATTATTTATATATTTAACTTTCAGATAATCTTAAGACTGCGGTTTGCGGGAATATATATCATAAATAGCAGATATATTAATGTGCGTCTGTTGGGTGATATTTATGATTATATGTTATCTTTAAGAAATAATTTAAGTCAAACTTTATTACATCCCAAACTTTTATGGTTATCCGTAAACTATTTGTTAGTATAAGAGCAAAAATAACTAGGTTCGTTGTTTGCTGTCTCAAGTGTCGCTCACAGTACTCTCCGCGCCGGATGCAAGTTGGTAATGGCGGCGTAAAGCAGCAGGGTGCTCAGACCCTCCATGGTACTTGATCTTATCAATTTGTAAGATGTGCGCGATAGCGACTGTCCCGATCAAATCGAGGACTGAACTTGCCGGCTTTTCAAGATTTTAACATTAATAAAACTCACTGCGTTAGATGGACGTATATTATAATGAAAAAACGACATCCTTTACACTTTTTAACATTTATTATGTGTGCTAGTTTTGATTTGTAAAGCTACTAAAAGTGAAGTAGTGAATAACTTTTGTTATAACGATTTTGCATTCTGTAAACGAATCGATCATTGTGTAATAACTATAGTATTTTGTAATCGAGTGACATTTAAATTAATTTAGTATATCTTTTGAGACTAAAGTTGTAAAAATAATTATTTACATGATAACAATGAGTAATGTAAATTATGAAACACCTATCGATAGCGATAAGAAGTAATTATATTCTGTCAGTATATTGTGTATTGCAAAGTGACGTTTACTCTACACTCCAAGCCGGATTCGAATTGAACGGTTCAAGTTTGTAATGACCGAAAGCAGTGAGATTTCGACCAAACAATTTTGAGTAAGCACTTATCAATTTGTAAGATATGCGTGATGATAATCTTTTTGAATAATAAAGGCCAGTTTACACATTTGCACAAAGAGCAGAATCAATATTTTGGTATATGGATCTACCAGTAAACTTAACGGTATGTTTGCGGAGGAGCGCACAGACTGGATTGCTGACTGCTGCAAGAAAAAGATAGCCTCAGGGTAGAATACCAGGGAGTTCCAATAACATTCATTCAAACTTGACAGTATGTATGTATAAACAATGGATAAGAATTCTGATTCCGTGATTGGTAAGATAAGATAATTTTCTTACTGATAAGCTGAAAATATAAACTTCTGACTTTTTTTTTGATTGTGAGAGGTCAAGTGTATCTACTATTATTTAATAACATAAGTATTATGCTGTCACCAGTTTTTTTCTGGATTTCTTTGTCTGAATAATATACCTTTATTATTATTTTAATTACTTATACCCCGGTATCACATAACTTGTACTTCATTAAGAGCTACTGGACCCACCCGTCACTTCGCCCGCGTGATACTTAGCTTACCCCCCTTAGGGGTGGAATTTAGCAAAACTTCGTAATAGCAAGCGTCTGCGTCCTGAAAGGAAACTCTTTGTAAAATTTCAGAAGCGTAGGCCTTGTAGTTTCCTAAATTCCCTGATGAGTCTGTGAGTCGGCACTTTGAACTTATATTAATATAGACAAAGTTTGGTTATACCGTAGATATCAGAGAAGGTAGTTTTTTTTATGTGATGTAGGAGACAAAACGAGCTGACGGCCCACCTGATTAAGTGGTATCTGCCGCCCATGGACAACAGCAATACGACTCAAGTCCTCTCCACCAAAGTACGAGATGACTCAAGTCGCATTGCGTTGCGTCCATCACCCCGAGACGGGGATGTTACGTCTCATGCGCCTGCAATTTCACCGGGACCCACTCCCTTCCACCGGAACACAGCAACACACTTGGGGGCGGATTATCAGGTGTGGTGGTAGTAATTTTCCGGGCGAACTTAGCACAAGTTCTACTGCTACTAACTTATGCATCCGCGCTGCCAACTGATTAGTTTAGCGAATGATTGGGTGGAGCCACTCGCGCGGTACGTGACGCGCCTGCACTAATGCACTCAGTTTCGCATCCTTCGTACGGTCTAGTCGTACATGCCTATCTGAAGAAACCGAGAAATGAAACCGAATAAATGAGGTTAAAAAATATGTGGTGTTTTTTTTTTTGAGGTACTAATATGATTTAGTACTCGTAATAAACTAAAAACAGAGCTGCAAAGATATATAGAACGATCATAGTAAAGATACAACTTCTATAGGACTCACCTACCATAGAATATATATATCTAGACTACTTAGGGGCAGATAAAATCTAATGTTACGTAACAGGAGTTCTTTTTACGAATAATAATAATAAAAACTTCTGTAATAATCCAGATAATTATGTCATGTTTTCCAATCGATCACCAAATAAATTAGATAACTTTAGATCAACTTCCTACCATTTCGGGACATTATAGATCGGTGGATATCGCAACTGAAAATCTAAAATATTTCTATAATTTTAATCATTTTCTTCTATGCTTTTTATTCGATTTTACCCTTTGAACTTCTAAATTCACAATACACAACAAAAACAACGAAAGCAAACACGAAAAGAAGAGCAAATTAAATTCCGGCTTGAAAATATGAACACTTCAACATCTAAAAGATGACCATCCATCGAGGCCATGGAGTCAATTTATCACCCGGGGAAAAATGAAAACTCCGGGTCCATTAAAAATAGTCGCACATAGTCGCGTGACCCATAAAACGAGAGAGCTACGTGAAAAGGAAACACAACTGGGCAAAAACTGTGTGAAGCGCGTTGTTAGTTTTAAGATGTGGTTCCGTCATATTATTTCGTTTAACACAGGTGGGTGTCGATGTCTGCGACACATTTTTATTATTGGTATTATCGTTTCTCAATTATATTGTAATTCATTTTTTGTTCCTCTAATAAAAAAAAATATTTTAACTTACTAGTGATGTCAGCATGCGTAACGGCGAGCGTTTTTTTATCAAAAATGTATATCTAGTTTGGGTTGAAAGGTCGATTACTATTTTTTTTTAAATGCGTTAGAGATTGCTAATCAACTTTTATCCACTGCTAAAGCTTCCTAACCTGGCAATATCCAGTCAGGTAATCGCCTACTCGCTGAAAACACAACAACAATTGCATTGATGTAGAGATAATCCAAACCACTACTCATTCATTATAAGCATACCTTTTTGCTTCATAAATGGTTCTTAAACATGTATGCTTTTTCGTACTGACAATTGCATACAGCAACGTATAGATTCTGTATTTATCGTTATAATTTAAAATAAACTTAATACGTTCATATTCAAAAACGCCTATCTAATAAAATAGAAAAACCGTTTATATATCCCTCGTGTCAGAGCACACATACTATTTTTTTATTTGTGAATTTTCAAAAATTTACATTTAAGTAATCTACACTCAAAAATCCCTAGTGGGTTTATCCTAAGTGCATGGATAAAATATAAAATTTTATCAAAATATTTGTGGCAACGGTACCCCACAAATTCGCCACCTCGTCAACTCGCCGAGGTAGAGTTGGCCAAAAAAGAAAACCAATTTGCCCGCATGAAAAGGTTCGATCCAATCGCTCCGCGCCGTATCCACTCATTTGATATTTTCGCTCGCCGATAGAAAACAAATTACAAACTGTCGGCGCCGACTCACGGATTATTATTAGCTATTTATTCCTCTGTCATTCAGTGCATGGAAATGGTTTCTTGCGTTTGAAGTTCTATTAGCGGAGTCGGCTATTATGTGAGACTTTATGGCGATTTTTACGTTTATTGGATTTTCGATTCGGATTTTAATAACAGGAGCTAGTTTGAGATTGGCATAATCCTGTTTCAGATAATGGATTGACACAGTGCTATCACAATCAACAAAAATTAACCACATTCAAGTTTATTGAGAGCGTGGTTGTACAGTGGTAGACCCCGAGTTTCAACGGAGGTCGCTGGTTCGAATCCTGACACACACAAATGTTACATTAACTTGATTACTTATGTGCACAATACCACGTTCTCGAAACGGTGTTGGAAAACATAGCGTATGTATATAGTGTCAAGTGCACGAAAGGAGCCTTTGAGGCTCACTTTAATCCTTTCACCACATTAGTTCGAGAGAGCAAGTGACACGATTAGCAGTAGTACCTAGTAGTTCATTTGTTCTCAAGAATTAACTTACCCAAATAGAACCCTACATCCGCTTACAATCGAATTCACATCCCTATCATATAAATATTTTAAAAAGAAAGAAAGAAAGAAAAATATTTTATTCGTTTCACTAAGCTTACACAGGACATAAAAACAAAAGACACAATAATTCTGACCTAAAAATTAATTTCAAATTATTTAAAAACAACAAAGCTGGACGCTGATACATTTAACCTGTTGGTTCACTTAATGAGAGCCCGATCCTATTTAAGCGATCGATAAATTACAACGATTGATAAATCGTCTACAGAAGATTGATGCGGTGTACCTATGAAAGGTGTGATTTGTGTGACATGCCAGGAGTGACGTCAGAGAGCTGGGTTACCTCCGAAATGTGGGTGGCATAATAATAGCAGTATTTGTGTCATTTTTCATCTTCAACTTTTTGATAGGACTCCGATAAAACGACAATAAATTTATAGAAATAAATAAAATTGAAATGTCTGTTTGTAATGTCAAAATATTCGCTTTTCACTAAATTCATATGAAAGTACAGTAGGTATACTTATATAACAAAAGTCATCAGTTTTTAAAATTTTTGTTTGTCTGTCTGTCACCAAAACGGCTTGACCGATTTTAAAGAAACTTTCACTAGCAGATTTGTTTTTTTTATTAGATATAATTTAGGCTATTTTTCAGAGAGGCAAAATAGGGGTGCGTGGTAAAACTGAATACAAGGCGGACGAAGTTGCAGGAAACAGCTTGTAACAAATAAGTTGTTTATTGTCACTTATAAATTAAACATACAAGATTTGGAATTTCCTTTTAAGCAAATGCCTATTTTGTTTGAGATAAAAGAAACTGCTCTGCTATAAACATTATCATAATATTACCAAATAACTATCAAATATTCGTAGAAACAATAAAACCTCAGTGCGCCAACGTTGAGTTTAAGATTTGTGTCTTATAACCATCTAATTTGAATATCATTATGTATCTACATAAAATAGTGTTTGGGTGTGAATGCTAAGCGTACGTATTACAATGAAGGATATTCAGTAATATTACCGCACCTACTCCAGAAAATATGTATATAAAATAATTTTAGACAGTAGGTAGTCGGATAACAAGAGATGGAAAATGATTTCTAGAAATTTCATTAAAATTCCGCTTCGTCAAGTCCGAAGATCTTTTGTTAGGGTTGGCACGTTGAATAGGTCATTTTATCTGTAGATGAAGCATTACACAGTGAGAAACAAAATATACCTACTAAGTATTATAAAGACTAATCATGCATTCCGTCGCTTAGTGATCCATCTAGAAGGGACATCATTCTATATTTTCTACTCACCTGTAGATAAGGAAAAAATCAAATTTTCAATAATGTTGTAATTATTTATACATAATCATTCACGTCTAAGAAGCTTGTCGTTATTAATTGTTGAATTATTGATAAAAGATTCTTCCGAATCAGAATACAGTAGATCTTGCTCACTTGATCTTGCATCACTGTTTCGAGGTAGAAATACGAGTAGATGGCACATACAGCACATATCTGCCGAACTACTTCTCCGAACCACCTATGCATAGAATTCTGGTACTAGTGAAATTCTAGATAAGTTTTTCTGTGTATAAATTATGGAGCAAGATGCCCCACTTGGTGGTAATGGTAGCCTTTGCCCATAATAAAAACATGAAGGCTTTGGATCCTCCCCAACTTAGGTAAGAGAAGAACGCGTCGTATTTTATTGCGCCCGTAACGTAACTTTGATACATGATAGTTGTAACGATCCCAACTCTGTTGTACCACCAAAATTTCTAATCAATAATCAATTCAAGTATTTTATTTGAAATCAATGTATTTTATTAAAACCTTTTTCATTACTTTGCATTAAATACTTTTTACTCCACATAGAAAGATGACAGAAGGCTACAGGAAAAAGAAAAAGGTTTTGACAGGGGATTCGGATTGGAATAGCGAGCTTAGATGTGTGAATCGAACAGATTTTATTAAAATATTATTGATTTTGCAAGTAATTATAATAGAAATTTGCATCAAAGTGCATAGTTTGTGATACACATTTAATAGTGTAATTATTTCCACCCATGAAACAGTTTCCATGATATTTCATGAACACGGGATTTTGTAATGCGTAGTTGCTGTGATGACGTCATAGAACGTATTATGCTAAGTGCGTAATTAGTGTGGATTTTATCAAAATGTTGAAGATTCTCTTTCCTAAAAAAAGAAATAAAAGAGAATTATTATGGCTTAACCATTATATTATTTTGTTGTGAATATTATCAATATCTGTTCGATGAATACCAAAACCCATAACATGGTTTATGGTCTGCTGGCCTGATCCTCACGGTGTCAACGAAAGCCAGGAGTCAGGGATTCCCTTGTTAGTTAGGCCCAGGCAATTTGAGCGAACTGGGTGTTGAGTTTTCCCTTTGTTGGGCTCAGCAAAGCTCTCACATTGGTTGTTTTCTGAACTTGGATAATGGGGACTTGTCGAAGTGGGTCATGCCTTCAGCACCCATACTAAATCTATTTTCAGGATCCATTTGATGTGGTCCCTCACACATCTCGCGGTACACGTCTTAATTCTGCTGTCTTTGGCTACGGCCTGCAGGAGATAGACCTTAGGGCTGGCACTAGGAATACAAAGTCGAGAAAGCCAATCTCGCATACATTAGTCAGAATAGTTAGAAAGGTGCACATTTACAATCTCTTGTGTTTTGTACCTTCATGCACAATTAGAATTAAATACGGAGTAAGGACGCAACTCCTTGTTTTGCTCTCACACATATTTGTAGCTAGTTTAGGTATTTAGGTACACAACTGATAATTTCAGAGTTGTATACAGATGTTCCTTTTATTTATTGATACTGATTCTACTGGTTTAAATCAATGATTCCAAGAATAGTTGTGTTGGTTTTATGTTTTAAGTTATAAACAAATATTTTCTAAATAATTTTACACTTATCTAATACATTAGAGTATCTCAAAGATCAGACGTAAATAAAGTATTTATTTAATAGACGATACAAATAATGGCTAGATCCGCAATTATCTGTAAAGGAGCTCCATTGTATAGATTAATGCCTTCTGATGATACATTCACAGATGTTAGTTGGAAATGTTTTATATTTATTATATTGAAACAACTTGGTCCACGTTACCAATCTGATGTGCACAACAGATCATTTAACCTATCATAGTTTATATTTTAGTATAAGATAGAGTGAAGATGTAATATCCACTTTGTATTAATTTAATGAATTGATTTATATTTGAATGATGGAAATTGGTTCACAGATGTTGATATATTAACACTTACTATGCTATTTATTTTTAATTTGCCTTTTGCCAGCTTGTTGAGCACAAAGGTTTATGAATAAGTATTGCTATCAAATAACAATGTTATGATATTACTAAGCTGTGTCTAGTTTTCGTAATAGCTTTCCAAAGTGAGACTGGTAATCATCCATTATTATCACTGTTGCCGAACTACCACCTACTCTTACTTTATTTTACCGGTACCGATATATTGGTTTGAGAAACCCAGATATCTCACGGAATTGCTAGTTAGGCTATGCGGTCTGGTCAAAAAGGGGTACGACTCCATCTAGCTGTGATACCTAAATGGTTAGCATATTGGTTTGTGAGATCTGTAACCACCTCAATTGATCAGTTTTGAATTATTGTTAGGGTTGAGACACATTGCTAAGTACTGTCATTTATTATAATCTTATAAATATTGATAATGTGCTTTGCTTGTTCTGCATTATGGCACTCTACCTCCGTTACAATCTCAGTACGAGTTTAGGAACTTACTGAATGTGAAATACATTCATTAGCATAAGTGAGCCAAGCTCTTATTTATAATTTAATTTAAATTACTGTTACAGTACAGTTCATTGTGGATATAGGAGAGTTTTATACTCTTTTCATCATTAACTCTTGCTCGTATGTTATACGAGTTAACTAAATCTCTTCGGAGAATAATAGGACCTTTCCTCTTCTTTTGATTAAGGAGGGTTAAGTTCCGCAGGTTCGATGGGATAATACTTTATTATACCACGAATAGAGGATTTCCTAGACGACAAATCCTAGAGTTGTCAGGAGTCGAAATTCATAGCATGGCGCGGGGAGGGGCGTCGAGCCATAGTTTGTGAAGATGCCGTTGGCCCACAAACTATGTTCGTGGTATAAAATTAATAAACTGCTATTTTTACAGCAGTATTAAATAAATTCTTGTTATTCACTTTTCATTATTAAATTAGAGTGTGTACTATTCCATTAGTTCAAACTTTTAATTAATTATAACAATCTACTTTTGTAATGGTACATTTATAATTCTCCAGATCTAATATTTATCATTAGGGACTTTCTTCACTACGCTACCCAATACCATGTTTTACGTCTACTACCAGCATACCTCTTAAAGAACCTTCTGCTTAACGGGTTACTATGAAACACAACGTACAGTCCTACCACTAATTCGATCACACTATTGGCCATTATAAATATTAAGATTTAGAATATATTTTCGGAAAATTTTCGACCTGAGTGTCTTATGACGGATGGAAGGGGGTGGTTCGTTGCAATTGGTGCCGTGACCAGGATAAAGGGGTCTCAAATGTTGGCAAGTAGCTAAGAACCTTGGGGGCGTGAATATGTTTTTAGAAATATAATTAATGATCATATTAATAATAATTTTAAGTTTTTATTGATGAGAATCCAAATGTTAAATGAGCTTGAGAATTAATGAGAAAATGTTAAAGAAGCTTAAGAATATTGGGGCCGTCTTTTTCTTCTTCGAGTCACCGGTTCTGTCGAACAAGTGTGGTGAAAGGATTGTAAGTGCGCCTCAAAGAGGCTCCTTTCGTGCAATCGACACATGTCTTTGAATTTTTTAGTTCTGGGACATGTCGGTTTCCTCACGATGTATTCCTTCACCGTTTTGAGAACGTGGTATTGCGCACATAAATCTTTCAATCGAAAAACTCATAGGTGCACGTCGGGATTTGAACCGGCGACCTCCGGATTGAAACTCGGGGGTCATTACCGCTAGACCACCACGCTCTCGAAAAGGCCCGTGAAAACAATTATTGATTTAGACTTTTATTTCTTTTGTATACATTTATTGATTTGTTTCAGTGTTTCAAATCGGTTGTAAATCAAGATAATGTTAATCTAAATTGAAAGTTATTCAAATTAAATTCTTGTGTAATATAAAAATTACATATTAGAAAAGGCAAGCATGTATTACTGTTTATTTGCAATTGATTCGTGTTTGTCTATTTAATTTATTTTCAAGGCAATTTGTCTTGTGTTTTCAATTTTAAGAACTATATGGGGGCGTATTGAAGAATGACTTGAAATTGTTTACGGTGGTAGTATTATTCATGTTATTTCTAATTCAATAATAACTCATGTTCAAGTTCAGAAGTTGGAACCTAACTTAATTAAAGAGTATTTATAATTTGCTAATACTTATAATTGTTTAATGTAAAAGTTTGAGTGAATATGAATAATCTAGGCTTGCAAATTTAATGCTTGTTATTATTAAAAAAGAAAATAACTTGGGTTTGTGGGTTTAAAGGAAAGTGATTCATTATAAATATTAAAAATAAAGTTTAAGTAGACCTCTCGTGCGAAAGAAGCGCAGTGAATGTTGAATGTTTGAAGATCCGTACTGAAAGGACAGAGCCCTGAACTTGAGGCGATTTGTCAATATTTGGTTACAAACTATAGAATACACTCAATGAGTCTTTTATAGTGGAGAAGTTGGTGTTAGGATAAGTCAGCATGGGTCTGGTTGTATTTTGCGCCAACCCAAAGACATTCATCAGTACCGTCTGATTCTATAGAAGATTCATACTCTACCATGAGGAAAGAATAGTACCCACACTGCACATTCACCGAATTATGGAGGGGCCCCGTTCAGGTTTTGATTTTGAGTGGCAAGTGATAGGGCATGGCAAATGATGCACTCACTCATAGGGAGGATAGACACTGGAGGGTCTTGTATGTTTGACTCAAGTAAACGGAATTTGTTCACTCGGGATGAGCTTACTGGATGTCACTAGGACTAATCTGCCTCACAACCAGATTCCCTTACTTTGTCGATGCCGAAACTGGTGAGTTGTTTTCGTTGGTTATGCTTGTCACTTTATAAACTTGGAGGATGGCTTGGATTGTGTTTCTTTGTGGTTCGGTTTAAAAACATTTACGTTCATCAACACACACATACATACAGACATTTTACTCAATACTGTTTGAAACCATTTATTGATGAATAAATAAAACTTTGTTTGCTGTTTGAATTGAGTATTGAATATGAAAGTGAGTGAAAATTATTTCACTCACTACTATTACTATTAAGTAATAATAACTATTATTTTAAAAATAAATATATTCAGACAATATAGTCTAAAGTAGAGGCAAATCAAATTGAGAGACATTAAGTGAATATTATTGGGGTTTATGTAAACATCAAGAATTGAAGAAAGGAAAATATCTTGATGGATTTTATTCAGATTTGGTTAGGTTACCAATTTCAGACACTATTTTCGATCAGTTTGGCGTAATATTGTTAATAATGTAAATAACAAGTGTAATTGATTATTGAATAAACTACCAAGTGTAATCAATCAATCATCAATACTTACATAATTTTGAAATTTAATTTTCAATTAATTAAATTCAATTGAATTGATTAGATCTGAAGAAATGGCATTTCCATTTTCAGTTAAAATTTACATGATTATTTTAGGTATTTACTCAGAAATTTAATATTTTTGAATGCATTATGTGCTCATTTCACTTATTTAAAAAAAAAAAAAAGTATTCAGCTAATTATACTGTTACTGAAAATTTGATATTTTGAGAATAATTGAGAGATAATTTGATATTTAACATTTTTACAATTTAACAATTTTTATTTTCCATAGAAATCTTAGTTTTATCATTTGAGTATTAAAATTTTGGAGTTTATGCCATAGTCATGGAAGTTTATTATCTATAAATAAAAAAGATATTTATAAGGATTCTTGGAATGTTTGATTTATTATTTAATAGATGTAACTAAACATAAATATTTGTGTTGGTCGACGGGGTGATAATTAATTGTTAGGTACATTCTTTTTCCAAATGGTTTTATAATCATTTATTATTTATTTTATTTTGGTGGTGAGTTTTGATCTTTTGTTAATGGTGTATTATATCTTCACAAGTTACGTTATAATACAGGGGGCGATTGTAACGATCCCAACTCTGTTGTACCACCAAAATTTCTAATCAATAATCAATTCAAGTATTTTATTTGAAATCAATGTATTTTATTAAAACCTTTTTCATTACTTTGCATTAAATACTTTTTACTCCACATAGAAAGATGACAGAAGGCTACAGGAAAAAGAAAAAGGTTTTGACAGGGGATTCGGATTGGAATAGCGAGCTTAGATGTGTGAATCGAACAGATTTTATTAAAATATTATTGATTTTGCAAGTAATTATAATAGAAATTTGCATCAAAGTGCATAGTTTGTGATACACATTTAATAGTGTAATTATTTCCACCCATGAAACAGTTTCCATGATATTTCATGAACACGGGATTTTGTAATGCGTAGTTGCTGTGATGACGTCATAGAACGTATTATGCTAAGTGCGTAATTAGTGTGGATTTTATCAAAATGTTGAAGATTCTCTTTCCTAAAAAAAGAAATAAAAGAGAATTATTATGGCTTAACCATTATATTATTTTGTTGTGAATATTATCAATATCTGTTCGATGAATACCAAAACCCATAACATGGTTTATGGTCTGCTGGCCTGATCCTCACGGTGTCAACGAAAGCCAGGAGTCAGGGATTCCCTTGTTAGTTAGGCCCAGGCAATTTGAGCGAACTGGGTGTTGAGTTTTCCCTTTGTTGGGCTCAGCAAAGCTCTCACATTGGTTGTTTTCTGAACTTGGATAATGGGGACTTGTCGAAGTGGGTCATGCCTTCAGCACCCATACTAAATCTATTTTCAGGATCCATTTGATGTGGTCCCTCACACATCTCGCGGTACACGTCTTAATTCTGCTGTCTTTGGCTACGGCCTGCAGGAGATAGACCTTAGGGCTGGCACTAGGAATACAAAGTCGAGAAAGCCAATCTCGCATACATTAGTCAGAATAGTTAGAAAGGTGCACATTTACAATCTCTTGTGTTTTGTACCTTCATGCACAATTAGAATTAAATACGGAGTAAGGACGCAACTCCTTGTTTTGCTCTCACACATATTTGTAGCTAGTTTAGGTATTTAGGTACACAACTGATAATTTCAGAGTTGTATACAGATGTTCCTTTTATTTATTGATACTGATTCTACTGGTTTAAATCAATGATTCCAAGAATAGTTGTGTTGGTTTTATGTTTTAAGTTATAAACAAATATTTTCTAAATAATTTTACACTTATCTAATACATTAGAGTATCTCAAAGATCAGACGTAAATAAAGTATTTATTTAATAGACGATACAAATAATGGCTAGATCCGCAATTATCTGTAAAGGAGCTCCATTGTATAGATTAATGCCTTCTGATGATACATTCACAGATGTTAGTTGGAAATGTTTTATATTTATTATATTGAAACAACTTGGTCCACGTTACCAATCTGATGTGCACAACAGATCATTTAACCTATCATAGTTTATATTTTAGTATAAGATAGAGTGAAGATGTAATATCCACTTTGTATTAATTTAATGAATTGATTTATATTTGAATGATGGAAATTGGTTCACAGATGTTGATATATTAACACTTACTATGCTATTTATTTTTAATTTGCCTTTTGCCAGCTTGTTGAGCACAAAGGTTTATGAATAAGTATTGCTATCAAATAACAATGTTATGATATTACTAAGCTGTGTCTAGTTTTCGTAATAGCTTTCCAAAGTGAGACTGGTAATCATCCATTATTATCACTGTTGCCGAACTACCACCTACTCTTACTTTATTTTACCGGTACCGATATATTGGTTTGAGAAACCCAGATATCTCACGGAATTGCTAGTTAGGCTATGCGGTCTGGTCAAAAAGGGGTACGACTCCATCTAGCTGTGATACCTAAATGGTTAGCATATTGGTTTGTGAGATCTGTAACCACCTCAATTGATCAGTTTTGAATTATTGTTAGGGTTGAGACACATTGCTAAGTACTGTCATTTATTATAATCTTATAAATATTGATAATGTGCTTTGCTTGTTCTGCATTATGGCACTCTACCTCCGTTACAATCTCAGTACGAGTTTAGGAACTTACTGAATGTGAAATACATTCATTAGCATAAGTGAGCCAAGCTCTTATTTATAATTTAATTTAAATTACTGTTACAGTACAGTTCATTGTGGATATAGGAGAGTTTTATACTCTTTTCATCATTAACTCTTGCTCGTATGTTATACGAGTTAACTAAATCTCTTCGGAGAATAATAGGACCTTTCCTCTTCTTTTGATTAAGGAGGGTTAAGTTCCGCAGGTTCGATGGGATAATACTTTATTATACCACGAATAGAGGATTTCCTAGACGACAAATCCTAGAGTTGTCAGGAGTCGAAATTCATAGCATGGCGCGGGGAGGGGCGTCGAGCCATAGTTTGTGAAGATGCCGTTGGCCCACAAACTATGTTCGTGGTATAAAATTAATAAACTGCTATTTTTACAGCAGTATTAAATAAATTCTTGTTATTCACTTTTCATTATTAAATTAGAGTGTGTACTATTCCATTAGTTCAAACTTTTAATTAATTATAACAATCTACTTTTGTAATGGTACATTTATAATTCTCCAGATCTAATATTTATCATTAGGGACTTTCTTCACTACGCTACCCAATACCATGTTTTACGTCTACTACCAGCATACCTCTTAAAGAACCTTCTGCTTAACGGGTTACTATGAAACACAACGTACAGTCCTACCACTAATTCGATCACACTATTGGCCATTATAAATATTAAGATTTAGAATATATTTTCGGAAAATTTTCGACCTGAGTGTCTTATGACGGATGGAAGGGGGTGGTTCGTTGCATAGTGGAATGTCAACGTGCCTCTAATTTCACTGAGATCCATACCTTTTAAACCGGAACACAGTAACGCTCTACTGCTTAGCGGCAGAAATTAGTGGGGTGGTATTCCCCAGGCGAACTTGGCACAACTTTAATAGCCTGAAAACTTAATATTTTGCTCTTGTGTACTTAACCTCATTCATGCATCCATAATCTTTTGGGAGCCATTTTTAATTCTTCCAAGGTGGCAGCCCTAGACAGCAAGAAGGGCCGTAAGTGTGGGTGCGCCGACGGATTTGTCGTGGCCCGGAAACGGCAGCGAATTCATTTCGGCGTAATAGGTTTCCTGCGCTCCCGTCCGGTACGCCCGACGCCCGGACGGCGCGCGTCCGGCACGCAACGGAAGTTACGCGCGATCACTAAATTCCAAATTTAAAATCTTGGATCTTGTTTCTAGTTGGTCTTATTTCCGCAAGAAAAGAAATATCTTGTATTCCATTTTTATCATACCGTACGTGAAAGATGGGACGCTATTACTAAGCCTAAGTATTTCGTATGTCCAATAAACCACATTAACTGGCCAGTTAAAATTTTCACTGAACGTGCGTTTTTATGGCATATATCCTAAAGTATAAAGAAATAAATAAATAAAAATTAATAAATATTGGTGGGCAGCTCACACAGCGCCATCTAGCCCCAAAGTAAGCTAAGCATAGCTTGTATCATTGGAACCAGACAACTGATGTAATACTTATATACTTTTCTTTTGTGAATACATACATATAATAAATATTAACACCCAGACACAGAACAAACATCAATGTTACAAATGTGCATAAATGTTTGTTCTGGGTGGTAATGGAACCCACGACCTACAGCGCAGAAGGCAGAGTTACTACCGACTGAGCTGTGAGGCCTGTCTAAATAATAAAGATGAATCCCCAAAAATCAAACGTTACAATTTATTACACTTTTTTCCAAATAATATGACAGAAACATACAGATTGAAACTTGGAGTCTGTAACTCTAGGCCACGTCGCTCTCGGCTTTGTACTGGTCATTACATAGATATAGTATACTGTAGTATAATATTACCAAACGGCTTGAATTGTGCTCTGGGAACTGCAGATATATGAGATTTCACGCCTGAAACCTCTGCTAGGAATTTCTATAGAATGTGCGCATATTACATCTGTAAATTTCTTTATTATAAAATGTAAAGAAAATTGTATATTGAAATAAGTAAACATTTTCATAAATAAATCACTGAACTCAAACAAATCCAAGCCAATTGTAATGAACTAGAATGCAATGTTTTGGCAATTTAGAATTTACTAACATGTGCACAGGGCGAAATTTATTTGTTTATTAACAAATTAAAAAGAAATCACTTAACCCAAACTAAAATAAAGTTTTATGCGTATGAAATCTCCTACAACACAGAGGAGATTTATTGATTTATTTATTTTAGAGACCTTTGTAGGCCCAATCAACGATATAGACTCCGAGTTGCTGCAACAATATGAAGATGTATGGTTGAAAATAAAGACAGCAAATAGCTTTTTGATTGAAAAATGTAAGTGACCAGTGTGAGTGATGTGAGTGATACCAGTTTCCCAGACGATATGAGAAAACATTTTAATGAAAAAGGCATTCTTAAAACTGAAAGTTCTAAGATATGTGATAACTAAAACTTCCCCTTGGAGGGTCGGATAGGGTTTGAACAGGCGTCAAATTTAGCGATAAGTACGCGTGACCTTATTTTGAATATTATTGGTGTTTCCAAGCCATTTCTTTATGAATTCTGTGGAAATAAAGTTTTAGACTTTGATTTTTACTTTGACTAAAAATTCGAATTTTACAGCCGTGGTAGTGCCTGCAGACTCATAGTTACACCAATCGTAAAACCCCGTTTTCAAATTTAGGAAACTTCTACGACGCGGCGCTGTTCATTAAAAGTTGTGTGTCGGGTCATTAAGCTCATATTCAAATCATAATTACTTGGCTAAAAATCAATCTCGAGAACGTAGAGTGAAGATACGTCGGCTACAGAATATAGCCGGCAAATCTACACAATCATAACATTTACTGTTTGTTTTTGCATTAAAATCGAGATATACGAACTAATATCTTCCAAGATAGTAAAAATAAGCGAACTAAAACCACTTGCCTCTATCCAGTTTGAAGTTGAAGTTCGAAAGACTTTGTATTTCCTTTCCTTCCTGAATTCAAGTGCAATCACAAAATTTACAAAACTGTGAAACATTTTAGAAAAACATTTTGCAGTACTTTGATCATTACCACAAATTAAACTACATTCATTAAACCATACTAAATTAAAATATTCAATTTATATGTGAAATACTGTAGGTAGATTTGCTTACTAAGAATCTTTGCTTCATTCCATAACTAAGTAGCCATTGCTCTTCGAATGTGAGTTACGAATAAATTCTGGGAAACTTCTGTTCGTAGTAAGGATTCAAATCGGATAATATGCGACATAATAGCACAAACGTTTGGAAATCGTATGAAGTGTGAACTTTACTACTTTGCTTATTCTGTAACAGTCTACAATGGCCTTACCAAGGTTAATTGCTATTACGGTCGGAGCAACAACCTTTTATCCAGGCATGTCTTCTGTAGGGTAAAAGGTATGAACAATAATTATGTTTTGAAAACAATGTCCTTATAGAGGTTCTCCTTATTTATATAACAGATACGCCATGAGAAAATACGATGCTAACCATTCAAACACTATATAGATTCTAATAAAATCTACATCATCAAACATTAACACATATAAACACGGATAACTTTACCAACAGTAGCAGGACTTTGAATTGGAATAAACGCGTGCATTTATAATAAGTTAAAACATTACAAACAAACATTATAAACAAGAATAAAAGCATAACACAACCGTTTCCGCGTCACCCAAACACACAAACTGAAAACACGGCAAATAAAACAAACTCAAACACGTTACCGCGCACTCCTAAAACAAAACAACAAATCATGAACCAGTTTTGAAAAATAAAAATAAAAAATATACTAACACGATTTACGTTCAAGAGAGCGAAAAATAAAATAACACGGAATAGGCGCGGTTTCGTGCCCTGGAGCAACGGGGTTGTAATTTCTCTAGATATTTCATATTTTTAAGAGACGCTCGGTTGCTACGAGTGCATAGCTACGATACAGCTACGGCGTAGCGCGCCGCCGGCTCTTGATGTGATTTTGTCAAGATTACAAATTGTTATGGTTGTAGATGAAGGGTACTTTTTGAAAATTCTTGAAACAATGAGGTTTATCTTTATTAAGCAATGTAGAATATATTTTTAGATTGCATAATGAAACTTAGCTGCATAAATAAGTTGCGAATCTAGAAGCTAGAAGACTAGAGAAACTACTAGAGATGCTAGAAATGACAATATACTTGTTGGGTGAGTATCAAACTGTGTATGCGTAGTACTAAGTCTCAGCATTAGGCGTGTTCGATATTGAAATCGAAAAAAGTTCACTAGTCTTATTATATCCTATTGTCTGAACTACGCAGTTGAATCACGTGGACTGAGCGATGGAGCGTTATTGTCGAGTTATTTTACATTCTATTTAAATTCGAACTTAAGTATACATGCCTAACATTTAAATAAGATAACGTAGCAAATGTTACAAGACAGAATAATACATGTGCTTTAGCACTCGGTACCGTGTCACTGGTTATGCTATAAGTGACTTGTTATTGTAAAGGAGCCCTTAACACTTGTCCTTTGATTCTTATTTATTCAGATTGTAAGTTTTTTTTATTCTAACTCAATTGTTCACTTTCACAAAAACTAAAGAAAAAAAAAACTTGTCTTCCGCGAGCCTCACTTTCCCAGATTTGTTTATCGTGTGATTCCGCATTTGTCGAAGTCTTCTGCATTCACTAGGGAGATTTTAAATAGAAGAAAGAAAGAAAAGGGATAGCCAGTGCCACAATGGGCTTCACTTACGGTGTGCAGAACTTACGAAAAATTCTTCCGGGGAAGTACTGCCACCATGCTCATTTCTTTCGCCAAGCAGGAATGCATTCGCTTTACTGTATTCCTGTTTAAAAGTGTGATTTGCGGTGAAAGTACAGGCACGTGAGACATTCCACCTTCATGTCTCAGATATACGGGTGCATGCGATGTGACTTGGGTGTTGTTGCACCTAAGTAAGGGAGAATCCAAGTTGCATTGCTTGTTATGGGCAGAGGCTAAAACGTGACAGTTCATTCAGTAACTGTATCACATAAAAAAGTTTATTTCTTGAACTCTCACAACGTCAATATAAACCAACCACAGAATAATTAGTACAAGTCGAATTAAATGAAACACAAAGATCGACCACCCTCTTGGCAAAACTGCAAAGTAACATCAACATTATTCACAACAAAATTCATCGCAGCGAGTTAAAGCCAGA
The DNA here is from genome assembly GCA_947359385.1 of Chesias legatella. Lineage (NCBI taxonomy): Eukaryota > Metazoa > Arthropoda > Insecta > Lepidoptera > Geometridae > Chesias > Chesias legatella. Next base: position 3,545,628 of record OX375778.1, on the reverse strand, counting down.
TATTAATCTCTCCGCGGCATCCGAGCGCTGGATTCGCCATTTTGCGCCTAAATATGATAAACTTTCCCCCAAATTTCTTACCCCCCTGTCTTCTCCCCACCCGACGTCTTACGGCCCTGCTTTTAAACTAAGCTCGTTAATTAATTACAGCCAAGTCGACTGGGGGTAGGTACATAGCGCTATGTGCCAATTTAATATTGCACCGAGTGTCGCAATGTAGCAGAGTAGCACAATGGAACGTTTTTGCAAATGAAAAAAAAAAGGGAATGATCTCTAAATTATTTCGTGTCTGCAAATAGAATCACTCCTGCAAATAAAAAATCAAAGTAAAGTACAAGTTGTTTCTTTAAAGTGACTTTTGCTACTACTTACTTTTTCTATAGGCGGATCATTCAACTGAAATTTAACATTTCATCCCACGTATTGTCACGTCACAGGAGAGGACTAAGTTATCTGGGTTGCCTAGCCCTCGACTTTTATATATATTATGTATACACATCATATATAAATAGTTAATATAAAAGCAAAACAAAGTTATTTACTACCTTAAATATATAAGGAGGCGGATGAAGCTGTAAATGTTGTTTTGTTTAAACTAAAACATGTTTTTTTTATTATGATACGAGCACGAAATGAACATATATAGCCCAGCTAATATGCAACGGTATTTCCGGCTCATAAAAACAGCAATTGTAAGTAGCAACTTGGATCCTCCTGTTTGTATGGGAAGACCCAAGTTGCATATCACCATCAGTCATTCTATGACTTGTAGGTGGAACTTCTAGTAGACAAAAAGTGTACATATGATTGGTTCAAATATCCATAAACTTTAACTGTTATACAATGACGTCGTGATGGTTCTGTCTGTCTGACTACTTATCTCACCCGATCCCATTTTATGCCACCTCTGTCCACAGACCAAACCGACCCCAAACACTTAATCATAAAATTATCCGCAATAATATCAATTACAAAATCACAGGACTAAGACTAAAGATACTTCCTCGCTTCTATAATTAATTGCTACTAAATTTGCCCCAATTCGATTCCGGTTACGTCCGCTAAGAAACTTACGAGGTACATAAGACTTAAGGGCAGGGCCGGCCGGAAGGAGGGTAAAATGGCGTCGAGGGTGCAACCCTAGGGGGGTGGGAGGGGGCGGAAGGACGTGAGATTTACTCTAAGTAATTGCAGTAATAAACACGAGGATATATCACGCGGGTAATGAGAGGAAGCCCCGAAATTGCCAGCGTAAATAGCGTGTGTGTGATAAGCTAATTTTTTGCTGAGCGACGACTTCGCTCGTTGTTTTTCACTTTCATCCACTCTGCGTCGAGATTTCTAAGTACCCAAGGGGGACGAAAAGGGAATATACTCACTGAACTAACTATAGGAAGTAAAATATAAATAAATGATAGAAATTATCTTTATGAGATGTTAGAAAAGACAAATAGTCCGGTGAAATGTGGAAATTTTACATCGTTATATGAATAAACTATAATAAACTAAAATCTTTAGTATAAAATGTTTTAATCATATGAAACAAAATTAACGTACCTACTTGCCCGTGATTTCAACACTTGATAATAAGTACCTAGAGTACTTACCAAGTATTTTGATTTATTTTAATATTAAATAGCCAAGGACAGTAATTATGCAATTTGTGTTCCGTTGGACGATTTGCCGTAATAAAAGTAATATTCGTTTTTGTAATCTTCAGGCACATTTACAACGCAGAACATTAGATTGTGTCAGTGATTGAAGTCACTCAGTTCAACTTCAAAATCCAGTCCTGAATCCAATCAGACGCGGACAGCGTGAAGGTTTCACTGACTTAACGAATAAATGCGCACTCAGATGGTTCTTTATCGCTTTATTTTGTTTTACAAAAACACACTTTATCTCGTCTAGTTTTCACCAAGTCTTACAATGGAGGTAAAGATCTCGCCGCTTTTCACTTCTATGTTTCCACGATGATGCCACTTTCTCGTTGACAAATTATATTGTCCAGTACCAACCTACCCTTTAGGAGAAAAGCTGTTAATTTATGTAGGCACGTCTTTTATTATAATCGACAAACTCATTCAAACAATCTTATTCATGAAACTATGTCTTACCTGTAGTATGAACTCAAATCACGCCAAGTTTCATTGGAATCCACTATGTAGTTTCAGCGTGATGCGCGGCTGGGAAACAAAAAGAGACAAAAATGAAAAAAAAAACAAATATATATTTATATATAGGCAGTATCGAATATAGAGTGCCCTCGAAAAAACTTTTTTAGTATCTCCAATTTTCAGAATTGGACCACTTACCATTTTATTGTGTGCCAAATATTTTAAATATTTTTGTAGCAAAACAATGTTACGCTAATGTGTGTTTATGAATAAGGCTCTAAACACATTAATATCATACTAATAAAAATGAATCAGCAATTTCTATGCTTACGAGAAAACGAGAAGAAAATGTATATATAGTACAGTGGACTCCGCCAACTCACATATATAACAGTTACCTTCGACTTATCATTATTAGTCCAGTCAGTTAAGACAATGAATACATTATAATTCCAAAAGTTTTCAAATTTTGATGTAAGGTCGGGAATGGTATTAAAACAAACTATAAAATTTTGCAACCTGTTCTGCGGTCCGGAACATTGTTAAAAATGCAATAAATCATAATTTGCTCAGTTGTTGAGACCAAAATTCCAAAAGTTCTGCAAAGTTGGAGTGGTGTTAAATATATTATTTTACATCACGTGTCAAATTTGAACCAATTTAAGTGTACGGAACATTTTTTTTTTTGCAACCAAGTTTCAAAACTTTTGTTATTATTCCGAGACCACCTTACTCGAAAAAATGACCACGAATTAAAAAGAATTATAAATAAACATGTTCCGGTCAACGAAAAAGGTTGCAAATTTATACAACCGTTCGGTATATTTTTCCGATATATGTGTCAAGTTTGCAGAACTTTTGGAACATTTTCATTCAGTTTAATAAAAAAAACATTAATTTTCAATAACAAAAAATGTTCCGTACACTTAGATTGGTTGCAAATTTAATACGTGATATGAAATATTATATCGAAAACTTCCCCAAGTTTGCAGAACTTTAGGAATTTTTTTCACGACCATACATAGCAAAAATTAATTTAATTGCAATTTTAACAATGTTCCGGACTGCGGACAAGGTTGCAAAATGAGATTTATTGTCGTCCCAATGTACCATTCACTTGACCGAACGTTTGAAAACTTTTGGAATTATTATTAAATTTTCCATTTCGAATGTCAATAATGACTGGACTATATGACATTTATTGCGACACTGAACTGGAATACTAAAAAGTCAATGTATTTTCTATTGGAGGTATTAAACTGTTGTTGTCTATTGTAGAAGGTCACCGTGAAAATATGCATAATATTCTGAAACGGTAATTTCTAGGAAAACTAATATACGAAACGTATAAATATTAACCCGTTTATAGCAAGCAATTTCCCTGGTGCTGATAGCCATAATTTCTGGCAACAAAACAAGCGACATAAGAAGCTACGGCATTAATTATTCTACCGAGACAAGAAAGGGCCGCCCCATTTCCAATATTTATGTGTTGTCGATGACTTGCCAAAAATATCGAATGCTTTTTAAAACGAAGAAAGGGCAAGAAAGGAAAACCGGGCTTTCTTAATGCACAAACAGCTACTCGGCTCACCTGCCGTACTTGATTTATTGGAAGGCTTTGTTCAAGGCTCGTTACAAGCTTGTTGTTGCGTTTTTAATTTATTTCCTAAGCGATATTTGGCGAGGTATTATGAATTATTAGATAGGTGGTCCGATGTTTTCAGGAAGGATAGATATGAAAATTGACACAGACAATAAAATAAACCAAAAATACATCTCAGAACATGTTCCGTGATTTCGTAGGTACATGCATATATAAATTCATCACTTTTGCTGGAATCGGTAAGCATATCCTCAATGGCATCTTTTTACCACTAATTTCAGCAAACTAACTGGCTTCCACAAATTTCTGTTACAACTGGTGAGCTATTCGACGTCATTTCTTAACCCACGAATAACTAACAATATTTTCAACCTATACATCATCAGTCCGACTAATTGTCCGTCATCTAGGACGTATTTTCTACCAACACATTTGGGGATCAAGATTACGTTCACACTATGCATAACAAAACAGTTACAAAACATGTCAGTTAATTAGGGTTATTTTTCTGAATGTATGTCAACTTCATGTGAGTAACATTACTTTAAAAAAGTCACAACTGTAACTTGTCATGGTTTGGGCAATGTAACCCCGACGCCAGACACAGCAGCAACATTTGAACTTATTTGAACACTTGTCTGACGCGGGTATTTGAGATTGTTTCAGTGTTTGATTAAATGTTTGGACTTTGCAATTCGGTGTCGGTTTTTCGAACGCACATCAATCTTTCCAAAAGCCAAACATTTGCGTAGCCTATCACACTTGCGCAAAGTTCATTTGCTATTGCATCACCGAGCGAGACGGCACGGTTTTGCATGGTTTTTGTGATGTAACGTTAAAGACTGTCAACAAAACGTCAACAGACGTGCAGTCATTAGGTTCTAAATTCAAACGTAGAGTCGTCAGGCCCCGCCAATGGGCCGTGAATGAATACGAATTGACGTTGCCGCAAACGGACTTGCCGATTGTCGACACCACGACTCATTGGCGATTCAACGGCGCGCTTGCAAATTCACAAGTGTATATATTTGGGGCCAATCTGTGGACTTGGTAACCGGATGCTGCTCTGATTAGGATGGCAACTGAATAAGAAATAGCTACCGTATTTGTAAGAGTTGTTTTATGTCACTTTTGTCTTTACTACAAAATAAAATTATGTAGACACTTTGAAGGAACAACAAATCAAAAAGTCATTATTTTAAGTGGTTTTGAGTGGCTAAACTATGGGAATATACAACTGAGCACTCCCGTGCTTCAGGGCACGAGTAGTACATAATTCTCATAGAGGGCTTTTTGGTTGATCTTAGAAAGACTGGCAACATTTTCACCCGCTGCTTGGCAGATATACAATATTCAAGAACTTTTCCGTAAATTATTCAGTTTCAATATATTTCAAACTAAAAAAAAAAAAATTTAGCAAAAAAGGATTATGGAACATAGAACAATCAAATTAATAATGTATTTTTATCCTTGTGTCAATTTAGAATTAAATATTTCTTTTGTGCGTTTAATATCTCTTAATAAATTTCTCCTGCACACAGAATAAATAGCCTTCCAAACAAAACTAGAAACCTCCCGCCCGCCTAAGACGCGGGCAGGGCGGGAAATACATTTGCATATGCAGACGCCGTTAGCATAACAATGCCGCACTTGCAGCCGATATTTATGCGCGGCCATTGATTGGCCATCGCATTGTGCGCCCGATTGGCTGCATGTTGCATGCATTGGTAATGTGGAATGATTCTAAAACCGGACGCCTAATATACATATAGATGTTACTGTGATTTGGTAGAAATTGTATGCCGTACCTAACTTGCTTCTAATAGTTGCCTATTTTTAGGTCATGTCTCAAGTTGCGTGGGCACTGGGCCTAATTTGTAAGGTTGCTCAATTATTAAGGCAGTTTTTGAAAGACCAACCGTCTTTTTTTTGGTTATTCAATAGCTTTGATCGCACATTTTACATTCGTAAATTTACCATGTATTGTAAAATTTACGAAAAATCTAAACGGGAAATGACTTTTACAAGTACAAGAATTAAAAACTAAGTTTTACAGAGAAGAGATTTGGGAAGAATATTTACAAGACGATTCTCGATTTAGATTTTTCGAAAGATACAAGATTTGAAGATTATTATCAAGGAGTCTTTTGTAATGACTGTGTGCAATAACGAATTGTAACTGTGATCGCTTTCACGAATCGTCAATAATCTCACGGTATGTATGAGTCGATAATTATTTTAAAAATATACTGATGAGACGTATCTCGGGATCATAGTAAATTATAAGCCATATTTTCTGCCTAATCTCTGGGAAGCAGGCGAGATTTTATACAATTGTACGATGATACATAATTAATGGCTTCGATTAGGTACATTTTATCTGCTGCTATTGTGGTGATAGAGACGATGGTACCAATACCGTTAAAAGCATATTAATGTTCATTTTGAAATTCAAATAGTCTCCTATCCACATAGTCAACCTTACTGACCTGTTAAGCACAGAGCATCGAGAGCTGACACAAAATAATATTATTCGCCATCAATTTTATGTTGTTTCCATTCCAATATCAATCAATAATGTATTAAATTGCAAGCACATTAAACCCGGTAGTTTCAATAATATAAAAATATAAAATAATTATTATTATATTACTTTTATAACGTAAATTAAAGAAGCGTTTACTTTCTAACGGCGCCGGCGGTTCAGTGAAAAATGGAATGGAAATTAAATGCCATCAAAAATTCATAACAAAATAACACCCAAGATAATTTGAAGCCCCCACTAGCGATATCATAACCCGTGTCCACATTATACTGACATGCAAAATTACATTATGTAGCAGTTACTGTTAGAAATATAGACTATTTTTATAATATCTAGATTGAAATATTACAATAGTTCTTGTATTTTCACTTAAATAAACACAAGTATGCAGATGAGTCGTTTTTCGAAACAATTGTTAGACAATACTTTTGCATCAAAATTTGCGTTATTTTTTATTTTCTTATGGATCAAAGCGTTTTAACATACAACTCATCCATAGAATTTCATGTGATTTGCAGAATTACAATATATTATGTAGATATTTCACAAAGTAAATTCAAAAGCGGTAGCAATCACCAACTCTCTTCTCATACCTCAGGAACCAAAGGAACGAAATTTACACACAGTAACACTACTTTCAAAGCCAAAATTTTTATTAAGCTACAAGATATTGAGTTAAGAAAATCACGGTCTGGCCTACGGATGTTTATTGACTGATTAGCTACTTAAAGATATTTCGTCTATGTAGCAGTAAGTTTTTAATAAGTCGAAAAAGATATAACTCTACTTAAATTATCAACTTTTAGTTAAATTTCTTTAGGCACATAATAAATGGTAGACATTGCACAGAATGCCTGATTAAATACTTTACAGTGACATCAACGGTGACAGGCAGCGATCACCAACCCTTCCTTCCTCATCAGTCATGGCGGCTAAGCGACTATTCAAATTGCCGGCCGATGACGCTGCTTTCACGACCCCTGCGTTGTCTGTCCCGAGTGCCAAAGATAAAAGATCAAAAATGTTGTTTAAATGCCTACGCTAAGGTGATCTTCAACGAGGATCTGTTTAATTCTAAGAACATTGCTAAAATTATGAGAAATTCTTCTGAACAAATTAATGTCTAAAATAAAAATAAATTTAACATTTACTCATATCATTTCAGATACATGATATATACATTATACATATATATACGAGTACACATGCAATCAAACTTAACAACCTAACAGTGTGTGCAGCATCAATCATAATCAAATCTATTTATGCTTTTCAGTCTGAATGCCAGACAATATGACTTCCGGAACTAATTATAAAAAAAAACTCCATTTTGGAATTTAATGTACAATGGCACATTTTATAATTTCTGGAAGTATATGGCCTGGCGTTAAGTAGACAACTTTGTTTCCAAAATATGCACCTTCTGTCCTCCAACTCTGTATATTGACCTCCGGCGTTACGCGGCAGGGACATACTTTTTACGTCATTAGACACAAGACCGGGAGCTGCGGTGGCGTCGATTATGAACATCACCCCTCCACTGACTTCATGGGGCTGTGACTTGAATTGATATATTTAATCAATTGTGTTTATCATTTCATAATAATTCGTGGATGAGCCGATCAAATTACAGGCACATGAGGCTTTTTAATGTCACATCTCAAGGTAACGCATAGAAAAAAAACAGATGAACCATTTCAACCGATTTTAATAATGGCTTTGCTACTAGTACTGATTCAGGTGTTAACGAATTTTGGGATTTGGTTTTATGAATGAGCTTTTATCGTTGATAAATAAAAAAGTTTGACTTAATAAAACAAATAAATTAATAATTGAATATTGGTGGACATTTCACACAGCGCCATCTAGTCCCAAACTAAGCAAAGCATAGCTTGTACTATGGGAACCAGATGACTGATAGAATACTTAAATACTTTTTTTGTAAATACATTCATATAAATACATATATACCCAGACACAGAACAAACAATGCCCGTCACACAAATGTTTGTCCTGGGTGGGAATCGAACCCACGACCTAAAGTATGCTACAACTACAGTAGTACTTGTTACTGTTGAAACAGAAAGAAGATATAGACTATCAAGTTGACCATCACAACAACCAGTCACCGATCACTAAAAAAACACTTGATGTCTTAAAAGAAGAGCTGAACTGAAGAGCGCTTACTGTTACTTTTAATTTTAAATAAATGATGAACATATTCCATGAATTGTTGATTCTAGTTCTTGTTAACAACTGTGTGCCGCCCCGTCAATTCAAAACAAATCAGACGCAATAACCTCCAACACAAAATTAGTTACTGTGCCGCAGAAATAAAATCTAAAAGCATTGAAACATACAAAATGTAACTACAGTGCGCAAACATCACCATCTACCCATCGATAGTGCATCACAGTAAACGGAAAACGCGCCAACTACATTCGTTTCGTAATTAAACACCTGTCTACCAGTGTTTACAGTCACGAAATCACTATAAAACAGTGAGGATGGACGCCGTAAATTCGCATTCAAATATCAATTTGGCAGAGGGCGATTCGATAAATAAAAACATATAAAATACAGTACGTGTAAGCGGTGAATGGCACTTGTGAAAAATGGACTTGCCGCTCTTCCAGGGAAGCAATCATTCAAACTGCCTGTTGTCTGTTTGCGCGGCTCTTTTTCGTCCGATATTTTTCTTTTTTTTCGTCGACGTCATCCGCAGAGTTCAGGTGTGGGGACACGTGGTGCGCACAAAGAAAGCAAATATTAATAACTGGCATTTTTTAAAGTCCTCGCTTATTGTTGTCAATATTTCGTAAATGATTTGAGTGTGATGCGGCGTTTTTTGCTCGGCTACCTTTCGGCATTGTAGCATAATGATATTTTATATTTATTTTGTGTTTATTTATCGTCTAATGGACAGGTGCTTAGCGGGATGTTGAAGAATTGAAATGGTAATTTCTTGGTTGTGGTAATTTTTACAGGGGAAAATACTTACTTTTATCAGCTTTGATCACCGTTTTTCGGATTTATGTTTACAGATCCATTGCATTCGCTGGTTAGCTTGTCTGGATTCAGCGCCGTTCATGGCAGTCACATATATTATTATATAATATGATATTTGTAACCTCTTGGGTGTTTTTGAACACCTGATGACAAAGCGGGGTGTTATAAGTTTGTAGCGTGTGTGTGGTATCATAGCTCCTGAACAGATGAAAGGATTTTGATTGTTTTCTGTTTCAAGAAAATCTGCTCAGCCACTTAAAGGTCATCTCTTTTCTAATTGATCTACTACTATTCGAGTCACTGGCTTTATCGAACCAGTGTGGTGAAAATATTTAAGTGCACCTCAAAGAGGCTCAAAAAGGCCTTTTGTGCGGTTAAAATTGATGAAAATATATAAACAACTTCCACAGTTGGTACACTGGTATGGCAAGTTCCAATCTCTGCCTAAACGTATCATATGAGCACAAGTTTACCGTTCGCTTACCCATCTTGAACTTCTGGGCGATAAATGCGAAAATAGGGTTGACCACAAACACATGAAGTTGTACTGCTCTTATACCTAACATATAAGATACTTGAACGCGAAATTACAGAAAAGGGAACATCTATTTATTTTGTTTACATATTTTCTAAAGTTAAATATCACTTAGAGCCCAACCCTGGGTGAGACTGAGCACTACATTTTTCCTAATTAAAATAATGGCTCCTCTTTCTTCCCCCATCCATTTACAAAATGCTGTATAAACGTTGTTGGCCTCGGATGTTACTCCACTTACCGCTAGAGATGTAAAAATTCCTAATTTTTATGCCAATATACAACATTTGTTACAACAATCTGTTATCTTTTTTGCTATAAGAATCTTCTTCTCTTCTTTTCTCTTCTTTCTTTCTTTCTTTTTATTTGAAGATTTAGAATGTGTCACTAATTTTAAGACTGGCCTCACAGCTCAGTTGGTAGTAATTCTGCCTTCCGCGCTTTAGGTCGTGGGTTCGACTCCCACCCAGGACAAACATTTGTATGACGAGTATAGAGTTTGCTCTGTGTTAATATTTTAGTTTCAAATTAGTCAATTATCCTTTTTTTTCACAGGTTGAGCTTAAGATCAGATAGTCATCTTACCTCAACTTTTCTTAGCAGCAATTCGAATTTTGCTCTAAATTAACAGTTAAGTATCCAAATCTTGTTAAATATAAAAAACTGCAATTGTAATTCAATTCAAAAAATTTCCATTGTTCACTGCTGGACATAGGCATCCCCCAGTAAGCTTAATTGTGCATGGAGACACATAGTTTCACAAAACAAACATTCAAGACCAATTATGCACTTTGTACAAATATTACCAAACAATATTTGCAATTGCAACAAATATTTGCTCTGCTCGGGTTTTCAGGCTGAGTTACTAATAACTGAGCTAAAGAGCCTATAAGTATTGAATGAGCTGGGGTATATAACCCGTATCCGTATTCAATTTTCACATCCCTATTTATTCAACAAATACGGCAAATTTTCCCGCATCACCATTAACGAGACGGGAATTTTATCGCATATTTTTTGACGATACGTTTTTTTGGGTCAATTAGCAACTTTTGTGTCTTCTAATTAATTATTTCAATGTGGTTCGTAATTAGTTGGGGCTTTTAAAGGTATCTGACACTTTTGTGCTCTACGCATGTTCGCGCTACCTTTGAAAATGAAGTTAATTAAATGAGATCTAATTGGAAAAAATAACTAATAAATAATGAAATCGCACTATACTATATTACACACACTATTATTATTCAATATTATAAATCCGAAGGTATGTCAATTCGTATTTCGATTACAGACATAATTATATATATATATTAAATACTTTATGTTCTTTGAAAAAACTTCATCAGTTATTTTAGTCTCGTATTTTGAATTTCGTTAAATTCTAATTTTGATTTAAATTTGAAATTGTGGGCAAATCTTTTTGAAAACAGTTATATCACTACATGCGTATCTGAACTTAGAAAGTATGGAAATCCAAATCATCTAAAGAAAATAAAAGCAACAACCTCAGACTAGCTAACAAGTGTGGTGTCGCGCGCCACTTAAGTGGTAAATCCAGAAGCTGTCATTTGAACACAACTCGTTGCAATCTCGAGTGGTCTGCTAACGAACACGCGTGTCAAACGAACACTTCATTAGGTGAGCGACGCTCCTCGGCACTCCCCGGAACTACCCCACCCTCTATTCCGTTCTTCTTACTACCCCCGATTCGCTCAGAATGCACCTTGCACTAGCCTCGGGTGACCAGCTTCACGATGATATCGAGATTTCTGTGATATCATATCATCATATCATTTATTTATTAATAAATAAATAAATAAATAATGGTGGGCATTTCACACAGCGCCATCTAGCCCCAAAGTAAGCTAAGCATAGCTTGTATTATGGGAACCAGACAACTAATATAATACTTATATACTTTTCTTTTCTAAATACATACATATAATACATATTAACACCCAGACACAGTACAAACATCAATGTTACAAATGTCACATAAATGTTTGTGTTGAGTGGGGATCGAACCCACGACCTACAGCGCAGAAGGTAGGGTTACTAACCAACTGAGCTATGAGGCCAGTCAATATATAACAATAGTAACAATCGTATTTGATATAATGAACACTGTAATATCGAGATATCTGTATTAATTAAAACAAACATTTTCAATGCGAGTGGACCTATCCTCGACTGCGTCCGCATGGCTACCTATATCACCTTAGGATTTGTATTTTATAGAATTGATGTATATTTATTATATAGACTTTGCCTAAACTCAGTCTTGGCGAGAGGCTACGTCCTGATAAAAACCATACGCATAATTTCGGCCTACTATGCTTTGGAATTTCTGACATTTCCTGAGTTTATATTGTACCATTTGAAAGAGTATTACTAATTAAACGCGAAGATGGCCCATTGTACATAACAGCAGCACTTACTAAAGTATGGCATGACACATATCGCATAGCATAGCTAGACTTAAACAGAGAATATTTCAAATTCATCGGCACCAACACTTTTTGAAGAAGTAACAGCAATGGAAGTTAATACAACATTTACAGAGGTGAAATATGAAAAACCAACAAACGCACTATTACAATTATGAACGGATTATCCCAAGAAAATCATAACGGATGGTGTCAACACAGCTCCATCTTACCGCACGCCGCTAATTAGACGAACACCGCTCTCCTCTCATTAGTGGCGAAATTATGCAGTTTGCCGGAATTCGGGTTAAATGCGAGGCCGAGGTGTCAACCTACTGGCTGCTAACGAATATAAGGAGTTGGTAATGTCACCGTATCTGTTCCGCTATGATTATGCAGATAACAACGTATGTTGTAATGCAACAGGGCTATATCAGAGAGTGTGATGGTCTAGTGGTACTGACCCCGAGTTTCAATCCTGAGGTGCCGGTTCAACTCCCAACGTGCACCTATGAGTTTTTCGCTTGAAAGATTTATGTACGCAATATCACGTTCTCAAAACGGTGAAGGAAAACATCGTGAGGAAACCGACATGTCCAACAAAAAATTCGAAGACATGTGTCAAGTGCACGAAAGGAGCCTCTTTGAGGCGCACTTAAAATCCTTTCACCGCTCTGGTTGGAGAGAACCAGTGACTCGAATAGATAGATAGGGCTTTATCAAGATATTAGCTTTAATTTTACAATAGACTATTTATAAAATAGAATCGTTTCCAACGATCTATAGATAACTCAACTGATAAATAATAAAATAAATAACAAATAAGAAAACTGGTGTAAAGCTCTGGTAAAAAGCTGTGTTCCAGTTATGTATATGAAGTTATCCCTAGTGTATGCTTTATTAAAGGCTACTACTCGTACTATGAAATAACTAAATATGTTCGAAAAATCATAAATGTGAACTCAAACCCGCAGTGGATACCTCGTAAGTCGGTCTAATACTTAATTGCGTCCTATGTCCGCGACACAATGGTGCGCGTAATCAGGCCACAAACTGGCAACAATATTATTTTCAGGGCTGCCAGTGAAAAAATATTATATTTATATACAAATCATATTAATTTATTTTAATTTCAAGTTAGGGACGAGCTGGTGACACACTTGTTGTTAAGAGATAAGTATAATACAATACCCATCGTATTTTTTATTTTTTATTAGCGATATGTAAGCATTTACCATAATCTCACCCGATGTTAAGTGACGATGTGGTCTACGATGTAGCATGCTTGCTTAGAAGGAACCATAATAATTATATAATAATTTTGTGGAGTCAATAAAAACTTTTTCTTGCCTTCTTTATTTCCATAACAAAAGCAAAGTATCGGACGGCCGAAGTCACACCCTATTGCGCTCGCAACTCTGCGATACTTGAAGGTGGTATATCTTTTGCCCGTATTTTCATCAGCTACTTTTTTAACCAGATCGCAGTAATCCATACCTGTTACTTCTTGATGGCAGAAACACGTATGGTGGCAGTACTTCCCAGACGAATATAGTACAAGTTTGCACTGAAAAAGTTTTTTCTTACACTTTTTCGCTCTCAAAATTTATATGTTTTTAATGAAACAGTAATAGCTCAGTTAGTAATGATGATATAAGCTTGGTCCCAGGTTCGAATCCTGTAATGAGCTTGAACTGTCGGTACTTCGTGAGGATATGATATAATATATAGTAAGAGAACTGAATAAAACGCATTGATTTGTAGCTTGGGGCAGAGCAGGCTAAATATGTCCATTCTCTTTTTCTTAGAAGATCACAGTTCGAAATAAAGTTAAAATCTAGTTAGACCTTGCAATTTCTGATTATTATTAACATATTAATAAACACTATAATATAGCTAAATAAACAGTCTAACTTTAAGGTAAGGAACAAGTTAAGAATTGTTGCTAAAGACACTACACATAAACATGGCACATGACACTAGGTAAAAGTTCAGTGTGAATTGTAAGGTAAATATTTATATAGTAGCTGGCAACCCTGCCGTCCCCGCTGGTCTCGTAATCCAACTGTTCAATTTTCAGCAAAAAGGATTGCCTTCGTCTTAGGTTTTTATCTTCCCCGTGATTCGGTACATGCTGTTATTGCCAACCGTAATCACTAGATATTCGACATGTTTGCTAAAATTACGAGTAAGCCGTCATATTGACCTCCCTGTGACTAAAAGGAAACATATTTTCTTGTTCAATAATAATAAGATCAAAAATACATTACAGAATGATCTTTAGCAACAAGTCATATTTTATATAACTTTTGAAACGCTTATATAAAGATTAATTTTGTTAGAGTTTAAATATGTACTATGTACATGACATTTAAATGAAAAATAATACGATAAAACCAATTGAGGTTTCCAAATATCGATTCCATCGATCCATAGAAACTCGGAGCATAACTCGTCCAATTCACTACCAGATGAGATTTCGCCCATAACAACACTGCTCTGAGATTTCACCAGATTAATTCGCAATTGGCTCTCAAGGGAGACAGAGTAAATATTAAGTCTCCTCAAAAAAAAAACTACATCAAAACTTGAAATTGAGGTTATCTCCGATCTCTTTGTCCGACCCAACACCCTCCAAAGACAATATAAAATCACAGTGCCATCAAAAAGTTCGCTAATTGTCGCAAGATTTACGTCAGGGGTTCTTGAACTTAGCAGAGGAAAAAAGCAATTATTCTCACTGTTTTACTGAGGTGAGGAAGCATATTAAAAAACTTGAAAGCGCTTCTGCCTACCCTCGACGCTGGAGCAGACACTGATGGCTATTAATTAGAAGGGTTGGATGAAGATATTTCATTATTTCTTCTCTTTTCCACCCTTCTGTTTCGGACGATTTTTGCGCGCCACTCTTCAGACACTATTTCCAGCTTCTAAGTGGTAGTCACGAAGTATGGATGACTGTTTTACAGGTAACCATTTAACTGTGTCCTCTATTGCAGCGATAAGGATTCACGCTGGGGGTATTGTGTGCTTCGGAAGATGCGTTAAAATTTTCGGGTGGGTCTGGTACCCGGTGCGATCTTGGTTTAAAATAGCCACAACTAAAATCTTAAAAACTATTTCATATGTTTATTACTATAATACCAAGCTCCTCTTTAAATAGTTTGAGGAAACTAAGCTATGCTTTCGGGGATTAAATGAATTTAACTCATTTTATGAAAGTGAGTAAGTGCAGAGTTTACTCATCTTAAAATAAGTCGAATATGTCGCAAACACTATCTAGGTCCTACGAAATGCAATCCCTTCTTTTAGTATTATAACATATCTGGGAGATTTTGTGTTAGTTTATTTCATATTTTTCAAGCCGCAATAAAAACAAGTTGACGTGAATTTAGATTATTTTTACCTCGGAAAAACGCGACTCCTATGGGATAGATCTGGAGCAAATCAAGAGAAAAAAGCCTGTTAAAAACAAGTAAAATGAAACAGATGACAATCATTCGGTGACATATGTTTCACACATAGCCTAGAATCTCTTATCTGAAAACATTTAATGGTAAAGGACCTCTTCATATTCAAACCTGAAACGATGCTTATCAAAAACACTTAGTTGATTTCTGAGAATCAAATTGTATATTACGTAAGCTAAACGATTGGATGTGAAATTCCAAGCTACATATGTACTTACGACTTGACTGGTCTCATAGCTCAGTTGGTAGTAAACTGCCTTCTGCGCTGTAAGTAGTGGGTTCGATTCCCATGCAAGATAAACATTTGTATGACGAACATAGATATTTATTCTGTGAATGGGTATTTATATGTATTATATGTATGTATTTAAAGAAAACATTATATAGGTATTTGGTATATCAGTTGTCTGGTTCCCATGATACAAGCTATGCTTAGCTTAGTTTGGGGCTAGATGGCGCTGTGTGAAATTCACACCAATATTATTATTATATGTAAGCCTGTACAGTACTGCAATAAATTAACAAGCAGTATTTAAAAACTAAAGTCGTAAATCAGGCGTTGCGCCGCCTACCTGGCTGCGACGCTACGCAGAAACACACAAAGCGATTTTTTTTCGACAACTTAGAGCGCAGTTTTTCGGTGCAAATTCCATAAGGACACCTGGTCGGAAACGGACCCCCGGGGGTCCAACCGTACTCTGATTGATGGAGGTCCGTCCAATCTAGCACAATGGGTTTCATTCGTTCCGACGACGGCGACGCGTAGTCTCTAAAACAATCAATGATCAAGTTTGGTGAATGGGATGTGAGACAAAAATCCTTCGTGGGGCAGGTGAATTGGCCATTGCTCGACAACGGAACTATTTTTAGTGGGTATGAAAAAATTACGCATTTGCTTTAGATTCTGAAGATCTTCTTTGACTGGTGCATTACAATTGAAATTTTACTTTCCTTTTTTTAGGCATGAGGGCCACCCACAATTATATTTGCTTCCACGTCACATAATTATTATCGTGTGTATGAAGCCTTTGCCAAGTGATATTATAAATTAATCCAATTCCAACATTAATAATGTTATTCAAAACATCTTTCTGCAGCCCATTTCACATGCTTACGTATAAACCCAAAATCCCGTGACTTATTCAAAGCTTATACCTCGTTGCAGGAAGTTCAGCATAATAATAATGATTGATCTCATAAATATGCATTATTCTAAGCGATGATAAGGCCGCAAATAAACTCCTCGGGGTGTGATTGCCTATGCGTGCCGGCAGATTTCAATCTCAGATAACACTCTCGAGCAGTTTACATAAATTCTGGAGTAAGCACCTTGTTAACAAACTGCACAGTTTGATTATGAGATCGCTTGATAAATACCAGATTGTTTGTGTGTGTGGGTGTGTATGGAAAGGGGGGGTGATATGGCCTATAGTTACTAGATGATAATGAAAATTCGCCTACTCCGGTCAAACCTATCGGCTCCGTCAAAAATATTAGTCCCCCGTCAAACTGGCGGCTGTGTTAAAACTTGTTTTGAGTTGAACAGGCTTAGCGGGCTGTACTATAAGTAATTGTAAATAATAATAATATTGGTGAACAATTCACACAGCGCCATCTATCCCCAAACTAAGCATAGCTTGTACTATGGGGACCAGAAAACTGATAGAATACATTATATACGTTTGTTTTTTGTAAATACATATAATACCTACATATTTACACACAGACACAGAACAAACATCACTATATTCTGCTATATTCGTCTCACAAATGTTTTTACTGGGTGGGAATCGAACCTACAGCTCAGAAGGCAGGGTTACTATTACTACCTACTGAGCTGTGAGGCTGTCAAGTAGTGCTGTTTTTTAATTAAGTGTAGAGTTACGTGACTCCAGTGGCTCTTGACACTGTCATGTGAAAAAACAGAAAAGCTTTTAAAGATATTATATTAAACAAGCTGTTGCCCGCGACTTTGTCCGCGTGGAATTCGGTTTTATCGCGCACCCCTATTTTACCCCTCGGAAAAGTAGCCTAAGTTAGTCCTTGTTACATCAGCTATCTGCCAGTGAAAGTCCAGTCAAAATCGGTCCAGCCATTTCAGAGATTAGCCGGAACAAACCGACAGACAGACGAAAATTAAAAAAATATATTTTTGATATATATACCGTGTATACAAACATATGCACTAAGTAAAACGCGGTTATTTTAATATTACAAACAGACTCCAATTTTATTTATTTGTATAGATTAAATTGCAACATATCTTTTTGGATTAAACAATGCTATAAGTAAATTTTCAAAATCGTATCACCTTGAGTTCTGGCTGACACAAAACTAATGAAATACGACTCGTCGTAAAATGCATAAAATACGATGTACTCGCCGTCAATTTGTACGAAGCATCATGGGAGGACCAAATTTGAACGCTAAAAACCCAGCTGTAAGAGTGAAAATATGTTGTTCACTTGCTCTACAAATCAAAGTCAATTTAATAGGCAGGTAAGTAAGCAAAGTGTCTTTGTGCGTGATCTATGAATGAGTTTTGGGAATTTAAAAGGACACGGATAATTTTCACTTTGTGCAAGTCTACTGAGTTTTATTAGGAATATAATGTCCTGACCGAAATGTGACCGTATAAAAACTAATAACTGTGTTTTTTTTGAAGTTAGGAACACTTGTGTAACTTTAATGACAATGTAATAATATTTTAACATGAAGATTGTCTTATGGTGGTGGACACACTCCTCAACTTCTCGACATAAATCTGCCGTATTTGGCCTCCTTGGATTTGTCTTGGCAAGTATCAAGAAGTAGATAGTATCAGCACCATAGCCCCCGGTGGTTCAGAGTATATAAGCTTGTTTTGAAGAATGCACATTTCAAAAATCTTTATTGTCTGTTTGTCTGTCTGTCTATCTGTCTGTCTGTCTGTCTATCTGTCTGTCTGTCTGCCTGTCTGTTTATTCCGGCTAATCTCTGAAATGGCTGGACCGATTTTACGGGACTTTCACTGGCAGATAGCTGATGTAACAAGGAGTAACTTAGGCTACTTTTCCGAGGGTTAAAATAGGGGTGCGCGATAAAACCGAATTCCACGCAGACGAAGTCGCGGGCAATAGCTAGTCATTTATAAAAACCAGTGACCGTTAATAGTTAAAATACTATCAACATCTAATTGAGCGCAACTACAAAATTGCACTGACCTATATAATTGGCCATATAATGAATGGCCAATTTTAGGTACTCCATATTTCACAAACAGGTGTGACGTTGTCTCCAAGCGTCCATCGATTTTTAACAATAGGATCTTAAATCAAAGATATGTACTATTACAACAATAGAATCATCGGGTCTCTTTGTACTAGCTATTATCTTTGGCCACGTGGGGCAGGTGATCGGCGCACGCGCACAGCTGTCCTCCAAAAAAAAATCTCTGTCGGCTTGCGCAAGATTTAATCGGATTTTTTCAAATGACAGTTCTTAGGTATTTCGCGTCTCTTACCTCCGGCCGTTGCCGCAGCTGCGTGCGATTTTACACTTTTCATTTTATATTTTATGCTGTCATCGTGTAACAGTTAACTGGTTTCGAGTAGAATTTAGTTATCCCATTCAATAAATGTCGACTGGCCTCATAGCTCAGTTGGTAGTAACCCTGCCTTCTGCGCTGTCGCTCGTGAGAAATAAATGAAAAATAAAATGAAAAAATGCGAATAAACATTTTTATTTTAGCCAGCAGTTATATAAAACCACTAGTTGCGGCCCACAATAAGTAATCCCAAGGGAACACCACTTTTCCGGTATCAAAGTGCCTATGTGTTAATCCAGGAAAAGCTCAAAAAGCTCAAAATCTTGGTACCAAATTTCATCCAAATCCATTCAGCCGTTTGAGCGTGAGAGTAACAAACATCCATACAAACTTTCACGTTTATAATATTAGTAGGTTAAAGTCACTGTTTGAGACACCCTGTATATGAAAAGGTATGTATCCTGAAAATAAGTTATCCGAAACACATACCGATACGCGAGGTGAAAGGCCCGAGCCCTTTCAGCGGCGCATTACGCAGTCTCCACACGGCATGCGTGTCACGTCATTCGTTATTGCCTGTACCGATCTGATTTGAAATATTTCCACGGAACCACTTATTCGCACCTCACAAACAGGGCTAGGTGTGGTTTGAGATGTGTTGATAGTTTATATTAGAACCAGTACCGAATATTTATTTTTAAATATGTATGTTGTACCAAACGAAGAAAATAAGAAAAAACTTTTTTATTTAATTACTATTTTTAGCCACCAGTAATATTTTTCAATTATTCTTTTCAGGGTTAGAATTTCGAAATGTACAAAAAAATGGTACATTTCATTATTATAATTGTAATGTTCTTAATAGATATTCCAGGAAAAAGGTATCATTAAAATTAAATTAAAAAGAACAACAATCTATAAGTAAGAAGAAAGTCTCCAATATCACCTGTCAAATGCTGGTTTTCCATTATCAGAGTTCTACATTACGAGCTCGTATCAAGTATCAAGAGAAGGAATTGAAACGGCGACAGCGCTAGCACGGTATGCTCTCACGGTGCTAGAGGGTAATCGTTCTGTAGTGGTGTATTTGCGGCATTGTGCGGCACATTCCCGTCGCGTATATTCTAATGGGGGCTACAACTGGCGCACTCACTCGCACTTATGCTAGAACCAATCAGAATTATTATAAATGCGACTTTTATGCGAACGTGTGGAGATGGCGTGCGCTGAATAGGTTTTCGATCGCGCCACCTGCGATGGAAAGGAGTTTGTGATTTTCTTTGAGAATTTAAACGTCACTTCTATGGAATTTCCTTTTGCCGTTTGGATATTGGAAAATATGTTGTTTAAATAAGTTAATAATGTAGTTACGACACCTGGATGGATGGGCCTTTGAGTGCCATAGCTTTAGTGGCAACGGACAGTTCATTCGAAAAATATCGCTTTATAATCGAACATTTCATCTTTTTTTAAATCTTATTGTTGATAAAAATACCTGTAAAGTAAGCAATTAAATAATAAATATAATTGTATGACTATCGTGAAATATAACATCAAAAGTTAAAGGCAAGTATAAACCTACTTAAGCTAGCAATAAGTGAAAATTATAAGATATAATTATGACGCTTCCCAAATGTTTCATACTAAAGAATTTTACGTCTAAACCGATAGCTTTGTTCCAATTTTATTTGAATAAACATTTAATCTGAACATTAATAATTTACTCTGCATAACAGTGTTGCCATAGTCATTCCCAGCGGAGTGGCCGTCGTGTCCGGAGGGCGACATTTCACAAGCCACTGCTCCGACCTTTGCCGTCCCAGCAAAATGCCATCATGTTTTCATTTTTTCTGCCAACGGCCCGTACTCCACGACACTCGATTAATTTTCACGGTACGCTTGTCAAAATGTGATTTAATACGGGGTGCTTTGACATGTATGTCCGTATGTACGTTTGACGGACGAACCGTACTGATTCGGCTGGGGTCGACAATCGGTTGGGTTGACTTTCGATAATGAAGTGGATTCGATGTGAAAGGGAGTGCTAATTCAATAGACTATTCTTATTAAGACTTCATTATCTTGTAATCCTTGGTCATAGTGGACGTATTTGCAGGGAGAGAAACATACATAATATAATTTTATTTTTGACAAATTTTTGAATATCACTTAAATCAATGTATGACCAGATCGGTTACTAATTAGAAGTAATCAAATACATAACAGTACCATCATGTACTCAGATGTTGCATTTTTAAAGTAATATTTTGCTGAATATTACTTTAAATAGAATATAGATATTTACAATAGAAGAAGAATATTAATTCGATGGAGTTTAATCTTTATAAATAAGCAGAAAATATTTTCCTTAATTGCATGGAATAATTAATATACTCATTACCGGACGGCAAGCAATAACTAGATCTTTATTACAATAATATTATCAATAACGCCAAAAATGGAACCGCAATTTCAATTTGCCGCATCACTCCGGATTCCAATAGGAAACGCTATAAATGGAGTCACATTCCAATGTGTCACCGAGCGGACCGACTATTCGGCTTTCGGGTTTCGGCTTTTAGGCATTCGGGATTCGCGCTTACGGTTATTCGCGCCCTAACACCAGAAATATATACCGATGTTTGTGTAGAAGTGAAAAAAAAATACCTCATGAGGCCTATGTAAATAAAAATGCATTTTGATATAATTCAATTTATGTGTGTTTCTTTATTCTTTATTGTACACAGAAAACATAATACAAAAGAGTCATAAGTAATACATGTACAAAGACCCTAAAAGAGTTATCTTCCAGCAAACCTTTGAGGCTAGAGAGAGGCGATTTTATAAAGGTAGGGCGTGTACATAATAAAGATAAATTAGAACTAAAGTTTCTTTTAATTTGTAGGTAAACTGCGTGTCTAATCTTTGAATGTGTCCAATTTGATTATACTACTTGAATCTGATAAAGGGGAACAAAAAAATATGCTTTTTTTCCCATAATTTCTATTAATTTTCAAAGTTGGTTCTGTTTTTGTTAAGTTTCATGAAGCAAATCACAATAACGACTATTATTTGCTGTCATACGGCTTCAACTCCGTCCCAGTGAGTCAGCATTGTAACAATTGCACGTTTTATTGGAAAGCTCTAAATAAATAAAAATATATAAAAATATTGGTGGATATTTCACACAGTTAAAGTAAAGTTGAGCTTGTATCATGGGAACCAGACAAATGATATACTTGTATACTTTTTGTAAACACATATTAACAACCAAGAAACAACAAACATCAATGTTCGTCACACAAATAGTTGTTCTGGGTAGGAATCGAATCCACGAACTCAGCAAAAGAAAGCAGGGTACTACCAACTCAGCTGTGAGGCAAGCCAGACTCAAAGACTTCTATGAAGCACGGAAATATATTTCAGCTATACTGATAAATCGCTTCGGTGCTAAAGAACAGTTATGCGCCGGCCGGCTGGCCACATTCATGGCATACGCCGCATGAATTCCACTGCAGCACTAATGAGATTCTAAACGCAATTTTGGATTAATTTGTTTTATGCTGGTGGTAATTAATTTGTAATTGGTAGGAGCATGTCTGACAGGCGCGGATACAACTGTTAAAACATAATCTTTGCATTAAATTTGTGTGAAAAACAACAGTTAAACAAACTCAGCCACACACTCAGCGCCACAAAATCTTCTCAAAATTCATTCTTAAAGAATTATCTTTTAATAATATAATAAAGAATTATAAATATTGGTGGACATTTCACACATTGCCATCTAGCCCCAAAGTAAGCTAAGCATAGCTTGTATCATGGGAACCAGACAACTGATATAATACTTAAACACTTTTCTTTTGTAAATACATACATATAATACATATTCACACCCAGACACAGAACAAACATCTATGTTACAAATGTCACATAAATGTTTGTCTTGGGTGGGAATCCAACCCACGACCTACAGCGCAGACGGCAGGGTTTATTTTATTTTATTTTATTTATTATATTTTTCAGTAGAATCTACAGCTCTTACTTAAAATTACTTACTTACTACCAAATGAGCTGTGAGACCTGTTTTGAAAAGTATATACCCAAGTTTGTTATATATTTTTTAAAGCAGATGGCCCACCTTGTCTTTAGTGGTAACCTCTGCCTATAACAAGCAATACGACATGGGATATCGCGAGGATATCCTGTCTTATCTCTCTGTAATAATGCCTGTTAACCAAAACTTGCCCTAAAACTACAAATTTGAAGAAGAAAGTGGAAGAAAAGAGCCTCTTTGAGGCGCACTTTATCCTTTCATTGCACGGGTGAGAGAGACCTAGTGTCACAATTATATAATAGTAGTTAGAATAAAGATAAAGCCCATTAACTGTCGCTTACCGTTATATCCGTTAGAACTTTAGTAGTAACGATAATATTTCCGTCCTCCATCGGTCTGCACCGGCCATTAGTCTAAAATGGGTAAAATAACTCACAAGAGTAACGATGATTAGTCTATAACTCACATACCCATTACATTTCATGAGATTCTATAATTAAACAGAAGGGTACTCCCCAGATATGAACCATTAATACTGGCTATCACGAAATATACTATCACGGTATAATGCAATTAATCTGAGCTGTTTTAGACGTGGGAATTACCACTTGTTTATCGGGAGGGAGAATTATTTGTCTATCGGGAGGGGCGGTAAAAAACAAGAAGAATTTGAAGACGGTACCATCCATCATGCTGGCAGATTAATGTTTATATATGTTGTTACATTAGCGGGAATTTTCGGATAGCAATTCGCACGTGTTAAGTGTTTTTTTTTAAGAGATAGTGATATTTGATTTAGTCAAGGAGCAGATGTCCTATTAGGTGTATATCAGAGCAGTAGAACTCGCGCCATGTTCGTCCGGGGAAGTACAGCCACCATGCCTCTGCCGCCAAGCAGTAACGCATTCGCATTAGTGTTCCGATTTGAATGGTGTGGTTGCCGGCGAAATTATAGGCACATGAGATTTTCCACCTACGTCTCAGAGTTACGGGCGCATACGACTTGAGTCTTGTCCTACCTAGTAGGGGAGGACCCAATTCGCATCGGTTGTCATGGGCAAAGGTTACCACTTAACAGCAGGTGGGCCGTCGGCTCGTTCTGAAACTGTATACCTAAAAAATATGTGGTAACCTCTGCCCATAACAAGCAATGGGACTTAGATCCTCGTCTACTTAGCTAACAAAATGTGTGACAATTAGTTTATAGGAAATATCATGGCTCAAACCGCTTTCCTTTTGACATGCAGGATGAAAGTTTACATAAACAGAACAGAAAAAGGTAAGGTGTCTACTTGGTGACAGATTTTCGACTTGATTGAGAAAGTTAGCCGGCTGTGTATTTACTCTACCATTTCTATAGCTCCACACGATGTTTTTCTTTCATCAAAAGCTTGAGCTCATTGTAGGATTCGAACCCAGAACCCATAGATATTTAACCGACATCATCTCTTCCTCTCTTCAAGCTAATTTTAATCATTGTTAACATCCAATACTCGCTAATTTTCAAAACACATACCAAACTTACATTTCAACCGCTAACGAATCAATTTATCAGCTTATATCAGCTTACTTTCATTTCAATTCCCGCGCGCATCACTGATTCGAGGGGTCATACCACGAGCTTCCATCTCGCCGACCACATAACAATATCCGACACTAATAAGTCCAATCCTTTCTGTACGCAATATTGTGTAGTCTAATTGGCATCAGAAACTGAGGTAGCCCCAAACAAGCGCTTATCGACACATCACTGCGCTAAAACCCCTGATAGAGTTGCCTCAAGGAAGCAGTGTTATAGAATCCGACTATTCTGTTATTTCTCTAAAAAAGACGGATAACTGGTAATAAAACTGCAGCAATATATCCGCGAAGTGAGAGACCTGGTCACTTGTAACACAGGTTTTAAAAAACCTATCTCAGGCACCAGTCTCGCACAAAGTAGGTTTTTGCTCGTCCTACATTATTGTATCTAGTTTTAAGATAAACCTACTTTGTTCGAGAAAATAAAAAAAGATTATAAACAAATGTAGGCCTTAACAGTCAGATGGACCAAATGGACCAGAACTACTGGGTCATGGTCCTAATAAGAACGACATAACTTATAAGCAGTGTAATAGAAACCGGCTTTTCTGTTATTTATCTAAAAAGTCGGATAAATAAAACTAATGTAGCCCTTAACAGATAGTTTACGCAATGGACCAGTGCTACTAGGTCATGTATGATCCTAACTAGAACGACCTTCATTACAACACTAGTCCGCTAAATTCGGGTACAGATCAGCGATTCTAAAATTAGCTGCATAAGGCTAAAATATAATTTCATTCCATATCACTTACAATCTAAAGTACACAAAACCATTATCAGCCACCCCAAGATTTTTACATAACAATATCGTCTGCGGTTATATAACATTTTCCTCCACCTTTCTGGATCTTACACACTTACGTAACGCCGAATATTACGCCATTTCAAAAAAAACAAATCTCTCCTGCATTTCCCAACTCTAGTCGTAGCTAATGAATATAATACATGGCCCCCAGGTATTAAAAGTTTTGTGGGTGGAATTATATCTGTTTTTCGCCAGTAAAAATATGTTGCGTAATACCATTGTTATGAAGTGGAATTGGGTTGCAATTATTCCGAATTTCCTTTATGAGGGGATGCCAAGTGAGTGGTTTCTATCTATTTTGTATAAATTACCTATGAAATACTGTCATAAAGAGATTCATTTTCAGGAAGATTTGGAGATACAGACATACAGTACCTTAGTAGGTATAGATATATACTTATAAATTTCACCAAAAAACTAATTCAAACAGAGAAAATGATATTGTCCACGATAATACTAAAAATCAGTTTTATGATGGTACACATCGATATTTTTATACATACGTACAATTTATCTGCTTAAGAATGATCATAATATCAGTATATATGCGCGAAAGTAATCCAACAACTGAATTTAAATAATCTCCAGCGCTAAATATATCAAATCAACGTCCAAGGCACAACAAAGCAGGGCGGCGGCCCACGGGAGCATTATAACCGAGCACAATATCTGCGTCGTCACTCACGCGCAATAAATACCCAAATAAAGCGCAAATAATACCCAAATCGCTCATCAGCTACCCTTCCTCCCTTCACTATAATTATCTATAATCAGAATATACCCTACCGTCTATAATCACGACTGCAATTGCTATGTTTTGCATGTGGGAGACGTGATTACCCTTTGCGGACGAGACGCTGATGCTGACGAGGGACGTTTGTTTTTTATACGAATCTAATTTCAAATTTGAATTTAGTTTTCGGCTATCATTATTCTTTTATTGATTGTGGTATGCCCACAGCTATCGTTACAATGTGAGTGAAGATCGTTTAATTGAATAATTAATGTTAGAACATTGTTACAACTTTCGCTGAGTCTCTTTCTGGAGTTCCAGATAGCAGAACTCATGCCGAGTTTGGCCGGCAATGTATTAACACCACACAATGCACCAGATTTTTTGCACGTACCTAAGAGAATATTTTGAATCGATTTGGTGCTAATTTGATTGAGAGAGCTTGACACACTAAACTCCTGATGTCGGAGTTAACTCTGTGTAGTCGTTTCATATATATGAGTATGACCCAAATAATTAGTGGCCTCCATAGCTCAGTTGGTATTAATGCTGCCTTCTGCGCTGTAGGTCGTGGGTTCGATTCCCACCCAGGACAAAACATTTGTGTGACAAACATAGATGTTTGTTCTATGTCCGGGTTTGATATGTATTATTTACACAAAAGTATTTAAGTATTATATCATTTGTCTGGTTCCCATTATACAAGCTATGCTTAGCTTACTTTGGGGCTAGATGGCCATGTATGAATTGACCACCAATTTTTTTAGTTATTTTTCTTTATGTTACCTAGAGCGTGCTGACGGCCCACCTGATGTTAAGTGGTAACCGCCGCCCATGGACAACAACAATACGACTTAAGCCCTCTCCATTCATATTTATTTTATTTATTTAAATTGTAATATTAATATCTTAAACAACAAAAATATTTGTATGATTCCATACCTGTGTTTGCTAGTATAAATAACTGTAGTAAGTTGTACACCGGCAACAATTCATCAAAATGTCCACAGACTAAAACATGAATTTCAGATTTTTTCGTTCGCATCGTGTCCGCTGGCACATCGCCATAAATTATTCCACAGGGCTGGGTGACCCCGAACTCCAGTCGATTAAGCATCACCATCTTCCTTCAATTTCATATTTATAAACGGGGATTACGCAAAAATGTAATGGATCACCTACAGGGCTTAGGCCGGGTGTTTGAGGGGTAGGCGGGGGGCAAATTTCCGAGGGGGGCGGGGAAGGGTCTGATCGCCAAGCTCATCCATCACGGCGCACGCATGTGAATTGGGGCGTTTTATCTGCCAGATAGCCGTATGGGTACCTATTTAAATATTTCGTCGTTTAGGTGGCTGATGTTTGTTTAGTTCGCGTTTGGGGAAGTGTTATACCTTACGTACCTAGAGCTGGTAGTCGCCACAGGGGTTTCAACGAATTATCCAGCGCAGAGCTAACACAAGAGGGCTCAGATAAAAATCTAAGTTGGTTAATGTACCTAAATGGACCGTTGGAAGGATAAGACCTCGGTTTAGGTACTTAGACCAAATCAGTGATGTTTTTGAAAAAGGCCCGATCAAGAATATCTACTACCTTAAACCGACGAGCATAAAGACCTACCTATGGGAGTGGATGAAGCAAAGGAGGTCAGGATTGTAGCAAGTGAATTGCACCCGTGCTATCTACCTATGCCTTTGGGGAACAAGCGTGATTTGATATAAATGTATTTATGTAATGTTTAATTGTTTATAAACATTACATAAATGCTTATGCAATAAATTGCTTTTGCATCTTGAAAGTACTCCACAATTTGTGATTCAAATATCTGATTCTGTATTATTGTTATTATTTATTTATTTATTATTTATTTAGACAACGTTTTGGTTCATACATGTCACATAACATTAAAATTAAATTAAATCACAAACAAACAACACCAAACACATAAAATTAAATTTAAACATAATTAACGACACAAAACACATAATACCCTACAGACAACCATAAACAAACTTTATTAAATGGACAAGTTGACTAGACCACTTCAAGTTTAAAATCTGCCTCCAATAACTAAGTGTTCAGCCTCACTTGAGAACCAGTTCTTAATCAAAGCGTCGCATGGCGCTACCGTCGCGTGAAATAATCGCCAAACATTCACTTATTAAACACCTATTTGTGTACAAACTGCGTCAAACATAATTACGTTTACCTGTTATTATAATAATACTCGTAACCCTCTTAATTCTAGTGAGCTCTAAAGAACGAAAAAAGTATATATTACTTACTGATACTTTTTACATTCTAACAGCAGAGCAGCCATTTATTTCTACTCCACTAAAACGTCTTCCCATCAGCATGTCGATTCATTTCACGTGTCACTCCGCCGCTATTTTCTTGTCGATTTATCTGTCATCTGTCAAAATGACTCATGCGAACGTCGCGTCGCACATAGAGATGTCAAAGTGATCGACAGGCCGACTCTACGTTTATGTAGAGTCGTTAAGGAACGGGCACATTATTCGTTCAAAAATGGAATTCCGTTTTATGTCTTTCTATAGTATCAGCCATTGATTATATAGCAATGTATCTCATTCTCAATAAGCATATAGGTACATAAAGAAAGAAAGGAAAAACATTTTTTCAGGACAAGACAGTTACAAACAAAAATAAATTAGTTACGCGAATTGTTTTATGTTTTGTTTAAGCAAGCAGAAAGTTATTGCTACTGAATACAATTCAAACAAATTTTCCGTGACAAAATCAGTGCCATATCTTTAATTATGTAGGAAAGCAATGGCCTCGACAAACTCATTACCTACGTCTAAGCACCCTCAATAGTGAAAAACTTGAAAAATGGCCAAATTTAGCAATGTCTTCCCATTGAGGAAATTTGTGATTCAGGACATTGATTTCCTCATGTTGTTTTCCTGCAACATATGTAATTTATGATGAAAAAAACAGATGAACTAACAATATTATACATGGACCACAATTAGCATGACCCTATACCTACATATCTAACTTGTTACCTCTAAGCTATACTTTTATTTTGTATAATAATATCTACATCAATTCTGCAGTGGTTTGCACCCACTAAGTGGACTTTCAGTCCGAAAATTGTTGGTTCAAATCTTCAAATATACCACGTTTACAAAATAATAAAACATAAATAAACCGGCAGATCCACAACTCGAAGACATGTGACAACTACAAATCTATTTTGGCATCCCGCGGTGTAGAGTCCATTTTCTCTCGCTAATTGACATTGAGACTAAATCCGAAGTTTGCTGGTTCAAATTGTTTAGAATAGGTACAATGAAAGAAACCAGCATACTAAGTAAATAAATAATCGAAGCCTATTCACTCTCGTCATCGAGAGTAGGTATGAGACTCTACAGCGTGATTTATGGCCTCTTTAACTGGCCTCACAGCTCAGTTGGTAGTAAGCCTGCCTTCTGCGCTGTAGCTCGTTGGTTCGATTCCCGTCCGAGACTAAAATTTGTGTGATGAACATTTTGTTTTGTGTCTGGGTGTTGATATGTATGATGCGTATGTTTTTACAAAAAAAAAACAGTATGATATCAATTGTCTGTTTCCCATGCTATGCTTAGCTTACTTTGTAAAATGTCCACAATATATATTTATTTCAATTATTTTTTAAAAGCGTTACGATACTTCATATCTTCTGAAAACGAATTACCTAAATAACATGATCCAATGACCTCGACTTGTAACTGTATATCAATAGCTAAATCGTGTCTAAGGCATGCAAAGCTTTTTTTACCGCTCCATTGTAGAGATGAACTTGTTTGTTACTTACGACGAACACAATACAAGACTCTACCTGTCTCATTTGTATTGAAACGTACAATGGTGATTGGTGACAGGGTAACAGGATACCCAATCATCGACCTCAGTGCTAAATAAGCACTGAGGTCAATGCACTGTTGTGTGCCTACTTAACATATCAACAAAAAATCTAATATTAATTTGTCAATTTCTAAGTAGTTTTTTCTGGTGGAGTAGGATTAGTGGTCAGCCATCATCAGGTAAATTAAAAACTGCTTGAAAATGGCGTTTAAACTTGTCATCGCTCAATTAGTGGTGCTAATCACCACATAAAATGTTTTTTATTGCTCGTATCTTGGTACGTAGATAAGCACTATGATGTAATAACTTACATAAAATATTCATAAACACATACCTAGCTTTTATCCCCGAAGGGATAGGCAGAGCAGAAGGCACATCCCCTCATCTCTCTGCGCTGGTAACACTATCGTAGAAACGTAGACGTGACGTGGGGTGAGCTCGTGACCGCCATTGTTTTCTCACGAATAACTCAGCTAACTAACACACTTCAAGTAATTAATTCCTTAATACCCAACAGCCATGATAATCCCAACGAAATTACCAAGTTCGGGGAACATATGTTATTTATTTGAAAAACAACTTGAGTACCTACTACTTGTTGTCTAAGTCTTCATATTTGACCTTTGGTTCTGACCACAAACTATACAATAATGCCAAAGACCATTTGTTGGTATTGCGTTAAATTCCATAAAGTCATATTATACCTAATATAATTAATATAGGTAGGTACCTACCTAACCTTGGTATGTGTTACTTAAATAAGTAAGGATACCTACTTAAACAGTTATTAAACTGAAAAACTCATTTAGCACTATCTGTTGTCTAAAATGTTCTAATTATAAGACATATTTGACCTTTGCCCTTGACCGCGATGAAATTAATAAAGGCTTATAGACCGCTAGCATTATTAACCAACCTTAAAATAAACATAAAAAATATGTTTGACTTGCTTCGTTATAATACTGTTCGGTGTGACAAATTCCATAAGATTTCAGACACTAAAACTTCGCCTACAGAAATTTTGACTTTAAACTCCCTATGCAATGCAATCAGGGCGCGTAAATCTTAAAACCAAAGAAATTGTCGCCTATTAGTACCGACCGCTTGCATTCAAACTCTTAACTTAAAAAATGACTTGTACAAAAACATTAATTTGAAAAAAAAACAAAACTAGGTAGAAATTAGGAATAGCTGAAATAAGAAGTGATAAATGTAGTATACATTTTCAAAGAAGATGAATATTATAAAGTATGTACCTATTATACATACCTATTTACCTATCTGCGTAAAGATCTTAACTAAGTATTAAATAGGTGAGGTAGATAGGTACTTCTTGTTTAACTTCTTATTAGACTTTTTGTAACATACACACATTAGAAATATATAGAAAGAAGAAGAAGAAAAGAAAGAAAGAGTACCTATTTATTTTGCAAAAACAACACAAAAGAAAATTATATATAAAAAATAGAATGTAGAGTAGAGCATTTAAATAGAATAGATTGTTTAAGACGTCTCCATTATTCGTAGGCCCCATACTATTATCATCCATCATACTACGCATGCACCAATCTAGATTTAAGACTTCCAAATGATAGGCAATAAGTTTATAAATAGAGCATAAACCCAAACAAATCGGCGTGCGTCGGCAACCGCCCTTGAACTGGGGTCCGGAGGCTCTGCGGCGTCGGAGGCTGCGCGGGGGGGTCGGCTCGGGCGGGGCGAGCGCGGCCAATCAGCGCCCCTACACATTTTTCTGCCCCCGCCCGCATCGCCGGACGCTGCCCAAAAACAAAAGGATCAAAGTCTCCGAAACCTATCTCTTTCTTTGTGAGGCCGGTGGACGAGCATCGATGAGAGGACAGATACAGTGTCGCGCGGGCGCAAATCGATAAGCCCCTCACACCCGCCCCGACCCCGGCCCCGCCGCGCCGCCCGCGCCCCGCCATCCCCTCGCCGGCCATTTGCACGGATGTATACTATTATTATTTTATTGAACGGACGCTCCTAAGTGGTGATATAAGAATATTTACAAATCGTAAGCCCCCGATTTGGGGCAATTAGGGATCTCTTGCGGCCTCTTGGAGGTCGGTAAGTGGTATCTAACGTTAAACGTTCTTTATATTAAAATATCTGCTTTATATCTTCCTGCCCGCTTGTAATTCTCAAATGGTCTGTATATGAGTACCTTTATAGCCTTTATTCAACAAAACAGGTTGTATAAGCATCTACTTTATTTGTAAGTCCACTTATAATTTCAAATATACGTACATTATATAGGTATGTAAAGGTATAAATGTTATAGGTATAAAAGAAAATACCTATTGGGTCGCGTGACCAATATCGCATCATATTGATCCTTATTGATAGTCCAGTAGAAGCCATATTTTGAAATACTTGTCCATTATAAAAATGAAGGAATGTGTCGTTTGACCCCGAATTCGTTTGCCCCCATTTTGTTTCCGGCTGGTCGCATGCACACCTAACCTAAAAGTTGTAATGAAAAAATGGTATTAAAACTGCATAAATTTATCTGTAAAAGTCGTTTAATTATTGAAACAGTTAATAATAATATTAATAATAAATAAATCTTGTGGACATTTAACACAGCGCAATCTTGCCCCAAAGTAAGCTAAGCATAGCTTGTGCTATGGGAACCAGACAACTGATATAATACTTAATATACTTTTTTTGTAAATACATACATATAATACATATTAACACCCAGACCCAGAACAAACATCAATGTTACAAATGTCACATAAATGTTTGCCCTGGGTGGGAATCGAACCCACGACCGCAGAAGGCTGGCTTCCCTCATTGGATAAATTATAATCAACTTGACTGACCTCACAGCTCAGTTGGTAGTATAACCCTGCCTTGCTGTAGGTCGTGGGTTCGATTCCCAACCAGAACAAACATTTGTATGAGGATTATAGATGTTTGTTCTGTGTCTGGGTGTCAATATGTAGAATTATATGTAGGTATGTATTTACAAAAACAAAGTAAATAAGTATTATATCAGTTGTCTGGTTCCCATGATACAAGCTATGCTTAGCTTATTTTGGGGTTAGACGGCGATGTCTAAAATGTCCATAAATATATTTTAGTATTATTATCAGTATGATAATACTGTGTAAAATGTCCGCCAAGATTTATATTATGTTTATATTATACTAGCTGTTGCCCGCGACTTCGTCCGCGTGCAATTCGGTTTTATCACGCACCCCTATTTTACCCCTTCGAAAAGTAGCCTAAGTTACTCCTTGTTACATCAGCTATCTGCCAGTGAAAGTCCCGTCAAAATCGGTCCAGCCATTTCATTTCTTTTCAGCCTGAACAAACAGACAGACAGAAATAAATGAAAAAAAAATTGTTTTGGTATATATACCGTGTATACATCCATATGCACTTAGTAAAAAGAAGTTATTTTAATATTACAAACAGACACTCCAATTTTATTTATTTTTAATTGTGTTGGTACATTCCCGTTGTCCACCAAATGGTGTCCCCCGCTGTGGGAAAAACTACTGTAATAAAATATACCTACAAATAATCATTTGCTTCTGGTTGAGCACATACTAGTTGTAAGCTAAATCGGACGCAAACGAAATCAGAATATTTTTGTTGAATTTTTTTACCGAAACA
Source organism: Chesias legatella (assembly GCA_947359385.1). Taxonomy (NCBI): domain Eukaryota; kingdom Metazoa; phylum Arthropoda; class Insecta; order Lepidoptera; family Geometridae; genus Chesias; species Chesias legatella. The sequence goes on along the minus strand of OX375778.1, from coordinate 3,511,703 downwards.
AGCGTTCTGGTACTATCATTCCCTGTAGATATACCATAGAGGGCTATCGTACTTACCAAGTAAAAACTAAAGAATCTAAAGACACGATATGGCTGCTGGAAGCTGTTGCTGAGGAGTTGTGTGGTCTGCAGGCGGCCCAGCATCAGATCCAACTCACCATAATATTGATTTGTCATCAGGTAGGTATGCATCAAGGCCAATTCAGCCTATTAGGACTACGAGAACTGGTTCAAAATTCATTTGCACATTTTGACCTAAACAAACATACAAATATTACAACTTTAATAAAAGATTGTATAAATATTTTGCTGAAATTAGTGTTGAACCAAAACTCACTGAACCGATCGCTTAGACTGAGAAAACTGATTCATAATTAAATTGAAAGAGCCGACCCAAAAAAATGACTGAACACAGCTTTTACAATGGGTACCAGACAACTGCTGATAGAATACTTATTTACTTTTTGTAAATATATACATATAATAGGTACATAGATATTAACACGCAGACACTACAAACATCTATGTTCGTCACACGAAATGTTTAACCTGGGTGGGAATCGAATCCACGAACTACAGTGAAGAAGGCGGAGTTACTACCAACTGAGCTGTGAGGGCAGTCGCATTTTATTAATTGCACGAAAGAGAAAATTATTTCAAAAGTGTAATTTTGTAATTTATAAGGCATTATGTATGTCCAGTTACTTAAAATAAACACACTTTGGCCAAGGGAACACGAAAATCTAAATCTTACTAATATTATAAATGCGCAAGTTTGGATGGATGGATGTTTGTAACTCATTCACGCCAGAACCGCTGAACGGATATGGATGAAATTTGGCATAGAGATAGATTATTTTTCGTCTGTGCATTTTCATCCCGGAATAGTGAAGTGTTATCGTGGTGGTGTTACTTATTCAACACAAGTAACACCGCGGGGCGCAGCTAGTGTTGCATAATAGTACCTACTACACTGAATTGCGTCCATTACTTTGTTTCATACCAGTTAAAATATTTTCAAGTAATAAATAAGTAAGTAGATAATTGCTTAAGACATGCTATATCGTACTCACTTATGTCAACAAAAAAATTATTCTCTCTAAAATCTAAAATAATTTGAAGATTACTTTCAAACTAAAATTAAAATGTTTTTGAGTATCATTTATTACCATAAAATTATGATCAACTTTGGCAACTAAGACACGGCGTTCCAGAAGATAAGACAAACAGCGTCATATTTAGATTAATCTGAACTGAATTAAAGAAAATGAATCAGCGCGATCTAGATTTAATTATCCGCAAAATTTCAATATCCTTCATGGCATCCAAGCGCTTTTTATTTTTTTAGGCGCTATCTAGGTTTGGCGTACAGCAGTTAGTGGTCATGTTGTGTTATCCAGTTTCATAAATTTCCCAAGAGGTGGCGCTATAGTAAACTGTTTGTTTGTTGAAAGTGTACTTTATGACTACTAGATACTTTATTCTCGATATCAAAGCTTTTGGACTGCCTGTGCTATTTTGCAAAATCGTAGTGATATTTGTCGTTTTGTTTTCAATAACACAAGTTATTCATTTGGGTGGGTTTCATTACTGCGCAATAGAATGAATAGCAGTTAACTTCACTTGTTTCCGGTTCGCGCTCGACGACATCACGCAACGCGAACTCATGTTTGCAGCTAACTTCACTACGTAAATGTTCGATCTGTTTCAACTGCGTCGTCGAGGCTTGTGATTTCTGGGATAACGCTTTTCGGTAAATTATTGTTTTACTTTAATAGTGTGGATCTGAAATTTAAGTTTCTATTATTGGTAATAGGTGAGTGATGAGTTGTTGCGAAAGTGTTATAGTGGGAGTGTAAAAGTTTGGCGCGTTTCGGCTTCTGTCAACAGCACAGTGTTCTCAAGCAAAAGGTTTTCGCACGTGTAATTCCAATAAAAACCTGATTTTCCGTTCGCAGACATGGCTTTGAGTGTTGCACTGCCTCTCGCTGGATTGGAGACGGAGAACTTCAACTCATTTAGCTCGTTCGGGCATATAATCGACATAGCGGGTCTTGCAAAGTCGCAGTCGAGCCCGAGTCCATCTGTCTCCAGTGAATCTAGCGGTATCGGCTCGCTGGGGTCGCTCAAGTCGGAATCGTTGAACAGTGACTCTCTGCCATCCAGTCCTCAGACCACAGAGAAGGTAAGACTAATTTTCGCAATCGTTTGTTTGCGTTCGTCCTGGCCTTGACCTCTCTATTTTCATAATATTCCGTAATGGCGAATGTCCATATTACGCTATCAATGTTGTGTACATTATCAGTGCGTGATAATGGAAAGATTTCAAACCATTTCAATTTACCCATTTCTGAATTTTGTAGGTTTGATTGTTTTTATAAAATGAGAGATTGAAAATTCTATTTAGAGTATTTGTAATGATTCCATCCTATTTATTATTATATATTACATTGTTATTACAGTATTCAACAATATTAATTATCTATAGCAAAAATAACATAAAATGTAACTACCTGTTGCCAGATAATATTAGAATATATATTTACCCATTGTGATTATGTTTTCAGAAAATCTTTGAGCCTGTTGTGCAACCACAGCCTCGTCCTAAGGATCAGAATCCAGAAAATGTCAAAGTCTTATACGCGGGACGTGATGTCCTTAATCTGATGGGTAATATCACAGACTCCCATTGGAACTACCGTGCTACAGTGCTGCCTCCAAACAACCCAGCGCTGTTCTTCGCCAATCGTTCCCAGTATCACCGCCTGGGCCCATATGGAACACGCACACAGTATGTAAAAGACTCGTGTCACTATTGTGACTTTAGCTGGGTAGTAGCTGCCACCGACTGATGAGACTGTGACGCCGAAAGATCAAACGAAAGTTGAATGGGTAAGGCTAGGACGCATCAGGTGAATGTCTGCTTATTTATTTGTCATTTGATGATTTGTTTGTATCCATTTCACAAACCCAATGACTTTAGTTCAAGTATTTTTGTTATATAATATTTTTGTTTGTTATGAATTGACCTTTTCTGTACAGTGGCATCATTTTACTCATGATGAATTACTGGGGAATCTTGATCAAAATAATGAATTATATATGAGCAAGCGACATCCAAGATTCCTTTGACAGAATTGAACTAAGGACATTTGTTGTGTGACTTTTCCTAATATTGTAGTTTGTGTGGAAGCTACCTGCTGCGACCTAGTCCAGGGGATGACTGTGGAATATTTATATGGCTATCGTCTCACTCATTCGTAGTTAAATTTTGACGTGACTTAATGCTGTGATCTTAATTTAATTTCGAGACAATTATTAACAAATCCTATGAATGGTATGTGTGACGATACACTACTTGTTTTTATGTTATCTAATTTGTGTGATAATATTAGGCTTAATAATTAATGATAAACTTGCAATGCCATAGGATTTTGCAGACTTATTCCAAATCAAAGCATTTCTAGATCCCATCATAAATGTATAAAAAATATTTTTGGATCTTAACAAATCTCCAATTTCGTCATCTCAGTAAATTAAAGATTAATATATTATACACTTAGTTCCTTTTAGAAATGTTAATTTATTTGTTATCCAAAGAATATTATATTAACAATAAATTGTTGAGCTTCACAATTTATAATGATTAGTATAAAATATGACTGGTTGATTTTCTCAGCCAAAGAAGTTAATTCCAATAATGAATCTAAAGCAATATATAAATTAATAAATTGCTTATGAAATCAATGCACTAATATTCCCCACCATTAAATAATGTAATAGTTATTATTTAAATATTTTTATTATGTAGATGTAAAGATTTGAATATATTCCACAGTCATTTATTTAACAATAGGATCATTGTTTAAACCAAAAGGCTGCTTCTCGGATGTTATTTAAATTTTACTATTTCGACGAGATAGGCACGAATTTAAGCCAAGCTGTAGGTTAATTTTTAAGGTCTAATTATGATTGTTGGATTTACCGTCCGATCATTACATACAAAATAGTGATGACGTATTATATCGATCTTAACATAATTATATTCCCTGACACCAACTTCCTGTTGACATGATAAAATGCTTCCAAAACTCATGTATTTATGTCGAGCCCATGTGGAACATAGTCAAGTGGGTTATCAGTGCATATCATCACAAATTAATGCAGTGATTAGATATTCTTAAGGTATTAGTAGTTGTTACATACTGTTTTAAAACGTTCGAGTTCATTCGAGTCATTGATATGCCCAGATGCTGGGCCCTAGCGAAATTATGATAAATGTCGTTGACAGACTGGCAATATCTCTATGTACATGCATATATAAAGTGTAATATTTGGTCTCTTAATTTAGTCAAGATATTTAATAGTGCGAGTCTCTTGTACATGTAAGTGAATGTATAACATACTAACTATAATTAATAATACTGATACTGTCCTTTTGTGCAACCTTAGTTCTGCTACGTTGTGATCAGCTTTAAATTAGTACTTGAGTATTTGTACACTTTAACGTTCAAATACTTCCCACAAAGTTATTTTTATAAAAAAGAAATGTTGATATGAGACAATACAGTATGTAGATTATTCGAAATTTTCTTTCTATCTATATGGGGATTTAGTAATATTTGGCACATAATTTGGACGGGACCAAGATCCGCGCTTTACATTTTCTTTGCTCTTGTTTTCCTTAACTGTAATGTAGCGAAACTATCTTCCAAAGTTGTCTTACTCTAAATTGACATTGCATTTTATCAAACGCTTTATGTGGAGTCATCGCAGTAGGTTAATGTAGCTGTCTTGTCCTCACTCATCCGGGCTATGAACACTAATCCATAAGGAGTGAATGCAACTAAATATAAATGATTCAGTGGGTACTGACTGAACATATAGCATGGATCTCAGAATGCAGCTAACAGTGATACATCATTGCCATTGCTGGAACGCTCTGGCCGAGCCGATGGCTCCGGGTCAGAGGTGCTCCATCGCCCAGTGTGCTATATACTCAGTCACACACACATACAAATGGTTGTTATTGGTTAATGTTAAATCAAATGTTGCGAGCAGATTATTTTTTAGTTAATTATAATTGCAAATATGACAATGCTGCAATCGAATGTAGTTCAAATATAGTATTGGATCGATACGCACAGTTGAGTAGAATGTGTTGTGTTGTGCCCCGCGGCGGGACCGGAACCCGCGACCCGCGGCCGGAGCGCGGAGGCCGAGGTGCGATGCAATATTTGCATTCCAATTTTTGTTAAGTTTAGTTGTTATTATTTAATCCACATTTGCCAAATATTTTGGTCGTGCTATTTATTTGTTTCTTTTCTATCAATTATTACCTTTCATAACAGTGTATTCAACTGATTTGTTAGTGTTTAAATCATTACAATTTTTTTTTCGTTGCATTTTGTTTTGTTAACCAAATCATTGTACACGATATTATACTATAATATATAATTATACTTAAACATTATAACTGAATATGTATCTATTGTTCATACATATAGTAATATTGTTTTTCTCATTGAACTGTAGTCAAATGACAGTATTTTTTATAATGAAAATTGTATAAGGACGAAGGGTTTATTCCTGAGCGCAGGGCGTTCCCTCCGGCTCTCCGGGGCCCCCGCCGGTTAGCGGTCAGGCCTGCGCCCTCTGGTATTACGTATATCTGATAAGCATTATGTAGGTTTAGCGAAATAGATTAACTGGTAAACGAACCACATCTTGTACCAAATGTTATTGGTTCAGTGTTGTTCTCGTGATATAGTGCGCCGCACGCGACGCAGAGCTCAATATTTTTATTAACCCTTAAGAAAAATTAATACCTCTTTTGAAAAGAATATAATATTTATTATATAGTATAATCCAATCGATAATCACATATGTATTTCGCCGTTTATTTTGATGTGATATCATAAATGACTGATCTGAATTTAGTTTTTAAGTTGTTTATTGGTATGCCGTGCTATTTCAAGAGTATAATTAAGAATTAATATTGAAAGTGCCAATGCTCGTAAATGTAATCTGTACGACTGTTCCTTTGTAGTGGCCGCGTGGTACGGCCCCTCTCGTCTACATCAGTATAATAAGCAAACCTTCCTTCCGTACATTAAGTTCCCACTGTTATTTAAACGAAATCACGTAACATGCACTCAGTATCTCAGTAATGCTTGCAATATAATCTGTAATGTTTTATTCCTCATACATTAATTTAATCCAGCGTAATGTTAAGAGTACAATATGAGATGTTATAATATCATTCTAGTATCAAAATTAGCCCAAGATGTTAATATAATGTTAACTTAGTTAGGTGAATTTAAAACATAGCTTCGTATAATTGGGATGTTTTAGTGTTTAGTCGTAGTATTTATGGCGATGGCGAGCAGAATGTCTGTGTGAAAATAATGTTAGAAGGAATAATACTCGATTAGTCACCATCTGCCAAGAGACTTGAACAGGGTCGCGCCGCGCCCTAACATAGTCGCGCCGCACCCGAACATAGTCGCGCACCGAATACTGGACGATAGTAACTAGGAATTTTGTTGTAATACTAATAGCTATAGGTATTTTGTCGTACTTAATAATTATTCTTGCGATGCCTTAATTCTGGTTGTCAATTAGACATGTTTCTGCCTAGTGTTATCATTGTTTTTTATTTATGTTATTTTGCTGTTCCGGCTCCATCCGTGAACTTCCAGTCCAGGCTGTTCTTTTGAAATGATTTTGATGTAGATTTATTTTTACCTAAGTGTTCTTATTAAATGTTACCAAAATGTTTTAATAAAATATTTTTATATGTAATTTGCTGTTTTATTCAATTTGTTGCTTATTTTCAGTACATACGCTATCACGATCATAGTAAAACTACAAATTAGCTTAGTCACGATCATTTTTTTAATAGCCAATTAGAATGTGAAACTGAAATGGAACCTAACTAAAATAGCTTTGTTATTTTCCGTCGTCATGTATGAGATAATTCAAGTGTTTAACTCTTGGTCACGTTTCTTGGCGTGTACATTTCGTACGGGCCAATTGCCAAAACTCAATGGAACGCTGATCAAAGATATTCGTTTTATTAGAGGTAATATGTGAGCGTACTTGATGGATTTCATTTCAGTCAACATAATAAACACGAATTTAAATGTGTTCGCTTTTTTGTTGTTAATTATTTTTAGCCCGATTAGATACAGTATAACATTTGAATAAACTGACATGAAGATCTTATTTTATTAATAGGTACCTATAACGTTCTTGTATGCAAAAAAATATAAGAATGTTAGCTCTCACGGCCGGAAACGGGACCCTGTGCCGGGAAGATGTGATATTTTCCTTGTTGGTAATTGCGTTTTAAAGAATAATATTTGTCCTGGCTCTTATAATTGAGGTCACTAGATATTCAAAACAGCAAACACTTCCTAGCCTATATAAATTAATGGTCCATATAGATAGATGTCAAAATCCAAACAAATATGAAACACAGTAGCAAAGCTAAGGCTCAACACACGAAGAAAGGATCTTATCTTCTCTTGAGGACTCCATTGTGAGAGATTTAATGTTATGTGCTGGTTCAAGCTGTCAAACTTTTTAACTCTATGAAGTGAAGAGTATGGACAGGCATATCTTATTAAAAACTAAGCTAATAAAGCTTTTTGCGGGATAGGTGCCCATATATTATCGATGAATTTACAACTAAGCCTTAATTCATAAATTTTCAATTTGTATTATTATTTATCATTCGAAATATTTATTGATATATTGGTTAAGTGATTCAGGCACGATTTTTGAAATATATTTTATATATATATATATATATATATTTAAATATATAATTACTATTTAAATATAATATACATGATGCACTAGGGGAATAACTGTGTAAGGAGTCCATATATCCACTGTGTTATATATAAGTGATACGATTTATTATTTTCTCAAATTATTAGTGTTAATGGACGACTACGAAACGGCTTCTTGGCTTCATGGGTGACTATGTCTGTTAATTAACTTCAAGAAGACGCTGTCTGTATTAGATTGGCTCAAATCCCCTGATGAATTCAACGACGAAGAACTAGAATAACAAAAAAGACCACGCAGGTATTGAAATACCTACTTACTGTAAGTCCAAGCAGTCTCAAATTATAGATGTTTTGTACAGACATGTGCAATCTTTATTTAGTTTTAAAACGATGATCACACTAAAATAAAATATAATAAGTTAAATTAAGTAGGTACCTACCTATTTTATAGAAGTTTAGAAGTATTTTGTATGTACCTATTTGTAAGTTCTGCTGCCTGTAACATGCTGCTAAGTTAGTAGCCATAAAAAATAGTGACAGGCGAAAGTGAGGCAATTTTTAAAACGGTTGTCACCTGAAGTGTGGAGAGGGCATCTTCCATGCTTCACCCAAATAGGACATTTTTATGAATCTCTGTTCTCAATGATAAAAGAGAACTCTGCGCAGCTTATAAGGTGAAAATTAATTGTTTTTGTTACCTAAGTACCTATACAACATACAAACCAAAATGCATAAAAGTTGTCGAGATTTTTATCCCAACGTAGTTATATCACCATCGAACATCTATATAAATATCAAGAAAATGCTTTATCATCAAGTTTGCGACATCAGTTTCCACCTAAATTATAGGATTAGTAATCCGAAAGGCGCCATCTATCTGTAAATGCGAAAAGTATCACTGCTACGAGGCTACAAACACGTAGAACGAAGAGTATCGTAGAACTGAGCGAGCTAACAGCGCCATCTACGCACCGTTTTGGAACTATCAAGCTTGCCAACCCCTGTTTTAATAAGTTCTCTCCAAAGCAATTTCAACAGATGGCACCACTAGTTGGCACTGTGACGAAGATTTGAATTCATTTTGGCTTATTTTTTGCTGCCCGTAAGTACAAAATTATAAAGTGTTTTTATGATGACTATAATTTAAGGTCTCTATTTATAATCTCTAATTTTTAGTTTAAAGAAAGGAGTGTTGGAAAATAATATAGATGTTTAATTAGCGCTGAACGTTTTATTTTTATCATAATTGTAATGAATAGGTACTACCATACATTTTCTCTGTAATTAAGCGTCTAATTGTTGCGATACATATCATACAACATTTTTCTCTCAATACTTCTATTTATAATACTTGTTCTCAACAGGTTTGTCACGGTTGACGTGCGCACTGTTGCTTGTTTGTAACGTTTTCTTAAATTTAGAGTTATACAATCATGTCGGAAAACAGATGTAGATAATAAAATTGATTACGAAATTAGTTGCAAAGCATGTCAGAAACTATAAACTTTCAAATAGCTATTATCAGCAATAGAGCTTCGAGTTCTATCACTACAGTCATTGGCAGACTGGTGGGCTCACACAGCGTTTGTAGCCATCAAATAAGAAGAAGAGCTTCTAGTTGTGTGACAAAGCGAACACGGTTCGATACAGTGACGGAAAATATCGTTCGACGTCATTATAAATCAGGGTTATAACTATGAACCAATTTCTTAGATATTTTTGTGCTAAACAGCTGCAATATTCAAGATGTACCCTACGTTACTTAATTTCATATTGAAACACGCAAATCGAAAGTTTCAAGCCCACTGGCTCACATATTCATACACCAAAACAAACTAGTTATTTGAAAGCATTAGTGCTTGACGACAGAAAAAGGAATGCTTCTAGCATTTACCCGGGAACAACTCTACGCCAAGAGCTTATTCGCGAGAATACTAGATTTTGCTAGGTACGACATCTATACAAATAAATAAAATTGGAGTGTCTGTTTGTAATATTAAAATACCCACTTTTTACTCAGTGCATAATGGATGTATACACGATACATATACCAAAACAACATTTGTTACAATTTTTGTGTGTCTGTCTGTTTGTTCCGGCTAATCTCTGAAATGGCTGGACCGATTTTGACGGGACTTTCACTGGCAGATAGCTGACGTAACAAGGAGTAAGTTAGGCTACTTTTCCGAGGGGTAAAATAGGGGTGCGTGATAAAACCGAACTCCACGCGGACGAAGTCGCGGGCAACAGCTAGTTGTTCATAATAAAATAGTCCTGATTCGTTTCAAGTGGGCACAATATCGCAATGATGATTTTGTTTGGAATACCGAATCACTTTTGTGTGGATATAATGGGTGTATTCATTCATACCGACTGGAAAGTGTCTCCTTTATCGAAACCACAATAGGCTGGAATCAAAGAAATTACGAATTCAACGGGCCGATGTTCCACTGTGTAAAATAAAGACGGATTCTGTAGTCCATTGTTGGATAATTTAATATTTACTTTGTTAGAGTTTAGAACGTGGGTGAATGAATAAAAAATGCTACTACATAAAGATACAATGGAAGTAGAAACCTTATATTTTCTATTTCCTAGGTATTTTATTTAAGTAACCTAAACATATAGGTAATTTAATAGAAAGCTATTTTAACACTTGGAAAATAGAGGGCTATTACTTTAGCCAAGACAAATTTAAAGAGAGATACATACGGGTATGTACCTACTCGTACGAGTAAAATTTTTCACTAATATTTATTTATTAAATTAGCCACACTAAATAAATAAGTATACAAGCTTTAATCAAGAAATCTAAGTAAAATTATATATTAAAACATACCTAAGATTAGATAAAAAAATTAAAGCTCACTTCTCCAAAAGAACAAGGCAAACAGACATATCTGAATAATAATGATCACAATGAAGAAACCGGCTTTCAAACAGCATTTAAGATCCAACCCTTTGCTTTCGTAGATCGGTGGTGGTGGGGCGTATGTGGGACTGCTCGGAGCCTTCTTCAGACTGAGGAACGGCATCATGGAGACTAGAACATATCGCTACAACCATAGTTGAAACTGAACCATTGAAAGGTGGCAACTAAATAGGTAGGTTCGATCTAGTATATCATCAACTTTTAGGTATTACGAATTAGTCTGAAACAGCAGAGAATTCGCGTGGTGAAATGATAACAACAGTATGGTGCAATTCGAAGTGTCTGGTCGTCTGTCACATGAAGTGACAATTGGGAAAATGGTGGATATTTTTATCCAAAGAGTCTACAGATGATAAAGCAGGTTGAATAGAAGCTTAGTTTGGTTTTAGTCACGTCAAAAGTGTCTGTGTAAATGACTTGACGCGCGAGAAAGAAATCGGTTTCATATAGTGTATAATAAAAAAAAATGGTGGATATCTCACACAGCTCCTTCCCTAAAGCCCTCAACTAATAGCTTGTACTATGAAACCTGCATAACTGATTCTTTAATACTTTTAAATACATGCATATTTATACGTATTAACAGCTAGACACAGAAAAAACTATGTCGTCACACAAACGTTTGTCCTAGGTGGACATCGAACCCACGACCTAATCGGAGAAAGCAGAGTTGTACCACTGACCTGCCAGGTCAGCCAATGTACGGCAACATTGTTTTGTATTACTTTTTAAGGTATTATGTTGTGTCGTTTTGCTTCTGGTTTATATCTAAACTATATACAAATATACTTCGATTTTTGTGTATTTTTGCATTTTTTTTTACTTTAACTCTTCATTCGGTGTACTTAGGGCTTCCAGAAAGTTTTAATTCCTTTTCTATAAGTCTGATACCGCAAGTACGTAAAAGGAATCCTTATGAGTAGCTTTCGTAATTCTGCTTTCCGCGTAAGTCACAAGCTTTCAGATTATATTTAAGGGTATCAAAAGAGGTTTGTGAATGTAAATTAAAATATAATAATATTTATTTAAAGTTTGTTCTTCGTGCATTTAGCTAAAAATTAACATTATGGGTGTTAATATGTATTTATAAGTATGTATTTACAAATATATATATATATATATATATATATCTATTCTATCAGTCATCTGTTTCACATAATACAAGGTACCTACGCTTAGTTTGGGGCTAGACGGCGATGTCTAAAATGTCCATAAATATATTTTAGTATTTTTTTTTTTTTTTTTTTTTTTAATGTAATACATTTACGGAACGAGCCGACGGCCCACCTGGTGTTAAGTGGTAACCTCGGCCCATAACAGCCGATGCGACTTGGGTCCTCCCATACTAGGTATGACAAGACCAAAGTCGCATCGTATGCGCCCGTAACTGTGAGACGTGAAGGTGGAATGTCTCATGTGCCTGTAATTTCACCGGCAACCACACCTTTCAAACCGGAACACAGTAACGCGAATGCGTTACTGCTTGGCGGCAGAAAAGGGCATGGTGGCAGTACTTCCCCGGACGAACTTGGCGAGAGTTCTACTGCTCTTAAATATCAGTATTATTATCAGTATGATAGGTCGTACGTTGTAAAACGTACCACATTGTTTTTACATTCTGATGCTTTCTATCGAGATTTAAAACAAACTTTTCAATGAAATACAAATCCATAATCTATACAAATAAATAAAATTGGAGTGTCTGTTTGTAATATTAAAATAACCGCTTTTTACTAAGTTCATATGGATTTATACACGGTACATATACCAAAACATCATTTCTTACAATTTTTGTCTGTCCGTCTGTCTGTCTGTTCTGGCTAATCTCTGAAACGGCTGGACCGATTTTGACGGGACTTTCACTGGCAGATAGCTGATGTAACAAGGAGTAACTTAGGCTAGTTTTCCGAGGGGTAAAATAGGGGTGCGTGATAAAACCGAATTCCACGCGGACGAAGTCGCGGGCAACAGCTAGTCCATAATATAAGATATAATCTGTTTATGTTAAAACAATAATTAACAGGAAGTTTTCCAAAGTTATGACTTGTTTACAAAATAAACTTCAAAAACTTTTCAAGGATTCTTTCCTATCGATTCGTTTCGAGGCCACGTTTAAAAAATTAGAACAGGAGCCTAACAACAAACTTCGTTAAATATCATTGCGCAAGACTCTCTATAGTATAAGAAGAAACAAGAATAATTTCTATTCATGATATTTTACGAGATTCTCATTTCTTCCAATGAAAGAGTAGGTTGTTTACAAAACGTGTATATTGAATAGGAATCAGAAATATCGCTCAATGAGCAATGTTAAACAGTGCTGCTATACAAAGAAGCCTTTAGAAAATCAGCCTCCTTTAGAGACGATTTCGCCGGCCTCATTTATGTTTTCCACATTTTCCATATTATTCGAGCTTGTGTCAACTATTGAAATTCAGCACTCGGTAACCAATTCTGTAGTAAATTAACACCATTCAAAAAGCTCGCAATGTAGTTTTGGGAGTTCAGTCGGTTGAGCAAACGTAAATCATGTACAAAATAGTGTTTAATGAGGTACCTACAGTTGTAGTGTGAGACTCCCTTGATTTAGAATCTGATATTATATGATTCAAATCATAAATAAGAGTACCTTATATGAAGTAGAGGTAGACTTCAAAAAAGTGTACATTAGATACCTGTTTTGTAAATAGGAATATTTGGAACCGTTTTGCTAAGAGCTTTACATAAGCTATAGCAACAATTTGACCATTTATTAACATCTACGTTCCGGCAAGAAATCCACAAGGTTAAAAGTTTGATCAAAGCTTTGCCTACTTATTTGACGAAAAGCTACGTTTGTACGAAATAATAATTCACAATCTTGGAAAAACCATTCCATTTATATTTAAATTCGTATGCAACACTTTTTTGAGTTGGGTTGGGTTGGGGACTTGATATTTTATTATTTTGATTGATCTCTTTAAAAATATTCTTTTTAAAACAACACAAACTTAGAAATTAGATTCTACCCTGACCAAGTTGAATATAGAACGCCTCATAAAGCCATTCATCGAGGCAGCTAAGGAGTGAATCTTTGTGAATGCGACCAAATTGTATGAGAGTAGTCCTCTTTCAAAGTTCCCGTGAATAGTGTTAATTCGCTATAGCGAGTTTGCGAGGCGCTCGTCAATGGACTATTTGGAGTCTTGCGAAGCCAGTGTTGCCAACTTTTGCCACTATGATCAGTGTAGCAAAATAAAACGTTATATCAAGAGGTCAAACAGTTATCGTAGTTGTTAGGGTAAAGAATTATGATGAGCGCTTTGGTATGATATGCGCAACCTCCTATAGTTTGTACTTGTGGCTCGTCCACATTCGCGAAACTATCTTAGAGTAGTAAGTATGAGAAAGGTACGCGAAATTTTGACCGAATTAGAGTGTGAAGAAGATCGGTTGAGAATAATAGGTTCGTGAAGGTTTGCCCAAGTATAACATCACCACAAAATAAACTGTAGTTCAGCCGGTTTTACTTGTAGTGTAAATCACTGCAGAACTACTTTCCAGGCAGCCAAGTTAAAAAAGCCCAACTATTGTACCACAGCACTCGTAAAGAATCTTTATCGAAGCAGTTTCAAAGTATTTTCGCTGGCAACACTTTGGGAAGCGCTCTCGACTCGCAATATTGTGTATGGAAAACGCGGGAAATATGAATGCTCTATGACACACTGCGGGCGATTTTGTAAAGAGCTTCGATGAATGCTAAAGAGTGGTTGGATTTTGCTGGAAGTCTTTTGACAATTCTTCTTGAAGATCGTTTGCTTACTTAGCAGATCAAAGTGGAAATAAATTTTCATAAAAATGGTCTTAAGACAAAAACAAAACTGTAGGGTCATACGCTAACGTGATTTCAATTTCGTAACGATAGACTTGAATTATTAGTACACGGATTTCGTTCTTTTAAGTTTTTAATTAGATTACAATGATATTATATATTATTCATCACATAATATTCACATGACAACCAAACCGCAGCATAATAGTTCGAAATATTAAGTTATTTATTATTTGTATAATTTTGAATAATGAAGCTATTACTTTCAGTAATTAGTACTCTTAAGAACAATCTTTTTCTTAAACAGAATCAGTTAACAGCTTCTCAAAAATCATGATTTAGATTCTTCCTAGATTATTTTCTTCTAATAATATCCAACTGAAGTTCTAAATCTGGCCGAAACCATTATAAAGATAATTACTCCGTTACAATATAAAAAATAAAGCACAATATCACCAAAAAAGAGAAGCTCAACCTCAATTTTTAAATACCCCATTCATATTAACATACAAGACCGCTCATTATGTAAACACAATACGGACAGCCCTAGCGTGTTTTTCAGGCGCTACAGCGTTCCAAAAGCGAAAAGGAAAAACGGAGCGTGCCCGAACAAAGCAGCCTACACAATAGCGAGCGAACAATGCCAACTAGTGCTTGTATCATTGCGAGATAAAGGATATCGATGAGTGTCAACCCTAAGAAAGTGGCACTGCTGACACACTGCTGATCAACGCTGACTATTCATCCAACTATTGACGAAACTATTTCGTTGATTAGGTGGGTACCATATTAAGCCTTTAAGCCTCTTTACAGCTGATCTATTGTGTGTTATGATTTGAAATATATAATTTTTCTTATGATGACCATTCACACCGAATATTAACATATATTAATTTATTTGAATAGTTAATCAATATTTTTTTAAATGAAATAATTGTTTTTAATATTGTAAACCATGACGAGAAGGAGAAGAAACAAAAAACTGAACGAATGAAATTAGCAGAGCTTTAAATGCCGGTATGTGCCGAGAATAGGACTCCCAGATACGGGATCGGCGCATGCCAACCCTATCATGTTTGCTTGCTCTGATATCCATTCAATACAGTACATGGCTACATTTTAATATGTTTTATCGTCATTATAAAATGGTCAATTTATAATGTTCTAATAAATCTAACTAATAATATAAAAAATAAACGAAATATAACTTTTAACTAGTTTAACAGACACTCAAGTTTTAAGTACTGTAGTTTACAATGCATACAGAGAACACTTTTTCTTTTCTTTTTTTATATATTTACCATTTCGTTATATTACATAACTTAGGCTAGTCAGATATACAATAATAGTAATAATAATGAATACTAAGGCTAATTTTTTAAATCACAAAATATATAAAAAAAAAATAAAAAAAATTTATCAAATTAATTATTTTACTGCAGCATCTCAGAAAATGCAGACGTCATAAATTCTGAAATGTGATAAAAAGGATGAGTTTCAAAAAAAATCTTTCATTTGTGTTTAAATTCACTGAGAGGAAGCCGTGTAATGTCTAAAGGCAGCTTGTTGTACATGTCGAGCTTTAGGCTAAATCCATGTTTGTAGGTTTTTACGAGTCTAGTATATGGTACAAATAACTTTTCTTTGTTTCGTGTGTTAAATTTATGTGTGTGCATTTTCATCGGTAAATAATCTTTTTGAGAGTGTACTTCTAGAAGAGAATGAAATATAAAAAGGGATACCACTGTCAGAATATTCGTTTTCTTGAAATATGCTCTAACTGATGTGAGTCTCTCCAAGCCGTGGATGATTCTTATAGATCTTTTTTGACTAATCAGTACCATTTCAATTTGGGCTGCATTTCCCCACACTGTCACGGCATAACTAATCAAAGAGTGGCAGTAAGCATAATATACAGATACGTTGCAATACAACTACTCGGCCATGTCAATCCAAAATGTAACGAAATATTCGACTGGCCTCAT
Source organism: Chesias legatella (assembly GCA_947359385.1). Lineage (NCBI taxonomy): Eukaryota > Metazoa > Arthropoda > Insecta > Lepidoptera > Geometridae > Chesias > Chesias legatella. The sequence goes on along the minus strand of OX375778.1, from coordinate 3,495,177 downwards.
AGCTCATTTGGTAGTAACCCTGCCTTCTGCGCTGTAGGTCGTGGGTTCGATTCCCATCCAGGAAAAACATTTATGTTACATTTGTAACATTGATGTTTGTTCTGTGTCTGGGTGTTAATATGTGTTTACAAAAGAAAAGTATATAAGTATTAGGTATATTAGTTGTCTGGGTCCCATGATACAAGCTATGCTTAGCTTACTCTGGGGCTAGATGGCGCTGTGTGAAATGTGCACCAATATTTATTATTTATTATTACATTTATTCCTAAGATGCTGTCAAATCGGCCGCACTATAAAATGTTATCAAACAAGGCCGTATGAAACATATTTACCACGATACTCAAGTAGAGGAAGTATACTCAGAAGAAGTATATCAATAAACTGATGTCCGCAATGTCCTCAGGGCTTGCACACAAAGGCAAGGCGATGCGGCAAGGCCACCTCACCATGTCAAGTTCGCAACGCAGCTACATATTCGTAAAGCGCTGCTACAGTAACAATAATGGCTGAGCCCCATTGTTTGGGCCCGTGGCACATTACGCTTTTGTCTCTGCCCTCCCGTTCCTCACAATGCGGCCAGGAAACAAGTGAGCCTTTATTTCGCCTCTTTTTGTCTCGGAGTATCGCTGGTTATTGTCTTCATTCGATTGTTCGGAGCTCTTCAGAGGGCACATTGTTGTGGACTTCGTCGTTAGCTCAACCAGCGGATGTGCTGTTCTAAGTGTATTTTCACTTTTAATGCTTTGCTCCTTTGACATGACTACTTATATCAAAAACTGTGTACCTTATCGCTTAGTATGCATTCACTCACTGTGTAATCATTAAGTGTTATATTATTAACATATTAATTCGATTGAAAGATTTATGTGCGCAATACCACGTTCTCAAAACGGTGAAGGAAATCATCGTGAGGAAACCGACATGTCCTAGAACTAATAATTTGAAGACATGTGTCAAGTGCACGAAAGGAGCCTCTTTGAGGCGCATTTAAAATCCTTTCACCACACTGGTTCGAGAGAACCAGTGACTCGAATAGAATAGAATAGAGTAGAATTAACATATTCACATGACGCTGGCAACACATGAAGATTTTATGTTAACATTTCATCAGAGATACACGTCTTATATTAATAAATTATCTCTAAGTAACTAAGTATCTCTAAGTTTCTACGGTCAAGGGACTACTAAAACTCTTAATTACGGACTTATCCGAAAACATATGATGATGTAAAATCATTAAAAAAATATTTGATTTGTGTACATCACTTTGGGTCGATCTAACCATGATATCCCGGCAAAAATGTCACCGGTGCTGAAAGTTCTATTAGGCTATAACTTACCGAAATGTGTCGGCGCAAGATCTGAAATATAAAAATTTGATTTCAGTATGATTTATGGTAAATTTGTGATTAAAGTTACCTACTCTCAAATGAAGGGTTTGTTGGTTTTTATACAAAGCAGGCATCAACTAAAGTTATTTTTGGCAGTATATCATTTTGCAATGAATTCACACTATGTCCTAGAAAAGTTCAAAAGTCCGAAATGCTTTCTCTTTTTATTCGAATTGGATTATTTATGTTACTAAAACACTTATTTAAACAACTCCAACTCACGAATTTAAACTACATTCTTCGATTATTCCCTCTCCTTATCAAAAATCCTAAATTCCAACGCTAAAATCACGTAATACTCGAATATCTGTAACGCATTTCACGCAGGGTTTTAGCAAAATAATTGGCAATTCGCGAAACGATTCTCTAATTGTATAACCCTCGTATGTCCACCGTGCAAGAGCATCACTCGTTATCGGGGTCAAAAGAGGCCGTTTGATCTCTCTCCTTTATGATTCCAGCAAAGCCTGCGGTGTATTGACTATTGTATTGTCTGTGCCCACGGCTACCGCACACAGCGCCGATTTCAATAGATATGGGGGCGAAAGCTTCTGATGAGTGCTGCATGCTACATACTTTATTGTACAAAAATATTTAAATCATGAATGAGTAGTTTTGTATAAAGGGTTTATTCACGAAAAAAAACCTCACATGGGTGTTTGCTGGCTTAAGCTAATTTTCATAGTCGGAAAAAAGTATGAAAAGAACAGGAAAGGAATATAATAGTAATAATAGTATAGGAAGAAAAAAAAATAAAAAACCGGATACCCTGTGTATATAATATAACTATAAGTACCCTGGTACAAGAACTAATATTAAGTTTAAAGATAATAGGTATGTCTTCAGTATATCTTACTTATCCCGCACGAGAAGTCACCCCGAAATCCTTGAATCTCATTCATGAACCATAGATATCATCAAGATATTGGATGGGCTTTTCCGATTCGAATTTGCCATCAGAATTCAATTTTCACAATACTGTATCGCATTCACATTCATGTAGCACGACTAGCAAAAGATGAAATGTATTTTAATAATTCAATCCATGCAGCATCATAAGATTAAATATGGATAGGTCGCCGGTACTCGTGGTCGCTATTCAAACCCGGCCATCCGTACTACGTGGTCGTATCTACGAATGATGTGAGGATGTGAGAGCAAAACTTTAAACTTAAATATCATGTTATGTTTCATCTGACTGGAAAGATATGGGTTAAGAAAATACGATATATACAGGGTTACAGGAAAAGTCGTGCTACATCCGTTAGGGGCATGGAGTACCCATCATTTCTGACTTATTTCACTATGAAACACCCTACCCTAAACTTAACCCTTTTCGAGATATTCGACTTTTATTTTTTTTGTTGAAAATTGCCGATTTTTAGGCTACGAAATTTATTTTTGTTTATTTTGTGTATCTTATTATTATTATTATTGCATTTTTACATGTGTAATAAGATGTTTTAGGACATCAATCATTAAAATAGTGCATAAGTTAATTGAATAGACCGTAGTAGACAAGTGAAAGTAAAGAAATAAAAAAAAATATTAGAAAGTTTATTTTTCTCTAAGGGAGATCTAAAAAAAATATTATGACAATTGTTCGGCAGATGTTTTTTAAAATATCTACGTTTCATCAGCTATCTAACGAGGTCTAACAATCTAGGGTTTGTATTACATTTCGTGGAAAAAAAGTAGTTGGGACGCTCCAGGTAGCAGTTCTAACGGTCCCGCGCCTATTTTCCTATAATCTAAATGGGGAAAGCTACGAAAATTTCCTGAGAGCAGACTTGAGTGATTTGCTGGATGATCTGCCACTCAACCTAATCAGGGACATGTGGTTCCAACACGATGGCTACACTGCCCATTTCAGGAGAAGTGTCAGAGACTGGCTGGACACAAATTATCCAAACAAATGGATAGGACGAGGTGGGCCGTTGCCATGGCCAGCAAGAAGTCCGGACCTAACCCCCATGGATTTTCATGTATGGGGGTGCATGAAAAGTCTTGTGTACAGCGAGCCGAATCCAGTTTTGTCTGTGGAAGACTTAAGAGAAAGGATTGTGGATGCAGCAAATAAAATGAGGACCACGTTGACCACTGGAGTAGTGAAGACTGGTCTCCGTAGAAGGATGCGACAATGTATCAGAAATAGAGGCGGCCATGTTGAACATGAACTGTAGAATAAGAAAAAGTTGTGTGAAAACCTTTAATAAATGACATTTCATGCTTACCTAATGTTTTATTTTACTTTTTAGGGCTAAGTATAAATTTTCTTCTCCACTGTCGCCTATGAAACTATTTTTTTTCCAATGCATTTGAATAAAACCCTAGATTATTATACCTCGTTAGATAGCTGATAAGACGTAGATATTTTAAAAAATATCTGCCGAACAATTGTCATCATATTTTTTTTAGATATCCCTTAGAGAAAAATAAACTTTCTTATTTTTTTATTTTTTTTTTACTTTTACTTGTCTACTACGGTCTATTCAATTAACTTATGCACTATTTTAATGATTGATGTCCTAAAGCATCTTATTACAAATGTAAAAATGCAATAATAATAATAATAAGATACACAAAATAAACAAAAATAAATTTCGTAGCCTAAAAATCGGCAATATTCAATAAAAAAAATAAAAGTCGAATATCTCGAAAAGGGTTAAGTTTAGGGTAGGGTGTTTCATAGTGAAATAAGTCAGAAATGATGGGTACTCCACGCCCTTAACGGATCTAGCACGACTTTTCCTGTAACCCTGTATATGCAATACTGTTTTACTGTTTTTCGTACCTAAATGTTAGAGCGTGGTGTTCTAGTGGTACTGACCCCGAGTTTCAATCCGGAGGTCGACGGTTCAAATCCCGACGTGCACCTATGAGTTTTTTAATTGAAAGATTTAATTGCGCAATACCACGTTCTCAAAACGGTGAAGGAAAACATCGTGAGGAAACCGACATGTCCTAGTACTGAAAAATCGAAGACATGTATCAAGTGCACGAAAGGAGCCTCTTTGAGGCGCACTTAAAATCCTTTTACCACACTGGTTCGAGAGAACCAGTGACTCGAATAGAAACACCTAAATTTTTGTATTTTCTGTTTTATTGGGTGTAATACGCAATAAAGTGTTTATCTATCTATCTATATAAAATCGCGCCTGTTTCCCGGAGGTTTTAAACACGGGTATCGTCACATTCATTTTAAATTCTGACATTGTTGGGTATTGGGCGCAGGGGGAGGGGAGTACGGGGGACCCCAGTAACGCCTGGATTGGGAAATGGCTTTCAAGTGCTTTCAGCATTAGACCTAGCCAGTAACGAACGTCAACCATCTAACGCTGCAAGTTAAGGGAGTTCCCCGTAACGCCTGTATTGAGATTCGTGCTGTCACGCAGCGTTAGAAAATTGTTAAGTATTGGTTAGGTAAGATCATGAAATGAAGAAAATGTGTTATGGTTTCCACCGGGCAAATTTCTAAATATCGGGCAAAGTCGCGGTCGCAAAAGCTAGTAACACCATAAGGAAAGAGCAAGAATATTTTATGCAAGGAGATTACACTTAAGCCAAAACGGTTGTACAATGTTGCGACCCTTTAAGTCTTCATTACAATGCATTTTTGATAATATATTGTGTAAAATTTTAAAATTTAGAGGTTTATGATAGTCATCGTAATTTCGCTCCTATTAATCTGTAGGTAACAGAAGGTCAATGTTGCCAAGTCACTATCTCTAAACAATAGATGGATAGTGGTCCGAACCTCAGGTTCGGTTCCATTGTAATGAATTAATTAATAAAATCGGGGTGGGGGGTGGCCATTGTCCGCAAGGATGGATCTGATCTCATTAAGCAGTCATTGTGATGCGTAACAAAGGCTGACCAGGGCTTGTATTCCGACATGAATGTCGAACGGGTGGTGCTTCATCTCGTGTGGCATCCTGGTGCATAAAAGTCGACAGAAGAACAGTCCTGGAGACACTCTGTGCTCTAGCCTAACGGCGAAGGCAAAAATTCCACGAAAAGGTTTTTCCTGATTCTCTGGGCTTTCTTTAATCATTTATAAAGTAATATAATTTCGCTCAAATATTTCTGCATAAAATGAGAAACACCGTGAACGAAAATATTGATTCCCGAGGCTGAAGAATTGGAATGGGAAAACTGGTGTGTATCTCTCTCGAGCATCGCGACTTGAAAGATGTCTTATAACGGAAACTGAGCTTTATCGCATGGCCGTAAGCTCACAGGTATTATATTTATGTGACTAACTTATTATTTCCAAATGCATATGAATTTTAAAAACTTTAACATCTGTACCTATAAAAAAAAATAAGCTTGCGAATTTCTCAACTTTAATCTAAGATCCTACGACATTTTTTATCCGAAATTAGATCATCTCGTACAATTTATAGTGTCGAAAATTGCTCCCAAATACCTAAGCGTAGGTCAGTGTTTAAACTTGATTCTTATCATAAATCAATTTAGGCTTGACGTGTGGAAGAACTTGATTATAATAATAATAATAATAATTTGTTTATTTCAGGCTACTTAGTATTAAATACATTGGCCCATATAAATATATACCTTAGTGACTAACATACATATAATAACTTAAGACTACAACAAATGAAAGGGATTTTACTTCTTAGCCGCTTCCCAAAAGCGTCGGTAAACGATCCCAGCAGGCCAAAATCCTGGATCAAGGATCACATCTTTAAGTTTGGCTGTGATCTGGAGCACGTAGGACTTAAAGTCAGTTTCCTTCCTGGACTCCAGCCGCTGTAAATGCATACGGGTTGGCCCTTCAAATGTACTTCGAGCTTCGATTCTGTTTTTCAAAAACTAATAATTAACTAATTATTATGCTACATTTATTAGTGACTACATTGATAATTAATTTTAATGAGAGTTCGTACCCAATTGATTCGATTGAAGATGGAAAGGATATTTTCACCTTCTTATTCATTAATACCAGTCAAATCCGAACATATACGCAAATCGTAAATACCACTAGTTAATTTCGTTTTTAATTTAAGTGGCAAAGCTGTGCAGCATACAGATTTTACAAGTGGAATACTTAGTGTTAATCGAGTTATCTACGTCGGTACGAAAGTAACCAATTCTAAGAGTACGTTAATTCTACACACAAACAACCATGTGCAAAACTGAAACTTTTGTTTCCCATGGAGACGCAAATACATCGTAGAACTTTCGTAGACAGTTGCTACGGAGTGCTACGATAGCAGATAAATAAACCACACTGAAAATGCCAGAGATCATTCTGATAAAGTACCCAAAGTAACTCCTCAACCAAACCACAATTCGGGCATGTTAGGGCTTGTTGGAATTTGCCCTTTTGAGAAGTACATATAGCTCCTAGTGGTGGTTTAGGTCGGAGTGTTAAGGTTTGTTGTGATATATAAATGTTCAACACGAATATTTATTATTTTAATTAGTAAACATAACAGCCTGTAAACTATGAAATTCGAAATGTAAATTAACCAAAGAAAAACAAGTATTTATGAACATTTAACCGAACAGTTTCCTAAAGGCTTTAATTTCTCGTCCTCAAACGCACAAAGCCCATCGAAAATTGTACACAAACAATGCATATTATGCAACAGCCTACGTCCTATTATTTGACTACTTCATTTGTTTTCATACAATGTTGTCAGAAATTGTGATCCATCACGGACTGAATAACATTGCGCTGAATAGTTAGTAGCTTATGCATTGCGACCAGTATTATTAGCACCCTGGATACACCCTTTCAAACCCTTCCCCTGTTCAAGAATATTACGTACGAGCAGGGGGGTCGAGGCCTATTTATCATGGCGACTCCATACCATTGTTGCTTCGGATCGAGTGCGAATTGTCACAGGCAGTCGGACAATTTTATCAATCGCTTATTATTCAAGTCCAACAAATGGATGACTCATTTGTGGATTCAAAATGGGGTGATTTTTCGCTGATATAAAACCTTTTGGACCACAATCGTTCAGCCGTAGAAACATGAAGGCGCGTGTAATATTAGTTTTCGATTTGTGTACATGCAAATATAAACAAGGAACTGTTTTGTGAACCTCGGTTTTCTAGTCACAAGGCAAGGCTTAGGAAATGTTTGACCCTCCGACGAGTACAGCTAAAATCTTTCTATCGGAACAAAGCTCAGAATTTCTCTTTTGTACCCAATGTCATTACTTTAAAACATTGATCAACGAATGATTAATTCATTTTGTGTTTTGTGATTCTCTGGGGCAGATAGTTTGGAATTCAGTTGAAAAATACAAAACGACATAGTAAATCTTAACTGCTTAGCTAATTACTAAATAATGTTTTTAAGTAAGGCTGTCAATGAAAAAGGGTCTGTCAATTAAGTAACGTTCTCTTCGAAGGGCTACTGAAAGTTGAATAATTACATCAGCAGCATACAAAGTTTCCAAATAAATGTTAGGAGTGGACCTTTTTGACAATAGCTATAAATTAGAGTGAATTAGCCTAGTAGTACGTATTCTATCAGCAACGTACACAAAATCAAAACCTACATACTTTCAACGCATGCCGGCAGCGCATCAGCATTGCCCCTGATATTACAGATGCCCATAGGCGACGATGACCACTCTTTATCTGGGGGCCCGTTAGCTCACCTTCTCACTTTAGTATAGAAAACTCAAAAAAAGTTTCTTTTATATACAATTTTTCATGAATTTAAACAGTTCATGAAATGAACATATCGAAAATGGCCGACCTCATATTAAATACTATCCTTTCCCAAGTCGGCAGTTATGTGTAGATATGCATAAAATATAATTAATATTATACGTACATGGATGCTCTACACTACGCAGCTATGCATTCAGTTCAATGCAGCCGAATATGAATCAGTTTTCACTCGAAATCACAATAAAAGATTTTTCTTCGATCAGTTTGGCTGAGTTCATGCCCATTGTTGGAGGTGGAAAGCATTGTGGAGCATTGTGCGAGCACAATCGCACCATTACGCAGCATTGTGACAATGTTAACATATCGTTATCTCGATCAGCGCCATCTATTGTCCGCAACAAGGACTTTTGTGTTTGAATTTCACTTCTTGCGAGAAGGGAGTCTAGGGCAATTTATTTGTGGTATATTGATTAGATCAAAATAAATGTACTTTATTATAAAAGTTAAAACTAAATTATGGTATACGTAATGCCTTGAACTTCTTATTTATTTTATTTTTACTCGGTTGGTAAGAATTACTAATTAACAGATAAATGCTGAATTCTGAGCTTCGGTAAGTGGGTTGAATATTGATTTGCCTGATTAAATTATTAAACAATTATCTGTTATATTGTATCCCTTCACTATCTCTTTTATCTTTGTTGGTAAAAACTCATTTTTAGGGTAAAAATGAGTTTTTACCAATGAAAGTATTGTGTAGGTATATTACATCCTGTTTTAGACAGTACTAAGACAAAAAATTCGGAACAAGCTAACATTTTAATCTTTTATCGAACAGAATTAAAACTACTGTTGACTAGTTTTTTGCTGATATGCATTGGAGTTTTCAGGAGCGGTATAAAAAAACTTGCTACGATCTCCCTTTTTTCAGTATATGCTTTCACGACACTTCTAACCACATTGAATATAAACCTAAAGTTGTTTATGTGATGCCATTACAACACGAGCAGATGGCCCACTTGATTTTAAGTAACCTCTGCCCATAACTAGTAATGCGACTTGGGTCCTCCCCTACTTGGGTACGACAAGACCCAAGTCGCATCGTATTCTCCCATAACTCTGAGAAATGTTGGTGGAATGTCTATTGCGCCTCTAATTTCACTGGTAACAACACCTTTCGAACCGGTAGCGGAAACGGTGGCATTACTTCTCCGAGCGAACTTGGCGTAAGGTCTACTGCTCTAACTACTTGGTGAAACGGTGAAAAAAGTCTGACTTCTGAGTCTGTGCATATCAATTAATTTATCTGAATATCGTACGAGATTGCACATTATACTTTTGCTGGGAATACACTTTTTTATCCAGGCAATTGGTAATCTCCCCAAATCAATTCATATTTACATAACAATAATTCATCAAACACGATCGGAAGTGTTGAGTTATGTGTGCCAGCGTAGAGCCACAGTATATCAGAAGGGAGACGGTCATCGCTTGTAGCATCTACGGGGAAGTCAAGAGGAGTTTGCAATCAGCATGCCTTTGGAAATCCTTCATACTGAGACTTTACACTTCTCTGAGATAAGTTACGGTCTAAACTAATCGAAAACTTTTAACAGGTAGTAGAAATAATTACAAGTTCGTCCGGGGAAGCACTGCCACAATACCCATTTTAGCCGCGATTTTATGTGATAAAAGAAGATGGCCCACACACTGTTAAGTGGTAACCTTTGCACTAAACAAGCATTACTACTTGGGTCCTTTTCTACGTAGGAAAGACGAGACCCAAGTCGCATAGTATGCAGAGACATGAAAGTTTAATATCTCGGGTGCCTATTTCACCGGCAACCACACCTTACAAATCGGAACACGTAATGCGAATGCGTTACAGCTTGGCGGCAGAAATAGGTACCTATACACCTATTGACGCGCTTTAGCAGTCACCAGCTGACAAGCTAATACGGCCAATCTTTTCAATCTGTGTGCATATATCAATACGCGACGTCGCACAGTAGTTCTCTGAACTTAGCTTTAGTTCTACATGTCCCTTGGGGGGCCCAAGTTGCTCGCGTCCGTAAGCGATTACCCTTTGAATCCCTGCACGTGTCCCCCGGGTGGTGCGAAGAGAGCAACCCAAAGTAGCCATAGAACTTGTGCCAAGTTCGCCCGGAGAAGTACTTCCACCACACCTGGTAATCCGCCGCCAAGCAGTGATGCACTTGTATAGCTGTGTTCCGGTGGAAGGGTGGAAGGGTGCCGGTGAAATTGCAGGCGCATGAGACGTAACATCCCCGTCTCGGGGTGATGTACGCGATGCGAGTTAGGTCATCTTGTGTAGTAGTTATTAAGGTAAATAAAAATATTTTTCTTTCTTTCTTTCTTTCTTTCTTCATACTTTGGTGGAGAGGACTGGAGTCGAATGTTGTTGTCTATGGGTAGCGGTTACCACTTAACAACAGGTGGGCCGCCAGCTCGTTCAGCCGCCCGAATCACATAAAAAAAGGGTCGGAATATAGCTTCAGATCCATTCATCTAACTGGCCGACTACAGAGAAATCGTTAGACTGTGACGACCAATTCCGGAACCTACACAGGTTACGGTGAAAGGTCGAACGCTCGGATAATCAGAGATGTGGGTTATCAATTTCCCATTGTTATTGCGAACGGTTGAGTGCATATGTCAACACGTAAATGATCGTATCATAGGGCTGATGTGTTGGGTGGCGCTAACACGTACATCCTGTTCAGTCTGATTGATTTGCAGATTTTTGGGAGTAAAAAAATGTATAATCGTATAAAATTGCAAACAATAGTATAAAACAAAATACCAGTGTAACAGATGCATTATAATTTTACCGGCGGCATTATCACTTTGATAACTAGCTGTTGCCCGTGACTTCGCGTGGAATTCGGTTTTCCCGCACCCCTATTTTACCCCTCGTAAAAGTAAAAGTTACTCCTTGTTACATCAGCTATCTGCAAGTGAAAGTCCCGTCAAAATCGGTACAGCCGTTTCAGAGATTAGCCAGAACAAACAAACAGACAGACAAAAATTTAAAAAAAAATTGTTTTGGTCTATGTTACGTGTATACATCCATATGCACTTAGTAAAAAGCGGTTATTTTAATATTACAAACAGACACTCCAATTTTATTTATTTGTATAGATGATAATGCCGCCCATTGTGTGCCTAATATTTTAATGTTTTTTTTACTTTAAATTTGTAAAATGTTTTTCTGGTGTATGCAATAAAGAGTTAATCTATCTAACAAATGATATCATATTATATTATTTTTATTAAATTAAGTCTTTCACTTTGGGTAGAAAATAAGCGGCGAGCGCATCATACAATGCACTAACGAGATGCGCAAAAAGTAGACAGAGAAGGATATTTGACTTTTATTCTCGTAATATGTGGACAGATGTCAATATAAGACTTTAATTGGTTGCATTGGCTATAAAGTTATTTTTGTATTAATAAATAGTCGGTAAACTGTATATGAAAGATAAAGTTTTGATGAAAATAATTCCAAAACACACATAATGTTACTCAAATAAAGTACAAAAATGCTTAATAATATTTATTTCTGTGACCATGGTCAATGATTCTCCGTGTCACGATAGCCATTGCTTTCACAATAGGTAGGGTTGTCACCCTCAAAAAACTAAATTGCCTCCAGTCCTGACAATAATAGTAATAAAGCATGCTATTATTCATAGCGTATTAACCTAATGTGATTCAATATAGCCATTCATTGATAAAAAGTAGGGTTGACACACTAGTCACGCATTCTTGGAGAACTTTTTGTTATAGATATAATTTCTTACTGCATACACATATCTCCTCATTCCTAGGTATGGTAAGACCCAACTCGCAATTTATTGCTCCCGTAACTTCGAGAGGTCCCTACTCTCTCTCATCTGTATGTAACTTAAGCATAACTTTCGATCCATAACACAGTAACACGATATTACTGCTTGGCAGCTGAAATATGTAGACAACTAATTGTTAGGCCAATGCATAACAAATGCGGGAAATAAATGTCCTATTAATTAAATCGATTGTCTTGTGACCGATTCAGAAAAATCTGCAGTAAATCTTAATCACTCCCTCAAGATGCATATAAAGAATGGATAATATTAGACGTCGCTTGGCAAGGGGCCAAGACGTTTTTTATCGATTCCATAAACAATAGATGTGACACAATAGTTTTGAATGAGTCGCGATTGTAGATTAGGCAGGCCACCCTATGAATCGAGAACGGCTTTATCTCACAGGATCATAAAAGAGAGTAATTATGACGATATAGATTCTTTGTTAGACGATGTACAGGATGTTGCAAGAAGGGCTAAAATGTCTCGTGTATTCGCAATTGAAAACAGCCAATTTCAATAAAATTGCAATTTTTTTATTTGCATAGACTAACTTTTAATATATAATTCAAATAAATAATCCCGCATGTTTTTATTTCCTTAATGTGACGAAAAATATATGTTCCCAAGTATAGAATAATATGACTGACCTCTGAGCTCAGTTGAAAGTACCTCAGCCTTCTACGCTGCATTGTGTGACGAACATAGATGTTTGTTCTGGATCTGGATGTTAATATGTATTTATAGAAATGTGTGTATTTAAAAAAGTGTTTAATTATTCTATAAGTTATCTAGTTCCTATATGACAAGCAAATGGCTAGATAGCGACTTGTGAAAGGTAAAAAAACCATATCATTCACATTGTACCTACCCTTTAGGGACAAAAAGATGGAACAAGAGACTTCGCCTGAACAAGTACTGCTACCACACCTGGTAATCTGCCGCCAAGCAGTGATGCACCCGTAATGCTGTGTTTCGGTGAAATAAGTGGGTGCAGGTGAAATTGCAGGCACGAGGAGACTCAGGGTGATGGACTCAATGCAATGCGACTTGAGTCATCTCGTACTTTGATGGAGAGGACTTGAGTCGTATTGTCTATGTGGGCGGCGGATACCACTTAACGTCAGGTGAGCCGTCAGCTCGTTCCGTCACTTAATAATAATAATAATAATAACCTTTAGTACAGTTTTACATAATACCAATTTACAAACACTTCCACGTCAACAGCTCTATCTGTTTGCCAGTATTTGGCAAAGGCCTCTTCCAAATGTTACCTCTGTTCGCTTGATCTCGCTTTTGTAGACCATGTGTGTACTGCTACTTTAATTTCATCCTCCCATCTTCGGAATTGTCTTCCACGTTTTCTTTTTATATTCCGTTCCGAATATATTCCGTATATTCTTTCCATCACTTACAACATATTAAAAAAAGCCCGTAAATCCAAGGCCCATTCCCTGTTTGCACGTTGTACACAATGCAAATTCACAAAAACTGTAAGGAAATACGAAGACAAACAGAGCAAAGTAGCCAACCACAAATGGTGGGTTGTTTAAGTGAGTTCAAATACGAAAAAGGGAGAGTTGAGCGGTGGAGCGCCATTGTCAACGGAATCATTCCGCACGCGCTGCGGGAACACACGGATATACTGAACCCTGGATACTGGATGAGACAACGGACAGATATAATAATAAATATTGGTGGACACAGCTCTATCTAGCCCCAAAGTAAGCTAAGTGTATAAGTATAGCTTGTATCATGGGAACCAGACAATTGATATACTTAAATACTTTTATTTGTAAATACATGCATTTAATACATATCAACACCCAGACACAGAACAAACACCTATGATCGTCACACAAATGTTTGTCCTGGGTGGGAATCGAACCCACGACCTACAGCGCAGAAGGCAGGTTTACTACCAATTGTGCTATGAGGCCAGTCAAAATTGTAAGTTTTGTATGTAGAAGGAAAAGCTTGTGCTGTTTGTAGGATTCGATCCCGCGATACAACAGATCGTAAGCTAATCTCGCTACCAACCGAGCCGTTATAACATCAAAAACTCAGCATCTAAATACAGGGGCTTGAATATGAGAAAGGAATTACCATAGCCATAATTACAAACAAACATTCGAGTAAACACAGATATAATGCTTAGTTCTATGCAAGAGTTACTAGAAAGAGAACAAAATATAACACTCGTGAAATGTATTATTTTGATTTCAATACTTATGCAACGACGCTTAGGTACCAATGCACCCCGGAACCTCTCACCTGGCCACCACTTTCTTTGCCTCATTTAGTGCATACTGCAATTAGCCTTATTCATCTGATACAATACTTTTAATGAGGGCATTTCACGGCAGTTCCTAAACTAGGCGCCAGGTGGCGCTGCTCTGTTGATTGTGTTTCAACGACAGTGAAATATTAATATAAACACTTTTTCAGCATCATTTCCATGCAACCGAAGAGCTATTCTCGATTTATTATTGAATTTTGTCAAGAAAACCCTTTTATGTAGGTCTGGTCCTTTGGAGTAAATTCAATGGTAATTAACGGAATTTCACATTTATTTAAGACTGACATAATATGTGCGAGCGAAGGCAAGGATATAAGACTTATGAACTCTAAAATATGTTGCAGTCCTGTGAAAGTAATGGCGGTGATGCGCTTGGAAGAAAGAAATAAACTAATTAATATATAAACGATGAGTGACTCGTTTTTTCATAGAGAGGTTCTAATAGACTTTTAGGAAAAAGCGGAATTCAATTAAGTACTTATTTGCTATGTTGATGGCTTGCAATTCTTGGTTTTTATGCGATAAGGTTACAGACTGAGCTGATGACAGCATGTTAAGTGGTAACCTCTGCCCATAACAAGAAGTACGACTTGAGTCCTTCCCTACTTAGTTACAAGACCCAAATCACATCGTATGAGCCCGTAACTCAGAGGTGTGAAGTTGCAATATCTTGTGTGCCTGTAATTTCACCGGCAACACCTTTCAAAGCAGAACACAGAAATGCGAATGGATTACTGCTTTGCGGCAGTAATGGGTATGGGCAGTACTTCCCGGATGAACATGGCATCTTTTCTACTACTACCTACTACTAATAGTCTTCCTGATTCTTAGCAGTTCGAAGTTCAGGACGTCACACTGATTGCCCGTTGCAACCTCAGGTGGCCTAGGTGATCTAATTATTACATCCTTATTGTGTTGCGATATCATATTTGTCGACAATGGCCGCCTTTATGTAGCAAACAATCGAGTTGCTGATGAATTTCGGTCTATGTCTGCGTCGCGTCTTTGTTCGCCTCCCTCAGTGGACAACACAATGGGACCAAAGTTGTTCAATAGAGGCGCAAGCACCTAATACCGAAGCCCTCCCACCATTGTTTTGGGTAATGTTCGACTTTTATGGATATTTTCAATGGATCGGCCATAATCTGCCGGATGGAGTTGCGAAGCTCTGGCCTTGGATGGAATGAAAGGATATTTGCTTCATTGTCACATGAAACTTTCAGTGCATCGAATAAAATTTGACATTAATTAGAAAGAAAATATACGCACTATCTTGACTTGATCCAGTAGGATTTAATCCTTTAAAATACTTAATTAATAATAATAATAAATAATAAATATTGGTGGACATTGTCACACAGCGCCATCTAGCCCCAAAGTAAGGTAAGCATAGCTTGTATCATGGGAACCAGACAACTAATATAATACTTATATACTTTTCTTTTGTAAATACATACATATAATACATATTAACACCCAGACACAGAATAAACATCAATGTTACAAATATCACATAAATGTTTGTCCTGAGTGGGGATCGAACCCACGACCTACAGCTCAGAAGGTAGGATTACTAACCAACTGAGCTGTGAGGCCAGTCATTATTAATAATAAATAAATATAATATAATAGTCATAATTAAATTAATAATTTAAAAAAAAAAAAAACATCGTTTCTTAGCGATAAGACCATGGTAAGAGTATCTTAAGTAGTTTTAACATTTGTTTGCAGTTCAGGATGTAATTAAAAAAAAAAAAACAAAGATTTAGGATATTAAATTAAGGTTTTTAATTAAACATACTTCTGCATTTGTGCATAAATCCGCTGCTAGCACTCAATAACGTTGTTAGCGCACACGATCAGAGGTAATACATGAAAGGTGCCTCTTTGAGGTGCACTGTAATCCTTTCACAACACTGGTTCGAGGGAGGCAGTGACTCTACACTACACACTAGTAGCTGTAGTGACCACTTCCCATCAGGTAGCGCCCATGTACTCGAACACCTTACTTAATATATTATTAGCTGTCTATAATTGAAGATTTAAATATCAATACATAGAATTTCATTAATCGGTTATCTGTATCACATGGCTATTTACAGCACAAGTTTGCTTTGGTCTACGCAGCGTGCACTAGATTATGGTCACAGTTAGGGTTGTGACTTAGACTCATAATCGAAAAGTAAATTAAGTGTTTAGATATTACTCAGTGATCATCTTTGGGGTACCACGTTGCTCGCGTTCGTAGGTGATAAACCTTCGAATCCCGTGTCCCCCGGGTGGTGCGAAAGGAGCAACCCAAAAGGTTCGCCCGGAAAAGTACTGTCACCACACCTGGTTATCTGCCGCCAAGCAGTGATGCTCTCGTATTGCTGTGTTCCGGTGGAAGGGAGTGGGTGCCAGTGTAATTGCAGGCGCATGAGACATAACATCCCCGTCTCGGGGGACGCAACGCAATGCGTCTTAATTCATCTCGTACTTTGGCGGAGAGGACTTGAGTCATATTGCTGTTGTCTATGGGCGTTACCACTTAACATCAGGTGGGCCGTCAGCTCGTTCTGTCACCGACATCACATAAAAAAACTGTGCGTTTTACACATTTTGACATTCACAACCGCACTAGATTCCAGTAAGCGTAACTTTAATTTGGTATAAATAAATAAATAACAAAAAATAAATAATGGTGGACATTTCACACAGCGCCATCTAGCCCCAAAGTAAGCTAAGCATAGCTTGTGTCACGGGAACCAGACAATACTTGCATTTATTTTTTTGTAATTACATACATATAATACATATTAACACCCAGACACATAACAAACATCTATGTTTCTCACACAAATGTTTGTCCTGGGTGGGAATCGAACCCACGACCTACAGCGCAGAAGGTAGGGTTACTAACCAACTGAGCTGCGAGGCCAGTCGCTGAGAGTGTATAGCTGACAGTTTTATGTTTTTCTATGCTAGCCAGTAATTAATTTAAATGAAAAGGACATATTTAGCTAGTGTACCGCTATAAGACTTTTACGAATAACCTATAGGTATCTTCGGGTTAAATCCGATTAAGTGCATGTTGCATTCATGAAATGTTATTGCAGAGCTATGGTATAATAATTGATATTGTGTATATTTTTCGATATTGATCACATAACTAACTTAATATAACACTATTTTTCCATTGCTACTTATGTAAGTTATTATTTACGTTTAGAGTAGATAGCGATTTCTTCCATGCAACCTTCGGAAGCAGAGACTGCAAGCAGACCTATTTCCACTGCCATGCATTAGTGAATCCGCCAGTTACTTTCATAATCACTTTCATTGAACATCTTAGTCAATCTTTCTTTGAATAGAGTTTTATTCTTCATTCTTAAACCTTTATTTTGCGTATATTTGTTATTTATAAAATTGTACGTATTTCCTCTAGGCCCCACACCCCTAATATGACAATAGCTGACAGCTCATAATGCAGTTTCCCGTTGAAAGCGCGCCACACTTTCCGATCGGATAATCGCGACAGAAAAGGACTTTGCCGTACTCACTATCATATAACTATGGCGTGCCGCTTACTATGTATTGCTTGTACAAGCTAGTCACACCGAAGAGATAATACTTTATGATGGAAATAAAATTAATATTACGAGTACGAGTAATAATAACAGTGACGTCATACACAGACTGGATTTAGACGTATCAAATGAAGAACATTTACACACAACTGCAAGTTGCAATTGCAGAGTTATTGAAACACACAACCCAAAATTGAAGATCAGTAAATATTATCATCATCCCACAAGTATTTGTAACCAGAGTCGGATCGAACCGGGTCCAGGCAGATTTGCAGGCAGGATTACTTACAGACTAAGCTAAGTAGCCATCAACTGCTTAAAGAGTTGCGTAAGCATTTCTTTTTGGGAGCGTTGCATGGAAAATAATGTTCTATAAGTCTATAAATAGATACTTAGCTATCTATTTCACAATGTCCTATGGGTTAACTTGTCCACCAATATTATTATTAGTATTATGATCATCTTTAACTTCACATCGCAGAATAAATCTAGTACATTATGCCCCGTTAGCAATAATTCTACACCGAATACTCGTGGCTTATACTAGTTGACAGCAGAAAACGTCATTGCTTCTCTGGACGACCTCCAGACCTGATACTACTTAACATTGTAGATACTTAAAAATTACCAATTAAAGCGAAGAACAAAGAACGAAGAACTACCAACTACACGGAAGCTTAAATCTATCGAATAAAATGTAAAACAAAATTCATTTCACCATTCACCAGACAATAGGCAAGATTGAACTGTAGTTTGATGAAAATTCATATCAGCGTTGTCGCACAAAGGCTCGACCTTCAAATATAAAGGGCCCGCACATTATTGTAGTAAAGTGACCGCGGGTGAATGCGAGCAACGAACCGGCAGGATTGCACCGTTCATTGTTCTGAACACGCATTATATGTGGACTCGGGGAAATCAGACAAGCGAAGCTGGTGAAAATTAAGGTTCCTACGCCACAGTGGTAACCAGCAGCTCAATATCTCTCTCCCTTGCCCGCATTTTCCCCGTGTTACTGAGATGAATAGAGGCCTAAATGTTGATCCTAGCCCATATGTCCATGATTAAAAAACTTAGCCAGATCGGTTCAAAGAAAACTTGAGCTGATATAATATATAATACATAACAATTCAAGTTAAAATGTATTAAAATATTATTATTATTATGTGTATTCAATCTAATAAAATGTATTATTACATTGCGCATTTAGAACACAAATTTAGCAAGATACCGTCGTGCGACGCCGACAGCCCGCTATCCGTTATGTTTTTATTTATCAGAATCCAGGAAATTTCAATATGGCCTATGTTGACACAGGATGCCGCTAACAATCAGACGAAAAGTCTGCATGTTCCGTTAGAAACTTTATTTACATAAAATGCATAAAGAAAAACGGGACAGTTTTAGATTAATGTATCTGAATGAAAGTTTAAAACGTATTTAAGTATTCGTTTAGCTTTCATGCATTTACAGTGCTAAATTCGAGGTGCTTACATAATGATATTTTCCGCATTCCCAACATACATTTACGATATGAAGGTTGGACTATGGTATCATGGGTATGTAATAGATGGATTCTTCCGTGAAATGTTGTCAAATAATGGAAGAAATTGCATATCACAAGGGGACGAAGCTTTCAATATGAAGTGCAGGACAAACACTCGATATGCGTCGCACACATTTCTGTGGGGGAAGTCACGCAGATATCTGTTTTCATTTCTGCTTGAGACATGTTTCTTGTGGATAGATAGTGTATAGGTTTACTCATTTGGTAGTAACTTTGCCTTCTACGCTGTAGATCGTGGGTTCGGTTCCTACCCAAGACACACATAATTATGTGTAACAAACACAGACGTCTGGGTGAAATAGTGCTTTATGTAGGTGTATTTAAAAAAGTATTTAAGTATAATTCTGTAGCATCCCATAGCACAAGCTTTGCTTAGCTTGGGGCTAGGCAATGTGTGAAATATCACATTAATAAAAAAATTACAACCCCCGTTTTTTTTATTTGAATCATAAAAGCGAGTGCTTCGTTGACTATTTAAAATATGATACCTACCAGTAAGCTGACGAATCCAATTATGTGAATGTATCTTAATAATATACGTAATAAATGTAATATAATAATTGTTGAATGAAATTACTAATAAATTCGTCTCAAAAAGATGTGCGTAACCTAACTACCAACATTGCCCTTCCGGTAGTGAGATCACGACCTATGAAAGACCAGATAGATGAGTTGCCAAGTCAAATAGGGGCCATCTTTATCAATAATGTAGTACATTGTGTTCTCATAGTGATAACCTAATTATTACGTGGCCATTGTGCTACGACAATGCCAGTTAATTTCTGATCCATGTAACTTCGTGTATTGTTCCCGTGTTGACAGATTTTGCTATTATCAACGCGAACAATATCATCCTGGTTGAACACGAATAATGAAAATATATTTTCAAGTGATAATGTACGCTCGAAATAATATGTGGAATTAAAAAAGTTGTGGCGCATACAATTCTTTGGTCTAAAGCAATATTTCATACATTTAACCGTTTTTGAGATAAACTGCAAGTGTGAGATCATCTGTCGAAATCAATACAAAATATGGCTTATAAATTCAATTATTTACCTAAACAAATAATTAAATTCAAATTCATCACTCTCAATTCTTGACTTTGGAGATAAGATAGGTACTTTATGTCAAAAAAGACATAGTTTAAAGCTTGATTTATTTTAGGTTTATCGATTTTTTCACCTTACGGGAATTATAGTCATTTTATCGCATCAACAATGTTTCGGCTATAGGTATACGAGAGCCATCATCAGGTGAATCAGCCAGTAAAAAGCCTATACTAATAATCCGTCAAGAAGTCCATAATAGACGAGAAAATTATTTACATTCAATTCTTTAAAAAATAATAGTTCCAAACCGTCAATTACTTAAATTTATTTATTTATTTATTCAGCACACAAACATCATATACGTTACACAATTAAACAAAAATAGAATAACAAAAAGACAGTTCTGATATGTATGACAATTATAAGTGTACATAACATATGCCATATTTTTATTTATTATATTGTAATTATTTTTAATTTAAATTTAAAATTATATGTACATAGATAAACCTATAAACAAAGTTGCCATGATAATTGTAAGTTGTTACTAATGGATGTATAGGAATAATATGTGATATAGTAAGCCAGCATAAGCTATCATACACCATTCTTCGAAGCCACAGCTCCACAAAGCATTCCAAGACAATGGTACAAACGAGGACGACTCTCAAAGGCGTGGGAATATGGGTTAACCGGCCGTACCGAGCTTTGCAAATTTTACAAGTATAGTTGATACTACGTCCGGGACTTATCAGGACCATGTTACGTAGCCCTGATGATATTAGATATAATCTAAAGAGCGAGCAAACGTCATTACTGAAACCTTTTACGCACGCCTTCGGGCTCGTGGATAAGGAAAAACAACGGAGTATTGTAATTACAGAATTACGCGTCAAATAATCACAAATCAACAAAAAAAGATTATATTAAAACAGACATGACTGCCTTGCCAGAAAATGTTCTAAAACTGGTGGACGCAGGGCCACAATTATGATTTTACAAAAAAAAATATAGTTATTCTGTATATATGTACTACATTCAAATATACAATGTATATCCAAATATGTTGAGGCACTAAAAAGCTTAGGTAAAAAATTAAAATTTGGCTGTCATATAAACAGTGCATTGTTTTTTCATAAAATGGTTTTATGAAAGAATACGTAAATCCCTTTTCCCTTGCAGCGTATATACAATACAATATCGGCCGCATTACGACTTCTCTCTTGGCTCAAGTACTAGGTATTGCTGCGTTACTTCCTGAGTAAAACTGCAGAGACTATCTACTGGTTACTTCAATTTACGCCCATTAAAAGACACTTCAGTGTATACATAATATACTATATAAATAAAGAAATGCATTTTCATTCTCTTTCTTTCTTTGTCATAAAGGTAGAAAGTACGAGTAACGTATTTAACGAGTAAGAGCGAAGATAAGGTATAACCGAGATCCTAATCTGGAACCCATTATTGTGTACCAAGTGCGAGCGCTGCGTGGTACTGCGAATAAAGTTACTTTGTTTCGCGTACGCATAACCACAGTAACAGGCTATCAGGAGGAACACCGTAGATCCACGGAAAAGTAATACCTTTGTAGGTAAAGTTATTTTTAAACATTTAAGGGTTTAGACTGCTAGAATCAGTGTAGGTACTACGTAATATAATTTCTATATATAAAGTGGCGCTATTTAGCAAAACTGTATGCATTGCTATGCTATGCCATTACCATTCTTGGGAGTCTCAACTCCACAAAGCGTTCTGAGACAGTGGTACAAACTAGGACGACTCTCAAAGGCGTGGGAATATGGAAAAGCCGGCCTTCCGACTGATGAGCTTGACAAATGTTAAGTTTTACTGGAACCTCGAGGTAAGTCACCGGTTTGATTCCCACAGCTGTACGTGTATTATATTATGTATAAATTCAAAATCAGTTTATATGCCTCTGGAGTTATGTGCTACCATTAGTATTACGCAGACATACATAGATCAAGCCTTTATTGCCAGGTGTAAGCTGAGACTAAATTTGCCTTTTTTTTTTACCTTGTGTATTACCCTCTACTGATAACGTGGACGTCATAAGTAAATATCGCGGGTAACACCGCGGGGCGCAGCTAGTAAGTAATATTTTTGGTACAAACGTCCACTAAGAAGCAGGATTCATTACTTAGCAAATGCAAACTTTGAGCCAAATCTGAGTAGTGAATAGAAAGAGCCACTAGACACGTCCCAGCCTTGTAGCTGATATCTTATTTCTCATCCCTTTAGAAACTAACAAAAGATGTTTTCGAGTCTGTTCTGAAAGTCAGCGCGCGATTATCAGCGGCGCTCGGATCTCTTTGTGTTTAGCTATCAGATGCTTAGTCAATATTTTAATTTACAAAATCAAAAGCCTGCAAGTTATATAAACTAGCTGACAGTGTATATAACACAACTCAGTAAAATAAATAATGTTTAATCTGGCAGTAAAAAGCCTTATAATTTAGTTTTCATTCCGCTTTATTATGTACACGTCCCACCTTTATCAAGGCATAGGCATAGGACTCTTCTCAGGGATAAGCTTGCGTTTGTACACTTACATTGTCACCTTTTTCTAATTTGTTATCTGTAAAACAAATATTTACAATAAATTGCAACAATTAACAAGAACTAGTAAGAAGTAGAAGAAGTAAGAACTAATAAGATTTCGAAAATTACTATCTTTTAGATTTTTAGATTAATAAATTACTAAGCTAAGGGGTTATCATTGGAATAACGTCACATCGCTGCAATACCTATTACCATCATGAAAGAAAACATTGTTTGGCTACGTTTGCTGATAAGCACCGAGCTGGCAATACCTCGAGTGTTGCAGGCATCTATAGGCGACGGTAGCCACCCACACAACCACTTATCGTCAGCTTGTGCCTCACCATTCACATAAAAAAGAGTAAACAAATAAAAACAAACATCATCTTGCTAAAGATGAAACGTAAATATAGCTACGTAAGAGCAACCCTAGACTTCTAAATAAAAACCCCTAGCTAGAAATATCATTTGGAACGAACAATCGTGAATCTGATGAACTTAGTTTTATGTCCCACGCCGTAGTCTTGCGTCTATCTCTAGCACAATAGGGACAAAAGTTATTCAATGACAATGCGAGCACCAAATACCGATCACCCCCCTTTATGTACTCCGCCATTGTTTACTTTAATAAGACTTTTATGTTACCTACCTACAGAATGAATAGGCCGTGGAATATGCCTTTGTACGAGCTCACATTACAGAGGTACATATTTATACATAATTATATTTATTAAAATCGTACCTACTCCAAGTAACATTTTTTATATATAATATAAAAAATATATAAAAAATGTGTGAACATGTGTGAACGATCTATAAGCAGTTTTAAGACAACCTTACGGCCTACTTAGGCAAATGGAGTACAAATGTGAAGATCAATCTTTATTAATTTATTTATAATAAATATGTACGTGTAAATTGTGTAAATCCCACAGTTTTTCCAATTGTTCTCAAACTTAGTAGCTAGATAGGTAATGCTAGCACAATTCGGTCAGTAGTTTGTAATAATAAGAAATTGACTGGGTGGTTACTGATACAGGGTGGAAAAAAAAACAGCTTGAGACAAGTATCATGAGAAAAGGCTTTGTTCCTAAATTTCCTGTTTTTTTTATAATTTTCTATAGTTTTTGGAAAATAACTATTTTTACAGCTATAAGGGAATACTGTAAATATACATAATTCAAATTCCATAATACGTATGCGGCAGTTTTCTGTTCACAATGAACTGATAGTTAATTAACAAATTACGAGAAAATGCAACATTTGTCCTAACGCAGACTTCAAAGCCACATTTCACATTTTTTCCCAACGTGTATATCTTATGAAACAGTGATCCTGTATACAATTTCTTACCTCCCTAACGGGTTGTTCCTACTAACAGAATAATACAAAACTTATCTCAAATACTTTTCAAAACCTCCCACACTGCCTCGGCGACATTGCTTACAATATTTCGACAGCACCATTCACGGCAAAAGCATTGTTACAAAAATCCTGCGCTCCGTGGATTGAATAGAGGGGAGTCAATTCTATAGGAGGGATGTGTTGTAAGTGTGTTTTGTGATGCGTGATAGGAAAGAACCGCATTTCTTTCCAAACGGTTTCTTTAATCTATTCAAAGTTTAAATGGTTATATTTTTACTAGCTATATTTTTACTGCTTTAGTAGCAATAGAACTTGTGCCAAGTTCGCCCGGAGAAGTACTGCCACCACACCTGATAATCTGCCGCCAAACAGTGATGCACTCGTGTTACTGTGTTCCGGTGGAAGGGAGTGGGTGCCGGTGAAATTGCTGGCGCATGAGACGTAACATCCCCGTCTCAGATGGACGCAACGCAATGCGACTTGAGTCATCGCGTACTTTGGTGGAGAAGACTTGAGTCATATTGCTGTTGTGCATGGGCGACAGTTACCACTTAACATCAGGTGGGCCGTCAGCTCGTTCTATAAACTAGATGACGTAAAAAAAACAAAAAAGCTACTGCTACTGTAATATTTATATATAATTATAATGCGCCACAGTCTATATCGTACCCATAATTCTGGTCCATACAAAGGTTGTCTGGAAGAGATTGCTCTTTGCAATAAGGCCGCCCATTGTTATTCCGCATTTAGTGTACACATAAAATTAATTTATTTTATAAGTATTAATTTGTATTGTGGTTTTGCAATAAAGTGTTATTGTATTGTGTTGATTAACCTTACATAGTGCAGCCCTTTCTTGGAAATTACGCGTTCAAAAAAAAGCGTGCTGGCAACTTGACTTTGAGTCTTATAAACCCATCTAACACATGACGTCACATCAGAGCATGACTAATGATTGTCTAAGAAGTAAGGCTCTTTGGTAGCCCCACCGTAAGCCTGAACAAAAGTATACGCGGTTTCACGAACAACTTTAGTGTGACCCCACAAAGGCTGGAACGTCATTTAAATGCACACGTTTCATTGGTTCTGAATGCTTCAGGGAAGTTGAAAAAGAACGGGCCAATTACGACGCTTTTGTGATGCGACCTCTTTCGGGTCTCAAGTGTAACTTTATGTGGGGATCAAGCTTTTTATTCGGTTTCGACGGTTCTTCCGCCTTTGAAAAGAAAGTTGTTTGAATAACTATTTACGTTTCAAAATTATGGTTCTTCATCGTTTGTGTTTGAAGATTTAAAAGAAGAAACCGTAAGAGTTAGTTTTTAAATTTTTGCATTATGAAAGTCTTATTAGATAAAGTAAGTTTTTCTTGTTAAGTTTTCTAAAAAATACAACCTCGGTCTTATCAATGTAAAAGTAAGCAGATGTCTTCAAGTCCTTCGTGCTGTATCTTCGGCTTCTTTATCACTTAACATCATGTGAGATGCAGCTAAACGAAGTACTCCATAACAAACTTAAAATATACAGAATCTCTGCATAATTAATAAAAGCTTTATATAATGTTAATATTAATACGTGAAGTAACAACATATTTCCACTGCACAATTGAACAATAAAGTCAATACGGTGGCCCACTGCGGATGAAAAGAAACAATAGCCTGTCAGTTGAAACACAAGCGTAAACAAAAACCGATCGGGCGCGCCGCGCGCCGATAATCGAGATAAAGTTGCCAACAACAAAATAATAGTAGAGAGTCGCGGAATTAACGTTCCTATTGTGTTAGTACAATAATCCGCTATCTAGGCCAGCCTCAGTGCTGCAGACGAACCTTTTGTCTTTCATGTTCGCCGTTAATAATGGCGGGCGCCGAAACAGCCGCGCACAATACCGCGAAATGTGCGCGTTTTCATTTGCAAGACAAAACGCGCTTTGTTGTTGTGTCCGCTCAATACTAAATTTATAGCCGGCGGACCGAGAGCCGTATTGACGGCCGCGGCCGCCTAACGAACACTCGGTAAATGCATTTCGACCGGAACGCGCTGCGGCTGCGGTCGACAATCTGCTTCATTTTCGCATTGAGAGCTTCGTAGAGCGAGCTACGATCATATCTGGAAGATAACTGATAGAAGTTTCGTGTACTTATTTTTTGTTATGCGATGTAGGTGACAGAACGAGCTGATGGCCCACCTGATGATCGATGTAGGTGACATCCATCGAGGAGGCACACCGGGGGGGGGGGGGGGGGGGGGGGCGTTGCATGACGTCTGTCAAACACTATATATGGTTAAAAAACGAGAAAAGGTAGAGATTACTTCATCTAAAACAAAATCCTTTATAACTAAATTTCAACTGAAAGAGAGTCAAAAAAAGTAAATAGTCACATGAAACTGAGCATCATCTGCTTTTATGTCACATTTCCTTTTTGCAGCAGATTTCGTTTCGATGCAACCCAGTAGACAATAAGAAACAAATAAAATTTTACCAAGCGAATATTCAACACACAATGTCAAGTTTCTTCAGTTTTTGTCCCATCCAATATAGTGAGTGCAGTATATATTAACCAGTTGAATAAATAATATTTAAGTGCACGAGATCGAGGGAATCCAGTAGGAAAACGTTATTGGTGTGTTCTTCCCATCCACACCAAATACATTTGTTGTACATGATCAGTTATTATTAGTACATATTATTAAGCTATTGCATAGCTTCTATCGCGGGCCTTGAGCGTGGAGACCGAATCCAGAAATTCCGTAACGAAAAAAACCTAACACCCCCCACTCCGACCGGCACAGCGGTGATACTTTTTAGTTTTTCCATCTATCGATAAATACCAGAACTTTTAATGACTTTTTGAAATATCACGCGCAATAGCTTTACCGCAGCAGTCTCCGAGTGCCACACTTCTTTTATGTATTTATTATTTTATGTATAGATATGATCATAGGTTCAATATATATATATTGACATTTTACACAGTTCCATCTTGCTCCAAAGTAAGCTAAGAATAGCTTGGTATGGATCATGGGAACCAAGACAACTGATGTAATACTAATATAATTTTTTTGTATACAGTATAAGCTTATATAAAATTTTAATACATAATAAATAAATAAATAATGGTGGACATTTCACACAGCGCTATCTAGCCCCAAAGTAAGCTAAGCATAGCTTGTATCATGGGTACCAGACAACAGATATAATATTTATATACTTTTCTTTTGTAAATACATACATATAATACATATTAACACCCAGACAAAGAACAAACATCAAAGTTACAAATGTCACATAAATGTTTGTCCTGAGTGGGGATCGAACCCACGACCTACAGCGCAGAAGGTAGGGTTACTAACCAACTGAGCTATGAGGCCAATCAAATAAATAATAATACATAACAAACATATGTTCGTCGTACAAATGTTGGCTGGCAGGCTAGGAATCGAACCCACGACCTACAGCGCAGAAGGCAGAGCCACTACCATTATTATACCATATATTCATCAAATTATAATGTCTATTCAATATTTAGCACGCAGTATTGAGTCTATCTTGAACATTTTATTGTATTTTTTTAGCAAGGCTTTGTTTAATTACACAGCGAATGAATCTGAATACAACGTGCTGAATATCGAACACTGTAAAAATCGCTTTATCTGAATTCTTACTCACCAAAATCTTCCAATAACAATCTTATTTACAAAATAAAGGCTTACCTTCAAACCGGCTACATCAAATCGGCATTCCAAATCGGCATTCCAAATCACAGCACCTCACTTATCACTATCTATTCACCCACAAATCACTGGCAAAAAGAATCACAGCTGAAAACTCAAAAACAGCGCGGGAAAGATTTCTCGTCGAAAAAGTTCGGCAGTGGCCTGGTGCGTATACAACCGGGCGAACACATTCATTCAGAGGCAACACTAGACTGCCGGCCGGCGGAATGCTACAACCCGCCATGGCTGATTCCTGCGCATAGATCTTGCGCATACCAAATCACCCTTTAGCACACCCTTGCACGATATGCACTTCCCGCTACAATGCACTGTAATACAATGTTATTAAACTACAATAGACTTTATTTTACGACTAATTAAAGAGAAAGTCAGAGCTTATTTAGTTTTATGACTTATGTCATCCATGAATTTAAAGCGTGGATCAAACAGGAGCTGAGCTACAATAAAGATAGTATTTATTAACACATAATTCATTTACTTGTTACTTTATTATTATGTCAAGATGATTTTAGCAAGTAGCAATGGCACCAACTGTGGGTTCAGTTCTCGTCTGAGGAAGTACTGCCACCATACCCATTTAAGCCGCAAAACAGTAGGTAGAGTTTTTTTTTATGTGATATAGTAACGGAACGAACCGACGGCCCACCTGGTGGTAAGTGGTAACCTCGGCCCATAACAACCGATGCGGCTTGGGTCCTCCCCTACTAAGTACGACAAGACCCAAGTCGCATCGTATGCGCCCGTAACTATGAGACGTGTAGGTGGAATGTCTTATGTGCCTGTAATTTCACCGGCAACCACACCTTTCAAACCATAGGCATGGTGTCAGTACTTCCCAGGACGAACTTGGCGAGAGTTCTACTACTCTTGATTAGTTATACACTCAACAAAAGAAAGCGCACATCATCTGTTTTCAGCAAAGTAGTGCGTACGACAAATAAGATACATGTCTCATCAAAAGAAGAAGCCAAAGACAGCGCGGATACAATGTGGTAACGTTGGGTAATATGTCCGAATACAATGGCGAACGCGAGACACAAAGCCGAACCGCGTATTGTGTGAACTCACACAATACACCTTGCATACACACCCGAAACCAACTATCTACACTTACAAAACAAAACTGCACAACATTTTACACCCTATCACCAACGACACAAGATGTATATTCGCGCAGCGTACAGCCAAAGATAATGTGGACGCGATACATACCGTATATTGCGTGTCAAAATAACTGTTATTAATGGAAATTGTAGTTTTCTGTATGAATTGATCTTTCATTATGTGTCCTTGTTGATTGTTAGGCTTTACAAATGAAAATGCTGAATTGAGCCTTACAATAGGATTGCTCTGTTGTATAAATGGCTGATAATAGAATTACTGTAGGATATACCTATAGTGGTTTTGTACCTATTAAGTACTATATAATTTTCACTAGTTTAAATTCGAAGACATGTGTCAAGTGCACGAAAGGAGCCTCCTTGAGGCGCACTTAAAATCCTTTCACCACACTGGTTCGAGAGAACCAGTGACTAGAAAAGAAGAAGACTAGTTTAAAAACTCTTGAAATGATATGAGTAAAAACAAGTGTGGGCTTAGTTTCAGTTTCCTCGTAGCGTTAAGTACCGTAGCGTCGTAGCTCGTAGCAAACGCTGAATCTGAGTTTAGAAAAAACTGACTCTAGTGGTTTTGCTGACGTTAATCGCAGCTGAATGTCGAATTAATGAATTAATCGTGGCCATCTCGTGACTTTTCTGTTTTAGCGATGCAGCGTTAGGAAAGCCTCTCCAAATCACGATAAATAAAATTTTGTCAATAAACCTTTTTTTAGAAGACTTTCGGTTGACTCTTATTTGAGGTTTAGAAAATTATTTACTTTAATATTTACTTGAGAATTCATTATTATATAGTTCATTTACTAGTTAATTTATGATAAAAGGCCGCGTAAACCATATTGCATAGTACCTTCATAGTAAAACAGCGCAAATCATAACATACACAAACTAGTAGAAGCTAAGGTAACGGACACAGTGAGTTATTGTGGCATGCGACTGGCAATTAACAGCTTATTGTAATAACGAAAGATGCATCCATACTAGCATATGGAATGTAAATGTATTTTTTTAATGTAGATTCTGTTTTTGTAACACAGTTATTACAGTCTGTTGTATACATTATCCGTTACCTAGCAAGTATCTGCTTTTCCATCTTTATGCAAGTATTGTAACCTCTATGAGTTTGAACCATAGACATAGACATAAAATAAATAAAATAAAATAAAATAGGCATGACCCGTTTTAACGCAAATAAGTTCATGCTTTAAATATAAATCAACACCAACGTGAAGCATGGCAATACAAGCCGTGTAAAGCCATCAGAGCAAAAAATCATACGGACGAACACAGAACGTCTTCCTTTTTTTATTTTGGTTAAAAAATTACATACCACCTTTACGCCAAGTGACCGAGGTTCAAACCTGTTTTACATTAAATTTTTTCGTCGCAGATTTCTTGACTGTATAGTAGATAGGTACTGCGAGAAGTTACATGCAATTTTCTTTTTCCAAAAATATTCCGTAGCATTTATACATTTCTGTTAGTAAGATTCACAAGAAATATCTTATTATAAGTATTAAGTAAATGTACCGACCATATCTCGCACTCAAAGCGGCTATAAAGCGTCATTGGAAGGTCTCACTTCAATAGAAGTGGCGAATACAAAAGACGAAAAGAGGGCTAGGTAATGGCAGACACAATGGAAACACTGTTTGGACTAGCGGCCACCCCCCACACAATGGTACCGCGCGAAACTTATTTTATTCAACGACACTTATTTATTTTTTGTACCTATCTACTTTCAGCTTTCAGCTTTCCGCGTGAACGCTTCTGTATGCTCGTGTTGTATTGTTGTGATTATTTGATTGAAAATTTTCAGAACGAAGGAAGTGAAGTAGATAATAAGTAATGGTACAGTCAAGTACCTAACAAATGTCAAATATCTGATAGGGTTGCTTTTGCTGCAGGTCAAATGACTTTAAGCGAATGCGGCTCTAAGCCTCATTTACATCCCCTATTATTAATCAGGTCACTTGCCTGAACCTAAGTGTTAGAAAGCTTGAAGTGCACCTCATAAAAGGCTTTCGTGCACTAAACACATGTATTAAAATATATGGGACTAAGATATGTTTCTGAAAAAAAAATTTTTACTTTCTCCTCACGATGTTTTCCTTCACCGTTTTGAGAACTTGGTTCGAGAACACATACATTTTTCAAATATAAAACTAATGGGCCATATCATCATCGACCTAATATGAAACAACGACCTTCGGATTGAAACTTTGAGTCTGTACCACTGGGCCACTGCTCTCTCTTCAGCGCCATTACCCCCCTGAATATAATACTGCTCATACGGCTCAGTTCTAATTAGCTGAAGATCATAAGCATCTCTAAGTATGGACACACGCAGTATTTTTTTACGCAGAACAACTGGTCTGTGGTCGGTTCATAGCAAACGAGTATAGGTACTATACACCTGTGTTCTATTGATAAAACCTTAGCCTGTGCCATTTTGTAATTCCTTTACGACCTATGTTAGCACTAGAATCTCTTAATAATTATCATGGCCACTTATTTAACGATCGATATAAATATGCTAGCTATAACCCGCGATTTTGTCAGCGTACTCTAATGACTGTTTTGAGAAATAAATTTGGTTGTATTTCTAATTACTTGTTGAATATTTACTTATGGAATACAGAATGATTTTAATTAGTTGTGGAAGGTCAAACACATTATTTTAAAAATACCTAAAAGTTTACAAGCAGGGAATGGAATTTTCCATTCTACTCCTACTAATAAGTAATTTCTAGCGTATTTTTTCCTTGATCTGTTTGTTTACTGTTTCATGTGATAGCTTAATGCATTGAAAGGCCAATGATACAGATATAAAATGATGACGACATCACAGTTCATATTCTGTAATCAAAACACCACAAGACGAGTAGGTATGTCCAAAGTAAAAAAAAACGTCTATAATGTACCTCATTAATAAAGCGAAATATAAAGCTCTAAACTGCTATTTAGCTATTATGATCATCGACAGTGTAATGGCCACACACATTCCGTTTCTGCGCCCCAATTTATCGGAATCATCTGATGTTTCTTGTCTCGAAAGTCGCTAGTGAAGTTCTTAAAATAATATATATACACCTGAAGCGCCCATACAGGTAAAATAGGGAAATCCATAATATGGCAAACAGTTTAGCAATAACCGTTGGAAAGGAATACGTCGATTTGTTGAATTGAACTGGGTGCCTCTTAAAAAAAAACTATCATCCGCTTTTTTTCACCTTTTAACAGTGTTGCCAGACGTACCAATTTTAATGGACATCTTCCAATTTTAATACCATGTCTCCATGCCTTCCGATATGTAAAACTGTCTTTCAAATACACGTTACAGAAATAAAATTAACATACCGTACCACAACATTGCTGTTTGTGAACTGGAAATTGAGTGTAGTGTGAAGTCGATAAAGTAATAACTTACATGAAAACAGTCTCAAATCTTACTTGCGACTGATTTTACTTGTAAGTACTTGAAAAACTTTTCACCACACATATGCACTAGATACAAGATAACACCTACATATAAAAAAAAATGCATATTATTTTATGAGTATAATATTCAATGATCTGATGAATAAAATCTTTAAGGAATCACTTTAATTATTGCTAGAACGGTTTCAGAATATCTAATGAGTTATATCTAAAATGGATGACATAAGTTGTTAGACATTTTTTTACGACAATTATGATAACATTGTGTAACATTTACCATAATTACAAGGTTTTTGGTGCAAACCTACGGGTAAGACCGTATTGCGGTTTTTTTACATCCATCGATTTAAAGACTGTACTGGCAGCACTGAATTTATTCATTCATTCTTGGAGGTTGGATTGAAGGAGTACAATTGTTTATGTAGAAGTAGCTAGTCTGTGTGGTTTGGTTAGCAAGCGAGCGTTCGTTCATCCAATCCATTCCACACTTGCTTGATCTGTGGTTGGTAGTAGCCATTTTAATTTCTCAAAGGGTGGTGTGTTAGTGTTCTTTGTGGAAATATAAATTGTTTCAATGTTGTTTATGCGGTAATGTTATTCCAACAATACATTAAATTCTAAGGTAAGCCTAATCATAATATAGTTACATTATTACCCCGAACATTCAACAAAGTTAACCGAAAATCTTTTAAAAATGGCGTCAATTTCACTCCCGATTTCTCGCAATGAAATAAAAAACATTGTCACACACAATGTCGAATTTTCTTTTCAGGTTTCAAAAATGGAACCAAAATTGGATGCGTCCTTGGTGACGCAATCAATCAACTACCATGGCCAGCAGTTACAAAAAACGTGGGAGGCCGAAAGGGGGGAAGACGATCTCTCCAAATTGGGCGTGGGTACACTGGACTTCGCCGTATATGCTTCAAGGCACAAACACCTCACTTTCCAAGACCGTGGAAAGCGGTTGAAACTGCATCAGTTTATTGCGAAGGAGGCGAATGCTTTGTTTGACTCGTCCGTGTTGGAAGAGACACCGACGTCTTCTAGTTTGGTTACGGATGGTGTAGCGCCGGAAGACAGTAAGTCAAATCAAATCAAATTTTATTTACCGTAAACATTATATAACATAGATTACTTGTGGTCCCCGCACTAGAGCAAGCCTGTGACGCGGGAGACCGGATTACAAAAATAAGATTACCATTTTTTATATTGTGTACAGGACAAATACTACAGCAAAAATGTGATATTTAATATAACGAAAACTAAATTAATAAATTAAATTAATAAGGAACCTTTAAATTAAAAAGGAAGGAAGTGTTTTATTTATTCCATATTGGCTGTGCCCTGGTGGTTTCGCTAAGATCTATCGCACAGAAAACATGCATATTTATGGAATAACTAGCTACGCCCTGCGGTGTTACTCGCGGTGAATATGTAATCCCACGGAAACACTCCATTTTTCCGGGATCAAAGTAGCCTATGTGTTAATCCAGGATATAAGCTATTATGGTACCAAGTTTGGTTCCAAATCCATTCTGCCGTTTGAGCGTCAAAGAGTAACAAACATCCATACAAACTAACATTTCTAATATTAGTAGGATAGTTGACCTTCAGCCCACAAACTTATTGGGCTTAAAATTGTATCTGAGTGTTGTTCCATTGCTACCAAAGAAAGCGAACCATCAAAGACCCTGAGTTTTCTAAATATCTTATAAATTCGTAATATATTTTGTTCCAGATATGTTTGCCCTGATGCCACCTTTTGAAACATTCCTAAATGTTGACAAAGTTGCAAGATTAAGGCATTTCTTTGATGTAAGTAAATCATATTTAGCATGAGCGTATGTTGGATTTCATAACACTTATAGTGTGCTTGGATTAGTAGTTTCTTGTTGTATATAATTTATTCAGGGTAAATGATTTCTAAGCATAATTATATGTTTCTTTCCTTAGAATGTGAAGACAGGAGAACTTATAATTGGGGCCGTCATCAACAGAACAGCTTCTGGTATGATGCTGAAGGTATTGTGCACGGCTGGACCTACTTCAAGATATGTTGCTGATATCAATGTGAAGGTACCTAATAGAATAAAAATTGTTGACACATCTGTTCTGGAATTCCTTATGTTGTATTGATACGTACCATCAGATCCAGACTCATGAATAAAATAAACATTTAAATATGAACACCTTGTTTCTCGAAGGCAAATCATTCATGAATTTGTTAATCAATGTCTTCATCTCAACGGGTTTAAGTAATGGAACGGGCAGATGGCCCACCTGATGTTGAGTGTCATCCCATGCAGATAACGATGCTGATGGAACTGGACCCTGCCATACATTATTATGGTAGTAATATATTGTGCAATATCTCCTAAAGCAGATCCAGATAATGCTATTACACGATATTATGTAATGATCTAGCGAGAGATTTTGCTGATAGTGTATTTTAAAATTTATCTATCCCAAATGTCTCATTCAAGAGATCCTTATAAGATAGGGAATACTACCATGGAATCATCCTGTTTTTAAATATCTCATTACACTCCATCTTTATCAATCTTACAAACATTGCAACCATTGATACAACAAAAATCAAAAGATTCCATTTTATGGGAGTGCTGTGACCTAATCAGAATTTTCGTTAAAATAACTGCTGCAGTTCTAATAATATATATAATAATAATATTGGTAGACATTTCACACGTCGCCCCAAAGTAAACTAAGTATTGTATCATGGGAACAAGACAACTGATATAATACTTATATACTTTCTTTTTGTTAATACATACATTTAATACATATTAACACCCAGACACAGAAACATCTATATTTGTCACACAAATGTTTGTCTTGGGTGGGAATCATACCCACAACCTACAGCATAGAAGGCATTGTTACTACCAACCGAGCTATGAGGCGGCCAGTCAAATTTCAGTTAGTCGGATTAGTGCTCTTCCAATATATCAGATGAATATTCAAGCCACATTACATGCATTAAATTACCTACAGTAAGCATTGACTGTACTCTCCATTCAAACTTCTTTGATTAATATGCCAACATAATTAACATATTGCTATTTTACCTTCACCTACTGACTTTATAGCTCATACATATTCAATTTAAATTACTTTAAGTGTGCACTCATTTAGTACTGGCTTTATCGTAATAAAGTTATGGATTTTATCCACCAATTGAAAAATTAACCAACATGTTAATTTATTAATAATATTTGCCATAAAGACAAGATTTATGCAGCAACACTTTTATTTTCCATATTCTAATAATTTCACTCCAATTATTCTTTTTACTGTCATAGGCCTGATTTTGTTGTTATCCCCAGACCATAACAACATCGCAATCTTGATATCCCTAAAGTATGGGATGACCCAAGTTATATCCTAACTGAAAGTCTGGTGTGTTTTCAATGTAACTGGTTCAAATTAGAACAGCAATATGACTACACTATTTGGCGGTAACACTGCTATTCTCTGTAGTCTTCTTTTTAATTCAACCATGGTACTCATCTCTTATTATGTACATAGCGCTAGAAACTAACAGCTGGTAATGGCATATGGCTTTTTTCACTTCACATATAGGTTATTGTAATTTTGAGACTAGATGTTTTATGTTTGACTGATTGTCATGAGAGATTGATTGATCACATTATAAATGATGTTGTTCTATGTAAACAGGCATTTCTACCAGTGACAAATATCATACCAGCCGTGGACAAGAAAAATGTATCAAGAAACTACCTGATGAATGACACTGTCTGCTGTGAAGTAATTGAAGTTATACCAGACACTGACAAAATGGTGTGCGGCATGAAGGGTGTCACTCGGGGCCCGGATGATCCCCCACCAAAGCCCCCCCTCGGCCTGCTCAGCACCGATGACTTCCCACTCATATACAAGTATGTATTACCTATTGTGATCATTCTCATGCACACTGCCTTTCAGAATTACCTGCTGCTTATAAACACTTGCAAAATATTTTGTTCTAAGTATATATTTATCATTGTAGTTATAGATCTTGAGACTATAAAATCAGTGGTATTTGATTTTCTTGAACACTGACAAAGGATTTGGAATATGATGTGAAGTTGCATTGAAACAGAAACGGAAACACAAACAATGTAATGCACTGTTAGAGAAGCAGATATTAATACATTGAAGAAATGCAAGCTGAGTGGCTTATCAAACGAAAATGGATTTATAATTTATAGTAGCAGCCCCCAGTCACCACTGATTCTACAACAGTCGTAATAAAACCTCTGCTTTTTTAGACTCCTTGATTGTGTCGAGGTTGCAAAGGCCTTTGGTTTTGAAATATCATGTCTCATCAGCATCACACTTGGGTAGGTACAAGAAAAGACCCTAAAGAATATTGGATGGACGTTTTCACCGGCTTATGATCACTTTTCAGTATGACTACACTGTTCACCAGTTGTGAAAATGATTGCTTATTGTTATTAAATCAAGATGGATGACACATTTTATGGATTTACTGAAGAAATTGTATTTGGACAAGTTAAAAAAACACACTTTTTTGGAAATGCAAATATATTGAAATATATAATGCATTTATTTTTATATTAGAAAAAGGTCAGTACATATTTAGGGACACTTCAGTGTGTAAAGGAATCGTGAACTTTTATTAAAGCTAATATTTACATTCCAGCAATATCAGCTATGATTGGATTTTGTAATGTGCCTTTTGGATGTCGCAGTTATTTGATTTCTCTGTATAGAGGACTTCTGCTGATTACAATTTAGATGATTACGAAGGCAATATTCGACGGGATAGTCCAGCAACCACCTGTATCAACGCAGCCGTTGACCATCTATATGAATGCTCCCGCCATTATATTAGGGTGTTCTTTTCTAGGTATAGCAAGGATCCCAAAAACCTGTTGTACATCACCAGTCTGAGTTGTGACTGTAGCGAGGCAATTTGGTAATATTAATGTCACATTGTTGAGGCGGCTTCACATAATAATGACGTTCTGTTTGTGTGTGAAAGCAATATACAAGTAAAATAACGATTTTTTGAACAGCTCCATTGGAACAGGTGAGGATAATGTATGTGCGACTCTAAAATAGGGTTTTGCTTAAAACTTATATTACTTATATTTCACAACTTTGAGGTTGAACCTATGACATTCAACAAGCAACATCAACAAATAAAGAGTCGCAAATAATGTTATTTAGATGGTTGCATATTTCCTCATAAATTCGTATTTTGCCAGGAAAACTGTGGATATGAAAGGAGAGAGCTATGAAGCTATTCTGGAGAAGAGCCCGGGCTTCAATAACCCCAACTGCGTGCAATATCTATCTGAAATTCTCGGGATCTCAAGCATGCATTGCACCAATCTTGCATCACTCAGGTAAACACATAACTATTTTGCACACCAAAACAACTACTAAACTGATTTTAATGAAATTCTTATGGGATCAGTCGGAAAGTATATCCTTTCAAATAAAAAATAAAAAGTTTATAAATAGATCTGAGGTAACAAACATACAATTTCCTTCTGAAGTATGTCAAAAATACAATTCACCTCTCTAGTATCCAAATATGTACAGTAACTGTAAGCACATTTTCTGTCAACAGAGGTGGATTTCCGTCGACTGAATACGCGGATGAACTTCGTCAAGCACAAGCCAGCAAATGGGCGTTCCGCTCCGTCGCCGAGGGCATAGAGCACTTCAAAGCCGGAAGGCATTCGGAGGCCTTCCAGTGCCTGAACAAGGCTCTGAGCATTGACCCCAGAAATGTCGAAGGATTGGTGGCGAGAGGCGCGCTGTATGCCAACAGCGGCACCTTCAAGAAAGCCATTGAAGATTTCGAAACATCGCTAAAACTCAACCCTAACCATGCAAACGCTAGAAAGTATCTAGGAGAGACTTTAGTCGCCCTGGGACGCAGTTACGAGGACGAAAACAAAATAACCGAAGCTCAGAAGGCTTACGAAGACTGCTTGGCCATCATTCCTTTCCATGAAGAGGCCCAAAACTCACTCGACTTCCTAAAGAGTAAAACGTCCGCTGTAAAGCCTTTGATAGAACCGGCGGAGTTACTCCTACCTGGTTTGACAGGAGCCAAATCTTATGAAGTCAAAGAGACTATCAAACAATTATTGAATTTGACTGAGAAGAAAGACAAGAAAAAGAAGAAAAAGCGAGGGAAAGGCAAAAAGAAGAGATCTAGCAGTTCATCTTCATCATCTAGTGACTCTTCTAGTTCCAGTTCTTCTTCGGAATCTTCGTCATCATCTTCAGAATCTAGTGGTATGTATAATTTTAATTAAATTACTGGACATTTTACACAGCGACATTTGGCCCCATAGTCAGCCTTAGCATAGGTTGGTATATATCATATATATATCATGGTAACCAGACAAATTATATAATACTTATGTACTTTGTTTTGTAAATACATATTAAGACCCAGACACAGAACAAACATCTGTGTTTGTCCTGTGTGGGAATTGAATCCACGAATAGTGAGGGTCATAAGACAGATTACTACGTACAGATTTCTGAGGTCAGTCGAATATAAAGTCAAAATAAAACTAATATGAATATAAAGCTAAAAAGTGAAAGACACTGTGTTCAGGTGAAGTTTTAATTTTCTGGTAGGAAATCTGTGTACACACCACGTGTAGTTTATTCGTAAGAAATAGAATTCTACAATGTTACAGATTCGGAAGGCCCCAATCGCAAGAAGAAACGCCGTTCGCAGTCGAGCAAGAACCGGCAGCGGTCCCTGTCGCCGCTGAGCAAGCGCATGGCCATGCTCGGGGAGGGCGACTCCGCGTCGCGCACACACAACTCTCAGTTCAACCATCCGTACGGGTACCAGCCGCCGCCGCCGCCCGTCGAGGACCTACCGCCGCCGCCCCGCTCTCAGGCAGATATTGACTATGAACTTAAGGTATTGTTTTTTTTTTATTTGCCATAGGCTAACATTTGACCCCAATCTCACCTGTTGTTACACGATCCGGTATACGATGTAGCATGCTTGCCTAAAAGATACCTATTCACTCTCCTCTTGAAGACCTCCAGATTATAGTTCTCGGGAAATACAGACACAGGCAAGGAGTTCCACTCTTGGGCTGTCCGCATTATGAAAGTGGAAGCAAAACGCTTCGTACGGATGTGAGGCAATTGGACCAAGAAAGCGTGACGTGTGCCGTACGTCTCGATGTAAATTGGTAGATTATATATGCCAAGTACTGCCGCCAAGCTGTAACGCACTCGCGTTATTATGTTCCAGCTTGAAAATAAATTAAAAAAGGGTTATTGTTAAATGATAATAAAAGACAGGTAATTTAAAAAAAGTATACTCTGGTCCTCGACCTCTCAAAATCAAGTAATACGAGCGGTATACATCATATTTGTTTGTCGTGGTGACAAGAACCCATTTCTATATTACCACATTTAATTTAAAAATAACACTAAATATCTGAGTCCATCTTATTCATTTCAAAACACTATAAATGGCCAAAAATGAATTTAATTAATAAAATCTTTGCACACAGGTTCGAAAGTTCCTCGACATGACAAAAGAGGATTCTGACTACGAGGAGAAAGTGCGCAACTTCTTAGAGGAGACCGCTCAGTATAAGCGCAACCGCAAGATGCAAGAGTTGGGGCAGCAGCCGCAGCCGGGCGCGGCCGCAGCAGCCGCCGCCGCTGCCGCCGCAGCCGCGGAACACGACAAGAAGAAGAAGAAAAAGAAAGACAAGTTAGTACAGTACCCAGGGTGAGGTCACAACTGAATTTATGGTTGGGCGCTGTCATCGGATTATCGTAGCGGTGGTAAGCAGGGTTTCTGTAAAAATGTATTGAATTTTACTTCTAGGGTAAAAGGGGTGAAGTATTCGGTCGCTGAAAATGAATTTTCATAAAATTATAATCTAGAAGTATTAATAAAGATTTAATATCAAATTGACTAATCGGAACAATACGACTTTTGGTGCATGTTGTATTTTGAACTCTAGTTCGTGCAACATTTTGAGTCCAAATTCTGAAACCTTTAATGGATTTGATGATGTTAAGAGGTTTTTGTAAGTTTGACATTCTAAACGATAAAAATTATGAACAGGAAAAAGAAGAAGGAATCAAAGCGAAAGCGCAAAGAGCAAGAGAGAGAAGAAAAGAGGAAAGCCAAATTGGCGAGACAAGCGGCAGCGAATAGCTCTGAGTACAGCCTTCGCGATTTGGAGAACATTGGCGACAAGAAACTAAGAGACGCTATCAGGTAATATTCACATCAATAAATAAATATTGGTGGAGATTTCACACAGCGCCATCTAGCCGCAAAGTAAGCTAAGCATAGCTTGTATCATGGAAAGCAGACAACTGATAATAATACTTATATACATTTTTAAATTCATACATAATAAAATACATTTTGACACTCAGACACAGAACAAACATCTGTGTTCGTCACAGAAATGTTTGTCCTGGGTGGTAATCGAACCCACAACTTACAGCATAGAAGGTAAGGTCACTACCGACTGAGCTGTGAGGCCAGTCGTTTTTGTGCTAAATCAGGTAGAACCACTTTCGTGTCATTAACAGTTATTTATTATGTATATATTCCCTGTAAAAATATGGCTTTTTTTCTCATTAGTTAACAATAATCACATAAAAGTTTGTGTATCTACTAGCTTTTCACTACTCTTTACTCAAAAAGTATGAGCAATTCAGCATCATGCATGTATGTTATACTGTCCATTGTGTTTCATTGTGTGAGCCTATTTTATTAAAAAGTAAAGATATTTGATATGGTATTTTTCTTACAGGAAAGAATTGAAGGGCAAATCTAAGAGGGATATCAGTGAAGACGTCGATTATGATAGAAAACATGGCAGTGACAAGAGGTTGTATTATTTTCTTGCTCCTTCAATATATAAATATATGTGTACAGAATGTATGTGTGTTAGTTGCATCCATTGATATTAACAATGATACACCGTCCATATGTCAGGTGGGATGGTTTCTATAGTGCATGACAACTCGCATTTTCTATTCTGTGCCTCTTGTTATTGTACTGTACTTATATTTCCTCAGTGTCCAAGTTTGAATGCTATGGTAGCTGTTGTAGACCTGTATAGAATAGACTTTTATGTCTCAGTGTGACTTATCAACTTTTAAAAAACTTAGTTCCTTCTCTGAGAATGTAATTAGAAAATTCTGTTTTCTCATAACTGTGTTGCTTTGCATGTTAATCAATATTACACTGACATGCTTTATCAGCCCGTTGGCAGTTTCGGAAAATGAAAACCATTATTTATGTCTAATATCTGTCCTCAAGCAAGGGTCACAAAACTCTCATTCTTCCCCCATTCCTGTTTTCAAGAAACTATCTATCTTTACTCATTTTTTCACATCTCCGTAAAGTCATCTTCCCTATTCTGTTAAAATTAATAAATTTAAAAAGGTTATTAGCTGATAGGGTACCGTGCTGGCAATTTTTCGAGTGTTGCATGCGTCTATAGGCGACGGTAGCCGCTTAGCAGGCTCATTATATACACAAAAAATGTGACAAATAGTATGGTTTGCAGGTTGTTGGAGGACATGCACGGACTGGAGGAGCTAGAGTCGAAGCTCAGCGCGTACCACGTGATGGTAGAGAAGGAGGTGATGAACAAGCGTGGTGACGGACGCGGCTCCGTGAGCCCGCTCGAGCAAGCGCCGCCGCCGCCCCTCGACAAGCCCAAGTGGAAGATGTCTATGAGCGCCGTCAAGGACACGTTAGTTGCACGGACACGGACACGCACACGCACACAAACACGCACGGACACACACGCACACACGCACACACACACTCACTCACACACACACACACACACAAACTCACACACACAAACACAAACTCACGCACACACACACACACACACACACTCAGCTAGCGCATGCTGTATCCTTTCTTTTTCAGTTCTGGGAATATTAAGTTCGGTACTGGCTTGTGCCGGGACTCCCCGGCACTTTCGATTCTACCATTTTCTAATAACTTGTCCTTCTTTATAGCCTAGTACCTTTTTATGTACTTTATATTTTTTATTAAAGTAACGTAGTCCAAATATTGAAAAAAATATTAAAAAATAATGCAATCTAAAAGACATTTTTTTAATCAACAAATTGTTAGTCTTAATCTTTGGGAATAGTAACACATAATCTCTAAAGGCCTTCGAATCTCTAGGACCTACTGTGTAGGATTGTTTTATTAGGCCATTTATCAGCCCGCTTTAATTATTAACCTAAGCAGCAGAAATTTAATACAACAAATTATAACCACTACCCTTAGTACTGGGTGTTTACTGTGAATTAACACCGTTATTTATTCCGCAGAGTCAAGAAGAAGGACTCATCAGCACCAAAAGGATACAAGGAACGTTACGCATTCGAAGACAGCTCTGATGATTCTGAAAAGGTAAAGGTTTACTCGCCTTTGGATATCTTGTTTGCGATTTGATGATGGAATGTTTCACATGGTTGTTATTTCACTGACGCAAAACCGTTCTAATATATAGTAACTTTTATATGGGATATAGTTACGGAGCGAACAGATGGCTCACGTGGTGTTAAGTCTCTGCCCATAACACTCACTATTGCTTGGATCCTCCCCTACTTAGGTAAACGAAGACCCAAGTTGCATCGTATGCGCCAGTAACCCTGAGACGTGAACTTGGAATGTCTCACGTGCCTGTAATTTCACCGGCAACCACATCTTACAAACCGGAACGCAGGAATGCGAATGCTTCACTGATTGGCGTCAGAAATGGATATTGTGACAGTACTTCTCCGGACGAACTTGGCATAAGTTCTACCGCTACTAAAACCTTGTTCATTTGCTAGGCTCCCGGCGATAAGAACGTATCGGTCCGCCGCGCGATGGCTATGAAGGAGCCGCCCCCGCTGCCCTCCGCGCCGCCGCCCTCCAAGAGCCGAGAGCCGGAGCCCCCCGGCACGGAGCACCCGCACCCACCTGTGAGTAGATACGTAAGTTAACATCACTCGGTCGTCGCTCACACTATACATTGGCCATTGGGGCTCTCGCCAGGAGCCCTGAGGCCCTACTTCAATAGCCAGATAATAATATATAATTGTTCTATATAAAATAGTTTATTGCTAATTAATGCTTAGTATGTTAGAACTGTGCTAAGTAGACCTATGTTTTGAAGATAGGATACTGAGACCTAACCTTGTATTTTAGGTAACAGTTCTCATCAAGCAAATACATTAAAACTAAATACAATTTCTGATTAGTAAACTTAAGCGTAAAACTCTTATGTTTTGTCTGTTTGTTATCAAGGAGGCATCCGACTCGTTCCCCCATATCACTCAATAAAGAAAACTTTGGTTGTACAGGTCCGCAAAGGCAACATAGTGTTAGACAAGTTCGGTTCGTTCCGGCTGGCCAAGGAAGGCGAGACGCCCGTGTCCGTGGGCGAGGGGCGACCGGAGCAGTTCGTGACGCGCATCAAGCCGCCCTCGCCGTCCGGCCGGCGGCCGCGCTCGCCGCCCTCGCCGCGGAGACGCTCCTCCAACTCGTCTGAGGAGAGACGATCACAGAAAAGGTCAAGAAGCAGGTATACTGGCATAACTCTATGGAACTGCGCCGTTGTTTCCCATCGCGTAGGGATCTCAACAGGTGCTGTGCTTACCATCACCAACATACGTGTGATATATGGTATAATAAAGGTAGATATCAGGCGCATGAGACGTAACATCCCCGTCTCGAAATGACAGCCGTAACGCAATGCAACTTAAGTCATCTCGTACTTTGGTAGAGTGAACTTGGGTCGTTTTGCTGTTGTCCATGGCGGAGTTTTTTTATTACGTTTTTTACTTGACTTTGAACTACCACAATCTAATTAATTGAAACACAGTGGGGTTCATTATTCTTTGCTTAGTATTAAATGAGTAATTAATTATAATTATATATACTAGAATTTAATTGTTAATGAGATCTAGCAGATAGGAATAGTCAATATAAATGATATCTTATTATTGTGTTTAAAAACATTGATATTATTGTATGTAAACAGCAATGCAATGTTAATTATTTAATCTTCGTTAATGCTTTACGGTGCGTTTCGAGGCTGAGCTAAAATACAACTAATGATAACTAATAAACTAATAAAACGCGTGGTATGTTAACTTATTTAAAAAAATCTAGCATTAAATCAACATATAATATTTGATTCATCATGCTAAATTAACAGATAAGTAAACTTTGTAACAGGTCGCGACCGCGCAAGTACCGCTCCCGTTCCGGGTCACGTTCCCGGTCCGGCTCGAGCGCTAGCCACTCGCCCGCTTCGAGGCGGAGGCGGTCCGCCTCGGCGCGCTC
The DNA here is from genome assembly GCA_947359385.1 of Chesias legatella. Classification (NCBI taxonomy): domain Eukaryota; kingdom Metazoa; phylum Arthropoda; class Insecta; order Lepidoptera; family Geometridae; genus Chesias; species Chesias legatella. Next base: position 3,450,179 of record OX375778.1, on the reverse strand, counting down.
GCGGTCTCGCTCGGACGCTAGCCGCTCATACTATTCGCGCAGCCGTTCCCGTTCCCGCTCCGGATCCCGAGACAGGTAACGAGCTTGCAACATACATCTTGATAACTAGTGCTCAAACACAGGGTGGTTCCAAACACCGCGTTGGTTCCAGCTCTTCGGATGCCAAAAGTAGGAAGCAGCCGGTGATTGGGAACACATTATCCAGCTTTTTACGCGACTTACTAAGTCATAATTAATTAAGGGATTATTATAAGCCTAATTACTAAGGGATTTGACGGGAAGTTTGTATTATATTTAAAGATTAAAGTCATCACCTACCACAGAAATGGGTCTTTTCTAATACAGGTTTCTTTAAACTTAATAGAAGAATTCCCAATCCATTTTACGACAACATTGTATAAAAAAAATAAAAGCCATCACTTGCTCTTTATTCTTGCATTTCTGCAGTAGTGTATGATTTTTCTATTTTGTTTATTTTAGTGTGTTAAACTTCCGAGAACAAACGTAGAGTAGTAGTACAATATTATGTATGTTGCAGATTCCGTCGGTACGCGGGTCGTCGCGGCAATTGGCGCGGTCGCGGCGGGTTCGAGCGCGGCACCTACTACCGGCCGCGCTTCCACACTTACAACGGCGGCGGGCGCGGGCGTGGTCGCGGGGGGGACTTCAGGCGGGACGGCGACAACCGCCGCTTCCCCGACCAGTGGCGCGACAACCGCTCGCGTGGAGGCCGACCCTTCCGACCCAGGAGGGGGGGCGGCGGTAGAGGCAGGCCGTTTAGGTAAGTCCACAGATCTAGTCGTATTGCTGTGCTCCGGTGGAAGGGAGTGGGTGCCGATGTAATCGCAGGAGCGATGAGACGTAACATCCCCGTCTCGGGGTGATGGAAGCAACGCCATGCGACTTAGTCATCTAGTACTTTGGTGGAGAGGACTTGAGTCGTATTGTTGTTGTCTATAGGCGGCGCTTACCACTTTTTTTTAATGGAAGTATATACAAAAATAAAACTAAATTGGTTTATAAATGACACAGATCTGAAGTAAAAAAAAATACAACGTCCTTAGTCTGAAGTCTGTTGTTAAAAAAATATGGTTCTAATCGTTGAAACGCTACAATTTTGTTAATACTTCATTGATGCATTAACTATTGTAACTACTGGACGAGAGCTTTCATGTTGGTTGCCAATTTATATTGAGCAGTTCTCTGGTGATTAAAGCAATGTTGCCTTACAGAGGTGGCGGTGGGTACCGTGATTTCCGCGACCGGCGAGGCGGCCGGTACTCGCGCTCGCGCAGTCCTGACAGGCAGCGCCGTTCCAGGTCCTACAGCCCCGAGAGGAGGGATAAAGACAGAGACAGGTACATCCATTGCTCTTCATAACCATAAACATATTCAATAACATTCCAGGTGCTTCACAAAAAGTCTGAAATTCTACATTAGGTCAACTGAAATGTGCCTTTACAGGCGTATGAATGTGTAAGACTGAAATTAAATTAAATTAAATTTATTTCGACAACAAACATTATTAAATTTAAAAATGCTATAGAAATACATGGCTGCCAGACGAGGAGTTACAGCACTAAAATAAAAACAAAACTGGTCAGATGCCAGAAAGCTATGGAAAGAAGCCTTCTAAAAATAAGAAAATTGCACAAAGTAAGAAGTGAAATTATAAGAAAGAAGACAAAAATAATCGACGTCCTACACTACAGTCTAAGGTTAAAATGGAGATGGGCTGGCCATTTAGCAAGATATAGAGACAAGCGCTGGACAGTACAAGCGACGAGATGGAAAGGACCCAGCGGGAAAAGACGAAAAGGACGACCTATGAAACGATGGAGTGACGACATCATAGCTACAGCAGGAAAAGAGTGGATCGAACGAGCTAAAGACAAGGAAAACTGGATCAAACTGGAGGAGGCCTATACCCAAATAGGGGTTCCTATCCAGGAAAATGCATAATGATAAAAGAAATATAAATGAAACAATCATCACCGAAAAAACATGTCTACAAAATTTTAAAAGTGTAAAACTATAAGTGTATTTTCAAATGTATACATGCGTGTAATAAGGTGTTGGGAAATAAAAAAGGCTTTATTATTTATTATTATTATTATTATTATTATAGAAATACATACGTAGCATTCACAAACCCTATCCGACCCTTCATGGGGAAGAACTGACAAGAAACCCCTAATGGAGGGATTCCTTTGTTTTCGCGAGCACGATCCTTGTAACAATTGAGTACTTAGGTCTATGTTACATTTATGACTACATAATATACTAAAATAAGATATTACAGTATGTTTTGTGTGTCGTTGAGCAGAGCGACATCAGACCATGGTGATAAAGGAAAAGATATATAATGTGAGTGATTGTATTACAGCTACTCTCGCTACTCGGAGCGCGACAGCCACCGCAGCGAAGGCGAGTACGAAGAGGAGAGGTTCGTCGACCGCAAGGAATACGACGGCAAGTGGGCCGATGGCAATGAGCCGCCCGAACGCCCCGCGCCGCCCGCCGACGACAAGCCGCCGGAACCCGCGCCCAAAGAGTGAACACACACACCTTTACACAGTGGCCAATATACTACACTACTCGCTACATACAACTAAATTTGATGTGGAAATCTCATGGTTTACGAAAGTGTGCCCAAATAGTGAACACTATTCCGATGTATGACTCACAGTAAAAGTTAATCAGTGAATTCAAAGTTAGGATATTTGATTTCTTCTACACTGCTCAGAATTGGAACTGTCCAGCAGTTACCGCTTGATTTAGTGTCATTGTTCAAAACCAGTATACAATTTTAAATAGACTCAATTCTCACAAATGTTTGCGCAGAGAGAACCTAGTACCGTTTTTAATACAGCTTTCAGTGCTATAGTTATTGGCCATTATACTAGGATACAAATTTAATTGGAAAATAAATCTGCTCCATAATTGTTTTTTATGTACTTAAGCATAAGAGTGCAAGTGAAATAGGATTTGATTTATTTTGAGAACTCTATTAGCATTGTAATACCACCGCGAATGATCAGATGAAAATTGTATTCAATTCAAGATTGCCTCAGAGTAATCAAAATGTAGTTAAGAGACAAATTCATTGAATTCAAAACATTTAAATACAGCAGACGAGATATGATTAATGTAACTGTATAATTCCTAACAAGATACCAGAAGATTGTATTTATTTTGTTAAGTAATAACATTTACGAAGAGTGTTCACTGCATCTTTAAACTTGTGTGTAACCAAATTTTCATTGACAAACGGCTACTGATTAATTAAAACATTTTTCATTTTAGTTATACTTATTAATCTAAACTGTAACTAAACTTTAAATATAAAATTCATTATAATCACTTGATCTTCATGTTAACATTAGTTGTAAATATAGTAATATTTAATGTTATCTTTCCTGTGGTTAATGTATATTGTTTAATTTGTTTTATACGTTCACTATGAGAATGGGTATATTGACATAAATATAAAAATTACAAGTGTGGTCATTCCAAATTAGCAAGTTTTTTTCAATAAAGTCACGTTTGTTTCGTTTATGCTAAGATAAGAACTATGGATTCAATAAAAAGTTGGAAAGCTATATTACGTGTTATCAGTTAGTACAAGTCCTTAATCGTATATACAGGGTTACAGGAAAAGTCGTGCTAGATCCGTTAAGGGCGTGGAGTACCCATCATTTCTGACTTATTTCACTATGAAACACCCTACCCTAAACTTAACCCTTTTCGAGATATTCGACTTTTAATTTTTTATTGAATAATGCCGATTTTTAGGCTACGAAATTTATTTTTGTTTATTTTGTGTATCTTATTATTATTATTATTGCATTTTTACATGTGTAATAAGATGCTTTAGGACATCAATCATTAAAATAGTGCATAAGTTAATTGAATAGACCGTAGTAGACAAGTGAAAGTAAAAAAATAAAAAATATATTAGCAAGCTTATTTTTCTCTAAGGGATATCTAAAAAAAATATTATGACACTTGTTCGGCAGATATTTTTTAAAATATCTACGTTTCATCAGCTATCTAACGAGGTCTAACAATCTAGGGTTTGTATTACATTTCGTGGAAAAAAGTAGAGAAAGACCCAGATTTTCTAAGAAATATCTTGTGGACGGATGAGTCCAAATTTGATAAAGATGGCATAACCAACTATCACAACGTCCATTACTGGGCCCCAAAAGAACTAAGGAATCCCAATAAGAAAAGAGTGAAAGGGTCCCAACGAAGATTCAGCGTGAATGTGTGGATGGGCATTATCTCTAATCATTTGATTGGACCTTACTTTCTCCCGGATAATCTAAATGGGGAAAGCTACGAAAATTTCCTGAGAGCAGACTTGAGTGATTTGCTGGATGATCTGCCACTCAACCTGATCAGGGACATGTGGTTCCAACACGATGGCTGCCCTGCCCATTTCAGGAGAAGTGTCAGAGACTGGCTGGACACAAATTATCCAAACAAATGGATAGGACGAGGTGGGCCGTTGCCATGGCCAGCAAGAAGTCCGGACCTAACTCCCATGGATTTTCATGTATGGGGGTGCATGAAAAGTCTTGTGTACAGCGAGCCGAATCCAGTTTTGTCTGTGGAAGACTTAAGAGAAAGGATTGTGGATGCAGCAAATAAAATGAGGACCACGTTGACCACTGGAGTAGTGAAGACTGGTCTCCGTAGAAGGATGCGACAATGTTTCAGAAATAGAGGCGGCCATGTTGAACATGAACTGTAGAATAAGAAAAAGTTGTGTGAAAACCTTTAATAAATGACATTTCATGCATACCTAATGTTTTATTTTACTTTTTAGGGCTAAGTATAAATTTTCTTCTCCACTGTCGCCTATGAAACTAATTTTTTTCCAATGCATTTGAATAAAACCCTAGATTATTATACCTCGTTAGATAGCTGATGAAACGTAGATATTTTAAAAAATATCTGCCGAACAAGTGTCATAATATTTTTTTTAGATATCCCTTAGAGAAAAATAAGCTTGCTAATATATTTTTTATTTTTTTACTTTCACTTGTCTACTACGGTCTATTCAATTAACTTATGCACTATTTTAATGATTGATGTCCTAAAGCATCTTATTACACATGTAAAAATGCAATAATAATAATAATAAGATACACAAAATAAACAAAAATAAATTTCGTAGCCTAAAAATCGGCATTATTCAATAAAAAATTAAAAGTCGAATATCTCGAAAAGGGTTAAGTTTAGGGTAGGGTGTTTCATAGTGAAATAAGTCAGAAATGATGGGTACTCCACGCCCTTAACGGATCTAGCACGACTTTTCCTGTAACCCTGTATGTATGTAGTTACTGGACTACACAGATTGGAATGAGTTGGTTAGATTTGAAGTGCGTCCATGCACGCGTAGCGAGCGTGCCGCGGCAGCACACGAAGTTCAGCAGTTCGATAGTTGACATTGCCCTGAATATTGTCATTTTTATATTGCCTGGGCCTTATGTATAATGCTCAATTACTATGCTCATAACATAGTAGTATATACAGTACCAAAAACAATTTTCATATTTTTCTGGTTCTGGCTAATCTCCGAAAAGGCAGGAACAATTTTGACGTGAATTTCACTGGCAGATAGATAAAAATTATATTTGTGGACATTTCACACAGGACCATCTAAGCTAAACATGCCTTGTATCATGGGAACCAGACAACTGATATAATACTAATATTTTTACTTTTTGTAAATACATACATATAATACATTATCAACACCCAGACACAGAACTAACATCTATATTTGTCCTAGGTGGGAATCGAACCCGCGACCTACAGCGCAGAAGGTAGAGTTACTACTAACTGAGCTGTGAGGCCTGTCTGTGGCTTGGAAACGTCAATAATATTTAAACAAGGTCACGCGTACTTAACGCTAAGTTTGACTCAAACCCTATCGGACTGCATGGGAAGAACAGATAGAAACCCCTAAAGGAGGGCTTCCTTTTTGCTACTTTTATTAGTGTTCACAACTGATAAAAATTTACCTTATAGCTTGTCTGATTGTCTGATTTAGTTACAACCTAAATTCAATGCGGGCATAGTTGCTAAGGATAAAGATATTTATCAAGGAAATAAAAACTTAATTTATGTCAAAATAAATACTTTACTGTTTGAATTTGATCTACAATTAGTAAAACTACTTTATTGCTTCTTCTTTTTCTTATTCTTATTCTTGCTAGATTTGTCTACATTCCAGTACCATAACAACTGGAATACAATCGCTGCATTGGCAAGGGTTGAGACACAGTAAGTTATGATTATGATCTGGTCTCCGGTCTCTTGGATGGATGTGAATATCCGTGCGATGCTTCCTCCGAATAACAGCAAGCATGTGATTGCAGACAGTTGACCAGTGCTGCCGTTTCTGTAGTTTGTAAGAACTTGAATTGACTGAAATATAAAAATTAAGTATGAATTCAAACTAAACATTTTTATTGCTTGTGAAATTTTACAGTTCAAAGTTGCAAGCTCATTCATCAAGTTCATAAATGTAGCATGCCACTAAAGTTTAATCATAGTAGTGAGTTTTAAGTCAGCTGTAAAACAGTTAAATAATATTCACAGTACCTTAGCTATAAGAATAATAGGCACATTGATGGCTTGCATGTTCCACAGGACTTCTGTGGGAGTGTAGCCACTTACTAAAGTGGACACCAAGCCCGCATAGAATGCCAAGAAAGTAAAAGCTTTTCCTGGACTTCCTCCATAATGCAGTACTAATGCTGCGATGATTGCAGTTTGAATCGCTAAGAATGTTCCTTCACCCCAGGCACTGAAAATATGATGAAAAATGGACAATTACAACAGTAACTAGACAAATTTTAATTGTATAAGATATATATAAATAACTAGCTATGCCAGTGTGGAGTTCAGTTTGTGACTAAATATTTTGCTATGTGGTTAAGTAATTTTTATCAACTTAGCCCTACTTAGTGACTTATCTCTCCTTATAACCACCTATCTGCCAGTGAAAGTCCAGTCATAATCGGCCCGGCCGATTAAGAGATTAGCGGGAACAAACAGCCACACAGTTTTTAAGAATTTTTATATATAATATATACTTTCATTAATAAAAAACTGTTATTTTAACATTACAAGCAGATAATTCAATTTTATTAAATTGTAGAGATATACACATACCTAAAGGGGAAGTTCATAACATAGCTGTACGCGAAATTTGCGGTGATCGCAAACAGTTCCAAATACACGCCGTAAACATTGATTCCTTCCGCACTTTTGCTGTTGAGAATCTTCAGAATTTGTGGCACTTTCACCAAAATTGAACCGGCAATAATTCCTATGCCGAGGCCCTTGCTTAGCGTTGATTTGAAGCATGGAACTATAAGTTGATAACAGAATCAGAACAAAGTTCACAAATTATACAATCTTTAAATTAATTAAAAAAATTCATACCATCAAGAAAGTTGTAATAGACGAAATATTCATCGTAACACTTCTCAGACAACAATGATAGAAGCAAGCCCTTTACTATATTGGCCATTTTATCGCTATTAGTTTAAAAAATAACCTATCGATATACCATTTGGTAGAGCTATTCTTTTCTACAGATTTAATGATTTTGCTTGCCCTAACTAATTGAACGCGTAACAACCGCAATACTCCACGAAGTCAATGACCAGAGTTGCCAGTAGTTTTCGTAACTATACAGTCGGATTCCTTAAAATATATCGGAAATGGTTCGTAAAAACGTTTTACATCCATTTTTTTATGGACCAAACCTTTCCACATCTGCAACGGATTCGAATTCGAGAAGTGTTATTCATTAGTAAATCACCTTGTGGACAGTTTTGGTCGGGCATTATGTAAATAAGAGGCATTTTGCTGCCGAACTATGCTACTACTAGATTTATCACAGTTCCTATGTCTCTATTGGTTACGTTTAGGAGTATTTCTAATGTATCCGCGGTTATAGCAAGAGATAACTAACTATATGATAATCTTTTAAAATATAAACATTTATTTTGATATTAATACTTCGATCTACGGTTTGAAAAATATATTAGGTTAAATGATATCCCTAGTTTATGCTCCTTTTAGGCCGAAATCGAGTAAACTAATGCTCATATATTTATCCAAGTGTACGAAACGGATACCAAATATAGCCCGAATATACAGATTTGTATTTACCTTTACATACTACCTGCTTATTCTGGCAGCCCCGCCCGTCAATGACCGAATGAAATTGACATTTATTTTCCATGTTACGGTGGCGTCTGACATTGAAAGTCAACCTTGCTGAGAGTTTCTCAAATAGTATTTCGCCCGTTTCACCGAAATGGTCCGCAGCCGCAAGTGAGCAATGTATGGTGTTGCTTGGCGCCATCTTCGGCTACATCTGGGACTACACAGTCGCTTAAAATCAGTCGATATTGTATGTGCTGCCGCCAGATTTTCAACTTGACTGGTAGCTGGGAATTTTCCCAACCACCATGCTATGGTTTCCTTCTCGGGAAGCTCGAGCATATTGTAGGATTCGAACCCACTCACCATGTGGGCTGGTTTCGGAAGCTGATTGCATTTATCCAAAGTTGTTGTAACTGAATTGCGTAAGTTCCCAGAGTCCATCCACGAAGGAAGACCACCCCGTGGGGCTAGTTTCTACGTAAAGGCCATTTGCTTTTTCGTTTGTTCTCAAACTGCTGCAGGACTTCTTTTGTGAAACGGATTCTACGTCTATTCTTGGATCGAATCGATCATGGTTATATTGGGTGAGTGGCAAGGTTTGGGCAACAGGTCGTGTGATTTTTTTTCTTTAAATGGTTGTTTGGATGTCTGTCGTTTTCAGAAAGAGTGCTCATAGCCCACGGCTATAACGTGCAATGCAATAAAAAAAACATGTTTTTAATTTTTAATTAAATTATAATACCTATACGTGTATACAATGTGTATATATTTTTTTAAATTCATGTTTTATTTTTGACTAATGTAATTTTAAATCGTAAATTTATTTTGTATTTCGTATGACGTAGACTGTAAGTAGCACTAGAACAAACCTCTGTGATTTTGTAGTCGCTAATAACCATACTTTTCTGTACTTTATATTGGTAAATAAATAATAAAGAAAATAAAAACACTTCTTTTTTAGGTGCGAGCTTTATTGAAATCATTATCATCAAGATGAGCAGTTGTTACAAAAACTTTCCGGTTGTGTAAATAAAAATAATAAAGTCTAATATTAATATAAATGAGGATGATAATTGAATCTTTTTGTCGATTTTATACTCCGAAATCGATATAATAAGATTTCGACGTTTTATTAACTCTGAAATGAAAATTATTTACATAATTCATAATTATGTCATTGGTGACTTGGAATCGATACAAGAATAACATAACTAGATATATCTAAATAAAAAACCTTAAATTTATAAATTTACGAAAAAGTACGCATGCTTTGAAGACAGTTGGTCCTTTCCATCTTTTAACAGATTCTTGTGATCCAGACCTTTTGTCGTTTTGACGTTTATGAACAAAATACCTACATAGGCACGACCGTCAAGGGTAACACAGACGGTTTTTTTTAATTTACGTAGATACGTCGACTAAAATGTAGTTCCAAACAGTATGATACGTTCAAAGGGAAGTTATTCGTAGATGGTGGTGCCAGCAGCTGCAGCGTAGGAAATCAGAACTTATCGGCACAAAGCAAATGGTCGCCGATCGCCGATAAAATTTATTGTTATGCTGAGAATTTCTACATATCTCACGAGAAACAAACTGTACTTCATTAGGACCACAATATTCTTTTAGCTGGAGCTGCTTAGCTCGAGTTGCATCTTAGCGTAGCGTAATTATATCTATGGTTGCAAGCACGCTGCGCCATCTAACGGTAGACAACCTTTTGATGTGAAACATCTATAGCCGCACGTAAAACCGATTTCTGGCTTGGCGACGCGTCGCCACGGCATGAGCGCTGATTGGTCCGTTCAAGGTTACGACAAATAATAATAATAATAATAATGGTGGACATTTCACACAGCGCCATCTAGCCCCAAAGTAAGCTAAGCATAGCTTGTATCATGCGAACCAGACAACTGATATCATACTTATATACTTTTTCTTTTGTAAATACATACATATAATACATATTAACACCCAGACACAGAACAAACATCAATGTTACAAATGTCACATAAATGTTTGTCCTGAGTGGGGATCGAACCCACGAGCTACAGCGCAGAAGGTAGGGTTACTAACCAACTGAGCTATGCGGCCAGTCGTCATCAACATTATTAAATCATAAACATTATTAGTGATGGGGTACTTAGTTTCTTACAAAATAATGTCGATGTTTCACATCTGCCAGGCGTCCCGTGACGGCTCACATTTTTTTTGTCTCTGCCTAGCTTATTACTTAATATAAGGCTCCGACCATACTAGCGTTTTGTCGGATAAATATTTAGAGGATTTTTCACAAAACGCCACCTAGCCTATTATTATGTTCGTCACACAAATATTTGTCATGGGTGGGAATCGAACCCACGACCTTATAGCGCGGAAGGCCCTACCAACTGAGCTTTGAGGCCAGTCAAGTGATTCATCGCCAGCTCCATTATTTGTCACAACGTTAACGCCATATTCAGACATTTTTAATTATGATTCACTAACTTTGGTTAGTTAATAAATAACTAATTCAAAATAACATCAGAAGTGGGATCGGGCCAGAGGCCCTTTGCATCGCCATCTAACGTCTTCCATCTAAGTAATTACTTTCCTGTAATCGAAAGTCCATAAGTATTGTTCTAAAACTATCATTTATATTTGATTTTTCGTTTAAGTACATTGTACGACAGTTATACGATAAATATTTTCTGATTTTTGTGTTTTCGTCCAATATATTTTGTCTCTGATGTACGGCGCGACGCCTGCTGTCTCGTCAAAGGAACGCGCTAGTATGATCGGGGCATAAGAACAAGTACCATTTGTATCTACTTCTTGTACATTTTTGTATGTAAAGTCCTTAATAATAAGAGAATTTACAACGAAACGTAGCTAAATTACACTAGTGACTATTTACATGGAATCATTGGACGATATCAAAATATTAATGTTTAGCACTAATTTATTTGTAACTAGCTGTTGCCCGCGACTTCGTCCGCGTGGAATTCGGTTTTATCACGCACCCCTATTTTACCCCTCGGAAAAGTAGCCTAACTTACTCCTTGTTACATCAGCTATCTGCCAGTAAAGTCCCGTCAAAATTGGTCTAGCCATTTCAGAGATTAGCCGGAACAAACAGACAGACAAAAATTGTAAAAAATGTTGTTTTGGTATGTGTACCGTGTATGTCCATATGGATGTCCATATGCACTTAGTAAAAAGCGGTTATTTTAATATTACAAACAGACACTCCAATTTTATTTATTTGTATAGATTGCGTACACGTGCAGTGACTTGTGGCATAATGCGGGCCTGACCTATTCTATTCTATATATATCTTTCAAAGTACCGGGCGAGGCAATATGCGATATCCCCAAATACTGTACATCTCATACAAGGTGGACTAGGCACAGTGAACATTGCCAAGTCAAACAAGTGCGAACAAATAAGGTGTAAACTAGCAATGCGACTTGGGTCTTCCCATACCTCAGTAGGGACACGTGTAGGGATTCAAAGTGTAATCACCTACGGACGCGAGCAACGTGGACCTCTGAGTTCCTATGTACAATATCTTGTTTTATTTATTTAATCGATTTTATCGTGGATGTGCAAAACATTTACGATAAAACCGGAAAGTGTAAATGTACTTTATTAGTAAAGAAGGGGGCAATGCTTCCCTTAAACACATTTTTACGGTGAGTAAAAGAACTTTTACTGCAAGATAAGTGGTAATTTAATTATCGGAATTATTATAGGCGTTAAGAATAAGTTACAAAAAAAATGATGACAAAAATCTTCATGGCCAACATTACGGATTAACCAATTCAAACCATCTAATACAAAATAATAAAATGAGATGATATTGATGTACAAATCATTGCGCATTTGACAGCATGCAACGCGCTCAAGATATTAAGGGCCCTCGTACGAAGAATGGGAAATTTCAACTTTACATTAAAACGTAACATTACCCGACGAAATTAGTTTTAATTTTAAGTGCAAACTGCTCTACAAGAGACTAACAGTACAAGCCTCTATAGAAATATCGCTCTCAATTCGTTTGTCGGATTGTAGCTTAAATGCAAGTGTGCCATACTTATCATAATTTTATATGCAGACATATAAAATTATGATAAGTGTGGCAGAGGGAATCTACCTGAACTTGCAGCTTACTTACTTGTACTTGGGCGCAACTAGCATCTGGTGTTACTTATGTATGATATACCTACACTTAGATATATTGATAATTTTTGTGTATTTTTACTGACTTATGTTTTTGTAATTATTAATATATGTAAATGGTTCTCGATTCTGAAAAACTATATTATTAATCCTCTCATTCAATTTTTATCTCGGGCCGTAGCCCGGTGCTTTAGAAGGCATTAGTGGAGCCTAAGCCAACAACTAAGAGGCCCGTTTTATATTGGTTTTACTGTGGAAAGGTGGATTATTATACATTACTATAATATTTGCTACTAAAACTCTTAGTTGTAGTTTTTTTAGTAGAACTTATGTTTTTTGTATGCAAATTGAAATTCCGCAATACTGTGCAGGGCTCTTAAGAGCTTAATAGACTGGACGTTTTGGACTATGGAGAATAAAGAAAAAATGGATTCTGATCTGACAGTTGATAAACAACACTGAAGAGACACAAGAGTAAACTCACTCAGGAAAGTGGTTTCAAAGAGAAAGATAGTTTAGGTCTTGAATTATTTTTGCCTAGAATCTTCTTTTGTTCTTCTTTCACCCGTTTCTCTTGTTCTTTTTTCATCTTCTGCCTCTCCTCGTCCATTTTTCTTTGTTCTTCTATCATCGCCAACCGCTCCTCAGCCTAAAAAGTAAACAATATAACTAAACAAGTGATATCTAACATTGTTCATGTTGTGTTCTAATTGATTTGTTTAAGCTGTTTTAAATAATTACAAACTGCTTTAAGTTAGTGGTCTGGTTAAGCAAACTTAAGACTGCAATACACAGAAACATGCTTAGTTTGTATAAATAAATAGAGTACTTTTTACTAATATTTGAGTTTTGAAAGACTTTGTTTTACTAATATATACTATAAATTTACTTACCAGCTTTTGCTGGGCTTCCTCTATCTTTTTATTATTTTCTGCCATGATATCTTCCAATTCTTTCCTTTTACGAGCTTCTTCCTCCTGTCAGATAAAAGCCACATGTTAGCTCAGCCCTTACAAAGCCCGACTACACATAAATGTTTTCCCCACATTAAAAAACACTGTAAAATTTCAACAATTGGATCAGTATGCCTTTAATAAACTACAAGGTTTTATGGTAAAATCATACTAGAAATTATTACACAAATGTATACAGTTTGTAACTTACAATGGTTTTTAGTATGGAGGATTCAATGACTACATATTCAATGAACTATTAAACTCTCAGAAATATCCTAATCAATATGGATTGTCTCAAGAATATATCAAATATATGAATGTTCTGTAATAGGCCAACTTGTGAATTGGCCAATAATTATCTGCAAACTGTGAGCAGATATCTGATTACTATATGTGTAAACACCACAGATTGCATACAAGTATCAATTACAGTGTACACGTTGGTATATAAGTAATATTGTTTATACAAAAAAATAGGTTCAAAATACCTTCAGCTGTCACGTGTGGGTCCTCACGCAGCGTCTCCGAATAATTCTTACGGCTTCTGGGTGTTGTTCAGTCTTCCGACCTGACTTATAGACTACGTGACTGCCGGGACAGTCAAGTGAACAATTTTAAAATGCCTGTGCGGCTATCTTACAACAGCGGGCACTGCCTCGGGTGAAAACGGTCCATTACAAATAGATGTGACGTTACAGATCAGAATTTAAGGACAATCAAGAAACTTGTTAAGTTCTTGTAAGCTCGAACTACACCTGACAGGACCTTTAACAGATATGATCGAAATAATACTTTTATTAGTTCTGTCTTATTACTGTTGGTATAAAACATTGAATTAACACTTTGATTTATTTAGTGCGACAACATTGTCGCACGGTTGTGTCATGTGCCAGTGCAAACCGCAGCGGATTGCACTGGCACATGACTGCTAAATGAAGACAGCAGTTACCTGTCGGGCAAGCTCCTCCCGCCTCTGTTGTTCCCGCTGCCTCTCCAGTTCTTCCATCATTTCTTTTTCCATTTTCCGTTTGGCTTCTTCAACTCTTTTAGCAACTTCTTGTTCAATTTCGTCCTTCCTTTTTTCTAATTCTTCTTCTACTCTTTTCTTGACGAGCAATTCTATACGTTTTGCTGCTTCTTCCTCAACAACCTAAAATAAAATATTCAACCATTACTCCTTTTATTTGTGCTCTACTAGCCAAAAACATAAACCAGTGTCTTAAAAGGATTAAAGTGTGCTTCAAAGAGGCTCCTTTTATGCACTAGATAATTGTCTTTTAATTTTTGTTGGACATGCCAGTTACCTCACAATGTTTTCCTTAACATTTTGAGTTTTTTTATTATTATTAGCAACCTCTGGAATTAAACTCAACGTTTGTAATGTACCACTGCTCCAACCTAGCTTTATATTCCACTAATAAATACTTAATAAAACTTTTTGTTTACTTTTAAGCACTAACACAACACCCTACACAATATAAACAGTTAACATTAACTTGAGCTAAAGACATTTCCATTACTCAGTAGGATTCTAGATATCAGCATTATAATCCATGTTGGAGACAATGTCAGTGGCAAATGGGAATGACTCGGCTGAAGGGCTTACTTCAATGACAGTTTTTTTGGCATATAAAAACTGTAAAGCTGGTAGTGCCAAAATAAAACAAAGTTAAAAACTTCAATTTCCATACAATTCATAAAGAAATGGCTCGAAAACCTCAATCAGTATTATTAAAAACAAGGTTATGCGTATGCATAACCTTGTTAACCTTCATAAGACTTAGTGATAAGTATTTATCACTAAGTCTTATGCCAGTTCAAACCCTCCGACCCTCCGTTGGGAAGACCAGAAAGGAAACCCATAAAGGACAGATCCAATTTTTGGCGACCATGATTCTTGTAACACCTTAATTACTTTGATTAGATAATACTGGAATACTTCAGACATTACAAGATCTTTTGTATGGAGCAGATAAACTTCGGACTACGAGGATTTATCATTTACAGTGTAGTAAGCTATACTTAATAAACCATGCTTAGTATATGACTTGAATTTTTGGGTATGAAGCTTGGTTGCATTTTCAGGAAGTTTATTTTAGAATTGTATTCAATTTCCCATAAAACATCCATTGACTATTTGGCGTCAGAATCTTGGGATATTTCATTTATTTTGAATTTTAGTGTTCATAACATCGCTTGTTTCTCAAAATGTACTGTGTGGTTTTAGAATCTGTTTATGTGTAAGTACCTTTTGTTCTGCTTCCCTTACTCTCCTCTGTCGTTCCATTTCTGCCAGTCTGTCAACTTCATCCATTTTGTTGCGGCCTTTAGACTTCTTTCTGCTGTGATTTCTGCCATCGTATGAACCGTCGCTGCTCGTTAACGAAGATATTGAGTGAGAGCGTTTCCTGTGAAATAACCATATGTTTACGTAAGTAAAATGTATATTGTGGTATATTAAGAAATTTACTAACTTATTATCATTGTATTTATATCAAACCTGGATTTGGAACTTCTCTCTTTCGATTTTTCAATATGTTTGGAACTTCGAGTTCGGGATTCGGACCGATCCTTTGACCGACTCTTCTTCCTCGAATGTTTACTGCTTTTATGATGACGCCTGGGTGATTTACTTCGTGATCTCGAGCGTCCCATTTTAGATAGCGGTGGAACGATAAAACGGATCAAATATAAGGAACAACACAATATTTATACGAAAATTATCTATTCGCACATTGCGTCGCCGACCCCCTTGTTTGACAGATGAGTGAACGAATTTGATTGCTTAAAGACGCCATTCGTTCACCAGCCAAGCATAGGCTATTGAAATGTAGTGTAGCTTGCTGCCATCTTCATGTTGTTTTTTCGACTTATTTAAACAGGGTAACACTGAATATTCAGCACCCAATTCATTCAAATTCATAGGTGTCCATCAATGTGCATCACAGTGCAAGAAATTTAATTAATACAAATAATGTCGAGGTACAGATGGTACCCCAACTATCTTTTGTTCCGCTGGTTCGTTAGTAACATACAAAAACTTAGTAGCTTGTGTTCTAAGAAAATGAATTTTTCACTGATTAGAGAAGTTTGTTCTGTGGTAATTTACGCTGATTCATCACAGACCCAAATAAATTCACTGCTGGACATGGAACTCTGCAAATGCTTTGTGATAGCTAAAAACTTGTTTTATGGTGTACCTACCATTATTTTTATTCAAATTTTTGCGGGAATAAAATAAATGATTCAAGTGAGTCAGAAGTAAAAGCACAAAAGATTGCTTTGTTAAAAAATTATGAAGGAGAAAAAATACTAGATTACACCATCTATTATTTTACTCTGATAGATCCATCGTTTTGTTACTATCGCGATAAATATCTGTTTAATTCGTTATGGATTGCCATACTAGATGATATATCGTGGAGAACTCTTTTTATAGTTTGGAATTCAATATTGCTCCCTTTTCCCAACGGGCCATCATCTAGAGTGCTAAATTTAAAAGCTCGCTTCTCGAAGATATCTTCAAATGATGTAAACCGACTACATGATTTCTTCAACAGACATTTGACACCAGTATCACTTTCAACTCTGTGCTCTATACTTGAAGTTTTTAGAGAGCCTAGTGGTGAATGTTGCTTTTGAATAGATTTTGAACTGGTAGTTTGATCAGAAGAAGTGATTCGATCCATCAACTCTTCTAGTTGTCCAGTGATAACCGTTGCAGCAACACTCAGTTCGTACTCAGATTCTGTGCTGTGAGTGTAAGTTCCTTGTTCCATCTGTCTGATGGAGTCAAAGTCATCATCAGGTTCCATCATAATATCCGTGTCATAAAACTGCTTCAGTTTATTTAGTATCACTTTGATATCACTCTCTTTTCCAATATCTGCATAGTTGTATGATTCTTTAATCTCGATATTACCTCGATAAAAATAGTCAAAGGGTAAAGCAAAGCCTTTGACCACCAAGTCCGTAGCGCTGCCATACCTGGGTACAGTCATTGGCTGGCGATAAATGCACTCGAATTTTCCGGTTGAAGACTTTGTGTTAACAGGATAGTCTATAACAACTGTAAAATAAAATTGATGTGAGTGTTGAAACATTTGTTGAAAGAAAAAAATACTCTAATAACTATAATATTTAATCAATTATGTTGTTTACCCTTGACAATATCGGAGACAACTGCAGGGCAAATTTTCGCTGTAACTTGTGTTGTGTGGTTGAGATCTGGGCAGGAGTTTATTTCAATCAACCAAGGTTTGAACTCTTTGTCCAATATGAAGTCACAGCCGTAAAGTTCGAATCGATTCTTGCACACTGGCAAAGAATCTTGACAGCTGAGCATAATTCCAATTATAGACTTCTTCATTCCAGGGTATATGATATTATCCCAGACTCTTTCTCTTCCTATTCTGTTCAAGTAATCTTTATATTTGTCTAGATCCCACATATTGTTTTGAGGCAGCTCTGGGTGTCGATCAGTACAATTGGTGTACCTCCTTTGAACTGCATTATTTGTCAAATGGATTGATTCGTGATAATTTTTCAAATTGTACTTTTGGGAGCTAAATTTTAAATAGCAGTCCCGGTACATCCATATAACCAGGGGATAGGTACTGGTCACCAGATAATATTGCCTTATGTCAAATTTAGTTTCATGGACCAATAATGGTTCCTCTGCAACAGAAAAGACTGCGATATTAAAAGCATTATGATATAATTTAATGTCACTGGTTAGCTAGTATATAGTATATAATATTAGTCCATATTATTCCATATTATTTTCCATCTCAAGTTAAAAAATAAAAGTACCGTAAAATTTTGGCATCTTGGCTCAACCCTATATTTTATTTAGATAGATTATTTAGAGTTCATTCATAATATACTTCGGAGTTATTATTAGCTGGCCAGTGAGCATAGAACTATAACAATCCTCCTAGTATTGATAATACTAACCGATATATTTTTGAATGACATATTTGGCGTTGGCCTTCTTCAGCAAGTTCGTGATAACTCCTAATTTAGACGCCATCCGGATGCCTCGTCCACGTGAACAATGTGCTGGTTTGATGATCCAAATATTATGGCAACCTTCGCAACTTAACTGTGGCCGATAGCGGTGAATTTCTTTGAGCAAAAATTTTGCATAGCCCAAATAAAGAGGCAATTTATTTTCTACATCTGCTTGAAAAACGTCATCTTTTGCAATAATACGGTAGTATTTTTTCAAAAAGGAATTCCACTGTCCTGGACTCGCATTACCTACAGCACGATCTATATCCTTGTTTTGTTTACGAAACAGATACTCTTTGCATCTATTCAGCGCAAACACCATGACGTTCAATGAAATCTTACCACTTTCAACAAACACTGGACGATCATTATTGACCATTGAAAGGATCCATTTAAGCAAACTGGTACATGCTGTTATTTTGTAGTCTTTCGAAAAACCTTCTACTTCACCGACATCGTAAGTATTGTAAGTCCGAGGGCCGTTGACTTCCGCTACATCATCGATATGGAACCAGTAGTTCCTTTTCATTGAAGAGCATAAACCCTGTTTTGATGTCCACATCGCGTCGAGTTTCAATTTGTTTATTACAGTCGTACATTCCTTGCTCATGTCTATGGTAGTTTCATGCTGTTCGTCTTTCGTACGCCATATAAAATTTGGATCATATTTATCTACCAGATTGGATAATAACAACCTTTCCAATTCACCATGTATCTCAGTTTTACTAGAGAAGGTGCCGTTTCTTATTTTAGAGAGGTTCATTTTATTAGCCGGAATCTTTTCTACCCAACCTCGTTCTATTAAAGCTTTTCTTACAGCACTGCAGCTTCCATATACTGAAAATATTTTACCTTCTTTGATGGCATTGGCAGCTAGGTTTTTAAGTTTTAAATATCTAGTAGACCTGGTTTGACAGCTGCATATCACGTAACTCTTTTCTCTAGGTGAGAGGCCAGTTGACCGATAAGCACTCTGGTATGGCATTTTATTTATCAAATGTTTGTCTGCTGTTCTTGTTAAATTATTTGCAAATCTATTGAACGGGGAATAAATTCTCCTTACACCCCCATTATCGCAGCATAATTTCGTAGGTTTCTAGAATATATGAGCAGATTAAGATATAGTATGAGCAGATTTATTGATAAGTATTAACATTGTCTAGTAGTACCTTGTTTGATGCCAACTTGCAGGAGGCACATGGTCCTCTCTTTTCAGGAGATATATCAGAATCATCAAGAAAGTTTTCATATTTAACTCTTTTGGTGGCACTTCTTTTGGGGAAAGAACAGGATGCAATGGCCTGTTCAAAAAATTATAAAAAGACAAATTTAAGTTCTGGCATCTAAGGCTGAGTATTCAACAATTTCACTTACTTTTTTCTTGATAATGAGTTTTTTCTTTCTATCGGGCATTTTTCGTCCTGATTATTCATTATTTTTACATTCATGTATTTCTGTAGACAAAAAATTTGTGCAATGTATCGGATTCAATATTTATGTTCTAATTAATATATCTTTACGTTAAATAAAACGCTCACCTTGAGGACTCAAAATTTTACATTTTTTATTTAATGTTTGTATTTGATTTATAATTTAGATTATATTTATAAAATTCACCGTTCTTTCCATTTTATTCAGGGAGGCTATGGGTAAACAACTTTCACAAAAGTCACGGTCATGTCAAAACTACAATTAAAATGACAACATCTCAAAAAGTTTTTATCTAAATCCACGGATCTCATGGGATCAGTAGGCTTCAAAAGACATCAAATGGGTCATGGTCACGCATGCAAGAGACCTGGAATAGTAAAACACATCTAATTCTCACGGAACAATGTATTTAAACATTCAAAGATCAACAGATGAAATATAACTCTTAAATTTGAAGACTGATACAGTAAATTCTTAACTAAAATATTAACTATGTTAATGTCAATAAAATTTCATTTCTTTCTCTTATTATTAGTTGAGGGTTCATCATTTAACGGCGTCATCACAACACGATATGGGCCGTATATAGAAGCGCAACTTTTGGAAAACGTTATTGATTTATGTCTGATTTTGTTTTCTTCGTGGAGTTTACAAATGCTCCTACCAATCGCACTTAGTTTTTTTATAGGATCTGACTCATCAGCTGAAATTGGTGCTCTTCTTGAGCTAAGAGGAGCTAATGATGGCCGCCGGTTTGAAGTAACCGTGCTAGATTTCGTTTGTCTTACAGGTATTATGGATTCAGACTTATTGGTTATTTTGTTCTGTACAGAGATAGTTGGCCGGAGAATACTGGCCGTTTCTCGTTCCCACTCGTCTGGATCTATGTAACAACGTTTATTGCCTACTGACCTAACCTTGGGCTTCTCTGATTTGTTGGCTGATTCAGTCCGGTATTTACCAGCGGGAATTGTTGATGAACTCTCGTCTAGTTGACAACAGGAGTGAGGTTTTACACGACGTCTATGTTCTATGTTTTTTTCTCGTCTTCCTCGATGTGTCCTAAAAGAGAGCGCAGACGTTTTACGCTTTTTTGAACTGCTCACTGATTTTACCACTTTAACAGCTTGTCGTACCGTTACTGATTCACTGAGACCAAGGAGAATTCCATCTTTGTTAGTTGCTATGGCATCGTAAGGGTTTAACCATGTAAGGAAGTCTGTGATGATTGGTCCACTGTACTCTGAAGGCACAGATTGGTCCTGGTCTTCGATGACATCACCAGATGAGATGCGTGGTGCCAACGGGGTAGCACTACGGGGCTCATGTTTCCTTTCTTTTGATTTCTTGAGTAGTCTTTTGCCGTTAATGCAAAGTGACAGCCCTAAGTAAGCTGGCGCTTTTGGTATCGATTGCCTGTAAGCCAATTCGAAATACCCTGTGTCAGCTTCGATATTACAACGACGATCGAGAACCACTGAAAAATATTAAGGTAATTATTTATAAGCACATAAACTATTGCGTGATTTAGATTAATTATTATTACAATTGATCTAATTAATATAATTATATATTAGGTAGTAAAATTCACCTTTAATAACGTCTTCCAGACACTGAGGACACAATCGCGCGGTGACTGATGTCGTTGGAGCCAAATCAGGACTTGAGTTGATTTCAATAAGCCATGGCGTGAAATCATCGGTAAGCATAAAGTCAGCTCCATACAGCTCAAAGCTATTTTGTCTTTTATCCATACCATCTTGAGAGGCAAGCATAGCTCCAATGAGACACTGCTTCATTCCAGGATAAATTTTGTTCTCCCACAGCTCATATTTTCCTATCTGTCTTCAAATTAAAATTGTATTTAGTATACCTAGTAATGCTATATTGTTGGGTACGTCATTCAACGAATATTTACCTAAGATAGGCTTTAAATGTATGACAGTCCCACATGTTTTCGTCAGGCAAAGCGTTGTTCCTATCACCAGTGTTCTTGTATTTGATCTGCACTGCGTTATTTGTGAGATGTACAGACTCGTGATAATTTGATAAACTGAATATTTGAGAGCTGAATCGCAAATAGCTATCTCTGAAACATTAAAGGTAGGTACACTGTTGTAAAATATTAACTTTCAAATTCCGTAAATTATAATTAGGTTGATGGTAAAACCTGTTTTACCTGTAAACCCAAATCGTAAGTGGTTGGCAGTTAGTAATTAGAAACCATTGTCGTATATCAAATTTCGTGTCATAAATTACTAAAGGATTTTCTGAAAGACAAAAAGTACATTTAGGAGAAACACTTATTC
Source organism: Chesias legatella (assembly GCA_947359385.1). Lineage (NCBI taxonomy): Eukaryota > Metazoa > Arthropoda > Insecta > Lepidoptera > Geometridae > Chesias > Chesias legatella. The sequence continues at coordinate 3,428,116 of OX375778.1, read as the reverse complement.
AAAATTCTTTGTAATAAATAAACAAAATAGATTTTTGTTTGGGTGCTAGTTATTACGTTGCATTGCCCCAATATGTACCTAAGTCACGCATATTATTAGTACCTAGACTTATTCTACATCACTTTACACACCCTGATGATATAGCTCTCGAATATTGTAACTGGTTTCGTAACATGTCGATATCGGCTCTATTACAACCACTATAGTTTTCATACTATAAATATATCTTACTACTATAATAATATGGATGGATGGATGTTTGTTACTCAATAACGCTAGAAAGGCTGCACGGATCTGGATGAAATTTAACATAGAGATATATTATAATCTGGAATAGCAAATAGTTACTTTTATCCCGGAAAAATATACTGTTCCTGTGGGATGACTTATTCGCCACGGGTAACACCGCGGGGTCCAGCTAGTCCTACTATCCTACTAATATTATAAACGTGAAAGTTTGTATGGATGTTTGTTACTCTTTCACGATCAAACGGTTGAATTGATTTGGATGTTTAGTACCACGATAGCTTATATCCTGGATTAACACATGGACTACTTTGATTCCAGAAAAGTGCAGTGTTCCCGTGGGATTACTTAATCACCGCGGGTAACACCGCGGGGTCCAGCTAGTGTATTATATTTCTAAGCTTACCAATATATTTTTGAACGACGTATCTAGTTTTCTGAGCAGGTATATTGATAAGACCTATTATATCTTTAATGTTATTCATGAGTTGAATGCCGCGACCACGGCATTTGTTGCCAGGTTTCACTATCCAAATGTTAAGAACACCATCGATGTCTATCTGCGGCCAGTATTTAGTCATCGTGGCTAGAATTTTCATTGATTTCTTTTCCAATAACCTGTTTGTAAACAAATAAAACTCTCATTGTAAATGTGTTTCATTCGCTTGTTTGGCAATTTCCAGAGGAAATTATCACAAACAACACATCCGAATGTTCTGACATTCGGATGATGTAATAACATTATTGTGTCGGGCGACAATTGTGATCTGATTACCGTTGTTGAATAATACGTAATTGTTTACAAATATCTATAAATTGAAATGCTATACCGTAAGTTGTGATTTTTATCCGGTGTGAATTTAGATTTTTCATGTACCAGCAGATAGTGATGCGTTAAGAACTGGTCCCATTCATGTTCCCACACGTGGACTTGTTCTTCCGTGTCGTCTATGTCTTTGTGCGTGAAGAATGTTATGTATTCGTTAAGTCTACTTATGGCAAATTCTATTGCGCTGAAAGGAACCTTCCCGTTAGGTGTGATAAGGTCGTTCTCATCACTAATAGTCTGTAGTGTGTTCGACAGCCATTTAAGGACGCTGATGCAAGCAGTTATTCTGAAATCGTCGATAAATTCCTCAAGGCTATCCGAGTTGTGTATGTTGTAACACCGTGGGAACTTTGTCAATGATACTCCTGGCTCTGTGTGCCAATGCATTTGTGTGAGAGATGTGGTCAAGCCTTCTTTTGTCGTGAATATTGACCTGCAAAACCTATAAAACAACATACATTAATACCTATCCTCGATATGTGAACATATATTATTTTGTAGATATTATTACCTGCTGATAAGAACGTCCTTGTTGCTGAGCAACCAGTCGTATTTGTCCCTTTTAGTAGTCCAAAGGAAGTCTACAGAGTGGTGCTCCATAAATTTAAATAAAATCATCCTTTCAACTTTCGAGAGTTCCTTTCCTGAGTATTTTTTGGGGTCGATATTTGGAGGCGGATGGCGAACCTTGGAAATAAGGTAAGTATTTTATCTTTGATGCAATTATGCATAATTTACTGGTGCTTTACATTATGCATGCTATAATTTTATAAGGTTCGGGCGAGGATTCCAATTAGATGATATGGCAGCCGGTGTGGTGCGCATAATTAAGGTAAAAGACACATACCCCTATTTCAGGTGGGGGGAGATTTACTGATACCTTGTGTGACTCATATTTCTCGATCCATCCTCTTTCAAGCAGTGCTCTGCGGATGGCGGGAAACCCTCCTCCTTTTATCATAAACACTTTTCTCTCCTTCATGGCGTTGTCGGCAAGCTTTTTCAACTCATTCCATCTCTCGTTGCTCACCCAGCTCTTGTATTGCCTAAGTTGCTCGATCGAAGATGTTTCTTGCGTGTCAATGTGAACAAGTATACAGATTAATGATAAGAATCCAATTCCGTAGCCACATAGTGGTTCTTAACACCACATGACATGAATCACAAAACTATATATTATTTTGAATGTATTTTATTTTATATAGTAGAAATAGAAAGTTAGTGGTCAATTTTATTCTCAGACTGCCTAAAAAGGTTTTAAGTGATATATGAATTGCTGCAAGACGAACCCAAAATATGCTCTCAGAAATCTAGACTTCTGGAACTGCTCACTCATAATTGCAATAAGGGTCCCCCATCCCAGTTACGCACAATATACAATAAGTGCCTATATAATCAAGATTACAAAGATCGTTAGGTGTAGGTACCTGCACATAGAATCCCACCATGCTCGGACTTTGAAAATGAGACGGCGCTGGACGGCCGCAGCTCCTTTTTAGCCGCACTATCCTTGTGCAGTTTCGAATCTGACACACTCTCCTCAAGTTCCATGGTTAAAGCCATGTGCATCTCTAACTACCCTGCAAATTAAAAGTTGGTTTACTTTCACCATGTTTTCCTTACTTCATGACGAGCGCACGACGAACGAGACAAAGTTGGACTGGCCAACTAAATATAAACTGGTAGTGCAATAACCTACTTTAACCTAACCTACATTGCGGGTCCTTGGCTCATCAGCGATCAGCGAACCATCCGTGCACATTCCCGGCCGGTACCTGTGCATGTGACGTCACGGCTACCTCCTCTACAACTTCGTGCAGAATATAGTTACGCGGAAATTAATAAACCTTATACCTTACCTTTTGTAACCAGGTCACTGCTCAGAAAACTAGGTTGAAGTAAACTCAATGTAGTTCAGAATAAAAATACTAAAAAAGATGCTGCGGATTTCTGCGACTGGGAATTTGTTTCATAATTTTATTATCTGGATATTGATGTCAAACTCATTGCCTTGTCATAATTGAGTTTAAAATAACCTAACAAAACGTAAAAACTTTTTACTTCCGTTAAGTTCGGGCGAGTTCAAACGCGATCGGAATCCGAAATGTTGGACGAAATTTTACAAGGACTGTCGATTATACCGTCACGGAATTTATAAATATTATCTACTAGAGCAGCTTCTACTTCTACATAATACCTAGATAATATCTAGGTATTAGAAGAAGAAGAGATGAAGGAAGGATGATGCTTTTTCCTGACAGTACCTACGTTTATGCATTATGAGTCTGTGATTCTCACTGATTGCGATATAGTTCACTTATCTACATGGCAACATTTATTATGTTACATCTTAAAGAGCTAATGTGAAACATAGTTTCTGCTCGCGCATTTGCCTGCGTGGTACCGGGATAAAAAGCCTATTTGTAATGGCATATAACCATCTAATGTTCAAAATGTCAGGCAAACCATTGAGTAGTTCAGACACGAATGAGTAACAGACATATTTACATATTCACCAATCCAAACAGACATACTTTCTCATTCATAATATTACGTGTGATTTTTCATTTGTATATCAAAATAAACATTAATAAAACTTTCCTGTAAGTTTTAGGTGCATAAAAAAATAACACCCTACTCTAGCCAGGCTAGCACTTATACTGCCGTCCTGTAACTAAAAGACCGTTAAGCCCAAATTGTTCGTTTTGAGATATGTTTAGAAAACTCTTTTCAATTTATTTTAAATCCTTCACTTAACGGCCTACAATTTTTTTATATCTCCGAAACTAATTATTATTTACAAACGTTTCTTAGACAGAAAGATAGAGAATTTTGAACTGTATCGCTTCCTATAAAAAAAGTCAAAATTGACCTTTTGACGGTTAACGGCTTTCTAGGTAAAGGACGGGGCAGTATAGCAAACAACAGTTGAACATTATTGAACGAAGCGAGGTTACTATCGATTTAGATTTACATAATTGCGAGTGTCAAAATATACAGCATAAATGGACATTATGTTTATGCGCTCTTCATTTTTAAAGCAGATTTTATACTATTGATCTGATATTTGTAATTAATTTAAACTTTATATCTCCACACATTCCTGAGAAAAAAGGTCTTGACAGAAAGACTGATAACGAAGTTATCCAATAAGGTTTCCTATTTTTCCTTTTAATGTACGAAACTCTAAAAATCGGGTAAGTGAATTCGTATGACTCTTGGCCAATGGCTTCCGACAGGGTTCATTGGAAGGAAACGTGATAAAGTGCCATAAGAAGCACGGTAGCGCTATGTTTTCTACACAGTCGTTTCGCTCTTGATAAAGCGGCCTTGGTCGTCATGTAGTTGTAGTGGGGTACAGATGTAAAATTAATACGCCTAATAGTGTACACCCAGATGTTATTGTCAATAATGCCCCCTATATTCAAAAATTCTCCCCCATTCTAAAGGTAATTAAATTTCTACAATTTATTATGATCCTAACCAAGAAGCTGGTTGCTACTGTTTTCATTGGAATATTTAAATAATGACTATCATAGAAAGCTTAAATTTAAAACTTCGTATATTGTTTTAGTTAGTCTGAACATATCCAAACTTAAAAACTTTTTGTACATAATTTAACTTTCGCCATCGTAAGCGTTTAACTAGGGTCACTAGACTAGATGGCAGCACGCACTACATTATGAAACGCAAGAACGAGCGCAAAACCCCAACAACCCGACGCGACGTACAGTTAGTTCGTAATTTCGTCACACAGATCTGATAGCGCTATTAGCACTGATCAATTCTTGTAGCTAACTTCGGTTTATGTTTGTCAAGTTGCCTAACATGCTCGCGTTGGACAAGTTCTGTTGTAATTGGCAACACTGATTACGACATGAAGCAAGATGGCGTGTTCATCTCCGCTTGATGGTCTGCTGTGATACTTTTTCACGTCTTGTCATAATTTGAACTTATTTCGCAATGAGATAGCGTATTGAAAATTCGTGCAAAAATCTAAAAGTGCAATTAAAGTGTTTTATTTTGCTCTAAAAGTGTTAATAACAATTTTCGTGCGATTTTAACCCACCTGAGGAATGTTGGTTTTTCAGTGATTTGTGATTCGGTCAGGTGTTTCATTATAGCCAAAATTGAAATTTTGTTCCTGCGCAGTGAGTGTTGTTTCTCGCAGTTCTGATGTATTTGTGCCGCGGGGATGCTAGATGTCGGGACTGTTTCCAATGTTGGGAAACAAAAGCGTGATTTATTTGTTTTGATAGACCGAGATAAAGTGAAGCGAGAAGGTTGGACGGGAAACAACTCCGGCCGGAGTGATGGCCTTCAGTGAGGTGAGTGTATCTTGTTTTACAGCATCACGAATCCATTGTGTCCAGTTCCCATGGAGAATCTAACAAAACTTTTTGTGTCTCCAGGTTTATTGTCCATTCTTGTAAATGTTTTCTATAGGTACCTTGCACAATTTCTTCCCCTTTGCTTATAAGTTGCATAATACATGATAAATTTTTAATAAGTGAATATTATACTGCAGAATTTATTACTTTGCTGCTATATCCGCCGTAAAAAAGGAATTAAGTTTTCATGATAATAACATATTTTCTAGCAGACTTTTAATACCATCCACTCTTAAGATAGCATTATCTAAGTGCATGTTTGCTATCTGCATGTTTATCAAATATTTCTTCAGTATATTATTATTATGTACCTACCTATGCATGCCTTTTATCAATGGTTCACTTATAGGTAATACAAAAGGTATTACTTAAAATACCCTTTATAACTATGATTTATTTGGTGTATTTATTAAAAAAAACTGGTTTTTATGTGTAGCTAAATTCAACTGAAATAGCAAGGCCAAAGTATGATAAGGCAGGTGTGAAGTAGTGTAACAATAATAGTTTTTTTTTTATCAATTTTATACATTGAAAATATTATATATATTATATATTGTTTGATAAAGAAATATGTAATACAATTTTGACCTAACAATTGTATGCTGTTCCATTATTAAGCTGTCTAGGGATTGGTTCGAATAAAACAGATGTCTCCATCTGTTATACCTACCCTAGATACACGAAGCTAGTTTTCATGCTAGAATAGTGCTGGCAAGCCTCTGGCTTTGTTTATTCAGAACTACCAAATCATTATCAATCATTTATTATATTAAAGCCACAGCACGTACAAGCACTAGCTGGAAAAAGTAGCCTCCCGTATCATAAATTTGCTTTCACCTTTGTTCATATGGCAAAGAATTGACTAGTAATTTTTTTAAATATCTACATTTATCTGGAATCTATGGATACATAACCAACCAACCTGTGTGTTGCTTGTTAGCGCAATTAGCATATTGAAACATGAGCTGTTGCTGAATCATATATTATGAAGTGAATACCGTTAACAATAAAAAAAAAGGCATAGTAAAAGCTTAATTTGTAGATTTTACTGCACATTAGACTTTTGAAGCATTTTTCATTTGATAGTCTGTTTTTTGTCACTGCTTTGTCACTGTTTTGCTTGTCCATGGCATGTTGTAAAAAACCTGTCTTGTGATAAAATGCATTGGAAAAACATATGTATATGTAAATATATTATAGTCTTCTTGATGTGGTTTAAGTAATGGATTGACCGTATAGTCTGCCATATGACTAAACATTTATTCTCAGGGATAAACAGTTAATAAGAGAATAAGTGAATTTTCTTCCTTCTTTTGTTTGTGGTTGTGATTTTGAGGTATCAAGTGATTTTGTGATATCTACAGCACGGAGGGAGGTGTTTAAGATTGAAAATTAAAATAAACTAAAGTTTAAGTAACCTTATTTCATTATTGTAGTAGAGACTAATCTGACTAACTTCTTCTAGTGACTTCACCTGCTTATTACTGATGTAATAGGAAGCTTTATGGCACACTTTCTATTAATGTCATTCCATTACTGCATGAAAGAAGACAATAATGTACTTAAAATTTAGCTCTTGAACTCATTTCAATAGTATTCTACTTAAAGATCTTTCCTGGCACTTGACTTAATATTAAATGTAACTTACAGATTTATTTTAAAATTGATTCTCAACACTTGTTTGAATCTCGAAGCCTGTATTTACATCCACATATAAAAAGTATAAAGCAAGAAAACTGGTTCGTTGAATTATGACATAACAAGTGGATACCATCTTCATTCTGTGCCGTGATGATTAGTATCATACAATTACCTAATTTATTGTTTACATTCATATTTGGAACTCAATTACACAACTTTGTTATAAAACTAGCTGTTGCCCGCGACTTCGACCGCGTGGAATTCGGTTTAATCACGCACCCCTATTTTACCCCTCGGAAAAGTAGCCTGAGTTACTCCTTGTTACATCAGCTATCTGTCAGTGAAAGTCCCGTCAAAATCGGTCCAGCCATTTCAGAGATATAGCCGGAACAAACAGACAGACAAAAATTGAAAAAAATGTTGTTTTGGTATATGTACCGTGTATACCATAATGCACTTAGTAAAAAGCGGTTACTTTAATATTACAAACGACACTCCAATTTTATTTATTTGTATAGACTACAGTATGGATTTATGATGTAATCAATACATCCAGTGATCAGATCAAACGTTCATGGCGACGTCTTTATTCTTGAGCAACAATGCACTGAATTCCCATTATATTTTGTGCTCTATTCGATCGCAACAAGGTTCAATATATTCATATTCCGAGTGACGAAGATCGCGAGTTGATGCAAGAAGCATAGTGCTGGAAAGGTGGCATTCGCTAATGCTTAAGGGCAGTATATAATATAATATATAATAGAATATTTGTGACGTAAGCTCAGTCGCTGTCGTATGTTGCTGTCTTAATGTATAATGTCTGTAAATCGTCCTTCTCTAGTTCATCAGCATCTATGATTGAGACTAGGCCGTTCTTGACGGGATAAGATAAAGTTCAGTTCTCAAACAAGTGAGATGCTGATCTCTAGTATAAATTTGCTCGTACACTGTTTACAATGTTCTCAGGGCAGGGACGATAGAGTAGACCTAACCGGCAGTGGTTTTTTTGTGTGATACAGTTACGGAACGAGCCGACGGCCCACCTTGTGTTAAATGGTAACCTCGGCCCATAACAACCGATGCGACTTCGGTCCTCCCTTACTAAGTACGACTAGACCCTGACACGTGCAGGTGGAGTCTCTTGTGCGTGTAATTTCACCAACCACACCTTTGAAACTGGAACACAGTAACGCGAACACGTTACTGCTTGGCGGCAGAAATGGGCATGGTGGCAGTACTTCCCTGGACGAACTTGGCGAGAGTTCTACTGCTCTTATTAGCGACATTCTACATAGAGAAGGTTGGTGCGGTTTCACAATTGTGACGTTGCAGGCGGTTTCCCACGGTTCGATTGTTATTCCGCAGTCGAGACCGCGTCGTGCGTGGCCGGGTTGGTATCGGTTCTCTGCGTGAGACCCTGTTACAGTTTTGGAATTGACCCCTATAAGTGTAATTTGTTCGTAAGTGGGCAAATCTTTGTGGAAAATCGGCCATTGTTGGCGTAGAAAACATTGTCTTGCTTTTTTGCTGCTTGTTACTTCCGTTGGCGGTGCAGATTAGCGGGGTCAACGAATTAAGTGACCTAATGTCATTGGGTCGGTTTTTGTTGCATTTGCAGCTGTTGAAACAACGACTGAATATGTTTTTCGAGTCAATTATTTATAATTTAAGAGCCTAATTTCAAATTCAGCGAGATCTGGTTGACTATAAACGTAATTAAGATAAATAACTCAATATTCGAGTACAAGATGGTGAGACATCACTGAAACGAAATAAAATAGTTTAAAATCACTTGGAAGATCACCGGATACGCTTGTTTAATTTTTGTTTTTTATTTCAACACGAATACAGAGTAGGTAAAATATTACAAGGGATTACAGGGGAATAAGACACGTTTGTAAGTCAATTCAAAATTCAAAACCTTAATTTACCATAGAATTTATAAAGAAATTGCATGGATACGTCAGCAAAAGTAAGGTCACGCGTACTTATACCTAAGTTTGGCGCCTGTTCAAACCCGATCCGACCCTCCATAGATACTAGAAACCCCCTAAAGGAGGAATATCCATCCTTTCGCGAGCATGTTCCTTTTCACGATTCGAACAACAAGAACGGTTGAGTCTTTTTGTAAATAGCACACGAATAGTTAGTACAGACGAAACATTGTGCCTAGTTTTGCTTAAGTTCACTACAATGTGTGCAACGCATAAAGGGTGCCAAACTTATCTAAATAGGACGTGGTTTCCTCGTCAAGGCACGTTTTGCACGCGTATTGCGTGAGTATTGTGACCATAGGTACTTACCTATATCGTAGCGTCTACGGCCCTTCAGCTGCTGATTTTTTATGTGATAAAGTTACGGACCGAGCAGATGGCTCACCTGATGTTGACCAACTCTGAGACGTGAAGATGGAACGTCTCAGGTGCCTATAATTTCACCAGCAACCCACACCTTTCAAACCGGAACGTTAAACACGAATACATTTTTGTTTGGCGGCAGAAATGGGTATGGTGGCAGCAATTCCCCGGACGAACATGGCATGAACTCTACTGCTACTTGAGATTGTGACAAGGATTCTCCGGATTCACGGTGTATTGATATGGAATCCATTTACTTACATGGTTTGAGGATCTACGATTCCTTGGTTTATGTTTGGATCGTTGGGTAAAACATTCCACTCTAGATCAGGCTTCAGATTAGTGAGGTTTTCACTCCTCTATGAAAGTACAACGGGAGATGAGTTACTCATAATAAAATTGCGGTAAATGTTACTCATAATAAAATTGCGGTAAATGGGTTATCTCACGCGGGGAAAAATAATTGCAATGCAGTTGATTAAAACTTATTAAAACATGCTCAAAAAATCCGCCGCTTAATTCTCGGGAAATCGCTGCCACTGTGTTTCATTTGGTCACACGAACGAGTCGTTGCTTCTTAAAAAATACACTGATCATTCAATAACTCCCAGTGTGTAGGTAATTGACATAAATTGTAGAACAGTACATAATGACTTTAACCAAAAACATATCTTTTCACTAAAATATATTTAATAAATAGCAACGGCTTTACTTTGACATTATTAACTGATATCGAAGTTTTCTGTTTGCTTTTTGGTGTGACGTCAAAAAGCAGGTGAGGCCTAAAGAGGCCCCGTCAAGAATTGTCGTGACGCCACACGAACCGTCCATAGGAAAGATTAATGTTTTTGCACACTCTATTGCGAGAGGTATGTTCAAATCTTGCGAGATCCGATCCATTCATTGTTACCGCCATCGTGATTCGATCCGGTGAAAATCTGACTGAGCCAGTCGTGCGCTTAAGGTCAACAACCCGGAATTATCAACAATCAAATTTGTAGGGCCGCTCTACGTATTTGCATAGGAGCTATTCGTGACACCGAAAAAACAATCACCCACCTCGTCATTTACATTTTGATAGGACACGATTACCCCGTGGGCCCTCCGTTGCTAAATGAACCCCGTTTGCACGTTGGAGGGGTTACAGGGCTCATGAGATCACATTGCTAGACCCGAAGTTTTGGAATACGTGCAAAGTTCCACAACTTGTTCTGAAGGTGGCCTCGCAGCTCAGTTGGTTAGTAACTCTGCCTTTTGAGCTGTAGGTCGTGGGTTCGATTCCCACCAAGGACAAACATTTATGTGAAGAGCATTGATGCTTGTTCTGTGTGTGGGTGTTAATATGTATTTATATGTATGTATTTACAAAAAAAAAGTATATATGTATTCTATTAGTCATCTGGTTCCCATAGTATAAGCTATGCTTAGTTTGGGGCTAGATGGCGATGTGTGAAATGTCCACCAATATTTAATATTTATTTAGATACATGTAGAAAGTCTCTGCTAAGATCGGCTACATATTGCTAGTTAGGATAATTTTTTTTTTTCCATGAATTAGTCTCGTACATTGTTAACGTATTTACATTACGAATAGGATTTCAGTTTGTGTCAGGAGTGTCAACCCTATTTTTTTAGTTCCCTACGTTACGTTTTGAGGTTTGCAGTTCTCGTTACGAAATAACTTGAGTATAACGAGGCTAACCTTTGACCGTTGTTCGTGATCCAACTGAACTATCGACTTGGTCCGATAGGTGAAAGGAGAACGTGGTTAGTTTTAACATTCATTACTATAAGGCCCACATTATGAATAGGCCAGTTTAGGTTAAATATTGAGTACATTATGAGTTCATCGGGCTCGCCTATAAGTTCAAATTGCAAATAAGTAAACAATTTGTCGAGGTACTTAGATTTGTAAAATTCGTATACTAAAATGTTAACAATATGAACAAAATTGACATTTCTAACACTGGATTCTCGCATTACACTTATAAAATTTTATTAAATTATGCTTAAAAAGTTAACTCAGGCATCAATATATAAGTAGTCTTAATTGTCTACAGGAGACCAAAATAAAAAACTGGCTTGACACAGAGCTCATTTTGGTCAAAAAAGAGTCGCGTGGTTATAATCAAACGGTAACCACTGGTTTGTGAATGCCGCATCTTACTGTACAACATTCCGGCTCCCGTTCGATGTCCACATGGGCCAAATTTAATTTGGATAGCGGCGAGTTCAATATCGAGTTTGTGACGAACGCCAAAAGGTTGACCTGAATACGGCTGAAACGTATTTTTATAAAAGTTGCATTAAATGTTTTGATACGGGCCGAGCCGCCGAGATGGAATAAAACAGACAAGCGTGAAGGAATGTGGGGCGAAATTGGAAAGCATGTTATTGTTGCTCCTGTCCGTTTGAGCTATTCACTGAAGCGGCGAACACAAACATTTCAAAATGTTAACCAACTTAATTCAAACGTGCTTCAGGAAAGTAGGCCGAGCACTCTTGACACTTGACCTGAAATCCGTTTCGTTATGTAAACAGGTAGGCAAATAAAATAATTGTATTTTAATGGGCTTTTAAAACAGGTACTCGTTAAATTAAATCTATTGCTAATTTAGTTTTAATCAGTAGAGAATAGGTAATTTAGTATAGGTAGACCTAATCTGTTGGGTGACGTAATCTTCGTCGTCATTATATTCAGGTTTCAGAAATTGAGGTTAACACACACCACATATCAATATGTGATTGTTTACATATATATTATCTTAGTATTCTGTTTATTGTAATATTTTTCTTGATTTGATTCGCGGAGTGGGGCACTGGTGACCTGTGTCATAGGTTTACATAACCCTATATCAGGCACCAGTCTTACACAAAGCAGGTTAAATATATACATTTTAGATGTACTTTCTTTGTATACCTGGTTTATGAGAGAAAATAAATTTGATTTATTATTATAATTATTCATATTATATTTGGAAATGCTATTCGACATACTAACCAAGAGCAAGGAACGTGGAACAGTCGTGGCGATCAATTTCAAATTATATGTACGTGAACCTTAAATATTCATAGTGGCTACCGGCTGTAGTCATCAATATTTATAACATACCGCCATGGTGATAGAAAAGCGCTTCTCTTACAAATTGCTTGGGGAACACTTTTATTTTGCGGTATAACTATCAATTTCCATTATGTGGGCCCAAATTGATATTCTATCCATCCAATTCATTGGTTTACTTATTTATGGGCTGATATATTAGTGGTTCGTTTATGCCGCGCCACCGTGGAAGCCGTAAGCAATCTATGCATTTGATTTATGATGAAGAAGCTCTTCAACTGTTATTGATAACTTTTTGTTCGCATATCTGTTTAAACAGGTGAGTAACCTCAGTTAATGAACTTCTTGAAACCTATCCGCAGGCTAGCGCTAGCGCGTCCCATCCCATTTATCATCGTGATTGCAGTTTTTGTAACGTGTTACATTTGCTCATCTTATCGACTGAGCGACAGGTTCGATATTACTATTATTATAATAACTAGCTACTCGCTTTAACTTTGTTTCAGACCTTTTATTATATTTACGAAAGGAGCCTCTTTGAGGCGCACTTAAAATTCCTTCATCACACTGGTTCGAGGGAACCAGTGACTCGAATAGATAAGATAGATAAATAGACTTTTTTATTAGATTTCTGTTGGCTGTTTTGATTCACATATTGAATCGTATTACTCTTGGCAACATCTAAAAGTTAAGTCAAATCAAATACTTTATATTTTAATGGAAAATCAATGTCACTTTCTTAACTTTATGGTTTGATTTTCAATTAATACTGACGTGTGTTTGTTCACATTTGTTTATTTTGTTAAGGAATGTTTTTGTCAATTCAAGGTTGAATTTACCGACCTCCGGTTCGTGAATCACAAATGTTTGTTTTATACGATAGGTGTGAACTTCCTAAATTTATTTCAGTGTGTATCAAGGGTCACATGGGCACCGGTTCTTATGCTCACTGTCCGTCAGACATGTTCGTGGACTTGTTTCGAAACCGCTGTAAAGCTTATTGTAATAGTTGGTGTAAAGAACTACCGCGTATTTGCCTTAATAATGTTATTATGGTCCGACTGGCGTGACAGCATTCCGTTAGATGACTTGTTTGACTGGATTATTAAATACACGTTTACCAAAATCGCTTACGAATATGTGAAATGAAAATTATTTTTCTCGTAAGGTTAAAAAGCGCATTCGGCGCCACACCCTGAAAATATTTCAAAAAGAAGTCTGCAAATTGAATCGATATTTCCGTTGAGATATTACTTAGGTACTCAGCCACGAACTGAAAGGACTTCCTAGAAATACATGTCGTGCAATTGCTTTTCTTAGAACTGTTTATGTAAATTGGGTAGCAATGCAGCGCGACTGAAATATTGTTTCATACATCGAACCATTTTTTTATATTATCATGTTACGGAACAAGATGGCCCACCTGATGCTAAGCGTTAACCACTGCCCAAGAGCGGCTTAGGTACCACCCTGCTTAGCTATGGGAAGACAGCGTCGCATTGTATTGCGCCCATAACTTTCACACATGAGGGTGAAATGTCTTTGTTATAATTTCACCTGGAACTGCACCATTCAAACAGGAACGTAATGCGTGCGTACTGCTTGGTTGCGTAAAATTTATGGTGTCTTGTATTCCCCGACGTACTTGCCCCAAGTTGGCCTGGTTATCTGCTATCATATAAAAATAATTAGTGGAAGATCTTCTTTGGTATACCTGACATATTGAATTCTAGACTGTTCAGCAGTCTTGGTATAATTAATTGGTATCGCATGTTGATCTCCGTCCTTGGCCTTAGGGACGGGTCTGCAGCACGCGAGCCGGAACTGTTTCCGAGCTGATACCACTCGATAATGACTGAGTAATTATCTGTTTGATCTTCGATACTATTCCATTACTGAACGTCATGACACTTAAATATAATTACTGAAGTAAAAGGTTCTAAATTGGAAATGCATCCGATATTTGAAACCTATTTGACTTGCTGGTTACTACTAGATTAATTTTAGTGACCATAATACACTTCTGTGTAATTGTGAGTATGTATATGATTATTAATCATGAATGAGATGCGGTGGGTCCTCGAAATTCAGTCCGGAGGTCGTTGGATCAAATCCAGATAGTTAAAATTTTATTAATATACCTAATGAGTTTTTTACTTCAAAAATGTACGTAGTACTCAAAACATCGTGATGAAACCGGCATGTCCTAGAATAAGGAGTACTAAGATGTGTCTAATGCATGAAAATAGCCTATTTGAGAGGCACTTCAGTCCTTTCACTAAGCTGGTTCGAGAGAGATAAAGATATGTAGTACCGAAGAATTTTAACGTGATTTGCGCTCAAAATGATCACATCACATTGTTTTAGTTATCTCTTATCGTGTTTATCTCGAGCGAGATTAAATTCTGTATGAAACTTGGTCGTTAAGATGAAATCTGTTATTTTACGTTGACGAAACACTGTGATAAATAGCTTTGTAGTTTGCATGTTTCTCTATATTATTGGTGTCAATCACTAGAAGGAAACACTTAGAATGTGTCATTCGTCTAAATTTATGTCGATGGCTAAAATGTTGAAACTAAACTGAAATAGCGTAAATACTTTCGAGAAAGATGTTAAGCACCATTTTATTTCTAAACCGCTATGAAGCAAATCCAGTAGTTAAATAAATTATTCAGGCACGCCACATGCCAAACGACAATGACCGAAATATTTATTGCCGTAATATTCAGAACCTCATTCTACGATCAATAGAGCCTACTCACTATGTATATTATGTACTACGTCGGTGCTACGAGTTTCGTCACTATTGGCATTTGAGAGCGTGGTGGCTCAGTTGTATCGACCCCAAGTTTCAATCTGGAGGTCGCTGGATCAAATCCAACAACAGTTTTTACACTTGAAAAATTTATGAGCGCAACATTTTTTTATCGAAACGGGAAGGAAAACATCGTGTGGAAACCGACATGTCCCAGAACCCCAAAATTCGGAGTCATGTGTCAGTTGCACGAAAAGAGCCTCTTAGGCGCACTATCCTTTCACCACACGGGATAGATCCTGTGACACGAGTAGTAGTAGTAGTAGTAGTAATAATAGTAGTAATAGTAGTAGTAGTAATAGCAGTGTAGGCGTGTTCAGTGCTGCACAGTGGACAGATTACCTCACAGTACATGATACATGTATTTAATAATTTCATATCACAACACGATATGACAGCTCGCGCTAATCACGCTCTTAAAAGCCTCTAATAAACATCGCAGGAGCCTTTACGAAATGCTAAATTTAAATTACACACCAACGCTGTATACAAATATTTGCAAATATGTACCGTGCGATTTCAGGCTCGTTAGTTATATTATTTCCTTATTTGCATTTGTGGAATTTAGTATTCATACTTAAGAGTACAAGGTTTTTATATTTTGATATTTCATTCAAAATAACCGCGTAGATTCTTGTCATTCAACAGTATGATGGCAATTCCTGAGTTTACGAGTTAAATGAAGTATGCTTATTTCGAATTATGAGCTTTAACTTGCAGTTTTTTAATTAGATCGGATGCCGTTCCTTCTTATCTTATCTTGATTGATCTTTTATGTAAGACTTTCGTCTCGAATCACAATTCATCTCAACTACAATAATATTGACGACTCCGTCTATTCTAATCTCTGGTTTTATGTTGCGTGACAAATCGAACTAGCCAGAGCCACTTTCCAAAATTACCTCATTCAATTTTAACACTATTTTGGCGTTATGTCAATTGTTCACTAAAATTGGAGTGAGGACACTGGGTATAAAGCTGCGCGTTTCTTATACCGAATACTGAGTATATTTGGACTTATAAAGTATGATTATGATTCGTACAATTTCATCATCAACATCTCGCCCTACTTAATATAAGATTTTGTTTGAAAAACATCGTTTTAAAATCCATAGACACCACTGAGGGCTATAGTACTTTACAAAACAAATCCAACGAGCCCAAACGTGACGGAATTATATTGAGAAGTTGAGGAGTCCTATGCACACCTCCCGACTCCATCATGAGACCTCCTCCACGGTACCATGTTGTAGCATTGTCATCGAAGTTACATATTTACCTGAATCATCTACATTTGTAGAAAGATAACTACTATCAAGTGTCAGGCATCATAATATTATGAAATCAATATTAGTTTGAGCTCAGGTTCCCACACTGTAAATTGTCCTAAACCGCAAACAAGCTAACGGTAGACACGAGAAATGGAGCAGTCTCCCTACAGCGCGGCTCACAATAAAACAATAATTCCCACTCGTGAGCGCATAAACACGGAACAGAGGGACTATATAATGTTTTACTGTGTGCAACCATTGTACAAAGAGTCGAGTTTCAATACAAACATGTAATACTTTAGTATGAAAACGTGATGTTACCTTCAGAACTAAAGAGGAAATAATAGGTATTTGTTACTGGCGAGCAACACGAGACGTGGTTATAGTATTCAGAGCTTATCGCTCGATGCTTAGTGTATACGCAATTCGGTTTCATTGATCCAGATAGGTAGAGACTTTGTACGTTCGCAAAAGCTATTCGATATGTGGAAAAATCCTAGGCTTTGAAAAAATTCGCAACCAGCATTTTAAAACTATTCCTAGAATATGTAGAGATCGTACTTTTATTGAACAAGGTTCTGTACGGCTGTCGATTTTCTTTAGTTCACTTTGCAGGTGAAAATAGCTATTTTTATCTCTGCCTTTATTGCGCTTCAAGCATCCACTTGGATCTGAATAATAGAGTACTCTTATGTCTCGACTAAGTTCGAATGGAACACGTTATTCCGATTTAATTTATATTCATTGTGCAACTAAAGTCAGTTGTTATAATTAGCTCTCAAAACTACTATACCTAATAAAGTAACTTTTAACATAAACAGTAATAAACACTTTTGGTACTATTTCTCTGTCCGTGCCCGTGCGTAACGTGAACTACGTGACATCATCCACCTCTTCCGCTCTTTTATCTATCAATACAAATAAATTGAAGTGTCTGTTTGTATTGTTAAAATAACAGCTTTTTATTAAATGCATTTGAAAGTATATACTTACGGTAAGTACTATAATAAAAAAAAAAGTATCTGTCTTTTTGTTTCGGATGATCCTCCGAATCTCCATTGCGTTCTTGAATTTTAACTGTAAAAACTGATTTCTATGTCAATGCACTTTTGCCCACGTGGTCGTGTTTGTTTAGGAATCATCACATCAAAGGTTATTAATTTTAACTACTATCCAGCGATTTCCGAAATACAGCGTTTTTTCCAGACAAACTCAATTTCGAATCCCTTGTATTTTACAAAATTTATTTCCCAGTGTGCGCTTTCACAACCCACAAAATTTTTAGTCTCTCGGTCCAGCGTTTCGGGCTTACGTTATTTGGCAGTTAGGATAACAAGTTGCGCGTTGGTCAGCTTGTTGTAAATAATAGAAAAACTTTTAATAGTACGCCATTTTAGGCAAAGGTTCTCATTTCCTTTTAGAGAAACTTTTTACGATGTGTAGCAACTTGTCCAATAACATGTTATGTCGATAACTACCTTTGATTAAACACAAACGTTACCGTAACGTATCTTATCAACCTTATGTTCCCACTGACAGAACATAGTTTATGACTGGCCTCACAGCTTAGGTTGGTTGTAACCCTGGCTTCTGCGCTGTAGGTCGTGGGTTCAATTCTCAATCTGGACAAACGTTTGCGTGATGAACACAGATGTTTGTCCAGGTTGGGAAGCCCTACTCTATACTAGCGAGACTGTATGGGTTATAATTCTACCACGGGAGCTCCCAATCGGAATAAGTAGATGAAACAGTACTTTTCTGGTACATTAGTTGGTTATAAATTTACGCTACAAGCAGACAGCCCACATGGTTTTAAGTGGTAACCTCTGCCCATAACAAGTAATACGACTTGGGTCTCCCCGTACGTAGGCAAGCATCCAAGTCGTATCGAATGCGTCCAACACTGAGCCGTGGAGGTGGTATGTCTCTCGTGCTTGTAGTTTCACCGGCAACCACACATTTCGAACCGGAACTCGTTTATGCGAATGCATTACTGCTTGGCGGTAGAAACGGGTATGGTGGCAGTACTTCCCGG
Organism: Chesias legatella; assembly: GCA_947359385.1. Lineage (NCBI taxonomy): Eukaryota > Metazoa > Arthropoda > Insecta > Lepidoptera > Geometridae > Chesias > Chesias legatella. Next base: position 3,409,464 of record OX375778.1, on the reverse strand, counting down.
GATGAGCTTGGCATACATTCTAATGTTATAATATCAAAGTCTGCTTCGAAAATCCTATGAAAGATCAATTGAAAAATGACAAATGGTAAAAAAAGTCTTGTTTTATATACATAATATTGGTTAAAAATGGCCCGTACACTTCGTTGTATCCAATTTCTCCGCTAAAAATATTATCTTCAATAGACGGAAGCAAAAAGGCCATTTCAAATAATTTGCATTTAAAGTAATGCTTTAAAATATTTGCATTTTCATTTGATTCTTTGCTTGCTGCTTGCTTCATCGCCCCACTTTCTTGTTCTGTCAATTGCTTTGAACATGACGTAACCGTTGAAGTAAACATTTACTGATGATAGCTTTGCTCGATGACTTACTGTAATATTCTGTTTACATATTTGTTACATAAACTACTCATAGAAATGTATTTTTTTTATGCAGTAGATATTTTTGTTTGAGCGTGAATGAGTAACAAACATCCATTGAACTTTCACGTTACTAATATAAGTAGGATATTGTTAGTGAATTGCGAATGGCTTCTAAGCTTACCGGATATAATACTGCGTATGTTTTTTAAACCATATCTCCAGTTCAGCCGGTGTATAATATAGTTGCTGAGCCGCTCCGGTCGGATATTGCGCTCTTACGGCGATGTCGGTTCGCTTAATGCGTTTCCGATGTGACGCAAATGGGATGTTTTGTGCCCCCGTTGCAAAATGCCGATGCGCAGGTGCGAACCGTTGAGCGGGACTTACAGACTCTTTTGAGATCATCATGAGATGACACGGAATATGGTAATGAGAGTATTGTTGCGTATAAATTGCAGGCGCATGAGACGTAACATCCCTGTCTAGGGGTGATAGACGCAACGCAATGCGACTTGAGTCATCTCGTACTTTGGTGGAGAGGACTCGAGTCTTATTGCTGTTGTCTGTGGGCAGCGGTTACCACTTAGCATCAGGTGGGCTGTCAGCTCGTTCTATAACCTACATTACATAAAAAAATATATAACGATGACCGTTTATTATAAAGTTTTTCAGATAGAATTTACATTTTGAAATACGTACGTTCTGTCGAAAGGTAATGTATTAATTAAATTTATTAAGCCTATTTATTGTCTAGACGAAATTTCCAAGATTTACACAATGGATCGGATCGGGGGAGAAATTTAAGCCCTCGAAACGGGTTAACCAACGTTGAAGGATATATTATTACGAATATCACAATGGCTTTCCTGCCTGTAACAATACTATTGAACTGAAATGCTTAAAATATAATGGCTCAACCGCAATAGTTCCTAAACGTTCTGACTCAAACTTATGCAGTCGGGTTTATCCCGGTGTTAACAAAATCACAGAGCTATAACTTGTAGAGTAGGACCAATGCGTTCAGACGATTTATGTTGCGAATGTTTCCAAACTAGTTGTCGTAACATGGCGATACGTAACTAGTCTGTCGGTTGATATACAAGATACTTTGTTTATTTATATTTCCTGCATCACTTAACATTGAGAAAAAGAGCAGTAGAACTCTCGCCAAGTTCATCCGGGGAAGTACTGCCACCATGCCCGTATCAGCCGCCAAGCAGTAACGTGTTCGCGTCACTGTGTTCCGGCTTGAAAGGTGTTATTGCCGGTGAAATTACAGGCACAAGAGACATTCCACCTACACGTTTCACAGTTACGGCGCATACGGTGCGACTTGGGTCTTGTCGTACCTAGTAAGGGAGGACCCAAGTCCACTTTTGTTACCAATTAACACCAGGTGGGCCGTCGGCGTCGGCTCGTTCAGTAACTATACCACATAAAAAATAATAATAAAATAAGAACACTGTCTTTGGCTTATATGTTCAGTTAACCTTGTTTTGTACGGGATTCGCTATTTGTATGTATTTTTTATCAATCTCAAAGTAGAAGCAGATAACACCCTTATCACAGTGTCGCTTCATTCTGCAATGTTCAATTGATAGTGTGAGATGATTCAATTCACCTCTACATCCGCATATTTATGTTCAAGAGACAGACTGCGACAGACTAAAGGATATTCTTGCACTTAGAAACGATTATGATATTTGCTTGCATTTTTCTTTGTTTTACCTTGATTTTTCAGTCAATAGTCCTTTAATAGTGGGTGTTATGCTCGATGCTATTAAAGTTTGCGTCTTTGTTCGAAGTTGATATTAGTCACGCGTAGGCACGGCACGGCGTGTGTCGGACGGATGAGCTGTCGTATTTTGTTTTCCAGCAACGTATTTTGTATTTTATGATTTTCTTAATAGTAGTGATTATTATATAACGCGTGCTAAGTGAAATGGAAGTGTCAAGATACTAGATTTTTGTTTCGCAGATATGTGGAAAGTGTATTTTTTCTATAACTAACTACTGGGTAACCAGGCCTGCCTACGTAGCTTGGACTAGCCTAGATTCTTATGATTTTTTATCAGGTATATAGGTATCACTAAAGACCCACTACTGGTCCCAAAGAGTTGAACAATCTTTAAATGATGAAAGTCTGTTGTTGTTTTTATAGTAGTGCGTGTAAATAAAGAAACTGTATAACAAAACATTACAATTGGGAACCAATGCAGGCTATTCTTTATGTTGTTAAATTAAAATATTTTTTTATATAAACTGTATGAAATATAATAATGTTATATACTTACCATAGATGAAAACATAATACCATGTGTAATAATTCTCCCTGCATCGTTTTTATCGGTTCTTGTGGTCTTAGTACATTCCAAAATGTAATGTAAGGCCTCATCGTCTTCCTGAGTGAAACCCACGCTAGTTTCTGACACCTGTTCACACCTTTGTTTTTTGTTGCGTGTCAAAACCTACACTGTGACCACATTAATACAAATGTAAATCGGTTTTTTGGAGCAAGGTATGATATAGCCTACGAATGTAACGGGCCTGCAACCAAATAATATGTGGGCCGCACTGCCTATGTCGAACATTGAAGGCGATGCGTGACACAGCCGTAAATGCATGGAATGTCTGTGTCCAGGTTGGCCGGAGTGTATTCAGTGCACGAGCGCGCGGGCGGGCGGTGACTCCTCGACAGTCCGCCCGATGCCGTGGCCCTTGTCCGCTCGCTGAATACTAATGCCCACTATTGTGCTTACGGAGACAGATATTCGACGTTGCGGACTAACGAAAGTTTTGTAACGCCTTTGTTTCTTTGACTTTCGCGCGATCTACAAACTGGAACGTTCGTTTGACAGATGGCCTATGTGCCATTACCGTTTTAGGTTTTGACCTGCTCGACAGTTATGGATTACATGTTTAAGTACGCTGGGTAGAATACAGCTATCTCTAGACAAAAGTATAACCACATTATTTGTTTCGGTAGCACTGGAAATTGACATTCCATACTGAGCAGTTGTGTTAGATCAGCTAATCAGCGCTGAGTATTCTCAGCATATGCTGAGCCATCCCCTTTTTCAGCACAGGGCGCGTAGGGACTCATTTATTGTAATTTGTTTTTATAGTTTTGTCTTTTCTTGTACTGTTTGTTCCTATGTTTGTGCTGAAATAAATGTTTTGATCTATCTATCTGTCTAAATAATAGATGCAGTGGTGAAATGCCGTTAGAATAGTGTCTATAAATGAATATTCAATACCTGAGTGGATTGTAGAAATGTACGCGCGAGTTTCGCTGCGTTGCGTTGCGCCCGCGAGCGCCGCCGAAGCAGCGGCCGCTGCACGCTCCGCTGGTCGCCGCCCCCTGCGCGCACGCCTCACCCCCGCGGTCCCTTGCGAAAAAAAATATAATGCAATCGCCAGGGCGGCTGGCGTGGAACGCTCGACTACCGCTAGCAGCACGCAAGCAGTCTACATTCAAATGCGTCGGTACTCACACGCCGTCCATCACGATGGATTGCTTGCGCCGGGAAACTGATTTCTCTTGAGGCACTTGCGCATTGACGTGGAAAATGTGCGCAAGTGACCACAGTTACGTTTGACGCGTTCAAAGTTGCCATTGAATCTTGTCTATTCAGTGATGTGAACTACTAAGTTGTCGCTGCAAACTTGTCGTTTAGTGATACTAATCAGCGAACTCGTTTTGTTGACTCAGTGACATTGAATCAATGTGTTTACACTGCGATCATAAAATCGCACTGAAAGCCTCTTGTGTCCGCTTTATTGCGCTTGTCCTAGTTAATACCTTCGATAACAATAGACACTACAGTTTCGTCGATAATTTCGCCTTCGATCGACATTGAACCAAATTTTCTTTCACAGAGGCTTCATAATAGTTCGTTGTTCGTTGTCATACCTTTTTCGGTTAAACAATTGTTCTTCAAGTACGAATTTATTCTTCACGCGTCTCGATTGCGTCCGGTGACGGTGGCTTTCGAAGTGTCCATGTTTTCAAACAGTCTTTCCATCGCTACCAGTGGCCTGCATTGCTCGTTACTGGCCGGTAGTCGATAGGTAAATTGCGCGTTATCTTAACAGTGTTTAAATATGGACTATCGATTGTTTAATTACAATTATCAACGGGTTTGCAGATAAGGAGGAAGGTTATATTGAAAGAATGTCGATCGGTGTCAGTTTGCGAACAATTTCGGTGTGATGCGGTGATTTGTGTTAAAGAATTGTGTTTGTGCGTGTGACAGAAGTGTTTTGTACCATGTGGGGAGCTGCGGTGTCGAATCCGCCGCACTATCATTACGTGCAAGGACCCGGGATAACTATACCACAAAACGGTCCGAGCGGTCCCATACTTGCGGGGGCGAACACGAGGCATTTGAGACCTCAGTCCTCGTATTCTTTACCTCACGGCAGCAACGGCCCTGCGCGTTGGGGCTGGTCCGGCAGCCATGTGTCGTCGTTCGACCGGAGGCAGTTGAAAGTGCCTCCGCAGCCCGCTCGCCCTGCGCCCTTGAGGCCATCACACACAAGATACACAGGGAATAATGTAAGTGTAACATCGCATTACCAAACTAGCCTTCGTTTGCAAATTCGTACAGTAATGACCACTTTACACTTCCCGGCGTATTCAGCGATTTCATGTCCTGATGCAACGCGTGTGACGTGATACGATGGGCTGTTAGTATCGGTTGTGATTCGTTTCCTGATGTATATCCAATATCGCAATATTTGCTTGGTCAGTGCGTGCGTCATTCGATACGGCCGACTCTCTTTTCCTGTATGCAAACCATGCAATCCTGTGGTTCACATCTCAAATTACTAGTACCACAATTAGATTAAAATGCAAAACGTGTTCAGTTATCTTATCATAAATTATTTGACATTAAGTTCCCAATGAATGAAATCATCGCAATAAATTTTATTATCATTTGTATTTGTTCAAGTCATATAAACGCCATTTATGTTCGCCGAGCGCATACCGGTAGCCCTTATAAAGCGTATCGGTGTGAGACTGTTTCCTTAAGGGGTCGTAGTATCAAATGAATACCAGATATTCTCGTAACCGAGGTTGTTCTGTTTACGGTACTTGTACATTGACACTAAGGTGACTGTCCCTCCCTACGCGCCGTTGATTCATTGCTTGCGTTGCTACGCACGAAACATGGTAAGCAGCATCGAAAATAACAAAGTTAGAGATTTTTGCGAAGTATAATTGAATCATATAATATACTGACTGGCCTCACAGCTCCGTTGGTAGTAACGCTGCCTCTGCGCTGTAGGTTGTGGGTTCGATTCCCACCCAGGACAAACATTTATGTCACGAACATAGATGTTTGTTTTGTCTAGGTGTCTGTATTATATGTATTTACAAAAATAAAAGTATATAAGTATTGTATCAGTTGTCTAGTTCCCATAATACAAGCTATGGTTAGCTTACTTTGGAGGCTAGATGGCGCTGTGTGAAATGTCCACCATTATTTATTTATTTATACCTGAGCTTGAGTTAGGAAATAATCTAATTTCGAATATTATTTTATTGTTAGATGAATTAATCGGCATAACAATCAAACCAAATCTCGCATTCTTTTAAAAACATTACGTTACTGACGTAATAACTAAATTGGCCGACTTTATACACAAAATTGCTTTCCAAACGACGGATATGATCCATCATAAATCTCTCACTTTCTCTAACGAAGATTGTTTCCTTGAGAAAGATCAGGTTCTTTCAGAGCTGTGTTTGTGATTCATAATGAAAAAGGTCATGTCAGGACCTTTTTAATTATGAATCACAAGCCAGGAAAACTCTGGCTAAAGCGAGTCAGGTCAATCAAAAATCTATACAAATAAATAAAATTGGAGTGTCTGTTTGTAATATTAAAATAACCGCTTTTTACCAAGTGCATATGGATGTATACGCGGTACATATACCAAAACAACATTTTTTACAATTTCTGTCTCTCCGTTTGTTCTGGCTAATCTCTGAAATGGCTGGACCGATTTTGACGGGACTTTCACTGGCAGATAGCTGACGTAACAAGGAGTAACTTAGGCTACGTTTCCGAGGAGTAAAATAGGGATGCGTGATAAAACCGAATTCGGTTTTATCACGCACCCCTATTTTACTTTGCCTATTTGTTGCCCGCGATTTAGTCCGCGTGGAATTCCACCCCGACTTAGTATACTCATATATTTCAAACAGAATGTAAATACCAAATGACCGTGATTGATCGCGTATCGGAAGGGTGACGTTGGTAATTCGTTTTGCATGATAACAACCTTTTTAGCTTAGTTCTTTTTATTTTAATTAATTTATTTTATTAATATATATATATAAAAATTATATAATATAATATTAATTTTATTTTAATTATTTTAATTACTGATATTGTAATTTGTGCAAAGTTATAAATACCATAGTAAATCGCTCTCGAAATTAGTACGAAACTGATCGCAAGGACGTCTAGGATCGAGCAACGGGCGAGTCTGTTGATCCTGGATTTTCTTAAAGACACATCATCCATAAAACTATTCATTGCATTGATAACACCAACGCAAATTATCAACAAACACATTGAGCAGACTCTAATTGTCCGATATGTCAGCTGATCCTAAATGCTTCTAAACTGACCGCACCAACTCGCTATAAGACTGCGAAATTTGAAAAAAGCTCTGAGCCTTTTGAATATTCATTTAGATTTTAAACTAAAAGTTAAATTATTATTTTCTCACGGTCTTTAAAGACTTCATTTTCGCTTAAACTTGACACATAAATCTAATCTTTTAAAAGGTTTTCTTCCAGTGCTAAATACAAAAGTTTGATGAGTTTGGTGCCATTATTTTTATTTAATTATTTAAGGCGATTATGAGAAATTAGCAAGTAATTTATTAGTGTTATTATTAAAAAGATACTTAAAGTAGTACTTAAAGTTAGACACCACACTCACAATTTGTTTTCAGAATCGCTTATATTGCGAAGAACTCGATATAACACATCACATGGTTGGTGTATTTTGTAATAAAGTGTTCCCGCAGACTTTATCCTTTTTGATTTTTATCTGAATCTTTGGGTATACCTAAACTCCTAAATCTGAAATTTGGCTCGAATTTTTACAGACTCGTGAAAAATTGGCCATTCAAGTCGATAACCCTTTGTCTCGATTCAGGTATTATTACGGCTTGAAGTGCGCCTCAAAGAAGCTTCTTTCTTACACTTGACACATATTATCAAATTTCGATTCTAGGAGGTAGAATATTCACTTACATAAATTCAATTCACCAAAGGATGTATAAGGAGATGATTGAGAATCTTGAATCACTTCATCCCTATTCTCTGTAACAAACTAGCAGCACCTGAGGTTTTACTCGGGCCGTGATTACCGTCTCAATATGCAGGGTGCCCCCTCGTTGGCAGTCCGGTCACGTCCGCTTACATGCTTCATGCTGCTACCCGGATTATCCGTACCGCGGGCCCTCGACGCTCTACCTACAATAAACTACCCGCGCTTTTAATATAAACTAGATTCGCGGATTCGCCTTCATTTGCATTCACTTTGTGTATTGTTGAAGTCCTATTGTATTGTATATTAAAAAAAAACACTGTCGGTTAAAAAAAAACTTCAGTTATTAAACTTTTTATTTCGTTTTTTGTGGCACGTTATTGTGTATTTGAATTTTATAAACTATAGCAGCTTGTTGTATTCTTCTTTTTTTATTCTTTTAACATTATGTTCTCACTCGTATAAAATTACATTATTTTATGTATACAACCAAAAATATAATATTATGTTACTAAAAAAGTTCAAATCCCATGGACTGAATTAAAGAAAACAATGTATGCAAAATAAAAGTAGCAAACACTTGCAGCCACTTCGTGTTGCTACTTCAACATTCACTTGTTTCTGTAAAATGCTCACGCAGAAGTCGCTTGCACTGCATGTTGCACCTAAGCCTTGACTCCTGAATGGCAATGTCACACATGTAGCTAGAGGTTATATCAACTTCATAACTTAGTGCTTTACCCTGCCTACTCTCGTTGTAATAACTTAGGCATATAAATAACTTTCTTTATGATATCGCTAGTGCTGGCACCGTATGAAAGCAATAAAGGAACATTGGAGTTGCTTGAGATTAAGAGCCTTGGATGAATAATCGTTTGTTCAAGAGCCTTATTGGATCTATCATTTTATGTTACAAAGAAAACCTAAAGGGTAGACCAGAATTAAACGTTTTTGTTCCATGAGTTATGTGAAATTTATAAAAGTTACCAATAAAGACTAATTACATAGTTATTTTTTCTGCCGTAATTTACTCATTCTGGTACTGTTTTTCGGTTTGAGACCTGAAGTAATTGCTGTGAAAAGAAATACGAGTTGTACCTCTGTCTCTGTCTCATTTTGCTAGTCTATGGCTAAATCCTTGTAGCGTTTTGCCATTTTTAGATCGCATATTTATTTATAAATCTTTAAGTTTCTTTTTGTATTTAAATAATATTTCGTAATGCTTAAGTACTCATGCCCAAATATTATCATGTTTTTGCTAAGGCTTATCGAGAATTGCTCGCGTATTATCGAAAGATTTATCAAATTCTAATGATTAATGTAATTTTAGCTATCACAAAAGAATGCAGGTAGATATTTTCAGATAATTATTTAGTACATATAAAATATTTGCATGTTTTTTTATGTCCATGATGCGATGTATTGGTTAGATGTCTCGCCCTGAGTCATAGCTGTATAATCATTTTAGTCATTTAATGCAATATTATTACGCTTTCTCAAAATGTTTATTACAGAAAATTCAAAAAATATCTCAATTAATCCACTCGAGCGAGTACTTGAATATTTTACATCACGTTATGAATAATCAATCTTCGCTCCGAACATTCCATTTGCGTATAAATAAGCAACGCGCAGCAATACTTCACTTTTGCCATTATTTTCACCCTATATTTCCCCTTCCTACATAATTTCTCAAAGAAAATCAAGAATAAAAGCGCCAGTAAGTCTCTTACTTTCTTACGTCATAGAGAGTTTAATCTATACAAATAAATAAAACTGAAGTGTCTGTTTGTAATGTCAAATAGGTATACGGTAAACATAAACTAAAAAACTGTTTTAAATTTTTTGTCTATCTATCTAGACAGAGAACAATGAAGGGACTTCCTTACTTACTTACTTACTTCCTTTTACTGATGTTATAAGGATTAACTTAGGTTACTTCTAATAAGGATAATTCACATATGGATAAAAATGACTAAACCACATACTCATTTAGTTATAAACTGAATTCAACGCGTCCGAAGCAGCGGGCACAGCTTAATAAAGTTTGAATTAAATATTACGCCGCGTGTATTCAAATGATTTCTCTCTTGTTCACAGAAGGTCGACCCCGAGCTGATCTTCACGAAACAAGAGAAGATCGGCAAGGGCTCTTTCGGCGAGGTGTTCAAGGGCGTCGACAACAGAACACAGCAGGTGGTCGCTATCAAAATTATCGACTTGGAAGAGGCCGAAGATGAAATCGAAGACATACAACAGGAAATCATGGTGCTTTCCCAGTGTGACAGTCCATACGTCACAAAATATTATGGATCATACTTAAAGGTGAGTGCTTTTGGACTGGTTTCAGATGACGTTAAATTGAACCGTAATTATGACTGCTTGAAAGAAACCAGATGCCGATAAATGGAATTCTAATTATGACTGCTTCCTTGAAATTTGCTTCAACGCTGATTAATATCGAGCTACTTAATGAAGAAATAAAATAATCTTAGAAATAACTTATCATAACGTATACAATAATTCAAGAAACATATGAGATACTTCGCGACTAAAATTACATAGTGCTTCACGCCCCGGTGAACGGCATCAATCATTGTCTTTGGTGTGGCATTCTCGTCTTATCTCACGAAAGGCCTCTGTAAGAGACGAGGATCAAATGTAATGTACCCCGTTAGGTAGTTCCGCGGCGCCGTAAAATATTCGCTTCGGGTCAACGTGGCTATTTGGAGTTATTCTTACGAATCACCGCATCCTACGACTTACACCCCATTTATTTATTTCATTTGAGAGCGTGGTGGTCTAGTTGTACTGACCCCGAGTTTCAGTCCGGAGGTCGCCGTTTCAAATACTGACGTGCACCTATGAGTTTTTCGATTGAAAGGTTTTTTGATGTGAAACATCTATAGCCGCACGTAAAACAGATTTCTGGCTTGGCGACGCGTCGCCACGGCATGAGCGCTGATTGGTCCATTCAAGTTTACGACAAATCATAAACATTATTAGTGATGGGGTACTTAGTTTCTTACAAAATAATGTCGATGTTTCACATCTGCCAGGCGTCCCGTGACGGCTCACATTTTTTTTATTTTTTTTACATTTTTAAGAAATCTTACAGCTAGCTTAATGTATAGGTTAATAATTTAAAGGCTTAATGCTAATTAAAAGATTCCACCATTTATGTGCGCAATACCACGTTCTCCAAACGGTGAAGGAAAACATCGTGTAGAACCCGACATATCCGCAAACTAAAAATTCGAAGACATGTGTCAAGTGCCCGAAAGGAGCCTTTTTGAGGCGTACTTAAAATCCTTTCACCACACTGGTTCGAGAGAACCAATTACTCGAATAGAATAGACTCCATTTATGATGAAAAGTATTCTATGATTTTTGTTATACAGCCGGTAGTCGGAATCTCGTTATGTCACATCATAATCTGGAACTGTACAGCGTGACGTACGAATCGCAGCGCTTTATAAAGTTCACATTAAACATTGTTGTAGGTTACCCAGACGGAATATCAGAAAGTACCGTCGCGTTTCGCTGGCACAAAACACCGGCCTAGGATTACAGACAACAATTTTGCTAAATTGCCGTTGTCTCTTTTGTAATAACATCTTTTGTAATTGTAAGCCCGTGGTTTCAATCCTCGGGTCTAGGTAATGGGACATTGATAATGTCGTGACTGGACGGAATATGATTTCACTTTGTAATCATTGAATGAAATTTCACGTAACCCACAGCGTTTATTGAAATCTAGATGTTGTTTCTCACGTAGGCAGGACGTTTATAAATTAATGTAAATATATTTTTGTCAGAAATAGACGTGGTACATTCAACAGATCGCGTAAATAGTTTGCCTGGTTTTCGATGCAGTTAAAACGAAGCCCGTCCCGATGATTTCGGGGTCATAATGAGATCACGGCATAAATATTGGAACCGGTTATTTTTATTAGAATCTTGTTGCATTTCCATTGTATCACTTTAGCTTTTTCTCATAATGTGCAACGGGACAACTGGTTATACAAACGGGCGACATTCGCTTGCAAAAATATGGTCTTATTTTGAGAAAAATATCCTTTCGCAAAGAAGAAGGAAAGAAAAATTATTTATTTTGACATAGACGTAATATTATTTTTAACAATGGACACGTAAGATAATGAATATTTACAAAAACAAGCAATCACAAACAAAAATGAAACTTCCTACTTATCCCAAACTACCCAAATTTAGCTTTTACTGCGTCAAAAAAGAAAAAGTGCTATCGTCAAAGTGCATCATGAGCGCATATACAACAGTAACTTTCGATAATGATAACTAAACTAGCTATTTGCGTGTAAGTATCGATTAAAAATAGTAGTCATGAATCAGAGTTGCACGTAAACACGAAATGGTGTGCCCATTAATCATTTTGTGTACTCACTGCCATTCTTTTCAATCGGTGCGGTGACTAAGGAGCTCTTTCGTGTGTGTAAACGCGTTTCGAAACAATACTTGCCTGATTGGTCTAATAATAGAAAATTACAAACGAATCAATGAAGATGATACGAATTAACTATAAAACATTGGTGTCGTAAAATTTGAAAAATAATCGGAAGGAATACCGAAAAGAATGCATCTTATACAATTTTTAGGGGTCACACATTTTGACAATTGAATGCTGAATTAGTATCACAAATACACTATAAATTGCAGTTTAAACAATAAATTATAAATCAGTTTCGTCTTCGAACATAAGCAGTTTTTAAAACAGCTTTATTTCAAACAGACATCGTAGGTACTCCTAGTTCTGAAACTTTGCGCCAACCTAAATACTAAATACATACAAACTACAAAAGCAAGCGGGTTACCTGACGGTCTCACTGTAAAACCGAGCGAACACGCCAGCCCTTGTATAATTCCGGCATATTGCACCCGTAAAATAAACAATAACCCGATATGGCCGTTTGAAAGGGCTCATCCCGGGCCTACGGACCACGTCAAGCCGAATAGAATGGGTGGCTTCCAGCGCAGACAATAATGTCTGTTCGTTTATGATCGATATTTGCATTTTTATTGTTCCTCGTTCAGTGCCATTTCAGTAATGTTAATGCTGCAGACCAGGATTCATGCTCTGACTAAACGGGTTATCGTGTCGTGAATTCAACGGCCGATTAGGTGGCGAATTTAATCTTTGAGATGCATAGTTTGTAAATTCATGTATTATTTTTTATCCCAAAATTTATTATTCTTTCTGCATTTTAGGCGCAAATATAAGAATTAGTAATCTACGATATTGATTAAAATGAATGTTGATAATATGTATGTTGTTAAACTCCAAAACCGGATGATCGATCCCATGAATGTAGAAGGTTTTTTTGTTATCCATCTTACCTGTGACAACGTTTGCCGTGTTCTGCTAGTCTTATATAAATATCAGCTTAGAAACTAAAACACAACTACGCAAAATTGTGACCTGGCAATGTTATGCAGACGAAGGCTTTATATAGTTCCTGTTCCGACTTCTACTAGTCAAGATAATTATGAAGTTGTAATGAATGTGCGGTATCATTCACTCATTTGAATTTGTGGTTCTCCGAGGCGGAACGTTGTCTTACTAGTTTAACAGGTTGAAAAGCATAAATAGGTAGACGGGTATTGCTCACAGCCTCCACGTATACTCTACAATGATGTATTCAAGATACAAGAAGCACTTTATGACGACTGTTTTTATGTATTGATCCGTTAGCGCATATGATATTCACCATTCAACATTGGTCTTGTTTTACATGGCATAGAATATCACGAACAAACTGACATCCTACTAATATAAACGTGAAACTTTGTATGGATGTTTGTTACTCTTACACGCTAAAACGGCTTAATGGATTTGGATGAAATTTGTTATCAAGACTTATATCCTGGATTAACACATAGGCTACTTTGATCCCGGAAAAGTGCAGTGTTCCCGTGGGATTACTTATTCACCGCGGGTAACATCGCGGGGTGCAGCTCGTCTACTATATATTGTAAACTATTTAGAGATGCTGCGATCTATTAATGTGAGTTCCTAAGTGTGAGTTGTACCGGTAGTTATTGTTCTCTTGCAAGAGTTGCATTTCCCAGTTCGCTCATCGCGCCGAGTGCCTATTGCAATCTTGACACACTTTCAAACGTCGTTGTTATGCGTGCTTTGCATATACGCAATATTGTATTGCAAATACGATGCAATGTAAGCGAACCACCGACACACATTCTACAATTTCACATTATATTCAATCGCAACCGCAGATACCGCGTTTAAAGTATATTTCGTTATGATGAAACTTTTTCAAAACTTTTGGTTTTCGCTTTCATGATTTAATTTAGCATTTCAAAAAGACCGCAGCAAAGGTTGCGGAATTGTACGTATTGTGGCAATATTTAAACACGCGTGTCTGGCGTTTGAAATGTGTTGATGCTGGTTCTCTAGAATTATTAAATAGGGACGGAGAATACTTAGGTCATTTATTTATCTACAAAAATCAGTCCGTTAAATTCTCGTCTGCATTTTTAAAATTTTTTTTTTTTTAAACGAAACATCATTTACACCAATTAATACATAATTTATCCAGTAAAAGTTAAAGTAATCGCATTGAAATAAAATAATAACAGTATAGTTGTCTGACCTTAAAATAATTAAAATATGTTGGTACCAAACAATTTTACTCATGTTAGCATGAGTCTTACCAAGTTTATTTCCACATTTTACATATTATTTCAATTCAGATAATTCCCGCAAGTTTTAGTTTAGTGACACGCGAGCAAGTTGCGTGATGCGGACCTAGGCTACGGCAGACCACAAGTTGAATGTCATTGACCATGAATGCGACATAATGACTACAATATTATTCATTCAAGCTTAATACATTCTACTCTAGCAGACCAATAAATATCTTTAAAAAAAAAAAAAAAAATTGGTCGACAATTCACACAGCGCCATCTAGCCATTGAATTGAACCCACGACCCACAGCGCAGAAGGCAGAGTTACTACCAACTGAGCTGTGAGGCCTGTATTTTTATTTTATTTTTAATATACATTTAAACATTTATTGTTGTATTTCTTCAAGATGGTCGTCTTCTTGAACAGCCTCTCTTATATTTGTATTTATTATTCAGTATTATAAGCGGTATCGACGTATTTTTGGTTAGGTGCCTCATGAAAAACTATTTTTTTTCCACTTCTGCCTGCCTTAATTTTGTACTTTCACTGTCACTTAACTGTTTTCGGTTTTCCATTGTCAAAGGATACGAAATGTATATCTACTTCCGCTTACCAAAAGGATTTTTATCTTATTTTGTGGGGATAAGTAATTTACTTGAACGAAACTTAAAGTATGTAGACTGAAAAAATTATAGATTCATAATGTTTGTGGCGGTGTCAAGAAATATCAGCTTCGTTAATTTATATTAATATTATTTAATACCTATTAGGTAATTTACTGAATAACATAATTTTTACACACAACACCTATTTTACTAGATCTGGCGCGAACTTGTATGCTTTTTTGTTTTGAAATGACATTGCGTTTACATATACATAATAGAGTTAATGCGGGTATGTACATAATAGATGTAAATCTAGGTATATCTATTTATTCTGCATAGAAAGTGTGGTAATAACAGCCGGAGGCGCAGCGTGGCGTAATCATTTTTAGTGGTGTGCGGCAACTTTGTTTCATCTGCCTACATAACGCCTCATAGAATAACAATAAATCTCCATTAGTATTAATTACCGACATGAAAGTTGTTCCATTTGTCATTGCCTAACCTGGCCGATTTCCTAAGTGATTTTTATTGTAACGTTGTCGCAAGTATATAACCTTTATGGTTATCTTCCAACCCCTGAGCTACTCGTCCTATCGAAGGTTGGACGAGCGTCAAAGTGCAAATAATTGGTACGAACAAGTTCGCGAACCAGAGTAGATCGCGAAAGGTATACGAAGTTTTGCCCGAGTTAGAGCGAGAGAGAAAAGGATATATCGAGTTTGTATAGGTTCGTGAAGGTTTGCCCGAGTTCCGGGCGTTGGACGACCATCTAACTGCACCTTTATATTCCTTAGATAGATAGTTAACGATCAGATTCCCACGGATGTCGAGCATTTGAGTCATTTGGTTCCGTCCGATACTTTTCAACCAATTTCAACGCATTTCAAAAATGGCCTTAACGTTCAAAATATTTTGTATTCAATGAATGAATTGGTTGGCGCCGTGATAAATCCGGTTACTTTAAGGTCAAGCAAACAAGTTCGCTTGAGCTTGAGCAGTCAAACCAGCTGTATGTGCAGTGTTCGTCTGGGAAGTACTGCCACTGCCGATTTGTGTCGCCGAGCAGTACTGCGCTCGCATTGTTGTGTTCCGTATCGAAGGATGTGGGTGCCGCTGAAATTACAGGCAAATGATAGGTCATCTTCAAGTCTCGTAGTGACAAATGCAATGAGATGCACCTTGAGTTTTCTCGTGTTTAGTACGGGAGGGTCCAAGTTTTGTGTTATTATGGATAGTGGATATATTTTAACATCAGGTGATATGTTACGTCACTCAAAGAAAAAAGCTATTGGCAATTTTGTTGTTCGATGCAATCTAAAAGGATGTTGTCATGGATTTACGTACTGCTAGAAGCGACAACAAACATGTCCTTCGAAGCTCAATTGTAATATTTACCCATCGAAGTGATGGCCGATCTAAACGCTCATTTGTTCAGAACATTCGGACAAGCTGTGCTGCGAACGCTTCCACGACACTTGAAATGTTTTGGAGCGGGTAAAAATTGTGAATGCGGATGTTAGAACGGTCGAGGAGAGGTGAAGGACGCGGCGTGAGTCACCCGAACGTTGGCACACGGATAAAATGTTGAGATTCATTGTAATTCACTTCGAATACATGTAGTTTCCGTAATGGTTGTGTATTTATTTAAATAGTTAAAATGGTTTCAAATATTTGTTATGATTACGTGATAATGTTTTACTTTGCACTGTGTTATTTGTTTATGTACAAAAGTTATGGAAGGAGCAGTTGGCCCACCTGGTGTTATGTGGTAACCTCTGCCCATAGCAAATCAATACAACTTGGGTCCTCCCGTACTTAGATGTTAACAAGATCCAAATCGCACCGTATGGGCACGTAACTCTGAGACGTGAAGGTGGAATGTTCCAAGAGCCTGTAATTTCACCGGCAGTTTTCACTTGGCGGTAGAAATGGTTGCGGTGGTAGTACTTCCCGGCACGAATTAGGCACAAGTTCTACTGCCTGTAACCTGAAAAAACTTTATATCTCATCATTTTGAACGCATGTCGTTGTTATTTTGAGAAGAGGTCACAGTCGTTATAGTCTACGATGACTATAAAGTGCGTGGAAAGCCGTACGTATTAGAGTGCTGACCTCCACTTAAATAGCTTGGTCAAGGCAACATACTTATTGATGTCCCGCTTAGCAGTTCCATCACTGAACTATCCCCGAGCCCCGTCGCGCCGCGCCGCGCCGCTAAATAGCCAATTGTCTCGCCATTCGGCGTCCTTTCGGTTATTGCCACCGAAATTAGGTTTTTTTTTCTGTCTGGAATCTCATATCGCAAATCAACCAGCACAAAGGTTGACGACACTAAGAATTTAACTTGTAAAAGTAAAATCAGAGTCGCAGTGGGTTTTCGAAGGCTGCGACATGCGGTTATCTTGTTCTTATTTAGTCGTCCTTCAGTTTCACTGCAATGCGGGTAGGTGGCGGGCACGAAGGGGGGGGGGGGGGGGGGGTTGTGAACTTGGAAGGTCAAGCGAGTTGGCAAAAGTTTGGAATTTGCCTTATTGGGTGCTGTCTCAACTCGTTGACTCGATTTGAACTCGATTATTGAGTTAAAAGTTTAACCATTGTTGCTTATAATTTGTTTTTGCCAATTTTGTTAGGGGTTCTCCAGAATTTTAATCGTTTATTGATTTATTATAAATCTGTAAATTACTTTGATTGATATTTACAATTGCGTTTTCTTTGAAGAATAATTTATTCGTTGTACTGACGGATTGCAAAAAAGAATAAACTGTAGACTCTACAGTTTATTATTTTCTACAGTTTTTTTGAATTTATTTTTCCTTCAGTTCAATAAATCATCTTATTGGATGTTTTTGTTTTGACTAACAACTGGTATTTGTTTAACATAGAATTTGATTAATTCTATGTTAATTAATATTTAGATAGAGAATCGAAACGTTTCCCTTCTTCCTTTTGCAGGATGCCCAAAAATCTATGTTTGTTTTTTAAAGTAGTGGAATTAAGTGATCTTTCGTATTTATTATCATTTCGTAAAGCAAACTCTTGAAGTTACGTATTTGGAAATACCACCTATTATTTAGCGTTTCTCAAAGAAAGACACTAAAAATATCCAACTTGGTGTACCCAATATTCTCTATTCAGCTCATTTTACAGTCTGTTGCTTTTTCATAAAGCCTTGGGGCCTTCTAATACAAAAATACGAAGGCGAAATATCTATTGATATTAAACACAAAATAAGACAACTTTGAATTTTAGAAACGATTCATTCAGCCCAATGGTACAATTTTGAAGCAATTTAATCAAACAATAACACCCGACTTTTAACTAAATAATCGTGTTAAAATCTGGATAACAGCATCCACTTGAGATGATTTGTTGGACACTTTGTGTAAGGCAATCAATTTCATTAATGAAGCATTTATCAAACTTTTCCCGTCATCCGGCCCGTCCTCTATTTATTCCATTACAGTCATTATCATCTCCCGAGTTTTTATATTTTGGACGACTTCGCTTTTTACAAAATTATATTTTGAATAGTGCTTTATGATAAAGTACTACTTATGCCCTGTATTATATCGATGAAAGCTTTTGTGTACCGATGAAAGTCGTCTTAAGATATTATTTAACAATTAATGGTTTTTATTCCAGCCAGCCTTAGCCGGCATAATAATAGTCTTTAGTGATAGCTTCATTCATTATCATCTATACAAACAAATAAAATTAGATTGTCTGTTTGTAATATTAAATTAACCGCTTTTTACTAAGTGCATATGGATGTATACACGGTACATATTCCAAAACAACATGTTTTTAAATTTTTGTCTGTCTGTTTGTTCCGGCTAATCTCTGAAATGGCTGGACCGATTTTGACGGGGCTTTCACTGGCAGATAGCTGATGTAACAAGGAGTAACTGAGACTACTTTTCCGAGGGGTAAAATAGGGGTGCGTGATAAAAACGAATTCCACGCGAACGAAGTCGCGGGCAACAGCTAGTAAGTAAATATAATTTGTTCAGTCACATTAAGTTCACGTTAATTGAGTATCCAATAGATATTAAAAGCGGTGTGTTTATCATAAAACATAGTTATATCATTATTGTTATTGGCCACTCGAAACATGACCGTTACGACACCGGAATACATACATGATAAGCTCTCATACCATTCATGTGTACAGACCGTTACAGTTATAATCTTTATTGTTATACCCCCGGCGGGGTCCAATGTAATAATCCTCGTAAACCCTGAGTTCTGGATGGACTGACGCGATGAATGCTAACGACGCGGGATGGTCCGGTCCGGGGCTTTTAACATTAATGAGGTACAAACAACGATCGAGAGGGAAATAATTTATCAGTCTTTAGTTTTATTACGTTAGGCTTTTTTACATATATGTCTAGTAGCACAGCATTACATTCCAGCAATCTAACCATGCTGCTATAATTATCCTAAAGGATGCTTAAAGAAATATATAGATAAAGATCTGAACCGCTAGATGGTTCTTTACATATGTTTATATATAACCTTGGACATCACATAATTTTAATACTAAAATAATGTTGGTATCTTAATGATCACGTATAAACATAATCCAATTTAAATTTTCAACTGTGTTGAACTGAATTTGGAAATATTCAACAAATCTTGTTGATAATTCGTTCAACACTCTTTGTCACCATTAATCAGAATATTACTAATTAGTGTAAGCTGTGGTTACCTTGAGAGTTACTTTTACAATGATAATTATGTAAGAAATGTGTATCACTTACTGGAAACCCTTAATATATAAATTACAATTCTCAATGACTGGTACAACTCTCTCAGTCCAGCTATGAAATTAAAACGGTTTGTTGCAGAGAAATAGTTACGACTTAAAAGAGAAGAAAGACTATCAAATCAAACATTTAAACGTAATCACATTGTGTTCAGCATTCTGTTAGCGTTCAAGAATATCGCAGTGTCCAGAATACGTGCTGGCTGAAATTCTTTAACAGTTGTTCTGTACGTTCAAAACTCTACGTAATAAAACACTTGAGGAATTTCTGCCCATTGTGGAGAAATGCCTCCTGTATTTTTGCCGGTTACTCGTTTTGCAAGCAGCATTGCATTGCAACAGGTGAAATGGTTTTCTCTCAAGTTTATATTAAATTATAAATCAGAACATAACTGTCTAATGCTATAAAAGTGCTCGCGACAAATTCATAATAGTAATCATTGACTGGCCTCATAGCTCAGTGTGTAGTAACTCTGCCTTCCGCGCTGTAAGTCGTGTGTTCGATTCCCACCCATGACAAATATTTGTGTGACGAACATAGGTGTTGTTCTGTGTCTGGGTTTTGATATGTATTATATGTATGTATTTACAAAAAGTATTCTATCATCATAGTATTATATCAGTTGTTTGGTTGGTACCCATGATACAAGCTATTTATTTAGCTTACTTTGGGGCTAGATGGCGCCGTGTGAAATATGTCCACCAAAAAAAAAAATATTGTATCCTCATATAAATTAAAAAAAAAATGTTACGGGGTACACTAAAAAAACTACATTTTGTAACGGCCTGGAGCTTTCTGGATACAATGTAGGGTGTTCATTTCGCCTTGGTTTGTTCTTGTTGCAAAGTCCTTGATAATGTGACAGGATACTTTCTGAACACGTCGCGTCGATACTCAGGTGTAATTTGCTTATATTTTTATGTGACCGAGAACATCGCAGACTATTATACTGGTCATCATCATAATCATTTATTCAATAAGATTCCAAATGCCTCAGAAAAACGACTTTATCTGTCATAAAACCATTGAAATCTGCCTTTATAGGGATCTTAATGTGTAATCAACTGAAAATATCAATCTATTCAAATAACAAATATAAACTAATCACAAATACAATAAACACCTCAACAGAGTTACATTTTGTAATCAAATATTTAATTAATACTGTTAAAGCATTTCGCACCAAGCCATCGACTCAAGTTGGATTAAAATTTACTTAATGTCATTCAATTCTCCAGGATTATTATGATTTTTAATTGCTTTTGTGAAATTGTTACTTAAAGATACCTATGCCCGTCTAGAGAGTGGTCTAAAATATCTATCTAAATTATTTAGACTAAATAATTTGATTTTATATTTCAGTCGAAGTTACTCATAGTACTTGCTTGTTGAATTATCTTTTTATTTTGAAACACATTTGCATGAAGATAAATGTTAGTTAATATTAGTATTATAAGATCTGCTTTTGTAATTTTTACTCTAACTCTACACTTTTTCATTACAAATGTCTAAGTAGGTTGGTAGGTACTAAGGTAGGCGCGAAAGTCAAATTTGATTGTAAATTCAACCGCTTCATATCCTTTACATATAATACGAGTGTATACTACTAGGCAGCATAAATAAGTTCGGTGTATTACTTCCGAATGCTATCTTTGCAGAGAGATGCTGGAAAAGTACTGTATAAAGTAAAATCAACATATTCGCCACGTAATCCACATTGCCGTAAAGATTTGGCATTAATTCATAATGGTGTAATAACGGTTACTCAAGGTTGGTTCCGCAATATCCTTCCAGTAGAGCAGTAAACCCACAGTTTATATCATAGTGGAGAATCGACAGTAAATTGAGATGAGGCGTGGACGTCATGACATCGACAGATATATACAGCAGATTATCATGGTGTTACTACCGGATGGACGTAACTTGGTTTAAATACTAACTTTTTTGGAAACCGACGACATGTCCTAGAACTAAAAATTCGAAGACATGTGTTAAGTGCACGAAAGGAGCCTCTTTGAGGCGCACTTAAAATTCTTTCACCACACTGGTTCGAGAGCACTAGTGACTCGAATAGAATAGAACTTGGTTTAGTATCGCCCACAATCGCTACATTCGGGTTTCTTGAGAAGAAACCGAGCAGCCGTACCCCTGTAGTTTGTATTAACGAACCGAAGGCTTGTGCTAGTTAACGGACTACTATAAAGACCGTATAGAGTAGGTATATCCATCGGTAATAATTTTTATGCGAATATTTTTGAAGGTTGAGATGGCTCGCTGGCCTGATTGCCGGAAGAGCTAACCTGCGCCCATAACAAAAGCAAAACGTCTTAGTTATGGTAATACCCAAGTCGCATTATATTGCGGCCGTAATTTGGGACGAGAAGGTGGAATGTCCCAAGTGCCTGTAAATTCACCGCCAACCACATCTTTCAAAATGGAATACAGTAATGCGTATACGTTCCTGCTTGACGGAAGAAGTAGGTATATATATATATACATATATGCTGCCGTCCTTTAACTAGAAAGCTGTTTGATTTTTTAATAGGAAGCGATACGGTTCATCATTCTCTATCTTTCTGTCTAAGAATCGTTTGAAAATAACAATTAGTACCGGAGATATAAAAAAAATGTACGCCGTTAAGGATTTAAAAGGAATTCAAAAGAGTTCTCTGAAAATATCTCAAGAACAACAAATTTGGGCTAAACGGCCTTTTCGTTAAAGGACGGGCAGTATGTATAATATTACACACAGTCGCAAAAACACATCGTATTTTGAGTCTCACCGAACGCTTTTGTTCCACCCGTCGCGCTTTAGGTTGTAGCGGCAAGTTAAACGTCAAAAACACATTCCCATTTGAAATAGAGTAGCTGTTGCTGACATAGGAAATCGCTCTTTGTTTTCTCCCGGGATGCTGTTTTAATTGAATCTAATGGCATTTTATAATGGATTGTTTTGTTACCAACCGCTTTGTTGTATTCATCTGGGTTCCATTTATATCAGTTTAATTTATTTGTGATTAAAGCATCGGTGGTTTGAATTGAACACAAGCTACGCTTAGCTTACTTTGGGGCTAGATGGCGCTGTGTGAAATGTACACCAATATTAAACATTATATAATCGAGGTTTAGAAAAATAATATAAACACAGCGCCATCTAGCCCCAAACTAAGCATAGCTTGTATATGAAATCCAGATGAGTGATAGAATACATATATACTTTTTTTTTGTAAATACACACATATAAATACATATTAACACCCAGACACAGAACAAACATCAATGCTCTTCACATAAATGTTTGTCCTGGTGGGACTTGAACCCACGACCTACAGCTCAGAAGGCAGAGTTACTAACCAACTGAGCTGCGAGGTCAATCAATATGATAAGTAAATAGACTAACAATAGGTATATTGTGGGTTATGGCTTTGTTATTTTAATGATGTAAACATATCGACCGCATGACGTATGGCCTATGGGTTAAGCGGTTATTTATCGTGCTATACTAATTCAGTGATATCCCTAATTTGGACCGTCATGTCGGTTTTTAACAGCGTATGTGGATATCCATTTAATAGGTCATAGGGAAACTTGATCGGAAACCTTTGGTAATCTCGAAGCTCTCCATAAACCTGCGTACACGAGCACTGGCCAGCTAATCTTATTACAGGCGTAGCGCCCGCGCCGAGGCTTCCCTAATAAGTTAAACACGACGCCCGCCCGCGCTCTGTTATTCCGCCGACTGCCGCTGCCTAATTGAATATTATGCTCTAATGAAAATCAACAGGAGTAAAACGATTAAACTACGATTTGTTCAGGTTGCTTTGAGACTATTGTTTTGATTGCTGTGGTGTTTTTTCGTCGACGTAATCCGACTTCTGCCTAACGATTCGTTGATCCCGTAGGCGATCTCAGGTGACTGAGAACTTGTGACAGATTCGTGACCTTAAGAGATATGCTTCTAAAAATTATGTATGTTGTTTGTTGCTTTGACTCCGATCAATCTCGATAGTCGATCATCTGACGTCATGAGCTGAGCCATAGCCATGAAAATGCAACAGAGATTACCATATAACTGTAAATACCAATTATCTAGTTTAAATTGTGGTAGAGTTGATAGAGGTAGCTGCATAATGGACGTCTATGGGCGCACGTAGACGACAAAGGACTCGGTTTGATTATACCTACTTTAATGAGCTTTGTTTCGAAACTTCCAGCTGCATTTAACTGAGACTATCATAGAATTTGTATTTGCACAGAGACGGGACCCTCTTTGTCTTACAAGTAGTTAAGTTAATTATGTTAAAACTTGTAAAGATGTAATATCATATGCGGGACATCAGTGTGATGATGATGACTGATGATTTAGTCATTTTATTAGGATTTTAAGTTTTCGTATCCTGCTAGAGCTTAAAAAAAAACGAGATATTCCAAACGAATACGCTATCTTAGTCCTTTTTTGCTGAACACGGTAACTTTAGAAACGGACTCTTGCTCGCGGCGATTCAATTAATCCGAAGTTAGATTACATACGACCTTGTCTATTCGCCAGCGCAAATACCTTTTTTGCTCTGTACTCTCTAGTTCAATTAAATCTGTGGATCCAATTTGGTATCGGGGTCGCGGCGTGGTCATCGCTATTAATTGAACAAATTTCCAGTTCAACACTCGCAATTATCGTTATTATTTTTGTTGTTATACCGACTACAGTTACCTGCAGGTAGAACGGCAAGTCGGACGATTACACCGATCGAAACGTATACCTGTTTCGAAAGATGCGGGCGCGGGTTCGTTATCCTTTGCCGACCTTGCGGCTGATATAAATTCAGTTAAATTGGCCGCAGGAGCGTATGCGTCACTCGTCCGATGCGCTCGGTTTACCAACGAAAGCGTGATGTAATAAAGACCAGTGTCGATCTCTATATGTGGCTAATGCTTAGTTTTATCTGAGGGCATAACCGGATCGACACACGCAATGAAATGCCGCTTGCTACGTAACTCCACCTGTAACATATCGGTGCAAGTTTTTACTAACGCTGTTACGTATGCTCGCTTACTCTCTCGCTGATCTCCTTGTCTGTCTTTATCGGACTGTGTACAGATAATTCAAAATTATACAGGTGACTGTGTACTATTTTGTCGCTTAAATGATAGCCCAAGGCATCTGTAAACACGCCTTAAAGTTATGCCGTCCACCGCACATTCACCCTGTACTCCTCCGGGCCTGCATTTGTGTAACATCCGGTGTCACACGTCTGCGACACAAAGAGACGCCTTAAAATATCCCATTTTGCTTTCCTCCAACCGTCGGCGTCGGGCAGGTGATTGAAAGGCGACGGGTGTCTATCCCTTAAAGCTGAGATAAATTTCGTATTACCGGACATAGCTGACTGTCCGCTTCGAAAATTGAAATTCGCTTCACCATCTTCATTTTATTCGCTCTATTACAGATCTGTATTCGTATTATTGAGATAGCTCTCCTCGATCATATATTTCAAATGTCGTTAGGAAGCTTCAGGAAAAATGTTATACCAGTTTCCTTCACTATCGGGTATTAGATTAAATATTTTGCATTACCTTGATTCTAAAAATAAAGAAGGCACTATCTAGGTCGCTGCCGACGGGAGGCAATTAGGGCAGGCCAATAAAACACCGCCATCCTTGAAAACGGCTCGTTTCCCGTTGATGCACCAGACCCGTCCACTAAACCTCGCTAAAACATATTTCAGTGCTAATAATAAACCATGGTAACCGTGATCAATAATATCCAATCTGTAATTTAAATATTTATTCGATCCGTAAGAAACATATAAGCTTGAAAGTACAGCAATACGTTCGCAATAATGGAGTTAGTTATAGACTAATTAGACAAACCATTTTAACTTATTATTATCATGTGTACCTTCATGACTGGCCTCATAGCCCAGTTGGAAGTAACCCTGCCTTCTGCGCTGTAGGTCGTGGGTTCGATTCCCACCCAGACAAACATTTATGTGACGAATATAGTTGTTGTTCTGTGTCTGGGTGTTAATATGTATTATATGTATGTATTAACAAAAGAAAAGTATATAAGTATATATATCAGTTGTCTGGTTCCCATGATACAAGCTATGCTTAGCTTACTTTGGGGCTAGATGGCGCTGTGTGAAATGTCCACAAATATTTATTTATTATTTATTTATAGCCCAATACAGTAGTTTTAAACAAAACTCCAATGAAAAATGTCACTTTCGCATAGTTCCGGTCAAGGAACCGCTGTTGCCGACATTTGACGTCACAGTTAAGTGGCGTCGCCCCCGACGTGTCCGTACAAAGCCGCTCTCGCCGCTTTGTTCCGCCTCTTTGTTACAATTGACGGAGGCGAAGGGAAAAACTTCAACCTGCCATCCTCTCAGATGTTGCGAGTAATCTCACCGGCTTTTATTGGACCCCTCTTACCTTGCCGCTCCGGAATATGTTTATCGCGTGATTAATGGATTACTTGTGGTCGAAAATGAGCGGCAATTATTGTGTTACCCTTGAAATGCCCGGACCCTTTATCGATCGATCGTATCCCTGTCCTAAACACACAATAGGAAAAATATTTCAGGAATTCACTCGGGTTACTTTGCAAGTACTTGGAGACTAGACATAATATTTATTGACGAGTAGTGTAGCTTACAATTACACTAAAAGGCCTTTCCTCTCAGATATATGATGAGGCGTCAACTCGCGGAAACGATCCATTATGGTCCTGTCCCTCGTTCAAGTCTGGCCCGTGTATGGGGGTCCGAAGCTATTTGCGGTATATGATGATGTGATGATTAAGTACCTCTTTATGAGGGGGTCTCAAATTGCCGCTGAACGAAGCAACGTTCCCGGTCTATGTGGGGCAAACAGCCAATAAATCGTTCTAATGATGCCCTAAACAGGAAGTCCTCAAGGCGGTATAGGATTTATGCAATGGAAAAGGAATAGGTACATGTAAGCGAGTGTAGGGTAGTTTTGAAAATATGTTTAAAACTACTTCTAAATATTAGGAGAACACATTGGTAGTTGCAATTTTTTTGTAAGACCCGGGAATTTAACTTATATTCGATCATGAAATATCATCTCTAGCACATTATCCAGGCGGCATAACTGAATAGTAGTACAAAATAATTATAGAACAGATGCATTGCGCCATTTAGGATAATTATTCTCATTATCAACCAGCTGTTGGATACATCTAATTATAATCATGTTGCATCTGCAAATAATTATATTTTAATGCTATTGGTAAATTACTCTCCTTTAACGAATAGTGTAGTTAGGTTAGGTTAGAGTTTTATTTATACCTCAGATAAATATGAAGGTGTGTTCTTGAAACGGTTCAAGTGCCCTCAGCCACTGTCTTCACCGTCTTATCTATCGTTTTATTCTATCGTATGCTCTCATGATTTTCTTTTCTCATGTAACAATTTGCTTTTAGTACTTTCAGCAGTGACCTACTTTGCACATTATGAATCTTTCGAAAATAATATAAGAGAGCTAGAACACTTCAACTTGTTTAATGTTTTAGCGAAATAAACTTCCAGTGAAACTTCATCATATTTAATTAGATTACAAAATTTCCACGCATGTGTTCTTTGCAGCGAACAATCTGAAGACTGCCTCTTAACCAAAAAGTTTGTGTATTTCAGTCATCAAACGAGATATGATAAGCGGTTGTAAAATTCGTTAATATTTAACTATGTGCGCACTTCGAAAATTTGACGGAGTTGTCTGAACTTCGTCGGTAGTCTTACAGAGAAGATATGAAATTTTAATGATTTTGCATGAGTTATATGTGTTAAATTTGACGAAGGAAGTGAACTTACTCATAAAAGTTCAGCAAGTTTTAACGAGTGTGCGGATATGTTAATCTCTTTGATATCTTTTGGGGGGCCCTTCTTGCGGCGTCTGTAGATGATAACCCTTTGAATCCCTACACGTGTCCCCCGGGTGTTGCGAAAGGAGCAACCCAAAGTAGCAATAGAACTTTTGCCAAGTTCGCCCGGAGAAGTACTGCCACCACACCTGGTAATCTGCCGCCAAGCAGTGATGCACTCGTATTGCTGTGTTCCGGTGGAAGGGAGTGGGTGCCGGTGAAATTGCAGGCACATGAGACGTAACATCCCCGTCTCGGTGTCATGAACGCAACGCAATGCGACTTGTGTTCTCTCGTACTTTGGTGGACTCGAGTCGTATTGCTGTTGTCTATGGGCGGCGGTTACCACTTAACATCAGGTGGGCCGTCAGCTCGTTCTGTCACTAATATGACATAAATAAAAATCGCCATAGTCTTGATTCTAGGAGGAAAAATTTGCATATTCCTTGCTGGTCGTGCACACCCATAATTATGTTGCGATTAACTGGTGGGTAAAGCAATTATTTAGTGTCAACATTGTCGGAGTCAACGAACTGACGGCTGTCCGGTTGAGCGGTTCGGTCGCGATCTGATTGTCGCGCCAATAAACGATTTGCATGCGTTGGTGCCGATGCCGTTGCGTTTGCGCACCCGCCTGTCCTGTTAATTGATAATACGAAACTCACCGATTGTGATGTTTTTTTTTTTCATTAGCTCAATTTTTTAAAATAACAATTTTGAAACCACCTTTTCTAAGTATCAAATACTTGTATTATGTGGTTTCACTCTTCCTTACATGGTTAATTTAATTATTTGTGTCTTAATCTATAAATATTTTATTATACTAGCTGTTGCCCGCGACTTCGTCCGCGTGGAATTTGGTTTTATGACGCACCCCTATTTTACTCTCGGAAAAGTTGCCTACGTTACTCCTCGTTACATCAGCTATCTGCCAGTGAAAGTCCCGTCAAAATCGATCCAGGCATTTCAGAGATTAGCCGGAACAAACAGACCAACAGACAAAAATTTAAAAAAATGTTTTGGTATATGTACCGTGTATACATCCATATGCACTTAGTAAAATGCGGTTATTTTAATATTACAAACGGACACTTCAATTTTATTTATTTGTTTAGACAAGAAAAAAAAAAGCAAATTAAATTAACAAAATCAGCTTGTTCAATTGTGATGTTTACCACACATGTACGAAAACGCTGTACGTACGATTCCTTCGGTACGAAACCTTGCTTTCCTGCAAAATGGTGATTCCGCTTAAGATATTACCGCTATCAACGGTAACATGGGTTTGTACATATCCGGTCTTGTGGCGATATGTTAATAATTCAGTTTTTAATTCTCCTTTGTGTCGGCAAACTACGGGTATCTAACGGACGAATTTTCACTGCATTCAATTACCCGTCAGTCGCACGCAGGTTCCTTCAGTTTCAATGCTATCAATATAAATGATGTACTGTGCCTCGGCCGGCCGACCGTGCGATGGACCATTTAACGATCACACAATACAACCGTTTTCAGTAGTTGCATTGATTGACTGCCGGCGATTGTTTCGTTTGGTGAGCTCTCGTGTGTAATGGATATAATGTATTGATTACAACACAATATCGTTTTCTCTCGCGCTCTCTCCCATTAAGTCGATGGCAGCTGTGTTTTACTCGAGTTTGTTTTGAATGGTACTCATTTTATATAGTCGTTAAATATATAAATAAATAAATATTGGTGGACATTTCACACAGCGCCATCTAGCCCCAAAGTAAACTAAGCATAGCTTGTATCATGCGAACCAGACAACTGATATAATACTTATATGCTTATCTTTTGTTAATACATACATATAATACATATTAACACTCAGACTGAACAAACATCAATGTTACAAATGTCACATACATTTTTGTTCTGGTTGGGAATCGAACCCACGACCTACAGCGCAGAAGGCAAGGTTACTACCAACTGAGCTATGAAGCTAGTCATAGCTCAGTTGGTATATATTGTTATACGTTATACATATATTGTTCACTCTTTGCTTTTTTTTCTTGTAAGAATGTATGTAATGGTGTTATTAATTAATTCGAATAAGACCGCATGATACTTCGCAATAATTGAAATGTAATGTACATTCAACTGATTTGTTAGTTTGAAGGTCAACCCACACGTTTCATTTAGGCCTATTGTAGGCAAATTGATCGTAGTATGAGTTGAGTGGTGAAGTGATACATATTTACATTTAGCAGTCATTAATTGCCACTCAAATTAGTTTGGCATTGTTTTTGTTTATGTTTTATTTCAATTAGATGTATAATGTTGTAGGACAAACATATCACTTCGTTTTCTACTCAATTTATGTATTTAATCAATTTCCCATAATTTCGTCAGGATAAACGTTAAGGGAAAGCGCTATATTTACACCATTAAAATGATTATGGCCATTTTACCCGTGGCCAGGTACCCGATTAGGTGCGCAAATACGCTATAATTGAATCCCAGTTGCGTCAGAACGTTTTTTGCGGCCGCGTTAATTGTTGGGCCTTTGGTTTTCGGCTCAATTACATTCTGGTTTTGGGGCGAACGTAGTGATTACGAAACTGGACTCTATCTACCGTTTTCATAGCATCTTAGTTAACACCATCTGAATAGTTGCATTATTGACTGGCCTCACACAGCTCAGTTGGTAGTTACCCTGCCTTCTATGTTGTAGGTCGTGGGTTCGATTCCCACTCAGGACAACCATTTGTATGACGAATATAGGTATATTTTCTTTGTCTGGGTGTCAATATGTATTATATGTATGTATTTACAAGAAAAAATACATAAGCATCATATCAGTTGTCTGGTTCCCATGATATATGTGAATATGTAAAAATTCTGCACAAAGAGCTCTGAGAGTAAATTAATTACAAATGACACTATGAAATCTGTCATGTACCTTGATTATCAAAAAGAAATCGCCTACGCGTGTCTAAAAACCATAAATGCTTATTGCATTTAGTTTTGCCCGGAAAATAATGGTCTTTATTGATGTGAGAGTGTAATCGATATAAGTATCTGTGACGTGATAGGTATGCTACCCGCATCATTGTCAAACTTTGTATGGATGTTTTGGTTACTACTCACTTTTCTGTTTCAACCCTCAGATTAACATACAGATGGTGTTAGTTCGATCGGTAGCAAAATATCGAAAAAGTAAAAAAAAAAGTCTGTTACGGTGTTTAGACGAAACATTCGTACCTGTGGAATAACTTTATCCGCCTCTTTGACTGCCAAGTAGCCCGTTATCCAAGAAATTGTTCCATTGTACGACAGATTTTTTAACAAAATATATACTTAATAATTTGTTGTTATTTCGTAACTGTACATTTATTACAAAGTAACGTTATCCACAGATAAAAATGAATTGATTTAACATTCCATACATTGATATATATTTGTAAACCTTGTATATACCGCAATATCTCCCGATATTATGTGAAGACGTTGTCGAAGTAATTTTGTCCTAATACTAAAATACTATAAAAGACTAAATTAGAAAAATTACATTTAAGCTTACATTTGAAACTGAAAAATATATTTAAAAACACCTGCTTTCGGTAAATGGTAACTTAACCTGACTCCACGGTAGAGTAAAAAATTAATATCATAAATACTGTCGGTATTTATGATATTAATTTTTTTACTTAACTGTGGAACCACATCTTACTGGGTAAGGAAGTGGGCACTGAATCTGCTCCACAGTTAAATCTAACTTTTGCAGTAGTCATAGTTCCTTATTGTTTTATGTATAATTACGATCATTGTGTTTCGTTCCAAATAAACTAAATTTGTATTTGTATTTTCTTCACAGAATTTGAAATAATCTTTCTTTCTCTGACGTTGAGTTCGTTTCACCCCCCTGGAGTTATCTTTGCTTGAGTCGAAATAAGATCGCATTATTTCAAGCTATTCTTGAGATAAATTGCAATTGAAAAATAGACAACCAATTAAGAGAAAGATTAACAGTCAAACAACTTTATTCTTTAGTTGCTTATAAGATCTTTATCTGGAGATTGGAAAATCGACTGTAAGACAAGTTCTCCGCGGGCGGTCGCCGACTCATGTGCTCATCATCTGATTTTGCACCGTTGACGATGGGTAAGCATAATCATATACAATTTGAAATTGCTAGCTTGCACAAAATAGACAGAATTGTTTTTAAATGTGCCCCCGAGTCATGATGCTCTTTGGATAGTACTTTTCTTTAAAATCCTTCAATTTGCATTGAATTCAGAATAATAATAATAATAACAATAATGTTTATTTATTTGGAACAGTAACAATATACATTTGAACTAGTTAGAGACACGATGATGCTTGCAGGAGTATATTACTGTGTCGCTAGCATCAACCACCTCCGAATAAAGTTATACAAATACTCTTGATTATTGCACAACCCATATGCTATACTATATGCTTCTTACTTCAGTGCATAATAATTATTTAAATGCATTCGTCTCTCTCGAGATGCGATATTCCTATGTGCGTCCGTGTGTGGGCTCCGAACAATACCACTTTTCTATTCTGTAGGTACATCCACGGTATAACGGTTAGCATACCTGATGACTCGACCGATCGATGTAGGTGACGCATCACTCGCACGCCTGTCTATACTATCACTAAATGTTAATTATGTTTCCGACCTTATCGTTATCAGTGCCACTCTCGACTGAAAGTTAAGTGCCCCAATGATTTAATGTCAGTCCACACAATTGACGGGTCTCAATAGGCCTGTTTGATTTTGAGATGATTATGCTAGCTGCGCAGCTGATGGTTAGAATAAGGTTTTTACAACCTAACTATGCGCCTAACTATACTATAGCGCCTTGAGAGAGTTTGAGTTACTCCACTTAATTTAAAAGCAGTAGAACTCACGCCATGTTTGTACTGCCACCATGCCTATTTCTGCCGCCAAGCAGTAAATAAATAAACATGGCATAAATAAGCAGTAACTCATTCGCGTTACTGTGTTCCGGTTTGAAAGGTTGCCGGTGAAATTACAGGCACATAAGACGTTCCACCTACACGCTCAGAGTTACGGGCGCATACGATGCGACTTGGATCTTGTCGTAACTAGTAGGAAAGGACCTAAGTCGCATCGGTTGTTATGGGCCGAGGTTACCACTTAACACCAGGTGGGCTGTCGACTCGTTCCGTAACTGCATTACATAAAAAAAAAGACGTTTTTAAGTAACTTTACTCACAGCTGTAGAACTTCGGTAGCACCGGAACCCGCAGTTCCAATAATACCGCCCCATTTCCATTCAACCATATACATATTTTGTTAAAATAATCATTCATGCCACCAATAAGTAATGAACGAGGGCAAGGCTTTAATGGCTGGGAACCTTAAATACCTGCCGCTTTAATGGGTAACGAGGTCATTATATTTCCGATGTTTTATGCACATATGATCCTTTACATCTAAGATATACCTAAAGAAAAACCAAAATTATAATCAGGAACTGAGAAGGCGGAAACTTAAACAGTATTTACGAAACAATGAGGGAGATAAATGGGGTGTCCTAGAAGAATAGTTTATGGGGCCAAATTAGGACAAAAAACGGGGCCAACTTTGTAACCGTTTCCTCTTTTGTGGATGCAATACATTTTGGTGGGTCCTATTACGCAAACATAATGTAAAACCACTCTAGCTTCGTAAACGAAACGGTTTCATTAGTTCCTAACTATTTTATACATAGAAAATATAAAATTCTTAATTTATAGATAGTTTGTCGAATCTGTGAATGATTAGCATGTACCCGTAAGGTATTAGATACTAATAAATCATAGCCACAAGCTTAGGTTATTAGTAATTACGTCAGGAAAACTAAGTGCCATTATAAATCGCTTTGCGGTATTGTTCTTACGCTTGCAATCTTAAAATTATAAACTGATTTGAGGTGTTTAATCGATGTTAACAACATTTTGGGACAAATTCTTTAGAGCAAAACTCAATTGTAGTAAACAATGAAGAGCTGTGCTTACATCCCGTGACAGGGTCGCAGACTCCACAATTAATCATAATGACATGTCCACGCGCGTGCAAATCCATTATGTGCATTGCCCTCCGATAATAATCCACATCCTGAATATCTCCATTGCGAGCATCAGTACTGCCCCTTGTGACATTGACGTATTAAACGGAAAACCAACCGACTGTGAACCTCCAAGAGGGCCACAAAGTTATTGGGTCAAACTACATTTATATACCCGACTCTGTGCCAAATTGCTGACATTAAATAAAATCGATTTGCCACTGTTTGCGGCTGTTTATGTTGTTAATCACGTCAACATTTCCCTCCGATCGATAATGTTTCATTTGTTAAGAATACTTTGTTTATTTTTCGGACTCGACCTTGCTTTGCTTGTTTCATGTGTTTAGCTTCGCATAGGTTTGCCGGCGCGTGTCTGCCAATCTAGACGAATACTGTAACATTGTTGACAGTGATTCAGGCACTTATTCAATTCCTGCACATGTGTAACTCTGTGCGCTTTATTCGCACCTCTCCTGAAATATTTAATTTGATAAAAAAATTACGAATCATATTTCGTTTAGGACCAAACGAATTGTGTAATTTTTTTTTTATTGAGGCTGTTAAAACAGGTGGCAGCGGACATTAAATAAACTGAAACTGAAATATTGATATTCGAATACACGCTAATGGCCTAAAACGGAACGAAACGTAATTTATGAAAGTGTACGTAAAAATCTGATGGAACCGGGACAAATTTCACCGCTTCTTTGTGTAACACATCTGATTTATGAGTAGGAGTATGATAATAATTTCCGTGTTGAGGTAGGACACGTGTCGACCCTGCATTATACAGAAATGGGACGCCATTTACACTGGTGGTATTTATGGTGTCCGGAGTAATCGGATGGGTCAGGCGAGAGCCCATTCTGTAATATTTATTTTGCTGAATTTTCTTATATTGTTAATATAATACATAATATTACGGAATGAATGAAGTTGTATATGGTATTAGAACAACCTAGATTGGTAGTTTAATCCTAATGCTATTTATATGTGATAACATTAGATTTAGTATTAAATTAGGAATTGTAGAACAGAAGTCATGAAATACTAGATTAAAACAGCAATGAATTCCACCAAAAGGAAAGATTAATAGTGTCTTCTAACGAATCCATAGAGCACGCTGCAATTTCAGGATTATCAAGGAATATAACATTTCTCATTACTTTCGTCGGAGTTGTATAAGTTTTACTGCGGTTTATTTGTCTACCAACTTTGAACGGAAAAATATTAAAAGGTTCCAGGATTTTTAATATTTTTTGAACTTATTGCTTTCGAATGTCAAGAAACCGTACGCGGTAAAAGCTAAGGACGAGGCCGGGCTGAGCCACTGGCGTAAGAAATTTACGCCAGTGTGTTCAACTTCTGATTGGTTCGATTAACGTTCCCCGTGTCCAAAAAGTATTTCGAATCCATTTTATGATTATTGTTCAGAATTTGCAATAATTTTCTTATTCACAAAAATAAGCGACAGTAAATTCATTCAAGCGAAATGTTTTATGTGCATTATGTCATCGTAATAAACATAGTAGGTAGTCAAGAATCATGAATAAACAATTTATGATCCATAGACAAAACATTGCCAAGAATAACCTAAGCATGACGCAAGCAGGCTTTCGTGCCGAACTAACATTAAATCTGCCTCGTTTCGTTTCGGTGTTCCTGTTACGCCCTCCTAATTCGCAAACTTCAAATCTTAAAATCGTTTGGCCACGAACGCAAAAGTTCCATGCCAAGACAATGTTGTTTCAAATTATCTTTGTGATCTGAACGATTGAAATAATCTATAGCTGTTTACTTGTGTTGTTAGTCTGCATTTAGTACTCTCCAAACATGAAAAGAGCTAAAATTTTAGTTATTATGCTATGATAGCAGTATATTAAATAAATAAATAATAAATAAATAATGGTGGACACATTTCACACAGCGCCATTTAGCCCCTAAGTAAGCTAAGCATAGCTTGTATCATGGGAACCAACTGATATAATACTTATATACTTTTCTTTTTGTAAATACATACATATAATACATATTAACACCCAGACACAGAACAAACATCAATGTTACAAATGTTACAAATGTCACAAATGTCACATAAATGTTTGTCCTGAGTGGGGATCGAACCCACGACCTACAGCGCAGAAGGTAGGGTTACTAACCAACTGAGCTATGAGGCCAGTCATATTGTTTATTTTTAACATAAAATGTTTTTTGTTTCAGGTAATTTTGACTTCAGTAACGCGCATCGCCTTTGTGAAACATACTAGTGTTCAAGGTTGGCATTTATTATTTCACCTGAATAAATGTTGGATGTTTATTTAATCGCTTTTAATACTGTGATACAAATGCGTCATACTGTACAACATTTTATATCTGCTGGAATTATTTAACATATTTGACTATCTGATGAGTCAGTCATGAAGGATAAGCATTATCAGAAAACAAATATATTTTAATTCTTAACTTGCTCACATCGTTACAAAACTACGATTGATCCTACATGTTAGAGGTTCTAAAGGGCAACAATATTCCTCCCTTATAGAAAACTAGTTGTAAAATAGCAAGCCTGAACTGCAGTTCAATTCCCAAAATCTTAAACTTTGACTGGCCTCATAGCTCAGTTGGTAGTAACGCTGCCTTCTTCGCTGTAGGTCGTGGGTTCGTCTCCCACCTAGGACAAACATTTGTGTGATGAAATGTTTGTTCTGTGCCTGGGTGGTAATTATATGTATTTAATCACAAAATAAAAGTATACCAGTATTATATCAGTCGTATAGTTCCCATGAAACAAGCTATGCTTAGCTTACTTTGGGGCTAGATGGCGCTGTGTGAAATGTCCACCAATATTATTATTATTATTATCCAAATTCTGTTATCTGCACTATATTCTCTGCTATGTTCCACTCATTCAGTTCCCAAACTCGTTGGAACGGATTATAACATCAGAAATCATTCCCCGACCATCGAGCCTCAAAACGTCTGACAGAAGCGCCTGTATCTAGACTGGCCTCTGTTTACTCGGTTAGCGCTCGTCGCGTTTGTTCGCTCCGTTGCTTCGCCTGAAGTGCAGAGGGCATTCTTAAATTGTTTACGTCTCCGTACCTCGCTTCTCTCTCGATGGCGTTTCTTGCATAAACATAGTTAACGGAAAATGTCTTCTGTACAAATATATTAGTTTACTATCCATAGGGCACATTTAATATATTAGTGTATTTTCTATCATGACTGCGGTGGTATAGCAGGGTATAAATTTGATTTAAGTGGTGTTTTTTCGCCTTAAGTTTCTACTCAGTCTGTGGAAGAAAGAAAGTAAATACATTTATTTGTCCACACACAACACGGAGCACAAACATAAAAAAATCTTTTTTCATCATTGCGTTAATTCGTTATCTTATAAACATAGCTGTATAATAAAATAAGCCTAGTTCTCTGTTTTAAGTGCCAGTTCTACAACTCTTGCCCAATATTCTTTCCCATCTTATTTACCTTGTTATAACTCTCAAGATAAGATTTAATCTGAATCGTGAAAGGTCTCTCCCTTTTCTTCCCCGGTTATCGTATTAAATACATTCAACCTTTTGCTCAATCCGTGGCAGCGCAGCGCCGCGCCGACGCGACGGCATCAACGTTTGTAGTGAAAACGTAACGAGATTATGAACGAAATTTCACTCTTCGTACCTGCACACTCTAATTCAATTTTCATTATAAACGGTGGGTTTATTTCATTCACAAGAAATTAGAATAAAATTGGATTTACAATGGCGTGCGAGGGTAAATTAATTTGCAAGCTTTCCTTTTTCCATTAACTGTTTATATTTGTCTAAATAAACCACAGAGTTCATTAGACCTCACCTGCGTTTGAGTATATTGGCCGGTTGTCCTTTTGTACCCGACAATGTTTGTATCATTTTGACGAATATACTCGTTATTTCTCGCACATATTTATAGCCAAAGTGAAATTTGTTGAGACAATTGTGACGCGTCTCACATTTCAATTGGCTAGATGGCACTGTGTGAAATGTCCACCAATATTGTTATATATTATTATTATTATTTGCACGCGACATTCCTTGAATTATATGATTCGAAAACTTTACCCTCTTACCACCAGCTTATAACAATTTATGAACGCCCATGAATATTCATAAGGGCTCATGATAATTGTTTTCACAAGACACCATTTCCAAATGTAAGAATAACGAAGGTAGGTCGTACTTAGGTCTTCGTGGTAGCCATTGTTCGTCGAAAGCTAATCAGCACACATCAAATGCGTACGCGGCACAACACCGCGTTCCGTTATGTCACGAACACACGAGAGGCAACGGGATATGTTGCACACTGTACGTTGGTGACTTTCCAAACGTCTTTCATTGCCTTTTGACTTACAAATTACAAAAATAACAAGTTTTTCGTAACACATCAGCATATTTGTTTATTAATGTTACATACTCAACAAGACTGTTTAAATAAATTTAAAAATACTTAGTATAAGTACTCGCATCTAGAAATATGTCAAGCCGTTTTTAAGTTACACAGAAACAAATATGCATCGTAAGAATAGAAAAAGTAAAAATAGTCTCAATGTACGTGGTTTAGCTAGTCATGTCAATAATTCAGGCTGAGACTAATGTCACTAATTTGAAAATGATTATTTCTTATTAAATTAAATATTTTTGTTCACAAATCTGTGTTCAGATTTATCTTGTACAAACATAATATAGTGTTTTATTAACCGCTGTTCAATAAAACCGTTACTCTTAAAAGTTTATGTTAATGCACAATACAAGTTATTGAATTCAAGTTTAGAACAAACCGTTGTCTTTTAAATGTTCTTGCAATGTACCTCAACTTAACCTTACGAACCCGTGAGAAATGTGAAAGAAGTAACAGAACTTAAATAAAAACGTTAATGTAATTTATATAATTGATATTTCTATATGTATTTTTAATTTATTTATCACTACTGCTTTAGAACATAACAAATGTTTTTTTTTTCAAAGTATTCTTGTAGCAAAAATATGTAGATCATGCCAATGGGGAGGCCACGCTTTTTAAAACAGAATTAGTAATAAAGCAATAAATTACTTATTATAATATTAATAATTGAATCGTGCAAGATAGTTTTATGAAATGTTAGAGGCGAAATATTTTAAGTAACTTTAAGCGACAAACAATTTTATGCCAATTTTTCATATCATTCTGTGACGTTCATAATTTGTAATCGATGGTAACCCATTGTATGTGATGATTGTTACACGCTCATCGTCAGTTCATCATACACAATAGAATGAAAATTAAACAAAAAAGACGAACAGAAAAACCTTGCCTCTTTGGTCAGTCATTATATATAAAGATTTTATTTACAAAGTAAACAGCTTCAGGTCTCGTATTGATGAAGTCCTCATAAGTTTAGAACTAGGTGAATGTTGTAGTAAAAGAAAATACACCTTACCTTCGACCCACCAATAGCAATAAGGAGTATAATACCGCAGTTTTACAATGTTATATTGCGTCGGAATGGGTTAAAGTGGCAATCCAATTGTTCTGTATTGGACCGTTCCAAGATATTATTCAAATTCTCATTCGAAGTGCGAGTGTTCAGACCCTTGGTTCGCGTTGCGTCGGTGGTGCCGAATTCGAGTCGATCCGGGGCCACCAACTTAAGTTTACTACGTGAATGCTACTGCTGTAATGGACCGGTTTTTCTTAATATATGCTTATTCCATTTTGTTATTCAATCAATTATGTGACGGTAAACTAGTTTAACACAAACAGTTTCAAAGTCAACTCAGTATGATGGCTGTTTCGCAATCTTATTCGTTTCTGTTGAATAAATTTTAATATCAAAATTGAGTTCGTAACATGGATGTTTTGTGCCTGACTTCTACGTAGATTTCAGTTCTAATCAAATTGTAAATAGACGCTTGTTTAATTTGACACAAAAACAAATGGATACGCTAAGAAAATCAAGATAATTTAATATACCCGCAGGTCTGTGCCGAGACTTATCCTTTTGAACGAGACGCAGAAAAGTTAATTTGTTTTCATTATTAATACACAATATCAAAATGAAGACATAACTTATGTAAATAGCATTAATTTGTAGAGCATTGCAACATTATAAAATGTCAGGTTTCGTCATGTAAGTAGCTATTAATCGGTGCAGTGTGTAGTAAAACGACAACCAACGCCACTCTCAATAAGGTAATGCTGTACGCATAATACGCGTGGGAGTTGTTCCATTGTGTTCTGTGATACGTTCTCGGCGTAAACGATACGCTGATGAGTCGCAAATGTTGTCCCTGGACGGAGAAAGCTCGTTCCATAAATAATCTTGGCGAACATTGAAATTGCACGCGCATGAGACGTAACATCCCCGTCTCGGGGTGATCGACGCAACACAATGCCACTTGAGTCATCTCATACTCTGGTGGGGAGAGCTTGAGTCGTATTGTTGTTGTCCATAG
The DNA here is from genome assembly GCA_947359385.1 of Chesias legatella. Lineage (NCBI taxonomy): Eukaryota > Metazoa > Arthropoda > Insecta > Lepidoptera > Geometridae > Chesias > Chesias legatella. The sequence goes on along the minus strand of OX375778.1, from coordinate 3,369,336 downwards.
GTGGTGGTTACCACTTAACATCAGCTGGGCCGTCAGCTCGTCCTATCACCTAAAGCACATAAAAAAAAACCGTAAGATGCTGGATGAGATGATAGTGTAATATAATTTATAAAGGTTAAAAATGTAATTGTAATGTTTTTTTTATCATGGCAGTGATATTTTTTTTGGATGTAAGCAGATAGGATATGTTGGTCCGTTTATTTGAATTCAGGATTAATTAATTAATGAGCGAAATAAATAATTATCTACCGCCGAGCGATTCTCCGTAATGCTTAACCGTGACCAAAGAAGCAGATAATTAATTATTATAGGGTACTCCGAATCCGGTGATAATAATCGTATCCCGATCCGGTCCATTATTACACGAGCGTAAATAATGACGAGTCTTGACTAACAATATAGACTACTACTGCTGACTGTGAGTATCTCTCTCGAAACCAATGTGGTGAAAGGATTGTGTGCCTCAAAGAGCCTCCTCCATTTCGTGGACTAAATAATATCTATACAAATAAATAAAATTTGAGCGTCTGTTTGTAATATTAAAATAACCGCTTTTTACTTAGTGCATATGGATGTGTACACGGCACATATACCAAAACATCATTTTTAAAATTTTTGTCTGTCTGTTTGGTTCCGGCTAATCTCTGAAATGGCTGGACCGATTTTGACGGGACTTTCACTGGCAGATAGCTGATGTGACAAGGAGTAACTTGGGCTACTTTTCCGAGGGGTAAAATAGGGGTGCGTGATAAAACCGAATTCCAAGCGGACGAAGTCGCGGCCAACAGCTAGTTAGAAATAAGAAAACTGGCATGATACAACCAAATCTGTTAAAACATTTCCTAATCTATTGTTCTCGCAAAGGACACGGTGAATCAAACGGTTCCACTTCTCTACTCTGGGATAGTGAATGAAACAGGCTTTGTAATAGTAAAAGTATGTTGGCCGGCCCGGCCGGTTGCGTTGTTGGTCAAGGACCATTGGCTTTGTTCTCGTTGGAACACGATCTCTTTGTCATTCGAATGCGGCTTCTACCGGCGCGGCGCTTGTTTGTTATTTGTACCTTGAAACTCGTATCATGGGAATAATCTGTTGGTTCTGTCGCCTCCGCCCCGGGGAATATCGAAGGTTTCATTAGTATTCCTTTTAGCGTAGTAATAAGATATATTTATTTGTAGGATACAAATTTACATTTCACTGCTGGTAAACCACTCGCGTATTATTGGGTCGACCTTTTGATCGTACGTGGCGGGCGGTTATAATCGGTTTAGTTAGTAAGCCGACCTATTCAACAGTATTATTATATCTTCGAGCATGAACGAATATATCCACTGTACTTATCAAAATAGTAAATTTTTCGACTTTATATATAATTTTCATTCCAAAGTAAATGTAAATAAAGTAAAAGTACGTATTGTATTCTTTGATCTCTTCAAAATTATGTTGCACTTAGTTCTCCCTAGAATTTGCTATTAATCTTCCAGTCAAAATAAACATTCAAAGTTCCGATTGCAAAAAGTCAACGGGTCTTTTATGGGAAATTGTATACACTTTTATAATAAACTTCCTGAACAGGCAACGAAGTTTTCGACCTAAAAAAATCAAGTGATATATAAAGAAGGGTCTGGTAAGTAAAGCTTATTACACTGTAAATGATTATATAAATGATAAATCCTCATGGTCTGATGTCGCTTTGCTCAACGACACACAAAACATCTAGTAATATCTTATTTCAGTATTTTATGTAGTCATAAATGTAACATAGATTTAAGTACTCAGATTGTTAAAAGGATCGTGCTCGCGAAAAAAAAGGAAGCCCTCTTTTAGGGGTTTCTTGCTGCTTTCTCCATGGAGGGTCGGGTAGGGTTTGAACAGGCGTCAAACTTAGCGATAAGTACACGTGACCTTATTTTTTGAATATTATTGACGTTTCCAAGCCATTTCTTTATGAATTCTCCGGAAATAAAGTTTTTGACTTTGACTTTAGTCAACAGAAACCACTTCAAGTTTGAAGTTAATAAAATATCACGACCCCGGTGTGTCCAATGAAAGCGTGTTGTAACTTGCACGTGCACCACAGATTTGAGAGCGTTGTGTCCCCCTGTGACTAACCGCCGCCGCGCCGCGCCGCGCCGGCCGCCACCCGGCCCTTTTCATTGCACGGTCGTCTACGGAAATCCATTACCGAGATAGTCTGAGCGGACGCCGCATCCCATTGTCTTACCGTCACCGCAGACCGTGCCAAATTCTACACCGAAACTAATCGCTCCTACAGAATGTACTCACACTCAGTTGGATGTGCCGAGAAGGCATTCTACGTCAAAAGCCCGTTTGGACATAGTTTAATTAAAGGGTTACTTAAGCAAATTACTACGGGATTGTTGAACTTAGTACCGTCAACCAAAAAGGAACTAGAGTAGGCTCACGCCCTAGAATTTAAGGCGTACGTAAAGCGCACTGTATAATTCACACATGTTTTTTGATTCCTGAATTTTAAACTGTCTTTCTCATTTTCAAACAAATTTTGTTACAGACTACTCTACAGCAAATGTTAGTTTATTTTCGTTTGTGTACTCTACCAAAGTACTTTTGTTCTGCATAGTTGAGCTTCCCATCGAAATTCTAACACGAACAACTTCGTAATTATCCTTGCGGAGTGCGGGACTCGAATGAGATTACTGTAACATTTGCATTCCGTCAATATCGAAACCCTTGGGAGTTGGGGAGTGCAGCGCTCCGTTACAACACGATTAGTGCTGCGCGGCTGTTCCTTCGGGGAATTGTTTGGGATTTACCAACTGTCTTATATCAAACTGATTGCGACCGAGTTTTGTGGAATTTCCCGTAGCCATTCTCAATTGTACGTCACAGTGTGAAGATTCTTAATCATCACAACGTATAAAGGCTGCGTTATATATACCATGTTAGGAACTCCATACCTTTATCCTAGTATGAAGTGGATAACGTTACTCCGTTATAAATTACTAGAGATAATTTACTATACTTCTCAGCGATAAATTAGCAACGCAGGATGCAATGATTATGATCATCCAAATGTCACGGGATCACAGGAGCGGATGATTACGTTTACATCTGGCATCCTGTTGACATGTAGTTCAGTTTTATGTAACATAAATCTGGCAATGTAGCCCTGGAACAGTTTAGATTCTAATCTATTCGAGTCACTGGTTCTCTCGAACCTGTGTGGTGAAAGGATTTTAAGTGCGCCTCAAAGAGGCTCCTTTTATGCACTTGACACATGTCTTCGAATTTTTAGTTCTAGGACATGTCGGTTTCCTTACGATGTTTTCCTTCACCGTTTTGAGAACGTGGTATTGCGCACATAAATCAATCAAGCGAAAAACTCATATGTGCACGTCGGGATTTGAACCAGCGACATCCGGATTGAAACTCGGGGTCAGTATCACTAGGCCACTACGCTCTCATAGTTTAGATGAAACCACCTTTATGTTTTTTCATTAGAAGAAAGTGTATCAGCTACCATCTCCGTCCTTTATCATTTCGTTAAACGAGGGCAATAAAGTAAAACCCGATTCGACGACGTTCCATTCCGGTGTAATAAGAGAATATTGCAAAAATATCGTTGACTAAACGGAAACGTGGCCAGCCTCGGGCGATGCGCACGCGCCTTCCAAGGGTTTTAACGTCTCGATAAATTGGGAGTTGTTATTACTGAACCCATAAAACGAGAGTTATCGTCGAGGGTGGGTTTCGCTTTACCTAATAAAAAATTTGATTCTGCGCGTAATTTTGCTTTGACTTCATGGGCTGTTTTACACGAGGCTCGGGAACGGTTTGAATTAGATTAATGGTGATAGGTATACATTATCGGTTTAATGCTGATGTAAAGTCTTTACGTCAGTGTAAACGCCTAATGCGTGTCATGTGAAAAAGTAACGATGTTTGGTTTGGTTAATATAATTCAAAGTTAAAACGGGATTTTTATTAACTACTCATATCAGTTGCTTTTGACATTCAGTTGTCTGAAGTTATTTGATTGATACAGTAATTATAATTAAAATAAACGTACGAACGGTTTAGGATTTGGAATGCGGAATATTAAATTTAAAATGTCAAAGCAACCTACAACGTTTGGTGAAGACAGGTAAGATAAGTCTAATTAATATGAACTTTTTGTATACGAACAAATTGTTTAATGTCACACAATTTGTGTTCAAGTTTGTTATGAACAAATATCTCAGTAATTTGTTTAAGTTAAACGCTAGTGCTGTTGTATAAAGAAAACTTAATCGAAATGAAAATGCTTTGTCGGGTATAAAAGTCCTCGTAAAAGCATCAGACACATTAATTTAAGTTTTAATGGAGTCCCGCCACGGGAATTATGGCTACTCTTATTCCAGTTGTTTATGAAGAAAAATAAAACTTTATTTGCATTTCCAACATATAAAGCCCTACGCTTTATCTGAGTTCCAGACAACGGTAAGAAGTGTTTGCGTCACTGGTAAGTCGCGTCGTTTATCCAAATCCACAATTTTATTTGAGTTGCTTTGTCGTCAAACCAAATGGAAGGGAGGATGGGAGAAGCGAGTGGGTGCCGGTGAAATTGCAGGGGCATGAGACGTAACATCCCCGTCTCGAGGTGATGGACGCAACGCAATTCGACTTGAGTCATCTGGTACTATGGAGAGGACTTGAGTCGTATTGCTGTTGTATATGGGCGGCGGTTACCACTTAACATCAGGTGGGCCGTCAGCTTGTTCCGTGACTACAATTACATTAAAAAAAAACTCGTTGAAATCAAACCATATAGGCAGACTTTATAATACTCACGTGATGTTTTCAAAGCGATATGTTTTAGTGCTTTGGAATATCACCTTAGCCGTGTTACAACACGGGACGCAGCACGCAGTCTTCAAGGGGGATTTTATGGTGTGGTGGTACTGAAAGTTTTATAGCCGGTGGAACGCCAGCCGAATGAGGGTCCTTGCAACGTTACAGCCAAACCATTCCCGACACCCGCCACTTTATATTACCTGTCCGTTTCCTTTCTGGAAATGGAACGCGATTTCCACAAACAGATATCTATTTCGGGGAACGTGCAACAAAACAATCCCGCAGGTTCTATTTACGGTGACATCAAATGTTTCATACCGAAGCTGACGTCCTATGAATAAGTTGTCTCGATTTATTTATTTCATAAAAAGATATACGTGTGTACAGAGAGGCTCTCCGGGGCGGTGCTTAGATAGAGATAGATCGCCGTTGAAATGTTTGCTAGACAATGCAGCGGCCTATCTTAACAGCTCTATCTCTCGGCAGGAGAACCTTTGCTGCGAACTCTTAATCATTTCGTAACTCGGCGCTAAGTAATGTGGAAACATTTTATTCGCTCTCGGGAGACGGAACTCTGGCTATTTTGTTCTGAGTACTTATCATCTGGAAAGTTTGGCGGTACGTTAGCCCCGCTTCTGGGATAATTCTCTGTAATGTTGGGGATTACTTTCGTCTCCGGGACCCGTCTCATTCTAATGACAAATGGGAAGATGTCGACTCGAGTTACTTTTACCCAGACGTGAAGTAACTTTTTGGTCATGCTGGAACTTTTGAAAAGTTGAGCTGGTATAGAAATGTGTCTTACGTTTATCATAATTTTAATTTTGGTAGTTCTATATGTATAAAGTTTTTTGCTTGAATAATTATTATATCACATGATTTTTCAACGAAAACCTAGCACGGAACTCATTTAAATTGTGTAAAGGTCCCATAACAAATGCTACAATTAACCCGCTTCATTGACGTCACCCTGAACATTTCCGAGAATCCTTTGTAATGAACAAACTTCCCCGAATCTGTCCCATATCAAATCGGTAATAAAATCCTTAAACGCGTTTCTATCCCTCTTCGTACGGGAATTCTTTATCACTGATAAAGGGCGGAGTGGGAGTTTTATTTCGCCTAATGCTGCCTTTGGGTGATTGCGGGCTTCGGACCACTCGTATTTGTCTCACAAGGCTTATCTTTACTATTTTCGCTCATCCTTGGATTACTCCTACTGATACGGGAGCATTTCTCCGCTCATGTTCTCAAAATTGATTCTCCGACGCCCGGGCACTGCCGCTGTGTAAATTGAAGTGCATCGAATTAATTCTGACGTTGATTGAAAAGTTACCCGCGAACTTCAAGATGGAAATTCGTAATGAAAATAGTTCAAGTTTGTAAAATTTGCATATGACGGATCACTAGAATATTGATTAGCTTTCTTACACGAAAATAAACATGCATGACAGTTTTTGAAAACCTTTTTCCCTGTTAAGTACGGAAAATGATGAACGAAAATTTGTAACTATTTTTAACTGGAAAAAAATTAAAAACATCCCAATATTTAGGTTGAAAAACAATTTAAACCTTGCAGCCGATTACTTTATAGCATTTAACGGTGTATTTTGTAAAACTTCATGAAGATACCGCGTGAGCTTAGCGCGTCTGTGTGAATTATTTCAATCACGGAAATTGATATGTGGTGATGAACTACTATCCCCACTTTTTTTCATGTGATTGTAGGCAACCAAGCAGATGGCCCACCTGATGTTAAGTGGTTACCGTCGCCTATTGACATTTGCATCCTCGGGGGTGCCAATGCGTTGCCTACCCTGTAGGTACCTCTTCAAATTTCTTATTTATTTAGCGGTTATATTGACGAAGTATGTAAAAAGCTTTATAACTAAAATTTGTATTATAACTAAAATTGGTTACATAACACATGTTTACAAGCAGTTGAGGAATCCAATCGTCCGGGAAATGAGGCGGGTGGTTGTCGGAGGCGTTGCCATGACAACGCGAGTCTTGAATTAGTTAAACGATAGATGAACTCCCGCCCTTGCTTGCCAGTTGCCACCGACCCCATTGTTGCCCTCTGCGCCTTCGTCAGCCTCTATTCCACTTCAATTTTCTTGATGGGAAGATTCTGTATCTGGGCGTTTGAAAGGTTTATTGAATGATCCTGTTTCAGTGTTTCAATTGAAGATTTAAAACATAGATATGTCTTCAAAAAACCAGGTTCATAAAATCTGTTGAAACAATGTCAAACGAATGTCATTCATTACAAAAATGTTGTGTGGTATTCAGTCATCTCCATAAATGTAAGAAACAACTATTAGATCATAATGATGAGACATGTAACGTGTTACGTTTGGTACAAAGTTGACCGAGCCCGTACGATGGACAAATATTTAGTCTCCGCCACATGAGAGCCTAAACAAACAATGAGGCACACAGAACCAAAAATTATTACCGAGGACCGGCGCTGGCGGTCGAATTGATTTCTCGGTCTCGGTTTTCTTGTATAGGCGTATGATTACGTTTACTTTACATCAGGTGAGATTGCGGTCAAATGCTTGCCTATCCCTAATAACAAAAAAACTTTCGATAATTTGTATAGAATCAATCAAAAAATAGTTTTATTAAATGAATAAAACTATTCTTATTAATATACTTAAATAACCAAATCGCTTTTACCATCATCTTACTAATATATTTTGAGGAAAATATAACTGCACTAAATAAGAAAATAATTCTCTGTTAGAGTTCTGAACTGAATACGAATGGCATTTACGAATACGACACAGAAACATGATACTTTAGAAATAACACTATAAATTATCCAAAACTTTTCCTACTTTAAGAAAAGCTCCGGCATTGATCTTCCGTAAAGTTCCTTAAACTTTGCACGTACTTAGTGCATGCTTTCCATTCGAACCAGACTGTAAACTAGCAGAGTCCAGTGTTAATATTCATGCTTTTTTTTACATATTTCATGCTATGACATGTAGATGAAAAGTATTTAACCGCCTGAACGCATGCCTACTCATCTTTCTAATGAAGCAGTGCGAGTGAAATTTTAATGAATTAACCAGTTTAAACACGGGGTTAACTTTCATCGTAATTAAAACGCTTATTGCCCGATCATGTTTAATTATCCAAATTATATGTAAAACTGCCTTGTGTGATGCTATTATTCGACCTCTTTAGGATTACTGTCTGAGTCTTGTTTTGACACTAATTATCTACCTATGTCGCGCCACAGAGGTCTATGACACATGCCATCGGGTATCTATGGTAACGAATACTTAAACGATGCCTGCACACAAACTATCCTTTGAAAAAGCTTATATGAAAAGAGCCTTCAGAGGTTTTATACACAGTTAGGAAAAACTTTTAGTAAAACTATTTGAGATTATGCAAAAGTGCAACTTACTTTTTGTTTTTTACTACTTAAATTGTTCCTTTTGACTATCAGTTGATGCCAAGTAGCTATGTAAACGATGGCGGCGCCATACAAATGATGATATTTATTGATGCTGCATCAATAAATGCATATTAGGCCACTTTACAAGCTTTTATCATCGACTCGGTTTCAAATTTGAGTGGATAATATTGATATAGTATATAATAGTGGATAATATCTAATACCTTCTTTTATCATTCCGTATGTTTGCCAAACGAAATAACCTATTACTTATCTTTCGAAGCGAAATCATAGTATGATACAATCATAAGTCATAGTTCTCGGAATGCAATATATGTATGTTATTATTGTTGGCACGATGGGCTTTCGTTTGAAATAATATTATTCCATACTGAAAGGGGACGCTCGAATGTGCGGCCGAAGCATAATAACTCCAAATGGAATTGTTCATTTCCAGACTTGCTGTTCATATACCATTATGTTTTTTTTTATGTGTACTTGCCGTTACAAGCGGCGATATGTCGTTGTTCTGTTACGCTACTGAATTCGTAAAGCCTTATATGACAGTCCATTCGACGATATATATAATTTTAACAAGAATTTAATTTTGTTACGATACTGAAAGTAGTAGAACAATGATATTTTCTTACATAGATACTTGCGAAGACAAGACTTGCTGAGTTCGACGCGTACTGCGGCAGGCATGATCAAACAAAATCCACAGAGCCACATCAGTTAAATTTAATTTTAAATAGAAATAAAATCTGAAATAAAAGATTCTTGAAGGGTCAAACTTTTTGTTATGAACTCCAAATGATTAGATATACCGAACCGATTCAGGGCCACTTCATATGCGATGTATTTTTTTTCTTACCTTACCTTGACCTTACTGAAAAAAAAAACCTGTGCGGGATCTAGACTTGTGGCAGTGTTATCAACTTTGGCGAGTGTCCACGACAAAACTTATTTCAAACTTATTTCAATAGAAAAACGACCTAGCAAAAACATAACATAAACGAACTTTTGAAAAGGGTCTCTATATTTGGTTCTGAATTTTGTCCCGTCCCTTATTTACTATGGAAATATACTGATTGAATGAATTTTCCCGGCGCACATTTTGTGTGTAATATATATTTTACCGAAAAAATATTCGCAGCAACTGAAATTCCGTTCGTTGGTTTACTTTCTTTGACGTCACATAGAGGAAGAAATTTGTAGACAATGATGCAAAAAATCTCGATGGAGACTCGTTTGCTGTGAAATAATAACCTTTTTTTCACAAACATGATATTCTCTAACGTTTAATAAAATACGTATTATTCAAGAATACTTTGTGTATCTCGGTGACAGCGAAGATCACTTTCTGCTATTATATAAGATTCCTTTCAAATATTACCTTTATAAAAGAAGTAATAAATCTCCGCCTACTTTGATTCAATTTACTTCATTTATTTTGAATTTATTTCTTGTTTATTTTATTACATCAGGCTTGTTTAACTTGTAAATGGATTTTATTATACATTTTGTTGGACATTATTACATCAGTTATATTTCAGCCAGTAGAACTTGTGACAAGTTTGGCCGGGGAAGTACGTCCACCACACCGCAAAGCAGTGACGCAAACGCATTTCTGTATTCTAGTCTGAAATGTGTGACTGCCATGTGTGAAATAGACACATGAGATATTACCTCTTCCCGTCTCAGAGTTAAGGGCGCAGTACAATACCCATACCTAAGAAAGGGAGGACCCCCCAGACCTATTGTTTTTGTTGTAAAGTTACTGCTTAATATCAGACTTGCCATCTAGCTCGTCAGGCAACTTATTCACATAAAAATAAATATTTAAACAATCAAATAACTGAATTCTTCAACTGAGCGGATACTAGTTAAAGAGACCAGAACTGGGACGTAGTAGGACGTAGCCTGCCGGCCAGCGTCAACACACAGCCAAACAGAATACCTACTCAATAACTTCAAATAACAGGACCACTGAAGGCGCCGAAACAAAAGCGATGTGGACTTCTGAAATGCGCAGTTAGACCCATATACGGTTGCTGATGGAGCGTGAATGGTACGGAACCCCGCTTCACTGCGTCCATTGTCGCTTCCGCGTGCTGCGCCGCGGTGCACGCTGCACATGAGTTATCACCGTATTGTTCCTGTTATGAGACAATATATCGATGTTGCCATTGCTCGCCTTAAATACTTCTAACGCAAGACTCACTTTGCTTTGCTCTATGTTTTTGTGAATACTTGCCAATGAAATTGATGTCAGAAGTAACTCGAGGCAGTTCATATCTGTTACATAAAATTTGACGTTGCCCTCGAATATAGTTGTATATGTGAACGAGTCTATAAATCAATGCGATAAAACTCTACTTCAAGTTTTACAACAGATTTTATTAGATCAGTAGCAATTGATTGAAACAGCGGTGCAGAGTTGGTCCGAGGCAGTACATGATACCTATTTCTGCTGCCAAGCGTTATTTGCAGTGTTATGTTCCAATTCCAAGGGTGTGTTGATATTACAAGTACGTGGGTGTAATGATATACGCCTTGGGCCTTCCCACATGTAAGTAAACGGAGGAAAGACCATCATTAGATTCAATAAGACTTCTCTTAATATGTGATAACAAAATCCAAGAAAATACTAGCAGGCGATGGTGAAACAACTGAGGAGCTATAAATAATTATATATGCGTTTTACAAATTTAACAAGCTTACGTCATAGCAGCGCTGCAATCTTGAACGACGTAGATTATTATTAGTGGGCCTAGGAATCCTATATACCTATTTAAAACTCGTTCTTAATCCTAAAAGATATTTTACTGATCTCTATATATACCATATCGCTGTAGATTGCATTACCGCGGGGACATAGCCACGAAAGTAGTGAGCTCAACGCAGCTTCTTTCCTGCCATCAGCTCAACTATGCTTAGATAAATAAATCTAAACCAGAAAATATTAACAAAAGAATTAAACCTGCTTAGTATGTAGGTAGGTGTTACCATCCATTATTATTATCATCAGATTTCTAATTTAGATAAGTTATAGGAATTTCCCTTTAATCAGCGAACGTCATACTTATCAATTTTAACAACTTAGCAAAGTATCCTTACTCTTGTTGTGTAACTTTACCAATAAATTATGACCATCATTTTCCACGGTGAAGTTGGTGCGAAAACATAAGAATTGCCTATTCACCTTTCGCGTTTTCATTCGTTATGTTCGCAACGAAATGTCTTTACCATTTGTGTTCGCGAAGTTATTGGCGACAAAGAACTTCACAATTAATGGGAGTAATTTATTCGGCAAACGTGTGATCTCGCGTTTTTTTCTTATTACCTATTTCACTTTACTAATAATTTGTTCGTTTAACGCGTACAGCAAGAAACTTACGTTTATAATAAGTTATTTATTAGTCAGATTTCTCTTTCACCTATACAAAATACGTTACCTATACAACCTTAACGCTCAATATTTCCATTTTTCTATAATGAATGATGCCTAGTTAAATAGTGTGATTTCGAACAATAATGTAGGTGGATACCGAATAATTTAGTTTTATTCCTTTATTACACTTGTACGAATTGGAATCTTCCTTTATTTGTATCTAATAATCGTTTGCAATTGATATCATATTTGATTTTTAAGAATGCAACCCATCCCACCGTCTGTCTGCCTTTCGTTGGACAAAGGAATTCAAAAAAGAGACAGTTAATGAAAATCGTTATATTTGACGACAATAAATAATAAAACTTGAGTAAATAATTTTTAGAACTTATTTTTTTTATTTATTTATTAAGAAAACCAACTTACAACAAATAAAACTTAAAATGAATACTTGCTCGCTCTGCGTGCCAGGCATATGTTCTTTTATAATGTAAAATTAAATGTTTTCATTTATTTCGTTTCAGGGAACAAAACTATGGATTATAATGGAATATCTCGGGGGCGGTTCCGCCCTCGACCTGATGAAGGCGGGCAGTTTCGAGGAGATGCATATAGCGGTGATACTCCGGGAGGTGCTCCGAGGACTCGACTACCTGCACTCGGAAAGGAAACTACACAGGGACATAAAGGCGGCTAATGTGCTGCTCAGTGAAATGGGTGACGTCAAATTAGCTGATTTCGGTAAGCAGATAATTACCTACTTAAAATCAATTAACTGATCCTCTTCAACCACTAGTTTCCGAAAGACTGATGATACATACATGCATAGAATCACGCCTTTATCTGCGAAGGGGTAGGCAGAGCCAGATTGGGCCACTTTTCACCTAATCGCGGAAACGTAGACGTAACAAGGCGTGAGCTCGCCGCCGCCGTTGTTTTCACACGAATAACTCTGCTAACGCTTTCTTCCAGTAATTCATTCGTCCCGACAGCCTGGGAAAATATTATACTAACGAAACCCCAAAAAAAATCTAGAACTGATGAAACCTAAAAAAAAAATACGATTTAAATGCTGATTTGTTTACGTTACGTTTCTTAGCTGATATATCATATGATCTTTTGGAACCTTAAAACTCTTTTTTCAATAGAATCGTTTTCTGCATGATGGATGAGCGAAATAAAGAGAATTGTTTCTGTAAATTTGGCACCAATACACTCGTTCTTAGTAATACTTTATTAAATACAACAATGTGACACAAACTTTTACATGTTACTAATCTCACACTGAAAACATTACGGAATGTATGTTAAATGTCTGACGAGAGAGTTTAGAACCGATAAATCATTGAATCGTTGCGTTTTTCATCGAATGCTTTATGATGCCATCACTATAAAACGTGGTGCAAAAATCCATAGCATTTAGAGTTTCTCTCTAGTGTATCGTGTAGTAAAGTTTTTATCGTATTTTTATTGATGTACAAGCAGATATACTGATGTCGAATAGAATCGTAACGGATGGCCGGCGCTCCTTGGCGATGTAAAGCGAGCCGTGCGTGAAGATCGAGCACGAAATTATTTACTGTTACAGCCTTATCGCGGACGCTGATCTATATATCGATCTTTTTACATGAACGACTCTCGTATCGAGACAATCCAAGATTGTCGAGAGACTGTAGAAGACACATAGTCTGTGTAGAAACGAAGCATGACATCATCGGTTCTGCAGCGGCCCGCGAACGAGACAGACGAGATAAAGTACAATTTGTTTGGTTATATATCAGTGTTGAATTTACATCTCCTAAGAGCCATTAGCCAAAGATGAGAAACTTTGGTGCAACTGGAAATTTGGTACAACGTGGAAATATTATTCAAAAAAAATGTATGATTGCATTTACTTTCATCGAGATAAATCCTGTGACGTATTGCCTGTATTAGAAGAGCCATGTTTAGACCTTTGAAGAGACAGACTTTCTGATGTTACAACTTTTTTATGCTAAGGAACGAGCAGTAATCGCCGGAAACCACACATTTCAATCCGGACTGCAGCTTTTATGCATATGCTTCGCTGCTTGGCGGCAGAAATAGGTGTGGTGGCAGCATTTTCCCAGACTAACTTGGCACAAGTCCCACTACACGAATCTCAGGGAATCTTGAACAAATAAATTCCTAAATCACATAATGCGGCACCGTTCTTTCAATTTATTGGAATCGATATAACGTATACGGGCGACCACTAGCCCTCCCGAGGGATTTTCATTCTTTCCGTCTGATACATTAGAAGCAGACGAGAAAATAGAAAGGCTACCGGATGAAATATGTATGATTCGGTCACAGTTGAATAAAATGGGTGTATTTTTCTGAAGGCCCGAGCGTACGGTACATATATGAAGACATCGAGTCGACACCGGCTGAGCCGCACAGATATAAGACGTTGCATTAAGTCCGCATTACAGCCACTGGGAGTTTGGCGTTCGGCCAATATTTGAACATTTGCGAGGCGGCTTTTGTTCCGGTCAAAGCAATCGCCGAACGCCCTTTAGCGTCAGGCCAACACTGTAAAATGTTACAGGCGCTTTTTTCAAACACTTATGTTTTGTTTTATGTAAATATTTTGACACGCATTTCAGTATTTATAGCGACAGGTAGCTTTAGTTTCAGGATTTATAATCCGGCTGGACGGCTTGTGTGAGTCACGATCTAGGTCAGTCGAATGTCAACCGTGCTAAAAGCCTAGCGTTGAACTTTATGTAACGCCTTTGAGCAGTCAGTGCTTAACTAAAGATTCTTTACCAAATTTTTTATTTATGTATTTTTTTTTCTTTTTTCTATCATGGAAGCAAGGTGGTGGAGGATAAAGCTTGCATCAGAATATACCTACACACCTTGTAAAAAGACGCGACTGCTATTATAAACGCATTTTATGTTAAACTGACGATCTGTGCTCTAGTAGAATTGTGTGCCATGTTTAGTGCACGTATTGTTATTGATACTTACCGTCAATTTATAATTTCTTTCTTTCTTTTTTGCAATTTTCAACGAGATTTTTGCCATTTGCACAGTTAACATTTGCATAAAAAAATATTTACTTAACTATAATTATTATTTCAGTGTTAATGAATAGTAAGACATATATAACAATTAATCAATATTGCATGCTTTAGTCGCTGAATATGGCTGCACCTGATTTAGCATAATTATACCATCTTACGCAATAAATCAATTTGAATTCACTGGACATGGTAAATAACATTACGAAACCCTCAATGCTCGATTCCTAATAACCTTCTGTATGTTACTCGGTTATAATGTGTCAAATATGTTTTATATATATTTAATTATTTACAAAAAAATAAGTATTCTATCAGTTGTCTGGTTCCCATAGTATGCTTAGTTTGGGGCTAGGTGGCGCTGTGTGCATTGTTCACCAATATTATTATAAAATTCTCCTTTTAGTTGACCCATTAACTCTGGGATATCTCACTTTAACAACAGTTTATTCGTACATTGTACGATATGATTTCGCCATATATTTTCCTCAAAACATTTTCCTTGCTGTATTTATGATAAGTGTGCTGCTGAAATGATAAATAAATATTATATCGCTACTGTACGCATGAATAAACAATACCTATACGCGATTTATTAATTGATTGTTGTAATATCTTCAATCGTATCAGTCATTATTCTCGAATAGCCATTCTGCCGTCCTTTAACTAAATGGCCATTAAGCCCAAATTGTTGTCTTTGAGATATGTTCAGAGAACTCTAATGAATCTAAATTACACTTTCTTCCAGTAATTCATTCCTTAACGTCCGGCAGCCAGGACAATTACTATACCAACGAAATTACTAACAAGTCCAACGTTAATGAGGAATTATACTTTTTTTCGCCAAAATTAATACTCTACAATCTATATCTGCGACGCGGGCAGTTTAAAAAGAATTTAAGATAATATTTTGGCTAATAGACATAAAGTGAACATTCAAACAGGTTTATTCAAACAAATAAATCGGAAACCACCCAAGTCTTCGTTTAACCTAAGCGGATAGATTAAAGATTAATTCTGAAATAATTAAATTATTCCCAAAGGTTACCTTCAAGTTCAACTTTGCTTTGGTATTTCCAATAACAAGTTATGACATTAAAATTTGAAACCACTAATTGAGAAGTTAGGCAAGCATCATTAAGTTTAGTAATTTACTTGCAACTTTTAGAGCAATATTATTTTCACTTCGTCTTGCTTACCTTGCTTTACGATTTATACGCTGATTTTTAATATATTGTTCTTAAATGCAGAGATATGAGTGATGCCCCGTTCCTGTCCTTATGAATGCTCTAGATCTGAGAACTAGCTTTATGCGGTAGAACTACTTTTAGTAGCAGTAGAATTTATACCACTTTGGCCGGGGAAGTACTGCCACCGTACCCATTTCTGCCGCCAAGCAGTAATGCATCCGCGTTACTGTGTTTCGGTTTAAATGGTCTAGTAGCCGGTGAAATTTCATGCACATGAGACATTCACAGCTTGCTGTTAATGTCTCATGTGCATGAAATTTCTCATGATGAGCTTCACATCTCAGTCACGGGGCGCATACGATGCGTCTTGTTCTTGTCTCTACGTAGTCTACCTAAGTCGGATTGTTTGTTATGTGGAAAGGTTACCACTTAACACCATGTGGGCAATCAGCTTATTAAACTTAAAAAAATGCTAATATATATATGTTCCTGTTAACAAATAATTTAATTATAGGTTTAGTTTCGACGATTCTGTAAACCAAATGGTTGATATTGGTGGTGATTATTTTGAAAAGTTTGAACTCTTTTGCGAAAGTGACAGCTACTGTTAAACCATTTTATAACGCAATTTCTCTCAGGGATTAAATTACACCGTACATACGATTTCTGCCGCCGAGCTGTTTTATGGGTCCGGTGAAATTAGCGACTCGTTTGATAAGACACGTTCCAACTTCATATCTGACGCGATGCAATGCTGTGTTAGTCCGCACTTACTTTCCGTTACCTAATAAAACTTAGGTAATGTAATTAATTATTCTTTCTTCAGAAGAATTAATAAAAGAAGCAATCTCTTCCTTTCTGGAACAGATTGTTCATTGCAATAAGGCCGCCCATTGTTATTTCTCATTTAGTGTACACATTTTTTTTTATAACTACTAATTTGGATTGTGGTTTTACAATAAAGATATATTGTATTGTACTGGCAAAACACCAGCGTAGTCATTTAAATTCAACTTATAACGTTACCATTTTTCCATACATTAATGCTCAAATATTTCCTGGAAATTTCAGGTGTCGCGGGCCAACTGACTAACACGACGAGCAAGCGGAACACATTCGTGGGTACCCCGTTCTGGATGGCCCCCGAGGTGATCAAGCAGTCGTGCTACGACAGCAAAGCGGACATATGGTCGCTCGGCATCACCGCCATAGAGCTAGCCAAGGGGGAACCCCCCAACTCGGAGCTGCATCCGATGAGGGTGCTGTTCCTCATACCCAAGAACAACCCCCCGCAACTGACGGGCAGCTACTCGAAGCCGTTCAAAGAGTTCGTCGAGGCGTGCTTGAACAAGGACCCTGAAAATGTAAGTGATGATTCGTTCCTAGCACAAACCTCTGTGGTTTTTAGTAGCTAATAGCCATACTTTTCTTTTTGGTAATTTATATTGGTAAATGAAAAAAAAACGGTTTTCGTATTCCTGCATCTCGATTCCATTACATGATATCCGGACTTCTTTCGCTTCTCCTTTTTTTTGTCGCTAAATACAGCTTATACGTGAGAAATCGTTTTCATTTCACTGTGATGACCAAGAATATAATTATTTATCTTTGTATGTGTTATTAAATAGAGGTAAATAAAAAAAGTTTATAAGTTGGGTGTTGGAAGTAATCTGCGAAACTAATAATAATATTGGTGGACATTTCACACAGCGCCATCTAGCCTCGAAGTAAGCTACGCATAGCTTGTATCATTAGAAGAACCAGACAAGTGTTATAATGCTTATATACTTTTTTGTAAATAGATATATATTAACACAGAACAAATATCTATGATCGACACACAAATGTTTGTCCTGGGTGGGAACGGAACGCACGAAGGCAGGACGACGCGCAGAAAGCAGGGTTATTACCAACTAGCTATGAAGCCAGTCAACTACTGATGCGAGAAACTAGTGATTCGATTGTGAAAATACCTATATAATTAGTATTATGACATATTACATATATTAGTGTTCTATAAATAAAGACCCACAACTGTGATTAAAATAAATTATCTACTTAGCAATAATTTTAATAATAAATTTTCAGAGACCAACGGCAAAGGAATTATTAAAGTTTCAATTCATCAGAAAGGCGAAGAAGAATTCGTATCTAATGGACCTCATAGACAGGTATAAGAAATGGAAGGCGCAGAGGAGTGAGGAGAGTGAGACAGAATCAGAGAATTCAGATTCGTAAGTATACACTGAAATGATATAGTATAGATACAGATAATTAATTCTAAATCTATATAATCTGTTTAAGATCTAAACTCAGCTGTGATGCCAATATCGCATGTGCCTGCGAAAGCGTCATTTTAAAAATACATTTCTAGAAGGCTTCCAAGCCTTGTCCAATGTCCACATTAGATTCATGCTTTGATGAATGCTCTTGAGATAATAGGAAGTTAAGATTGGAGTCAGACAAAGTCGTCAAAACCTGCTGTTTAACAAGAAATTCATATTGATTGTCTTTGTGATAAGTTGGAACCATGTCGATGGTCACTTCAGGACACTTCTTGGCCTTGTTTTGTTACATTAATTACATACTGATTAGCTTAATAATATTTTGTATTTATCGACTGAATTCCAAAATGTCTGTCACACATAATGACACACTGATTAGCCAATCGACGTTTAATTGTGTAAATCTCTCTCCACGAGTTGTCTCATTAAGTGTATGTTGTTTGTTTCCAGCGAGGACTGCAGCCGCGGCGACGGCGAGGCGGACGAGCCGTGGATCATGACGGTGCGCGGGGGGGCCGCCTCGCGCGCGCTGCTCCCCCCACACCCCCCGCACCCACCCCCCGAACTGGACAACAAGCGACGCAGCCTCGCTGACGACTCAGGTAATATACCACCTATTGATACACCTGCAGTACTGACGCCAAGTCAAGTGTTCAAGGGTAGTTATGCTTCCACTTTTATAATGCGGACAGCCCAAGAGTGGAACTCCTTGCCTGCGTCCCGAATTTCCTGAAACCTATAATATGAAAGTCTTCAAGAGGAGAGTGAATAGGTTTCTTCTAGGCAATCATGCTTTATCGTAGACCACATCGTCACTTAACAACAGCTCTCGTCGGCTAGATTTCTTCCGGCATCTTGAACAGGTATCGTCATATTTCATCAAATTAACAAAACAATATTAAACTATACTTTATATATTAACCTATGAAAACCGCATTAAAATCCGTTACGTAGTTTAAAAGATCTAAGCGTACAGAGGAACTGACGGCGGGAAGCTACTTTTTTATAATATGTATATCTGAATGGCTTTGTAGATACATAGATAGTAAACAGTATAATGTGATGTTCCAGTGATGCCGTCTCAGACTATAGGCGTGCTGAGCAAGCAGAACGGGTCGCTGACGCGCAGCGAGGAGCCTGCGCCGGCGCCCGCGCCCGTGCACGCAACCGCGCACGCGCACGCGCCCGCGCACGCGCCCGCTCCGCCCGACGTGCACGTACACGCGCACGCGCCGCCGCCGCCGCCGCCGCTCAACAACAACACGCACGACAAGCACACGGTACGGTACCACCTGCGCTCTGTCTTTCTCTTGTTTTGTTTTTAATGTTTAGTTCCTATAAATAATTCACTTTTGTAGTGCACCAACTCTCACTTAAATAAACCGCGGAGTGGGACCTGGTGACATGTATCACAGATTTGTTTTTATTTTCTTACCGTTGGGATAGGCTGGTGCCTGAAATAGGTTTAAAAAATTCGGGTACCACCCTATCACAATGTAGGTTTCATTAAGGCATGTACTTCATTATATTATTTACCTAGTACCTATTAACTACAATGAAACCTGGAATTGTGAAGGAAATAAATGAACAATAAATAAATTAATATTAATATACCCGCTGCTAAACCTGGCGCACCATCACTGGAGTAAAACTGCTTTAATTTAAATAAAATTCATATATACGATGAGACACCAGCTGACGGCCCACCAGACGGGAAGTGGCTACCGTCGCCTGCAGCACTCGAGGCATTGGCAGCGCGTTCGTTATCTATCGCTGGTGATAGGTTACTTGTTAGTTGTTGAGCGGAAACACTGACATATATTGTGAACAAAACGCTAACATAGTGAATGCTGATTCATAAAATCCAGTTAGCATGGCAACTATTACCTTATAAATAGTAGCTTTGCATAAATAAATACAGTTAGTAAATTAATATACTATAGAGTTGAATGAATACACTACTAAACAGTTATCTCTGATTGTTTGTGAAAATCCGCAATATTAAAATATAAAGATAAAGTCAAAGTCAAAAACTTTATTTCCATAGAATTCATAAAGAAATGACTTGGAAACGTCAATAATATTCAAAACATAAGGTTGCGCGTACTCATTCGCTAAGTTTAAGTAAGTTAAGACCCTGCATGGGGAGAACAGCCAAGAAACCCCTAATGGAGGGCTCCTTTTTTTTTGCGAGCACAAGTCTTTCATATTATTAATGTTTATATTCCTTCCCACGTTTACAGTCGCGACAATCACCAATCGTGCCAGCTCCGGTGGAGCAGAGGAGCTCGAAAGAGCGAGAAAGAGAGAGAGACAGGAGCGACAGGGAAGAGAGGAAGGAGAGACAAGACCACCAGCCGTCTAACCGGGACAGCGTAGTTTATAATAAAGCGGTCAGTATTGCCAGTTGCAACTAAATATATTGTTGGCCACCCCACCGTGAATAAAAATTAAATGTTGCCAGTTCTGTTGGTAGTGAGGTGTGCTTGGGAGGCACTCAAGAGTTAGCACCATGATTTGGAGTCAGTTTACCTTATCCAGTCGTATCTTGTTACTACCGTTCGTTATATAGTCGCTCTATATTAGATGAAATCAAAATATGCATTGTCAGATACATACAATTATTTAACGTATTGGTTATAGTTTTAGAATTCTTAACGTAATGGTTTCTTTTTGTTACAATTATCAAGTTATTGTTGAATTTTTCAAAACAAGAGCTTACAATCAGACCCTGGATACCACCGAGGGCTATAGTACTTGTTCAGACAAAACCAATGAGCCTAAACACAGCGGAGTTATATTGAGAAGTTGAAAACTGCCACCTCGCGAATCCATCGCCATGTTAACAAATTGCGTTACACAAGTGTTCCACTCTTCAGTTCAGTCAGTTGCAAGGGAACTGGTCTAAAATTCAGTTGCAAATTTTATATAAACATACACACATTGTAAGTTAAATAATAGCTTTTTTATTTGAAACAGTTATGGAACGAGCCGACTGCCCACCTGGTGTTAATTGGTAACCTCTGCCCATAACAACTGATGCGACTTGGGTCCTCCCCTAATAGGTAAAAGACCCAAGTCGCATCTTATGCGCCCTTAACTCTGAGACGTGTAAGTAGAATGTCTTACGTGCCTGTAATTTAACCGGCAACCATACCTTGCAAACCGGAATACACTGCTTGGCGGCAAAAACGGGCATGGTGGCAGTACTTCCCCGGATGAACTAGGCGCGAGTTCTACTGCTCTTGTAGCTTGTAAAAAAAAATAGAAATTATATGTAACAAGACATGTTTGATTAAAATTGTATAATATTATTTAGCAGGCGTCGCCGCTTGACCACAGAGGGCCCAGTAACGGCGAGGAGAAAGTAAGGAAACATCCCTATCTGCAGCAGCTTATCTACCCGCTGCTCAGTGAGGTGAGTTATTTTACGGGAACAAGTTACGGAACGAGCAAGATTACCCACTTGACGTTAAATGGGGTAACCTCTGCAACACAAACAATCTTGGGGTCCTCCCTTACTTAAGTGCGGGAAGACGTTTTCGCATTGTACGTGTCCGTAATTTCACCGGCAATCACACCTTTCGTATCGGACCAGTATTGCGTGTGCGTTACTGCTTGGCGGCAGTACTACCCCGGATGAATTTGACACATTTTCTACTGCCTGGGAAAACAATGGGTTATCACATAAAACGGATCATTCTTGTTGTGTCCAGTATCTAGATCCATTGTTCAGATCTAGGATGGTTACATTAAAAGTTGATTTTCTCACACGGTCTAATATTAAAACTAATTTAAACTAAACCTATTGAAAATAATCTCAATCACAGGACCCATTTACTCAAATGTTTCTCATTGTTCTCAAGTTGTCTCGCAAGCACGGCGCGGCCAGCGTGCCCGCCATAGAGGAGCTGCGCCGCGCGTTCGAGCACGCCGAGCGCAGCGCGCCGCATCTCACCAGGGCGTTCGTGCAACAGGTACACCCCCCACCCCACACGCATACACGTATACCCCCCCCCACACGCATACACGTATCCCCCCCCCACACTTATACCCGCCCCACACACATATCCCACACACGTATACCCACACACGTATACCCCCCCCACACACGTAAACCCTCCCACACACGTATACCCTCCCACACTCGTATACCCCCCACACACGTATACCCCCCCCACACACGTATACCCCCCACACACTTATACCCCCCCCAACACACGTATACCCCCCACACGTATTCCCCCCACACACCATACACACGTTTTTTATGTGATGTAAGTGATAGAGCTGACCGCTCACCTGAGTTTAAGTGGTAACCGCCGCCCATGGACAATAGCAATACGACTCAAGTCCTCTCCACCGAAGTACGAGATGACTCAAGTCGCATTGTGTTGCGTCCATCACCCCGAGACGGGGATGTTACGTCTCATGCGGCTGCAATTTCACCGGCATGTTCGTCACACAAATGTTTGTCCTGGGTGGGGATCGAACCCACGACCTACAGCGCAGGAGGCAGCGATACTACCAACTGAGCTGTGAGGCCAGTCAAATATATACATATAAGGTAAGCTTGACGTATTTTTGACGATTGTATGTTTGTGTACGTGCAGGTGGTGCAGAGGGTGGCTACACAGTCGCACGCGCCGCCGACGCGCGCGCACACCGCGCCATCGCACTGGATGAGGTAGGTACGGATCGTGCACACCCATTTTTCTTTTATGGACTATTATGCTGTTGGCCGCAGATGGCCTTGACAGCGTTTACACGGGCTTTTGGTGAGAGCGGATGGCTCTCAACCGGTAAAACTTAATAATTGAGAACCAACATCTTTGTTACAATTGAGTTAACAGATTAGCTATGGAGAGCCAATTAGAAGTTCTCTCGATTAGGTAACGGGCCATTTAAAAGGGAAAATTTAAAAAATGGGTAAAACATTGCACTATTATAAACGATGAAAATATTAGGATAGCACATATTTGCATGTCTCAAACTTTTATACGTTCGCTAATTATCTGCTTTGAAAAATGCATATACAGCGCCGTAGATACGCGAACGGGTGTTTTTATTCAAAGTCAAAGTTCAGAACTTTTTTTCCATTGAATTTATACAGAAATGGCTCTGAAACGTCAATCCAAGAACCTAATATATCATTATCGTCTAGAGTAACTTCATTAGAATGTGACCTGTGTAATAGTTCAAGTTCTAATGAACTTACTCTAAGCACCAATATTACAATCTTAATTGAACTATTTTATTTTATTTCGTTATTAAGTGCTGACTGTATTATGAAAGAAATAAATTAATATGTTATTATTTGACAGGGATGCATAACGCGCGCGGTGCGGACCAGTGTGGCGCCACATCGCTTCACGCGTGCCACGCCACAACACACTCACCGCCACACACTGCACGCTACACACTGCACGCTACACACTACACACTGGAAACGTCACACTTTACGCAGTGTGCAAATGCGTGCGATTATCATAATCGCTCCAAAACAAATTGCCTGTTTCATAAGATATTTGATTGAGATATTGCTTTCTCTCTGAGGAGGAATCGCAGTGTACTAAGCAGGTATTTAATGTCACCTAAAAATACAGTGTCAAAAGTCACCATTACATCTGTGACTGTGAATCTGCTTGTTAAGGATCCCATCTGTGAAATCTGTATCATGTATGACAGAAAAAACTGCCAGGACTCGTTTCAACGACGAAACTAACGGTTTCTAAGCCGCGTTGCGCTAACGAAAATGTTTCATCGCTAATCCACTGTGTGTGTGCGATGTGTAGTAATACCACGGTGTGGTGTGTACACCCTTATAATGAAAGACAAAGCAACTTATGCGGTTTGCTGCTAAAACACAAGTACTCAATGATATATATATGTATCGGTTGCTTGTAATATGTAAGCCGCGATATAATTCGAAGCTGCCTTACCGATATTACTGGTCGATGTTTAACGTTAGTCGGTCGATGCTTTCATACTAAAGTGCGCCTGCTCTTAGCTATTCAGTCGAATTGACGAACGGAATTGGAAAAAAGACCATATAACCAAATGATAAAGCAGCGTTACTATTTCTCGCTGTGACATGCGTTCTAACGTCGAAGTATTTCGTTTGAATTCATGTCTCAAGTTTCCTCCAAAGAAACGTACAGTCCGGACATTTTTGATTCACGTATAATAATATTTTTATATAATCTTGTGTTGCCGCAACCGAGTCACAAAGTTGCAATGCCATAGTGTAATAAATAAAAGTATGTAATAATTAATACAGAGATGGTTATGAGTTATTATTTAATTATTATAAACATTACAGTCGGACAAACGTGATTTGGCGGCGTTGATGTAAGCTAGTGTAGTTACTGTCTTGCACTATATCTGACGTAGAAGAGACAACTATATACTGGCTAACTTCAAGACCGCTAAGATACGCTTGTTTGTAAATGTAACTTAGTTTACTGTTCACTGGTTTTATTGTGTTGTGCTGTGTCGATTGTATGGATTGCATTATAATTTGTTGAGTTCCAATAGAATTTTGTTACGATGTTCGTCACTCGTACATTTATCTAGGAGATGTTTTTATTTAGGACATTCATCATTTCATTTGCGAGTTTATATCTGACGCCATACTTTGTGAGCGATACACGAATGGGCCCATTTACTGCGCTGACTTGGGATGAAGATTAACGTTTCAGAGTGACGGGCTTGTCACTTGGGTCTTGTCGTACCTGGGTAGGGGAGGACACAAGTCGTATTGCTTGTCATGGGCAGAGGTTACCATTTAACAGATGCGCCAGATGCTCGTTCCGGAACTTAATCACATAAAAAAAGTATGAAATATGACATGTTAAATGGCGTATACGCAGTTGAAACTCTGACCATATCCAGGGCAGTTCACAGAGTTTGGCGGAAGATACAAATCTCGCGATTTTGTAATTAATTTGTGAGTTATTGGATCTTTTAGATAAATATTAGTGGAGGGCTCATTCGCAACACTTCGACAATATTTTGCCATAAATTTTCTAAAAATGTTTTTTTTTTATTTAATACGTTTGTTTTGTATATTCTGATTACTAATGTGATCACTCGTCGAAATTGTAACTTATTATGCGTTAGAAAATTTGTTTCAAACTTGCTTTAGAGAGAGTTAAGTGTCATTCCAGACAAAAGACAACATTGTCAGCATTTATAGTTTATCGTTTGAACTTATTCATTGATTCTGTATGGTGACGTGAAGCATTCTGTGCAAATGTGTGTCTGTTTTGAAAATTTGTTATAAACTTGTGTAGCATATAGTTTTTAAAAGTTAGTTTTTAGTTGATTATTTGGCTACTTACCGAATCGGTGTTTTAGTGACTAACATTCTGTTTAATAGGTGTCAAATGTCCCAATTACTTTCAATAGAAATTCTTCCACTAGCGAGAGGGTTCGAAGACGGTATAAATGTATATATAAAGCCGACACCAACGTTCATTCGGTGTGTGAAAACGAAACATGCTACGCGACAATATTTAGCGATCGGAATTATGTAGAGTATTTACTGTGAAGACTACAAAACAATTATTAAACGCTGTGTAAAAATGTAAACCTAATATAAATGTATAAATTGTGTAGTATATAATAAAAGCTGTTTTATGAAGTGTTCTTATAAGCGTATGGAGAGATGTTTCCTGGGAGCCGGCGCACGCGAGAGCTGCGCTCCTACCGTGCGCTGTGTAGTGTGTGGTGTGTAGCCACGCGGCCGGTGTGCAGTCCCTGTGTGTAGCCGCGTGCCCGGTGTGCGGTCACTCAGTGTGTAGCCACGTGCCCGGTGTGTGGTCCCTCAGTGTGTATCCGTGCCCGGTGTGAGGTCCCTGAGTGTGTAGCTCGGTGTGAAGTTCACTCGGTGTGTAGCCGTGCCCGGTGTGAGGTCACCTCGCCGTGTGTAGCCGCGTGCCCGGTGTGCGGTCACTCAGTGTGTAGCCGTGCCCGGTGTGAGGTCACCCCACCTCTGACGCGTACCATAAGTAGCGGGTTAAACTCTCGCTGGCGCCGGACGTTGCCTTGTATTTCTATATGTTTTGCCATGGCTAGTGACATGGGAGATGTTAATTTAATTTCGATGGAAGATCAAAAATTATTTTTCCACTTGATCGTAATATAATAAAACGTGTAGTGTTAGTAGAGGTGGGCGATAATTGTTGATTATTGATTAAAATTAGGTGTTTGTGGCATTGGATTGTAGTTGACGCGTCGTGTGTGCCGCCGCGGCCGCTGTGTGGGGAGCGATGCAACCGCGACGATTACTTCGTTATGCTGTCATGTGAGCTTGTTTTTTTTTTAATAAATAAATATAGCTATCGATTAATAGGGCAGCGATTCCAACGCGTATTTCATTAGTTTTTTTAGTATTTAAATGTTTTAAGTTGAAGTTCTCCACACAGTCACGCGGCGATGTAGTTGTTATCTCGGGTTCGTTGTGACGCGTCGTTTGGTTCATGGGTATTTGTGATCATACTTACATAGTTAATATAAAAAAATCTATATTATTATTAATATTTAAAAAGTCTGTATTGAAACTGGTAGTAAGTTATCTGTAGGTTGCGACGTGCGTCGTTCCGAAGGATATTCGCTTTGACGGGGAATTGAGCGCTCGGCTATAAATAGTCGACCGCTCATATTGGGAGCTAATTGAGGGAAACGGTTCTTATACTGGTCGTGTAGCCCCTGCACGCTGAGCTAACGAAAATATTCTTATACGGAATCCTAAAAATTAACCCGAGGATTCCGCATATTGCCGCACTTTCGTTACTGGTTTAGAAGGTGCTCCGTAATCAGTTTTCTAAACTGATAATACATCTTATGAATCGCTTGCAAATAAACAAGTTTAATGCTCGTTTAGACTTTTTTATTTCATTCAAATCTGATTGATAATCTGGTTGACGATAACTTTTGGATTATCAGCCTCCATTTATCTTATATACAGTTTTCAGTCTAGGTTTGTAATTATTCATAATTTTCAAATAATGTTGGTGGATAGTGCAAAAGACAAATCATTTGCGTTTATTTTGTAAGGATCAATTCAATAGTGTGTTAAATTGCATGTGTTCAGTGAATTACTGATTTCATTTTAAATGTTTTGCAAGACGTCTGTTTGAATTATATGGTCATTTTAAACAGTGCATAAATGCCCTTACACTTCTGCCTGTCTTTAATCTGAATTGATCATAAAACGCGAGCGAACCCGCGCTCGAAAGCTCAGCGTCCGGTGCGCGTGGTTCGGCGTGTCCTTCGAAGCGCGACGTGCGATGCAACAGTTTATGATAAATTCACGAGCATCCTCGCACCAGTAACAGCTAGCGGCGCGCCATTACTATAATGGACAATTAATGTTCCGCCGTCTGTCTGTCTAACTAACACATATGTAGGAAACAAATTTGACTCTGAATAAAAGAAGTTATTTAATTTTGGAAATGGTTGTTTTATTTATTACATATATTTCATTGTTCGTGCCTTGTACCTACGACCGATCCTTTTGTGTGACGAACTCAGCTGAACGTTGAATTAGAAAAAAACTTTAAATTGGGATAAATAACTATTATAACCAACCAAGTTTCAGCGCAGAACAGTCATTACCAAATAAGCTGACGCCGATCATTTGTTAATAGATTTTTAAAATTCAACAATGGTTGGCAGGAAGTACTTCCACCACACCTATTTCTGCAGCCGCCTGTGTATCTCTTGTGAACGGTGTGGGTGCCGGTGAAATTACAGGCACAGGTACAAGTCTCAGTGCAATTTGACTAGTGTTCCCGTATTTAGTACGTAGATAAAGATCCACGGTTCCAGAGGTTACCATAACTACTGTGAATGTCTGTTGTGGTATTTCATAGCATCTTTTTGTAGATGCAAAAGAACTGGACAGGCCATGCGTTTAGTTTCAATATTTTAAGTATCTTTACACACTTATATATGTATAAACTCGATGTCCAATTATCGGTACCCAGCGGTTTCTATGAGACTCCTGTGAACTAATGGCGTCTCGTGGTTAACTTCCTGACTGATTTGGGTTGACTTTAACCTAAATGACTCACAAGTTAGCTCGACTAATGCAGAGAAATGCGATATCACTACGTTGAATGTATGTATATCTAGCATTGGCTAAAGGCAGGGAAATGAGATTATGAACACATTAAATTTCTCCCACTAAAAGTCTGCGACTTGGGTGTTCCCACTTACCGGTGTCCTACCGGTAACGTTGTATCGCTGTGCAATTTGCCTACAGGGAATGGCTTTAACATCTAGGCATCGCTCACTGCTATGATCAACAACAAAACAGTAGAACATCTGCCAAGCTCATCCAAATTCTAATAGTAGGATAAGTTCGTATCACCATGTATATTTCTGTCGCCAACCCAATATATTCCCGGAAATCCTGCTTAATTAGGCGTTTCTGCAATTATTTACGGGATTTTGGTATAACCCCCTTAAATTCGCGTAGGACCTGCTTAATTTAATAATTATTTGCCCATTTTGTTTCGGAACACTTCCAACGCAACAAGAAAAGATGGGAGTAGGTACTGCAATAAGAAAACAATTGTACGATTTATATCTTTTTATTGACTAGCTTAACAATTAAATTTATACAAAATCGTTGTTAATAATTTTAGGCACAATTGAATCGAGATAATTTTAATAGGTCAGGGAATTATCGCTTAATGAGTATGACCTAACATGTACTGATTGATTATTAATTATGCGTGAGTTGGTAAATAAACAAAGTCTTAATTATATGAGATAAATGTGATGTTAATAAACTACGCGTAAGGTTAAGCAAAATTTACAAACTTGTTTTCTAATAAAGCATATTACAATGTACCTACACATCTAATTATCTAAGTCTTTACTATTATGTAAGTACTTAAACAAATAATTTTCTAATTTATAACTAAAATCGGAAATTCATGATTGTTATAATTAAAAGCGTTTGTTAGCATGAATGCTCTACAATCATAGGGATTACATAATATACTTAGCTATTATATATTGAACTGATGAAATAGTCTAGTGTGTTGTCTGTTTTATTTCAATAAAATAACACCAATAATAAAAGAAAATACAAACAAAATAATAAAGAAACGTTAGTAAATATTTTCTAGTTTCGTATGAATAAACTGTACCTACGTATTTACAATAATTGTCTTAAAACTATGAAACGTAACACAACTTGGAATTGCCATTAATGTTCATTTATTAAAATGATAAATAAATACCAAGTAAGTTAAAAGTGATTTCGAAATATCGCTTGAGCAAATAGCTTCAATTAAAAACATAGTAACGCAATATGATTTTCGGTGCAATCATTCAAAATGACAAATGAAGGTGAAACATAAACAAATAAGAATTCATATCAAACAATTAACTTTGGCCGGGTAATTCCAAATAAAGTTATCTTTTATTATTAAAATATAATCTTTCTCAAATGAATTTTACTAAAGATATCAGTGATTCAAAAATCTCTTGTAGGAACTTTTTTAACTTGTATAGTTAATACATTTTTCTATTTACTTGATTATTAACCTTACTAAATTGACAATAATAGTATTACCATGGATTACTATTATGGTCGACTTGATTTTAACAGGAAATTAAATGAAAAAAATTGAAGCTACATTTTTTACATCAATGTCATTTAAAGGCACCAATTTGAGCGTCCGGTCTATTTTACCAACGGGTGTAATGATTCAAAACACTTTTTCATCACGTATTCAGGCCAAACCGCGGTTACTCATCCACAACTCAAATCTCCAACAAACACCCACACAGTAGGTACCCACACAACTTCCCGTTCAGATGCTTTCTCTTTCAGACCAAACAACATACATTCAAATAATAAAATCAAAAGGTACAGCGTACGCCTATATTAAGGAGTAGCCAGTCATTACGAGCCGCGTTGAACTGTAGGTTACAATCGAATATAAACGTGACAGGTGGTAAGTTTCTCGCAGCGATCGCTCACCCGGAAAAGTTTGCCATTTCTCAGCAAGACGTAAGTTCTTAAACAATTGTTAAGACTGTAGAGTAGCAAGACCTTGTAATAACATTTTGCTTAGCTCTTTATCTAGCTCTATAATACATGTATTCCTTATAATGAGGCTACTTACGCATGTTTAGGTTGACGCGGGCGCGATATGCCTACTAGGACACGTCAATAATATTTACAATGAGTCAAACTGGACACAACTAATGATTGGCTAACATATTTCTGTTTATTCTAATTGAATTATTTGTTATTAATTATTACAATTTACCATCTATGGCCCGTTACATTTTGACGACGTGAGAAACTAAGTTATTTATTACATACCTACCTAGTTGATTTCTTCAAATAAATCTTAATGCATAGGCCATATCGTATATAGGTAAGGACGGGAGTTCCTACGATTAGACAGTATTACAAATCGGAATCCATACATACGTTTAATTTACGATTCAATTGAAACTCAGTTGCACGCAAATACAACTCACAGTCATATTATACTTTATTAAGTATAATATCAATTATTTTTCTATTAATATTACATAATAGGGCTTCCTATTTAAATTGTAAATTTACATAATATAACTCTCAGATCTTTACGCAATTGTAACACTGATAACAGAACATTACTGTTACATACGTCACAGCTACAACACACACACATACACACACACATACATACACACACACACACACATACACACACACACACACACACACACACAAACATACGCGCGCGCGTACAAAACGTTCACAGATAACAAATCATATCAAACAAAACGGCAGCGGTGACTCAGCCATCTCGATTATACATCTCAAATATCACAGTAATTACATAATACACTAATGAGAATAATCTACAACATTGTTTAGACATGATGCATATATTTACACTAGGCAACACTGACACTAAAATCTAATTAAGTGTTCATATAATGGACACTTGTATCTAGTCTAAACAGGGAATAATCTGGCTAATAGCGAACTAGATACGTACAGGTTGCGACGCGAACACCGGACGAGTGTAATTTCTTTATTCGCTGGCGTCGATCACAGGCAGTGGAATGGGTAACGAGATAACCATTTCGGACATACTCGTACTTGGCGGTCTGTGGTAGATCTCACAGCGACGGCAGCTCGGTGAATCAGCAGGTAAACACCTATGGGGAAATAAAACTTATGTGAGAGATGAATGTAAGTTGCTATGAGTCAATCCAGTGACTCAATTGTGTTAAGTTTAGCGGTCACAATCGAATGCCAAGTTTTGTTTGTGTCGTTGGTATGACGAATGGAACCCGTTACAGGATGGGTATTTATTAAGGGTATTATTAAATATTATATCGCGGTGAATGTCGTGATTTTTATTAAAAGACATGTAAATGAATCTTCTAACTCAAATCCCAATAACAATTTGGCACTCACAGCTCAGTCGGTTGTAGCTCTACCTTTTGCGCTGTATGTCGTGAATTCGATCCCATCCAGGACAAACATTTGTGAGAAACAGATTGTTCTCTGCCAGGATATTAATATGTATTTATTTGTATGTATGTACAAACAAGTATTAGCACTCTATCAGTTGTCTAGTTCTCATACATCTATGCTTAATTTGGGGCTAGATGAGGCGCTGTGTGATATGTCCACCAATATTTGTTTTATTAATACCCACATGTTAACGACAAATTGTAAACGCGGTGCGAACTATGTGGCACTTATGTCAGGTAAAACAACCATTCCCTAAAACAATAGAGCGCATGAGAATGCCTTTTTGATTACCGCACTAAGTGTAATATTCTTCGGAAACAAAGTTGGTATATATTCATATGAGGTTATGACCACTTCCTCGATAACTTATAAGATTCCCTGGACTATGCAGTCATGCAGCCTCGCATCTCCGTATCGACAGACTACACTAAAACAGTTAATGAATGAATAGAATGATAGAATATAGGACAGAACCAGCTTCGTATCGATTTCAAAATTCAAAAATTCAACATTTGAAACCCACAAATAATAATATAAGTTACTATTATTGCGAATCGAGTTGCAAGGCGGTTGCAACTATGTGGCAAGTGTCTTTAAAATATGATAGGCAAATGCAATCTCGCGTTGGGAGAACTGAGAACGTTTATTACCGGGGCTTACTAAGAGATATTGTCGATTGGTAGCCTGACTTTCTATAGTTTAAATAGGTCACACACTCAAGAAATACTAAGTTAAGTCATTCGGCTTGGTATCCCACCAGTTCGTATGTATACCTCCAATTGCGCTCAAGAGCATTGTTCTTGCATTATTATTAAGTTACCTTTACTTTTAGTTTAAGGTAGTCTGGAAGAGATCGTATACTACAATAAGACCGCCTGTTGGATATTAAGTATCACCTGTCTTTCCAATAAAGAATTATTATTAATCAGAGCAGTACTCAAGCCAACTTCATCCGGGGAAGTACTGCCACATGATCATTTCCGCCGCTAAACAGTGACGCATTCGCGTACTGTGTTCCGGTTTGAAAGGTGTGGTTGCCGGACAAATTACAGACACATTAGATATTCACACACGTCTCACAGTTACAGGCGCATACGATGCGACTTGGGTCTTGTTGTGTAGGGGAGGACCCAAGTCGCTACTATGTCGTTACTATGGACAGAGGTTATCGCTTAACACCAGAGGGCTGTAGGCTCGTTACGTAACAGTACCACATAAAAAAAAAAATATATATATTATTACTTATTATCCAGCCTCCTTATATCCGACAGTGCGTAATAGCTCTCAGTCTACGATACGATAAACCAGGCACGGCTTACCCACTCATCACGAGCAGACGCCCACGGCTATGGGACCGGTCCCGCCGCTATGTTGAGAGCTGGTTCACGCGGAGCATCAACGGTTTTTTTATAGGAAAATAAGATCTTGTTTGTCGAGAGACGAGTGTGTAGCGATGATTACATCATGTAAAATTCGTAGTTTTTTTATCTAAGTGTGATGTTTGTGCCTTTCAAAAGTTGTCTACGTGCAAAAAACAGGAAAAAGGGCTTGGTATTATAAATATTTCATCACATAGCTGTAGGGCTCAGTTGTAACTGCCTTCTGCGCTGTAGGTCGTGGGTTCGATTCCCACTCATGATAAATATTTGTGTGACGAAAATACCTATATATTATTATGTGTCTGAGTACAAAATATGTGTAGATATAATTTTTTCCGAAAAAGTATATAAGTATTCTATCAGTTATGTAATGTCATTCTATGAACATGCTTGGATCTAACTGAAATACCGTTTTATGTGACATGAATGAATAAACTTTATTCTCTTATGAAAGGTTTCGATGAGAGACGATAAACGAAGCTATTCAATACCACAGCCAGCAGGTAATAAGAGTTAATTTCAGCAAAAAGCTATTGCTTCATAAAATACCTATTTACTTTAAGAGTTGCAAGAAAAAGGTACCTAACCTAACCATAACGTAATTACTTTTTTGCTACATGATACAAACAATTAAAAATGTTGTATACCCTGTTTTGTCAACAAACAACATACATAATAGTGAATCGATCCGTCTAGGACAAAAGCAATGATTACACAGTCGTGGACAATGGCTGTCGATTATGACTTGTTCTATGACAATAGAAACAATATGTCTATTAACTGGCAAAATTAGAAGTTTACGTAATTAAACTTCAGTAGTAAAGTAGCAAGTAATTATAATAGGATATATTAAAACAACAATGTTGTTCTACAAACCATCCTAGTTCTTTTGAACTAGGGTTGCGAAATAATTAAAGTGCGCTAAAAGAGGCTCCTTTCGCGCAACTTCCTTTGACTTAGTTGTTGAAATTTTAAGGTACTAGAACGGTTCCCTTATCGTTTTGGGAATGGGATTGTGAGACCGAAATATTCAAGGGAAAATCTCAGGTGCACGGCTGAATTTAAACCAGCGACCACGGGATTGAAAGTCGGGTTCGATGCCACTGCACCACCACGCTCTCTATGCTATGCAATTTGTAGGGGGACAGAATCTTTGATACAATGTAGAGCTTCCTGTTACTAGATTTGTCTTATATAATATGTAATAAAGTATGGTCACTTTATTACATGAACAAATATTGCTCTGCATAATGTATAATATGGATATGAAAATAGGAAATCAATTTCTTAGCAGCCGACCTTATACAGCGTCGGCTCGGAAATTCGTACCCTTAGTTCATACTGGGGTCAAGTCAAGATTTCCTTTAGGCTTACTTACACAGCTGTGAAAATTTGATAGGTTTTTGATATTCTCTCATCATTTTTTATATACCTATTACAGTTTTCTTAATTGAAGAATTAACATGAACATAACTGAAATATGGCATTGCTTAAATAGATCGCAATATTGACACAGGAAAATCGTATTATAAAACAATTTTCCTGTAGTACGAAAAACAGGATTCAATAACAATTTCGGACACATGGAAGATAATATTGGTGTATAATTTTCTGGTTCCCCGAAGACGTTTGAAAGTGTCCCACATACTAGTAGCAGTTTAATTGGCTATAAAAGACGACGCAGTATCATCATTATATCTGCATAATAAAACGTCACAGACCTCTTTGTTGCACTGATACTTTCAACGGCTATTTTACGAGCTATACCGAGGCGTAGCTCATAAATCCATCAATATAACTTATAGAAAAAAATCATAAATTCATAAATGGAAGAAAGCTTCGTATCCTTATTGGTCCATCCGCGACGTAATGGCCCGGACTGTGGACAAGCGGTCCTTATACGAGCAGGGTCCTGACCCCTTATCGCTGGAGTGGTATCATGTGGCTGCGCGTGTAAAATGACCGGCATTCATACAAGGGACGGGGGAGTTAGGACGGTCAGTAAGATAGTGAGTAACCCATCGGTGATCGAAGGTCTGTTCCATTAGTTCTGTTCTGATGGATTCAACTATAGCCACATAACAAGCAAAGATTATGTGCACATAAAAACATACATAGATTCTATGCATATAAAAACATACATACATAGAGATTCATGGCTTACTCCCCGAGGGTAGACAGTATCAGTGAGTCATTTCACACACGGTGAGTCACGTGAAAGTAGACGTGACAAGTTGTGAGCACAACCCAACCACTGTTTTCTCAATAACTCGTGTAACACATTTTTTGGTAATTAATTCCTTAGTAGGTAGACAACGCGATAGCCAGGGCAAATCAATTTATTACCAACGAGATTCTTTGTTCTCCCAAAATCAATATTTGTAAACCGCTTATACACCTAGTTATCATAAAAAATCTAAAGTGTTATTTATGTTAAAATTTAACTTTATTAATTTGTGTGAGTATATATGAGTTTGAAGTCACTTGTAATATGGATTTTGGAGTATTCAAACAAAAAAACTCTTCAAAAGCGAAGCTTGATGTGAAATTTCGGGGAATTGAGCTGCTAATGTAGTTTGTCCCTACTCTACATTTTTACACGAATCATTCAATAAGTAAACTGCTTTATATTGTAGGAATTAGACGTTTGAAGCAACAAAATGTTTGAGTAATTAATTATGGTCTAATTCAGATTTGTACTCCATTTGAGTATTATAATAAAATATAATATTTGGCTGTTTCAAAGTTATCGGTTTCTCAAAATTCACGAACTCTATATAAATAGACATTTTATGAATTTGAGTCTACCTTAACATCAACGTCTTGGCCGACTTTTATACAGGCCTCTTTTAACTCTACAATCTCATACCGTTAAGGCAGCAAGAATAGCTTCAGAGATTGTTTTTAAACAAAACTTACTTCTTTACAAATAACTCAAACTGTTAAAACATGATTGATCTCAGAACAAGTACATTATACTGGTGACAAAAGTAATTAATGAATACTCACAATGATATTAAAACACAGGGTATTGAGGAAGTTACTCATGATTGTATCATGTGGTCAGCCCGATTCCTAAGAAAGTATTGCCAACTTATTTCATCGGAATCTGCCTCCCTTGCTTCCACACATTTTACTGTTAATTTTGCGGTCAATTCCGCTGAACGTCAATAAACTCGTATTCGAATCGATTAAACAATTAACGTTAATTAGGGCAGATGTGCGTTGTCATCAGCATACAGAATAACTTGGCGGCGGTAGCCATTATTGTTTTTTGAATTTGTTTACTTTTGGCACTGATACATAATATAATATACTAAACAGTATAAAAAAGGAAGTAGTTTAGTGTCTGTTTATCCGCTTATTTTTTATAAATCACGCAACAGATTTTGATACGGTTTTCACTAATAGAAAGAGCGATAAATAATAATAGTAATCATTTATTTCAGACAAACCACGTTAATCAAAATGTCCATAGATTAAATCAAATTAAATCACTAATAAAGGAAAGAGTTTATGTATATAAAAGGTTGCCTGTACTGTACATAAAATATACATACGTAACATGATTAAATAGTTTAAAAGAAAAACGTTATTACGTTAGTGTTTTACAAAAATTAAAAATAGTAAAGAAAATATCTTTAACTCATCTATTTAAATGAGAAACTATCAAGTATTTCTTGTACCTTTTATTTTTTAGCAAGTCCATAAACGAAGCAAAGCATGGTATTTAAGAAAAATGTGCTCATCTCTTATCGACAATTGATTTAAATTGTAATGAGAACACATTTGCACGTTTCACCAGTTCATCAGTTTGACCTGTATCTGACATTGGATTCGTGAAAGAGTCACGTTTGAAATCGACTTTTGTATGTGTGTTAACGATGTATGTACTATGAGTCATTTTATTATGTATTTTTTGTGGCGGTGCTAATGAAGTTTACTTCACAGGTGACTTGAGGTGACTAATATCAATAAAAATGTACGTAACAAACAATGAAATGTGCAGCTATCGTCCTTATTACATGTTGTTAATATACATAGAAAGAATAAATAACAATATTTACATACAAAGTATAAATAATAATATTTTAATGTTCTTTTAGTATACAAAAAGAGCACTTTTACATAACCTTTAATTGAATTGAATAACCGGATGTTCAAAAGTGTCAGATAGCTACCACAAAAAACGAATGTAAACACGTTCCTATCATATTGGGTATCCCCATAATAAAAAATAACCCATCATAAAAGGGAAACAGACACGAAATAAATTGTTTCATTGTGTTCTGTAGGAAGTCTGTAATGAGATAATGAAATGTTATGGTCAGTGTAACCTACGTTGCAGGAAGTTTGAGGGATAATCGCGACCTTGAGAGATACAAGGTCTAATTTTTGTTATATTTAGTTATATCAAAATAATATTAGTTCCACTCTGACACGATAGATACCTATAACAATTTTATTTATGGCAAGGACTCGATAATTTCGAATGGATTATTTGCAACAGGATTTTTTGGTTTAGACAGTGAATTCATGCCATACGTAGTTGAGAATGAGAAGAAAGAGAACTGACGCACATTTCCAATATAACCTAATAACTAGACATAGACAAAGACATTAATTTATTTGCCACTGAAACACATTAGGTACAATTACATTATTACATAGTAGCAGTATTACCTGTACATATTAATTTACTAGGTACTAGGTGTTTATATGTGATGATTGTAAAACAAGAAAGTCTACAATAGTTAAGTAACGGTACGTATGAAAAAGGTTGGTTGAGCCACGAGTCAAAGATCTTTCATTGCTTCAAGTGTCAAAAAACTAAAACGTCAATTTATTATGTAAAAAAATTGACAAGAATCTAATTATTGCCAAGTATCGTAAAATATTTTTTCACTGACCCGACCTTTCAAGGGAAAAGTGTTGACATCAAGTAATACGATAGTTATTTATGGAGCATTTAAAGCAACAACCAACTTTTTTCTCTAAACTTTGTGAGTTAAATTCCAACTAAGTATATCCGTCAGGCTATGCTAAGATACAGTTAATTTTTGTACAAGCGCATTTTTCATTCAACCGATGATAGAGATATGAACCATTGGAACTGTTATAAATCAAAGCGATACAAATAGGAAGAAAAAACTTGAAGTACCGTTAGAGTGGTCGATAAGAAATGGTTAATGCGTCGACCTCGACTCGTCGTTTTTAAATAGTCATTTGTCAATTACAAGCACTTAGCGAAATTAGGATACGAAATTGGATATTCATCTAGTATTCGACACATGACGAATATTAATAGCTCGTGAGCTGTTAGAGTAGAATATATAGGTTTATATATTAGACTGGCCTCATAGCTCAGTCGGTAGTAACCCTGCCTTCTGCGCTGTAGGTCGTGGGTTCGATTCCCATCCTATTATCCCATGATATTTATTCTGTGTCAGGTTGTTAATATGTATTATATGTAAAAATTTACAAAAAAGTATATGCATTATATCACTTGTCTGGTTCCCATAACACAAGCTATACTTAGCTTACTTTGGGGCTAGATGGCGCTGTGTGAATTGTCTCCAATATTTATTTATTATTATATTTAAATATATTATTTACGTTTATATACTATTATCCAGTATTATATATACAGTTATTTGTCTTGTCTAGGTATTGATATTTTGAAGTTAATTTTGCACATTAACTATCTTGTAATAGAGATAATCAATGCTGGAATGTCACAATAAAATAACGACTGTCAGCTTCCTGATATTTGTCTAAGTAATACAAAATTCTTATCCGAGGATAATTAGGAACCGGTTCGGGTCGCGTGACGACCATCTGAAATGTTCTGTATTTCGTGATACCTAGATATTATATATCATACACATTTGTCTCCCTAGATTGAATAATTAGTGATTTTGGTATCGTCAATTTGATCATTCGACTCATGCCACATTTGATAAAAATATTTGTATAGTACGTATTTCTGGTAACTTACATAGACATTAAATAAATATAAAATTCGTGTTTGATATTATTCATAAATGGATTTTAACGACAGATTAGCTAATTTGCGTCTTTATTTAAGACATGTTTTTGCTTTTTTTAATACATTCGAAATAGGTGAAATAAATACTCATTGCTACTAATATACATTTATATATATATATATATATATATATATATATATATATAATATACCTCTACGTAGGTGTTGTCATTTATGTCTACACATTTCGTTGGCCCTGTGTGTACTAGAAGCCCTGCCTTGACACACCGCATTTAAGGGCATTCGCACCGCAGCTGATATAGTAAGCAACGTTGTCGCGTTAATTAAATAACTCTAATTAAACCGCCTCTAAACTGTTGCTTTGCGTCTGGAATTCGGTCATTTAGGTGAGTTTTGTAATATGTACAATAATAGCCACTTAAAAATGACCTTTGGATTGAAGGTCGTGGTCCAAGGAGCAGGTTTGTTATATGTTAATTGAATTAATTAATTAGGTTTAATATAAATCATATTAAATAAAATAAAAAAGAGTTTCAGTTTCGCGTGCGACTGCATTTTACTTTTCAAGTGCGATTGTCAAAGTACATATTAAATTAAAAACATACTGTTTTGTTAAATTATCTATACAAAACATTTATTAAATAAATCATCATATACAGTAGTAGCCCAAGGGAAAACCGACACACTTTTACTTGACGTAAATGCGTCGTAATATTTTTCCCTATGAGATCACAATGTTTTTATGGTAATGCTCATGCATGGTTTGGTATACTTGTCACAAAATGATTTCTGATGTCAACATCAAACATCTGTTCACAACACCTAACAAACTCCACAGTACGAGCATCACTCAGATAACTTTACACTACATAAATTATATATTTTATAATAAATTTGGAAAAGTTGTAACAAAACCGCATCTCATATATATCTTAGCACAGTGTAGTTTAAAATTAAGTCAAAACTGCGAAATGAAACACCATAAATAATCATCTCGTTCATTTATCGTACTGTGAAGGGCCTCCCAGCTTAGTTGGTAGTAACTGCCACCAGCGCTGTAGGTCGTGGGTTCGATCTCCACCCAGGACAAACTAAAGATCCTACCAGTTATCTAGTTCCCACAGCTTCTTAGTGTAGGGCTAGATGGCACTTTGTGAAATGTCCTGTCATAATCCTGATGAATATAATTTTACAAACAGCAAAGTGTTTTTTCAGTTTAGCGAATATGTGTTGAGAATTTTATTTGAACAAAAATAATGGTGAAATATATCTAAATATAATCTGAAATTCCTTAAATATGTATAGAATAGATATATGTTCATATGTATTTACATAGATATTATCACATGTATCTCGCAGACCAGATAAACGAGCAGACACGGCTGCACTTCCGTTTCACAATGCAATGATTAAGCGGGGATCGCGCGCGCGGGGTCAAGATTTAGCAGCGTTCACTGAACTCACGAAGGTCAATATTTTGTGTTCCTTTCACAAAAAAAGCCAAATAAACCACATGAGTAACGGCGTAATGCCTCAAAGAATTCACTTTTTGTTGGTAGCTAAATGTTATTAGTGTATGCGTGTGCGAATGAATATGGGATCATCGGTTCTTAGGACCCCGAGCACAGTTAAGTAAGGACCAGCATATTTATTTGTGCCTTTCCCATAGTAACAAATGTATCAATCGGGTTCTTTTCTTTTTGAGGATACAAAAGAATATGTACTTGTTTTTCTGGTGCAATTTCGTTCGTTGAAATGTACACCAATTTAAATTAATAATAATCTAAAAAATATAAATTGTTGTCTGATGCCATTTCTTATAGCCCAACGCCATCCGATCAATACAAAACAAAAGATCAGTAGTTATTTAAAGTATTGTTTAATCAGAATAATATTGAACGTGACCATTTGATCTCGTCTACGAGTGAGCTTATCACAACAGGAGTTCGTGACATAGGGAGAGTATTGTCATAATAGATTTATAATGCGTTATAAATTGTATGATAACACTGAAGATATTGAATAAGGAAACTGTTATTGGCAAATGGAATTCATCACGTGTAATATTTTGTATTCTCTATGTGACTGATAGATTACTATCGTATGAATAGATTGAAAAATCTTCAATGAATGAGTTTGCTTAAGAATAATCAAATGAGGTAGCGGCTTTATTGGATATGAAGGTTGTTCGATGTATAGTCCTTAACGCACCACTTCCGGTTATTTGTAGTCAGAAAGGTTGAAAGGAGATGGAGGGAGGTGAAGGGGTGAGAATGGATGCTGGAGCTCCAAAGATTAAATTTAATTATTACGAAAAGTGCGATTATGTTTGAGAGTACAAATATGGCCCTTGGAGTATAGTTTAATTCGTTTTTTTTTACTGCGAAAGCTTGACTTGAATTTCAACCGTGACGTCTCTTCGGATGGATCCGAAAATATACGTATTTGAAGACGACGACGAATTTATCTATACAAATAAATAAAATTGGAGTGTCTGTTTGTAATATTAAAATAACCGCTTTTTACTAAGTGCATATGGATGTATGATACACGGTACATATACGAAAACATTCTTTTTTTACAATTTTTGTGTCTGTCTGTTTGTTCCGGCTAATCTCTGAAATGGCTGGACCGATATTGACGGGACTTTCACTGGCAGATAGCTGATGTAACAAGGAATAACTTAGGCTACTTTTCGAGGGGTAAATAGGGGTGCGTCATAAAACCGAATTCCACGCGGACGAAGTCGCGGGCGACAGCTAGTTTTCAATAAAGTCGATAAGTCATGTGTAAGTCTAACTAAGAAGAGAAAACGTGTGATTTTGCACGTAGCAGTTTAGTACTGTAGAATACGTACAGGCAGCAGATGCCTGCGGACGCTGACCGCATACCGGTCGCACTCATTCCACGGATTACATTAATGAAGTGTCTGTTTATTTGCTTTTCTCGTTATGGTATAACCGTATTTAGACTATTTGAGGGATAGAGAACGTGAAAAAAAAATGCCCACAGAATTGTGTGTGGCTTTAGAGGTTTAAACATGGAAACGGTCATTCTCGCGAAGTAACGGGAACTCCTTTATAAGTTATTGATTTAATTAATAACAAAATAAAAAAACTATTTTTTAATTCTAAGACTGAATAGCTTAGCTGTCCGGAGGATAAGCGTTGAAATTAAAATGTGCAATTATTAACAATTTTTTCATGTCATACGTCATGTTTTTAACAGATTTCAGAAGGAAGAGGCTATCAATTCGGTGAAGTAGGTTTTTTCGTTTTACTGCGCAAAATAGTTATACAGGGTTACAGGAAAAGTCGTGCTAGATCCGTTAAGGGCGTGGAGTACCCATCATTTCTGACTTATTTCACTATGAAACACCCTACCCTAAACTTAACCCTTTTCGAGATATTCGACTTTTAATTTTTTATTGAATAATGCCGATTTTTAGGCTACGAAATTTATTTTTGTTTATTTTGTGTATCTTATTATTATTATTATTGCATTTTTACATGTGTAATAAGATGCTTTAGGACATCAATCATTAAAATAGTGCATAAGTTAATTGAATAGACCGTAGTAGACAAGTGAAAGTAAAAAAATAAAAAATATATTAGCAAGCTTATTTTTCTCTAAGGGATATCTAAAAAAAATATTATGACACTTGTTCGGCAGATATTTTTTAAAATATCTACGTTTCATCAGCTATCTAACGAGGTCTAACAATCTAGGGTTTGTATTACATTTCGTGGAAAAAAGTAGTTGTGTCTGCGCAAGCTCGTAACGAATACATAACTCGCTACCCCGGTCGTCGAGTGCCGGATGTGGCCTGTTTTGACAGAGTTTATCGAAGACTTAAAGAAACTGGCTCTGTTTTGAGACGAAATACAGACATGGGAAGACCACGAATTGACGACGAAGAACAGGACAATGAGATAGTGCAACGCTTTCGAGCGGATCCGACTACTTCCACTAATATTGTTGCCCGTGATCTGGGACTTTCGCAATGGAGAGTGTGGTTTACAGTGCATACTGCTGGCCTATACCCGTACCATTACACGCCGGTACACGTTATTGAAGAAGGAGACCCCGCGAGAAGATTGGACTTTTGCAGATTTATGCTAAATGCTGACGTAGAAGACCCAGATTTTCTAAGAAATATCTTGTGGACGGATGAGTCCAAATTTGATAAAGATGGCATAACCAACTATCACAACGTCCATTACTGGGCCCCAAAAGAACTAAGGAATCCCAATAAGAAAAGAGTGAAAGGGTCCCAACGAAGATTCAGCGTGAATGTGTGGATGGGCATTATCTCTAATCATTTGATTGGACCTTACTTTCTCCCGGATAATCTAAATGGGGAAAGCTACGAAAATTTC
The DNA here is from genome assembly GCA_947359385.1 of Chesias legatella. NCBI lineage: Eukaryota > Metazoa > Arthropoda > Insecta > Lepidoptera > Geometridae > Chesias > Chesias legatella. The sequence goes on along the minus strand of OX375778.1, from coordinate 3,325,918 downwards.
CTGAGAGCAGACTTGAGTGATTTGCTGGATGATCTGCCACTCAACCTGATCAGGGACATGTGGTTCCAACACGATGGCTGCCCTGCCCATTTCAGGAGAAGTGTCAGAGACTGGCTGGACACAAATTATCCAAACAAATGGATAGGACGAGGTGGGCCGTTGCCATGGCCAGCAAGAAGTCCGGACCTAACTCCCATGGATTTTCATGTATGGGGGTGCATGAAAAGTCTTGTGTACAGCGAGCCGAATCCAGTTTTGTCTGTGGAAGACTTAAGAGAAAGGATTGTGGATGCAGCAAATAAAATGAGGACCACGTTGACCACTGGAGTAGTGAAGACTGGTCTCCGTAGAAGGATGCGACAATGTTTCAGAAATAGAGGCGGCCATGTTGAACATGAACTGTAGAATAAGAAAAAGTTGTGTGAAAACCTTTAATAAATGACATTTCATGCATACCTAATGTTTTATTTTACTTTTTAGGGCTAAGTATAAATTTTCTTCTCCACTGTCGCCTATGAAACTAATTTTTTTCCAATGCATTTGAATAAAACCCTAGATTATTATACCTCGTTAGATAGCTGATGAAACGTAGATATTTTAAAAAATATCTGCCGAACAAGTGTCATAATATTTTTTTTAGATATCCCTTAGAGAAAAATAAGCTTGCTAATATATTTTTTATTTTTTTACTTTCACTTGTCTACTACGGTCTATTCAATTAACTTATGCACTATTTTAATGATTGATGTCCTAAAGCATCTTATTACACATGTAAAAATGCAATAATAATAATAATAAGATACACAAAATAAACAAAAATAAATTTCGTAGCCTAAAAATCGGCATTATTCAATAAAAAATTAAAAGTCGAATATCTCGAAAAGGGTTAAGTTTAGGGTAGGGTGTTTCATAGTGAAATAAGTCAGAAATGATGGGTACTCCACGCCCTTAACGGATCTAGCACGACTTTTCCTGTAACCCTGTATATAATAAAATATAAAATAAGTTATTTGGAAAAAAGATAAAAACCTACACAACATTCTATCTTTGAAGTTTTCCGTCTCGTTGACTTACAAGTGAACTGAGAATAGATATCCAGATTTTTATGGTGAATGTGAGTTAAACAATGAAAACCTTACATAATGACACACAGTCCTACAGTAGCTTGGTATATATTGATGTACCGTTCGACTATATAATAAACCAATAAACCATTTTATATCATATATACTCAAATAGCACGTTATCATGTCACAAGGTCACAAATTAGACCGTGGCGTTGAGGTCGCGTTTATCTCTGTCTTCCTGCAATTTGGGATGACAATGATTATTACAATATTCCGTTATAATTATACATTGAAACACCAAGTACACACACAGACACACATTAAATTAATCACTTTAAAACACGATTGTAGTTTCAATAATAATTAAGAAAAGATCGAGTTTATTACTAATAATTATTGTGAATATTTTATTAAGGATTACATTGGTTGCCTATATTATGTAGAGTAACTCGTACTTATATGCAGAAATCAAACGTTACGAATTAATGTAACTTGGCATCGTATTTCATTAGAAATTGTAGAGTAGATCCATATATTGTCGTATTATAAATATGCATTTTCCAAGGTAGTTTCGACGAGTTTTCTGCGCCCAGAACGACATAATATCTACTAAATGGTGGAAAAATCCATTAAGGCATAATTTTAATGCAATAATGAATCGACTCTACCTATGAAGAAACATTTGTCTGCATCCAGACAAACCGAAAGAGTAACGCTTTTAGGCGTTAAACGTAGATCTTTATGATGTAAATAAATAGCATACATTCAAACGGATCAATTATTTATAATATATATTACTCTCAGTGTAGAGTTTAGTTTTTGATTTTTCCCTGTGTTGACGCTCACATAAGTACTGTATATGCCACCAAATGTATATACAGGAAATCTTCCCTAAACAATGCTATTTTATGTATTTCCTAAGTCTATAGATAGACAATGGGGTGAGCCATCTGAATGGGTCTAACTGAATTGTATGAAATGAAGTATTAGCTTTTGTATTTAACAGAAAAGTCTGTAGCATAATATCAAATAAGATTTTACCTAACCGAATTTTTTGTTCTAAATCAAACCATAGAACTTAATACGTACAAGGAATCGTATCGAAATAATATATTATATTTAAAAAATATATACTAGATAAATAATATATATATAATAAAAAATAAAAAATATATATTGTATTATATATACACATATATTTAGTTAACTGCTTTCGGTTGGTTAGGCTGAATAGAATTAAAGACAATTATGGAGATCAGTTTGACACCAAACTAGTTGTTTACAGAATGATAACGGTAAATTTACATATACAATCTCGATCATAAAACCGGTCAGGCGCGTGTTGAGCGTTCAAGCAGGGTTCCGTGTCTCTCAAAAATACAGATTACATTTTTATGATGGGTTTTCCTTCAGTATACAAGGCATTGGTACTATTTTATGATAATTAGGGATTATTTACAATCCTGCAATGAGTAGTAGTGCGTTAGCGTAGCTATTCTCATATTTCCGACCGGTTTGATCTTTGAATGATACTTTTTTGTGGAATGACAGTTTCTCGTCAGTAACAGTTCAAATCAATCTAAAACTAATAAATGTTTAAGCTATTTATTTATGACAGAATGTTATTTTATTAGATTGTAAAACTTTATAGTTTCATCGTTAAAGTACGATACCTATTTATAGTAACACCGGTTTCGAAATATTTTCTTGCTTCGAACTAACAGCGAAATATAGGTGAAGTAATCATCAATTAACTTAGTTCCTTACATAGCGGCGCAGCCGGCGGCGGTTATGGCTTTGCAAATCATTTGCAATTCGTATAACGAGTATTTTAAGGACTTGAGTCGTATTGCTGTAGTATATGGGCCGGCGGTTACCACTAAGGGTGGGCCGTCGGCTCGTACTGTAACTGTGTCACAAGAAAAAAAATAAGACAATTATTTATTTGTTCCTATTTCAAACAAACTTGGCTGTAACTGTTTCCAATCTATCCTAAACTCTTTATATACTCGTATGTACAAATAAAATTAACTTTTCTCCAAAGCTCTGTACATATGTAGATAAATTACGGTAACATTTTGCAGGTGAACGGTCGACGAGGCGAGGTCGGTGATAGTACACAGGCGTAGTAAATACGTAGTGCCTTGCTCAGTTCTCTCAAGTATGATAACGGTCGCGGCGAACAAAATATTTTAACCTTGTCCCCGATTAGGATTAAATAATGAAGTAGTACTTAAATGTAATTTAATATTTACTACATAATGATGGCTTGCATATCTAACGCAACGATCAGACCATGCTATTATAAATTATATTCCTAACTTAGTTCGAATTAAAATGAGTCTAGGTGCTAAGTACTGACTTCCCTGGACGAATTAAGCACAACTTAAATTAACCTATTTCTGCCGCCCAGCATTAAAGAATAATGCATAGTATTCCGGTTTGAAGGGCCGTGAAATGCTGCTTGCCTCGTGAAATTACAGGCATATGTATAGATAGATATGTACATTCCAGTCACGTCGCTAAGTTACGGGTGCAACGAAATGCGACTTGGGTCTTCCCATAACTAAGTAGGGTAGAACCCAGGAATTAATGCGTAAATTATTCACATTAAATAACAAATTATCAATAAAAAACCTTTTTGAAAGAAGTCCTAATAACTATGTAATTAACCGCCTAATACCTAATTAATAAGTCAAAATACTCGGTTTAGAATAAGTGACGATTTACACTAATCCAGTGTTTCAATCCAGCGCAGGGTACTGGGTACCAGTACTGAATTGTTTTTTTATTCTTTTTATTTCATTACGGAACGAGCCGACGGCCCACCTGGTATTAAATGATCCTCTTGCCCATAACAACGGATGCGACTTGGGCCTCCCCTACTATTACTTTCCCCTTTTATTAATACTTAATTGAATCAAAATATATCCGTTGCCATTCTACAATTTGGAATCATTATTATTTCTTGACAATGAATCTATACAGCAGCTAAATTGTAAAATGGTTTATTCAGAGCCAGAACTAAAAGCTATAACCTTATCGTTTACTTTGTTACTTTGAACATAATTTAAAAACGAGGTATAAATAATATATTTGGAATCTGGTTCAAGTAGATCAAACAAGTAAGGTAAAATGGGTTAAATGTTTCAGCCATAAGTGGTTGAAACCTCGTCCGTGGGATCCGGAAGCCGTTCAACATTTATCGACAACTCTGTTTAATCACGTGGTCAGTTATAAATCGGGCTTTGAAATATTTGCCACAACGAATATAGGGCATATAGATCTTAAGACTGATCAGCACTTACACAATTACTATTATTATTATAGTTTAAGTTAAGTTATTTATTATGCTGAGAACATAAATCTAGAAGGATTTAACGTTGGCTTCTACTAGGCTAAGCCTGTATCGAAGGAGCCAGAGTACTAATGAAATATGCACAAATTTTAATCTCAGATGACAGTTTAAGTATTGTTTACATACCAATGATGATAATAAAAAATTTCACGATATTCCTACTATTTTAGAAATTGACACTTTTGCATTAAATACTTATTATTATTATTATTATTTAGATACAAAATTAGAGTTCAACTCACCGACTACCACTTCCCATAGGTAGGGTTTTTGAATGATGACATCGGGGGTTTGTATAGCGGGTTCTCTCCCGTGCAGTCCTCCGCGCCGATGTGATCGTACTGCGGGTCAGTCATCGGCAGGGGGGGGATGGCATTCATATGCCTCCAGAGCAAGATCCCTCCCCCGGCTACGATCGTAGCGAGCAGCGCCAGAATGCCGAGAATCAGGGGTACTATAACAAATACGAACTTGTAATATCTTATTTCAGTACAGTCATAAATGTAACATAGATCTTAGTAGTCAGATTATTACAGGGATCGTGCTCGCGAAAAAAAGGAAGCCCTCCTTTAGGGGTTTCTTATTTGTTCTCCCATAGGGTCGGATAGGGTTTGAACGTCAAACTTAGCGATAAGTACGCGTGACCATATGTCTTGAATATTATTGACGTTTCCAAGCAATTTCTTTATGAATTCTATGGACATAAAGTTTTTGACTTAGACACTAGGCAAGAACATACTTTACATTTAATATTTCGCCTGTTCGTGTTCGAAAAACTGTTCTTTTCTAAATGACCCATTGCACGGGTTAGTTGCGAAATAATATTTTGTGCCAGATATTGTAGAAAAAATACTATCAGCCGGCTGATTGATTACACCAACTAAATTATAGATATAATTAGTGATATGCACGGGTTAGTTCACAACACTGTAAATAGGTCGTTCAGAGCTTAACGCGCCTTGGGAGAGACAATTATGTAGTAGAATATACAGAGGCTGGTGACAGACGGTCCAAATTTATCATATCCGATGCGAATCAACCTAGTTTGTATGTATTCCGCGAATACCGCTTCCAATGGTCATGGACAAAAATGCAAGTAAAAAATAGAAAACTAGCAAAAGAAAAGTAATTAGTTCCCGTTAGTATAAATCTTTTGGGATAAAACATCAACTGAACAATCTAATATATAAAATTCTCGTGTCACAGTGTTTGTAACAAAACTCCTCCGAAAGGGCTTGACCTATTTTTATGAAATTTTTTGTGTATATTCGGTAGGTCTTAGAATAGGACGTAAATTATTTTTCATACCCCTAAGTGATAAGCGTGGTCCACCCCAAATATTTTTTTTTGTATAATTTTTTTATGATTCAGCATTCAAAAAATACATACAACCCTAAATTTTCATCCTTCTACCACCAACCCCTATTTTTTAATTGCGATATACTTTAATAAATTTCAATCCTCGGTGGTCAATTACTGATAAAAAAAAAATCTTTTCGTTTTTAATCACACTTTTACTTTACGTGGCATTGCAACGCATGCCGGGTACAGCTAGTTAGTAAAGTAAAGAAGAGGGCTAAGTATGTTATTTTTTATTATTTTTATCAGTCACTTTGAATGTAAGTAGTACCAACCAAATCTAACCACTAATCACGTACTTTGTAAGTAAATAATGTAATTTAAAGATAATGTAAAAGTATAATTTAAACAGAAAAATAGCTACTAATTAAGGACTTTATAATTTTCCTCAATAACTTCGAGGTCGAAACCAAATATTGACAGTGCACTGATAAAACAAGACCAAGTTGCGACTAACTTGTTCAAATAAACTGTTCGTGTGAAGAGGACGGATATACATTTTGTTAGTGATAGAAAGAGATGACATAACATGGGAAGCATCTGTTGATTGCATATTTATATGATGACATGTGAAAGAGTTGAAATTGACCAACTGCGTAAATGTTGAAACAGTTTTAATTGACGGTTTTTGGTCTCTATTCATAACGAGAATAAAAGAGTAGATTAACCTTGGCATTGAAATGATATTACATACAGAATCATTGTTCGTCTAAAGCATTTCTATTCTTTGGTGAGCCACACATGGAGAAAGCTCTCCTTTAAGGGTTTCTTTTCTGTTCTTCCCCATGGGAGGGTCGGATAGGGTTTGAACAGGCGTCAAACTTAGCGATAAGTAAGCGTGACCTTATGTTTTGAATATTATTGGCGTTTCCGAGCCATTTCTTTGACTCTGACTTTGGGTGTCAAAACATAATAATAAATAAATAATGGTATAAATGCAATAAATGCTTTTAAGTATACCTTGTGATCCTACAGCCGTGTGGCTGAACACTCCGGCTTTGTCGTTGCACGTGGAATTCATCATAACGTAGAAATTATCCCCTTCCCTCATCGCTCGGTAGTTGAAGATGCATTCGTCCACAGTCTCTACGCACTGCACCCACACCGTGCTGTGTATAACATTAATTTTATACAAACGGTTATGTAATAACTGGCCTCATAACTCAGTTGGTAGTAACGCTGTCGTGGGTTCGATTCCCACCATGACAAACATGTGTGACGAAGGTGTTTGTTGTGTCTGGTGTTAACATGTATTATATGTTTGTATTTACAAAAAAGTATATAAGTATTATATCAGTTGTCTGGTTCCCATGATAAAAGCTATGCTTAGCTTACTTTGGAGAATAAATGGTGCTGTGTGAAATGTCCTCTAATATTATTAATATTATTGTTATAAATAACACCAACACGAAAGTATTACTAGGAGTTCTGTATATAAATTAATTACAAAAAGACTTTTTCTTAATCATATGAAATGATATTGCATTTTATCAACAACGACTTAGTGAATTTAAGGATGCACTATGAATTTATTACTTAGGTGTTGATACTAAGACATTATCAAAACTGAACAAACTTCTGCGCTTATGCGATCCAAATTACTGCGATCTTACTGACTGTAGCAATGTTGATATGAGCAGACAGCTTAAAATTACAAATAACTTGTTCAAATAAATGAAACTGTTTGGAGATATCCTTTTTTAATTGTACAAAAGAGATGACATAAGATGGGAAGCATATGTTGATTGCATATATGTGACGACATGTGAAAGAGTGTAAATTGACCAGCTGCGTAAATGTTGAGACAGTTTTATTTGAATGCCTCTTGGTATTATATTCCACGTTTTAACTTCAAGATAGTGTGCGATGCGACTTAAGACTTTCCACTCTTTAGTATGGGAAGGGTTAAGTTGTTTTTAGTATTGCTTTTCCATAAAAGCAATATGATAAACGGGCTTATTACTTCCTAGAATGTACACAGTATTTACAAAATACAATGAAATCAATTAATCGATAAGGCCGCCCATTGTACCACTTTTATGTCAACAGTAGTATTTTTATTTTGCTTGTTTTTACTTATGGTGTACAATAAAGATATATTCTATTCAGTTCTGTGAACATTAGTTTTATTTAAACAGACTGAACTCATGTGTGGATAGCAAATTTATGATATGTATACTTAACTTAGAAATTATTGTTCTCTTGGTTTGTTATATGTACATAAACGTAAAAATAAAAATTAATAAAATAAAATAAACAGCTTACCGGTTGTATTCGTCCCTCGTCTCGGCCACCGTCTCGTTATTCTTAACGACAGTGACGTAATGGTGTTCGCACTGAGAACAGAAGCCGAGGGTGTTGTTACGAAGGCACTCGTGACACTCTACGGTGAGCGAGCAAACGTCCGCGCACAGCTCATGCGAATCAAAGTACTGTGAACCCTCTTTGTTCTTGTGGCAAACACAGTTGCCGCACTCGCAGTACCCGTTGCCGGCACACTCCAAACCCTGCGTCATTCATTATTCCTTAATCAAGAATATCAAATCACCTAAATAAATATGTTTATTAATTTGATTCTTTACTGCAATGTGTTATGTGTGCCTTTATTGCCTGAGACACAGGATTTCCTAATTCAGGCATATAGATAATTATTGTATTTTATTAGATACTAACTCACTATGTTAATCTTAGCACGAAGTCAATGAATAAACATTTATTTATTTATATTACTTATTGAATATTAATTATTGGTGAATCAATGAATAAAAAAATGGTTATTTATCCAAACAATAAATAAATAATTGGCAACTAAATAGATCATTGGTAAATAAATCAATAAATAATTGTTAAAAATATCACATAGTATACCATAGTCTAGTAATAATAAATGATTAATTATTATTATAAATAAACTTACTTCGCCATTCTTGTGGTAAAGGCATTCTTCTTCCGGAGGTTGATCGCCGCGCGCCTTGCAATTTTTCTCACAGTAATCGCCGTACCTATATTTAAAAAATTAGAGTTTAAGTAAATACGTTATAAATTATTTATTTATAATGTATTTACTTAGTAAATATTTAAAAACATACTAGATTTTAAAATCAGTGAGATCAGCCAGAGAACGAACTCATGAAATGTTGAATATTAATAAAAAAAACTAATACCATTCATACATTGTTTGTTTTAGGGAGAGGCATTGTTATATTATGATATTCAACGTCTTAATATTATGCCAAAATATCTTGCGTCAGTATAAGATATTTACAAACATGGGCTATTATTATCACGTAATGTAACGGCCAGTCCGCACTGTCATAATCAATTTTATTATGAATCCAATGCATTGTCACAGCAATTGCCCCAAACGACCATCTGGTTTGAGCAGTTTATAAAAAGCCGAACGTAAGGGGTTTTTAACAAGTGAAAACCCCTGTTCTCAAATATACCAATTAACATAGGTGTAACGTAAAATGAGCTAAATTGTGAAATAATACATAAATAATAATAATAATAATAGTATAAAGTAAAGAGATACCGATTCGACCGAATGTGACGAAAAATGCGCCGATCTACTGATTCGCTAGAAGGGGCATGTGATCAGTTTCCCGTAAACGGAAACAAGACATAATAAACGATCGACATTCCACCTTCACGTCTCTTGAGTTATGGGCGCATACGATGCTACTTAGGTCTTGTCATGAGTAAGTAATAATAATAATAATAATAATTAAACTTTATTTGACATAAACCATATTGTACAGTTTTGTTAAAGCCTTGATTTCCGAACTAACGTTAACAGTATGTCAGAAACCAGTTCCTTCCCTTACATAAGTGCTAATAATTGCAAATGGTTTAATTATTTCTAAACATATATAGATACATAGATAAATAGATGGAATTTATTGTACACCACGATATGAACATAAACAATGATACAATAAATAAACAAATTTAGCTATACATATAACAATTTAAACTGTAAGTAGGGGAAAAACGACATATTGCTAGTTATCGGCAAAGGTACTCAACACCAGGTGGGCCATCTGCTCGTTCCGTAATTATATCACAAAGAAACAGGTAGTCTGAAATAATTGACTACGCAAACTCACCATTCGCTATTGCAGCTGCAAACCCCACAGGTATGGTTCCCATTGTAGCGGCATCTCTTCGAGTTGATCTCCGTATGCTTAGAGCATTCGCAGGAGCACGCCACGTGGTAACGGACTCTGGCTTCCGTTATCACTTTAGTTTTGATATCTTCAAACTTGAAACAAAAACTTGTTGAATATACAGTTCGATCTGATAAGAGATCTCAAATCTTTAAATAGTCATATTTGTCCATTTCTTTTACATAATATAAATAACTATTAGTGGAAGTTTCACACAGCGCCATCTAGCCCCAAAGTGAGTTAAGAATAACTTGTACTGGGAACCAGACAACTGATATAATAATGTATATTTTTTTTTTGTAAATAAATACTTATTATACATATTAAACACCCAGACACAGAATAAACATCTATATTCGTCACACAAATGTTTGGGTGAGAATCGAACCCACGACCTACAGCGCAGAAGGCAGGGTTACCACCAACTGAGCTATGAGGCCAGTCTATATCTAATATGGCCACTGCTTACCGTGATATCGACATCGACGTAAGTGAAATTGTAGATCGAACAGAAATCTTGGTTGGGGACGGCCGATAACGTCAGCGCACACTCGGGACCCGAGCATGTATTCTCCAGTATCTGAACGTTGATTGTGAGACCATTTGACCCCTTAAGGGTTGTCTTGACCTGTAAAAAGATATAGTAAAGTAAATAATATATAATTGTATTTATTTTATTAAAAATTCAACAGCTACATATTATTTAAATAAACAATAAATTTTAAAGCTTTTTAAAAAAAGCGAATTAAATGACCATCTAGTTTTATTTTATAAAAAAATAATTAAATGCTTAACTGAGAGTTATTAACGTATAACTGTGCTTTGTTAAGAATGGATTACTTTAGTAATCAATTGTTTAACTTAGTTTAGTTAAATAATTAGTGATTTCATCTAAGTATTTGTAGGTGTCAATATGTATATATAAAAAAGTATATAAGTATTATATCAGTTGTCTAGTTCCGATGATACAAGCTATGCTTAGGTTACTTTGGGGCTAGAAGGCGCTGTGTGAAATGTCCACCTATATTTAAAAAATAATTAAGTGTTTAACCATTGTGGGGAAAGGATTAAAGTGCGCCTCAAAGAGGCTCCTTTCGTGCACTGTAAGTCCCTACTAAAGATGACACGGGAACCAACTGTGACACAATTTCGTTTACCGTACGACCATGTAGTTGATGCGTAAACCGATTTGCGACATGCAACACAGTCTTATTTTGGGCCACGAAATAATCATTACGTTAAATGTAGCTATGCAATGCACACTCGTATCTAATAGTGTATAATTATAATGATGATAATTGCAGAGTAGCCATGTACGCATTAATTGTAATGACATATAGAGACAACAGTCTCACGCCAAAGGGATATTTAAATCTGTGGCCTGTATTTGTTGTCTTATAGTTTTGGTAATATGAATTTTTATCTCGTTACGTTGCAAAGCACATCTTTTAAACCCTCGAAATTCACTTTCGAGAGTTTAAGAGATGTGCTTTCTGGCCGGCGTACGTTTAGACTGTTTTGTTGTGAAAGACCATTTTATTCAATAAAATAATGTACAAAACTTTCGTACAAAATATCATACGTCTATGTGGGTTTAAGCGATTTAAGGATTTTCTGAATAGAATTTCGTACATTATTGGTAAATTATTGTGATCATAGTTAAATAATTCACCGATTAAAATTAACTTTTTACTTTACCTTTTGTGTGCTGAGACGCACGATGATCTTTCGGTCCGAAGGTCGCTATTTCAAATCCGAAGAGGACTAGCAGAGAGTTTTTAGTGAGAAAACTTACGTGTTACCAAGTTCCAAAACCGGTTAAAGAAACTAAACAAATATGAGAAAACCGATGTATCCAACACTTATCAATCAGGATTGAACCCCCAATTAACGTTTCACATAGGGCCGAGAATATGGTCCGCGGTAGTTGTGGGCGTGTAAGGTCTGGGCATGACAGACCCTTTTCCCGTTTCTCGATATATTTAGACTGTTTTTTGATTCAGCTATCAGTCTCCTTCAGCGTGAATAACTTTACCTTCTTCTCGGGCGCGTCATATTTGATAGTAGTTGTTCTAACTTCGCGGGAAGGGTCGGCGATGTAGACAGTTGTTTCCGTGAAGTTTGGCCTAACAGACCCATCCTGCCCTTTCACGATGTAAATGTTGGGTAATGGCTCTACGTCGCTCGGATTGCAGAGGTTTTCAACGGTCGGGGAATAGCAGTGTCCCTGAAAACAAAAGAAAACTTTAATTAAGTATTTCATAACCACTAAATATAAATGAAAGTTATGGAAGTTTTTATTTTTTGGTTTCTTTAAAGTCGTTGAATTTTCTGAGTCTTTACTGTCATAAGAAAGTAATAATAATAAATATTGGTAGACATTTCACACAGAGCCATCTAGCCCTAAGCAAAGCTGTTGTATGGAAACCAGATGACTGATAGAATACTTATAATATTAACACTTAGACAAGAACAAGAATCAATGTTTTTTCTGATGGGAATCGAACCCATGACCTACAGCGCAGAAGCTAAAGTTACTATCAGCTGAGCTATGAGGCCAGTCTCTTATATACTGATAGTTCAGATCAGAATGTTCAGATCCAATATAAAATAATATATATTCTCCAATCTCCATTAACTTTGTTTTTGAAAGCGAAATTAAGTTTTAAGTCATTTTATTGTATTTTCCGAAACAGAGTATTCAAAATTCAGTATTCCTTCACAATATTCAGTTTTGTAAGGGATTATACCTTCGTAGGAGTGTTTACTTTATTAAAAGTCTAAGAATTTTATTTATTTATTTATATCATACATAAATTAACTTGAGCACTAGTCACTACAGAACACTGAACGAAGAATGCAAAACAAGACGTAGAATCACATAAAATACAACATTCATTTGCGCATGATAATATTACTTATATGGAGAGAAGGTGTCATACTAATGAGTCAATTATAAAACAGCTTCTGTTTAAGGTTCATTCTTTAAACACAGGCACTAGATATGGGTCGTCTGGATCCTGTAGCTAAGTGATGCAGCCAGACCAATCTCGGTTCAATTACCTAGTTGTAAATTACGCACGAGCGGTGAACGCTGCGCTAAGACGTGTGTTACTAGAAGTGACAGTCAAATAAGCAAGATAGCAGACACAATCTTCGAAATTTGAAGGTTGTTTTTAAAATTCATAACAGAAATGCATTAACATGTTTTGTTTCAGATGTACTTGTTTTTTTTTTTAATAGAAATATAGCATGTTACGCATCGAATAATTGCAATGTGTGTTCGTGAATAACTAATGAGATAGGTTACCAAAAATAAAACTAAGCATGTCTTCTTTAAAGATAACGATATTTTCCGATATGTCCAAACAAGTTGCCTGCAGCCATCAAAAATACTTGAAGTGTCGCGCCCAATGGCGTCAAGAGCACTTTTCTACTAATATTACAGGAAATCATTCTATTATAGTATATTATATTCTAATACACTATACATATAATTAATACTATAAAAAAACGCTGCTAACGTTTACTTTCCATCAGTGTATTAATATGACATTAGCACCTGTTTTATTAGTTACATTGAGATTGCGATAGAGCTTACGTAGATACTAAAAACAATGCAGAATTGTATTTAACTAAATTTTATAATTTAAATTATTGTCATGTGGTTTCCCACGAGAATCTTAATGAGGACTTGAATTATTTCCCAACAATATTACTTGGATAAATTGGCCCTTCTATTAACAATAACTCCTCGGCATGTCGGACGGGCCGGGCGGCGCGGCGGGCGCCACACTGCAAGTAATTATCACTGCAGGCAACTTGTTTACGGACATATCTTTACTACACTGGTTTCTTGTTGACTGATATAAATGGCTCATATAATTATGGTCTATGTAACAATCAAATTAATTGTAGTGTTTGTAGTCTATTTTCTTTGATATTCAAACTGATTAACATAAATATCGTATCCTTCATAGCAAACAAGAATAATTTTATGATTATAATTTGAATGTATCTACTTCTCGGTGATACCAAATAATTAGACTAATTGTAAATCTTAGTTAGGTTTTATTTATTTTAAAAGATACTGTTAAGATATGGTTCGACAAAGCGCAAAGGTATTTATTTCAAAATTTATTAAAACAAAGAATGCAATCGCAACTGAAATATTTGGATGCAAAATCCCCACTTAGTACGTACCGAATTAGCGAGGTGACGTATTAAAATGGCACACAGAGGTTCGTCCAAAAATAACCAAACGATTGTCGACAAAACTTCGACAGTCTCTAGCTATATATAACACTTTCTCTTCTCACTAAGAATTCAGTACAGGAAACTATCAATTTAGTATACATATTCGCATATAAAACAGAGCGGTCATTGCCTTTGTCTGTTAATAAATATAATGTCGTAAACATCACAATATGAATGTTAGAAACTGACAATGGACTTTGAAGGAATGCAACTCGTTAATTTTTTCTGTCGATAATGTATGGTCGCGTCGATATTTCCATTTCTGCGTACAACAAGCTACTCCGTGTTAATTTGTAATTTTACCCGTATAAGGGTTACCCTTGTCATACTGGTTTAACTAGTGCTGCACGTTTCTTTGTTTTCACGTAATAAAGGTCGTTCTTTAAGATTGATTTGTAGAAGCTATTTTTGCAGTGGTCATTACTTGGATGATCATAAGTGGCTCCAATATAAATGTGTCCATACTTCCGTAACTTATTGGTGATAGAAGCTAGCTAACTAAGTATCTAGTAACTAATCTAGCAAGATGTGACTTTCTTCCCAGGTCGTGACAAACATTATGATGAGAAGATGGCTGATTACTGATGGCTAGGTATGTATTAGTACATTGTAGTTAAAGCAAGTAGGTAGCTCATTAAGCTGATTGTATGATGATGAGCTTCGAAGGATGCGGAAATTACGGACCGAGATGCAGCTTTCAAGGTCAGGAGAATGTCATGAATGTTTCTGAATCCGCTTCTTTTATATATTTTACAAAGTAACGTTATATGTTTTTATCCTACCTTTTATTACACAGTTCTAGAGATATTCTAGAGATACATTAAATCTATATTCACACCAGAGAAAGCATTTTACATAGAGCTAACATTGTAAAATTAAGTCGACGCACAAAACTGAGAGCCATTATCACTAGAAGTATTCCTTCCATGCAACTTTTGGATGTAAGGGATACGAAGAAGAAACATTTGACTGATACTAGATATTTAATTTTCAGATTAATTAGATGAATGTAATTAAACATTGACATGACAGGCCTCACAGCTCAGTTGGTAGTAACTCTGCCTTCAGCGCTGTAGGTCGTGGGTTCGATTCCCACCCGGGACAAATATCGTCGAGAGGCTGCGGTTTCACTGAACGCTACTTTCGGCGTTATACCCTTTATTTTCCACCCTTAGAGCATAGGTTCTTGCGACTCTACGCCCTACCGAGCAATTAAGGCAAGCCAAGAGTCAGGGGTCTCCATTGCCCACAGGAAGTACTGGGCTCCGCATTCTATTTATTATTATACATAATAATAATAACAATATTGGTAGAAATTTCACAAAGCGCCATTAAGCCCCAAAGTAAGCTAAGCATAGCTTGTATCATGGGAACCAGACAATTGATATAATACTTCTATACTTTTTTGTAAATACATACATATAATACATATCCAACACCAAGACACAGAACAAACATCTATGTTCTTCACACAAATATTTGTCCTGGGTGGAAATCGAAACCACTACCTACAGCGAAGAAGGCAGGGTTACTACCAACTGAATTGTGAGGCCAGTCGAATAGACTATCAAGCATCTCTAATGAAAATGTCGAGAGCGCTTGCAAAATTTATAAACAGACTGCAATTTAAGCGCAAGCATGAAATATTCATTGCACATAATTACAATGCGAGATGAGGTAACCCAACACCCACGCGGCACAAGAGGATAAACGAACCTACGTGAACCAGGATCCTGGGAGGGCGAGCTTTGAGGATATTACCAACACAAAGTCGCTTACCATAAATGGGTGTGAAATAAGGGTTAGGTTTTATACTGTCTGGACCCATGAGTTTTTTAAGGCGACACTTTACTGAATGCGCAGATGGCTCACCTGGTATGTAACCTCTGCCCATAACAAGCAATACGACTTGGGTGCTCCAGTACTGGTCCAAATCGACCCAAGTCGCATCGTATGCGCGTGTCTGAGACGTGAAGGTGGAATGTCTCATGGTACTGTAATTTTTTAAAACAGCATTTTTCGTTATCGGTGAGTGGAATATAGAAATCTGTAGTGGAGCCCACAGTGAAGTTTGAGAGTCTGTATTTAATTTAAGGAAATATGTGCCTGTCTTCCCCATGGAGGGTCGGATAGGGTTTGAACAGGCGTCAAACTTAGCGATAAGAACGCGTGGCCTTATGTTTTGAATATTATTGACGTTTCCAAGCCATTTCTTTATGAATTCTATGGATATAAAGTTTTTGACTTTGGTAATTTGCTAACAATCTCCTAAGCACAAATATAAAAGCTCTTACCAGCAAATTATCCTCATTGAATTAACCTTGAAACTTGGAGATACCAAAAATATTAGTGCAAATGTATAAATTAGCAATTACGGGTACCCATGACTCCGAAAGAAACTTCCCATCTCCAACAAAAATGAAAAAAAAGTTAAGATTCTAATAAGAATGGTGCTTTCGCATATTCCACCTGGATGGCCTATTTGCAAATACATATTTTTCCTATACACTAGACAAGAAAATACAATGTCAAGTATGTCAATTTCCTTTCAATGTAATGCCATCGCTTTGTTAAATCGTCCGCTGACGAATTTGAACCTTCAGTTAATCGCACAGAAGCTATATTCCATCGGAAGCTCACTTCGTCAAATATAGAATGTAGCCCCATGTGGGACAAGTGCTGACCAGTTGATCCTGGACGTAAATAGTTTTAATTCGCCACTACCCGGAGTGAACTTGAGTAGAACAGCTGAGGATAGCCGTTTTATTATCAACTTCAACTTGGCCTTTTACACTGATATAAATTTTACAATTATTACATATTTTATAATGCGATTCAAGAATTGGTCGGTTTCTGACTAACACAAAGAAAAAATGTCGTATAATCTGGCAAGATCTTTAGATTGTATATATCGTATGATAGTGAGGAATTTGTGTCTGTGTGTGAGGCTCAAATAGGTGTCACGTCATATGTCACATTCAAATAATTATCCGCCGTTTTACAACTTACGGTAGATACGTGTAGCACTGCTTTACAAATCAGCGCCATTTTCTCGATACAAAAATACAAATACAAGAATATTTATTAATACAAAGTAAGGGTACAAATAACTGTGGAAGCTCTGCCTCCTGTTTTAGTTTACAGAAACTGTGTTACAGGAAGCAAATCGGCAGAATATTTTGACTTATTTTGCAACGTAAAAACATTGGACTTTTTTGCTTAAAAATCGATTTCATTTAAAATATATAGATATAATGAAAAAAAAATAAAAAAAAATTAGTAAAATCGTGCGTTAAGTATTATAGTAATGTTTTTTAAATAACAACGACAATAGCACTTAAAGAGTAGTGGAAACTCCTGTCGCGCGACGAAAATAACGCGCACATTATTTTTAATCAATATTAAATTACATTCTATCTCAATAGTGAATACTGAATAGGCAAACAAGTAAACATTTTCAAACAGAATGCACGCGAAAAGGTGTTGCAAATGATTCGCGGCAAAGGTAGGCGGTCGACATTCTTCCAATTGTCAGTATAAGATTACAGTGGAAACCGAATAACTTTCCCGTCTAAATATGGGTGGTAAACCTCATGAAATTATAACTAACAACGCTAAAAGTGCAATAAACTCTTCGTTAGTATACAGCCGTGGGTGTCGCGCGGTTACGCCCTGTGTAGACGAGAGCCCTTTTGTCTACTCTACATAGTATAATATATAACAGTTCATGTAGACTACATTGTAGAGCGACCGGTTACTTTGGACGACCCGAAACAATAAATACATAAATATTGGTGGACATTTAACAAAGCGCCATCTAGCCCCAAAGTAAGCTAAGTATAGCTTGTACCACGGAAACCGGACAACTGATATACATACTTATATATATATATTTTTTTAAATACATACGTATAATACATATTGACACTCACAAATAAACGAATACGCAATTTGAATAGGCTTTTCCCATTTTTCGCAATATTTATTCAATTTCATATCTATACAAATAAATAAAATTGGAGTGTCTGTTTATAATATTAAAATAACCGCTTTCTACTAAGTGCGTATGGATGTATACACGGTACACATACCAAAACAATTTTTTTTTTTCAATTTTCGTCTGTCTGCCTGTTTGTTCCGACTAATCTCTGAAATGGTTGGAGCGATTTTGACGGGACTTTCACTGAAAGATAGCGGATGTAACAAGGAGTAACTTAGGCTACTTTTCCGAGGGGTAAAATAGGGGTGCGTGATAAAACCGACTTCCACGCGGACGAAGTCGCGGGCAACAGCTAGTCCACACTATATTTCTGGCAAAAATTATAGCTTCAATAATCTGCTTGTACAGTAGTGTTGTCGTGATGAAATAAAAGTCCCATCATCTGCGCAGGGCCTAATGCTACAGATGCCGACGATACTTCGCCCTATTTTGATTGCTTTACTGTCCCATTCTTTGATAATGTGTGGAAACGAGATAGAGGTCTCAATATGAAAGTTCTGAGGTGGATTTTAGTGTGGGTGGTAAGATATACAGCCTAGAGAATGTCGTTTCCCTGTTGCGACATCCTGGCTCAGACAACTTGTGACTTCGAAGGAAATGGATTAGTTCAGCTTATGGCGTAAGTGAATTGATAAGGTGCTTGTGCACGCAATATAATTATGTAAGTAATTAATTTATGATGGAATGTTTCCTTCATCCGTGATCCTTTACAGCATATTAATCGCGTTAATCTGGAGTCTATAGATTTCTTATGCACCTAACACATCTCTACCTGCAGAGAGATCAGCCAGAGAAAGAACTGGCCTCACAGCTCACTTGGTAGTAACTCTACCTTCTGCGATGTAGGTCGTGGGCTCGACTCCCACCCAGGACAAATATTTGTGTAATGATCATAGTTGTTTTTTATTTGTGTCTGATTGTTAATATGTATACGAAAATAATACCTATTTAAGTATTTTATCATTGTGTGGTTCCCATAGTACCAGCTATGGTTAGTTTGGGGCTAGATGGCGCTGTGTGAAATGTCAAATAAGTTAAATATTACTATCCAATTGTCCTTAACTCTGCTATACATATTCCGAAAAACTGGACACTGCTTTTCATGTGTGTATATACAGTTATTTCGTACAATGATTTCCATTGTCCAATGTTTTGCTGTTCAAAGGTTAGGTATTATCATTCATAACACTACTTCAGTATCCACTTTGAAATATTAGGTACCAAATTACAAATTACCAATGTGTTTTTGTCACCAATACACTTAATTACAAAAATACCGTTAAATATATTGTTTAAATACAATAACAGCGCACTTGGGTTTTTTACCGACATGAGATCACCCGCATTAGTTCGCGGTAATTCCAAACCCTTAGTCATTTTATAGCGAAAAGATGCTGGGTGAAACATTAGCTTTAAATATATACAAGGAAATAAGAATGGGTTACGGTCATAGATATTGTATTTATATACATAAAAAACAATTTACAACAAAAATGTAGGTATATAATATTACAAAATTTGTTTGACAGTTTGTTTCCACAAATCTATATAAATGACCCAATTCACTAGGAGATGGATTTATGACCGCAAATAAGTGAATTTAATAATGATGCTCAGTAGGTACACAGACACTCATTAATTGTACACACATGTGTCAATTATAACTTCATTACTGTTATCTTTGTTTCGAAGATTATGTATTCTTCGGAACAAAGTAATCTGCGCAAACCCTAAGCATAAAATTTAAAAAGCAAAGTAGCCATTAATGTCTGCTCTTATTTTTTATTTCGTTGTGAAATCGTAGGTATATAATTTTCTTTATGTTTGAAATGAAATGTTTTTTTTTATTTGCTAGAAGTATGGTTGTACAAAGGTCTTAGTATGAAATTGTTAGATGCACACGAATTTAAGAAATAAGACCGCCTGCATTACAGGTCTGGAGTTTTTAAATGAAGGCAGGGGCGAGTGGAAGTCAGGAATATAATCTCCGGCACTCAAATGAAACACAAACTTACGTATGTGAACTGCATGAAAGAAGCCGCTTTGAGGCGCACTTTAATCCTTCCACCACACTGGAGAGAGTTAGTGAAACGATTATCAAAAGCAGCACATAAATTTAAAAAAAGACGTTCGTTCCTCTTCCAAATAATAGTTTACTTCTTCTATTCGAGTCACTGTTTCTCTCAAACCAGTGTGGTGAAAGGATTTTAAGTGCACCTAAAAGAGGCTCCTTTCGTACACTTCACACATGTCTTCGAATTTTTAGTTCTAGGACATGTCGGTTTCCTCACGATGTTTTCCTTCACCGTTTTGAGAACGTGGTATTGCGCACATAAATCTTTCAATCGAAAAACTCATAGGTGCACGTCGGGATTTGAACCGGCTAACTCCGGACTGAGTCTCGGGGTCAGTTCCACTAGACCACCACGCTCTCAATAACATATAAACAACAGTTTGAAACACAATATCTAAGGAGTTCAATGCACTATGCGTAAGCTTACGGCAAATAGGATGAAAACCGTCGCAGACGTAGTAAACATGCGGAAAAATCGATCAAGTGTCTGGCTGTACTCCAAATGGCTTTAGGAGCATTGACACTTAATATTATTACAAAAATATTTACGTGGAAATTGGAGTAGGTACCTTACAGCTCTACCTGGTCAACTATTCTGTTTGATGTCAGGAAAATACATAAATTTTTTCATTTGCCAAGAATAGATCCGGTCATACATGTCGTACGTCAGTCATGTTCATGATAACCCGGCAAAAAAATGGAATACTTAGGCTAATAGAATGAATCATAAAAAATCTTTAAGGATCCTCAAGGTGCCAATAATAGGCAAATATTGGCGACGTGTGCTTATATTATCTCATCTTTCTTTTCAAGCAGTCTATTCTATTCGAGTCACTGGTTCTCTATAAACAGTGTGGTGAAAGGATTTTATTATGTGCGCCTCAAAGAGTACCTTTCGTAAAGTTTTTTTTCCTTTCAAGCAGTGAGATAATTGCACTAATGATGCTTGCTCAGAATTCTTCTCTTAATCTAGAGGTTAACAGTAAAAATCGAATAGAGATCGCTTTCAGATGAACCCATAACGTACATACTCTCATTTTATGCCTTTAGATGAATTCAACACAGGATATAATAGCCACTGAAGGTATTCTAAAATTAATCGGCGCGGCGTCGATATCGCACGCAGAAGGGGCAAATAAGTTACGGTTGTAACTAATGTTTAAACAACAAATATATAAGTATGGTATGAATGTTATTCATAGTTCTTATCAAATTATAATACTCGGCCGAGTAATATAACCACTGCGACTGGTCTCACAGCTCAGTTGGTAGTAACCCTGCCTTCTATGCTATAGTTCGTGGGTTCGATTCCCACCAAGAACGAAATGTGTAACGAATATAGGTGTTTGTTCTGTGTCTGGGTGTCAATATGTATTATATGTAAGTATTTACAAAAAGTATATAAGTATTATATCAGTTGTCTGTATGCTTAGCTTACTTTGGGGCTAGATGGCGCTGTGTGAAATGTCCACCAATAGTTATTTATTTATTAACAGCGGTCAGCTGTGAATGTTTCTGAACACCGGCACAGAATAATGAATAGTGTGTCCGCCCCGAAGAATTGCAAAACATTAAGAGACTATGTAGGTGATCAGTTTCGAGGACAAGAGTCATAGGTCATTTCATACCTTGATAAATCGGAGCAACGATAAACGAAATGATAGGGCCGAAAGGTCGTAAAAAACAGATCTGAATGCATATCAACTCAATTAAGCCGCTCCACTTACCCATTAACACGTTTTAATGTGTAAAACATCTCAGTTATTTGCGCAATGTTACCTTTAAGAATTGGTAATACAAAGGGCGGGTTCTTTCGAAGTTGAGCGGTCTCGCAATATACACAGCCTCGGAGTGGCCAGCTAGGTCACTTACGGGTAGCGTGCAACTTGAACATCAATTTCTCTTTCAGTACGTATGAAGATGATAATAAAAATAATATTGGTGGTCATTTCACACAGCGCCATCTAGCCCCAAAGTAAGCTAACCATGGCTATTATCATGGAAACCAGACTACTGATATAATACTTATATACTTTTTTATACATACATATTAACACCCAGCCACAGAATAAACATCTATGTTCGTCACACAAATGTTTGTCATGAACAACTTGACATGAGTTGGCGAAGTTGAGGAAACTACACACTTGTACGAAAAATGAGTTCTGCTCGTCGAATGACATTTTTCAAGTTGTTTGCCGGCATCTATATCAATTTCATAAAATAAATTTAGTGGTAATAGAAAGCAGTCTATATGAGTGTGCCAGCTGTTTTCTTTTACATCCGAGTCTGGTGTGTATGAGATTGATAGCAAGACGCAGGTGGCAATGGTCTTGAGTGAAATTTTTGTTGCAAATAACTTTATTGTCGTCGATTTATTAATCATTTAACCTTTGTGAGAAAAAAGGGTCATCGTTTAGTCTTTACTGCAATTCGGAATGTCGTTTTGAGATATTTGCCACGACTGGCAAGTTTTCTTGGGCTGATATTTCAAGCAGATGCATGTACAAAAAAAAAGGAAACTTTCTAGAACATAAGCTAATATAATGTACCTACTATAGATTTCTTCCAGAACATTCAATTTTAAGGATCAGATAAAAAAAAAACAAAAGGAATCGGAAATTGTCAGCAATGGCTTTAAGGTTAAGTTAAGAAGTGGGAATATACCTTCAGGTGTCTGTTAGTTAGAAAGGTTCATAACGTAGACATGAAATCTTGCACCAGCTGCAGATTTATGTCACGGTCATCCAATTGAACTCGTTACAAACAAAGAAAAAGAAAAAAAAGCAATTTACCGTTTTAAATTGATTAGTTTTAAGATGGCGGAGTTGATCGGACTGTTTTTGCGATAAACTAAAAGAGGTTAATTTGGTGTGCTACAGCGGTACCGATCGATTTGCACCCAAGTGTTTTTATTTAGATATTATTCAATAGTTTTTGGGTAGTTATTATACCTCTAATACTTTGGCCCTTGGGAATAGTCTAACTTATGCATGGGCACTGGTAACTCGATGCGAAGATAAGCGTGCTGCAAGGAGATAAGCGTGCTGCGTGATAAAACCGAATCCACGCGGACGAAGTCGCGGGCAACACCTAGTAATATAAGAGTAAACTATTTCCATACTGACAGGCTTCACAGCTCAGTTGGTAGTAACTCTGCCTTCTGCGCTGTAGGTCGTGGGTTCGATTCCCAGTCTGAACAAACATTTGTACGACGAATATAGATGTTCTGTGTCTGGGTGTTAATATGTATTATATGTACGTATTTACAAAGTATATTAGAATTCTATCAGTTGTTTGGTTCCCACAGTACAAACTATGCTTAGTTTGGGGCTAGATGGCGTTGTGTGAATTGTCCAGTAATATTATTATTTTATTAACAAACAAAAAAAAAAAGAAACATTGAATAACAATAGTAAATACGATGGATTCGTACAAAGAACAAATTAAAAAAGCCATTAATATGATGGGAAATTAAACAATTTTGTGTATAAACAAAAATCTTCGAAATACCCCTTTTTCTGAGTTCTTCGGACCTCACCTGCTCGTAATTATAAAACGATCGGTGTCATATTTTATAGGCGCCGTTGAATTGGTTATTACAAGAAAATGTCAGCAGTTCAGTTGATTCACTGACTCGACTTAACAGTGTACTGCAGTTGCGCCATTGTATAAGTGTTGCCAGATTAAGTTTAAAAATACCCCCATTGCTGTAATTTGACGCCATACGATTTCATAAATATACCTATGTTCGCTATGTGTTTAATTTATGTTGACTTTTTCGTATTGTATGTACAGTGTACATTTTCTCATGTGATAATGCACCACAACTTCGAATTTTCACAGAATTTATTTTTTACAACTATGTGTCGATAAAAAATATTGTTTTATGTCCAGATATTTTCTATTCGAGTCAAGTGGTGAAAGGACTTTAAGTGCGCCTCAAAGAGGCTCCTTTCGTCCATTTGGCACGTGTCTTCAAATTTTTTATTCTACAACATGTCGGTTTTCACGATGTTTTCTTTCACCGTTTTGAGAACGTGGAATTGCGCACTTAAATCTTTCAATCGAAAAACTCATAGGTGCACGTCGGGATTTGAACCGGCGACCTCCGGATTGAAACTCGGGGTCAGTACCACTAGACCACCACGCTCTCATTTATTCTTTATTCCAGTGAAAAATAAGCATTCCCTGGCAACATCAGGTTGCGCCATGATACCTCATCCATTACGAGCAAAAGGTTGTGATTACACCCGATTAATTGCGCAAAAGGGTATTTGCAGAACCAATGTTAAGTTGCAAAACATGGGGACAAGTTCAATACGTAAAAAAAATATAATTATTATGGTATGCATAAAGTTCACAACATATTTTTGACGATACAATTCTTGACACACGCAATTTTCATCTTATAAAAATTTCAAAATCGTATCAAAAGTATATATTTAAAAACTTTCTTAAAGAAATTTGTAAGAGAGAATGGAAAGTTTGTATAAAATAGAAAAATATTACATTATTTTGTAGCTGCGCTCCGCGGTGTTACCCGCGGTGAATAAGTAATCCCACGGGAACACTGCACTTTTCCGGGATAAAAGTAGCCTATGTGTTAATCCAGGATATAAGCTATCTTGGTACCAAATTTCGTCCAAATCCATTCAGCCGTTGAAGAGTAACAAACATCCATACAAACTTTCACGTTTATAATATTAGTAGGATAGGATTAATTTAGATCTAATCCAGTAATGGGCACTTAACGACAACGAATGAAGCTGTTTATCCATTTCTGACCGATCGCAATACCAGAAGGAGGTACCATTTCAAATGATTAATGACCAAGACGCAAGTTCCATGACTGTATGTCAGATTTTAATGATCTCCCATAATTGCACTGACGTGCATGAAAATTGTGTAACATTTTAATGTATAAAACACAAAAATAGGTCGTTCCGTATTTATAATTTCTGTGAATTGTGTGATTGCGCGGATGTTTGTCGGTTCGTATGCACTTCGCCGCACACGGTGTACTGGAAGTCTATACATTTACCTAAATAACATTGTACTGAAGTGTATCAACAAGCGGTAGTTGCTAATTGCGTTGATTTTCGAGGAACGCTGGCAGTGTAACTTACACGTTATGGCTTAGCTCAAGTGAATTACGCTATATCTGTTACGACGCAGAGCAAAACGAACTACTTGTCTAAAGGGTTTTACAGCTGCGGTGCCTAATGAATAGGAAATTGATTAAAAAAACGGAAAATCGCAGGGCGGTATATACGTCTACGATGTAGAGTTTGCAGTATTGAGTAACCTTACAAAAAAAAATAAAGAAAAATCTGAGAGTCTTTCACATAAATAATTCTCTGAAAGACATCCATATTATAGTCTTATTTGGCATTGAAGGACAAACAATATTACAACTTTAACATTTAAAACTACACAATTTGCCAATTGCAATGATAATAATGGCAAATAGCCAACCAAATTTCGTTATGGAATACCTATACGAAGACAGATTTACCGTCAGCAAAATGATTCACTAAGGATAGTTAAAACAAAGTAGATATTTTCCTTAAAAGCAATGAGTACGTTTGGATATAAGGGGCAGCCAAACGGTAGTCCAACGCGTTGGTAGTTACACTAAATGACGAAGCGATCGACAGAAATTAAGTACAGAGTTTGTGGACATTTTACACAGCGCCACCTAGCCACCAAATTAATCATCGATTGTGGGGAACCAGCTAACAAATAGTTCTCTTTTTGTAAATACCTACATAAGTAAGAGGTAGAAGTCATCATAGGAAACCAATTGAGCTGCAACGAAGCGTTAACCAGTGCATAAAATTGAAGCAGATGTAACCTGTGAAAAAGTATGTCTCAACGGACGCTGCTCGGTACAATTCCTAGCAGATTTGAAAAGACCCAAAATATAAAGCTGTATCTCATACTTGGAACCGGACAACTGATATAATACTTATATACTTTTTTTTGTAAATACATGCATATAATACATGTTAACACCCAGACACAGAACAAACATCTATATTCGTCACACAAATCTTTGTCCTGGGCCTACCCAGGACAAAGATTTGTGTGACGAATCGAACCCACGACCTACAGCGCAGAAGGCAGCGTTACTACTAACTGAGCTGTGAGGCCAGTCGAATAATATAAAACTATCATACCGTCCGTTGCAAAGCAGAAAAGTAGAGCAATTTTCAGAATAAAAAATGGTCGTTTAACAATGCGAGTACCTACATGGTTAACGCTTACTACGACTGTATATCCATCCTATTTAACGGATATTGGAAAATAGGGTAAGCCAGGAAATTGTATCGATCGCGTCTACGCATCCACTTCACGTGATTGTGTAGTAGCCAGTAGGTAATGGAGATTATACGTGACTATAACTCCTTATGGTGAAAACTTCACTGGTCTCTGTATTATTACTAGTTGCGCCCCGCGGTGAATGAGTTATCCCACGGGAACACTACACTTTTCCGGGATCAAATTAGCTTATGTGGTTAATCCAGGATATAAGCTATTTTGATACCAAATTTCATCCAAATCCATTCAGCCGTTTGAGCGTGTAAGAGTAACAAACATCCATACAAACTTTCACGTTTATAATATTAGTAGGATTAGTATTAATGTAACATGGCTCATTTATTGTTTGTTTCCCAAATAAAGCAAATTAAAAATAAAATAAATAATACGTTTCAGTAGTTCATGTTAAGAAGAACACTATTAGTTTTTATAATTCAGACATTCAACTGAAATTGTCTTTCATAGAGCTATATGGAAAGGTTCTATTTTACGAGAACATAAATACATAAAATCCCTCCTTTCCCGGATGGGGTAGGCAGGGCTTTGATAGGCCACTTTATACCAAGCGAGTTACACTATAGTGGGAACATTGACGTGACAAGTGGTAAGTTCGCCGCAGCCATTGCTTTCTCGCTAATGATGAGGATCTCTTCCAACTCTTCCCAAAATAATCCGAAAGCTAGGACAAGTCTCTCAGGACAAAACTCTTTTAAATAATAATATTGGTGGACAATTCACATAGCGCCATCTAGCCGCCCCAAACTAATTCAATTATTTCATATAAACAGTCAGGCACGGAACAAATATCTATATTCGTCACACAAATGTTTGTCCCGCGTGGGAATCGAACCCAAGACCTACAGCGCAGAAGGCAGAGTTACTATCAACTGAGCTGTGAGGCCAGTCAAATACTTAAAGAAAAATAAATAAATGGCGTTCATTACACACCTCTACCACACTTTATACAAAAAGCCATTTATTGCAAACATAAAAACCGTATTATTAACAAGTTTTTGATTGATAACGAATATTAAATTTTAAAAGCGAAATCTCTGTGAATCTGGAGGTCGCTGGTTCCAGTTCAACCTTTTACATGCGGAACACTTTCATAAAACGCTGAAGTAAAATAACGTGAGGAAACTTTTGGTTCCAGAACCAAATGTTCGAAAATTATTCCCCGGATTGGGCACACGTGGTAGGTAGATTAAGAAGCCTAGGAATTAAATGTATTTTGTGAAATCTACCATATAACCTAATGTCTCAAAAAGAATTTGAAATAATTGAAAAACGGAATTTATTTTAAAAACTACCACCTATTCGGTAAAATAAAGTGTATAACTTTAGGTTCGGGCGCAGTCAGCGAAGTATGTACCTACCCTAAATGATATATTTAAATTATTGATTAAAAAAAGTAAGGGTATTTTTACTTAGTCCAGGTAAAACATTTAAATTTATAATTACTTACATTATCAGCATCGGTTTTCTTGTGGCACCACCTGTCTCCCGATATTAAGCACTCATCACAGGTTCTTCCAATCGCAAATGCAGTTTTAACGCAAAATAGCACCATCACAAACCACAATAAACTCGCCATTTTGATTTTAAATTAACACAATACGCCACAGATTTCAATATTAAATTCGAATTTCGAACGTGATTCGAATCAACGCGACGAGTTTGAAATATGAACGCGCGCACCTCGCACCTCGGCTCTCCACAGACTGACAAACGACAACTATTGTCGGACTATTCGTCCGTGTGGCGCGAGATGAATCATCTGAGGAAATTCGCGGAAATTGTCGTTCTCCGCGCGTAATGATATCCCCGGTGACGTAATTCCCATTAAATAAAAAATGTATGAATGAATGAAGACCTCATAGGTATGGTACACATTTGCGCTACGTTATGGTTATGAGTAAAAGCGGCTGATAGAGTAGAAGAAACTGTTTGATTATATATTACTAAATATTATACGTAAGAATGTTATTATCTATTTTAAAATACTTACGAGTAGCTACCCTCTAATAGTTGATTACTAACTGATAAGTAAGTCGCGATGTTTTGTTTGTAGATTCTGTAACTGAATACGAACGCAAACTAAGAAATTTGTGTAAAATTCCAACACTTGACAAGTATTTGTTCCAGCTATGGTGTAGCTCACAGATATAAATAACCTATTCAAACAGAAAACAGAAATGGCAAGGTTTTTCCTGATGTAAGAAATTTGCTTTTTATTATAGATTCAATTCAACACGAGACAGAGACTTTCGTAATTATTAGGTATTTTTTTATGTGATACGGTTACGGAACGAGCCGACGGCCCACCTGGTGTAACCTCTGTCCACAAGCGATGCGACTTGGGTTCTCCCCTACTAGGCATGACAAGACCAAAGTCGCATCGTTTGCACTGTAATTTCACCGGAAACCACACCTTTCAAACCGGAACACAGTAACGCGAATGCGTCACTGCTTGGCGGCAGAAGTGGGCATGGTGGCAGTACTTTTGCAGATAAACTTAGCGTGAGCTCTACTGCTCTTGGTACGTTATTCCGTTAGATATTAAAATCACAGAGCACATTTCTTTTCCTATCTTTGATAAGTAGGGTACCCGGAAAAACTACCACCTATTTTTATATTGAACCCGTGTTAATGTGAGTCATTCACTTTCGTAAGCATGTTAGTAAATTACCGAATCCTCACATTGCTGCCCTCCAAGTATATTTAAGTATAATAAGTGTGTATATTTTCTAATAAACCAGACTATGTAGAAAAATAAATACATTTTGCCTTTTCCCTTTCGTGCCTTTCGTGTGTTTTTAAGGGGGTTGCTCCGGCTTAACTATCAGGAATCACAATATTATGAAAATTATGAAGAATATACCAGAATGTAAATACTATTGATTTATGTTTATATATTATTATATTTTGAGCTGGGTTTCAATCACATGTTTGAGCAGCAGTAGTACAACACCAATTAGTACAATACTTACCAAGTACCTGCATGTTTTTCTTGATACAAATCAAATAAATAAGTTTAACAACTTTTTAATAAAAATATATTTTATACCAGTTGACTTATAACAATAAAAATCATTTTGTAGTAGTGAATTTTGTTTATAAATTCAAACTCTGGAAAATTTACTAACAGCTTTGTTGCGTCATTACAATCAAACTACGTATCTAATAATTAAAAAGCATTTTAACCGACCGAAAGTTTTCAGGAAATTTAATATGTAGAAATAATTATATCGCGAAGTTTCTTGAAGTCATTAAAATCATTAATGTTTAAAAATACGTGTTAGGAAAGGATAGTTCAAACAAATAAAAATTAATCTTTAGTAGATTGGAACGCCGGATTTCTGAAAAATGTCGTAGGCGCGTCGTAAAGAGGGTTCTCACAAGGTCCCGAGAGTATATCCTGATGCTCCTGCTCGAACTTGAGGAACTCCTTCCGGTCCTGGTAGTACGTGCACAGTTTCCATCCAATTATTGTCAGAATACCAACTAACACTAATGTGGCAAAAACAATGAGCGCAGTAACTGTAAAAAAATAAAATAAAAATCCTGAATATTTAAAAAATATAAGAAATTTAAAGTAAGAGAAGTCTTAATAATATTTTATGCATTATTAATATTATTTTGGTTGCTGGTAAGTCAATTTATTTCATATGGCCACAACTTTTCTTCATTCAATTCTTATTTTAAATTTAGTTTCGCTACTCCCCGTGAGATGGCGTCATTTCAAGCTTGAACCAAGATCATGCATCTGAGACTACAGTCCCGATGTAGAAGAGCAGGTAGAGTGAAATCTGTAGTAGATTAGTAGTTAAAGTTATTTAATAAATATGCGGTGGGTTTTTGAGAATTTCAACGAAAGTCAAATACAGATTTTAGACTTACTTTTAGTCGTTTATTTTAGTTTATATTATACATTAAACTATCGTTTATTAAACCACAAAGCTAGGCATTTAAGACTCATTAGGATTCCACGACAGGATATAGGTACCATAAAAGTGATCTAAGATGCATAATTTTGCCTGGATTTCTCATTGAAAATGCATATGAAATTTGAGGTTAACGAGTGTAATATTGTGTAATTTCCTGTTTTCTTTTCGTTAATGTTATACGTAAATGGTGTCAAATAATTATTCTTTTTATTCTATTCTATATGTTGAACGTCTTAGTACTTTCATCGTTGTGATACTCACTATAATAATTAATAGCACAATCCTGTTGTTTCTGTATGCGCAACAGAATCCTGTATTCTGCATCGTCAAACTTGTATACAAACTTAGTGTAGCATCCAGACTCGACTTTATCGTAGCACACAGTCCATGCGGTGTCATTTAAATCAGCAGCCGGTACCTGCTCGTAAATTTTGTCTACGACAATTCCATCGCATTTGTTAGTGCAGTTGTCAGAGGCGAGGCGGCACAGTGCGCACGCACTGACGACTGTGCACTGCCAGCTGTGGAATCCGGAATAATTCTGGACTCGGCATAGTTCGTCCATTTTCAACCGCTTGTCCCAGGGTGCTGGCTTGTTGCAAATGCACTTGTCGCAAATGCAATCGCCGCGGCCGCTGCAAATCTGGAATGTGGATGAGATATTGTGAGACAACAGTAATACGATAATAATATTGGTGGACATTTTACACAGCGCCATCTAGCCCCAAACTAAGCATAGCTTGTACTATGGGAACCAGACAGCTGATGGAATACATTACATACTTTTTTTTGTAAATAAATACATATAATACATATTAAAACCCAGACACAGAACAACATCTATATTCGTCACACAAATGTTTGTCCTGGGTGGAATTCGAACCCATGACCTACAGCGCTGAAAGCAGAGTTACTACCAACTGAGCTGTAAGGCCTGTCTGCCTAACAGTAGCTTGGCACTAGGTGGTTGACAGACTAGATTCTAGTACCTAGGCTAAATTACAAGATATGTTTTAGTCACTAGAACATATGTTGTAATTTAGCCTAGGTAGCTAACGCCATGCGTCACTAAGTTACCGAACGAGCAGATGGCTGATGTTAAGTGCTATCAGCTACAAATAAGAATAATTATGTGACTTGGGTCTCCACAACTTAAGTAGTCGTTTAACTCATTAGTCGATTATCCACGAAATTGGACCTATCTGAAATTACTCATTTTGTGCTTGTAATTTTCACATTATTATATATTAGTTACCGTAGCCGCTACACAAAAGGAACACTCAAACATACATACCATCGAAAACTTAACCTTCCTCTATTTTAGAAAGTTGGTTAAGACTAGACTCACTTTGTCGTCCAGAGAACTCTTGCAGGAGTCCTTGGAATTGAGACATTCGCAATAGTCCCCAGACCACCCTTCTCTGCACATGCAAGATTCCTTCTGCTTGCTTGTATCGCTGTTGCATCTACAAGTGCCTTGGCCGTTGCACATTTTGTGTGCTCCGTTGCTCATGCACATTCTTTTGTCGCATTCACAAAATGGTCCGAAGCTGGAAATACGAAAAAAACTTTTAATTCTAGAGTTAGATACTCTTTAGCAGCAGTAGAACTTATGCCAAGCTCTTCTGGGGAAGTACTGTCTCCATACCCATTTCTGTTACCAAGCAGTTCATTCGGGTTACTGTTTTCCGGTTGGAAAGACGTGGTTGCTGGTGAAATTACAGGCACATGAGTCATTCCGCCTTCACGTCTCAGATTTGAGGGCGCACTTGAGTTTTATTGAAAATGACATAGTAAATTACCAAAATATTTGCTTTAAAGCGTAGTATAAGGATAAGGAAGTACTTCAGGTTTTTTTTTATCCTGAAAATATAGTAAAACTGTATTTCGGAATCATCCACCTTTAAACAATAATTAAAATAATTTCGGAACAAGTACATATAACAAAATACAACATATCACACGCACACACACACACACACACACACACACACAAAGCATTTTAAGGATAATTAATTATTAAATACATTATTTATGATACTCATTATGGTGAATCGCTATCCAGTGTCTGAAAATATATACGATTAATATGTATATATTTTTCCAGCAGTACAAAATTAACTGATCTTGCTAAGAACGTATTAAAGTGAAGCATATTTGACGTATGTCAGCGACTTAAACGAACAAAAAATAAGCATATTACTTACCGATGATAGGAGCATTTACATTCATCGCAGTCGCAGATACCGTTCGCTGATCCGCTGCAAAAGTCTGCGTCTCCTGGCGCCTTACATAGTTCACTATCCACCTTATTATCTTTCGTGTTTTCGCATTTGCAGTTTGGCCCAACCCTGATGGACGGTTATCAATTTAAAGACGAACAAATCACTAAAGGTTTTGTAGGTGACCGAACAAGCTGACAACCCACCTTACAGGCACATGAGATATTCTACGTCTCAGAGTTACGGACGCATATGATGCAACTTAGGTCTTGTCCTATCTAAGTAGGGAGGACCCAAGTCGTATTGCTTGTCATGAGCAGAGCTTACACTTAACACCAGGTGGGCCGTCGGCTCATTCCGTAACTGTATATACATAAAAAAAGACCGAACGAGACATGAAACTCGTTTTGGTTTATTTAACAAAAGTTAGCTATGCACTCTGAAGTTAGCTATTAAAACTTTACACTAGCAAACATCAGACTAAACTCACCAATTTGCATCGCATTCACAAGTGCCACATCGCCGTGTTCCGTGCTGATTGCATGATCTTGAATTATTTTCAGCATCTTTCTCACAATTACATTTATTTACAACTTGCACATTTAACTTGAGGTTTTCTTTCACCCCTTGTATAGAAATTTTGATTGATTCAGTTTCTGTTACGTACTTCCGAAGTGTGATACTACCCGCAAATTTAAGCTGATTCTGGTGTTTGACTATGCAGTCTTTGTTAGTATTAGTGTCAAGGCAGTCAGGGTCAAATTTGATTTCGTATGTGTTTTTGGTATCAGACACTTCCAATCTTACGTTTGTACTGATTTCCTGCGTAGAAAGAAAAACCTTTTTATGAGAGTGATAAAACAATTGCAACATTTCAGTTAAACTGTTCTATTTTTTTGATGTGAAACATCTATAGCCGCACGTAAAACCGATTTCTGGCTTGGCGACGCGTCGCCACGGCATGAGCGCTGATTGGTCCGTTCAAGGTTACGACAAATCATAAACACTATTAGTGATGGGGTACTTAGTTTCTTACAAAATAATGTCGATGTTTCACATCTGCCAGTCGTCCCGTGACGGTTCACATTTTTTTTTATGTTAAAAATCTATTAACGAGTAAATGGCTAAAGCAATATTAAGTGACATTTTCTGCCCACAAATATCCCTACTTAGTTATGGAAAGGTTCACGTCACCTCCTTTGGAAAGGGTTGGCTGCGGTTGAAATTACAGGCACATGAGACTAGATTTTCAGTTGGATACTAACCTCATAAATATCTTTCATTTGTTCAGCAAGATCCTCGGTTGATAGTACAGCCATCCTGGAGCCATCGATAGCCTTCAACAACATTTTATACAAGGGTTCCAGCTCGTTGTTTTTAAGTGTAAATAATATTATGAACTTGTTTTCTGTAGCGAGGCTGTTGATCGTACCCACCGAGGGGTAATCCATTTCTAGTTCTTTCGTATAAACCCCCTTTTTCTCCCCTTCCGTTTCAGTGTGACATTTACCGTCGTAAGGCTGAAATATTCCCGCGGATCGTCCATCACCAGCGACGTGGTGAGGGCTATCGGTTAGGAACACAATGATCTTTCTAGACGTCTGTCTCCAGCCCAAATGCATACAGGCCATTACTTGCGCGAGCGCATCAAAACCGCCTTCAAGCGAGTCGTGGTTGATACCGAAACTGGTGCTCCTGACGATATTTTGGAATTCCTCGTATTTAGTCGTAAAATTTTGATGGTGTTTAAAAGAGTAGCTCTTATTCTTTTTTACGTGCCTGTAGAAATAAATAAAATCGTTATATTTTTCATTATTCAATAAATGTGTTTACTATTTGCGTTAATATTAGTTAGATAGATAACACATTTATTCAGCACATAGGATACAAGTATTAAATAACATGCTGAGCCAACCAATTTTCGGCACTGAAAGGTACATTTCTTTTTCTTGTTACGTATTAGTTTCAATGAATTAACTTATTCCTATGTAAAATTTGTGCTGAAATAAATGTTTATCTAGATTTAATATACATATGTAGGTATTAAACATGTTTAATTAACTAATGTAAATCAAAGTCAAAGTTAAAGTAAAAAACGTTATTTCCATAGAATTCATAAATAAATGGCTCGGAAACGTCAATAATATTCAAAACATAGGGTCACGCGTACTTATCGCTAAGTTTGACACCTAGTTTGACCCTATCCGACCCTCCATGGGGAGGAACAGACAATTTTTTGACTTTGACTTTATGTGTTCCTACTTATTTGATGAAGAACATTTATCATAAATAATTGAAATATATCGGATAAATACATATATATATTGTATACATATATATATATAGACATACACTGTACAGGTTTTACACATATACAATACGAATAGGTACAGGACTGAAGGAAGCTTAACTTACTGTGTGAATGGTTGAGCATTTTTGTCAATGTAAGTGCCGAACGCGAGCCTAACATCTTCAGTCATTTTTTTTAAATTGCGTACAATTTTGTCACTGTGCTCTACAATTTTACTTTTCGCCTTCTGCATAGTCGCTGATGCGTCTAACAAGAAGTATAAATCGACTGGGTAATCTTTGGCTCCTTGGAAGGAGAATTCAAAACTTGCGGGCTTTCCAGCTCGCAGTTTCACATCGTACTGTTGAGGTTTTATCTGTACGATGCCTTCATGTTGTGAACTGAAGTCTCTATTATGCCCTTCGCTAGGAATGGCTGTTGAATTCTCGGGGTTTTCTACTGATCCTTTACACCAGTTATTATCGGCAATCTTCTCAGATCTGCATCTTGGTTTGGCAGAATCCTTGGGGGGAAAACAAACTTAAATAAAAAAAAAACTTCAACTCTATGTACGAATTAATAATTTCAGAGTGATATAAAAATACCTAAATTTCGACAAAATACTCAGTGCGGAGAAAGCTGTTCGAAATTTATGAACGTACGAATGTACACATTATAAAGTTACAGAATGAGCATATGGCCCACCTGGTATAGAGATAACCTCTGCCCGTAACAAGCAATACGACTAGGGTCCTCCCCTACTACGGTACAAGAAGACCCAAGTCGCATCGTATGCGCCCGCAACTCTGTGGTGGAATGTTTCATGTGCCTATATTAACCGACAACCACGTTTCAAACCGGAACACAGTAACGTGCATGCTTGATTACAGAAATGTGTATGATGGCAGTACATGCCCTCACGAACATGGCATAAGTTCGACTGCAACTAACGTGCTAAAAAGCTCTCTAAAAACAGAAATATGCTTACCCCAGCACACCACACACATACGTCGGGATCTATTACACACTTATTACATGTTTTGTGACGTTCGCAAGAATTCATACGCACTATTTGTATATTGAGATAAACGCTCAGTATAAAAAACAATATTTTAAACCGCATCGTGGCTCACACACGGCAAAAATAATTATGATGTGATATAGTTAGTGATGGAGGAAAAATAAATGAGTTTAAGCTTAGTTCACAATAATAATTTACATTCGGCGTGCTCTTGTGTATAAGTCCGTTGGTTTTGATATCAAATCCTTCCTTATTGAAAAATGAATGAAATTAATACAAACTGTGTCATTGTCCCTCAAAGTCAAAGTCAAAGTCAAAAACTTTATTTCCATAGAACTCATAAAGAAATGGCTTGGAAACGTCAATAATATTCAAAACTTAGGGTCACGCGTATACTTATCGCTAAGTATGACGCTTGTTCAAACTATATCCGACCCTCCATGAGAAGAACAGCCAAGAAACCTCTAATGGAGGGGCTCCCTTTTTCGCGAGCCTTGTAACAATCTGAGTGCATCTCTGTGGGATAACTGGCACAAGTTTATTCCGTTTTCACCCCAGTGAATAGCTCCGTTTCCAGAAGTAGACCTTGTGGCAATTTCGTCCGGGAGAGTACTGCCACTATTAGTGCCTCCAAGCAGTGACGCATTAGCGTTACTGTGTTCCGGTTTGAAAGGTGTGTATGGTGGAATTACAGGCACCTGAGACATCCCGTCTTCATGTCTCAAAGTTACCGTTGCGCCTTGGTGGACTTGGGTCTTCCCATACCTATGTAGGGTATGTACCCAAGTTCTATCTCGCCTTTTTACAATAAAAAATCAAAGGCGACACTACCGACCTAGACTAGAGACAATTTACTTGAAAATGGTTGCACGAAACAGTCGAAATATTGTATGCATTAGTCAGAATCGGTCTGTTTTGTCAACCAATATGGACCGTCCTTAAACCACACTGACATGGTGAAACCACGGTTATAAATAACCTTTTCCTTCCTCACTTCATCGCACAAAAACATGGTGTTTTCCTTCATTATGGTGCGTGTGTAAAGAAATAAGGTAACCATGCAGCTGTTGGTTGTGTTAGTGTTTTCAAATTTGTGTTTTATATATTGCAAATCAGAATGCGATACTTTGAAGACCTGCCGTGATTGCGTAGGATATGCAGCCGAAAGATGTGCCTGGTGTGCGCAGGTAAATATATTTTTTGAGAAAATATGCCCATGTAAGCTTTATTATGACTGGCCTTGTAGCTCAGTTGGTAGTGCCTTCTGCGCTGTAGGTCGTGGGTTCGATTCCTACCCAGGAAAAACATTTATGTGACGAACATTGATGTTTGTTCTATGTCTGGGTGTTAATATGTATTTACAAAAGAAAAGTATATAGGTATTATATCAGTTGTCTGATTCCCATGACACAAGCTATGCTTAGCTTACTTTGTGTAAGATGGCGCTGTGTGAAATGTCCACCAATATTTATTGTGTCTTATATATTTTATTTTAGTGATTTCTCGATCATTTTAGGAAAATATGAAAAAAGATTTGGCGCGATGCCAGAGTCCACAAGTCTACAAAATCCACGCAGAATGGTGTCCCACGGAGTTTATCAACAACCCCGATCCAAGCAACGTTAACAAAACAGTGAATGAGAATTTTAAAGCAGAAAAAGGAAAAGAAATTCAATTTCGCCCTCAAAAAATGTATATAAAACTGCGCCCTGGAATTCCTGTGCCTTTCGATATGTGGTATCAGCCCGCTAAAGATTATCCGCTTGATATATACTTTTTGATGGACAACTCATATAGTATGAAAACATATGCTGAAACACTGGCGAGACAGGCTTTTTCGATTCATAAGGCTCTGAAGGAAAAGACAGACAACGTAAGACTAGGAATTGGAAGCTACGTTGAAAAGCCTGCTTTACCTTATGCTGATAAAGTGTAAGAAGCCTTTAATTATTATGATTGTTCTGTACAGGAGTGACCGAAGTTTTCTCTTAATATTTATGTTGAAACTTTTCAATCATTTAATATAACTTGTATTTTAGTGAGATTACTTCTGATTTGGGTTAATTCTATAGAATATAATAAATCTTTGCAGGTATCACAACTGCTACGTCTTCAAACACCATTTATCACTGACAAATGACATGACTACTTTCAAGAATGTTGTTGGTAACTATTACAAAAAGATCGGGTCCAACTACGACTCCCCGGAAGCCGGCCTCGACGCATTGATGCAGGTGATGACATGCGAGAATGAAATCGGATGGAGGAAGGCCGGTGAGAACTCCCGACGTATGATCATCGTTGCGACAGATTCGACCTACCACAGCGCTGGAGATGGAAAGATGATTGGCGCGTACAAACCCCACGACATGAAATGCCATTTAAATAAACAAGCAGTGTATGATGAAACGACTTCGTTAACATTAGACTACCCGTCCGTGAGTCAAATAAAATATGTGGCGAAAAGAAACAATTTTAAAATTATATTTGCGGCGATGAAAAACGTTAGTCGGCATTACGTGGCATTGGCAAATGAAATCACAGGGGCAGAGTATGCCGAACTGGAAGAAGACAAAATCTTGGATATTGTTATAAAAGCTTACGACGTTAGTATAAATATATGTTGTTCAATTTCATATAAATATAGGAATAACTTAACTCACATAAACGAAGATTTTATGTCGGTTAACTCAAAATGCTTAATTGTTTTATTTTACAGACTGCCTCCCAAAATGTAAAGCTCAAACATAATTTGCCGTCATCTTTTGTGCTGTCAACAAATTGTGATACGGACCCAGATAATTGTAAGAGCAAACAGGCAGACAAAACTGTTCACATTACAGCAACATTGGACGCAACTGAATGCTTGACTAAGTCTGGTACTTTTAATATTCAGCCATTTGGTATAAATGATAAGCTTATTGTTGAAATAGAAACTGAATGCAAATGCGAGTGTGAAAAAGAATTCGTTAATAAGAGTGAAGACTGCAGCAGAGGAGGAACTAAGCAATGTGGAATATGTATTTGCGATGCAAACAGGTACACAAGAAATATGTGACACATGAGACCATTGGTACTGTATAGAGAGTTATAACCAACGGGGCTCATTCAAATCGTGGGCTTGTTATGAATCAAATAATCTAATGGGAAATTAAATTTCTAGTTGGGAATTTAGTAGTACAATTATTTTCCTAGAAATAACCTAAATATTCGTATGCCCATTCTAAAATAGTAGTATCAGCACCTTAAGATTGAAGGCCATGGGTCAGGGCAAAAATGAATTTTAGTAGTAGTGATAATACTCAAGATATCACAAAAACCATAGACTCTAATTAAGAAATATTGCAGGAGTGGTGAGAAATGTCAAATAGAATGCAATCAAGCAGATCTATCGCGATTAAAGGAACAATGCAAGCAAGAAGCCTATGATATGGATTATTGTAACAATCAAGGAAACTGCGAGTAAGTAAACCAATCAGCTGTATCTTGATGAGAATGTACGAAAAATTTTAGGATTCATAGGTCGCCTTGCCTTACTTACTAACTGTTACAATGAAAAAAAAAAGCTGTATGCATTCGATTGTAAATGTGTGTAATAATTGTAAATCTAGAGAAATTTCAAGCAAGATCTTTTTAGTAGATCTATCATGTTTTTAGTAAATTCCACATGTTTGTGAAATGAATATTGAAATTTCAGATGCGGCAAATGTCAATGTAAACCAGGCTTTTCTGGAGATTTTTGCCAGTACAGCGACCAGGAGTGCCGAAAAATGTGCCCGGAAGATAGAGGAATTTGCAGGCTCGGTGCTTGCGTTTGCAGCGATCCTAATACCTGGACGGGGCCCAACTGTAATTGCCCAGTCAGCAATACAAAATGTATTGGACCGTTTTCGAAAGACGTATGTATTCTTAACACTGCATGTCAAAAGCATGCA
Source organism: Chesias legatella (assembly GCA_947359385.1). NCBI lineage: Eukaryota > Metazoa > Arthropoda > Insecta > Lepidoptera > Geometridae > Chesias > Chesias legatella. The sequence goes on along the minus strand of OX375778.1, from coordinate 3,285,895 downwards.
ACTAATGTTTGCAGGGTAGTTTTCCGACCAGACTCAACCTGTGTAGTCTATGTTCCATTGTTTATCAGATTCAAAACAGAAGGAACCAGCGGAAAGTTGTACTTCTAAAATGCCCTTAGCTAACGCAACTTTGCCCGAGTGAACCATCTCATGTCCTCCTGTCAAACGTTGACGTTGATAGTTTATTCGAATCACATTTTAAAGCTCTAACTAATTGAGTATTACAGTTAACTCGTTTTGTTCTCTCTTCAATATGAAATTGTTTACCGTAGCCGTGTTCCGGGCGAGGGAAATGTGAATGTGGTAAATGTGTATGCCACACTTTAGGTGGCAAAGATTACTTCGGGGACTATTGTGAATCATGCTCAGATTGTGTTAAGGAGATATGCAAACTGCTCGAAGACTACGCACAATGTAATTACGAAGATAAAACGAAACAATTCTGCGATGAGAAATACAATCAAACATCGGTCAAAGAAGTATTTAAGATGAGCAAAAAGGACCTTGAAGGCCAGACATCAGCTACAAGTTGCAAAAAGATTCTCGATGATGGAAAAATTCTTGTCTTTAAATACGAAGTTTTCATGGACGAGACAGAAACCGCTAAGGTGAATGTGATGATACAAAATGAATTGGAAGAACCACCGATTGCAAATATTTGGAGTAAGTTGTTGGTATTTTTAGTGGGTAGCTTGAGAAAAGGAAACTGACACAGTCTGTTTGACGATTTTTTATCAGTCGATTTGTTTATGTCCAGAGTTCTTCACCACTTTGAACGTAAAAGTAACTAAAGTACTTAGTATTTAATGTAGTAACTACTGCCAGCGCAGCTTCACTTGCGTAAAGCAGTAACTAATATAAACTATCAAAATCAAATTATAGACTAATGTAGCTTTCTATGAATAACCGAGGTATTAACTTGCAGCAACTATCTATTAATTAACGATTTTTTTGAATCCATAACTTGATTGACATTTTGATATTACCCACAGAGTCTTTATTGTGTGTCGATTATATATATGCATATTAAATGGATATTATTTTTACAGTTGCATGCGCTAGTGTCATCGGTGGAGTAATTTTTATAGGAATTGCGACACTAATCGTCTGGAAGATATTGACAAACATGTACGACAAGAGAGAATACAAAAAGTTCTGTCGTGAAGCCGAATCTGCTGGCATAGATGTCACAAACGAAAATCCTATGTATCAAGGACCCACCGCAACATTCGTTAACCTAGCCTTTAAAAAATCTACAAATGAACAAAAAAATGTTTAGTTAATAATATGGAGTATCTATTCAATTTTTTATTTTATTTAGTTCATGTAGACAACTGCTAAAGTTCAAACTTATCATCGTCGCCACCGCCGCCATTATCAAATATTTTTTTTTATCTAAAGTATGCAACAGGTCATAATTTGATTTGGGCTTAATTTATGGCCGGAACCAATAAGATGATCAGCATAATCGTAGAGTACAGAGTATGAGACATGATGAGAATCAAGGTATATTTGCATTACACTACCTTTACTAACGAATTAATCATCTGACACCTTTGTGTCGGATGATTAATTCGTTACAGGTCCTGTGGTAGGTACCTGTGAACATCTGTCAAATCTGGCACTATCTTACATTTATAAAAATAAACTAGGGACAATAAAGATTTAAGAGCTTAGCTATAATAAAATAAAAAGAATATGTTAGTGTCATTTTTCACATTACTTTATAATTTTGAAGTTTACGTTACAATTTACGAATTGAAAAAGGTAAATAAATATATAAATAAAAAATAAATACAACAATAAAAATATAAAAATACGTTCACAAAATTTTGTTCCAACATTCACAGTTGTCACCACCGATATAAAATAAATCCTGAATAATTAATGAAATTTGGATATAATAATTTTTATATTTATATTTTATAATCAAACAGAATAGATTGTGCATTGGGCGTAAAACATCCAAATATGTCTCGTGTCATTTCTTTCGCATAGTCTGACGGTCGCGGTCGTGTGACTTGCGAAGACGCGTTGGCTGCTCGTCAGGGTAAAGCTTCTTCTCACGGCGTTCTTCGGCGTCCAATTTTGCCAGCACAGCCTATTAAAATTAAACTTATAGTTAAAAATAAATAAATTAATAGTTAATTCAAGAGGAGAGTGAATAGGTTACTTCTAAGTAAGCATATTAAACCGTAGACCGCATCGTCACTTAACATTCGGTAAGATTGTCAAATGTTAGGCTAACGTAAATAAAAATTAAAAGTTATTTTTTATGTCTTGCCAGTATATTATAATATATAAAGATCAAACGTCAGTTTCTATGCGGCTGCTTAGAGGGAGGGATTTATGTTTTACGTATACACTAATTCTACACTACATCAACCATCCAGATTGAAGTTCCTTGAAAGATTCCTGTTCAAACAGACTGTAACGTCACTGTAAATAACACAATCTGGTATGAAATCGTTATACCAACCCTATTACTTTCGTTACGAGTCCGTTTGGATCGAAGTCCGCCTGGCACTGGTGCTAAGTGACCAGCAGATCGCCTCTCCCCCATGTCAAGCGATGGACGCTTGCAGCTACAACCGCTGATAAATAAATAAGATAAAATATATTTTGTCACATGAAGGTTTCAAAATATAGGTCAATAAATTGATAAAATAAACTTGAGTTTGCTTAATATTGAGTAAAAATCGACAAAAGTTCATCGTACCACAGAAAGTAAGTAGACCAGGTAAAATCTGTGTTTGTTGAAAAACATTAATATTAATTAAACAGTTTATTTACGACCGTACGACGATGTGTGACGAAGATATGTGTCCTCTCCATAGTACGAGATGACTCTAGTCGCATTGCGTTGCGTCCACACCTCGAGAAGGGGATGTTACGTCTCATGCGCTTGCAATTTCACCGGCACCCACTCCCTTCCACCGGAACACAGCGCACCGAACGAGTGCATCACTGCTTGGCGGCAGATTACCACGTGTGGTGGCAGTACTTCTCCGGGCGAACTTAGCACGAGTTCTACTGCAACTTTGGGTTGGTCCTTTTATACCACCCGGGGGACACGTGTAGGAGTTCAAAAGGTTATCACATACGGACGCGAACAACGTGGCCCCCCTGTTCGTACCAGTTGGCTACTGAGATCTTATTCGGGTCATATAAAAAACGAACCCCAAGTCCTTCTCAGCCGTCGGAGGAGGCACGGGGGGCACGTAGCCTGTTGCCACGGGACAATGAGACGGCGTAGGATTGTTGCGACAAACGGCTTCTCTCACTACTTGGAGTCGACGTCTCTCTTCTGCCACTTGCCGATCCAATTCCTCTACTGTAAACATAACGTTCATTATTATAACTTGGGTTTGACTAGACTCACAGTTTAGTTGGCAGTAACTATGCCTTCTGCGCTGTAGGCAATGGGTTCGATTACCACCACAAACATTTGTGTGACGTCATACATACATGTTTGTTCTGTGTCTGCTTTGGTAGCGATGTGCTCGTATTTATTAACAAAAATATTATGTATTCTATCAGTTATCTAGTTCATATAGGAAAGGCTATACTTAGTTTTGCTAGATAGTGCTGTGTGAAATGACACCAATATTTATTGATATTAGCTGAGCTATTGACGTCCCCAAACCAAGAAATCTTTATGAATTCTATGGAAATAATTAAGCTATTTTGACTTTGACTTGTGGACTGAATTGGCATAACATGGTAACCAATATTTACGAGATACTTCACAAAATTGCACCCTCATGTTATATTTACTTATATAAAATAGAACAACCAACAAATGTTTCTGGATCCTGGATTCTGGATTAGTTTATATTATATGAATATTGACTGGCCTCATAGCTCAGTTGGTTTCAGTCTGGTCTGGTTTCAGCTCACTGCCTTCTGCGCTGTACGTCATGGTTTCGATTCCCATCCAGGACAAACATTTGTGTCACGAACATAGATGTTTGTTCTGTGTCTGGGTGTTAATATATACAAGCTGTATGTATTTACAGAAAAGTATATAAGTATCTGGTTCCCGTGATACAAGCTATGCGTAGCTTACTTTGGGGCTAGATGGCGCTGTGTGAAATGTCGGCCAATACTATTATTATTGATCCTTATCATCCATCCAATATATCAGATTGTTTTATATGCTGAAGTAAATGAAAGAATCGTATAATATTACAGTGACGTACTGTTGTGTTGCGTATGCTTCTGCTTGTTCATCAATTCCGCTTCCAGAGAGTCTATTCTCTTTTGCAAAGTCTCTTCTTTGTTGATTTTTGTTTTCCAAATGCGACAGACTTTCAGGTGGAGAAAGGATAACTCTTGGGGGTCTAAAATCTACATAAGATATTGGCACCCTATTATTATCAATGCGAAATTTTGTTGTATTACTGACTCATCTAAGTGCATTATTTATGTCAAAAGATCAATAAATAAAATAAAATAAAAAATGAAAGCTTGTTTGTTAAACGGCCAAACGACTTCGCCGACATGTTATCGGGATAAAATGTAGTCATATCATCATCTGGTCAAATTTGGTACAGCAAAATCAGTTTACTGAAAGAAGTGGGGACGTGGGGACGTGGGTATTTAGTTATATTAAACGAAATCAAAAAAGGACTCTGATTAGAATAAAAGCATCCATTAGAAAAAAAATACATTGTGTAGGGTGTCACGCGAAAGAGCTTGTTATTCATTATTATTTCCTACTAAACAAAACAAAAACATTTATTTACTTCATTTGTGGCTCTCCCAATACGGCCTTGCTTATGTTCAGATTTTTAGATGATATCAATTCCTTACCTCAACATTTCCATTCAACATTTTGTTCGCAATATGTTTCATGTACGTGTATTCCGCTATTTTCCGCTGCTCAACGTCAACTTGATCGAAAATATTTCGAATGGTGTCCGAAACGTTGACGTCGAGGGAACAAGTACACGGGCCATGCGCTTTGCTCTTTGGTTTAACATCGAAAGCCTCTACATGTGTCTTTGATAACAACTTTGAATCTAATCGAGACGTTTTGCGAAGATTCAACTCTGGCGTACATAGTTTTATAGGTTCCTGTACAAAAGAGGTTAGTGAAATCTCCAATTATATGTTTTTTTTATGTGATACTATTACTGCCGGCAACCACACTTTTCAACCCGGAACATAGGCGAATGCGTCACTGCTTGGCGGCAGAAATGGACATGGTGGCAGTACTTCCCCGGACGTGGCGTGAGTTCTAATGCTCTCACTATGATCATTTATTTGGAGAGGAAGAACTTGTTCTCAGTTTGGCCGTAGAAGTGCTGTCACTACATGTTTTTGCTGTCAAGTAGAAGTGCACTCGCACTGGTATGCGTGCTGGTGAAATTACAAGCACATGCGACGTTCCATCTTCGCGTTAAGGAGCGCGGTTTCCCCATATCTACTACCTACCTAGAGAAAGACCCAAGGTACTTGTTATGAGCAGAAGTTACTGCTTAACATCAGGTCATCTGCTCGTTCTGTTACTATTTCAAATTAAAAAACTTTTCTACTTTATATCTGTACCTCTTCTAGGCAAAATGGGCTGCAGTCGTATATCTTATTTTTCAATGTTCGATTTTCCTTCTCTAGTTTATCTGCTATCCGCATTGCTTCAATGCTCATAGATCGCAAATTTTCAACTTCATTTTCATGTATTTTTTTGATGTCCTGTAACGTTTCTTCGTGAAGACCCTGCATACTTTCTACTCCTTGATTATGCTCATTTAATATATTTTTTATGTTATAATCGTACTGAATTTTAATTGCATCAATTTTATTTTTGTAATCTCGTTCTACATTGTCCAGAGTATTTGTTAGTTGTTGGATTTTGTTTTCATATTCTTCAATATCTAGCTTTACCATAACACTAGAATCAATATAAGACTTTGGATAATCTTTTTCGCGTGAGTTACTGTAACTGCCGCTTGAACCATTTTTAAAGTCTGTCGATAAGTTCTTTAATTCGTTCTGAATTGAAGGAATTGAATCATTTATTTCTGACTGTTTAGTAGAATCAAACAGTTCGTCACTTCGAACTTTACGCATAGCTTTAGCTGTATTGTTATTGTTTTTATTATGATATACGTAACCTGTATTATTTCCAGAATATTTTGGTTTCTGTTTTCTTGGCGAATTTGAGACAAACAGTTCCGCTCTGTCGGATATGTTTGTGTTTAAAAGTAAGACGTCAGCACCAACACGATACAGGTTGTTATCAGATCCCTTTTTATTACTGTTACCTTGGGACAATGGGTTTGGATTAGTTAACTTATTATTTATAACTTTACTTGTATCTGTGGATCTTTTTATCTTTCTAATATTTCGAGATTTTTCTGATTTAGCGGCAATCACAGAATCTACATAATGACCATCTTTGATTGAAGTTATTGAAGATGTTTTCACGTTTCTTTCAGCAGATGGTGGATATTCTTTTGGGATGGCACATGTAGCTATTGTATCAGAGTGTCGTGACATTTGCTCAGTATCTGAAGCAATCAGAAAAGGTGTGTCCACTTCAACTCTAGGTATACTTATTTCGAGTTTTTGTTTGACGCTGTCATCCTCGTCATAATCTATGTTTCCGAAAGAATCATTATCTACTTGATGCTTTTCATTATTTCTTGCATTGTGTCTTTTATTGCTTTCCAAGCGTTGTTTATTAACATGTACGGTTACAGCTTCTACTATTATTTCTGAATTTCCATTAGCATTCCAAGGTCCTTTTTTTTCGTAAGATTTATCTTGATTAATATCGCTATCTCTGTATATTAAAAATAAATCTTTATCTGTTGAAACTTCTGAAGTAGATTCAAATAAGTTTCTGTCCTTGTATTCATTGTTTAAATTACTTTCTGTTGCAAAACTTTCATTAGTCAATCCAAACTCCGTAAAAGCACTTGATTTGGCGGGGCTTTGATTATTTTCTAGATTCTCAATGATTTCAATTTCTGTATCATCATGATCTACAATTTTAGATGAGTTAGTGTGCATAGATTGTTTGTTATAAATATCTATGACATTCATATTTTGCGTCTCTGGATTATTTGTGAAATTATTTTCAAGTGTTAATTCACCATGTGAAACACTTTCAAAACAGGAAATAGAATATTGCTCGAGGCGTCCAGGACTAAGCTGATTAAATTTGTAGTTTAAATAGCAACTTCTGACATAGTTGAAAGAAGGATCGACAGCAGCAGTTAAAACTTGTACTTCATTCATTTTATTATTCGGAATGTATTCGTATTGTTTATTATGTGTGGCTTTGGTGACTTGGCCAGAGTTAATGTTATTATTATCTTGCAAGTCGTTACGCTTTTTCTTACCTAAATCTGAGTCAAAATTTTGGGAATAGTTTTCAGTTTGACTTTCCATATTTCTACTGGTTTTTACCGTGGAAGTTTGAACGTCTGTAAGCTGTTTAGGTTCTTTTTTGAGTTCTACTAGTTTTCTGTTTAGTAACTCAACTTCTTTATGATTTTCTTCATATGCTTTATTGGTTTTTTCAACAGTTTTTACTAGTTCAGTATTTTTTAGTGTCATAGCCTTTAATTCGTTTTCTAAAACTGTTGTCTTTTGTGAAGAATTTACAAATAAATTTTGAAGATCTTTTATATTTTCTTCGAGCTTAGACCTAGATTTATTTAATTTATCAATAATCAGTTTTTGATTTAATATTTCCGCTTGTGAATCTTTAATAATACTTTGATTACGAATGACTTCTTGCTCTAGTTGGCCCCTTAAGTCAATAAGCTGTCTTTCCATATTTATTTTATCTTCGATGGCCTTCTCATTCAGAATTTTTAGTTTTTCCTTTTCAACTATTTTCTTTGCCTCGTCTGCTTTAGTCTGGACTAGTTGGTATGAATTTTGTACACTGAGCAACGTTTGCTCTAGTGAAGTGCTTTTGGAACTTCTAGCGTTTAAAAACCTTCTTATCCTATCAAGCGAGTCTAATATATCTTTAGCATCACATCTTTCAGGTGACAAAGCACTATCACCAACACTATTAATTTCTAGTTGTTTTATATCTGTTACTATTATTTCCTTTTCAGTTTGTAAATGCATTATTTGGGACATGTATTTATGTTTTTCTCTAATACATTCCTCATTTTTCATTTTAGTATTCGATATATTTTCTTCTAACATTGTATTTATACTTTGGATTTTTTCAAGTTCCATTTTCATATTATGAGTAGCCTTGGAATCTGAAAAGTACGTAAATCATTAAATTGATGAGTATTCGTACATTTATTTGCACCACTTTTAAGTAAGGTCATTTATTCACTATCACTCCATGCAAAAATACGCGCAGTGTGGATTCAACGTTGGAACACAAAAACTAACAACTGCGGCAAAATCAAAGGATTTTGTTTTACCAGTTTTTTATATGTATGAGATCTTCTTGTGTGCAAAATCATACTTTTACAGGCAGATTAAGATTTCATATTTTTCATGTTAAATAAACGAATCCAATCGCTTTTAAAAAAAATGAAATTTTGCTGCTTAATTATAAAAATAACCGAATAACTCTAGGAGGGACAGGATTACAATGACGGTGGAAAGGTTATTGGCCACGTTTTACTCGGTCCATGCGGACCAACTCGCGGGCTCGTTCACTGTTTTTCTCTATAATTACAAAAAATAATATTATCACCTTGACATATTGAAAATTCTTAGGCACCTTTTCAAAAGGAAAAAGAAAGGTCCCAGTAATCTTCCTACCAGCTAAAAATTTGACGGGGATACCATCAAATTTCCGCACCGCTCAATCCTAATTATATCATTGCAGTTTACACCGCTCAATTCTCATTTATCATTGCAGTTTGTTCTACTGTGTCTACATACTTGCTTAGATATACTGAAAGGTCATTGGTAGTGTAGTAGTGATATTGAATTACATTGGTTGTGGGAATCGAATCATAAATGAGCACAAGATTCAGTATTCAATAGAGATCAATGAATCAATCAATAGAAGAATGAGAGAAGGAAAACATCGCAGCCTCACAAGTTAGGAATCTGCCCTAGGAAAAGAAAATAAACAACAGTGTGTTTCAGCGCGTTCATGTGCGAGCCAGTTCATATTTCAGGAGCCTTCGTATACTTAGTTACTCTGCATCAGGTGACATATACCCCTGTTAAAATAAAAAAAACATTCTTACGATGGGCTTCCATCAACTTTAATGATTCCTGGATTTGTTGCACACTGTGGTCTGTTATCTGCTCCCTTGTATGAATCACTTCAGCCAAATTTCTGTGTAAGTTTTGCACTTCATCTTCTAATTTGTTTATATGGTTTTCCATTATGGCGATTGTATCGTCACGTGCCATAATTTGTTCAACATGTTTGGCTATCACAGTTTCCTTAAATTAATAAACAATATTATGTCCACACCTAACATCATAAGGTGTCAAACACTTCTTGTTTGTTTGTTTCTATGTAGTGAAATTATCTGTGGAACTAATGAAACGACTCTACAAAATACACTTATAATAAAGATAAATTATATCAGATGAATATTTTGTTTTGATAAAAATAATTTTGAATATTATATGAATTTAGAAATCATAAGAAATATCGCATAAAGCGAATACCGTGCTGAATGTACGTGAAAATGTGCCTGTTTCAAAAATATTTCTCTTATTAGTCCTAAGATACATCAACGAGCTATAAATCGAGTTTTTATATTAAGACAAATATCAAAGTTCTTGTACAATTTCGAAAATTATCTGTTGCGCTGCAACTGAACAACAAATCGAAGTGATTTTGTGCACAGATATAATGTAGTTCATTCACCGGAGTTTTGGGTGCAATGCGGGCGGCTCAAAGCTACTAACAATATACTCGTAATGTTACGGACAAGCACATTACGAGTATTGCTCCTACAAGTTGTTACCGATTCATCCAATTTATCCTGAAGATCTCTGATTTTTCTGTTTTGGAGAAACTTATCATGTTTCAATGCTTCAATATCCTTAACGATGTCCACATAATAATTCTCTGGAACGCTTGATTTTTCTATATGCTGTATGATGGGTAATTTAAATTAAGATATAAATAGAAATGTCATTCGCATGCTATACGCGGCTATAAACATGATTTTTACCTCTTTTCTTGCATCGATTAAAGCTTTTTCCAAAGTTTCACTATGTGACAACAAACTTAGACTGTGGGTACTAAGTTCTTGGTTCTCCCTTTTAATTCTCCTTGTGTCGTTCACTTGACGATCTAATTCTTTCTCGAGTTCATTATTTTTCTTTCTTACTTGATCATGATCTCTCTGTAATTTATTGTACTCAGTCTGTAGTGCTTCATAATATTTGAGTCGTTGCCTAAGGTCATTGCTTTCCTCTTTGAAAGCTACCAAAGTACTATTTTTTTCTATTAAAATTTGATTTAGATCTTGTTTTTTATTTATTTTTCTTTGTAAATTTTTGTTTTCTTCCATTTTGCTGTCTAATTTAGATTGTAAAATATTGTTTTCTTTAAGTAATTTTTCATTATCGCTATTTGCTACGATTAACTCATGTTCCACTTCATCTAATCTCCGTGATATCTTCAAGAAGTCTTTCTTTTTCTCAACAAGCTCTCTTGTTAGTTCTTGATCTCTCAAATTTAGCGATTCATGCAATTTGTTCACTACTTCTTCGCTCTCTTTTTTTTTCAGATTTATTGAAACTATAGCATCATCTAATTCTAGTTTTTTAATGTCAAGTTCAAGTTTGAGTTTATTATTTTCTTCAGTCAAAGATTCATGAGAATCTTTCAATTTCAGTAATTGGCAAGATAAGTTTTCAAAATTTTCTAACTTATCCTGAAGTATTTTGCTTTCTTTTTTCTCAAGTTCTAACGAAACTTTATATTCGTTTTTCTGATCTTGCAACATATTGATATTAGTTGCTGCATATTGATTTAACTCACGAAGTTTTTGTATTTGATGAATAATCATAGAATCATTACTGTAACGGTTACTTAATTCCATTTCTGATCCAGTATTATGTTCTGGAGTTCTAATCAACAAAGAATTCTGTTTTTCATAATCTTCAATTTGCGTTTTAGAGGAATTTGACAAATTGTATTGCGTATTTTTTGAATTATTATAACTATTCACTTTTTCCAGTAGCTCCTGGGACTCTTGACAAGCTATCTGTAAATGTTTGATAGCTTGTGCTTTCTCATCATCCAAAGCTTTGACACTTTCACAAGTTTCTTGGAGACTATCAATCTTTTTACAGAGATTATTATTCTCTTCGTTTAGTTTATCTACGTATTCTATAAGATATTTTTCTTCCAATGATTTGTTGTCAATTAATTGATTTAAGGTGACCGTTTGTTTTTCAATCTTCTGCGTCAATACATTGTTTGTTTTCATTACACTTTGATTTTCATCTTCTAAATCATTCGCGTATTTGTGTAAACAATTGTATTTACCTGTAAACAAAACTGATATCGTAACAACTTTTATAAACATTACAGGCTACCATTTATGTGATCAGTCAGTCAATTATTACTTTTTATATCTTCGATTTGTTCGTTAAATGTTTTCTGCAACTCTTGTTTTTCTCTGTCATTCTCACAGATCACATCTTTCAAATTATTGATTTGCTCTTTTAAACAATTCATTTCTTCAATGACTGCTAACGACGCTGCGTTGGTTTCTTCATAACGTCCCTGAAAATTTTGTTCATAAAGATTGAATTTTTTAGATGACACATTAAAATTTATTCTGTCAAGTTTTCTTACCTGTGCATGGTCCTGCTCGAGGAGTTTATCAACTTCAATAGACAGACTTCGTATTTGTTGATCTTGCCGCATGGTTTTGCATTCGCTTTCTTTTAATTTACACTGTAAAGCATTTTTTTCTTTTTCAAATAAAACATAAGCTGCATTGAGTTTTTCTTCTAAAAGCAAATTTTCTCGTGTCAATTCTTGTACATTTTTTGTTTTCACTTTATTGATTTCATGTTCTGCATTTATTTGAATTTCTAAACTTGACGTCTCATCAGATAGTACTAAGTATTGTTTTTTTAAGGCATCAAGATCTGCAGAACGTTTTCGATAATGCTCTTTTTCATTCCAAAGAGCATTATACTCCCTTAGTTGACCTCTCACACTTTCAAATTCCTTCTCCAGCTCTTCGTATTTACGACACCTTATCAACAAACAGTCTTTTTCATGCTTCAGAGCCTCGTAGCATGTCATCAAATCATCGTAACTTTCTTGCAAATTTTTCAGGCGCTTTAAGTTTTCCGAATCTATGTTGTAAGTATCTGATTCATCGATTTCGAGATTATGTTTAGGATTTGTGTTTTCTTTGCTAAGAATTTCTTTCATTTCTTCATTTTCCATGATATCAGCTACGAGTTGTGCCCTTTTATTGTCTCGACAAGGTTGTTCCAATTCAGCTGATGTGAGTGCGTAAGTTGTTTCTACTCTTGTTATAAATTCAGCTCTATAGCATGAACAGTCTTGGGGTGGAGGAGTATCGATATCTTGGGAACAGGGAGCTATCAGTGCGAGGCTAAATTTTTCAAGCACCTTGAGTTTGTAAAGTATTTTCCCTTTTATATCAATACAGCGCGTATCTTTACCTGAAGTCTGGAAAAAACAATCTATATATCTAAGGTCATGTGCATATATGAATTTTGATAAAACAATGAAAATAAATACCATTAAATCCAAATAAAGCTTGTACTTTTCGTTTTGACATAGGATTCCAAATATTTTTTCCAATGCAGTGTATATGTGAGCATATATGCAATAAGGCTCACAAACATCATTCTCCATCACCTAACAATAAAAATATCGATATATCAAATAATAATTTATAAAAGCAATATTATTACTGATTTACCTGATCGAAAAACGTTATGCATTACTGCATAAATTGTAAACTATGTTCATAAATTTGATATTTTAATTATATCATGATATGAGTTGGTCTACTAAGAAAGTGTCTCTGTCATGGAAATTGCACTTCCCTATTGATATCCTTAAAATATTAAAGTAAAAGACTAGAACTTTTCTGTATGGCAACGGATAATGCAATAGGTAGGTACTACACGATAATGTCGTAGACGAACTTGAAGCGTTAAGAGTATAAATTATCGCAAAACATCATGCCTTCGATATCCATAAATTTTATTTTACTTATCCTGTCCATGTTCAATTTTAAAGGAACTTTTATCAAGTAGGTATGTATATTGAGAATTACCGCTATTGTATTTTGCATAGCATTCAATTTCGCGTCTTTGGTGATGATTGTGTCTTGCATTTCATCTATTCTTGGGTCAACTACAGCTGAAAATATATGACAGTCTATTATTATCTGAAATCTTTTTACATTTTACCAAACATACTCTTTCAGTGGAATTCCCTGTCACTGAAAACAAATTTAGGTGCGGTATCTCGTCAATTAGTAGATGCAGCACTAGCATGAGCATCTGAGCAGTATTCATCCGGAGAATTACTGCTACTTATCCCTTGAATTACTATTCCATAGTGTAACTGACGGTATTACAGGTACATGCGACGTTCATTTTCAAGTATCAGAGTGACGGGCGCTATGCGATGCGACTCGGATCTTCCTATACTTTAAAGTACTGGAAGTTCCTAGTTGTTGCTACTGTCAGCCGCCTCGTCCACAACGGCTTTATAATTTTAGTTTTGTTCATAATATTTCCAGTGAGGGTAAAAATCATCGAACCATTGCGTCTAAGGTTGCTAACTAATACATCAGCAAGGTCGGTCATTGCACAATTCGTGATAATTAATTATTAAGTTAAATTACTACATATCAGTGAATTATCTGTTATCTTACATGTGCTCGCATCACAAGGACAAGATAAGCCCACTTGATTACTTTTCGTGTCGTTTTGTGGCGGTTCTCCTTCGAATGTCCACTGCGATAAAAAATAAGATGTCTGGAGGAAAGAAACAGTAGTAAAAATTGTAAAAAAAATATATATTTAAATTTAAAATCTAATTGCATTACACTTATACGAAATTATAAGTTTAACAAATTTATCAAATATTTAGGTATCCTTATTGGAACACATTTTTTATCAGTATGAATAATTAAGTTATATATGTTTCAAAGCTACCAAAACATAGTTTAGTTATGCAGTTTACAATCAAATTGGTTGGGTATTTTAGTGGTGAATGAACGAATGAAGAAAGAGACCAAATAGATATAATCGTCATTCTGGTTGAGACTGCTTTGTTACAACATTCTTATTTTTTATAAATTGGTATAAATAAAGCTACAGAAGAAGCTTAAAGTGTTAAAAGTGGATGAATTATAAACAGATAGAGAAAAACATATCAAAATATGACTAGAATATGAGCAAGAAACAGACCTCATCCCCTTTCGATCGTGGAGTCTGCAAATCATTAAAATTTATTTAATGCAGGAAATAGTATACAAAACTAATAATATTATATTAAAAAAAATACAAAGTATTAATTAAGTTTTACCTCTTCGTCTTTGTATCTCGAGGGCTGAAATTATTCAGTAAATTAAAAACTGTATTAACATTCTAAGATCAAACTTACTACGGTTTATAGGTACCTCATCTCCTCTAGATTTTCCGGTCTAAAAAAGAAAATAAATTGTCAATATTTTGGATAAATGTTCAGTTAATATTGTTTTCATTAAAATCCTAAAGTTGTTACAAATGTTACCTCAAATGCCTCTGAATCAATGCCCTGGAAAATATCATGAAATTAATATTTTGATTTCCAACAAATTAAGATATTAAGTCTAAATTAGAAAAATATTATAGATATAAGTACAAAATGTTAATAAAAAACTCACTTCAGTGAAACCAGAGAGATCCAGGTCCAAACACTGAAATGAAAAATAAAACATGAGCACTCCAAAATGAGAACATAAAACTATATTTAGGTAAAGTAAATTACTTACGAGATCATCCAATTCTTTGTTAGCCGCCTTAATAGCCGCGTGCTAAAAGAAAAATTGAATTAAATATATTCTTATTCTTAAAACTGGAGAGAACATGCTGCACACTGGAGCAATGATTTTCCCCTAACTTAGCATTGCTTGTACTATGGGAACCAGACACTGATACATACTTATAATACATATTAACATCCAGACTACAAACATCTATGTTCGTCACACAAATGTTTGTCTTGGGTGGAATCGAACCTATACCTTCAGCACATAAGGCAAAGTCACTACCAACTGAGCTGTGATCCCAGTCAACAATGAATTACTTACAGCTTTTGCAATCTCGCACTTTTGGTCACAGGTTAGCTCCAATTCGTCATACGCTGCCAACATCTGTTCAAACTCTTCTATCTTCTGTTTGAGGCGGGCTATCTCAGCATTCTTTCCGACCATCAAGGTATTGACAATGGCTTCGGTTGGCACATATTTTGGTCTGCACGTGTCATTGTTCCTTTTTATTATCTCGACCAGGTGTTCGCTCTTGTCCGAACAAAAGTGGGACCAAGCTCGCGCGTCCGTGCATGACGCATACGCCTTGAGTTTCCCTTCATTTCTCGCCGGTAGATCGAACAAATCATACTCATTGAAAACACGCTCCCTTTTTGTGATAAATGACATATCGAATCCGAATGATACTTCCTAAATGAAAATAATTTCTCTAAACATAAACATGAATATGAATATCTACTTTTCTCCGCCATCCATTTTATACATAACGGTAAGATTTTATAAATAGCTCAATTGTTACGTGTAAATAAGGAAAATATCAAATTATTATGAAAACTGTCATTTGTAATCGAGACGGAGTGCTATTTTGAATTGAATGACATAAAATTGAAAAAAGTTTTCCTGTCTACATATTTTGCCAGTTTTTGAAGTAAAGTACTTATTAGCAATAGTAATCAGTACTAGCATAACCATAATTAGTTATGAAAAAAATAAAAGTTTTTTAGTTTTAAGTTTAGTGACCACTTACATTTGTTAGCCAGTTCAATATAGTTCTTATACGGATAGATTTTGAGTTTTATTAGGAACATGAGTGATTTGAATGTAATGTAATTGTAATATAATTGTGCTCGTCGTAAGATTTCGCTCATTTGCAACGTATCAAAAAACATTACTATTTGTCATAAATTCCAAGCTTTTTTGACTGAGTTGGTTTCTGTTTTCAGTACTTTGACCCGATACAGATATTTGCCTGTAGATAGGTATAGTATATACTTAAAAAAAAAACTCTTTAAGTATTACCTTATTACCTACTATCGCCATCAAGTCTTGATAATAAATCAAAAACTGCAAACTTGTTTTAATCTGACCTTCTTTGATAATATTATAAACTACCTACATGTCGTCAATCAATGAAAGTGACAGTGACGTATCATAACACTAAATGCCAGCTCAGATTACCCCAAATTTTTGAATCCAAATATTCAGTGTCCTTTCAAATGGCTCATAAGCTATATCAAACGACCAATATCAAATGAACTACACACCACAGCACACCGTACGACTTTTGACACGAAACGAGGGTAAAATTAAGTCGTACGAATCTTGCAGTGACGTCAGAGCCTGGAGCCATGACGTGAGAGCGAAGAACCGCCATCTCAGAGAATGGATGAAGTGCGATATGCCTATTTGTGTCATACCAGTTAGCACTTTATCTGGTTTCTTGAGAGCTATGACGTGCGGAAGTCATAGAAGGGTAAGGTTTATTTAAGAATAGTCCTATAATACTTTCAATACCTGCTAACAGGAGTTTGCTTTTTGCCAGCAGCCATGCGCTCTAATGGGAATAGCAGGGCACATATTCAAACATGCTTAAAATTCTCTTCCTGAATAATTGCTGTCTTTTGCAGTTACTAGTCTGGACGGGTCTTATTGCTTCTTCTAGTCCTTCTAGTATTTTTCTAGTAGTAAGTTTTCGTGGCAGAGCCTTGTTATCTTCATGATTAGTGTTAGTACATGTTAGTACAAGTTAGCACATGGCAGGAACATGGCCACAATGCGTCAATTGACTGAGATGATCTTACTTTTTACAAGAATTTTATGTAATAGAAGAAGATTGTAATTAGGCTTGGTTTCAGGTCGCCCCGCGATGCCATCCAGATTGTAAATCAAAGGTGTTGCTTGATAGTATTTGTACATCCTGTCACGCCATGAGAGAGTGTTTGAAGCACGATGTAAATTTTGAACAGTATTTTGTACAGGTAAAAATAATACTTTATTAATTTTAATAAGGGACGTAAGGAGCGGTTGATTCGCCTGACAAGCCATATCCTCTCAACTTAATAGCTTAGACAGTCTCTCTGAGCATAATAATATCAATAAGTTAGTAAAGTGTACAAATATAAAAATTGCATCACATGCTAGAACTTGGCAGTGCTTTCCCAAACGAACTAGTTGAGCTGAGACCACTGACATAATCAAATAAATTTAATAAAATTAAACCACTTACGCAAGTAAGTACCTACTTACCTTCGTACTTAAATACAGGAGGAATTGGAAACTAGTCACTGGCCTTGTGAAAGATGTTTAGATGCATTGAAAAGCATCAAAATGTTTTGGAAGATAATTGTTGACAAAATATTTAACTGCAACCTCTCTAAATATCAAGATTTTGAAACTGACTGCAGTAGCGGCGATAACGTTAGGTCTGTTGCGAATGTTTGGCAAAAAGAAATGGTGCAGCAGGCTCTGTATGTAAAGAAAATTAAACCTATAGTCCCTAAACCTTTACTGCGAAGCACCAGCCCTAAAAGAGAAGCGAATCAGATATCATCACATCACACCATCAAATCGTGTCCAGTTGAAGATAGGTACCATTCAAAAAACATTGGAAGAATGAAACATAATCACTCATCGAGGTCAGATGATAATAATAGATATTGTTCTAAAATATCAGATAAGAGAATGAGTAGAAACACACATGCATGTGTCAAAATGGTCAATGCAGCTTGCGATACCTGCTTTCTAGAACAACACAATGAAGATATAAAAGCTCACAAAAAGAACCTACATGTTTTACAGGAGAAATGCAATAGTCATATTGAAGAAGTCGAGAAGTTGAAAAGAGAAAATTATTCTTTGAGAATAGAGCTAGAAAACGTGTACAAGAGCTGCCCTTGGAAAGCAGAATTCTATTGCCCCAATGACCATAGTCTGCCTAAACCTTTTGAAGCCAATTTAGAAGATGGCCCAACTCCTTTGAAGAATGTTGATTCTGAAATGATAATTACTATGAAAAACTGTAAACACGAGGTTTGTATACCTAATTCTTACGATTGTTTTTTCCAACATTATTATAATTTGTACATTTTCTTGACTTATTATGTTATATAGAATTTCAGGCACGTCTCTCTGTTACAAGTCCTTCATAAAAGCAATGAACCGAGAGATATCGATTCGAAGAATGGTTGTTGTCATAAGGAAGATCCCATTGAAATTTTAACAAAAGGTAAATTAAAACATAATATGTACTTACAGTGTTCAAAGGCAAAGCTGGAATCAAACACTTTATTCACATTAAACTCATAACAGATTAGTTTTATTGGAATGGGGTCCAGTACAATAAAATTCTTCTAAAATTGGCACCTGTTCAAACCCTATCCGTCCCTCTGTATTCTGGTTTGGAGAATGTGGATGCCGGTGAAATTACAGACGCAATACGCGTTCCATCTTCAAGACAGAGAGAGATGGGTGCAATGCGATGTGTTGCTTTCGCTATGGACAGGTATACCGCTTAACATCATGTGCGCCATCTGCTCTATAATAGACAATAGTCAAAACACAAAGATAGACATGGAAGTCACAACTGCTTTTACTATGGTTAGCGACTAGTAGCAGTAGAACTTATGCCAAGTTCGTCCGGGGAAGTGCTGCTACAATGCCTATTTCTGCCGCCAAGCTATGTAAAATTTCCACCATTATTACTATATTTATTGTGTTTCAGTTCAAAACACTTTCGGTGCAATAGTGAAACGTGAAATGAGTATAATCAATGAAAGGCGACATCGGCCGAAGAGGTCGGACGTCGAAGCTGCGTTCCACAAAGTGAATGCAAGCAGATCTGCCCCATCCTGTTCTACTTTGTCTTCGAGATATAGCTCAGAGTTAAATTTTGTAAGAGACTTCACTTTTAGTGTTCCGTACTCAAAAGGACGAGACCTTATTTCCATAGATAATTTTTTCTTGGATTACTTCATCTACATCATCCATCTTTTGTCTTACATTTATATGGCGGTATTTTTTTACCGTAATAGTATAATAATCCATATGAAGTTTTCCGAGTATGCTTATACGTTATAATAGCAATTACCTAATACTTTAAATAAATCCGGGTTAGGTCGTTACAAGAAGACGGCTTATACTTTTTCTTGAAACTATTTTTTTATGTGTTTTGCTTAGGCTGCGAGATGTCAAATTTGTGCCTGTAATTTTACCGGCAACTAAACCTTTCAAAGCGGGACACAGGTGGCAGTTCTTAACCGCCTTTTCTGGCACAAGTTTAACTGACTTCGCTCTCCAAACATAAGTCTAATTTGTAATCATGATATTGAATAAGTTTTTTTTTCAGATTTCGGCAAAAGACACCAACGATAGAATCAACAGTAAAATAATAAATGTTTAGTGTGCAAATGTCGGTATTACGTGAAAATTAAAATAAATTAAAATCAAAGTGCGTTTAATTGAAATTGGCCATAATATTCAACAATCTATTGTATATGAGTTCAGTAGCGTTAATTGCAAAGACAAAGTCCAAATGATTGAATTTAGCCATAGGCACTCTGAATTGACCGATAACAGTGTTTATTTCCTTGGATAGTCTGTGGACGTCGTCTGGGGTCGATAACCAGTCGTTGTCAGCGTAGTGGAGGAATATCGGAGTCGTGATGCTTTTCATGTTGTATTCGGGGGGTGTGAAACTGCCGTATTGACGAAGATTTTTCCACCAGCCGTGGTTGAAGTGGCGAAATTTGTCAGATTTGTACAGTTGTCCGAAATGGATTAGTTGTCTGGTGGACGCTCCTGCTGGTGTGTGGCCCATCACTACTGGTAGCATAGCCTGTAGAAAGGAGTTATATGGAATTTTATAGAAATAGCTTAATTCTGCGGTTGCACCCTGTAACCCTTGTAACCCTGCCTTCTTCTGCGCTATGTCGTGGGTTCGATTTCCACCCAGGATATTTGTGTGACGAATATAGATGTTCTGTGTCTGGGTGGTGTATTATGTTATGTTTGATTGGCCTCACAGCTCAATTGGTGAACCCTGCCTTCTGCGCAGGTCGTGGGTTCGATTCCCACCCAGGACAAACGTTTGTGTGACGAATATTGTGCAAGGAAGTAAAATCATCATACCCATTTCTGCCGTCAAGCAGTAATGCATTCCCGATACTGTGTTTCGGTTTGAAAGTTGTGATTGCCGGTGAGGAGATAGGGGAGGACCCAAGTCGTATTCCATGGTACCACTTACCACCAAGTGAGCCGCCAGCTCATTCCGTTACTTTACAAAAATAATGTATAAAGATTTTAAATCTTACTTTATCCATTTGCTCTTCGTTGAACCCACAAATAAGGAATAAGAGATTAGTGCATAAGAACTGTGTGTATGCCTCTTCAATGCAGAACCTTTGTCCGGCTATTTCGTTGAGTTTGCCGTTCGGGAGAATATCGTTTGTGCCCAGTAATTTGAGGACAGTCTGAAATGGAGTTACGGAATAAATTAAGTGGTTATTTTTTATGTATCGAAATATCTTGGAATCTCTGTATTCTTTCATCAATGTGTAGAAGACCTCCCTACTTTAAAAAAAAATCTAAATTGAAATAAATTGGGTTTGCAACCATAAAAATGAAAGTTAAAATAAGTAAGTTATAATTTATATGAAAATAAATTATATGAAACTTCCAGTTTGTATCCTATTGTATTTTATAGGATACAGAGAAAAGTGAATAATTCACAATAATATACTTAGTGCACGAAAGGAGCCTCTTTGAGGCATATTTTAATCCTTTCAACATATTGGTACGAGAGAACTAGTGATCGAATAGTGGTAGTAGTAGAATAATTCCAGAACTCGGTAGGCTAGAGCGAGCGAGGCTAGAGGAATTAAAAGAGAAGATTTAAAATTACCTCCCTAGTTGTCTCTGACGACTACCAATATTATTCTACATTAGAAAAATTAATAACAAATTAACATACCCATTTCTACCACCAAGCATTCGCATTACTGTGATCCGTCCAGGCACAGGAGACATGCCACCTTCACATCTCAGAGTTACGGGCGCATACGAGTGAATTGGGTCTTGTCTTACCTAAGTAAGGTACGACCCAATTCGTATTGCTTATTATGGGCGGAGGGCACTCAACAACAGAGGGGCTATCAGGCTTGCTCCATAAATTTATCACATTAAAATACTTACTTCCAACGAGTTGGTGAACGGTGCAATAGCCTTTATCAAAGGACTTTTGATATTTCCAATAAACCCAATCGGGGCTAATGCTTGCATAGCGACGATCTTATCATTATACTCGGGTCTGGTGGAAGTCATCACCCAAAACACCGTGGTCCCTTGTGAGAAACCGACATATTGTATCTTGGGGACCCCGGTTTCTTCGAGGATATAGTCTATCATGGCCGGCAGGTCGTAGTAGCCGATTTCGTGCCAGCTGAACTGCCAGAACGCTGATGATTCTGGTTTGAGAGTGGCGTGTGTTCGGGAGTACGTGTTGCCTCTAGCGTTGCCCATCCAAACGTCATAGCCCGCATCGGCTAAGATATACGCTGAAATACACATTGGATTGTTCAAGCATAAGCATTAGGTATGTCAAGTATGTCGCTTTTCAACAAAATATACTATATACTGGCCTCACAGCTCAGTTGGTTTTTTGTGTTGGACCTTTTGCGCTAAAGGTCGTGATGTTTATTGGGTCCAGGTGTTGGTCTGTATAATATCTGTGTCTAGGTGTGTAATGTATGATTTAGAGAAACGAATTTATAATTCGCAATATTGTTATTCTGTAATATTTCGAAGACAATCCTGCTTTTAGTGTACTCCCGATAGAAACTCACCAAATCCTTTCCCAGGAGTCATGAGAACCCACTCGGCAGAGGAAGACAGTAGACCGTGCTGCAAAAGCACTACCGGTCGAGGACCAGTTACCTTCTTCCTTCCATGAGGCACTCGGTGCATTTCGAGAATGTATCGGTCTTCGGTGTACACTCGGTGTATTTCACATTTGTATCCATATTTTCTTATGAGGGAAAACTGCACATGAAAATGTTCGTTTCACAAACCATAGATCTTGCAATTTAAGGTTGCTTGCAATGAAACCCACTAGACCAGACCTATCAGCTCATTTTTGTGACAGGATGATTCAAAAATCTACCCTTAAAAATAAAAAACCGTAATATATCCTGAATATAGAATACATACATAAAATATGTATTACATGTATGTATTTACAAAAAAATGTATATAAGTATTATACCGGTTGTCTGGTTGCCATGATACAAGCTATACTTATCTTACTTTGGGGCTAGATAGAGCTGTGTGAAATGTATAACAACAAAAAAAAAAGTTAACTTTTAATTAGCCTTCAGCTCAAAATGCATGTGCCTTGCCATGTATATTTTTATATACTTTAATATCTTTTTAAAGCTAGCTATTTTCCAAATATTTTAAAATAAATAAATTTATGTTTCATTTCTCTGCCATATTCCACACTGATACTGGCAAGTAACCTCTGGGTGTTTTTAATTTACTTTTCTTGTAAAATCACGCACAATTTAAAATCGGCGTCACTTTCAACAAAGCACCTTTTAGTAGCAGTAGAACGTATGCCATGTTCGCCGGAGAAGTTCTGCCACCATACCCATTTCAGCCGCCAAGCATTCGCGTTACTGTGTTCCGGTTTAAAGGATGTAGTTTCCGGTGAAATTACAGGCACGTGAGATATTCCACCTTCACTTTTCAGAGTCACGGGCGCATACGATGCGACTTGAGTCATGTACCTAGGTAGGGAGTACCCGAGTCGGATTACTTGTTATGAGCAGAGGTTACCACTTTACACCAGGTGGGCCATCAGCTTGTTAATGAATATTGCCACATAAAAAAGTAACACCGCTTTAAAATTCACACCATGGACCTGCAAAATCCATGTTACTTCACAGACAGAGAGACAACTCACCGTATCAAGACGTGCATCTTCAAGAATCAGCAAATCTGTTCTATCGTACGTAATATTAGACCTTGCAAATACATAGCTACTTAATGTAATAAAGTATAAAACTGAGCCAAAGATACAGCTCATTTTTGTTACTCAGGTTTTTGTAAATTAATATTTTTATTTAATGGTTATTTTTAACTTGAGAGCCAACGACTCTTGAAGAGGATTCCCGTTGACTACCGTTTGGACAACAGTTTCACAACAGCTAGATTATTTGATTAGTTACTTAGATAACTATTTCAGGGCAACGTTCAGAAGATTGAGTGTTATGTCCACTTTCCTATTGTCGAGTACTTTGTAGGGAAGTAAAAATATTTACCTAACACTATTTCCGTATGATATTTATTTACTAATCAATTGATAATTGAAAACTTCTAAGCGTCGCGGATTGGAGTTAGTAATAATAATAGAGGCCGTTGACTTTGATCCGCTAATGCCTACCAAAAGACCGGGTTAGATCCATTCTTCTCGTCTAATACTAGTTAATACATAATATATGAGGCATATTCAGGCAGTACATGAGAGCGTGGGGGTCTAGTGGTACTGACCCCGAGTTTCAATCCGGAGGTCGCCGGTTCAAATCCCTACGTGCACCTATGAGTTTTTCAATTGAAAGATTTATGTGCGCAATACCACGTTCCGTGCCGTGATGAGCAATCCCTTGAAGCCGACCCGTTACTTTTCCTAAATTGATCAGTTAAGGGCGTGGTATATTAGTGGTGCCGACCTCAGTTTCAATCCAAAGTTCGCTGGTTCAAATCCTGACGTGCACCAATGAATTTTTCTCGAAAAAATATTTGTCGTTATATTTATTTATTTAAGATTACTTATAAAATTACATGTAGGTTACGATATATATAATACAGGTATAACGGAGAAGGAAAAAGGAAGTCAGAAACAAAAACTTAATGGGATAAAAGGAGCCTCTTTGAGGCGTAGTTTAATCCTTTCACCGCATCGGTTCGTGAGAGCTAGTGCCATGAATAACAGTAATTGATCAGTGTGCTGATACTACCGCTGCGAATCCCGCCCGGGTTAACATGAATACTTTCATACAGCACCATATGTTTCAATTAAACAACACACTTTTTCATAGACGAGGTTTTATTATTAAGGCAATTAATTAGGCAATTACTTCCTAACGGAGTGGAAGGTTGGTTATTTTTAGATCCATATTATTGAGAAATGGTGATTATAGTTATAGATAAGATTCGGGATTATACGATGCCCTTCATGAATCACATCAGGTGTTAAGCATATCTATAATAACTATTCCTATCTGTAAATTCAACAGTTTCAAAATACTACTAGACAAGGTTATTTAAAATTGTCACAGATACAACAGGCATCGATTTATTTTTAATATTTTATTCAGTATCTAAGGTAAGGGGGGTAATGTGCTAACAAACTCCTTATGTCGTTCGGAAACTTCATAATAAAAAAAAACCGCAAAACCAGCTCAATATAGATACCTACTACCTTCTATACAGGGATATTTGGGCTGTGGTAGTTACAATAATAAGTAGCCTAATAGAATAGTAGGTTATTTTTAAGCTAGTTAAATGTCATGTGCATGAAATGACCATAACCCAGGGAATGACACCCGCCCTCTTCCGATTCAGTCTCATATGAAATATTTTAAGGTGACTCGCCACCCTTTATATTGGTCGCTCATATTATGTGCATCCTGTGACAGGCTGCGTGGTGGGTAGGAAGGAGGTGTGCTGAATTTTCCCTGAGTCAGCATAAGACATACCTAAGCACATCTCTTTTTAATTCCATAGTGGAATGGCTAATCTAGGGCGCACCAGATTCTTGTGTAAACGATTAACTAGTTTTCAATCTAGTCCAGAAAGCAATTTTGGTCAATTTTGGCCTTTACCACTGGATTCCGACTTAAGACTGAAACATTGGATCAGTTATAGACTGGGTCATTTTCGAATCGCGTAGCTTCCGCTACTCAACGGAAGATGGCTTCACAAAATGACAGTGGTAAGTACCGTTACAGGCAGGATAAATGCAAATGATGTTATATTACTTTTTTAAATGTCATTCTCGTTACTATTACTGAGGAGTGTTTTTTTTTGTTGGATTTTTGATGTTGGTTCATTGGAGTTTTTTTATCTTTGCTTGTTTGTTGACAGAAAATATATTTAATCTGTAGTCGATCAAATCAATTGATTGTTTTCCTTGCTTTGCTTCAGAGCAATTTTGCATACTCGTTATTTTTGTTTATTTTTTCATTTGATTGAATTATATTTGGTTTCTGTATGTCTTAAGCTCGTATGAGAAGTAACGCGTTATGGCAAACCAAGAAATTAGTTTGAAGTGGAATGGCTATCAAAGTAATATTCTATCAAATGTGAAAGAACTATACAAAGACGAAGGACTATCGGATGTAACTTTGGTTTCCGATGGGCAGAGTTTTAAGGCTCATAAAGTGATTTTGTCCGCAAATAGTTCAGTATTTAGGAGTATATTCCAGGTATGTTCGTTTCCAGAGTACGTAAGTGTTTTTATAACTATTCGATATCGATTAACTCCCACGCATTTTTTCAGCAAAACCCCCACAGAGATCCAATTATAGTGCTTCATGACATCAATACGGCCTCTCTAAGGACTCTGCTGACGTTTATGTACAATGGGGAGGTGAATGTTACTGAGGAGTTCCTACCAGTTCTATTAAAGACTGCGGAGACATTGAGGATTTGCGGTTTGTCTACAGGGAGTGAGGCTAAGGATGAAGAAGTTAGTATTATCATAAAATACATATTATATTTTACAATTTTGTGGAAGGCAAATAATCTCAGAAATTAATCCCACATACTTGCCTTTTGTATGATGTCAACCATAAATAATGCCTCTTAAACAGGCAATATTTGTACTGAATTCCTGACGAATTTTTTGCTTGACATTAGTGGCAACATCAAAGTATTTCTATTGGCCGCCACACATCGCACTATTTTGCCCTGTTTTTCTAAGTTCTTATAAGGTTATGTTATGTATCTTTGTGTGTCCATGTTGGTGTAATAGGCAACTTCTAGTACAATGTTTATCTCACAAGATTTATCAAGAGTTGGTAACTCTTAAGTTACAGAAACCTACAGCAGCAAGTCAGTCAAAGAAGCGCAAGAAAAGCCTGCAAGAAGACAACAACAACAAAGCTAAAAAGGCGAATCTAGTCAAACCAACCGAACCAATACCAAATGTTAATTTGGATGCCTCTAAAAACAATGTGAGTTGAATTTCAAATCATACTCCGTCGCTCTGCTTTGTTTTGTTTAGGGAAGTACTGCTACCATATCTCTTTCTGCCACATAGCAGTACTTAACACTTTAACACTTAACACTTTGCATTGCTTGGTTCTAATATAGTGGTTGTTTCTAACATAGGTGCAAATATTGTGGTATACACCGTAAACCACCATATTGCACATTCTGTTTCTTACTGTGAATATTAAATTTGGAGATCATGGATATACAATTGTAATAACCAAAACCAAAACACATGATGTTATTACAGAATTGTTATATATCCAAAAGAGGCAAATTGTATAAACTGGACACAAAAAATAATTACACATATTCTTGTGCGTAAAACTTGTCTAAAGATTCCTTTAGATGTGTTACATGCACAGATTATGACAAATTACTGTTAGTAATCAGTAGATAAAATAATAATTAAAATATAAAATACAGTCCCAATACAAAACCTCTTAAGGTAATTTTTATGTGCCTACCATACCATTACAAAATTGGATAATAATGCTAAAAAAATGGTATGGGTAATCCAGTCTCCAGCTATTATTATTGTACTAGGTTACTGAAGTTAACATGATAATTTTGTTATTCACAGAACATAATACCAAAACTAGAACCAGTCGACTCGCCCCTAACAGACTATTCTGGAGAGAATACTAACGATGCAGACATAGCACTTCTCGAGGACATTGAAAAGAAATACCCAATAAGTCCCGAGGGAATACTGGGTAAATCCGTTTGCACAACAGTATCCAGTGACCGCAACGTCAAGAAATGGATCAGTGAAGTGAGCAGTACGCAACCGTGCATCAACCCAGCCAACGACAAGAATAACACTATTGATATTGACGACGATAAGGACAGCCTTGAGATTGACAAAGAGGTGGAAACGGTGCTGCAGAGTGGAACTATTGTTGAGTCATTGAGTATTACAACGGAGAATCTCAATTCTGTTTCAAGTGAGGCTCATAACTGTAAAGGTTAGTGTATTTTTGTATTACATTTCAGTAATGCAAATTCATTTACAATCACTCTTTTAATCCTCTGCTGCCATGTCTGTTTCTTGTACATTCCATTGAATTGTATTTGGGTGATAATATGCATTTATTTATAAAAAAAAAAAAATATTATGTATATGCATATTATATTATATAATATAATAAAGAATAAAGAAAAGAATATATAATATAATATGCATTAACTAAATATGTATATGTATGTAGGTCGTAGGTATTTACATAAAAGTAAATATTAACTAATCCATCAGTTGTCTGAAAAAACCCTTAATAAGGCTATGCTTAATTTATGGCTAGGTGGCGCTTTGTGAAATATCCACCAATATTTATTTATATTTAACTACATTTGACTACACACTACCTGATCTTAAGCAACTGTGTAGCTGATGGTTGCACCACACAATGCCTGGATATCTATTTGGATTCAGATACTCAACTGGAAGGTGGCTAGCGAGCCCTGCATTTGCTCTACCATCACGCCCTGCTTTCCTTCACGCTCAAACTAATTGTAGGATTCGAACCTACTACATATCAATACCGACCGAGAACATGAAACATTCCATCATCACCATCATATCCACTTTTGTTCTTCGCAGACTGAATATTA
The DNA here is from genome assembly GCA_947359385.1 of Chesias legatella. NCBI lineage: Eukaryota > Metazoa > Arthropoda > Insecta > Lepidoptera > Geometridae > Chesias > Chesias legatella. The sequence continues at coordinate 3,257,789 of OX375778.1, read as the reverse complement.
AACGGTGCCGTCAACTGTCCAATGCCAAAAAGTCTTCCTGTATATGACTAATAATATTGATGTATTCCAATGGTACAAATAATCCATATACATTTCAGATATTAAAAGCAACACTTGCTATGCCAGCCCATCATTTCCGTGTCCGTTCTGTCCGCGAGTTTACAACAGCTGGGGCTATCGGCGGAGACATGTTAAGTCTAGACATGTTACTAACAGGTAAACAAAGCTTTTTTGAATGGAAATTGTAGGTTAGGTCTGGAATTAATAAACCAAGCAATTGCTTGTCAGTTTTAGAAAGCCACAGCAGAAATTAATAGCAGAATTAATTCCAGACGTAACCAACAACTTCCACTGTCTTTTGACTTGTAGCTTATTTTATTTTTATTTTTGATCATTCCTGTTGCATCTTTCTTTTTTAAGCCTTTTGTGTTTCCGTTGAGTGGGGGCTTGGTGACTTGTAACACCAGATTTCTAGCCTACCTCTGGCACAAGTCCCTCATAATAAAGGTTTCCTCTGAAATGTTTAATACTTTTTATTTTACATGAGTTTAATATGTAAAAGTGTATTTCTTTTTTGTGAGAGACAATAAATTGTTTATTATTATATTGCACGCGATTTTGGCGAGAGTGAGCGGCTCTCTACGGCAATGGAGTTTACTTCTTAGAATCCGTCTCGTATATAGCCGGTGGTACGCAAATCAGACTGGGAGCAAAATTGAGTGTCAACATAAAGTTTGAGATCAGGTGAGATTGCGGTAGAGCCTATCGCAAATAAAAAAAAAAATATGAGCCGTCACGGGACGCCTGGCAGATGTGAAACATCGACATTATTTTGTACTGATGCCGTGGCGACGCGTCGCCAAGCCAGAAATCGGTTTTACGTGCGGCTATAGATGTTTCACATCAAAAATGAGCGCTGCTGCATTGTATGAAATGTGATTTCAGATTGTCGTGCAAATGGTGCGTGTGCGTGTTGGCGTCTACGGGCGCTTGGTACACGCACGCGACGCGAGCGCACGGCGTGCCGCACGAGGAGGCGCGCAACTCTCTCGTCGTGATGGTGGAGGCGCATGCTGTGCTCACGCTCAGCGAGCCCAGCGTCTCCCAGCTGCTCGGCCAGGTCGGCATCGACCACGCACCCGACACACACAACAATTAGGGTACCGTGTTACCCACTAGGTATTGTCTGACAACACAGGGAAGTGTACAAGGGTTGCACCTTGAGAGACACTTTGATATATATCATACATCCTAGGTATTCCAATGCAAAGAGTACATAATTCACAAGTTCGCCATTCCTATTGAAAAACTGAGAATTTACACAGGGAAGTTTACGAAGGACTTTGTAGGACTCTTGATGTTCAACTACACATCATCATAATATGATGATGTGTATATTATATCCTAGGTACAAAGCACAGAGTAACGAATTCTCATATTGTCTTGTCCATGACATAAATACAAATTAAATTGCGCATTTGACTGACATCTACCGGTGCCAGACTGCTATTATTGTTATAATGAGAAACTTCACAAATTATCTGTGACTTACGTACCAGTGCTGACATCATTGCCAGATTACAGATGATTTTGTTATCTATTGAGTAGTGAAGGAATTCATTCTATACTTTGTCTTAATCAGACAGCATAAGAAGCAGTCGTGAATATCTCGACATTGTACGAAAAGGAGCCTCTTTGAGGCTCACTTTATTCCATCCACCACGTTGGTTCGAAGCGCTGGTGATACGATTATTTAGTAGTTAGTAACTTAAACCGATTTTGTAAATCCAGGCACTTCTAATACATGAAGCTTTAAACGTGACCTTTTGTAATGGAAAATGTTTGATCGAGATATTGGACTATGTTTAAGGACTGCGCATGCGCAACTGATTCCCAACTAGCTGAATGATTTAACATGATAAAGCTAATTGAAACCGATGCTTGAGCCGATCTTTTGTATCGGTAAAAATAATAATACTCTTAACTACCGCACTAAAAAAAGGTAGAATACGTCTCAAAATTCCATTTCCTTTGTATCACGGTTATGAATATCCAACAGGGAAAATATATTTTAGTACTACTTTACACGAACGTAGAATGGCAAGACCTATTCAGAAATTGTGAGATACAAATTGAAACTTAAGCAACAATCGTAGATTCCAGTGTTTTTTGGTAAATATATATTTTCGTATTTAGAGTGTATTTTAGGTTAAGAAACTCGTGAATTCGGGTCGTATAATTATTCTCAGTGAGATATTATCTGGTCCTTGTTAACTTAAATGCAAAAAATGACCAAGATCCATTAGTTGTCTAAGATTATGTTTTAGGATTATGAATACTACGGCCAGTAAACGGCATTAATGTATTGAGCTCAGCAGAACACTTGTTTTCATTTTTGCACTTAATTTAAGGTTTGGAAGAAATTGTGTAAAAGAATAATATAATTTTGCGGTTCTGAATTATTTGCAGGTTGATTTGACTGTGACTGGCCTCACAGCGCAGTAACTCTGCCTCTGGTCGTGGGTTCGATTACCACCCAGGACAAACATTAGTGTGAGGAACATAGGTGTTTGTTCTGTCTGGGTGTTGATATGTATGTATTTAAAAAAAAGTACATAATATTATAACAGTTGTCTGGTCCTCATAGTACAAGTTATGCTTAATTTGGGGCTAGACAACGCTGTGTGAAATATCCACCGATATTATCAGCATACTGAAATTACCCAAGTTCGTATCACTTTTGCACAACATTTCTTTTCGTAACGTATTATTTATTTAGGTCATTATTTTAAGAAAGTGATCTCAATAGGTACATTGAAGTCATTCTTCGCTTAGTCACAATATGAGCACTCATTTTGTATAGCTTTTGTTCCATTGTTAGTTTTAATTTTAAATTCAGTGTTATACTATAATTTCATACGTCATAAAGATTTGGTTTAGTTAAATAGTATTGTTGTTTTTTATTAGCCTTCGCAATATTTGTTAAAAATACTTTGTTTTCCAAAATTAAAGATTCCGTTCGGTCCATTTTTATGACTTATGCCAGATATGTATATGGCTAGGGACATGAGAGAGCTTATAATTTTATACTTATTAAAGTTTCTTTTCACTATTAGGTGTAAGTCAATTATTAAAATATCGGCAATAAATATATATGTGTGATAAGATGTTTACATATATATTATAAGAAAAGTATTTTTGGATTGAAATTATATATTTAGACAGTTTTTACGAGGCCTAAATTCGAATAACTATACGATTAAAATTAATGTGATGTGAGAAACATGTAAAATAAGAATTTATAATATCTACTTCATAATTATTATGTATTTTGGGAAAAAAATACTTAAAATTTGAAGAATAATAATGTTTCGGGAAAACAAAATGTCAACTTTGGTTTCTTTCATATTTATTGAACACTTTTTATAAACCAACACAAGTGGTACTTTAAAATACTATCTGATAACACTTTTGTGTGGATAAATAATGAACGGATATAATTAATATATTTTAAGAGGATATTTCATTCATTACGATTATTATTGTAAACATATCAAAGTGTACAAAAGAGCTTCTGAAGATGTTTATCGTTCTAAATAAGTTAATTTAAAAACAAGCCACATAAACATTATATCCATAGGACTGTTTGGGAAGCAATATCAAGTGATAGAAATGTATATTCATATAATTTAAAATTTCATTCTTGTATAGTTTTTGACAGAACACTGATATACATTTTTATCTATCACACAAACATTATATATATCTTCCATTTAGAGATGCTTCAAAAAGAATAAACTAATATCATTAAAAATTAAACATTACTTGTTAATTGTCCAAGGAATTAATATGTAGACAAATATTTCTCCTCTCAATATTAATTATTGTATTATCTTGCTCATTAAAAATCAAAAATAATAGTCATATCTAAAACTGACCACTCATACTAGATTGTAAGTAAAAATAAGTTACCAAAGCAATTTAATTAAGATTTTATACTTAACATATGATTGGATTGGATAAAAATATATTTTTGTAAGTGATGGCTCCCTAAGATTGTGTAGAGTTAAGTTAATGTTGGATATAACAAATCTTATGACTTAATATAAAATGGCTTTAAAACTTAAGGTGACAAGATTAATAATAATAACGCCATAATAAAGATTGTATGACTTCAGGGTAGTCGTTATCAAGTTATAGAACGCATCTGATAATCTAGTTGTCATAATAATGCCAAAAATAATTATTATTTCATAAAATTTTCGTGTTAGCGTATCGCTAGATACTTTTAACTTTATTCCTTCTCATGCTCGATGTTCATACTGTCATAATAGCGTTCTGTAGCTTGATAGTTATAATGCTCTAAAGTATGAACTTAAATTAAGAGGAGATTAAATATATTTTTCCCTAAAAAATTACTGTATTACTTACTATAAATCTGTAACAGTCCCTTCCACAGTAAATCCGGGGGCTAGTTCTATTTTTTCGTCAATTCTGTTGTCTAATATCGGGTATATCATCTCAGGTTTGCAGTCTCTTTGCTTCAGCTCCGCAATTATCAAATCCCGGGAGTCTTGCCGGTTGTATTCCCTAGATGGCGTTGGCGTTCTTGTTTTGGACGGTGGGGCCGGTGAAGCGTATCTTGGCGTTGCTGGTGTCGGCGATGTGTACTTTTGCACGTCCGGGGTTGTAGAAACGGGAGGCGGGGGCGCTTGCATAGATTTCCTCGATGGTGTCCTCTTTTCCAACGACAATATCTCCGATTCGCCGGATCTTTTCATGGAAGCTCTATTCCTCGGCGTCCTTTTCAGCATAGCTTGGAAGTTGAAAGGCGGGTCGTCTTCGTTCATGGCGTTGTTTGACCTCGCCATCGCTTGCAACTCTTTTACTGGATTCAACTCGGACGAATTCAGTCCGTACATGCTCTTACTCTGGCTTGTTTTGCGCAGTTGCGGCGAGCTATTTTCCAGTATATCAGTATCGTCTCTGGCCGCATTCCAAGGTTCCGGGGGATGGTAGTAATTCTGCGGAGCGTGTTTCTTCTTGTAAACTGTAGGTCGGTTGGTGGCGACTTTTGGGATGGTTTTTTGGACTTCATCTGGTAACATCGGGACTGGTTGTGTGGGGTCTCGGCAGAAGGGCACGGCGATCAGGGTTTGAGTGCTGGCCGTGATCTTTGTTATATCTGCTGAGCTGAATCGACGTTTCAAGGGTTCATCCCATTGCTCGTGGTCGGAATCGTATTGACTGGCGAATGTGTCGCTGAAAAAAAGTTAACATTTCCGTATTGCAGAAAATCTAACAATATGATGGCTAAGTTTAGCGAAGTAGATAAAGTTATTAAGCGAGATTTCAAAATAATCAACACCTGATTTCAGTATCTATCCCACATAAATACTTTAACAATTAAACCCAGCTACTAGCCAATTTCTATATTTGGTGTCCAATCGATATCTAGCTTGTTTTCTACATTCAAGCTCTGTTTGGGAGAGCTAAGTTAAATTTAGAACTTACTTGCTCTTAGCGGAAGGATCACACATGTAGCTGGTATCGTAGTACTGCAGTTGGTCGATTCTGAAGGGTAGTTTCCATACAGTAGGTGGAGTAGATCCTAGAAAGTCCGCGCCCTTTGCATTCGGGTCCACGCGATCTAGCAGGACTGATGTACTCGTGCCCAGTAACGCTTCTAAAACGGCTTGGTTGTAAATGTGCACCTGAAATGGGTTTGTCAACAAATATTGGTAGAGGATAATCCTATGGTCATCATTACGATACGATTATCTAGCAATCCGTTTATATTATACGATTATGTGTCACAGGTGCCAAGTCAAATTTAAAGAAAATAACATGTTCGTGGGTTCTAAAATTGCTCACCTGCTGTGAAAAATGTACTAGATCTTGATACCGCACAGCTCGATACTGCAGCAAGACTTGGAAAATGGATCTACTTTTCCATTTTTGTGCATACCGCTTTAGGAACATTGCAGTCTCTTCATCAATTTGTCCCGTGCTTTTGCTTATCAGCGGTCCGTACGCTTTTCGGACCATGTATCCTCGGTAAGCTAAAATCAATTGACTATGTTATATATTTATGTATCAAACCTATAGAATATCTAAACAATCTTTGGTTTCAGGTTTACCTTTTTGTATCAGAAGAGCAGCTTCATCCTCTGACACATTGGCAGACTGATGTTTTTTCAATTCTTTTACTGAAACCAAAGTCATCGTGTTATTTCCGTGAGTTACATTTCTAGAAAACACTATTCATTGAATACATACTGTGCAAATTCTTAGCTTTGTTCTTGATAGCATTTCTTCTAGCCACAAACGCTCTCATCATGCATTGCACCTTTATAATTTTCTTTACTTGTGTTTCGTACAATCTGTGTAAAATAAATTCAACCTGAATATCTCGAACATCACATTAAAATTTTAAATGAATACTCTATTCAAGTAACGCTAGTTACCTTGATAAAAATTCTTCATTATAATATTTTAGGAAGACTTTGGTTTTTCCCAAAATCCATCCCTCCATTTTGAGCCTTATCATCAACAGCCGGCAGTTTTCTTTCGTTTCTTCTACGTTTTCATCAAAATCGAAGGCTAGGAAGCGATACCTGCGAACACCAATGATGCGTATTAAATTGCCATAGTTTCTAGTTTATTACCGTTACATAAACCAACAATCCTTTAATGTTACCTTCGTATAAATTCAGCAAAAGGAATGCGGCAAGAGTACCCATTCTGCCGAGCTTTGGCCGTATCCAAAATTGCTAAAGCTCTTAGTTGCTGTCTGACAATTTCTCTCTGAAATCCTCTGGGGTTGTCATTCAAGTCTGGTCTTATGCATCGGACGTAATGAGTGGTTCCACTGCCTGGTCCGATGGAAAGCTGCTTCAGGATCTCAAGACTTGTAGCTCTGTATGTCGCTGCGGCCGTCCTCATTCTGTGCACTTGAGAGAATTGCCCTTTTGACACAGTATTGTATTTCTGGAAGACAAAACCATTAGTAATATTTACGGAAATTTAAAAATAAATATCTGACAATTTGAAACGTACCCTAGCCTTTGCGTTTTCGGCTTCCTTTTCTGATTTAGATTTGGCTACTACTACTTTAGGCTGACTCGGTGAAACGGTCAGGTTACCAGTCTTCGTCAATTTGTTTCTGAACAACTGCTGCACAGTGATGTTGGTCGACGCCCTCATTGTTTCTATCATTTCAGGGGGAAGGAAATCTTTGTTTTTGTCGGACATTTCACGAGCGTCATAATTAACTTTTCCTGTGTAGTGTGCTACACTGAATTCGTGACTTCCGGAAAGCTTTATGTAAGGACTTTTACACGATGTTCTTATTGTGCCTGAAATAAAACTTAGCGATTTAGTCGTCCTTCACTTCATTTTAGTATGAAGTACATAACGTAGAAGGACTTACTCATGATAAATTCCTGCCCGCTTCCTGTTCGACTTGCCTCATCTAAAATGTAGAAAAGGCCTTGTGGTCTTCCCATAAGCTGATCTACAGAATTTTTGTTGTCATAAAATTGCAATTCTGCCACAGGAACCTCTTCCTCCATTGTTTCTTGCATTTCCCAAGCGAACATTCTTTGATTGTATAAAAATTGTATTTGTTCATTGGTCGTGTTAACGATTAGCTGTTCTAATCGATTTCTATGGAAACATTCAAACCCGAACATGTCCAACAAGCTCACAGAAAACTTGTCACCACTGTAACAGAAATCGACTTTTATAGAAATTTACTTAAGGTAAAATCAGTTGAAAACTGAAACGTTATTGATTACTTACAATACGGATCTCATGAACGATAATTTTGAATTGATAATGTTCACCATCCAATCAATAAGTCGTTTATATAGTGCACTGGCCAAAGTATCCCTCGCGTCCCTTGCTTCATCAGTAGAATGTCTTCTTTTCACAGCAGTTCCACTTTCTATCAAACAGTAGTTTAAAAGAGCCCAAAGAAACTTAGTTTCGTCTAAAGATAGCAACTTCGCTACTTTTTTTGCTTCGTCAGGGTTTTCTATTTCCGCACATCCATTTATACTTTCCTTAAACCGCACGTTTCCCAACACAAGTATAGCAGCCAGGACCGTTTCTAGAAAAGTTACGTCTTCCAGCTCCCAGTCTACAAACTTTAGATTGTCAATAAACTCTTTATAGTTTTCAACATTATGTTCGGGATTCTCTCGTACCCCTTTCGGCCCTTTTGTGTTTTCATCTTGTACTCTCAAATATCTATGTTTGCGATTTTTTTCAAGGCATAGTTCTTCTAATCGGTTATCAGCTGCCATGGCGTCATAAAAGTAGTACAGAAGATCAAAGTTCGCTTGCATCCTGAAACACGGAATTTTTAGATGTTGCAAAAATAATTAATTTTGCAATATAATTGTCTTACTTCTATTTGTTCTTCTTACATACTTACATGTCTGTCGAAGACACGCGCCATTTTTCTAGCTGATAAAGCCAGAATATTGCACCACTTAGTTTACCAGAACTGCCATAAGTAACTTGAATCTGAAAGATGGCTCTCGTTGAATGAGGGTTGCAAAGTGTTCCAGCAGTTATGGCAGCTTGAATAACCCTCGTTGCTTTCTGAATCCTATCGGCTGTATTGTTCTTCATGGCTCCGAGGTAAGTCAAATGTGACAGTGCGTGCATCATATTTGTAGTTTTTCCAGATTTACTTTCCCCAGAAAACACTATATGCTGGGGTTCACTGTGATGAAGAGCGTCCTGGTAGCCACTATCAGCTACGGCAAAAATATGTGGCTCATTATCGGATCTTGATTTGCATTCATATTTTTTGTGGTACTAGAATAAAAATAAGCTATCATAAATAATTTGCACCAAATTAAAGATATGCTTCCGAAATGGTTACTTACAGTCTCATTATAAATATCTTCATGTGCATTAGGATTCAGTATTAGTAAAATTTCTCCTACAAACGATGTAAAAGACCCTTTGGCTAGTTTGGTCTGTAGTTCACTCAATATCTTCTCTTCTGTCAACTCTTCCAGGGCAGCAAGATCTTCAACTTGCATAGTCTCCGATTGGGGGCACCCCTCCATTGTCAACAGTCCATTTTTGATAATTCTCTCCGGTGTCTTCTCCGGTGCCTCTTTATCTTTCAGTTCAAAGGCTAACATTTTTAGCTCTGTAGATAACTGAAAACAATACATGTTAGATTACGATTATTATTATTATTTATAACAAGTAAACTTGGGAGGCCCGCATTGCTTGCGTGCGTAGTTGATTACCCTTTGAAGCCCTACACATGTCCCCCGGGTGGTGCGAAAGGAGCAACCCAAAGTAGCAGTAGAACTTGTGCTAAGATCGCCCGGAGAAGTACTGTCACATCTGGTAATCTGCCGCCAGTGATGCACTCGTGTTGTTGTGTTCCGGTGGAAGGGAGTGGGTACCGGCGAAATTGTAGGAGCATGAGACGAAACATCCTGGTCTCAAGGTGATGGACGCAACGTAATGCGACATGGAGAGGACTTGAGTCGTATTGCTGTTGTCTATAGGCGGCGGTTAGCACTTAACATCAGGTTGGCCGTCAGCTCGTTCCGTTACTAATATCACATAAAAAAATGGTTGTCACGAAAAAGTAGATAGTGATATAATTTTTTTATATATCTTACGTGAAAATCATTTTCTGGAACCGATTGTATAAAAGGATGCTCTTCTAATTCCGCAGAGAACGGCCGATGCTCAGGATTCTTTTCAAGACATCTGTAATATATGAAAATATTATATTATGATAATTCTTACAATGAAATGAAAGTAAGAATAATAATTTTAATTGAATAGTGCACTTACTCTGAAATAAAGTCATTGATATCATTAGACGACATAGCTGGTTTCGTTACACTTGGTGGCGGTGTCCTTACAATTTGGAAAAGAGCTCTGGTAGGATGCATCTCTTGGAACGGTGCTTTCCCATCCACCATCTCGATAGCCGTGATCCCAAGCGCCCATACATCTACTCTGTTTCCGTATCCCTCGTCACCACACGTGACGACTTCCGGACCCATCCAACTCGGCGATCCGATAATCGTCCTACTCGCGTCCAACTCTCCGTTCAACTTACAGGACAGTCCAAAATCTGATAATTTGACCTCCCCATCCTTAGTGACCAAAATGTTGCTGCATCGTACATTGCGATGTATAATATTGTTCTCGTGCAAGTAGACGAGGGCCTGAAAATAAATACGAGATTTATCGGACCAATCGCAGTAGGCAACACGATCGTTTGACAGGGAGTGATGGAATGACCGCCCCTTATGGCGCATCTTGTTAAGGCTGGCGATAGTAACGTCACTGTCAGTCAAATGGTCGACGCCCATGAGATTCATTGGGGTTTATTTGCATACGTATCGGGCCGGGGCCGTGTCGCAGGCGCAGGCGGCTTGTTCGACCACTCCGCTGTCTGATATATCAGCGTGCTTAATGCGTTCATTATGCTCGTTTAACTGTTAGGGATGTGAAGATGACATTTCTTTAGGTATTATTTGAATGTTCAATTAAACATTTAGAATCAAATTTATTGAAATATTTTAGGATATGTTTCTCAATAGGTTTTTTAGTACACTTCACCTAACATCAAATAATAATTCTTTATTTTAAATCAATAAATATGGTCTTTTACTAGAGTAAAAAAGCCTCATTATGCATAAAGCTTCAATAAGTAATCGATAATGTCCACAAATCGACATCACTAGTTCAATCGTACATCACGATGAAACATCGATAGATATGCAAGATCAACGGAACTAAGAGGACGGAGCACTGGTATTGTGAACCAAGTGGCTTGCATAAAGATAATACGCATTTAAGCCCCACCGATGTGTTTGGATCCGAAGATGTCCATTGAAATTGATTGCGTTGAACCCTACACTAAGGTTATAAGGGAGGGTTTCGTCTGCGGATCCGCAGTTAGAGAGATCATCGGCTACCGCGTCGGAGGTTCGTATATCTTGTGTGCGCGAGCATTATTTACGATAATTGAGCGATGCGCCGCGATGGGGGGTCATCACGGTGTTGTCGGAGCGCGCTCCGACATTCGCATCGACAAGTTCGAACGCTCCGTCGCGAATCACATCAAATAAAGCGGCGTGCATTTTAAGTAATGGCTCTAGATTGTATTTCAACGTACGTGGACATTCGCCGGCCAATATTTTATCCGACGTCACGCGGACAGAAATCGCCGAGACACAGATCCGAGAACAATTGAGTTTGCATTCAAAGTATCTACCAATTGATTCAGCCGTTGAAAGGTGGACTGCCAGACCCTTTGTTTTATAAACAGCCATCTCAACTTCAATGTGACGAGGGACATGTTTATAGTCAGTCGAATATGGGCTTACCTTAATCGTATATTTGAGGATGTAAGCTATGTATTCCTCGGACATTTTTCTGTCGGCCGCGTTTAGTTTTCTGACAATATCGATGACGGACCCGCATTCGCATAACTGAAAGACGACATAATACGATGTTATGTTCCAAAACGGAATGTAAATTCAAAATTACCATTGCTAGACTCACCTCGAGGACGAACCAGATATTTCGGGCGCCTTCGGATTTTTCGCAAAACACTCCGTAGAAGTCGATGAGATTGGAGTGTTTTGTGAAATCTCTGAGGATTTTGTACTCCTCCTGTATGTGTGTTTCATTATCGTCGGTGTAGGTTTGTATTTTGATTGCAACGGATTTGCCGGCCGCCTGGGTGTCAGCGGCTTTGTACACCGCTCCGAATATGCCCGATCCGAGTTTGGCGCCTAGATTGTAACGCTCCACCGGGCTGGGTAAGGACGCTACGTTCAGGGCGTCCTTCATGCTCGCCAGCGGAACATATAATTGACAGAACAATCCTGCTGGATAAGTTACAACCTTTATTATTGTCAACCCCGGCAATGTTAATGTTCAAGTTGTTTTAATGAAAATGCTTGTTACTGCGCTTGTGCGAATCATTCTTACTTCTGTTGAGTTAACGATGCTCCATAGTTTCGTGTGTACGTTTCACTTTATCTGGATATATCATATATTTTACAAGACTGTTTTGTGCTTTCAATAATACGATTAGATTAGCCTACGATTTCAATACGATTCGGAGTTAAATATTAAACTTATTATGTTATCAAAGACTGGCCTCACAGCTCAGTTGATGCCTACTGCACTGTAGGTTGTGGGTTCGATTCCCACCCAGGACAAATATTTGTATGACGAATATCATACATCTATGAGCAACACAGTAAATATCGTTTAAAGTGTTGTCTCATACTTAAATATAGAATTCAATCAACTCAATCTTATATTGTCAGCGTAGTCTAAGAAGTTTTTACTGTTACCTTAAAGAATTTGCTCTATCATTATTCTAAGTATACTGCATCTGCTGTTTTGTTCTAGCATATGACTTAGCAGTAGAAATAATGCCCAGTTTATCGCTTGAAAGTACGGTGTATGTCAAAGTGTCATCGTAGACCGCATCGTCACTTAACATCAGGTGAGATTGCGGTGAAATGTGAGCCTATAGTAATTAAAAAAAAAAAAAAAAGTGAAAAAATTATTTCCATTGAATTTACAAAGAAACGGCTAGTAAACTACAATAATATTTATGTTGACAGACCATACCCATTTCTGCTGCCAAGCAATTATGCATTCGCGTTGACGTGTTCCGGTTTGAAAGGTGTGGTTGCCGGAGAAATTACGGGCACATGACACATCTCATAGTTGAGATTTCGTTGAGAGATGAGAGATGACCCAAGTCGTTTTGCTTGTTATGGCCAGATGTTACCACTAACTACCAGGTGGGCCTGGTGGGCCAGGTGCTTCTGCTCGTTCTGTAACTTAATCACTTAAAAAATAAACTTTTTGAATTTAAATACTGAGTTAGAACGCTTCCTCCCTGGTAAGTCACGAGACGATTTCAAAACGTGCAGTTTTGCTTTGCTTTATGACGTTCTGTCCACTATTTGGATGTAAGCTAATATATTATATTATATGTATGTTAATCACTAAGTAGCCTGAAATAAATAATATTCTTTAACAGTAGTTTCCACTCACGGCCTGTCTGGTCTCTGTGATCCAAAGTCAGTCAGTAAATAAAATAAAAAAATCCACTTACCCCTCTAGGCGTCTACACTGCACACACTCCGCCAGGGTAAATGGGTAAATGCTTCCGTTGGCGAGCTCTCACAAGTGCTGGGGCTTCGTGTATTAAGAGCACGCTACTAATCCGACGTAATACCATTAGGTAACCGGACCTTCGAACGCCTCGGTGACTATTAATTGGGACGCGCGGTGGCATTAATTGTTTTGTTATTAATTTGATTAGTCGGATTCCTGTTTGTCGGTATTTCGGTAGTACTTAAAAGTAGGTAATCTGGTTTGTGGATTTGTATTTTTAATCGGGCAAAAGGAATAGCCTTGGTGCTTTTGTGACTACTGCTGTTGTAGACATTGATTTATTTATGTCCATTTTAAGATTACCTTGGGAAAAGATTTGTCCTGACCTTTGGGTAACAGGATGATTTTTATGATACATAAAAATTTATCATCATATTTATAAATAATATATTATTTATAATTAATTTATAATCATACCCTGTTACCCAAAGGTAGTGAAGTCAATGCGGGAAAACAATGGTGGCGATGAGATCGCCACTTGTCACATCTACACTAATGTACAACGTGTATGCAGTGTAATCTACAAGGTATAATAATGGGTGATAAGCCCATTGAGGCTAGCCTACCACTTTGGAGAGAATGGACTAAGTTTTATGTGTATTTCCATTTACTCAATTTTATTCAAAAATAAAAACATATGATTTCAAAAGTTTTCGAAATAAAATTACGTGATAAAAACCGGAAAATGGTCACGAACGTTCGGTAAGTAGGTAGTACTAGAAAGTAAGGTATTTAATGGGCATTAAATTCGTTAGAATATATAGCACACTTAGCACTTATAATTTTTTATAATAAAAAATGTAGTAATTCGCCATAGTAATTCCCCATCTCTAGGTTCTCTGGTGGCAATTAGTATATAGGTACACCGTTCCAAAAACAGTGAAAGAAGCCATCCTGAGGATATTGATATGTCGTAGAACCAAAAATTCGTAGACACGTCAAATTTTAACTGGCCTCATAGCTCAATTGATAGTAACCCTACTTTCCATGCTGTAGGTCGTGGGTTCGATTCACACCCAGGACAAACATTTTGTATGACGAATATAGATGTTTGTTCTGTGTCTAGGTCAATATGTGTTATATGTATGTATTTACAAAAAGTATATGTTTTATATCAGGCTGGCTGTTTTCCATGGAAGAAGATAAGCTATGCTTAGCTTACTTTGGGGCTAGATGGTGCTGTGTGAAATGTCCATCAATATTTATTTATTTAAATGCACGAAAAGAGCCTCTCTGAGGCGCACTTTAATGCTTTCACCATACTAGTTGAAGAGGGCCAGCCACAGGATTAGTAGTAGTAACTACTAAAGGCCACATTACGCTGAGCCCTGATTATAATGTAATGTGATGGCTAACGTTCAGTGCGTTACTTGTGTGACTTCTCTTCAAAGTCGAACTCATTTATCTGGAAACAGATTTCACTAAACAATCATATAATTTCTGTAATCGTCAGAGGTTACTGCTTAACATCACGTGGGTCATCTTGCTTATTGGTGTTTTCATTCCTATAGGTATGGTGGTAGGTATCCCTAGGTATCCTTTTTAGATAAAATAATTACTCAAACGAAAAAACTGACTTCATCGCCAATGAAATAGAATGATGTCTCGTTGGACCTCATACATGGATCACATATTTTTGTAAACCAAACTATTGAACCGATTTCGAAGTTATTTCTACGGAACCAATCGGAAAGATTATCCTATCTAATAAAAAAAAAAACATTTTTCTAATCGGTTTATAAATGACTGATATCTGAAGTAACAAACATAAAAAATACATCCAAATTGATAAAATCCTCTTTTTTTGAATTCGATAAAAATAAATATATTAAGTATACCTACTACCTACAGGGATTCAGTTTCATGGTTCGCGAATCAAATGTAAAAATAAATCAACAAAGAGGTTTTTCATTCAAAATAAACCCATCAGTCACCGGTAAGTAAGTAGAAAGACGAAATCGAATCCATTTCAATGTTTGCAAAAGATTCGATCTCTAACTAATGTGATAGATCTCATCCAAAAGTATATTAGTCACGCCTATTCGATCAAGTGCACTTGAATTCTGAAACATCAATGCACAAAGAATTCCCATTCATCCAGACGCCATTCAGTTTGGTCCTTCGGTCCGTCGCAATCGGAGTACCGTAAAGCTGTCAAATTATTTTAAACTACATTTCATTCATTCTTGTACAGTTAGGCTGCCTTTCCATCAGGTATGATGCGATGATGCATAGCGAGGGATATTTAAGATATCTACCAATAATAGTCTTTTGATTTTGATAGCTAAGTTTACTAAGTTACTTAAGTTACTAGCTTGTTTAGCTAAGTTAGCTCAGATGGAATAACTATTATTGCGATTTTAGTTGCACCAATTGTCTTCGGTGTAAATGTACCTACTACGTATTTTTGTAAGCTTGGTGGAAAGCCAGCTTTACTGTACAAACCAGTTAGTTCGAAATATCTAAACATATCTTATATAATTGCATATGTCATATTAATAAAAAAAAAAACGTGTGGCACTCGGAGACTGCCGCGGTAAAGCTATTGCGCGTGATATTTCAAAAAGTCATTAAAAGTTCTGGTATTTATCGATAGATGGAACTAAAAAGTATCACCGCTGTGCCGGTCGGAGTGGGGGGTGTTAGGTTTTTTTCGTTACGGAAATTCTGGATTCGGTCTCCACGCTCAAGGCCCGCGATAGAAGCTATGCAATAGCTTAAATCAACTAAAGAAACTCATTCAAGTACCTATAACTAAGTATTTGTTCATTTTATAACAGTACTTAGTTTTTCCTCAAGATAAGTATGTTATCATAAAATCATTCATGACTAAGAAATATATAAACAGGAAGTCACTTATGTATAGAATGCGAAAGTACACTCCCCAAAGCGTTGAACCTGCGTCAAAGGCCCTCGACTACAAACAAGTAAATTAAGCGGAAATAACATGGAGATTGCTACTTATAAGTATATTGCAAGAAAAGGTATAACACTTTGCTTTGAGTACCCTTTTGGGTGATATATAGCTTAAATTGTTTCTCGTTTTGAGAATAAACGTTTAAAGATTATAATCGTATAATATTTCGAGATTATGTGATTATAAGTGTTTAAGTTCGCAAGGAGCAGGACATTACTGCTTAGGTGACGTCAAAGTTTACTGTAATTTTACCTTTAAAGCGAGGAGTTTGTTTTCGGATCTCGATTAGTTATTAAGTTTGCAAACTTTATTTAAGTATTCTATCTGAAAAGATCAAAGTTGTAGGACTGTTGCTTAGGAAGAGTAGCCATTGGAATTTGCATCATCAGAAATAAGGCAGGCACATTCTGACACGGCTTATATTGAAACTGAATGAGGACGGTGGAAACTGTTACTATCGTCGCCTCTCTCTTTTTATGGTTTAACTAGCTGCGCCCCGCGGTGTTACCCGCGGTGAATAAGTAATCCCACGGGAACACTGCACTTTTCCCGGACCAAAGTAGCCTGTGTGTTCATCCAAGATATAAGCTATCTTGTTACCAAATTTCATCCAAATCCTTTCAGCCGTTTGAGCGTGAAAGAGTAACAAACATCCATACAAACTTTCACTGTTTATAATATTAGTAGGATTACACACAGTGCCATCTAGCCCCAAACCAAGCATAGAATGACTGACTAATAGAATACTTAAAACCTTTTTTTATAAATACTACTTATTAACACCCAGATATAGAAAAAAAACATCTATTTTGTCCTGGGTGGGAATTGAACCCACGACCTACAGCGTAGAAGGCAGAGTTACTACCAAATGAGCTGTGAGGCCAATTGAGTCGGCCAATCTCTTGAAATACTCACATATTATAAAATAAGACAACAGAATCAGATGTAGTTTCTTTCATTATAAACCGTGCCAACCTGTACTTAAACGTAGATTAGGTCTTATTAGGTCAAAAAAATGTATTATGACAAATAAGTTATCTTAGTATTGAATAACTACATCGGTACACAATCTTAATAATATTACAATAAATAAAATGAACAATAAATAATTACTTACAATTATCACTTCATTGGGACAATAACCGTACCTTCTAAAAACCTATCTAAAAAAACTAAAAATGTAAAACGTCTTATTTTTATCAGATTAATCTTAATAAATATTTACATGCATACCTTTTTAGGTATGCATGTAAATATTTATTAAGATGGATGGAGTCTAAAAACTTACTAATTAAAACTATAAAGAAATAAATATCTAACATGAACAAGAGTGGCTAGCTACTACAGTCATTAATATCATTATTTTATTTAATACTGATAGATAATTATTAACATTACATTACACGCTATCCACTAACGTTCTTTCGGGCTTATCACGATGATCTTTACAGAAATAGGCAGTATAAAATTAAACCACCAGCAAGACATTTAACAGCGGCTGGCGTCAGCTACTTCCATATAGCCACCCATTTATCATCGCCATATAACAGCGGCTGGCATCAGGTGCCGAGCTACTTGCATACAGCCACCCATTTATCATCGCCATTTAACAGCTGCTGGCGTCAGGTGCCGAGCTACTTGCATACATCCACCCATTTATTATCGCCATTTAACAGCAGCTGGCGTCAGGTGCCGAGCTACTTGCGTACAGCCACCCATTTATCATCGCCATTTAACAGCAGCTGGCGTCAGGTGCCGAGCTACTTGCGTACAGCCACCCATTTATCATCGCCATTTAACAGCGGTTGGCGTCAGGTGCCAAGCTACACAGCGGCTGGCGTCAGATGCGAGCTACTTGCATACAGCCACCCATTTATCATCGCGACACCGTTGGCAGTCGACGCGGCAACACCAGTGGAAGGTGCAGTTACAGGGCTTGAGGCTGGAGCGCCTGATGAGCGCGTGTCCCCTGCCGCAGCAGAGCAGGTCGCAAGACCCGGTGCGTGATGTCCGCCCGATCCGGCAAACTCGGCCCGAAGTACCCGCGGAGTCGGTTCGGGGGTCCGTCTCGCAGAAACTTGGAGACCTGGTAAGGGTAGTTATTTTTTTATTTTTTATTTTTGGACATTTCACGTAGCATCTAGCCTTGGGGCTAGCTATGCTAGACAAGCTACACAAAGTAAGCTAAGCATAGCTTGTATCATGAGAACCAGACAACTGATACACTACATATATTCTCTTTTGTAAATACATACATATTAACACCATAAATATATGTACTTAGGTATAGTTGAAGGGTACTTACTTCTCAAAGAACAGCAGGCTGGACTTGGGCGCTGGTCGAGGCTTGCTCCGCCTCCTGCCTCGCGGCCGCCCTCGGAGGACGTTGACCCCGCCGTTCATCTCTTCTTGTGCCACTATCAAAGCCTGAAGAAAGAAGAAGAGACAAGAAGAATGAGGTTTCGGGTAATGTTATCTTTTTGTTTGATTTCCCGTCCGTCAATACATACAAAATTTATTTATTTAATTTACAATATTGTCGCTATGATGAATTGGGTACTCGTCTATTAAGTTAAAAGAAACCTGTATTAGAAGAGACCCCTCATTTCTGTGGTCTAGCTGTCAATGAAAGATATCCCTTGATTTGATAATATTACTATACTATAGTAACTTCAACTTATTCTTGAAAACTGGAAGTATTCTCGAGAATAATTAAGAGCTACATTAAATCCAAGTTGTTGATTTAATTTTGTTTATTATCAATTACAAGTCTGTTTATCCGTTCTGACTCTGACTGCCGTCGAAACACTGTACAATAAATAATATAAATAAATTTTCGGACACTTCATCAACGCCATCTATCCCCAATTTAGCATAGCTTGTACAATGGGTACCAGATGACTGACTACTTTATATACTGTTTGTAAATACATATTAACACACAGACAGAGAAGAAACATGTTTCCGTCACACAAATAATTGTCCTGAGTGGGAATCGAATCCACGACCTACAGCGCAGAAGGTAGACTACCAACTGGGCAGTCCTTTTTTACCTTTTAGGTTCGAATTTAAAAATACACTGACCTTATGGTACTTTCAGTAGTTCCGTTCATACCTTTTAGGTACGAATCTCCAAAGACACTGACCTTACGGTACTGCCTCTTGATAGTAGACGCGACAACCCTGAAGTCTGGTGTCGTTCTCCAGCATGTTCTGAGCTGGCAACTGCCGGACAGCCCGTGACATTTGCAGCGCACCTCCATTTGGGATGAGAGTATCTGTATACCAATTCATTAATTATGTCTTCGTTAAAAATATAACCTCAAATAATTTATTCAGTTGATTGAAAGGTAATTTTTTATCACTATATGTTTAGATGGCTTCTATTCAAGTATTCAAAACGAATACCTATTTAGTAACTTTTACACTAATCTATATAAATAAATCTTCGACACAGCGCCACCTAGACTCAAACTAAGCATAGCTTCTGCTTAGGAAATAGATAATTGATAGATACTTCTATAAATATTATGGTAAATACATACTTATAAATACATAATTATCACCTAGACACATAACAAACATCTATGTTCGTAAGCAACTGAGCTGTGAGGGTAGTCAAAAGACTAAGAGAAGAAATCCTCGGTATCGAAGCAGTTGTTGAAGTTTGCAGTTGACCGCAAAAATTGTAATGTTAAACGTATTGCAAAACTGAAATGATCGACACTCATCATTACCCCGGGGCATCATAAGAGAGCTCAGCTTACAAAAGCACAAATCCAATTGTCCCCTACGTGCGCAATTACCCCATTACGCCACCCACCGGCTAGCTCATAACATTTACATAATTAAACGCCCAGCGCGTACGCAATCACGCTGACGTCTTAATTTCGCCAACGCCGCCGGCGCAACAATTTCCCAAATTGAGTCGGGGCAAAAATTCAAATAAATCGGTGTTTCGGCCCGCCCCCAACGTCCGACGTGCCTTAATAACGTAGCATTAAGAGCGTTCGCGATAGAATTCGCCACCCAAGACGTTTGTAATACGTCGTAATGAAGCCGGAATATTAAAAATGGTTGGGAACCGCTTATTATGTTCTCACCTCGGCGTCGGGATCGTGAAATACGGCGGTCTAATACGGGTCCCGAGCGGGCTAATACGGCCCCGGAGGCCGGCCACGCCACACCGCACCGACTCCGATACACGACTGTATTCTACCTTAATGGTGGCGCTAGTAACACTTTGCCTTCGATTTTGTATTCCTCGATAGCTATTAGATACCACCCATGAAAACAATCTGGATTAAGAGATCTTGTCGATGTGTTTCATAATTATATTGGTGTAAGTGACTGGCTCGAACGCCGATTCTGGTTTTGAGCACCATCTGTGCCGTTCCTTGATTGAGCAATTTATTATGTTTTCGTTCTGCCTGCTTTCATAACGGAATGTTTAAATTTTGGATATACTCGTAGTATTATATGCACTATGCACTTCTTTTACTCTCTACATGGATAAAAGTTGCATGCGAGAATGCTGGTTTATATGCTATTGCTCAATCATAAATTTAATTCCAATTTTTATAAACTTTGTTATTTACATTTTTTGACTTATTTTTATGAAACTATGTATTTTTTTTAGCTTAATTAGGTAATTAAAAGTATGTGCATTTTTCACAATGATGTTAAGTATTTTTTTTCTTATTTTCTTGTCAGCATCGTAAGAGTGATTATGTGTGTTCCTATATTTGGGACGACACTGCCTTCTGTAACACAATTTCCCAAAACTAGGAGGCAGAGTTACAACAGTTATTTGTACCCTTACTTTGTGAATGAATATTTTTGTATTTGTATAAATAATAACATACGCTGGTTAAAAAAAACTTCACCTATATGTCAAGTTGTTTTTAAATAATACTGTAAATAAAAGAAATTGATTATATAATAATAATGCGTAATTTATATGTTATGTGTGTATACATTATTGAGCAGTTAATTAAGTTACATTAATATGATTATTTACAATAAAGGTTCACTAGTCAACACTAGAATTCCCTGTGTTGTGGGTGAAAAAGTTAAATGAAAAGTTACTAGGACTTTGTTAGATACGTATTATTCCTATTTTTATTATGAAGATCTCCCAAATATTTGGAGATCGGATAGACCATCTTACCCGTTGGTTCATGTCTAATGTAGAATTTATGGGGAGCAAAACGTTTGTTCCCAAGAATAACTGATGAAATATCAAGTATATCTTCAAGGCGTTGGTAATTACGCCTTCATACTTCCAACCCAGGTTTATGACATCATGTTTAGTCTATACGCAGATACCGTCCGCGAGTCAAGACTTCGACACTCGAATGGTAATGATTGATGGGACTACTTATGTCTTGATGATTGCAATTTATTATAAAGGTAATTTATTATTTGATCGCAACGTGTCATTGCTGTCAAGCATTGGCTTAGATGTGTGAAGTGAGTCGTGATTAGTCGGAATGATGGAAATGTCGTTTAAAAACAACTCAGATAACTGATTAGGAAGTGTTTATTAGACTTGAGAATGCAGTGGAGTAAAAAAATTGTCTATCTATCTATTCGAGTCACTCTCTCGAACCAGTGTGGAGAAAGGATTTTAAGTGCGCCTCAAAGAGGCTCCTTTCGTGCTCCTGACACATGTCTTTACTGCTTGGAGGCAGAAATGGGCATGGTGGCAGTACTTCCCCGGACAAACTTGGCGTGAGTTCTACTGCTTTCGAAATGTACTATAATGATTATTACTTAGAAGATTTCTTCCAATTGTTTACTCCTTAGAAATGTAACTTGGTCATATATTCGATTAAATTGTCGCGTTGTCGACTATCTCACAATTACCGACCAAATCAATAAAGTAACAATGGACAGTTTTTCGGTCATTCGCATCCATAAAACATAAAATTGGTATTTAATCTGACGGCATTATTGCGTCGATTCATTTTATGTCTTATATAGCCTCTGTCTGATTTACAAGCTCTATTATAAAGCCTTTTACGTGCCTTTGACGCCATGTAACGGCGGATTTATTAGTTTACAAGCGGTTTTCGATAAGATACTTATGATTTCTTACGCGATGATTGCTCAATTGTCAGTGAGTTCACGTTGCGACGTGTAGTGTTGCGGGTAAGGTGACGGAAAACGTGAAAGTAGATAGATAGGTAGAAAACTCTTTAATGTACACCACAATATAAACGTAAACAATGATAAAATAAATAAAAGTTTAATGTTCAAGTTAAAGCACAATGGGCGGCCTTATTGCTTAAAGCAATCTCTTCCAGGCAACTTTAAAGTAGCGCAGATTGTATTCCCATACCTACGTAAGAAGGATCCAAGTCGTATCTTTTGTTATGAGCAGAGGTTAATCAAATTATTATCAAGTTTAAAAGTGTTAATTACACCCCACTAAGCCAATGGCGGTGGAAGTGCGTTTACATTCATTTTAATGTGAACTAAACCACTTAGGTGCACCCTTACTAGATATGGGAAGACGCAAGTGGAATGATTTTGCGCCTGTCGCTGTGTCACTTGAAGAAAAAAGTCTGTGCTTAAATTTTACCTTTCAAAGAGGTACAATACAGTAATTCATTCAGCTCAGTGGTAGTAGTGGGTATGGTGGCAGTACTAACCCGGGACAATTTGAGCTAGTTCTATTGCTAATATATCTGTAGATGTGATTCTGTTGCAACTGAAAATAGTTTCAGCGTGAATATAATATTTCAGGTTATATAAAACAAAAAGTATGAGCGCAATAAACCCACCATATTTAAATCGATATGGGACAGTCATCGACACAAAATATTAACTCATCGAATAGATTTTTTTGTAATATAATTATCACCTCACCACTCTAATGTGGTACCTAATTTCATGTGTGGGTCTGAGTGATCTTTTATTACCCGCTGGGACCTTGGATGCATTTACACCGTGTCGTAACGAAAATATCATTTAGATTAGATTGATAACTAGCTTGACACACGTTTCATTTATGAGAATTGGATACTTTCTCAGTAATAACGCATTAAGATTAGAGAGAAGCAATATAAATAAAAAAAATAAAATAGGTATCCCCTTGACTTACTATCCTGTGAGCTACTGGTGCTTAGTGAGAACTTCGTGGTTAAGTGGTTTGTAAACTTGCCTTCAAAGGTCCCGGGTTTGATCCTAACCGGGGCAGACTTTGTGTCGTAAGCATAATGCTTATTCTGTAACTCTGGATTTTATGTTATGTATCTGTGTGTCTATGGCAACTGCGACACAGAAATTAGTGTTGCGAGTATGAGTGTGGTAGTGTCATTAATTTACTTGGCTCGCTAACAAATTCACGTATGTTCGCAGGTTCTTGTCTAAAGCAACTTTATTTTTTTTCTTAACTCTTAACTTTTTCATCTTATTATTTTTGTAAGCTCCTAGACGATTATTTGCGATTGCTAATTTAATGTTATATTATTCTATATTTATAGTCCACTTTCATCTCGTTCAGTAGAACAAGAAAAATCTTAACTTTTACTCTTTATAATAATAATAATGGTGGACATTTCACACAGCGCTATCTAGACCCAAAGTAAGCTAAGCATAGTTTGTATAATGGGAACCAGAGAACTGATATAATACTTATATACTTTATTTTTAAATACGTATAATACATATACACCCAGACAGAACAAACATCTATGTTCGTCACACAAATGTTTATGGTGGGAATCGAACCCACGATGCGCCTGCGCTATGAGGCCTTTCAAAAAGTAGGTAGTAAAAGAGGGTTAGCGAGGACGCGAGTTCGCTACAGTGTGACCGAGACATCCTTTATTTTGACATTAATAAAAATATCATCGCGGGGGTTATTACAGCGTGTCTAACAGATCTCACTGGGCGGCTGTTAATTATGCGGCCCCGGGATGGGAGCGGGGAACAATGGTCAAGCGTGGGGCCGGACCACCGGGCTTGATGGCCTCGTCATTAAAATGCTCAATTGGCATCAACATAATAATAATATCATAAATAAATATATCATAAATAAATAAAATTGGAGTGTCTGTTTGTAATATTAAAATTACCGCTTTTTACTAAGTGCATGTGGATGTATACACGGTACATATGCCAAAACAACATTTGTTACAATTTTGTCTGTCTGTCTGTTTGTTCCGGCTAATCTCTGAAATGGCTGGACCGATTTTGACGGGACTTTCACTGGCAGATAGGTGATATACCTAATAAGGAGTAACTTAGGCTACTTTTCCGAGGGGTAAAGTAGGGGTGCGTGATAATACCGAATTCCACGCGGACGAAGTTGCGGGCAACAGCTAGTATTATATAATATTGGTGGACAATTAACACAGCGCCATCTAGCCCAAAACTAAGCTTAGCTTGTGCTATTTGAACCAGACAACTGATACATTATATATATTTTTTTGTAAAGACATAAATATTTTTTCTTTCTTAAATAATTTTTGTAATTAAATAAAAAATAAAATAAAAAAACAGCATATTTTACAGTTGTTTTTTATTTCTGTAATGTGGGGAACAAGTAGGTATATAACCACGAAGTGTTTCAGTTGGAAGGTGTGGTTGCCGGTGCAATTACTGGCACGTGAGGCATTCCACAAAGTTTATTGTTGAATATAGTGGAGGTCAATATTGTTTCATGATTTCTAGATGTGCAAAATGTTTTATGCAAAACGGCATTACTTTGGCATTTTTTTTTTAATTTAATTTTATGTTATACAATTACGGAACGAGCCGACGCGAGGGCCCACCTGGCGTTAAGTGGTAACCTCTGTCCATAACAACCGATGCGACTTGGGTCCTCCCCTACTAGGTACGACAAGACCCAAGTCGCATTTGCGCCTGTAATTCTGGAGGTGGAATGGGAATGTCTCATGTGCCTGTAATTAACCAATTATTAATCATCTAACTATGATAAAACACTGTATGGTTAAAAATCGTTATTAGCTTTTTAATTATAACCTAAAAACGACACAACAACCGTAAATATGTCTAATAACGTTATGGAAAGTTACGTCAAATCGTTATTTTGCAATTAATTAGCTTCTGGAAATAAAACTTGTCGTAAACGCATTATGAAATTAATGTTTAGAAAATAAAGTTTTGTCATTGGTCGTAACATAATCATTAGCTGTTTAATCTGTTTAGGTATATACCTAGTCAAACTAGCCTTTGACACGTGGTTTTGCCTCCGTAGACTAAGTAATTATATTGGGTTGACTTAAAAGTACCTACTTATCTAATTGTTGAATAAATTCAACTTATCTAATTCGTTGCCCTTTAATAGAGCCCAGAACAAAATAATTTTGATAACAATATATTTCTTACTACTTATTAGGATATAATTTCGTGACCTTTAAATTGGACAGCACCTACGAAGTTAGAGCTAAAGTCACAACTTTATTCCATAGATAGAGAATTCCATGAAGAAATGCCTTGAAAAACTAAATTAGCTATTAGTATTCAAAATATAATGTTCCAAGTACTTATTTTGGGTAAATTGTTAAGTTTTTTTTTGTGAAAGACATATCCGAGACCAAATAGAGACATAGAACTATATGTCTCTCGTTTCTTTTTCCAAAATACTTCTTAATTTTTAATTTCTCACTTAATTTCGGTTTTGGGTGCAGTAGGGGTTGAATTTCTGAAATTAATCATTCGAATGTGCGCCTATTTCCTAAATGCAACACATAAGGATCAGTAGCTTAGGTTGTACCTACGTTGTCAGTCAGTCAGACAGCCTCTTCTATAATGTATGTTGTTGATAATTACTAAAAGCCAGTTTTGCTATAAAGTCTCTATTACTACAAAACGAGCTATTAAATGTCTGATGATAAACTTTTAATATAAATTATCATTATTAAATAACCTTTAAGTAAATATATTTTCTTTATTTACTAAGCCATAACTAACCTCTATAGCCGTAAAGTATATCCCTGAAAATATCCTAGTAGCTTTTTCTTAGCAGCTTGCGTAAGTAAAATTCAATAAATTTATTTTCAATTTACAAAAGAGATGAGGTTTTCCGTTTTTTGGAGATGTAAGGCTGATTTGGCCCTTCGTTCCAAGTAGAACCTTACTAAAATCTAAATCTACTTTCACAAATATTATTCGTAAAACAAACTAATTTTAATTATGAATACAACAAATAAAAAATACAAGATATTAACCTTAACTTTACTCGATGAATCAATTACAATTTAATTACTGTGTAAACTTTTTTGAATAACCAAACAAAATTGCGAAAACCGGACTTAAATCCAACTAGAAGCTTCTTTAGGTAATAAATGCACACGTCGAGCAAAAAGAAGCTGTTTATAATAAACGTAAAAAAATCTATGACCTTTTTATACCGCTGTAAATGTCACTGATGCGGCCCGCGTGGGTCCAATATAAATTAAACGCCCCACATAATTAAGAACTATAAACGAATAACAAATTAAATAACTTGTACTACGTCGTGTTTGTATTATACAAAAAACTTGTGTAGACGTAAATTGTATGAATCGTAAATCCCCTTAATAAGTAACCGAGAGACGTGGTATGCCGTTTTAATGTCAGATTTAGTTACGAATACTAATATAATATCATTTACAACACCATATTTATTTATCACATTTATAATGTGAACCTAATGAGCTGTTGAAATAGGGGGCGAATTCGAATGTGAGCTGTCACTTCGAAAGTAGATGTAAGTTGGTCAAATAGTATTTAACATCACTTTGGACATGTTTATTATTAGATGGAAAAGGCCTATTAAATTATTAGGAGTAATCCTGGCCTGCGTCTGGTATTTTGGCTTTGCTGTCGGTTATTCGGTAGTGGGTACAGGTAAGAAGGATATAGCTAGACCACTAATATAACCAAATCCACTGAAAAAACAACCAACCAAAAAACAAACAAACAACCATTTGATGAAAGGAAGTAAGTTTGAGCTGAAGGTTTTTTATGTGATATAGTTTCAGAACGAGCAGATAAGTAGATAGAAAAATAATAAGATTGTTCAAGCAGATTCATATAAAAATATTAAAATACGAATGTTTTTTTTAATGTGATATATTTGAAGGAACGAGCATACGGCTCTATATTTAACTTAGTATAAGAACAATAATTTCAAACAATCACAAATTGGTATAAATGCATTTGTAAAATATTTGCAATAGGGATAGTTACATTTGGTACAATAATAAGCAACGACCTATCGCACGACTGATTCAATAAAATAAAACGAAAAAATAAAAAGAAACTAGAATTTTCGCGTAACATAGAATAAATCGTAAAAGAGAATATTAAAAAAAGGTTGATAATGAATAATACAGTTTATATTAAGGCCTTGCTGTTGAGCTTTTATAAAGATGTCTAGCTTTTGCCTTATTACACTGTGACTTCAGTGGCTTAGATCAGTTAGTGGACTGTAACTAATAATCGCTTTGGACGTTTTTAGGCGTCAGTGGAGTTATTACGTTTTCATTGGAAGCGCAGCTGTGGTATGCCTTTTAAGTTCTGGAAAATTAAGTAGTCTAGCTAAAGCGCTTCAGCGCGACTTTAATTTGTCAGCGATTTCATTTTCCTTTTTTATTATTGTTTGAGAATATGCTGAAAGCATTAGGATATGGTAACCTAACTAAAATAATTGCGTTATGGATATGTGGTTGTAAAAACATTCACGAGGTAGACCTTTCAAAAATAAAAATAATAATTTTGTATTTAAATGAAAAATTATACTCTGTTAATTAAATTAATAAATTAAATGATTCAAACATGATCGCTAACGGCTTAGAGCTAAAAAATCTGAGAGATTATAAGGTGCATAAGTCATGTAAATGCATTCCAATCAAATACTGTCTCCATATTTACTCATTTTTTTACATTGGAACCTCATTACTCGTGACCTGTAATCGAATTTCAAAAAGCTTGAACATAAAAAAGCAATTGATAAAATCAATTTTACGCGAAACATAACCGTTTTACCCTAAATAATTAACTTCATAAACATGTAAAATCTGTTAATGATTCGCAGGTTGGTACGCGTTCGCATACCTACCAATAACCGTCATACGACGCAGATACTTACTACAGCACATAAAGTGGGGTGTGATCATATAATAGCATATTTTATAGCCATGTGCGACCACCCACGACGGCATTTGTACCCGCCCCCACCGCTATCCAATTTCAGCTAAATATAGATTCTTCACGCCTTAGCCTTTACGTCGTTATTAGACATATTTTTTCCGTTATTAGAGACTTTTTTTTTTACGTTGGGAAAATTCTTTATGCATCCCCCTGCTCGGGGAGAAAGGGTATGTCGAAATCTCCGGTAAACGTTGTAAGGAGCTAACTACCCGCATACCGACAAAAAAATTTGATACATACCCTAACGAGCAGATGTCCCAAATCGCTTTAAGCTATAAGACCGCCCATTGTGCGTTTATTTTCGTTAGATTATTTTAGTTTAAGATTGTAATTGTTTGGATACTATGTTAATTAGGCACAATAAATAATATAACTAGATCGCTTATCTATCTATCTATCTATCTATCTATCTAGCCATAAGATACGTTGTTTTGACCTATTTCTTTTATGCGACCCTAAAACTGGAGCGTCAAATTGTCATTGGTAACACTGAAGCTATGTAATTATTACTAATAATAATATAATAATAATAATAATAATAAAAAGATTTATTCACAAAAAAAGCTTACAAAGATTACAACATAGATCGAAAACTACGACATCGAGATGTAAGAAGTAGGCTATGGCATAACCATAGGATGAACCCCTGATTTCTAAACTAGGTGTATGTACCTGTGACTTAGAAATACAGTGGACCCACGACATAAGCACTTAAGCAATATCTTTGTAGCAGGAACAATACAAATTATACATAATTGATAACATCTAAAGGTAGGTAATAGCTAATGGTTATTACATTTATGACTTAAGCTTAAAAAAAACTTGTTTTAACGCGACTAATTACTAATGTCGCAGGATTTCTCGAATCAGTGTGACTCTTCCGTGGACTTGACACAACGCTTCGAATATTTAGTTCTAGGACGTGGTAGAACTCACACCAAGTTCATCCGTGGAAATACTGCCACCGTGCCCATTTCTGCCGCCAAGCAATAACGCATTCAAGTTACTGTATTCCGGTTTATCCACTGAGTTGTATGTTAAATAAATGTTATATTAAATATTAAATACTATTGTATATTAAATAAATAAATAAACATGTATATATAACACTAGGGTTGGAAGAGCCGTGTGTACCAGCAACGCACAAATATATCACACCATTACTATCCCAACACCCATACTAGATGCTGATAAGCCACGGTCAATGATTATCATCATCTGCCAACATGCAAGATAGTCACTGAGTCCGTTCCTAGAAATCAGAACACTTTATGCAAAGCCATGTGGCCTTAATTCGTCATCATTGCATTCATAACCCTTGAATTTCGTTTCAGCTCGTCCCAGCTCATTCGAGCTCCATTTCAAATTCACCCCGCATGATCAAACACGGTGTATGCGCGAATCCTAACAAGGTAAATTGGAGAGCCATCCAGCTGGCGGTCTTTTCAACCTGGAGACCCTTGAATATATCAAAGACAATTGTATTGTTTGCGATTGATTAAGTCGTTTTCACTTAATGTGTTGTCCTTTGATTGGTTGATTGAAGTTCTGAAGAGGCTGTTTAAAAGTGCGCGATTTTCAATGGGCTTGTTGGAGAAATGTAACTTAATATAATAGAAATAAAAGTTGGATTATCAACTGTTGCAAATGAGGCATGTTGTAGTAATTATATCTATTTTGTTTTCTGTATTGATTTTGAGTTTTATGCTGTTCCTTGCCTTCCTCCTTCCTAAGTCTGAGACGCAAATCATGTCGCGTAAAATATTCAGATTTCTCTGGTATATGTTGATATTTAGTACCAAAAAAGTCAACAAATTCTTCGTCAAATTGTGTGTGAGTCTGTGGATCGCAGTTACTTTTTTCTTCGTCTGCTCAGCCCCATTAGCAGTTCAAGGTGACTAACTCGTGTTTAAAAATACCTACGCGCGTATTTCTGCTTTGCATTAAGGAAAATAACGAATTAGTGCAGTCAGTGACATAAAACAGGCTTTGAGAAAGTGTTTCATCGCATCAGTTTTCATTAGTGAATGTAAATTGAATAAGTGTTTGGATATGAAGATAAATCAGAGTGCAAATGCGCTGATACTAATAAAATACATTTTTCCAATCATGTGCAGTATGCAGAAATAATCATAGCGATTGTTATGCTGCAAATTTTTGGAGAATCCGAGAATTTGCTGCTACGGTACGAGGAATCGGTGAACTCTTTTATTAAAGAACTAGCTGTTTCTCGCGACTTCGTCCGCGTGGAATTCGGTTTTACCACGCACCCCTATTTTACCACTCGGAAAAGTAGCCTAAGTTACTCCTTGTTACATCAGCTATCTGCCAGTGAAAGTCCCGTCAAAATCGGTCCAGCCATTTCAGAGATTAGCCGGAACAAACAGACAGACTGACAAAAATTGTAAAAAATGTTGTTTTGGTATATGTATCGTGTATATCCATATGCACTTAGTAAAAAGCGGTTATTTTAATATTACAAAGAGACACTCCAATTTTATTTATTTGTATAGATATATTGCAGTACTCACAGATCTCCCGGCGTTGTTATTATGCACGTTGATCTTCGACTGGAGATCGTCCACATGCTCCCTTACGTCAAGGAATCTCTTGGAGAACTCGACCCCAAATGCCAGGTTGTGGGAGCACCCGCTCCACTCCCACTTGTTGGGGCGCGCTCTACCCCTGGGGTCGTGTGAGGCCCGGTAACCCAAGGGGTCACACCCGCAGGAAAGCAGCCGTCCTTGTGCGCATGCGCGGGCCACGGCGTGCGCCACGCCAGCCGCGGTCAGGGCGTACAGGAACGATGACTCCCGGTATCCTGTTTGGCAGATTAGATTTTCACTTATTAATAGACATTCTTGATGATAGATTGATGCTATTAGAATTAGGTTTTACTCTTGTAAACAACCCTAGTTATGTAAATATAATATAACCTTTTAGAAAAATCATTAAATTTATTTAATACATTTTAGTGTAGTTTTATTTTATTTAAAAAAATCTCTACTTTTGAAATCATTAGATTTTTATTTCGGTTTGGTTCCGGAACGTGGCAAATATTTCTCCTAAACCACTTTAATAATGCACATAAATGCACATACTACCTGTAACTCATAGAGAAAATATACAATGCAATTAAAATTTTAGTAGCAGTAGTATATGAGCCATTTGTTGTCAGTCTGTCAGTTGGGGATCAGTTAATCAGCCTGTCTATCAGACAGTCAGGACTCTTACCTCTGGTACGGAATTAAAATGTCATCTATGTAACCATACTATTTCTCTGGTAAACGGCAATGTACAACAAGCTATTTCGTCTTTGCAATCTTATCAATTATATAACCACAATTTATTGAAAATTGTGCATCGATTTAGAACTAGTTCAGGATCAAATGGGCTCCATTGGCACAAATGAAAGACCACACGCAATCTTATCTCCCTGATAGGTATTCTATTAAGCAAATCCATGTTTTAGTTGACTACGATCGCTTGCGGGTACGGTCGTGTTTTTATACGCAAATGGATTCGAACTTGGAGCATTAATCGTGTGGAGGGTTAATATTAACTATTACTCTTTCTCACTTAGGAGTGAGAAATTTGGTTTATGAATAAATTTTGCAAATAACTAACCAACTGGAAAATAAAGGAGAGTTAGTTTTAGTTTGTTGCCAACTGAATCACCAGCAATGATCGTTTAGTTTCCAGTTTTTCATTTCAGTTATACGCGCGGAGTTAAAATCCAATTAAGTTCCAAGGTTTTAATTATTGATGTTAACATACCTGGCTGGGTCTCCTAGATGTAAATGAATTATTTCTTGAACCGTACTTCAAGCAAATAAACGCACGTAACTAAAAGGGTTATAGTCTATATAGGGTAGTCCGTTATTTAAAAAAATATGTTTTATTGTTATTATTATAGTACCTAGTTATCAAAAAACAGTCTTTGTAATTTGAATTGAATATCCCAAGTCTTTCTTAGAGATGTGAATCTTCTTCCGCGCTTCCATTCATATCTTTATTTCTCATATTTCTAGGGGTAGGTCAGCTACATTTCGTAGCGCATTACCTTCTTGCTTCAGAACATACTCTTATTAGATACATAAAAGTTTATAAGATAAATTATTCAAATCAGTATACGCAAAAAAAATTTTTTGGACAATTCCCTAGTCTAGCCTAGGCCCAAGCTAGCATACTGAATAAAAAAGTATTCAATCTAGGTGTCTGTACCACTCAGCCACGCTACCTACATAATGAGCGTCAGCTCTATAAATGTCTGCTCACAAAAACCTAAATCAAAAACTGCAAATCATATCTACAAGGGAATCTTTAACTTTATCATCGTCCCTGTACCATTACCGCTTCACAAGATAGCTTCCACACTTGAGCTATGCAACAAGGCTTCGCATACCGATCGGGCGATACTCCCAATATAGTATTATATCATACTGTTGGTTCTATCTGCCAGGGATGTACATAGGATCACTGTTGCCCTGGGCCAGTCTAGTTTAATAGTTACTTAATGATCGTGGGGGCTAGGTACTAGTCCAATAAACATAAATAACTAGGTCTTGGCGTAAGAGGGTAGTGTAGACACCGAATTTCAATAAGGAGGTAGCTGGTTGAGATACCGAGATACTCTGATTTTTCGTAAAAAAAAATCGCATATTCATTTTGTTAACGAAAAATCTCGTTGGTACAAATACAAATAGTTTATTTGGAACGACGACGGTATAAGCAACTTTTAAACGTGTAGGTACCTATCTAATTGGACGTTCTCAAAAACGCGAAGAAAAACCTCGAGGAATCCGGCATATCCTAGAACCAAATATTCGAAAACATTGTGTCAAGTGCACTGCGACAATAAGTAATCAATAAGAATGTTGCTTCCTAACAAATAAATTACGTTTAGATCGAGATTTGAACGTTGAAAAACGTGGAATTGAACTTTTTCGTTTTAATATTGATTATATTATATATTAGATAATTATAGCCTCTAGAGACAGACTTGAATATTGTTCGTCCTGCCGCCGTCCCTGTCCCCGCTACAGTATTTTATCATACTATTGGAACTTTCAACTCTGGATTTATAGGAACGCGGTGTGTCTACAACGTCCATTTATCTGCTTTATTGCTATAAATTAAATGGTGAATCCTGTGATGGTAAGATACGCTATTGCTGCACAATGTAATCTTTTTACCATAAACAGTGATGGGCGATTTGCATTCGAGTTAGGTCAGCTTTAATTGTGAATAGCGAGTATTTCATTGTTTCTGAATAGGAATTTACCGAGTTCTAACCCTCTTGAGAGCTATCTGCTTAATGGCCAATTACAGTGAATGCGTACCACCTGCCCGGGTTCCGTGCCCGCTCCGTGGTGGAGCATTAATCTTTAATCGATTGGCTTCATTTTGTTGCTTGTTTTATTGCTGTGATAATTGTTTTATGTGATAGCCTGTTGCCTGAAGCAACATAATAAAGCAAGTGTACAGGTTTCTCAAGTCGATTGTCGGATTGATTGAAATGTACCGAATGAACTGATAATACGGTGTTTTTCCACAATTTAGGAAATTGAAAGCTTATAAAAAAAAAGATTTTAAAATCTCATGATTAATATGTCTCATAGATGAGCATGGGGCTTTTATATCGTAGTAGATAAAGAGAGATTACATTTAAGTGCGGTTTATATTTTTCTGTTTCAGTGAAATCCTGCTTCTTCTAATATAACTTCTAATAACCTGTTTTATCATATGCGTGAACAAACTGACATGTAACAATCACACGAATTAAAAGCAAGGGGCAAAGGGCACTCAGGGAATGTGTTTAGAATTCATCCAAAATTTTATAAAAACTTCGACCCTTAATAATACCTATCCTAAAGATTCGATGCGAAATAATCGTCATTGATTTCGTGTGCCGAGAATACGGGCCGTTATCTCGGGATTAGGCCCGGGATAGAGTGAGCCTAATTGACACAAGCGATACGTAGATTGGATAATGGTGTTTTTATTCTAAGTAATTGGGAAATTTTGAGCGGACGGAAAGTTCTGACTTCCGACACAGCAATCGAAAGATATTTATTTATCTTTTGATGAGTTTGTACAGCTATATGAATATAAGGCTATATTTTGAAGCCTTGTGTGCTATACCTAGATCCATATAAGGTTTACGATTAGCTCCCACAGCTTGTTTTCCACAACGTTAAAAACATTATCGATTCGGTCTAGATGAGAAATCTTCGTTGCATCCTTCCAGAAATAGACAAGCCTCACAGCTTATTTGGTCGTCACTCTGCCTTCTGCGCTGTAGGTCGTGGGTTCGATTCCCACCCAGCACAAACATTTATGTGTCGAATATAGATGTTTGTTCTGTGTCTGGGTGTTAATCTGTATTTATATGTATGTATATACAAAAAGTATATAAGTATTCTAACAGTCATCTGGTTCCCATAGTACAAGCTATGCTTAGCTTAGTTTGGGGCTAGATGGCATTGTGTGAAATGTCCATCAAAATTTATTATTTTTAGAATCAACATCATGTTGATGATGGGTGGTGACAAGTGGCGGTAACTAATTTTCTGGACAACAATTCACAAAACGCATGAATACGACTGATATACGACATAAAGATGATTTTGGTACCAAATCGTTATCTAAAAATCATGACACTTGAAATGAGACCCCTTCAACGTTACATTCGTTACAATTCCACTGGAAATCGTTAGCATTCTCGCCGTTACGGTTATCCTGATGTATGTTACAGTGCACGCACCAAACACGGCACGTTATTGTTTATTTATAAACTGCCAGCCAGTGCTTTTCCGAGATGCCAGTGACAAATTTATATTTGTCGATGTTCCGAGACGCGATAGAATCGATACGAGTCGATTTATACCACGCTCGATTGATCGATTTTGATGATTTCAAGTTATTGGTGACTTCGCTTACGGTTATGGCCGTGTCGTTATCGAATCCATAAAAGGATTTGAGCGTATATGTGTATATCTCATCTGAGGTCATGCGATTTTATATTATTCATTCCAATATCGAATAGTAGAGGTTATTCGATCGCATTATAATTACCTCCGACCCACGTTTTAGTGTCAATTTGCACCAATTAGTTGACCATAAGGTCGTTTATCGTCCGTTCGAAACCCGTGCCGAATTCCTTAATCGACTTTAATGAATTCCGATTTATTCTTTTTCGACTTTTTCCGACGAAATGCTCTGAATTTCGAACGGGTGACAGATTTTAAATTCTTCCCTTACACTTGTCCATTTAGTTTTTGCTCGTGTTTGTTTTAATAATGCATGACGCGTAGGTAATTATTTTCGTTACGAGTCGTCAATGTAAAAAGGTATAGCGATTCATGCCACTGCTCGGGCCCGCGTACTGTATTTGTAATTGATTATTTGCTTCATTAACATAGGTCCCGGTGCAGTACTTAAATCTGTGAATTTTATTTACATTAGCGATTTGCTCGTTTCTCAACCGAGGAAAAACTCGACGCTTTTAGACATTATTTATGGCATTAGCTGCGTAACCTGTCCGTCACTTGGCCATCTGGACGGCTGTGACCGCTGCGCCTCTTCCCCGAACCGGGTATTAAATTGGCGAATCTACATTCCCGATATGGGAACGCGGCGCCG
Organism: Chesias legatella; assembly: GCA_947359385.1. Lineage (NCBI taxonomy): Eukaryota > Metazoa > Arthropoda > Insecta > Lepidoptera > Geometridae > Chesias > Chesias legatella. Next base: position 3,221,857 of record OX375778.1, on the reverse strand, counting down.
GACGGATGAAAAAATCTGACGGGCTAAGTAAATACAAATTTCAATTATCATTGAGCGTTTTATTCATCCGTGATTATTTTAAAAACGGAGTCGAACGGACGTTTTATATAATCGGATGCGCATAATGATCGGTTTTTCCGCGCAGCGCCGCGGTGGTCGCTTTTTCCGCATTGTGTGACATTGTTCTAGACGGCGCCGGCGTATGTACGTGGTTGTCGCGCATGCGTGCGTGATTTATGTTTATGCACTGTCTGATTCTTAAAACAGTTTTTAGTGAGTGTTCTCGCTTCGAACCGTATAGCTTATAAATCTGGCGCCAAAATGAATGAACGCGCATCGAGTTTTTGTCACTTCAGTTTATTGGAATCTCTCTGTATTTATTTAAATCGTTTTCGTGCTGAATTTTTACAGAAGAGCTTCTTGTTGAATGGTTAACTGGACTTTCGGTTATTCATTCACCAGTAAAGTTAACTGACGAAAACTTGGGTTTTGTTCGCCCCTGCTGAGTTCCGAGTTTTATATGCACAATGCCGTAGCAAAAGTATGCGATGCGAAATTAAATATAAATTCGTGCGCACAATATATTCCATTAAAATACGGACGTAATTTAGGCATTTCTCATTATTAAAAAGTTCCAATTGAGCTTCATCAATAATATTCGGTAGTGCTCGCGGCTTGCAATCAAATCGACCCGTGTCACTCGTACGGGCTTTTCGTCGAAAATAAACTTTTTTTGGGTAGAGTTTAGATTTAAAATGCGCGTGATACAGTCATGGACTGCCCGCTGGGATCAATATTTCGGCAATTGAAATTGAACTCTCGTGCAATAGTATTAGTGTCAGTATTGCTTGTGCATTTGGGATGACGTAGTGAGCCTCCTGTATGGTAATCAAGCTCGCCTCGAGGAGTGTGGTCATGTGTGGCGAATCGATAATCGCCGAAACCAAAAATGTATTAGAGATATGGTTTTGGGATTAAAAGGTGGATATGCGGTTTAATTTTATATCTTACTCAAAAGAGCAAAGAATAACATTTGTGATAAGAATAAAAATGAATTTGTAAGAAACAAAACAACGTAGATAAGTATGTTTTGTTTAGAGTCCTTAACTTACCTTAAGAGTTATAGAATATTAAGAATTTAATTAGGAATATCAAATGTTTTAGTGGAGCCTAATTCAACTGGCCTCACAGCTCAGTTGTTAACCCTGCTTTCTGCGCTAGGTCGTGGGTTCGATTCCCACCTAGGACTAACATTTGTGTGACGAACATAGGTGTTTGTTCTGTGTCTGGGTGTTAATATGTATTATATGATGTACGTATTTATAAAAAAAAGTTGTCTGGTTCCCATGATAATGCTATGCTTAGCTTACTTTGGGGCTAGATGGCGCTGTGTGAAATGTCCAACAGTATTTATTTATTTATTATAACTGGTACTCCTTGTCCACAGACGCCTAGGTACAGGGACCAATTGTACTCTTTGGACTTCTATATAATTTGCCACGACATTCTTTTCTTCAAAACCCGCCTTATTACGGAAGATGTAATTTGTGAATAACTTTTGCTAGTCTGTGATGACTCATCTAAACATCTCTTAGAATTGACGTAGGCGCGAAATTAGCTTATAATTATTTGAAAGAAAGAAAGAAAATATTTTATTTAAAGGTGTGTCACCTTTCTTGAATGAGAGTACAATTACACTGCTGTTGCACGCTTCCGGAGTTCTTTCATAATGAATGACGGAAAATTCTTTGACTCCGTCGTTTCAGCGCGAGTTTAATGTAGTTATGTAACTTGACGTTAGTTTTTTAATGTGATATAGTTACGGAACGAGCCGATGGTCCACCCTAGTGTTAAGTGGTAACCTTTGCCCATAACAAGCAATGCGATAATATAATAATATATATACATAGATGATAATATGCGTCTTTCAATATAAAAAACTAAAAATTACAAAAATTATTAGTCTATAATTTAAAACTCTTCATTTCATTCGTAAACGAGATCATATCAAGATATGAACAAAATAAATATCAAATCGGTTGAATCATCGCTCCATTAAAATATTATTCGAAATCGCAAGATCACTACACACTTCTCGACTTAATTAACCCTTAAAAGCCGCTTCATAATCCGACAGGTAACAAAAACTCTAAACAAAAAAGCACTCGATGTCACGTCTGAAGATCTGGACAAATTCATATTTTTTTTTTATGAGATCTTTTGTGTGTTTTTTCTCACAGTTCAGTAGGCGTCTGTAGGAGCACGATTCAGTAACGCACCGAGATTATATCGCGCCGGCCGGCAGAGGGCAGCCACCATTGAAACATTTCGACACGTTCCCTTTCCTTATTCCCATGTTGTTATTAGAACTCCATTGTGATCTATCATTTGACTTGCCTCATAGCTCAGTTGGTAACCCTGCCTTCTGCGCTGTAGGTCGTGCGTTCGATTCCCACCCAGGCCAAACATTTGTGTGACTAATATAGATGTTTGTTGTGTGTCTGGGTGTGATTATGTATGTATTTACAAAAGAAAAGGATTTAAGCATTATATCAGTTGTCTAAATCCCATGATACAAGCTATGCTTAGCTTACTTTGGGGCTAGATGGCGCTGGGTGTAATGTCCACCAATATTATTATTATTATTATCATGCATAAGTAAGTAAAATGCTAAATATTTCACTTACTCTCGACTTCGATCGAACCACCGGGATATTATGACGTCCAAAAATGATAACCGCAAGTAATAAGGTGTCTTATTTCAAAAATCCGACGACACATCGTCAGATAAAACATCACATAAATGTTGTTTTTGCAGCATCATAACACAGTGTACGCCGCGGCGTCACCTGCGAGCACGATGTTGATATAAAACGCCAATAAATGTCACTTTTTTATGACAACCGCGTTGAGGATTCACGTCACGTGCGCCCGCGCCGCGACACGCCGTCAGATTTGTATCGACGCATGTCCGCCACCCTGGCTGGGCCGACGCGCGCCATTCTCTCACGCGATGCGACGCGACGCCATCGCGCTAATCTCGCCTACCATCGGCTATTAACACTCGAAACCCTATCCTACAATGCACTCATTAGCTTCACAAAAGTCATTAAATCTCCGTAGGTGTATCAACGTCACGCGCAACAAGAGCGCTAACGACGCGCGCGTCTCGGGGAAGCGGAACGAATCTTGCGATACATCCAAAATGTATCCTTTCAACGTCTCAATTCCGAGCAAAAAACCCAACGGTCCGGAATCATTATTATCTTTCTCCTGCGATCATCGATCGCTATTATCCTATTTAAAAGCATCTCTCGATTTGTTCTATACTGTTTTTTTTCGTTTCATTCTCCGCCGGCGTTTCAATTCGGGACTCGACAATGCACGCTAAGAAAGATGTTTAAGTGTTTAGTTACGCTGTTTTTTCACAATTTTTCAATTTAAACGGAGTCGTGTCGGTGACGGGCCGGAAGGTGTCGTTACGGGGCATTACCAATACTAATACTGTCCGCGCACAATGGGACCGGGTAACATTTTTAAGCGTAATCCGTACAATTCACGTCTTAATCTGCGTTTATCTGTTTGAGAAACATCTTTCGTTCGGAATTCGAGTGGTTGTTGATGAAGTTTTATGGGTATGCCAAGTCGGAATGCGTGCAGCGATAAAGGGAGACTCGAGGCGAGTTGCCGGGCAATTTTAGTGGAGATATTAATTGGAGAGGCGATAGCGAGTGCGGGCGGGCGGCGCGGGGGGCGGGCGGCGAGGCTCGAGCTCGGACCCACACGATGCGTGAAATCGCGGGGTGCGGGGTGCGGGTGCGCCCCGCACCTGGCCACCTCCAAAGGCCATCTTATTATTTGTTGTCTTCCATCCTCCATGCTCGTAAATTTCCACGTCAACGTGTGCGATGCTTGTGGAAAAAACGAGGTCGACAAAGCCTTTTCACACCCGACGGACATAAAGGCGGACGCACTGTAAATAAATATATTGAGCGTAATGCGTGTAGATTCCTTTCACTTCAGATTGTGAGATCGTGCACCGTGAATAATTTTTCGTCGTAATAAATTCGGATTGTAATGGCTGATCGCGATTGGTGGGAGTTAAGTTGCATTTGTATCAATAAAAAATATGGAATAACGCATCTGTGGGACTGGTTTTGGCATTAATCGATAATGATTGCCACCACCTACTAGTGGAGTAATCCTTTCGTGTTATTGGTGGTTCCGGCGATGACAATGACTCATAAATAATCGTGTTTATTGTGTTGTAAAGCGATATATCAGCGGTCGTACATTCACTGCAAGCGGTGTATTGCCCAAGTAAAATATGTAAATAGCCCATCGAATCTGTTCCTTGATATTTTAACATAAGTATTTTATAAGTTATTTTAAAATGTTAGCACGTTTGCGTTACGTTCTACCAACAAAAAAACAATAAAATCAATACTAATTTTGTAATCCTCGGTTGTATGGGTTATATTAGTGTCGTTGCTTAGGTAACGTGTGCCGATTGCCACGATTATTGATGTAAGTACTTAAAATTACATGTCGATTGCGTTTCTTGCTAGGTCCCTACCTTGCAAGCACACATTTTATGACTCCTTAGTTACGGCAAACCCCACACAAGATTTTAAAAATGAACTGTTAGTACCATATATAATATCCCTGCTGTGTGAATAAATATATGAATATGAATAGTACATAGTAATACGTATACAATAACTGAAAAACTTACACGGGTAGCGTTAGCGTTAAAACGGTGCATAAAGCTTTATAAGCTTAAGGAAACCAGCATGTCCTATGACCAAAACTTCGAAGAAAAGTGTTTCATTTGCACGAAAAGAGCGTGTTCGTGACGCACTTCAATACTCTCTCTCCCTCCTCTCTCACTCTCCCTCACTCCCTCCCGCTCTCCCTCTCTCCCCCTATCCCTCGCTCTCTATCTTTCCCTCCCTCTCTCTCTCTCACCACACTGGTTCGATAAAGTCAGTGACACGAGTAATAGTAGAATTCCCTTACCTCTCTTCATAATTGAGCTCGCATGAGGATTGCTGCTCTTCACCGCTAAACTGGAACAGTTCCATCGATGCCACCGGAACTGATGCTGGCACTCTTTGACCGCTATTTGTAGACCTTCGAAAGCTATCGATGTTGCGTCTGGTGCTTCGTGGCACACGGCTCTCTGTTCCCTGGTCATCCCTCCGACCAGCCGGCAAGTTAACGCTGAGTTGAGTTGGGTCGGTACCATGTTGTCTCTGGTGCTAAAAAAAAGGTTTTCATTAAGTGATATTTTAGAGGTCTTCTAGTTTAAAACAAGGGTCAGTAGCTAAAATTCCTTTCAATTAAAATCTATATATTTAACTATTTATTGTGTATCATTTATTGTACCCAGATAACAAAATGCAAATGGACAGACATACATAGTCCATGATAAAAAAACACAACGCTATGCATTATTGACGTAACACTTCTTTGTTTTATAAGAAACATGACTTTCTATGAAAAAAAAATAAAAAATTAAATTATAAAGAATCTTTAATTGGATATGTCGTAATAATGTCCAAATAACTAAATTATTTCAATCAGATGTTATCTATCAAAATAGTTTGTTAATGAAACAATTTGTTGTTTAGCTCCCAAACGGAATATTTTGATCAGCGAGCGATTCCAATTAATTTCGTTTGGATGTTTTGATGGAGGGAACGAATAGCTGTGGAATATTTTTATTACATAATATTCCTTATAAAGATAGGCTTATACTTTAAATACATTTTCTTTTTTAATTAGATCTTCGGAAATTGACGCTTTAGTTCCTCTCTTACTTAAATAAGTTGGACCTATTTCGCAAGCTACATGAGTATGAAGCTTTTGAAATCACCATTTGGTTATTTAGTTAAACTCGTAACAAAAAGGCAAAAATTAAGAGCATTTTTTCAAGTAAGTACATTCCCACCACTTATTACAAATATTTCAAATACAATTATAAAGCTCAGATCACGTTTGTTCGTTTGAATACCACCCAAAAACAATGAAACTATTTTTATGAACGTGCTTATAAGTTTCCATGGATTTAGAACTCTATTTACAATATGACGATATAAAGACACAAAAATAACGCGAATATTGTCAAACGGTAAAGATTGCTATCACAAAAAACAAACATTTCTGTCACCTGAATTCTATTTGCATTTTAACTGTAAATTTTTTTTAACTTTTAAATAAAAACTTATTACACCTAGATGAACAGGAAGTGCCACAGATAACGTAAACTGTGACATCACGTACACATCAGATCAACGCGCACACGATAATATTACCTGATCTGATAGCACATTCGTTTTTATTAACACTTCGTAATGCTGAGAGATCACAACAAAGGACCGAATGCTTTAAAAAAATAGTTTAAGTATCAAAAATAGGAAATAAACGTTATTCATATTATTTTTTTCAACTTATATTCAATCTGAGGATAACGGGGCTGGTTGTGCTCCTAGAACTGCCTAGATATAACATTAGCTAAGTTAACTTATGAGTGCAATTGTTTGTTATCCCAATTAAATAAAAATAAAAATAAAATAAAAATACTCGACACGATTTAGACTTGTTGGGAATTTCGGTAAATGTAACATTTGTTTAGGATTGTTAGGCTTTAAGAGCAGTAGAACTCACGCCAAGGAAGTACTGCCACCATGCCCATTTCTGCCGCCAAGCAGTGACGCATTCGCGTTACCGTGTTCCGGTTTGAAAGGTGTAGTTGCCGGTGAAAATACAGGCACATGAGACATTCCACCTTCACTTCTCACAGATAAAGGCGCATACGATGCGACTTGGGTCTTGTCGTACCTAGTAGGAGAAGACCTAAGCCGCATTGGTTATTATGGGCACAGGCACTTAACACCAGGTGGGCCATCGGCTCGTTCCGTAACAGTATCAAATAAAAAAAAACTAAAGCCTTGCCTGACCCTTCGAGGATAAAGGCATCTGTGTATTGAACACGACATTTCATGACGCATTCCCTATTAAGGTGATCACTAACTGACCCAAACCAATTGAAATATTTAAATTAAACGATCACTCATAACTTTCAATTTCCATGCTCGATTTGAAAATGGAACACCAAAAACAATCGTAACAAATGTTTAAACACTGTTTTCCTTCTTTACATAACTGTTGTAGTTATCTTTCACGTTCCCACGGCTGAGGTATGCCGGTACCATTAAAAGGTGGGTCTAAAAACGTATTATACCTCCATTTAGGGTTGCCAGGTTAGAATGAAAGGCAGAAAAGCCGGAAAATTCTTTATTGTTAAAAATAATATCATTAAGCGTTTGATTATTTTATTGGTTGTGTAGTTTATTAAATTAATATTTTCGGTAATTCTTTAGAATTTAAACTGGCCACACTGAATATTATTGCATTTGTAACAATTTCAAAACGAAAAATAATCAGCAGTTAGTTGTTTTGTAGACTTATTTCAACATTATAATCCACAATTATTACTTAATAATAAAACTAATTGTACCAATTATCATAAAGTACATTATTATTAATAAATATGTATTCGATGAAGTACGAAGTATATATTTCTGCACGGAAAAATAATATTAAGTTATTCAAATATTGGTTCTAGAAGCACGGCTTGACCCGTGAAACGGCTATTTGCGTTAACCTGATACTAGATGGCGCTGCTCTGTTGCCAGAGTGTCACAGTCAAAGCCACTGAAACATTTTTAACATAATTTCGGTAAAGAAATCTTTGTAGGTAAAATGTTCGCAAAAATAAAAAAAATTAGAACACCACAAATTAATTGACACGAGCGATGATTTAAAGACTGAATGTTTGTTTTCTGTTCGCATACATTTCTTTGGGACTTTGACATTATCCAAATTTTCTAGAATTTCATCACTTGGCACTGGCGTCCATCGAGCTAGCTGGAACTTTTTTTTAATGAAAACATAAAGTTCATTCCTACTCTGAAATCCTATCTGAATTACATATTGTGTTTATCAATTTGCTGAGTATCAAATTATTAGTTATGTTTGAAAAGTAATTAGATAAGTAAGTACAGACATTTATATTGTCTCTAATGTTTAAAAATCCACTGTCCTTGAAAATATCCCAGGAATTAAATGAAGTTATTTTTTTTTTCCAAAAATCTATTGTAGTAATTATTTGACATTCAAATCAATAATAAAAATGTAATGTAGAAGTATGAATATAAGACGGAAAAGCCAGAAATGGGTGTAAGCCATACTCACATTGGATAATTTTAATTGAACCTACACATATTCTATACTGTGTGCGTAATAAAAATATAAAGGAACATTATGCCTGATTTTTCTTTGCGAATAAAATGTGAAAGACATTTTCAATTGTGCCGAGAGCAGCTGAAATAAGCGGTTAATTGCGTTTTTATCATTATTATGACACCAAATTTTTCTGTAGAGCCTTGACCTGGCCTTCTAGGAGCGTTAGCGGAGCTGAAGCCAACACTAAGAGGTCTGTTTTATTTTAAATGGAGAGAAGATACGTGCAAAAACTATGGTCGTTATGGGAGAAAATTGTTATAGGGGTAGGTATATATGAAAATATATTATATGAAATTAAAAAGGCTAAAGGTAAATGAATAATAATATGGTTGTAATATGAATGTTCTGGTATATGTAATCTGGAATCTGCCAATTCTGTCTCATTTAGAATATGTCAAGGCAGGACTCGCCAGCTTCTAAATGGACCCTAAGCCCTTATAAGTGACGCCTGTGATCTGCCAAAGGGGCCACGTTGATGACGACACTCCACTACAGCTGTTATGTTTTTTAAAACTTCCAAACTTGGAGGATAGGGTTCGCTCTTGCAACCCGAGATTCAGGGGTCTCCGAGGACCCCAAGGGGTAAAGGGCTCAATAAATAGAAGTGATATAATTTACAACCATATTTTTATCCCATTCTGTAAAAGTAAAAGTACATAACTTAAAACAAATTTTACAGAATATATGAATAGTTTTGAAAAGACGACATGATATATATAAACATGATATAGATTAGGTTTAGAATATTTTAAATCCATTATACTTTATTTGCAATAACAGGCAAAAATAAAATTCACCATATCAGTGGAACGCACTAACAGCGACCGTCAGCCAGTCGTTAAGACTGAGTGATCCAATTAAATGTATTAAAACTCGAATAATTGCTTTAAAAATACCACACGATGGGATAAAAACAATAATTTCGTGCTTTAATACCGCTCGGTAAAAAATAATAAATCCGAAGTGGGCAGAAATGGCACGATACTCATTCAGGAGGGCTATTTCAATACAAATTGTGGCTACTTGCGCGCCGACAATTCTGCAAATACTTTTCTTCTCTCTAATACGGTCGACAACAATGTAAATGCCACGATATAACATTCAATAATCACCTCTAATACATAGTCATAAGGAAGAAAATACAAAGCGAACTTAACACGTTAAGCTCTTTTTCTCTGCAGGTGCGAAACTCTGATTGAGATTCCGTGTACCAACAATGTTTATATACAGTGCACCCTATTTGTCTGCTATCTATGAAAAAGGCGCTTGATTTGTGCGAGATTGTTTTAAAATACCAATACTTTCAATTAGCGTTAGTCTTACGCGAATAAATTCAGTGAGCTTATCTAGTGAAATAAGATATATAAAAAAAATTGTACACTTGTCGTCCATTAGTAAGGTCTGTAACAAATCAGTCCGTGATTTGTTTATTTTGCACGTGGAAGATTAATATAGGAACGCCGCACAAGAAATGAGAAAGCTAGGAATTTATCTCACGTCCTAGAAAATGTCCCTTAAGTACATATCGTGAGAAGTGGAGACAATTGTCTGTTGGTATGTTAATTAAGTGCTTTTTATATTTATGTAGATACCAGAATTCAATATATAAACGATTGTGATGATGTCTTAATTTCTTACCCAGTCAGTGAGGTCCACTTGTAATATACCAAAACTTAAAAAAAAAAGTGATACAAATAACGTTTCACCAAATGATGTACGAAAACATCATGAGGAAACGAATGTCTTCGAACCAAAAATTTTATGATCTGTCACAAGTGCACAAAGGCAGCCGTTGAGGCGCACTTCAATGCTTTGACTACATTATTTCGAGAGAGAAATGAGTGCAATGAGTAAATAAATAAATAAATAAATAAATAAATACAGGTGGACATTTCACACAATGCCATCTATCAGATGTCTGATAGAAATTTATATATTTTTTATATAAATAATTATTATCTTTTTTTTTGTAAAGAGTACTAATAGTATTCAAATTACTAAAACAATTTGTTCAAATATATTTAATAAATCACTTGCGCAATTGATGTAAATAAACTATGTTGTTTATGAATAAATAGTCCTCGAATATATTTCACTAGATACGCTCAAAGCGCAAGATCTATACTGTTACAGAAGTGGTATTGTCCATTGACTTCACAGCATAGTTGGTAGCCTTGCCTTCTGGTGGGTGGTGGGTTCAATTACCAGCCAGGGAAAATATTAAATATGAATTTACTAAAAGTATCAACTGAGCTGTGTGGCCAGTCACGAGACTTAGACGGCGATCAAACATGACAAGTGGTGAGCTAGTTGCCGATGGTGCTATCCAACGAATACAGCGGAAAAATATAAGAGATCATTCTTGGGATGTTGGTAGCGATTCTGTCGCCCAAATAATCAGAATAAATTTTATGTTTACTATCTTATGAATTAAAAGAGACAAACTTGTGTCAACTCAAAAATGGCAACAACATAGCACCTTGAATCTTACATATATTGCATCTCTAAATAAATAAATAAATAAATAAATAATAAAAAAAAGGTATGATATAGACAGTTTTAATGGTGATAATAAACTAACACTTTAAAAATATGACGATAACGTATAGAAAAATCTCTGCGTACAGTTGTCCATTTTAAAATTCTGTCTGTGTTGTGTCGGTTTCTGTGTCTTCACAAGGGTAGGATAGTGGGTGAACCTAAAATTTGTTTATTAACATTTGGTTATTAACATTTAACGTAAAAAAAAATGTATGTCGGAAACATTTTAGCTGACCTAACCTACCCAGAAAAAGTTTAATTAGATAAAAGTTACCCAGATGAGCAATCTGCTCACATAACATTAACATTGTTTTTTTTTTGTTCACTTTATCTACCTACTTAACTGTCACACTTAGACTAAGAAGTCTTCACCAATAGTTGTAACAACATTTACCATGTATCTTTTCATACTTCAGCTCTCAATTTAATGTTTTTATGTATGTTATGTTGGTGTTCATTAAATAAATAAATAAATAAAACAAATAAAAATCAAACTAAAAACGTATAATACTAGAACTTGAACGTAACTTTTCCAGTGAAACTAACCTCCACGCAGTATCAATCACGCTCAAGCACCGATTATACAGGGTGATTACACGCGGCAGTCGCATATCGTTCATTACCATACTGTAAATCTCCAGCCATTGGGTGGCCGACACATTGTCACCTTATAAATTTGCATCTATTTACATACGTTTATGTTCGTATTATCGTTTGATGAAAGCTTTGTGCCGTTCCGGAATGATTTGGTAGCTTTTAAGCGATGAAGGGCCTGTATTCTATGTGATACGGTTACGGAACGAGCCGACGGCCCACCTGGTGTTAAGTGGTAACCTCTGCCCATAACAAGCGATGCCACTGAGTTTTTTTATGTGATGAAGGTGATAAAACGAGCTGACGGCCCACCTGATGTTAAGTGGTAACCGCCGCCCATAGACAACAACAATACGACTCAAGCCCTCTCCACCAGACTATGAGATGACTCAAGTCGCATTGTGTTGCGTCCATCCTCCCCTATTAGGTACGACAAGACCCAAGACGCATCGTATACGCCCGTAACTCTGAGACGTGTAAGTGGAATGTCTCATGTGCCTGTAATTTCACCGGCAACTACACGATTCAAACCGGAACACATGTACGCGAACGCGTTACTGCTTGGCGGCAGATATGGGCATGGTGGCAGTACTTGCCCGGACGAACTTGGCGTCAGTTCTACTGCTCTTGTATCACACCACACATTAGTATTCGTTGGGGATTCTGGATATCGGTGTTTAGAATGACGTTTATATCTCTCTGTACGTACTAAGTAAGCTCTTCTAATTGGTAAGTAGTGAAAATAATGGACAAGTACGGGTAAATGAAATTTACCCTTTCGTAAAATATATTTATATTAACAAATATTTTAGTTGAATATAGTTGTATATAGTACTCATATTTAAGTATTTAGCTATATATCAATCACTAATAATAACTACCACCGTTTAAATATTGAAGGTTAAAAAAGAACTCTTATAAAAATAACCGTACAAGTAAAGTAGCTGCAATTATGTAGGTACTTACCACGCCATATCGACCAAAAGAAATAGCAAGAAAACTATGGCCGCATTGAATGTCTTGGGCATTCTGTGTTTTTCACCACTGGCAACGCGCTGCTTCATGTTGGCAACACCAATTTTATTCGCGGTATCATTTTAACTTTTCACAAAATGTTTTTTTTATTGAAAACAACTCACTCTACTCGTGAGAATGTTACGAAACTTTGGACCGTTCACATTAGAAGTTAACGACTGATAAATTTATGAAAAAAATGCGCGAAATGTGACTGTATTATCGTGAATTTTGTTTGTTTACGTTATTATGTAGCGCGGCGGAGCGCCGTCGGCTTGCTAGCGTGTTCCGGCGAAGATGACGCGCCGAGTCGCGTGGGTAGTGAGGCGGGCCCGCCCAAGTTAAAAAACCAAGGGGCGTCTTCACCGCGGCTCCACCTACTCTTACATTATCCTTGTTTACACGATTGCCAATATTTTGGCAGTTTTATATATTATGATAGACGGCCGTGTGCCCCCTTTGAGGTCTCGTCACAGTGTGGCGCGGCTTACGCAATCCCTGCCTATAAAATGTCGCCCCACGCATTTCATGCCATTCATGGATAACTTTGTGTTGTCAGACGAATTCGAATTGTTAAAAAAAACATTTCTACACATTGTTATAGGAATTGTGTATGATTAAATTACTTAAACGCGACGCCTTATAGTACTAGAGTTGAGTTTGGTACTATGTCGCTCTTTTTTTTTATGCGATACAGTTACGCAACGAGCCGAAAGCCCACCTCCACTGCCCATTACAACCGATACGACTTGGCTCTTTCCCTAATAGATACGACAAAACCCAAGTCGCATCGTATGCGCCCGTAACTGTGTGACGTGTAGGTGGAATGTCTCACGTGCCTGTAATTTCACCGGCAACCACATCTTTCAAACAGGAACACAGTAACGCGAATGCGTTTCTGTCTGGCGGCATGGGCATGGTAGCAGTAGTTTCCCGGCCAAACTTGGTGTGAGTTATACTGCTCTTTAAACACAGGCGCATATAAACAGTTCTCAGTAACACTGTACAGGACTCGCAGATGGCCTCTTTATGCATATTGGCTGGCCAATGGTAACAATCATCTAGTCATTGAGTTTTTTAAAAAGCATTACTGTTGAAGGTAATCAATCATGCTAGAGTGGATAATGGATGCGAGTTAGTCAAGTCTAATTTAAATAAGTATATTATGGCAAAAGCGCTTTCCTTAATCTTAATCTATAACAGTTTTAAGCAAGTAATTAGTTATTTTTGTATATTGAAATTATGCGAATACAAAAATATTTATGAATACAAAGGGATACAAATAACTGTGGAAGCTCTGCCTCCTGTTTTAGTTTACAGAAACTGTATTACAGGAGGCAGGGTCTTCCCAAATACATACATACATAATCACTCTTACGTTGCCGACAAGAAAATAAGAAAAAAAAATACTTAACATAATTGAAAACACATGCAGATACATGCAACAAAATAACTGGAACTTTAATGGGTATTCAAATTATTTATTTTTAGTTCAGGTTTTTTGGTACCTATAGAAATATTTCATTGCATAATTTCTCATAAATATTGAGTGCACTATAATATATCATGGTACATTATTAGAGCTAGACAGAAGGGCTTTAAAATGTTGACAATACTGATCTTGTAAACGTACCCAATGATGGACATGTAAAACACGATGACAAATGGTTCAATACTCGAGAGGGTAGACAATTCATTTGTTGGTTTAAGGGTGAAACGATCCCTCATTACAATCGGAAACGGTCAAGGGGTAGTCGTACTGCGATATTTGAGTTCCGCTTGTAGACTGTTGCTTACTAAGTACTTGTACCGAATTATATTCAAAGAGTAAAAAATATACAATACATATTTAGTTCAATGAATAGTTTTTGATAAAATTTTTAGGTAATTTAATATCAAATTTTGACTGGTCTCACAGCTCAGTTGGTAGTAACTCTGCCTTCTGCGGTCGTGGGTTCGATTCCCAACCGGTACAAATATTTGTGTGACGAACATAGATGGTTTTTCTATGCTAGGTGTTAAAATGTATTATATCTATGTATTTACAAAAAAAGTGTATAAGTATTCTATCAGTTATTTGGTTCCCATGATACAAGATATGCTTAGCTTACTTTTGGGACAAGATGGGGCTGTGTGAAAAAAATAATCTTTAGAAGTATTTTCCCAAAATTGCTCCTACTTTTAACATACAGAATTTAATGTAACATTTGTTGAAAATGTCTGCGTTTGTTTTTATTGCGGGAATGTTCAACATAAATGCATTTTATACAGTACAAAACAAAACTTCATTACATTTTATCTTATGCAACAAAACCAGTCATACGAACACTTCAAAGAAATACAAGTTTTACTAAATTGCTGAAACTAAATTCTATCTTAAATTGGAGAAAGTTACTTATTTTATATAAATATATTAGTTCAATTTTGAATTTTATCTTCACGGAACTCTGAAACGAAAATGATGAGGGGAGATTGTCGCGTGCCCGCGGCTATTATTTAATCACTTAGTGTAACTGGTAGTTCTTAATACTATATACATAAGGGTGAATTTTCAAACATGAAATGTATTTTTAAGTAATTTACAGACGTAATTTGTAAAGAATCAGAAGATACGCTGCAAATCACAATCGATTTCGAATTTATTTTTGCAATTACACATTAGTGATGCTGCTGATTTTGGACACAAATTATTTGGTTTCCATAAATTTTACTTTGTGATCAATACAATTTTGCCTTTTTGTAAGTGGTTTCCTCATAACAACAATATTAAAACAGGGGCTATAGTCCAGAGAGTGTATAGTCATGAACATGGACCTAATTTCTAATGTATTGTCCTCAAATAACTGGTGTCTATGGGCAGCGGTAACTACTTAACATCAGGTGGGCCGTCAGCTCGTTCCGCCTCACGAACTACATAAATCATTCTGTTCAAATCATTTTGTACCTATACCTTATGCTATACCTCTAGCACCAGTCTCTAATAAAACTGGTTTTTCGCTAAAAATGAATGTACTTACTTTATTTTACATGTCTGATTTCTTTTTTTGTGAGGGTATTATTATTACTATTATGAAACTGTTTTTAATGAGAGCATAAGAACATACAACTACATAAGAACTCCGGTATCAATATGATAACGGATATATTTTCCCGGATAAAATTTTAAGCTACTCATTTTAATTAATTAATGTGAGTTATAACATTACGATGTTATGCACGCTCAGGGCCCATGTAAATGAGCTGGCTTTGATCTTGGGCCACGCGTCGCCTCTTCGCGGAAGAGCTACTACAGTCACAGAATAGTAAGGAAATATTATTCACTATGACAAAGTGAAGTCTAGTGAAAAAGCTTCTACAGCTTTGATTTTGTGACGTGAAGTCTTTAAAAATCACACCGAAACATATGGGTACTGTGTCAGATAAATGGATCGAAACGAAACTGTGTTTATCATCTTACTTTAATAAATACAATACTATAAGTCACACAGTCTGTCTATTTATTATGTATATTGTTTATCAGTATTATTTTTTAATAACAATATCTAAATCACCTTGCCATTGAACTCAGATCTAAAGCTTCATACAAAAGACTTCAACGCACTAACGAAATCATCGTTTTTTTCATAAGAAATAAATGTAAATAAATAAGAATTAATGCGTGAAATAATGCGTTGTGCCTCGAAGATGTAGTTAAAGGGTCGTCATTTTGCCGTGAATTATCCTTTGGAATTATAATCTCAGCCTTCTCACGAATAACTCAGCCAACAATTTCTTCCATTTGGGAACTATTTATAGTTCCCAAATAAACCAACAGCCAAGGTAATCCTTAATCGTACCAAAAAGCCCAAATTGACAAATGTGAATATTAATATTAATAATATGAATAAAAATTGCTTATTTGGGACGAACACAAAGATACACAAATGAATAAGTGAGAATGACTACTGAAAAAATTAGATTTAACTGTGTAGCAGATTCAGCACCCAACTCCTTAACCAGTAATTAAATTAAAAACTATAAAATACTTTTTACGAAAATAACAAATAATAAATGTTCCGACACCAAAAATCTAACTATATAACTTGCATACCTTCCTCAAACAAATCGCTATTCTTGCTGGTAAATAATACCTTACCGTAAAGATTTTCTAAGGAACGTTACGCCGGAAACAAAATTACTTTTTGTTTATCATACTTGTTTAACAAAATACTTAATTAGACCTACCATTGTGTTACAATAGTTAAAAAACAGTAGGCACGGAAGCGCGCTGTAAAATTGTATTGTTACCGGAATGTATGCTAATCAATCTATCAAATTGTGAAAATTTTTAGCTTTTGTGGGTCTAATATATCTGTCAAGAGTGGGATAAACTAAGAATGTTTGAATGTTTTACTCGAGAACGCTGTACATACCTGTAAGTGACAGGTGCTTATAAGCCAAAACCGTAGAATAAGATTT
The DNA here is from genome assembly GCA_947359385.1 of Chesias legatella. Classification (NCBI taxonomy): domain Eukaryota; kingdom Metazoa; phylum Arthropoda; class Insecta; order Lepidoptera; family Geometridae; genus Chesias; species Chesias legatella. The sequence goes on along the minus strand of OX375778.1, from coordinate 3,204,940 downwards.
AAGTATAATTATGTATCTGTTGTTGGTGTGTCTAAATAAATAAATAAAATAAATAGATTCAATGCCAGAGCGTGGCTTTATACAGACCCCTGAGTTTCAATCTGGAGGTCACTGGTTCAAAGTTGAACGTGCTTAGCTCACGAAACGATCAGGGGAAGCAATGTAAGGAACAAACAATATCAGACTGTCAATGGGGAAGAACTAATATTTGTCACTAGCTCTCTCGAACCTATGTGGTGAAAGGATTAAAGTGCGCCTCAAAGAGACTCCTTTCGTGCTCTAGACACATATCTTCGGTTTATTGACTCTATACTAGGACATAGCGTTTTGCTCATGGAACCTATTCACCATTTTATGAACGTAGGTAGAGCACAAAAATTAAATCGCTCATGCCTTGATTCGAACCTGTCCTTTGGATTTAATGTCGGGGCCTTGCCACTCGACCACAACGCTACCAAGTAATTTACTATTCAACTATGGAAAATTATAATCCCTTTTACCAACCACCCAGCATCAAACCATAACATTTGCTACTATGACGAAACTAATAATGGTTGGTAAGATTTTAATGTACCGTGATTATTGTTGTTAGGGTTTAACTGTAAAATGTTTACTGGTAATATATTTACTAACGCCTTTCGCACTGAGGTGACGCTCGCGGCAGCAAAACGGGTCTCTAGTTCTTTCTCACGGAAATTTTCTTATTGACTTGCTTCTTCGGACTCTAAGACTTAGTTCAGAAGTGGTGATGCATTTTGACTGGCCTCACAGCTTAGTTGGTAGTAAGCTTGGCTCTGGTTGTAGGTCGTGGGTTCGATTCCCACCCAGGACAATATTTGTGTGATGAACAAAGAATGAGATTTTAGCTTTTTTAGTATTTTGGATTTGTTTTCAATTAGTCATGGAGCTATTAAGCTATTAATCTTTAACTCGGTCCGGTCAAAAATTTACTTATCTGCAGTTGGACAACATACGAGTATGTATAATTTTTTATCAGTTAAAATTAACTTTTTCCGTAATCCCTTTGAAAGATTCTGGACAACCCTATATGGCAGTGAATCACAATTGAAACAATTGAAACAAAAATTGAACTGCCAAATGAACAGTTATTTATCCGTCATTAGTGCATAAATACTCGGTTTTAGATAAATATACCGTGATTATTCGTGTTGGTTACCGCGTTTTATATCGTGTTGCCAACGTTAGAATTTACATTTACCAAAAACAAAATAAAATTTTACGTAACTTATTAGCAACTTCTACATTTTATAACAGTCGGCCTTCAGGCAAAAGCGGAATTATATAATTGAGACAAGACAATAGAGTTAGTTAACGGAAATAGACTCTTAAATCACACATCTGACAATTTAAATGTCACTTATTATTGTAATATTATTATGTAGTGGTATAAAATTATTATATGGGCACATTAATCTGTTTTATATTTTAAACTCTAATGGACTAACTAGTATGATATACATGATTGATTTACTAATATTATTTTACCTAGTGTATCATAATTCAGTATCATTATAAATTAATTTTATACTAAAAATGTACAACAAAACGTCTAACTATCGTCCTTAACGTTATATTCGTCATTCGTTATTTTTTTATGTTATACAGTTACGAGCTGACGGGCCACCTGGTGTTAAGTTATAACCTCTGCCCATAACAACCGATGTGACTTGGGTCCGTCCTCCCCTACTAGGTACGAAAAGACCCAAGTCGCAACGTATGCGCCTGTAACTCTGAGACTGTATGTTGATTGTCTCGTGTGCCTTTAAGTCAGTCATGCTATAATACCCGATTAATGACGTAAATATTTAATCTGGCAACACAAACTATAGCACGTACACACGATTAGTAGTACAATACACAGCTCGCAGCTACTGTCACGCATCATTTTCCATCATTATCAATTACCTTGCGAATGTACCGCAACATCGCTGGCGTGTGGTGTTGCCAGATTTAGCTGGAAATTGCCTTGCAACTTCATTAATTGTAGATACGCCCTTTGTTCTTAATTGTTTTATGAATATGCGGTTTAATATACATGAATTGTTTATGTACCCTTCTACCAATAAAGCGAATATTATATATATTATACCGCATTTTCATATTTTTTTTATTAAATAATAACAGTGAATAGTTGCTAAAATTTGGCTTTCCCTAACTTCAGGTAAAGTTCATCAAGTAAAGAGTTTTTAAATTTTAATATATACGATTAAGTTACGGAACGAGCAAATGACCCACCAGATGTTAAGTGGTAACCTCTGCCCATAACTAGACATACGACTTGGTGCCTTCCCTACTTAGGTATAACGAGACCCAAGTCGCATCGTATGCGCCTCTAACTCTGAGACGTGTAGGTGGAATGGTCTCATGTTCCTGTAATTTCGCTGTTACCTACACTTTCACACCGGAAAACAGAATGCGAATGCATTACTGCTTGGCGGAGAAATGGGTATGGTGGCAGCACTTCCCTCAACGAATGTGGCTTAAGTTATATAGCTACTATATACTTTTGTCAGGCAAAATACAGTTCCACTCGCATAGTTTTATAAATTAACAATAATTACTTTGCTGTGATATTAAAATATTTATGTAAATTGTAAGTCAATATCAAGTCGGGTTTATAGCCGTGTTTCAATTATCGTTCTTTGCAAAGAGGGTGTTTAGAATGCTAATGGAAGAAAATCGATGAGGATATTTGAGAGCAAAGATAAATTAAAACAGATGTGACTAGTGGGCATTTTAAGGATTTCAAACGCGATCATGGATGACTAAAAATCGGATAAAATATAATCTACTAAAATCTAAAATCCCTTGGTGTACATTCTAGCCTTCCCTACTTGATAACTTTTCACTGGTAGGAACACTACATAACGTTCTTTAAAATTAGGGTTTTAGCAAAAGTAAGTACCTATATTGAGTGATGCTCATAAGGTGCTTTTGCCATATTAATATATGGCAATAAATATCGCGCAATTTATTTTTGTAATATTAAAATAAGCGCTTTTTACTAAGTGCATATGGATGTATACACGGTACATATACTAAAACAACATTGTTTGCAATTTTTGTCTGTCTGTCTGTTTGTTCCGGCTAATCTCTGAAATGGCTGGACCGATTTTGACGGGACTTTCACTGGCAGATAGCTGATGTAATAAGGAGTAACTTAGGCTACTTTTCCGAGGGGTAAAATAGGGGTGCGTGATAAAATAGAATTCCACGCGGACGAAGTCGCGGGCAACAGATAGTAAAAAATAAAAAATGCATGCAATTTTCCATGTCCTATCTGTACATACAACTGATCATTGACACCGCAATGCGTGTAGAGCGAGCGCAGTTTATCAAGATGGCTAAATGCCCGCAATTAGCCCATGTGAAATGTCGCGTACACACGCTAACGATATCCCGCCTCATGCGCATAAGCACGTAAGTCCTGCTCACACGAACCATTTGCGACCACAAATATTTAAATATAGAAGCTTTTTTATGTGATACAGTTACGGAACGAGCCGACGGCCCATCTGGTGTTAAATGGTAACCACGGCCCGTACTGCGACTTGGGTCCTCCCCTAGATACGACAAGACGCAAGTCGCATCGTATGCGCCCTTCTGAGACGTGGAAGTGGAATGTCCATGTGCCTGTAATTTCGCCGGCAACCACAACTTTCAAACCGGAACACAGCAACGCGAATGCGTTACTGCTTGGCGGCAGAAATGGGCATGTTGGCAGTACTTCCTTGGACGAACTCGGCGTGAGTTCTACTGCTCTTAAAAAGTTTATTTAATGAAAATTAACTTCTATCACTTAGTCTTTTGGGGTCTGAATCGATTGTAACATGAAAAAACAGGGTTACACATATTTTAATCGTGATCGATTACTATCCTAAAATTCTTATGGACGCTGATGACTGATTTTGCATATAGTTACTTAGTTAGAAATTATAACTTGTCTCGCTTCATTCGCTACATAAAGAAAAACGTGTGAACCTTAAATAAGTTTAAGTTTGCGAATAGAATCACCCCCAATTGTTTATTTGTGAAGTCACCAAAAAGGTCCTAACGGAAGACCAGCGCTTGTTACTAATTAACTTTTTGCAATACAGCTATTAATATTTATTTCTTGTTCCTTGTAATTATTAATAAATGTTTAATTATGTTATTATAACTTTAAATTTTCCATTTTGTGTGTCGCAAATAAATATTTTCTATTTCTTATTATGGTTTTTTGCATTTATAATTAATCGTTAAGAAGAACTCGGTTCGTAAGAATATCGATTTTGTGATAAAAACAATTGCTTATAGTTGTGCCGTGTACTTGCGCCCTTAGCGTTCGGCCCTCGGGTGATTTATGATACATTTATAAAGGGCCTTAGGTTTCTGATTGCTTATATGGAGCGTCGCTTCCAAACAATATTTTCTATAAGGCCATATTAGAAATTTGTTTTCACTCATTATTGCCTACTTTTGCTCAGAAGATTAACACTTAGTTTGTGTGAAATCAACTTGTGGCCTTGAACTGCATTTTTCTGGGGTAAAAGTATAGGCAATGTCGCACTCCAGAATCTCCGGCCTATAAAATACTACGTCTATATCTATTCTAATATCATAAAGATTAAATGTTTGTGAGTTTGTTATGTAGGAGGAAATCTCCGAAGCTATTGATCCAATTTCAAAAATTCTGTCACCAATATTTATAATGGACGCAGATAGACGCAGACTGTATATTATCCCGTAAAAAAAATGTTGCAAAGCAAGTAAACGGAAATACGGTCGAGCGAATGCGTTATGAACGCTGCTTTAATGGTTTATGAATGATATGCATAGAAAAGTTAGTAGACTTAAAAAATACTTGTATAAAATACCGCGATGACATAATTATATAGGTAATATGCATACAATATATTACTAGTTTAAAGTGTGTACTTTTTGTAAGGAAGGTAAAATTATCTAGACAGACATTTTGATAGGATATGATCCAGAAGTCCAGACGAAGAAATTCCTTCGGTCTCAATGGACAGAAGGTATGGTGAAATACCATGTTAGATTTATTTCTCCTTCTGACATAACATTTTGCGTTCTTAGCGATGCTTATTGAGGAACGATGAGAAATGAGGTTTATTTAGCTATGGCAATATTACAGTTGTACTGCTACTAAAACTGCGTGTATCACATGTAAATAATGTTATTTGACATGTAGCGTCTGATTTCTGAGACATTTTTTAAATAACACCAATCAAACGTCAAAGAATCTGGATCAAACGTCGCCACAGAGTGGACAGAGCGTAATAATTTGTCAGTGGCATATCGATTGATATCGTTTCATCGACCAGATAGATTTATCATGTTAATCGATATAATTTCATCAGTTCGCTCGGTGAGCGATGGAGGTCGCTGTGGGAACGCCACTGCGGGTGCACAGTCATGCCATAGATTAGTTGTCTATGGTAACAGAATATTAATGTTGTAATGTTGCCTACACTAGTTTATTTTAGAAATAATTAGGCATTTTCCTCGAAGTAGTCATAACTTGACTCTTTAAATGCTTAGATAGATAGATGGAAATTCCGTAGATTCATATTTAAGCTAAGGATAATGGGCGGCCTTATCGCTAATAGCGATTGCTTCCAAGCAACCTCTGGCTTAGTAACGTGGAAGTGGCTTTTGTATTAAAACGAGTTCATCGTAAAATATCCCTGAAAGAATAACAATAAACGCACAAATTGTTTAGTTTGGACAGAATAATGCTAACGCAATGATACGTGCCGGCAGCGACATGCAAAGCAAAGAAGGTATTTAGCCAGTAATTCAACATCAGGATTAACACATTAACATCAGGATGCCAAATATTATAAAAAAAAGTGATTCTGTTGATGCATTTATCATCTTTATTCATATTATAATCGTCAACCATAGAGTACATAAATCTATTCATTCGCAGTTTTTTAGTATTCTGTGACAGTTCTTGGTTCCTATTTCTAAGTCTAACAAAAGTAACCTCTATGAAGACAGTTCTCTGGTAGGCATTTCGAAGATCAAACTACTTTGTATTCTTTGTAAAATATTTTATTATTGCGACCACCAACGAGATATCCGCCTAGACATGAGAATATTTGGATTGAGTTTAATTACCTTCCATTGTGGTCAATGATTCAACTTATAAAAAAACTATTGTATTACAGAGATGAAATGTATCTATTTTGTTTTGTTGACCTTGTGGGGCTACAAAGTTCAATAGCATTTTGCTTTCTGAATAACCTGTGTTGGGAGAGCATCGTTTTTTTTTATTAGTCTCATTGAGTCGATTGTTCATGCTGTTACTGATTCAATTTTATGTGTAGAACTTTGTTCTGGAGTTTTTTGATTTCGTCATATTTTTCACCAAACTTAGATGGCATTACCATGCATTTGGAGGTTATTAATAGAAAAATAGAAAAATCTACATTTTTATATACCATGCACTTATTATTTTAATCGAATTATAAATATACTATTAGGTCAGTTACCTTCTTCATACGATATTTGACACTAGAATTTGAACACGAGTCATTTGGTGCCAAAAATGAGTATTATTGTACTTTTTTTTTATATTTATTAAAATAAACTATGAAAAGATAATGACAGAAGCTACAAAAAGAATTTGTGGGTAAATTTAGAACAAAACTCAACCAAAAAAACAAAGAAAATTTCAAAAAATTCTTTATTCGAATTGCAAAATCTTTATTGAGTTGCATTGTTACGGAGCGAATTCTTCCGGATGGAATGTACAGTCAGAAATTTCAAATTTTAAGTTTGGAATTTTGAATTAAAAAAGGGGGGATTGCGACCGGGGGGGATTGCGAACGGGGGCGAGGGCGGTGGGCGTGACAGGGCGGAGCCCCGGAGCCTTCAGTAGGTATCCATTTTATCACAGCTGGCTAATACCTATCATTGATATTCAACTCACGATATTTTATGGTAGACATAAAAATATTTTCATTGACTGCGAATGTGGGACTTTGTGACTACATCTGTGGTTCTATAATCTATGGCTTTGAATCGTATGAGACCTGAGTGATGGCGGCGCGGTGGTAAATATGAATTAGGCATGAGGCCACTAACGAACCCACTACGGGTTTGAAAAGATTGCCTTTGCACGGTAATGCTACAAAGAGAGCTAGGATGACCATTGGCTCTATTGTCTTAGGCTAATCACATTTTTTTTTTGTTAACTAGTATTTGTCTCTTAATGATTCTTTAAAAAAAAATGAATGTCAATCAACTAATCTCTAGGATAATTACATGTGCCATTTGGACATCCTAAAACAATGATTCCTACCTTAAAATAGGCTGGAACTCTTGTATTCGTTATAATGCTCGAAAAAAATTCCAATTTACACGGCCTCAAAATATGGAAAGTGCAGTGGAGTGCCTTTGTAAAGGTAATTAAAATGCATATAAGATGTTGTAGCTGGTAACATAGATACAATTGCTATTTAGGGGGACAGGGTGAAGGTTGAGTACTGGAATTTTACTCTGGCCACGCAAACGAAGTCGTGGGCTGGTCCTATATTTACTATCCTACTAATATTTTCATAACCAAAAGTTTGTATGGATGTTTGTTACTCTTTCACGCTCAAACGGCTGAATGGATTTGGATGAAATTTGGTACCAAGATAGCTTATTAAGAAATTTGGTACCAAGATAGCAAGAAAGCAGTGTTCTCGTGAGTTGACTTACTCACCGCGGGAAATACCGCGGGGCGCAGCTAGTTGCACATAAATAAATAATAAATAATAATAAATAAATAATGGTGGACATTTCACACAGCGCCATCTAGCCCCAAAATAAGCTAAGCATAGCTTGTATCATGAGAACCAGACAACTGATATAATACTTATATACTTTTCTTTTGTAAATACGTACATATAATATATATTAACACCCAGACATAGAACAAACATCAATGTTACAAATGTCACATAAATGTTAGTCCTGAGTGGGGATCGAACCCACGACCTACAGCGCAGAAGGTAGGGTTACTAACCAACTGAGCTATAAGGCCAGTCAACATAAAACCGATCAAAGCAAACAATCAAACCTGGCAAAAGTAGTGTAATCACATAATTTCCCTGACTCATCACTTCCCAGTGGGCTCACTCTAATAAGTAAATTATAATTAATTAATAGCACAAACCGACACCAACAATTACTCAATAAACGTAATATAAAACATAATTAATAGCTGTGGGCTCACTTTAAAATATTTCTCACGCGGAGTGAATTGACATGATTATTAATATCGACTCGGGAAGGAGGAGCGATTGACGCGTTAATACAAAACGTATCATTTTAAAACGACAACGTACAAGCGAAACGCAACCTTATGCGACTGTAATAAAGGTAATCTAACAGTAGGAGATAAGTATGCGCGAGATATCGATGTATATCACAGACCACTCGAGATATCTTCGTCTCAGAAGTTTGAGACAAAGTGATTGTGACGCGTCATATTATTATGGGTTATTGGCGTGTCATTGTAAAGTGGGGCCGTGTTTTAGGCCACTTTCAAATGATAACATAATATTCTCAGGTATGAGTAGGACATTATGTGTGGGAATGTATTGTTTCTCTGCTTACATTACTACATTTTAATTTTTTCATGGATTTCTTTGACTGATAGGCATCGTTATGTTACGAAATAACACCGATAGGTATATTCAATAATAAGAAACCACATAACTTTACTTACATAATATAAACAACGAGTGAGGGTAGATGAAACTAAGGAGGTATGTCAGGATCGTAACAGGTGGAAAACCATGATCTCTGCCTACCCCTCCGGGAAACTGGCGTGATTTTATGTATGTATGTATATAAACAAATCTACTTAACTATATACAAAATTGTGGTTCTAATAGTTATTAAAATATTTGTTTCGAAAAAACAAACATCAGACACAACAATAGTTAAAACTATTTTTAGTAATTGGTTGAGAGCGTGGTGGTGTAGTGGTACTGACTCCGAGTATCAATTGGAGGTCGCCGGTTCGAACCCCGACGTGCACCTTTGAGTTTTTCGCTTGAAAGATTTATGTGCAATACCACTATGTATATGTAAGTATATATTTGCAAACAAGTATATTAGTATTATATCAGTTGTCTGGTTCCCATGATACAAGCTATGCTTAGCTTACTTTGGGGCTAGATGGCTATGTGAAATGTCCACCAATATTTATTTATTTATTTATATTCTTCTGGATTTGAATCAGCAACCTCCGACCAGCGACCGCGGGGATTTTGTTAACCTAAACGTGTATCGATTGCATTCCGATGAAATTATGACGAGACATGGATCGCCATGAAATATCTGAAACATTTTTTGCTTTATGGATGTGGCATTCGTGCTTTATTAGTGCCAAATAGAAGTGAAACTTTATGCATAGCTGTACAATATAGCACTAATGAAATTAGGTTAGTGCCACAAGTGTTAGTTTCTGGGGTCTACTATCTATCTATTCGAGTCACTGGTTCTCTCGAAAGAGTATGGTGAAAGGATTTTAAGTGCGCCTCAAAGAGGCCCCTTTCGTGCACTTTACACATGTCTCCGAAAGTTCTAGGACATGTCGGTTTCCTCACGATGTTTTCCTTCACTGTTTTGAGAACGTGGTATTCCGCACCTGAATTCTTTCAATTGAAAAATTCATAGATGCACTTCGGGATTTGAACAGGCGGCCTACGGATAGAAACTCTGGAGTCAGTACCACTAGACCACCACGCTCCGGGGTCTATTTAAATGCATACAAATTTGTAAAAGTTGGTATTGTTAATGGAACTAGTTATTATAATATGAAAATAGAGCACGCAACTTATTTCAAAATTGTCATCACCTGTGCTGTAGGAATTTAAATATTGCAAAATAGCTTATCCAAACTGGTCGTTCATAATCTGTGTTTATTCGCGCGGCACATACGATTACAGGGTGCGCGGTAATTTGCACCCAAAATTGATTCATTTTATACCAGCTTGCCTCATAACGTCTGTATTATTATATTGAACGCTGTTTAAAGTAAGTTACTCATGTTGAAGGAGATTAAACAATATACATTTAATTCGCCTGCTTTATTTTTTGCAACATTTTTTATTTTTCAATTTATACTGGCCTCATAACTCAGTTGGTAGCAATTTCACCTTTCCACCGGAACACAGCAACGCGAGTGCATCACTGCTTGGCGGCAGATTACCAGGTGTGGTGGCAGTACTTCTCCGGGCGAACTCAGCACAAGTTCTACTGCTACTAAAAACTAAAAAACCCCAGGTTGTCAGAACGAGATAACGTTATCAATTATCATTCACAAGACGTCTCTCTAATAAAATATAATTTTACAGCCCTTGTGTAGGTAGGTACCGATGAAATCTAGCTCCATTTATTAATTTTATAGTTTGACACCTCATTCATTTGCCACTTATCGAGCACTAAACCTACACAATTTACTTTCAAAATCACATTAATGTCAGCTCACTTCGAAACTTCTGCTTTGTGTAAAGTGCATTGATAATAATCCGGGCCATTCTCAGTAGCGCGAACGGGACGAGGGATATACCGTTTCACAAGTGGGAGGGAGAGGCGGTGTGTTGAATAGAAACATCAAAATTTTACAGCATTTTTATTGCGTTGCGTCGATCTTGTGTTTACGTGTCGGCGTTCGGCGTGCCTGGTACACAATCCGAGTTACTTTTTGGAACCAAAAACTTTTCGAATAATAAATTGTTGATAGGCGTTAATTAACGTGTGAAAACTAATGTAACATAACATTGATAAAAAATCCATTCCATAAGTTTCTCCCAACGAGTCGCTTCGAATATGGCCCGATTCGGCAATTAAGACTCAAGTCATCTCATACTCTGGTAGAGAGGACTTGAGTCGTATTGTTGTGGGCGGCGGTTACCACTTAACATCAGGTGGGCCGTCAGCTTGTTCTAACACAAACATCACATAAAAAATGGTAAATTTTAATATCTGACCGTGGATGTATGAGATTAAATATATATAAAAATGTATAACCTGTCTCCTAATCCTATAAGTCCAATCAGGGTCAGACAGGGTAAATTAAAATGTTAATGGTTGATACAAATTGAGCAAATAACGTACAGGGTGTGTCGAATCGGGCGCGCGACGGTGTGACAGCGCGGTGGGTCGCCTTGTATAACTACTTACATATAAATTACTAGCTGCGCCCCGCGGTGTTACCCGCGGTCAATAAGTAATCCCACGGGAACACTGCACTTTACCGGGATCAAAGCAGCCTATGTGTTAATTCGGGATATAAGCTATCTTGGTACCAAATTTCATCCAAATCCATTCAACCTTTTAAGCGTGAAAGAATAACAAACATCCATACATACAAACTTTCACGTTTAAAATATTAGTAGGGTTACTACCTGACATATGCTTGATTAATCTCAGTGATATTGGTAATTTGTTGGGAATCTTTCATGTTTTTTCTGTGGTGTTGTCACGGAACGAGCAGATGGCCCAGCTGGTGTTAAGTGGTAACCTCTGTCCATAGTAAAGCAGTATAACTTGTGTCTACCCTACTTAGATACAAGAAGACCCAAGTTGCATCGCCCGTAACACTGAGACGTGAAGTTAGAATGTCCTAAGTGTCTGTAATATCACCAGCAAAGACACTTTTCAAACCAGAACAGTAACGCGAATACGTCGCTGTTTGGCGGCAGAAATTGGTATGGTGGCAGTACTTACCCGGACGAACTAGGCAGAATTTCTACTGCGGAAAAATAGCAAAAAAAAATATTTATGTTTAGCTGTGACAAGTCCCTTCTATACAAATACACATCATATCTTAGTATTTCATATTAGTGTAAACAAACATACTTTAATATTTATACGCAAATATTCATATGTACAGGTAATTCAAGACTTTTATGCAAGCACTGCTGGTGTAGTGGTATCATGCAAGATTCCCATTCTTGCGACCCGGGTTCGATTCCCGGGCAGTGCATATGCTTTTTGCGTGTCTACGTTTTTTACACAATTTATTTACGATCTTATTGGCGTGTATTACTTGGTTAATACAAAAAATTTAACTGCAATGAAAAGTTTTCATTCTATATTATATGACCATTTTTATTTGAACCGTAATAGTCTTACGAGTAACCGTTAGCAAAAGCTCATGTTATATTGGTTCTTGGTTGATGGTTGTCACTTAAACATTTTCCATTCATTAGTACCATTTTTTTCAAGTTGAACCGCTTAGATTATTATAAGCTTACTATTTCATAAAATACAAGGACTAAGGACTGCTAGATAAGAATAAATCATTGACTAAAAAAAATTGGGATGTGACAGTGAGAACTTCTCCAGTTAGAAGCAGGGGCTAAAATTCCCGTGCGAAATATTCCTTTACCGGCCATGGGAATGAGATAAATAAAATAAAATAAAAAAAATATGAATTCGGTGCGATAATTTAGGCATTCGGCCATATCGGTGACTCAAACATGCAGCTCATTAGAAACGGCTGCTGAACAAAAATTACTAATCATAAATGGATGTAAGTGCTTACATCATGACTGGCCTCACAGCTCAGTTGGTAGCAACCCTGCCTTCTGCGCTGTAAGTCGTACTCGTATACCAAAACAACATTTTTACAATTTTTGTCTGTCTATCTGTCTGTCTGTTTGTTCCGGCTAATCTCTGAAACGGCTGGACCGATTTTGACGGAACTTTCACTGGCAGATAGCTGATGTAACAAGGAGTAACTTAGGCTACTTTTCCGAGGGGTAAAATAGGGGTGCGTGATAAAACCGAATTCCACGCGAAGTCGCGGGCAAAGTGAACCAACTGCTCTAATTCTGAGCTGCGGCGATGGCATCAGATTGTGAAATGTAACAGGCTGGAATGATTGACAGGGTCTAGTCCCCCTGATCAATTATGATTCTCTGCCCTGAATGTCTGCGTGCGTCGAATGCTTAGGATCAGGTTATACTTGTAGGCATGCGTCCTTTAAGTAACTATGTGGATTCCTCCCAAGGTTTTATGGAAAAATATGGTTAGAATTTAAAAAAATCTCCTTCTCTTTGGTTCCACGAATGTTGGTTGGGTACGTCAGTCACTAAGCGTGAAATAAATACAATTTAGTAAGTAATACTAGCTGTTGCCCACGACTTCGTCCGCGTGGAATTCTGTTTTATCACGCACCCCTATTTTACCCCTCGGAAAAGTAGCCTAAGTTACTCCTTGTTACATCAGCTATCCAGTGAAAGTCCCGTCAAAATATTTCCAGCCATTTCAGAGATTAGCCGGAACAAACAGACAGACAGAAAGACAGTCAAAAATTAAAAAAATAATGTTGTTTTGGTATATATGCACTTAGTAAAAAGCGGTTATTTTAATATTACAAAGAGACACTCCAATTTTATTTATTTGTATAGATGATATATATAATACATTATATATACATTATATGTAAATAATAATAACTAATTAAGTTTATAACTAAAACTGTCCAAATAGCTTATTAATAAATCGAAATGTCTGGGAAGTCTGGGAACCTACATAGCCAATTTTGAAATAGACAGCGAAAAATGCAAGATAATTGTTTCTGGGATGTAACTGGAGCGAACACAGAAGCAAAGCCACACACAAAACAATATCAAGCTACAAAATTAGATTAGAGATATGACTCAGTAGCATCAATTGGATGGCTCTGAGTATTTATCACCCTCGGTATTTCCAAATCATCGACTATTCATTAAAATGTTGGCTGAATCACTTCAGTAAAAAGCTCAATTGCTATCTGAATCACGATTTTTCTCCATAATATTTTATTGAGGGCCAGAGCTGTCTCAAAATACCGAGAACGGATTTTGAGCGTGTAGGAAATTTTTGAGCATTAATTTTCAACAGATCTGGTATACTAACTCATGTTTACATACGATCTGTACCCTTTACTAGTAATTTATATGGCTCATATTTCATAAATATGATATAAAAGTTCGTGAATTTCTTATTAATTCTTCCTGATGTCGCTCTGCTCATGGACACGCAAAACATCTTCTAATATCTTATTATAGTATTTATGTAGTCATAAATGTAACATAGAAGAGTACTCAGATGGTTACAAGGAACGTGCTCGTGAAAAAAAGGAAGCCCTCCTTTAGGGGTTTCTTGTCTATTCCTTATGGAGGGTCGGATAGGATTTGAACAGGCGTTAAACTTAGCGACAAGTACGCGTGACGTTATGTTTTGAATATTATTGACGTTTCTAAGCCATTTCTTTATGAATATATGGAAATAAAGTTATGACTTTGATTTTGACTTTCACCGTTTCGACTAAGTGGTGCACACAGTTATTTCTAGCGAAAAACTCATTTACTCCTGTTGCAGATTTGAAGCAGTAGTTTTTGGATTAAAAGTCTGTGTCCGTACGCTTGGCCAAATTGCCAATGGCCATCTCGCTAATTACTGGACAGTCATTAAACGGAAGTATAATCGAGTTGAAAAATATATTTAGTGACTAGCTGTGCCCGCGACTTCGTTCGCGTGGAATAGTGACTTTTCGGGCAGCATATTTTGAATTACATATACCGTCGTAAAAATGTTCGCCGTGATTCTTTAAATTGACATAACTTTTTTATTTATGAACGGATTGACATGAAATAAACACTAAATGTTAAGTGAAGCTTACTACAATATATTAGTGAAAACCGTATCTAAATCGAATAAGCCGTTTCTGATATTAGCGTGCACAAACACACAGACAAACAGACAAACAGACAAACAGACAAACCGACAAACAGAAAAAAAAAAATTAATTACAATTTCGGATTCGGCATCGATATAATAACAACCTCTGCTACTTTTTTTTTATATATTTCCATTGTACAGACACCACTTTTCTACAATTTTATTATATGTATAGATTAGATTTAGATAATGCTGTTTACGCGTAAACTGTGTTCTAAATGTTTTACAGTTTTGATTTCGTACCAGTAAAATATATTCCTTATCTATCGCTCGACCGCTACGTATTTTTTATACGAGGGTTATCAACTTTCCTGAAGAAAAGAAATAATGAGGTCCTTTCTGTGGACGCTCGCATAGAAATACCCTTTTAATATACATTCTACTTTTGCTAATACCTTAACTATATTTATAAAACAGATTTTTCCCTTACGATAACCCCCCGAAAGTGAAAACAAATACAGGAATCCTATCATTATTTTAGAAAATAAGACGCGAATGGCAAGGCACTTCTTTTTTTTTATAACCCGGTTAACGCTTTCTACTAATGAACCATTCCATGACAAACATACAGCCAGGATATACCAACAACATATAGTCCGCCGATATTTTAAAAGAGTGTAAAATATAAAAGGAATACGAAACCAACTTCTCACCACATCGGACGCATGAAGCGATTGCCTGCGCCATAACACCATAAAACCACTGGGTCAAGCACCATTGTTTAAATACAACTAATTAACTAACTCATTTCACCGAGAACGGGGACCAATAAAATATAACATAATGTTATTTTATTACGGAATTACTGTAAACGTTCGTTACTATGATGTTAAACGCGCTTGTAGTTGGTTAGCGAAAGAATTGCGTGGACATACAAAAAAAAACTATATTCATGTTTTAGTTTCCTTATCTTAGGTACTAGTGGCTGGCGTCACAGCTCAGTTGGTAACCCCGCCTTCTACGCTGTAGATCGTGGGTTCACACATTTAGTTTAAACATTTTGCTATAAGTAGTTGTGCAATTAATCTAAAATACAATTTGTAAGTTGTGCTGTTACACTGTACACGTAATATTTTAACAATCGTTGGTATACCAATTAAATAAAATAAAATAAATATACACAGATGTTTGTGATGTGTAATATATGTATCTATTTACAAAAGTATTATATCAGTTGTCTAGTTCCCATGATACAACCTATTTTTTGTTTACTTTGGGGCTAGATGGCGCTGTGTGAAATGACAAACGGATTGTTCCATCATTAATTCACAAGATGAGTGATAACACAAGGGCACATGAGACATTACACCTTCACGTCTCAGGGATACGGGCGCATACGATGCGACTTGGGTCTTGTCGTACCTAGTAGGGGAGGACTCAAATCGCATCGTTTGTTATGGGCCGAAGTTACCACTTAACCACCAGGTGGGCCGTCGGAACTGTATCTCATTAGAAAAAGATGTACCGATGTATACATGACATTCTTAACTGATTTTGGTAGGTTCTTAATAAACACAATAATATAGTCTTATCCACACTACTTTACCTCACCATCAACGAACAATAACTCGTAAATATTTATCACGCGTTGTAAATGAGCATTTTTCAAGACGCACTAATTATTTCCACAATCGAACCGAAGGCGGCTAACAATTGATTTGAACTTTCATTCGACTTAAATTGCTACCTTTGGTCATTTGCTTTTAAATGTACTTTATTGGCCGAGTGAAGATGTCTTGTAAATACGAGAACCTAGGTTGGGCAACATGATTGTCACACATTAAAAGAGCATGCGAGCATGGTGGTCTAGTGGTACAGACCCTGAGTTTCAATCCGGAGGTCGCCGGTTCAAATCCCAACATGCACCTATGAATTTTTCGCTCGAAAGATTTATGTGCGCAATACCACGTTCTCAAAACGGTAAAGGAAAACATCGTGAGGAAACCGAGATGTGCTAGAACTAAAAATTCGGAGATATGTGTCAAGTGTACGAAAGGAGCCTCTTTGAGGCACACTTAAAATCCTTTCACTGGTTCAAGAGAACCAGTGACTCGAATAGAAGAACACATAAAACATTATTAGAAGCTTGTCTTTTAATTGAATGAGTATAAAGGAATATGTTTCCTGGAACCAACAATTAATCATGTGACTCTTCATGTGAATTCACATGAAGAGTCACATGATTCATTCATCATCATTTCATGCGTCGAGAGTATCAGAAACGACTTGCAATGAGGCATAGCTATGCAGTTATTAGGTTAAAATAATTACTTCAAATAACATTCTTGAACATTTTTCATCCATCGGTATCTCTGTAAAACACTAGAGACGAGACTTTATCGACAAACTGTCAGTCGATAGATACTCGGTTCGATTCTGGATGCGTCATTAAAAGTCACAATTCATTAAAATTATCGTCAAGCTCATGATTTCAATAGGGATGTCGACTATTGCGAGACATATCGACATCAAACCATCTCAGATCACTATCGGGCATTCCTGCACAGTCACCTGAGCGGGGTGGCATCACATCTTTGTGTATCTAGTACCATATTAAGCGTCTAATGTATGGAATTTAATTTCTAAAACCCACGCCGAGACGTAAAGACAGGTTTCAAAGTGACCATAATGGCCTTTAAGACGTTTTGTTCATGTTAACATCTCATGACATTGCTCGTAAGTTGAAAGCTAATCAAAATGTTTTAATCGATGACGCGATAACATTAGTGATGCGCTTTTTGTGTTATTTCAAAGTTTTTATATCGATAAACTGTATATTTTACAGTAAGTTTATCTTTGAATTATGAATGAAACAACTTAACTGTTTATTTTGTGTCAACCTTAGTTTATTACGAATCAAACGATGCTCAGTTAGTTATGTGCATAAAATAAAGTTTGCCTTGTAAAGTTTTTATGGTTGTTTATAATCTAACTTCTTGCTGATGACTTGTCGGATAAAATCAGTCAGTTTTATCTGTAAAAATATTGCAGTTAATATAAGCGAATGCATTATACTATATTACTAATAGTAAATGAATTAAGAACTAAAATTTATTGATAAGTTTACTTATATTCTATTCAAATATTTGAAAAAAAAGTCTCTTTTAAGAAGTAAACCACGGGAGCTACGAAATTGTATTAATGTTTTGTAAATAACTATCATCAAAGGTCCAAAGTTTATAAATAAATAATATATATTAATGTGAAAATTCATGACTTTCCTAATTTATTATTGCAATATTTACAAATATTATTTACAAGGAGCAGAGGAGCGGTGTTAATATGCAAAAAATATTTCTTTTATTATGCTTCTATATAAGTTACGTAGATATAACATTTCGAGTTTATAACATATTTTAGTAGAAAGCAACGTTATAGAGGTTTTTAATTGTAATTATATTAATTGTACAGATTTTAATATTTTAAACCACTTTTACCCCATCACTAAAGGTGAATGAATTCTTTGCATTGCTTAATTGATTTGTTAGATACCTATTTCTTGTTGAGTGAGCCATCTTTAATTGAGATTCTAAAACATAATATCATAGGAAAAAATCATGACTAGAAGTGAATCTTTAGCGATTTCACGGCTAGCTTTATAAATATTGTTGAAGCTTCTTCAAACAATGTCTCTGTGCAATCCTAAAGTAGGTAAAAAATATATTATCATAAATATTAAAATATTAATATTATACTTTTAACTAGTCACATTAAATAACCTTTAGCACTAGATCCTGTGTCGAAGGCATGTATACATTGACTAAAAATAAACAACAAATGTACAATTGCCGAAAGCATTCATGGTCTTCATACAAATGTTTACAACGAAATTTTATTGAAGTTGAAGGCAGGCCTTTCACCACCTTACCAGGACGTCAAAAAGTTACACGTTATATTTAGAATGTTCAAAGAGTTTGTAATGAAGACTTTTTATAATATTCTTTAATTAAAATGTTTTGGGCTCACCAAATAAAGGAAGCGTTTTCTAAAACAACATCTCTTCCTTTTCATTACATCAGTATATGTATTATTTGAAGGTTGAGTCTGCTGATATCCATACAAATATATAAAATTGAAGTGTCTGTTGTTAATGTCAAAATTTTAAATTTTGAAAAAGCTTATTACTATATTTAAATCAAAGTATGACATATGACAAAAAAAAATTTTTAAATGTTTTCTCTGTCTGTTTATTCCGGCTAATCTCCAAAGTGGCTGTACCTACTGTGACGGGACTTTACTGGCAGTCAGCTGACCTTATAAGGAGTAACTCAAGCTACTGTTATTAAGCTTGATTCACTAAACTGAATTGATTCGGGTGAAGCCGTGGGCGCAGGTAGTTTTATAATAGTATATTTAATGTTAATCTAAAGTATTCGAAATGCTTTTCAGCATGTAAAGATATCTAGCACTGGGCATACTGCGTGTGTTCAAAGAAGCATGCCTACTAATAATTATTATATGCATAACATGATTTCGCTTCTGTATTTATATTTCTGTGAAATAATATTGAAGCGAGACCACCTAAATCGATTTTTTATTCAAAAAGAGTAATGTTATTGATCATTAAAAAATAATTTTTGATGTTAGAAACAATTAGACGGAGTAAATCTCTCTCCAATTTGTATAAGATTTTGTGAAGTGCTAGCGCGAACCGTGTTCTTTAATTCTAATTTGATATTTTTGATTTAAAATAATGGTGTTTCATCCATTTTATAAAAATTTTATGTAGCTAGATCGATATGCTATCGTTGACCGTACCCCGAGTAACAGTCCTAAAGTACTGAATTTAATAATGGCTGATAACATTTAACCGTCTTGTGATTCTAGGTCGTGGATTCGAATATGATACACAATGTGATAACACAAGGTCACAAGAAGCATTCCACCTGCAAGTCTCAAAGTTATGGGCGCCTACGATGCGACTTGGGTCTTGTCGTGCCTAGTAAAGGAGGACCCAAGTCGCATCGGTTGTTATGGGCAGAGGTTACCACTTAACCAGGTGAGCCGTAGGCTCGTTCCGTAACTGTATCACATAAAAAAAACTGAACACCGCTTAATCCTTTTTGTGGCAATTATGCTTTATTTAACTTATAATATATCATTTTTAATTAATTTTTACATACTAATTATCGTGTATTTAGTTTTTATGTCCTGTTTAAGCTTAGCGCCAGGAATAAAATATTTTTCTTTCTTTCTTTCTAATATATTCGTGTACTTATGTATATATCCGTTGAATCAGATCATCCAGTGGTCAAACACGGGAACACAGGAATCGTTTTAAGTCGAGTGCTCTCCAAGAATGTTTGTGTTTTCTTAGCTGGAGTGCTCGTTGAGTGGCTGCAGTGTTTGTCAGCGATAGGTGCTTGGGATATTTAGTTTGGAATACCACGACTCTAGACGATCGTCTAGTGGTTATGCCTGTTAGGACGTGAATATCTTTCCTGTGCCAGCTGCAATACCCTGTTGTAGGGATACAGTAGTGTCGACAAGCGATTCGGCTATTAATCTTTCGTCTGCTTAGTCTGGATTGGTGATCTATACGTCGTTTGAATGGTCATTCCCGAGAAAAGAAGATTACTCTTGTGAGTTGTAGACACAATGCACAAAGATGTTACTTTTCTTAAAAAAATATAAAACTTTTCTAATGTTCTTATTTAATAACTCGCGCTCCCCGCGGTGAATAAGTTATCCCATGGGAAAGAAGCCTATGTGTCAATCCAGGATATAAGGTATGATTGCACAAAATTTCACCCAAATGCGTTCAGCCGTTTGAGCGTGATGCGCGCACAAAGAGACACACAAAAAAATAAAAAATAACCTGTTTCTCTTGCTTATTCCTAACGTATCCCAGTTTTTCATATGTATAGATTATCGAAATTAGTTAACAAAACACTGAGATGCATGTTTACGTCCGCACAAAAGGATTATTTCAGTCACTCGCTCCACTTGCTACATCAAAGAGGAGAAAACAAGCTTTCTTCGTAAAATATTGCGTTTTTAAATTAAATTTCAAAGGTGTTGGAACCACAGTAAAGCGCCACAGCTGAGTTCTTAGAATCGGCATTAGTTTTAACTATAATAGTATAGAACAACTGTGAGTGGGTCGGCTTAAACAGGGTAATTGGTAATATAATAATAATAAATATTGGTGGACATTTCACTCAGCGCCATCTAGCCTTAAAGTAAGCAAAGCATATCTTGTATCATGGGATATAATATAATACTTTAATGCATTTTTTTTTGTAAATACATACTTATAATACATATCAACATCCAAACAGAACAAACACCTATGTTCGTCCCACAAATGTTTGTCCTGGGTGGGAATCGAATCCACGACCTACAGCGCCGAAGGGTTACTACCAATGAGCTGTGAGGCCAGTCAAAATAACCACTTATAATAGTAATTCGCAATTAACCCCTTAAGGATAACTACTGTACATCATAACCAACAAAAACTTATTACATTTGGTATTTTCAAGTTACTTCTAAAATTTTGTAATTGAAATATCGTTACTCAGTTGTTATTGAAAATTAAGGTCACTGAAATTGAGATTTATTCTACATCTATTCTAATACAGTCGGATTTGAAAAACAAATTTTTCATTTAATTGACCAGTTGATGAGAAAGGTATAAAAAAGGCTATATAAAATTGTGCTTTGACTGCAGAGAAATTTAAAAAAGTCAGAACTCTAAGCGAAAGATTAATCCAAGTCTAAGTGCATGCCTAGTTAACGAAAACGGCGAGTGAAACCGCGAGGCACAGGCAGTACTCACTAAAAAAGTAACGCTTTAATAGACAATCCAGCTTTTTGACGATTTAAAAATCAATATTTTAATCACCTCTTAAACGTAAATTTTAATTTTAACTGTTGAATAGAGGCGGATTCTTGTTCTGGTTGCTGGGTATCGAAAGTTGCCCCAAAACGGTACTATAATTTTATGTTTATTAAGTTAATTTACTTTAGTTACAATTGCTTTAAGAATTACAGAAATATTTCCCTCAGATTTCTACGGTCAAGAAATTTCTTGCTGTTGTTTAAGTGACAAGTTACGGATATGAAAATAAGCACACAGCAATAATTCAAAGCTTAAATACCACACTTTTGCACTTTAGCGCGACGCAAATTTACTCGACCTGAGTTAGTACTCTTAAATACACTCAAAATATGGTCCTCATATAACATATTTTACAGATATTTACCATTGTGGCGCCATTTTGAACATAGGTAGATGTGACTGTGACTGGAAAAACACATTTCTTTTAATACGATAAAGTTACGGTACGAACTGACCTGGTGTTAAGTGGCACTTTGCCCTTAACAAGCTCTAGGGATTCCTCCTGGTTCCATCCTCCCACACGTAAGTACAAGAAGAACCAAGTCCCATCGTATACGCCCGTAACTCTGAGACGTGAAGGTGGAAATGTCTCATGTGCATTTAACCGGCAACCACACCTTTCACACACAGCAAAGCGAATGAATTAGGTACTGCTTCACATATTTTAAGTATCCCAAATATACCAATGAAAGAATGAAAGAAAATTTATTTATTTTGACACTATGAAACATCTTTGACTACGCTAATTTCTTCCACATTTAAATTGCGAACAAGTCTGAATACATCAGTATCAAAAAACCGATTCATAATACAGCGCAGTCATGGAAAACAAACCCCTCCAAAACTGTTTGGGTAATAAAATATAGAATTGTTTATAATTAAGCGCGCTTCTTACTTTAATGGCGTAATAAACGGCGCAAATTGCCTTGTGATTGTTTTTTCCATGCTAACAACAGCAAAATGAGATACAGCTGGTTCAGTCTCAAATTTTAACGTGCAGGTCTACAGTGATAATTTTCTGTGACATTACTACGTCGCAATGTGTAAAATTAACATGAACAGCAAAATCTACGTCCGACCATTTGAAGTTTCCAAGCCATCTTATGGCCATCTTATGAGTTAATGGGAAATATAGTTTTGACTATTGTCAAAATGACAGTGACATCCAAAGAAAATAATGGTTATCATTTTAATTTTGACATCTACAAATATTATATTACGTCTTAATCAGGAAAAACAGCAGGGCTCACAACTCACTTGGTAGTAACTCTGCCGACACTATAGGGCGTGGGTTCGATTCCCACCCAGGACTAAAATTGGTGTGACCTGAAACCTGTATGTTAGTTTTATGCCTGGGTGTTTAATAAGTATTGTACGAATCTATTAACAAATTACGTATAGGGGCGATTTGTCAAATAAAAAAAATAAAAAAAAAGAATTACTCCAATAATTCAATGATCAAAAAAGGTTAAACAAATAAAGGTTTAATGCAAATCACTCATATTATAATTTCATATTTAATTTTCCTGTTACACCATTATATATCTACCAGCTGTCATGTTTTAAGCTGTTCCGGTATGAACAGCACAAACATTTGAATGGAAATTTCACATAATTTAGGTCTTTAGGTAGGCCTAATTTAATTTGTTTATTTCAAGACAGTATTTTAGCGCTAGGAGGAATTATTATTTTCAATCCAAATGGTGCATTGCCACATTTTCAGTGACATTAAGTCACTTCTAGTACTCACTTCAATACATACTTTGACATCACTAGCGACTCACTGACGCTCTAAGTCGCTGCCATATGTGTTAAGCATTAGTACCTATATGAATTTAACATTTAAATTAGAATTCCCCATAAAAGGAAAAGAAATATGATAGTTCAAACATGAGGAATCATAAGGTGAATTTATCGTGAAATTCTCCTCTAAAGCGACCGAGTTCTTTTCCAGTAAGTTGATTCATAAACTTGGTAATAACCATGAAATTTACAAACTTTGTTATTTCCCAAAAGACGGAGTTGAGACAACGATCAGACATAAATAAACCAACTCATTATAGTCCAGCAGTACTATCAGTCATCAGTTAGACATCCAAACCAAATTTTAAAATCCAATCATGCATCTGACATGATCTGCGAGGATCAAACATCCACTATGAAAATGGCACGACATTTCTGAAGTGACACTTCTTAGGCGGCGATTCGATAATCGATAAGTGAACGAGAATTGAGAGTGAAATTTAAGGACGCGTCCGATTTAGGCACGTTTCGTTACATGAGAGAGAAGAAAGATACGACGTGGAGAGAAATAGAAAGAGAGCTATATATTCCGATGCCACTGATGTGGAGCAAAAGAGACGCGCGCGCACGTTGTAGTTTTTAAGAAGTTTCACTTCTATCACATGTACGGCATTTTTTCTTCCAAAGTTACTTAGCCCAGTCTAATTATTTCAAAATTCATGTATATCCAAATTTTCCACATTATTTGTTTATTTCCTCGTGTCATATCAAGTCGACGTCGACGCCAGCAGGTGTACACGAGTGTTTGTTTAACACAATTAGTTTCGCACGTGTGTTCTATAATTAGAGTAACGTTGTCTATCACTCGGATCTCGTCTGGTTTGTAGCCGCCCTGCACAGTTTGTTCCAACGGATATTGTGCACAAGTTCCTGTAAAATTTCAGTGAGAACGTAACATAATGCATTATGATTATCTGTGGCGTTGTTTTGACTTATGATATGATACTAAATAATTATTACATTTGTATAAGGGCTTAAACATACTGTATATTTAATTTATCTATAGTTCGTGTATTAGAAAAAAGTAAAATATTTTTTTCTCAGAAATTTCCTTGTACTCTCTTGTTCACAATATTTTTGTTTTGTATTTTATCTGGATTCTAACTTTTCAATATGTATAAATTTGGAGTTTGGTTAGTTTATTTCATAATGTTAACGAAAAAATTTGCTTGCACTCATTTCACTTAAGCATAACCTGAGATCAATAATGTATTTGCATGTGCATAATTACATAGAATGAACAAAATTTATAGCAACGAAGTATCGTTAGAATTTCAGCAATCCCTGAAGTGATCCAACATTATAAGAGCACTATTTCAAATCGCAACACCGATTCGCTTGTAACACTGAATTACTATAAGCTCGTGCATTAATTAATCGGGCGATATCCATAATTCATCGGGTCGCCCACACACGTATCCCCACCTTTGCTAATCACGCGAAGCCTAATCTGCTAAAATCTTAGCCAAAATAGCGCGAAAATCGTTTTGCGCTGCGCGTGCGGCGGGGTGGGCCCAGGTGAGCGTCAGTCTGCCTCGCGATCTCTCGCGGACAGGGATCCACGCACGATACGCCGCGAATTTCGGTATTTTGAAAATCGAACGTCAGAAAAACTTTTGACAGATGGAACTCGCGTAACGAAACTTTTTTTGATCGAAAGAGGTCGCATATGACGTGTGAAGAGTGATGTCAGTCAAGACATGCGGCCCGTTGTCATCGCCGCCTGTCTCCTGGTCCTAGCGCCCATCACTGACTCTTGGTGGTGAGTTGTCATCGATAAACAATTAAAACGCTTCGTAGAGCCGACACTTAACTGATCCGAATTATAAATAAACCTACGATAAACAAATCCCGTTATAATTTATAGCGTGCGTTCATTGAATCAGCTGATTAGATTTTTTCGTAACAGCTGGGTAACGAAGATTGATTGAAAACATTTATTTCATGGAAAGGTGAGTTTTGAAAAGTGGTTCAGCGAAACCGTTCCTGAAAAAAGTAGGAAACCTGTAACAATGTCTAGGTACTATATTTGATAAAGCTTTCTGAAACTTTATGTGACTTAAAAGTGCCCTTAAAGCCGCCATGGTGATGACTGACTGAGCTCTGGAATATCTCTAATTAGTACTAGTTATTAATCAAGTTTCCTAATTTTTGTTTTGTTAGTAGGTCTATTACTAGTATTAGTATTTGCTTAAATTCTCAAGAAATCTCTACATTCTTAAATTCAAGTTCATTTAACTCAGGTTATTACTAATAGTTAGTCGAATAACAAAAATGAAATGACTACTTACACTCGCTGTTTTTTTTATTAACTTTAATTTAAGAAGTATTTTATTGAGAATAGATTTGACATAGCTCTCAACGCGAATAAACCAATACTATATTTCTGTGGTGAAATTTGATAGAATTAATAAAAAACATGCTTTAAATACTCGTAATAATGCTCTTAATTATTGCTCATAATTTACGAAAATCATATAAGTATTCTATCAGTTGTCTGGTACACACATTACAAGCTATGGTTAATTTGGGGCTATGTGACTCTGTGTGAAATGTCCACCAATGTTATAACCATATTATTATTATTTCTAAATTTGTTAACCCTTCCATACAACTCAGTGATGCGTAGGCGTCATCTAACTCGTCATTTTATAGTATATTATACGCATTA
Organism: Chesias legatella; assembly: GCA_947359385.1. NCBI lineage: Eukaryota > Metazoa > Arthropoda > Insecta > Lepidoptera > Geometridae > Chesias > Chesias legatella. The sequence goes on along the minus strand of OX375778.1, from coordinate 3,178,868 downwards.
ATCTATACAAATAAATAAAATTGGAGTGTCTGTTTGTAATATTAAAATAACCGCTTTTTACTAAGTGCATATGGATGTATACACGGTACATATACCAAAACAAGTTTTTTTTACAATTTTTGTCTGTCTGTCTGTCTATCTGACTGGCTGTCTGTTTGTTCCGGCTAATCTCTGAAATGGCTGGACCGATTTTGACGGAACTTTCACTGGCAGATAGCTGATGTAACAAGGAGTAACTTAGGCTACTTTTCCGAGGGATAAAATAGGGGTGCGTGATAAAACCGAATTCCACGCGGACGAAGTCGCGGGCAACAGCTAGTTGAAAATATACAAAGATAAATGTACACATTAAAAAAATATAAAATTTGTTTATTTTATTTATTATACATAATCCATAGCCATTCAACACAATAATATCTCAACTCATCTTACAGCCAATAAAAAGATTTGAACTAAATTATTTTTAAATTAATTATACAAGAAAACAATACAATACAATAACAGTTTATTGCAAATTAATACTTATAATATAAATCAATTTTATGTGTACACTAAATGCGGAATAACAATGGGCGGCTTTATTGCAATGAGCAATCTCTTCCAGACAGCTATGAATTAAACTATTAACTACGAATGCTTACTACGGTTGTCAGTAACTGTTATCAGCTCACCCACTGAAATAGTATTCAAGCCGAGCTACTGTGAATAATGGCTACATAAATTATAATATGTCAAATTAAGATCTTACCCATTATTTATCTGACAATAAACATAATAAAGGTAGACAGTGAACACATATTAAGCCGATGAAAATCGGTTGTATACCACTTCCTAGTAATAAATTTGATAGTGCAGCCGTAGCGAGTCTAGCAATGGGTTGAAGCTAATAATAGATGAATGTTTTAGTGACAGTCTAGGTCTTATTTCTACAGGGTGTGTTACTAATTGGTTTTTAACGCTTTCACGCATACATGCCTTTGCTTGCTTGCTTTGCCTTGCTTTAGGACAGCCTGTGTAGTGGGATGCATGGTTTCACATTCTACGTTCCCACGATACTAAATATTTACCCTCGAGGTCAAAATATTTATAGATTTTTTAAGTACTTGACGTTTCTTTTGGCCCTGAAATCAGCCCAAAAGCATGAAATCATTCACTGAAGTATATCAAAAGCTGATTTTAAAGTAGGTAGTAATATTCGCTTAATATCAAGAAGAATCTCCTAAATGTAGACCAACATTTACTTTCAAAAAATCTAGTTTTTCTATCATACGATTCCAGTAACTGATTTTTGGGATCGCTATAAGTAAAAATTTTTCTATACGAGAAAGCAAGATAATGAGCACCAACCATCTGAGCGAACATACGAATACTTGTATATAGTCGGCTATGAATATTCGCAACAGCAATAGATCGTCAGCAATTCATAAAACGTTTTTAACACTTCAATACGTAGTGGCCTACTAGCTCAGTTGGTACCCTGCCTTCTGCGCTGTAGGTCGTGGGTTCGATTCCCATCCAGACAAACATTTGTGTGACGAACATAGATGTTTGTTCTGTGTCTGGGTGTTGATGTATTATATGTATGTATTTACAAAAATAAGTGTATAAGTTATATATCAGTTATCTAGTTCCCATGATACAAGCAAGCTATAGCTATACAATAAAAAAAGTTTTTAAGAGATTGGTAACTGATCGAGGGACTTAAGTGAAAGTTTCGTATGCAAGATCTCTTATGCTCGAGAGATAGAGATTGAGAGACAATTTTCCATCTTCAACTGGTTTCACAACGGTTGCTTATAAGCGAATATTTTTCCCTGATATGCTAGCATCATCGTATTTGAAAAGTATCTATGTTAGTCTTTGTTCTCTTCAATCACACAATAATTTATAACAAAATATTTAAAACTATTTTCAAGCATTTACATACAGTAAAATCAATATAGTTTCATATCCATTACAAACATAATATTTTTTTATGCCAAATCCACACATATCACGTAAAAATTTAATAAGTTACCACTAACACCACATGGACCATCTCTTTTTCTTTCGTGTGTGATACATTTTCGGAAGGAGCCCATGCCCCAACTGATGTTAAGTGGTAATCTCTGCCCATAAAAAACAATGCGACTTGGTTCTCCCCTACTTAGTTACTACGAGACCCAAGTCGCCCGCATATGGCTCGACTTGGGCTTTGTAGGAACTTGATTGAGTCTTGTATGTATATTGTGTAAGTCTCAGAGGTGAAAGCGGAATGTCTCACGTGCCTGTAACTTCACCGGCAACCACACCTTTCAAACCGGAACACAGTAACGGGAATATATTACTGCTTGGCGGCAGAAATGGGCATAGTGGCAGTACTTCCCCGGACGAACCTGGCTTAAGGTCTGAAACTCTACCATTATCTCTTAAAAAGTCAAAATACATATATGTAATCGACTTCCTGCAATACGTCTAAACGTTTTTAATGTAATCAATAAATAAGACTTCCAGTTTTAGTTATACGCCTTACAGCGCCTACATCATTGTCTCGTCTTCTTTTTTTTCAATATCGTGCACCAAGATCCTAATTTAGGACCGAGCTTGATTAATTGCAAATTAAAGTCTCCCTGGTGGTGGTTTCAATACGACTTTATTGAATTTCATGCTTCGTGATTTATGCGAAGACCACTAATTTATTAACGGTAAGGGCCAATTATGGACGCTTTCGCGATGCGATTATTGTACTAGCTTTTGCTCGTGAAATCAACTTTGATATTTCTTAATATTTAGCAATTTTTTATTGAAATATCATAGTGTGTTAGAAGTAAGCAATACTTTTAACAGCTATCACTAGTGTCGTCAGGACTATCTTGCGTTTGTCTGTACAAAGTATTCACACAAATGTCTCCATATATCACCAGTATGAAACGTAACATTATAATGTTTATTTTCCCTTGTTGGTAAGTTCATCAATAGATCTCTACGTGCTCACACAAAAGTTGTAAAACGTTGTCCGTGACATATGTACGACTCGTCCAATTCGCACGAGCTTTAACAGCTAATATTCTGTTGCATTTACTTTGTTGTAGAATAAAGTATTCGTTTGTATCTAATGCTGAGTTTACCTACCTCCTAGACGAGGTTTTCCATGACTATTTATTTTCTCGAAATAATGGACAGGGCTTTGGTTTTCGTCGGAAGATATGCTCTACTCGCTTTTGCCGATGGTTTTGCTCGGTTGGTAGTGAGATAAAAAGTAGCAATTCTTCTATTCCAAATCGTTTTAACTTAATTGTTTTTTCTTTATTTTATTTAATGTGAAGAGAATATATAGTACATTCATCCAAAAAGGCACTTTCTTTAACCACTAACTTCTACCTTTCGACCTTTTTTATTCGGCTAAGTTATAATATGATAAAAGTATCCCTTGTCCTAATTCACATCAGTACTTCCTATGTTCAAAATTTCAGCCGAAGTACAATTAATATCTCACTTTTGTATTATTATTAGTTGATTTGATTATTATTTATAGTGGATCAGTTGGATGAACATAAAAAAGTCATTTTTTATACCAGGCGTGCGGTAAGTAAATGTGTCTTGTTGAGAGACGGCCAAAGATCTCTGTTATCTGACCAATGACTTAATTTAGCAATTTGGGCACACAAGATTGATGGATTGACGTTTATGTCGGCTTGATGATCAAAAGTCGTAAATTACGATTTGATAAAGCTGGGTGGCTTTTTTGTTATATATCGCAGTACGGTTTTGATACTTCAGCTTGGTTTACTTTAGTTTTCGGATTGCTAACTGGAGATATTGTAACATTTAGAATGAGTCACAAAGCCCACGTTATATAACGCTCACTGAAATGAAATGTATTTGGTTTATTTATTAGTATTAAGAACCACAGAACAATATTTTGATTTGGTAATAAGAAAAATACAGTTCTTAGTATATTACTTTTATTTCTATTACATATCTAATTAGATTTAAGATAATATTTACAGATGTTACTCGACCTAAATATAAATTGAATATTATTCATGAATCTTGCTCTATTTCAAAATGCCAACCACTTTTGATTCTCTCGATTTATCTTAACGACTTGAAATATTAGTATAAATTGTTTTTTATCGAATTACATTTTCATTAACAAAATGTGGATCGGCGTAGCGTAGGTGTCGATTTCCGCCTACGGAATGGATGTTAAGTGCTCATTCGTTATCTTTATAGAATTTATTCCACCGTGCACGTCTTATGTGTTGGTATATTACAGTAATGGCAATAATCGATTTCGGGATGAAATGATTATATTGTATACTAGCTGTTGCCCGCGACTACGTCCGCGTGGAATTCGGTTTTATCACGCACCCCTATTTTACCCCTCGGAAAAGTAGCCTAAGTTACTCCTTGTTACATCAGCTATCTGCCAGTGAAAGTCCCGTCAAAATCAGTCCAGCCATTTCAGAGATTAGCCGGAACAAACAGACAGACAGACAAACACAAAAATTGTAAAAAAATTGTTTTGGTATACGTACCATGTATACATCCATATGCACTTAGTAAAAAGCGGTTTTTTTAATATTACAAACAGACACTCCAATTTTACTTATTTGTATAGATTTCATTCTTAAAGTTAGATAATGTTTTCGTAGCACCCCGTAGCTCCTAACAATTGGCGCTACGATATATTGTTAGAAGAATAGCTTGTAAAAGCGTGTCGAATTCATAACTTGATGGTTGTGCCTAAAGTTCGTTTCTTTGTAATTAAGTTTATACACGCTCGTAACAGTTCATTCTGGCAGTCGACTTGAAGTATAAAATATACTTCAAGTTCCATTCTAGACAATACGGGGGTCAGTACGTTTAAATTGAAAAGTTAGTCCACCGTCAGTGAAGTTCAGCACTAAGCATAATATTGTCTAGTTTAGTTTAGTTATAGTGTGTTGTGTCGCTGAAGGTAAAATGTACTTTTGGCACGTAAATAATAATATACCAATAACCCAGGCCTTATTATAAAGCTCACATTGATTAGGAAATCAATCTATGCGCCAAAATAAATAAGTAAACGTAACAGACAGTACACAAAGTATGAAACTAAACAGATTTATTGGTAACTAGAATTTTCGATGGCTTTACCCGTGTAGAATATTACTTATAACTACTAATATTATTTAAGAAAAAATATATGTTTTTTTTAAACCAGTCACTGGGATTCCACGCATTCCCTATAATTTCATTTAATTAATTCAGTTAACAATAAAATTAATAACTACTACTCGGTTTTCTCGAACCAGTGTGGTGAAAGGATTAAAGTGTGCCTAAGAGGTTCCTTTCGTGAACTTAGTGACACTCTGCGACCTTATTGGTACTGGAATGTAGCGGGTCATTCCCATTTTTTTCCTTTACCGTAGTGAGAACGTGGTATTGTGCTCGTAAATATTATAAGGGAAAACAAATAGGTGAAAATCAATAACAAAGAGTTTGTTATTTTCAAGACAAACATTTTTGTCCCGGCCAGCAGTCGAGATTCACGATTTGCAGGCGGAAATACTTTAATACCTATGGAAACGAAAGGAGCCTCTTCAAGGCTCATTTCTCATCACACCGGTTTGAGCTTGCCATTGATACGATTAGTATCTAGTAGCTACAGAGCCCTTGTATTAAGATCAATACTTTTCAAACAGACGAGAAACTTACCTTTTTCGTGTTATATTGCAAGAGTCGATATTTAGCGTAGTTATTTTTTATTGGCATGAGTTTATTATTTTAGCTCAATCATGATCGAGATTAATTGAGTTAATTTTATATGACCCTTAATTCTAGTAATTTTTAACTAATTTAAAACATAACTTTGGTATAAATGTGAGTTCTGGGATAAGTTCTAAAACCGACATATATAGTAGTACTCAAGTCTACTCAGAAGATACTAATTATTTCGATTTGAAAAGATTTGTATAATGTAAACCTAATTACAAAAATTCATGTAGAATATTTTAATGTTTGCTTCTCTTCATCGCTTTCTTTTTCGCTCTCTTCTTCTTTTGGCTGAAAAACAGTGATATTGGTTCAAAGAACTTTATTTTCAGAAGAATATAAATACGATATGCCATCCGGCTGTACACCAAAGCCCTTTTAAAATAATTTATTTATCCGAAAATAGGTTCTCTCACGCGGCTGCTATTTCACCGGCGCCCACTCCCTTTCACCGGAACACAGTAACACGAGTACATCACTGCTTGCCGGCAGATTACCAGGTGTGGTGGCAGTACTTCTACGGGTGAACTTAGCACACGTTCTGCTGCTTCTTTGGGTTGCTCCTTTCACACCCCTCCGTAGGCATATCCGGTATGGAGTCCTACAAAGAGTTGTTATTTTCTTCCTTATCATGTAACATCATGTAACCAGTGCTCTTTCACGTTCTTGTAGTTAATATATACTTTAAAAAGTGGCGAGTCTGTTTCGAAATCATTACGCCACTCGCCATTTCCCACCGTGAAAGTAGTACGAGTGGTTCATATTCACGCTCACTGGCAAATGTCAATGAGATTACACAAGCCAATGGAATAAAGTAGCATTTGAATGCTTTTCTCGTGTGACATGGATTTATAATTAATTCTCACTTACGTTACTGGTATAAAGTGAGTATGTTTGTTGACTTGTAATACTTTCACGCAATGACAGATAAATCAACGTTACTTTTCATCTTTTCATCTTAAGTATGTAGGCCATACCTGGATACCAATTTTTGACCCGAAAAAAATGTCTTTCCTGTGGATTATAATGATTATAATAAGCTTTGAAAATGGTTCTTGTGGATATGAGAAAAAAACAAAGATCCTGCTAATTTAGTGATTTGAGATTATGAGCGAATTTGGAAGCAAAGCAGCAGGATGTTAACTACTATTACATATACACATACTTACTATACATATAAGAGAAAAATCTGATAGCCAAAACAGCCCAAAAATAGTCACGCGCTATTAAAGCGGCAAAGGAAAAATCTTAGGAAACTATCATATCCAGACTTCGAAATTAGTAATTCTGTTACTATAGTAATAAAGATTTCCCAATTCAATAAATAGCCACTACTATGCTTAAATATCGTCATGAAGAAGTTTATGGAACAGTTAGTACGGCGCAAGCGCAGAATAAATCAGTGTAGTGGAACTAGTCCATTTAGCACCGAGCGACCGCCCGCCCGCACATGTTTGCAGTGCGCTTAGCGGCGCCCCGCTAACACTGTCGCTGTTGCAAAGAATAAAACACGAACAGATGTAACACTGACCGGCCTCATAGCTCAGTTGGTAGTAACCCTGCCTTCTGCGCTGTAGGTCGCGGGTTCGATTCCCACCCAAGACAAACATTTGTGTGACGGACATAGGTTTCAGTGTTTGGGTGTTGATATGTATGTATTATATGTATGTATTTACAAAAGTATTTAAGTATTATATCAGATGTCTGGTTCCCATGATACAAGCTATGCTTAGCTTACCTCGGGGCTAGATGGCGCTGTGTGAAATGTCCACCAATATTTATTATTATTATTATTATTACTGATAAGAAATATTTAGCGCAACACGCGATGTAATAGCGCGTGTTGGCGATGCAAAGATTAACACGAACAGATGTACGCGTACGCGTATTCACAATTGTGGTGATATCTGGTTGAAGTAAAAAAGCGGGTAGGCCATGCTCATAACTCATAACTCATGCTCATGCTCATGCTAACAATTGACCTAGAATAAAAAACAATACGTAATAACAGTACATCAGGACAGCCCTGAATACTATTTAAGAAAATATAAGAAAAGCTCAAATGCATCAGTATGTATTAAAAAGTTTATTACTACGTATTGATTCATATGAGCTTTTCTTCTTCTAAAGTTCCATATCAAAGTCAAATCATTAGCACAGATTAAGATTAAATTTATACAAATCAATATGAGCAGTAAAATAATTTAAATTTAACGAGTATACATGCAGTGCTTTATATCACTGCCTCGCTTACACTGTGTGAGCTAGTGCAAAGAAAACACGAGTATTTATGAAGGTAGAGAAGATAAAATGATATGTGAAGAAGAGATTGCAGTGTGTTTAGCAGAGTATTATCAATACATGCTTAAACACACATCCTTTACACGAACAGATAAATCAGTCTGGATTTATTTTGAGAGAAAGTTACATAGGGAAGTAAACTTCAACCATTTGCAACTTTGTTACTCTTTGTCCATGGAACGGTCTATCAGTATATGCTAAAATGACGCCTAATATAGGTATACCTAACAATCGTCATACAATTTGAATGTAAAATTACCCTCTTCTTTCGTGGCAATATAAAATTTACAAGAAAATAAAAACATCTAGACCATACATTTTCAACTTCTACAGCTCCGTCAGTGGCGTCGAATAGTTATATTCAAGAGCAGGTAGCTTGGTCTACAAGAAAAAGGCTTGAAGATATTGTTCAGAGCGTATTCAGAACTTGTCTCTCTCCTCGTCAGCCCGACTCCTCTAGAATTCATCCAGCATTCGTAAGAAAACCTCTTATTTGTTTCTCTCCTGCCATCCGTCCGTGCGTCAGTCATATCACCTTAGCGTCCAGTTAGTAGAGACAAAGGAGTCCGTCAGTCAGCGGCCAGTAAGTAGAGACAAAGGAGTCCGTCAGTCATCTTAGCGGCCAGTAAGTAGAGACAAAAGAGTCCGTCAGTCATCTTAGCGGCCAGTAAGTAGAGACAAAAGAGTCCGTCAGTCATCTTAGCGGCCAGTAAGTAAAGACAAAGGAGTCCGTCAGTCAGCGGCCAGTAAGTAGAGACAAAGGAGTCCGTCAGTTATCTTAGCGGCCAGTAAGTAGAGACAAAAGAGTCCGTCAGTCATCTTAGCGGCCAGTAAGTAGAGACAAAAGAGTCCGTCAGTCATCTTAGCGGCCAGTAAGTAAAGACAAAGGAGTCCGTCAGTCAGCGGCCAGTAAGTAGAGACAAAGGAGTCCGTCAGTTATCTTAGCGGCCAGTAAGTAGAGACAAAAGAGTCCGTCAGTCATCTTAGGGGCCAGTAAGTAGGGACAAACGAGTCATCAGTCATCTTAGCGGCCAGTAAGTAGAGACAAAGATGTCCGTCAGTCGTCTTACCGCCCAGTAAGGAGAGTCAAAGGAGTCAGCAACAGTAGCCAATGAACCTTTATTACTCTTTGCGCTGTAACATTCAGGGGGACAGTATGTCTTTGTGCGGTGAGACCAATTAACGCATGCGCACGCCGCGCCGTGGCGCTAAAACGACATGCAACGTACCACGTATTAAATATGGACTCTGTTTGAATACTAATTAGGAAAAGTTGCGTTTACAACTTCTTGGAGCTGAAGGAATAATAATTTCATCGAGAAGTCCTTGAATATTGCCACCAAACATTTGGTTTGGGTGATTGGTTGTTCGAAGGCTAATGTGGAAAAATACCCGTGAAACTCTCAGTTCTTGCTATTCATATAACTTGGAACTCAACAACAACAACATTTTAAAATTACATTTTAAATAATTACGGATGTTCAACTGAATACCTGCAATAGGTCAGAGACATGAAAGTGGAACAAATTTGATGAATAGAGAGAAAATGCTATAATCTTAATTTCCCTTTCAGAACACCTATTGTGGAAAACGTGTGTTATATTCAAATACCTTTTGATTTATATTCTGCAGCTCTGACATAAGTATCAACAATGACACATAATATAAAGATGGTGAAAATACGACATGAGTTTATCTTTATTACATTTTTACCAACTGCCGAGAATGAGGAGGGTTATGTTTTCTGGTGTACCTGTGTATTATTATTCTTTTGCAACACATTTAGCGTAAACGGCTTGATAGATTTAAATGACTTAGGTGTCATAGATTCGTCTGGATCACTAAATAATAAATAAATAATGCCTAATATTTTAATGTATTTTTTTATTTATTTTTTGTAAAATGTTTTTGTGGTGTATACAATAAAGAGTTAATCTATCTATCTATCTATCTAAACAACCGCCATTTTCGATTTCTATTCGATAATTGAGTCGTCTTTGATTTTTGACAACATACAGTAGCAGTCGTAATGCGTTTTTTAAATTGTTTATATTATAATGACTTTTTCAGTTTGAAGGCTTTTTTATGTTTCCTTGTTTTGATTTTACAATTATCTTAAACGTAAGCAATGAAGGTATTGAAGTATTGAAGGTCAACATTAGACTGTATAGTTATCCTTTACTTTTTTTATTTGATTATATCCTGCATATAACCACATAACTCAATCCCCTCCCGCGGAGTGACCTCCATCTTAAACTGGATCCTAAAATGAGCGTGTGCCTCAGAACCACATTTAACTTGCCACACATTAGTTGAGTGAAATGCTTTTAAAGGACCTTCCGGACCATTGGGTGACAATGAATGAAGCTGTTTGCGGACACCGGGCTAGGCGCTAACTCGTGACATCTTTCCGATTAGCGGGCGCATGACGACTTAACTGTAAACATGATTACCATTACCCTACACAAAATACACAATGCAAACTACCCCTCGGCACACACGACCCTGGACTCTATTTTCAGCAATGTAAGGTTGCAGTTTATGTGTCAGCATGGATATGTTGTCGTATGTCGCAGTGTAGTCAGTAAACACTTTTAAAAGTTTATGAGCAATGTTTTCTGAAGAGTTTAGCGGGCACATCATGAACTCTCATAGTTCAGAATTGGGTCTGAGATCTCATTGTCATCCTATTTTAGAGTTTCGTAATGCGTGAGAATGTGTTTGCTCGGAATTTGTGATAGGAATGGATTATTTTTTTGTAGTTTATAATATTTATTCATAAATTAACACCTTTTCCTTCGTTGTGGTAGGCAGAACCTCGTGCTTTGAGTATACTAGATTATTAATTCCTAAGCGTTTTAAATAACTATTCGGCCTATAGTTTCAAAGCAGAGTACAAACTAATCATATAGTAATGATGTGGATTTAATATACATTTAATATGGACGATTACAATAATTTTTTATATGTGATTTTGTAACGGAACGAGCCACAGCCCAACAGAGAACAGCCCATTCGTTTCACGCCCAGTCGCATTACGTTGCGTCTATCACCCCGAGACGGGGATGTTACATCTCATGCGACTGCAATTTCACCGGCACAAACTCCCTTCCACCAAAACACAGCAATAAGAGGGCATCACTGCTTGGTGGCAGATTACCAAATGTGGTAGCAGTACTTCTCCGGGCGAATTTAGCAAAAATTCTACTGCAACTGAATCCCAAATAGCTGAAATAAAAAGTTTCGTTAAGTCGCAGCTCGCTAATTCATACTAATGCTAATGCTAACATTTCTGGTTTAAATGGATACAATTTGAATATGTTAGGATGAACACAGCGAGATTAAGTGAATTAAGTACTTAAAATTAGTATTATTATTTAAAAAAGTACTTAAAAGGTCAGGACTAAAGTACTCCAAAGTACCCGTAACCGATGCGCATGCATGAAATATTTTATGGGAGTGAGTGAAGAAAAAGTGTCGAGAGATCCTAGCGTGTAGCAATCCGTGGTTACAGCCTACAACTTTGAAAAACAAGCATGATTATAACTACATATTAATGTAAATTTAGTATATATAAATGTAATATATAAAAGTATGTAAAATTAGTAAATATTGCATTTCTGCTACATCTATCTAGCTGGTTCAAACGAATACTTATAAAACGTATAAAGACTATATAGTACACAGCTTGCTTAGCTCAGATGACCGGACAACGGGAAAAACATTATAACCGTGGCCCGGTTGACTAGAACGGAAAATATAATACGTCTACTTTCGTTCGTCGGTAGTTAGCCAGTAGTTACATTAGAAGGCTGGAAATATAATAAGCATGACATTTGGTAATATGACGAATGTGTTAGGTAAAGCAGCTCTCTAGTTAGTGCCTCTAAATATGTCGTCGGCTGGTAATAAAGCGTGGAATTGTGAACGTGCCAACTCTTTGTTGACGTAGGTCATGGCTCGCATTTGTCGAGCTTTCACTGCAGTCTTATTTTGATTATAATTAATTAATGAAGCGTTTTTTTCTCTCGACTGTAAATGCCAGAGCATATAGTCTAAGATATTTTCTAGTTTAGATATTTGGCAAAGTGATAATACTCTTTTCAGTATAAAATATAGATATATAATAAAGACTGGCCTCATAGCTCAGTTGGTAGTAACCCTGCCTTCTGCGCTGTTATTCTGTAGTTTTTCTTTACTATACATTCATATATAATGACATGACTGTCCTCAAAGCTCACTTGGTATAGTTACTTTGCATTATGCGCGGTCGTGGGTTCAATTACCACCCAGGACAAACATTTGTGTGACGAACATAGGTGTTTATCCTGTGTCTGGGTATGATATGTATTCACAAAAAATAATGTATTCTATCAGCAGTCTGGCTTCCATAGTATAAGCTAAGCTTAGTTTGGGGCTAGATGGCGCTCTGTGAATTGTTGAACAGAACAAACCTATATTCGTCACACAAATGTTTTTGGTGGGTTGGAATCGAACCCAAGACCTGCAACGCAGAAGGCAGAGCCAACCAACTGAGCTGTGAGGCCTGTCTCATGCCAAATCCATAATACTTATCAATAAAATACAATTAAACTGAATTAATCAGAAGATATGCTAAATGGTGCTATGTGAAATGTCCACCGTTATTTATTTATTTATATGTAATCTAACCCCAGAGTTTTCTAGTTGTAATGTACCGGTATAAAACAGCTCATTCAATTCACCTATGATAATATCTAGACCTTGAGACTCTTCATATAAACTTTGTTTTTGCAAGTACTTTATAATAACTTTTATCGTTTACGTGAACCAGATTTAATAAATCATATTTTTTTTTACACACAAAAAATAATGAATATATAACATTAATAAAGATAAGAAATCTGGTGTCGGTACAGGATTATCTTTCCATACCGAGTTGTTAAAGTATTTTTAAAATTGTCTGCGTTAGTGACGATTCCCATATATGTAACATTTTTTTACATATTTTTGCGGCAAGGTGTGGCAATTTGTGAGATAGGAACTCTCACACGTATGTAAAACCTATCAGTGCAAATTATTACTCTGAAGCAACGTCAGCCTTATTGCAGAGGGATAAGGCTGTAAATGGTTCAGCGTTTACAATCTTACGTTGAAAAACGTGATGTCACGTAGAAGCGATGGTGATATCATTTGAATGATAAAGCTAATGTGTTTGTAGATAGACAGTTTGTAATTTATGGTACACTTCCTACGCCTGTGAAACTTGTAGGCGTTTAATTCATACGTTTGTGGGTAGTTCGACATTTCAAATTCAGTATGTGTAAAAACATTAAGGTTACCGTATCAGGGGCATTGATCGACTGTGGAAACAAGGGAACCTGAGTCGTTTTAGTAGATTTTTCATATTAGCAGTATATGTAGTTTTAGAGCATTCCACGAAACAATGCACTAGATCTATCAATGCTAGAATAATCGGAATTGTCCTAGTTCTTATTTTTTTTGAATAAAAAAATGTTTTAAATGTCATGGTCTGTATGATCGAATACTATCCTTACTTCCTTTTTTTTTTGGACTACATTCACGCCACGCTCTAGGTCCTAAGCATGACTTGATAGAATAGACAATGATAGAAACTTTTTTATATACCTCTAAATACATACTTACAATACACAATAACACCCAGCCACAGACAAATATCTATGTATGTGACAAAAATATTTGTTCTGGGTTCGAATCGAACCCATACCATAATACAAAGTAACTACCAACTGAGCTTTGAGACCATTCATATATCTACATATATGGATGTTAAGTAAAGAAGAATTACTGTTGTTCTAAGTAAAATAAAATTCCTACTGATTAGGAGAGTAATCACGATGGGATAAATATTGATTAGGTAGTACGCTCCAATGCCGATTTGAGTAGATCTGTATATAACTCGGGACTCAATCATTAGGTAACTTCCTCCCGCAGACAAGTCTCACACCATCTGGTGCTTTGAAGAATAATTAATTGACGTACAACTAATCACGGCTAATTTATTCGTCTGGACAGAGGTGTGTCGCCTATTTGGCAAATTTCCACTAGACAAACCTTTAACCAGTTTTCTACTCTAATTCATTGGCATAGATAACAGTTTCAGTGCGCTAAACTGTTGAATTAGTTTCTTAGTTCAACCTTACTAATACGTCTAGGGAAACTTAAATCGTAGCCAAAATAAATTCGAAACAGTCCGGCGTGTTTTGCAATACTTTGTAATAAAATACGCGCTGTATTATTATTTAATGGAAAACAGATATTTGACGTGATTCAAGTAATTCTCCAATCGCGTAACACCAATCTGATAAATAACATCAATATCAAATCAAATATCTTTTTTTACCAAAAAAAAACATTTTATAATACAGATTACTTGTGGTCCCCGAACTAAAGCAAGCCTGGTAAATGACCCCTGACTATGCTGTTGAGAATCAGGAACAGAACATATTGAAATAAATAAATCTTTATCCTTTACTAGCGACCCGCCCTGGCTTCGCACGGGAGCAATTGTTGTACAAATTATTTATAGAAATCTTCTTCGTTTATCGCGCTTTCTATTAATGAAAACTCCGTATCAAAATCCGTTTGCGGCGTTAAGAAGAGGAACAAACAAACAGAGGCAGATAGCGACTTTTAAACTGTTTAGAGCATATTTGTTGTACATAAATAACATAACACAGAAACGTGACAAAGAAATGTATTTATTTATTTGCACAAAACACATTACAATTCTAAAAACAATACATAACAAAACAATTGACAATCCGAATTGTAACGTAAACATATATGCGTACAACTAAAATAACATAAAAATCACATAAAGAAGAAACACACGTAGAAAGGAGAGCTTAACGTTATGTAGAGTTCTCTTCCAGCTACATCGAGGTTGATATCCAAATACAGCCCTCATGAGTCACAAAAAGGCCCCATACACGATGGCACGTCATCAGCGGGATTCCTGCCAGCAAATCAATCGAGAAGAGTGGCACATAATGCGAGTGCTGTGACGTGTAGCGACTCGGGAAATTTATGAAAGAATTTACGACGATTTCTACACATTCGGGTGAAAAGAAAGTGTTTGTTTATGTTACCCTCACATAAAGATGGATGTCAGACGAGAAAATTCATGATTTCGTTTTATAATAATAATAAAAATCTTGACTGGCCTCATAGTTCTGTTGGTAGTAACGCTGCCTTCTGTGCTTGGTCGTGGGTTCGATTCCCACCGAGGACAACCATTTATGTTTATTGTGAAATGTCCACCAACATTATCATTATTATAAATAATACTTCTCAGAGGTTTTTTCTCTGCAGCCTCAGCTACCTATTGCTTGGGTCTTACCCCCATCCGGTAGTTCTTCGTTTTTTTTTTTACTACAGTACAATCATATTGAAATAAAAATAAAGAAAATGTAGAAAATAAATATTGTAACATAATGTTATTAAAAATTATTCCCTCGAAAAAATTGGTTACAATCTACCTTAATATTATATATCGTAGTATGAAACGAAAATCTTCAATAATAATAATAATATTGGTGAACATTTTTAAGATTCAGATTCAGACAATTGTTAAGAAAATTTAAGGCAAACATCAGACATTCTCGTTAAATGGCACCCACAAACAATTTTTATTTATCATCATTTAACTTAAATAATTTGACACTTGTTTCACAAAGCCTACAATAAAATACAGGGTGTAAAAATACCTCGATAAATTCCTGTGGACGTACGTCGCTAGGTGTCAGCGCGGGCGCATTGTGTGCCAGTCCACTGAGACGATTGATTCGGCTAATGTAAGCACTCGTAATGATGATTCGTTTCGACTTGTCGCATTTTTGAGATTACACAGTTTAGACAATTTAGAATAGGTATACTTTTTAATTGTGACATAACATTCCATGATAATTATGAGAATGAATTAGAATATTTCATTTTTAACTTAAAAAACAAAAACAAACATGATTATTAAATATGACTATGACATTAAGGTATAGTTTAAAGTCAGAGTCAAAGTCAAAGTCAAAATCTTTAATTACATAGAATTCATAAAGAAATGGCTTGGAAACGTCAATAATATTCAAAACATAAGGTCACGCATACTTATGGCTCAGTTTGACGCCTATAATGATTTTTCTTTTTTATGGCAAAGGTTCTTTGTTGTTATATGAGGATATTTAAGCAGATAGATAAAACTGGCGGCTTTTTGTTGGATGCAGGATCTATAATTGACAGACGGTGAGATTTAAACTAAATCGATTTAATTTTGATTAGGATAGAAAGGCAAAAATATACATACAACTTCCGACATTTGAGATGCCCTGTATGTATTTTAAAAAGAT
Source organism: Chesias legatella (assembly GCA_947359385.1). Lineage (NCBI taxonomy): Eukaryota > Metazoa > Arthropoda > Insecta > Lepidoptera > Geometridae > Chesias > Chesias legatella. The sequence goes on along the minus strand of OX375778.1, from coordinate 3,162,465 downwards.
GAAGTTTGAAATCAGTGCATTTTAGTTTTCGATGTCTCTCTTCATTACAATACAGATTTACGTCGCTTTCAGGTATTGTCCAAAATTTTAGAACTTTTGAATTAAGTTGTAGTGCCGTCGGTACATGATATGAAAAGCTTTATTTCATGTGGTTATGTGTCAATCTCGGTACGGGACTGTTTCGAAGGGCGATATCAAAACTTTATATAAACTTCCATGAATATATTCCGACTCACTTCTTGAGCTATATAAATAATTATATTCACTCTCAAGTAATTCGGAGTGGTAAGATAAACAAATCAAATACGCTCGGGATTCAGATATCGTTGTATGAAGTATTACGAAATTCTCTCGTATAACGGTGGTTTAATCTGTGGTTAGCGTAAACACAGATTCCGATTCATGGGGTTAATAAAATCATACTGTACACTGAACTACAGAGTGTGCAACAGTTAGTACGTTGGGAATTTTGCGTTGCGATCGTATTTTACGAAACATCTTGACTTTTAGTGTTGTAATCGTTTTCACTTGTAGTCAAACCAAGGTCTAGTTGAAATTCCTGTTCGTTTCGAGACTCTTACTCATTCGATGGTTTCCTGTATTTACCTGAGTTGATATACGCGTGGGATGGAACTTTTGCATTATGACGTCATAATTCCTGAATTTGATTGACGGTAATGCGGAGGTAGGAGCGTCTTTTGAGCGTAAAAATCTAGATTGAAAGGAGTTATAAATTCGCAAATTATTTGCGTAAAAATCTATCAGATAAACAGTTATTTACAAATAAAGGTATCCAAAATAAAACTATTATGTAATTTTCCTACACTAATGCTAAATTTTAAATTTGATATCATGAGTACAATTGATCCGTAGTAAATAAAGATTAATAATCCCTTTTAATAAAAGTTCACTCCAGATAGTAAAAAACTTCTAAATATTATGTAGTTTGTACAAAAAGTAATCAGTCATTTTCAATGAAAGACATTTATTGGAAGTAGAATCGTCAGTGTTTCTGAATAAGATCTGTGATTTCGAACCATCATCTACCTAAATAACTTCTGCCCATGGAAAATACTGTGTTATTCTAGGCCATCTACCTGTGTATCAAAATGCTATACAAAATACAAAATTATGTTTTCTCTTAGAAGTAACTATGATTACTTTCAAGAATCATCAAGAAAAGAACATTATTACTTAAGAACGTGGTGGGCCAGTAGCAGAGACTCCATAACTGAATCCCCAGGTCTATGGTTCAAATCTAAACCTTTAAAGCTTTCTAAGTTTTTTGATAAATAATTAACTTTATCCACGTTCTCAAAAACAGTACCATATATATGGTAAGTTAACTGGTATGTCCTTGACCCAAAAAATTAAAAGTCCACGAAAAGAGCCTCTTTGAGTCACATTTTAATTCGTTCATCATACCTCAGATCGAAAAAGTCAGTGACAAAAAATCAACATGTGTCTTTATTAAACAAAAAAACAGCGTAAGAACGCGGTGTGTCAGGAAAGTTCATATAAAAAGCGCAATGTGTCAGAAAAGTTCATATAATAAAATTAGCATGTTTGGTGTTTCACCTATTCCCCAGTGGAGTGGTTTGCATCGATCTGACAATGAACTCTTATTGAGTAAACAATGGATCAGTCGACGGGCCCTGGCGCTCGCCTGTCGACGCTCACTCGAGCGCTCGTAAATCCGACCGTGGCACAATACTAGTAGTGTTCTGATGAATTTGACTAGACTAAATAATACAATATGGATCTACGATTATATTTAAATTACCCTCAACCTGCGCAAAATTGTGCAAACGTAAAGGATTTATAGAACTAATCATGTCAATAGCTGTCTCGAACCAGCGTGGAGAAAGGATTTATGTGCCCCTCAAAGAGGATCTTTTCGCGCACTTAACAAGACGTGTCTTCGAATTTTTGGTTCTAGAACATATCGGTTTCCGTTGACCGTTTTGAAAATATAATATTTGTGCTCTTTGGGATTTAAGTCAGTGACCTTCAAATTTAAACTCGCCAAGTCACTGGAAACTGAAAATATCTGAATGTCCACGATGTCGTAATAATAGAATATTTGCCTTGTGTGAAATATATCCTGGAAAATACACGGCTCTTATCCGATATATCTGGAGTAAACTACGGCAGAAATTTGTCGGTAAACACTAATCGGCCACACATAGTCAACATAACAAATAACGTGTGTCGTGGTGCAGCCGTAGCTTTGTATGTTCCTTTAGTTACTTTGATACTTAAGTTAGCTATTGTTTCCGCAGGGCGTCAGGCAGTGCAGTGATCCTGGACCCTCGAATGATCTGCAAGAAGAACCGGAGATCTCGCGGTCGGCTCGCCCAAATCTGCCGCAACGAGACCGGGTTGCTCAAGGAGATCACGAAGGGGGTGACGCTGGGAGCCACGGAGTGCGCGCACCAGTTCAGAAACAGAAGGTGGAACTGCACCACCCAGAGAAGAAGCATGAGGAAGATATTAATGAGAGGTAATTATTTTCCCTTTTTGTATATAATAAGATTGTACTACTTCCGATAGAAAAAGGTTAATGCAGAGGAGAAGATAAGAAAGGAAGAAAAACTGAAGGTAATGTATTACAAAGAAGAGAAATGAGTATGAGGAAATAAAGTTTATGACTTTGACTTGAGATAGCAAAGGTTTAAGAAGATGCAGAAGAGAAGAAGATAGAGGAAGAAAAACAGAAGGTGGTACTGAGTCACGCGGAAAAGACACATGAGGGACATAATAATGATAGGTGAAATTTTCCAAATTTATTTATCGCACCGATTATTTTTCCAGGACACAAAGGGTTGGGATAAACTCCAAAACTCAAATGCGTCAATTAGTATAGAAAAACCGGAACATATGTAGGTGGAACTACAGGTGTACTTGTAGAATATGAGAAAGTTATTTGTGAGAGGTAAAGTTTTTAAACTGGTCACCATAAATACTTTTGTAAAAAATATTTCTGTGCAAGAACAACAAACACAATATGACCACAACTATGTATTTAATTTATAGAGATAGAGTCAAAAGACAATTACGACATTATCAAAACATTAAAACCAGTTTGATTTTCATAAAGACTATTAACACCTCGTCACTAACCAACCCACAAAATTTCAAATGAATCAATAAATTATGCCTTTGTATTGATTATCAACAAAGCTATAAAGTCCACGACGTCAATAAGAAGATGCACACCATTCAATGCAAATGAATAATCAATCACAATAATGTCAATTAAATCGCATTAATGGTATAGAGGCACGACAATACCATTTATAATCTGCGAAACATCAATCTGGATAATTATGGACTTTGCTACACCTGATTGTGTTTTTTATGAATGGTTAAAAGCTGTTGGCCTCAGAAGGCCCCGACAGAGACACGCAGACTTTTATTACGGACTAGCTGCGCCCGTGGCTTTACCCGTGGTGAATATCATCCCACTTGAACCATTCATTTTATCGAGATTATTATTCGAGTCACTGGTTCTCTCGAACCAGCGTAGTGAAAGGATTTTAAGTGCGCTCAAAGAGGCTCCTTTCATGCACTTGACACATGTCTTCGATTCGAGGAAACCGACATGTCCTAGAACTAAAGGACATGTCGGTTTCCTCACGATGTTTTCCTTCACCATTTTTGTACGTGGTATTGCGCACATACATCTTTTAAGCGAAAACATGTCGGGATTTTTTTGGCTTCCGAAATACAGTTTTTAACTAGTTCGGGAGCCAAAGGCTTCAAATCAATTGATTGTACAATGATGCTAAATCAATTAAGATGATTATTACATAGAGGTATACAGGATTTAAACTCGATGTCAGTGCCACTGGGCCACAAAGCTTTCGCCGCTGCAGTCCTTTACAGTAAAGTTTCCATCTTAAGAATACAGAGCATACGCAGCATCTATAGCATCTAGTCTTCTCATAAAAACTTTACTACACTCTAAAGTCACAATCTCCACACCCGCCATGCGTTTTGGTGTGGCAAAGCCATCTAACCATAAAATGCACTACAATACGCTTTATTATGTGCGAAACATCATCTGAATCACGGTCCATTCAAATCAATATATTGATTTGTGAATTCTATTTACTGGCCTCATCGCTCATTTGGTAGTAACCCTGCTTTCTGCGCTGTAGGTCGTGGGTTCGTTTCCCACCCAGGACAAACATTTACATCACAAAAGAAAAGTATATAAGTATTATATCAGTTGTTAGGTTCCCATGACACATGTTATGTTTAGCTTACTTTGGGGCTAGATGGCGCTGTGTGAAATTTCCACCAATATTTATTTATTTACGACCAATCGACAATCGATAGATATATTTTATCGGAACGGGCGGGATGAGTTCATCAACATTTAAGATACGTTGTAAAATGTGGGAAGAGGTTTGGCTACCTGCTACCTTTATTAGATGGACAAAAGAATGCAAATCGTGTTAAATCGCACAGATGAATATCGGCCTTAATTCGATTAGCCCAAAACAGTTGATTTTTATGCGACCACTCGTTTATCTAAATGCTTTAAGTTAGTGATGCGTTTGTGCGCGGCCTTATCGATACATTTTGGGATTGCTTCATTTTAAATTTGGTACAATTAAGATTTTCCTCGTTCATTTATTTGAGCAAATTATGTCAAACGATAACGTGGTATTTATTTGTTTTTTTCAGGCTTCGACCTTTATAATTATGACAAAGTGACTCATGTTAACGCTACTTTGTAACTTCTGTATTATTTTAAATATGTATCACAGAAATTATTTTTAATATCGGTTTAAAGAATATTTATTTTCTCAAAGAAATTTACATTTCACTTAATGAGAAAACTTAACATCTAACATAGAATCTAAAGTGAGCGTGCGGTTTAAAATACTTTAACTACATTGTTTTTTGTATTATAGTTATTTATAACTAATTATTTGCTTTCCTTTTATACAGAAAGAAAAACTACTACTTGAATGCAGGGTAGTGCGGACAAATAGACGGTCGTTTTAGCGATCCGTCAACGGTAGCAGCGATAGCACTATATGTGGCCCGAATAATAACATTAAAATGATCTAAATTCTCTTAATGTATGAATAAATTTGTGATGTACATACATTTAACAAACAAGTTTACCTGAACGCATGGGTGCTAATAGGTATTTGTATTATTCATTAATCATACGGAGCAATTTAGATGGAATCTTAAATATAGTTAATTGACGTGATAATTTCTCCATTTTACAATATATTAACGCCTACGCCAGCTATCGATTTTGTTCCGATACTATCGTCGACTATTTGTTTAAGAGTTCTGACTTCACTGTCTCGGTCTCGGAACTTTGAGACTGATCTGATGTATGAGACTGTTTTACATAAGAATTTCTGTGTGGAATATTTTCACAAATTGTTACGCTCTAAATTTGTAACAGAGAAATTTTTTATACGTGATATATATCCCAAACAACTGTTGTTAGGTCTTTAATATTTTATATAATCTCGGGGCCAAATTGCCATAAAACTGAAAAAAACAAGTATAGTATAGTTTTAAGGGGCATTAACCGAATTACGAGTTAATATCTACCTATACGATAAAATATTTTTAACCATGTAGGTATTTTATTCATAGTTTTTTTTTTCGACCTGTCTATCAAATTTTTGGCCACTTTTTACTCGGTACTCCAGGATGGTATACCGGGTGGGTCTACTAGTAAGCAATAACGTAACAGTGAGTTAAAATTTATATTCGATTTCATCTATACCCGTATAATCTCGATCCACCAAATTCCAAAATCTTAATTTCGATCTTAATCTCGACCATATATAAAATCAGTCTCGGCCCTCTAACCCAACACTAGTGACCGACCATTAGTCGTCGATGCATTCATTTCGGATTCATTAGCGTAAATTAAGTGGTATTTGTCAAAATTTCGTGCGCACCCAAAATATTTATAAGCCGAGCCACCCTGAGGCCTTTATCTTCGATAACTTACCTCACTATACCCACACATTTTAGTCGGATGAAAAAACGACCTAACATAATTGATGCGTCCACTAAACGCGATCTCAGATACAGCATCGTACGACGTACGACTGTGCGCACTGAACTCGTATTGCTACGTTCCGGTGGGAAGTGTTTTCGGAAACCTAGTCTGGTATTTATAGATAGTTTTTTTCAGTCTTATCCATAACTTTTTATATTTCACGGACGCACATTTTAACAGCACTTATGTGAAACATAGAACTATATGTGTGTATCTGTTGGCAGATTTATGAAAGAATGAATTGCACCCATGGATGGTGGTGAAATTGCAAGACATGAGATTAATATATCATGTCTTATATATGTCTTAGCGTGGTGTGTAATGATAAGATTTGGGACTTCGCTAAAACTTCTAATTTTTGAGTTATTATATCCACATTTTATGATATTATTACTAAATAAATAAATGTAATCTTTATTTACCCTTTTTAGTTATACTTTTTGTTGGGTGTGAAGAACAGAACTGGAAACTAATGACCTTAAGATGCAATAAACAGTTGATAATTAAGTTATAAAGTCCTCAAAATCGTCGATTTCACAACAATTTCTAAATTTCAAATATTATTGATTATGATGTACTAAAAAAACTGTGCCTTACGAGGTTAGTACTTATACTAACGATATACTAACGGAGAACCCAAGTCGTTATTTTCGTTATGGGCAGAAACGTTCAACGTCATCACATGTATCTGCTCGTTTTTTCAGTTTACTCACAAACGCACAATGGCTGATTGTGTTTCGTTATGCATTAAATCCAGAATCAGATCATCAAATGTATTTTTCCTTTCAATCCATTATTATTGGGCGTATTGTGGCGGTTCTGGGCCAGTCAACACGAAAACTCTGCACAGGTTATAACTGAAAATAGGTACTTTAGTGGACGCTAGGCTTAATAAAAAACAACCTAACATAATTGTATGTTATAGGGTAACCCATAAATAATCGACGCCCTGGATATTAAATGTCAACGCATATTTTTATGACTTTGTTGGGTATCGACAGGCATTTTGCTAATGAACAAAAAAATAATCATCAATTTGATTCTTTACAACTGTAGTTGATAGCTTAATTTAGGTCTTTGTTTCATACTCATTGACATTTTTGGCAATTTTGTGATCATAACTTGTGGATTTGGATTGGACTCATACCATTTAGAAGACGTATACTGTGTTAGGATATTGTATTAGTTTATAAAGATTGTTTGGTGTAGGAAAATGTGAAAGGGAGGAAGAAAAGAAGGGTACTGACATTAGTAAAGCATGTACAAGCTTTGTAATTGCTTTAGTAATTGAAATTTCGAAAATTCCTGAATCTTTCAAGGTATTGTGGTTAAAAAAATAGATTTAACTTATATAACCAATAGATTCCCTTTGAGCCATCGACCATCCCATTTGAACATTAGAAGGGAATTGAAATTTTAATGTGGACACCAGAACTCGTGACCCTTAAAATTTTATGACCTTTAGAAGTGGTCCACTATTTAAGGATTCATTTATTTGCCCAACTTCTTGACAATATAATAATAATAAAATAAATGATAAAAAAAATTGTGGACATTTCACGCAGCAACATCTGGCTCCAAAGTAAGCTAAGCATAGCCTGTACCATAGGAACAAGACAGCGGGTAAAATATGATATATATTTTGTACATAAATACATATAAAACATTGTGTACAAAAATTTGTGTGACGAACAAACATCTATCTTCGTAACACAAATTTTGTCCCGGGTGGGAATCAAACCCACGACCAACAGCGCAGATAGCAGAGTTACAGGGTGAGGCCAGTCAGAAAAACAAATATACATATAATAACACAATATAAAAATATATAATTAAATTATATCTATACATACAAATAAATAAAATTGGAGTGTCTGTTGGTAATATTTAAATAACCGCTTAAGACTAAGTTCATAATTTTGGTATATGTATACACGGTACATATACCAAAACAACATATTTTACAATTTTTGTCTGTCTGTCTGTCTGTTTGTTCCGGCTAATCGCTGAAATGTCTGGACCGATTTCGACGGGACTTTCACTGGCAGATAGCTGATGTAACAAGGAGTAACTTAGGCTACTTTTCCGAGGGGTAAAATAGGGGTGCGTGATAAAACCGGATTCCACGCGGACGAAGCTAGTTTCACATAAAAATGCATTATGCCACTGTGAATTGAGCCATACACATCGAGTTCAAATTCGCTGCGTATGTTTTTTTGTAAGTGCAGCCAACAAATTAGGTTAAAAGCCTATAAATTGATGCGAACGGCTATGGGTGGCGCGCTCAGGGCGCGGCGCGGGCGCAACGGCCTACAGAATTGAATTAGTCTCGGATTTTTATCACTTGGTGACAAGAAAAAAGTATAGAGTAAAGGGTGTTGTACAAAGTAATAATTATGTTTAATACGTAGGGTAGGGTATATAAGTGTTTTATTTTATTTTAGTTATTTATGTCTTTATATATTTTTTATATATAATATTTATGTAATTAATTCTAAATAACTAAATAAATATTTAAAATTTAAATCTTAACAAGTAGTGTTAAAAACAAAAGGCCCAAAGGGATTAAGTATTAATATGTAATACATAAATGTATTATAGATACTTAATTTAGTAAGAAGTAGTCAGAAAACCAGCGCTGAAGTTAATAAGGTACACATTAAAAACACATAATATTTTATGTGGTTCCAGACAAAATGTTGCAATGGTTTTTAAACACTAAAATTTAACTACATAAATCTACATACTTATGTGAAATATTACATAGGCCTGCATTTTCCAGGTTGATTTTACTTTACATGCGAACTTAGACATCACAAGTGGTGAATTCATTAACGCCTTATTTTGCCATTAAAATTTTCCTAAGCTCTAAGTAGTTGACACACGTAAAATGATCAGTGAGATTCATCAATACATAATTTTAAAAATATTCACACATTTTTAAAACGAATATATATTTTAAGAAATATAACTGTTTATAAGCACACATTTATATTTATATGTGACTTAGGTCTCGAAATATTTATCGTGTTAACAGACACCCTGTACATATATCAGTACTGATGAGAAAAAAATAATCATTCTTTAATTGGTCCCTTTCATTAGTAAGCCCGTCGGCATTCCACGTATCGTTGTTTTTTCGGTGTCAAATCTTTATCAATGAAAAAAGGATTTCATTCTTATTTAAATTTCTTTATCAGCCGTCCGATGACCGGTGACCGCTTAAATAATGTTTCACTTACCGACTTAATGCCACGGAAAGGGGACTCGAGAATAATTACATATAGATACACTAGGATTTGCCCGCAGCATGGAGCATGTGATACGCCCAAGAGTCCCTAGGCTTATCCCAAATGAGATATAACGTTCATTTTCCTCCCGAACTACTTTTAAATATATACATCTAAAGTAACGAATAAAATTGTGTCTGTTTGTAATGTCGAAACAGCTTTTTACTAAATGCATGTGAAAGTATTCTAAGAGATAATATAACACCTAGACACCGAACAAACAAACATATATTATGTTCATCACACAAATGTTTGTCCTGGGTGGGAATCGAATCCACGACCTACAGCACAGACGGCAGCGTCACTACCTACTGAGGTAGGAGGCCAATCATATGTAAATAAAAAATGTAAGAAACGTTATAAAACGGCTTATGGTCAAAATTTGATACTTATAATATCATAAAAACATAATTGAAATCTTATACATTTATTATCACGTCATAATTATAAATTGTAATAACAGAGAACTTACGACTAGTTCGTCCAGGTAAGTACTGCCACCATACCCATTTCTACCGCAAAGCAGTAATAAAGGTGTGGCTGCCGATTAAATTACAGGCATATGGGATATTACACCTTGACACACCGTCACGTCTTTCAGTTACGGGCGTATACGATATGACTTGTATCTTTTCGTAGCTAAGCAGAGAAGCGTTTAATTCATATTAATTGTTATGGCATCTTAAAAAAATAAAATGATATAAAATCTCAGTTGATAAATGTATAATATATGATATAAAATCGTGATTTACAAGTTTTAGCCATTTCTAATTTCATAACTATTTCCAAGTCATGTATAAAAGGAAATCCAAAGTGCTGTGTTTTCATATAATTATATCAAATAATAAAAAAGGATAATTATAGCTCGAGAAACCTTAAACTTAAATTAGCAGATTCCAGAACCAAAATACAATGTTTTCGATTTGATATTTTATTTCAAAACGATACTTTAATTCCTAATTACTGACTCAAATGAACGTAGCTTACCTTAAAATTGCAATAATCGACTAAACGAATCCTTCGATTTTCAAAATTCATAATGAGTCCATATTGAATTTAGTAATCGAATAATATGCCCATTTATAAGAACTTAGTGCTGCGCTTAAGCCAATAATCGGTATCGATAAAAGTAACGGCCATCGCTGACCAGGCCATCGCCGACCGCGGCCATCGCCGACCACGACCCGCCATCACCACGGAGATTAGATACCTCCCCGGATATTACACTATAATTAAGAACATTTACGTGTTGAGGGCGCCAAATTTATCGCCGAGTTTTTTGTCGATATGAAGCCATTCTGAGGTATTTATGTGTGTTTGTGTGAGGTCCTGGGTTCAGTAGTCAGGGTTTCGTGTCTTATCTTTACGAGGCAAGGCTCCTTGCTGCGACCTGTCGACAGTTAATGACCACTGAGATTAGTTTGGGGTCTCGTCCTAATATTTTGGGAGTCCGTGTTGTGGCTTTGTTTATAGTTTAATTAGAATGTCGTGTTTGACTGGTTTGAGCTTCGCAATAGATAACGTGTTGAGGTATTTACAATGCGGTTTGATGGCGCTGGATCGTAAATAATTGAGTGATTAAATTCAATTTTAATCAGTATTATTTTGGATTAACTTAAGAGTTTGATATCTGTTATGTTACGTGTGTGTTGCATAGACACGAGACTTTAATAGCAAAGCGAGGTAGTTAGCACGAGTTAACTTTTCTAGAAATTTTATATGTACCAAACATTTCAACACGGTTTACAAACAGCTGTAGCTGGTATACACAATTTGACTCTTAAACATAGATAAGCTAAAGAACTAGGTATCACTGACCGTTTACTATAATAATAATAATATTCATCTAGACATAATAGACATCTAGCCCTGGCTAGATGGCGCTGTGAAAAATGTCCACCAATATTTACCTGGTATTGTTTGACATTTGAAATATAATAATATTAATTAAAGAACTTTAAATGCAGCACGGCACCACAGTCATCTCTCAAGAGCAACTCATCAGTCGAGGTGACAGACGGTAACGGATTCCGCGACGGTGGTCACTCTCGCCAAATTAAAGAATACCTTCCACTAAGTAGGACCTCGAAAAGTCACAGTAACTCACCCCGAAGAATGTCACTTGAGTTATTACTGCACCATATACGGTAAAAGTTGACGCTAAATGTGCGAAACTGAATCAACTGCGAGTTTGATTCAGTTACTGTCAAGCTAGTTTGGACTTTCATTCGCACGGTCTGAACTTTGCTAGCTAATTTGAACAATTTAACGTAACGTTAAAACGTAACATTTTGAAAATACTATGCGCAGCTAAATAACTTTGCGCGTCAATAATTTACTCATATTTTCTTAATTTTATCAGTGTTAACTTTGAATTAGAGAGCTCTATTCGTTAGTTGAATAAAAGCTCAAACATACAAACAAGACATTTTGTCATTTCACTACTAAACACACACACTAGTTCTCTTGAACCAGTGTGTGCGCCATAATGAGACTACTTAAACGCGTACTTATCTTCGTATTTATTTCAGTTGGTATGTGGTAGTTTCCTCACGATGTTTTCTTCAACGTTTGAGACAGTGGTATTGCGCACATTAATTTTTCAAGCGAATAACTCGTTGGTCTTGAACCAGTGACCCCCGGTGAAACACAGGGAACGTACTACTAGGCTATCATGATCACAAATTATTTTACTAAACTATATTCTTAGACACTCGAGTCTCGTAATCATGGGCACAAAAATAATAAGGAAATAGACTTTCGTGACAAACAACAATTTGGTTTGAGATCATTTAAAATCTGACACTACTAAGCGATAGATGCTTGAAAGTATTGTCCAGTGCTGCCGGTCAATCTGCTCCAATCAAAGACTAGTAACAGCCACGACACGCGCGCTTCCTCTACTCCCCATAACTAGCGCTAACCACTAAAACAAAGCAGACCGCACTCAACACATTCTCAAATATACATTCCGGCGCACCGGAGTGCATTAACAGTCTTAATTGTTCCCATAAAACGGGCACAATCCATTCAAATTAGCCATCGGACGTCGTTGAATAAAGTATTCGCGTTTTGTGAGCGAGTGAATGACGCTCCCCGTCCCCCGTCCCCCGTCCCCTTCCGTGGCTGCTGTCACAACACGCGAAGCGCGTCGCGGACGCACCGCACCGCATAATGAGACGCTTACTCGCATTAGCTAAAGAAATTGACAAGTGAACAATAGCCGGTAAAGGGGAAAAAACGAAAGCAACGCATGCAGATACAGGCGGACAGTGTCGTATCGTATTACCCAACGTAAAATATCTGGGGGGAACGGAATGAGAAATCGCCCCGTTTAAATATGCGAGTTCGCGTGCGTTCGGTAGCGTGAGAATGCGCTAACGGCGGCGTTAAGGCGGGCGCGGGCGCGGGCGCGGGCGCGGGCGCGGACCGGGAGCAGTCGATAAATCAGGTGCGTTGGACGCTCGTATATCGGCCACGGGGCCCACAATGGTGCGCCGGTGACTCGGTGACACTGACGCAATTGCACCGACATACCCGAGGAGGCTGCCATTCGGACGTCTACCCCGCATCTCCCCCGGATTTATTGCGCTAAATATTTGAATTAATCAGATGAGATAAAACGCTCGCGTTCGTTTAAACATTCCGATGCGGTCGCGTTGACAACTCGATGTATTGTCTCCGCGTTGCTCTTTTTTACGTGCAGTTGAGCGGATAAGGAGATATCTAATCAATTAGCTGTTTTCTCTCCAACTTTGTAATGTATTAAGTAAATAAATAAATACTAGTGGACATTTCGCACAGCGCCATCTAGCCCCAAAGTAAGCTAAGCATAGCTTGTATCATGGGAACCAGACAACCTATATAATAATATACTTTTCTTTTGTAAGTACATACATATAATACAAATTAACAACCAGACACTGAACAAACATCAATGTTCGTCACACAAATGTTTGTCCTGGGTGGGAATCGAACCCGCGACCTACAGCGCAGAAGGCAGGGTTCCTACCAACTGAGCTATGAGGTCAGTCGAGAGTGAAGTTGTTATGATGGTTTTACGAGCGGGCGTCGGTTCGCGCACGTAGGTTCGTCGCGGGCTTGTGACATACAAGTTTACGACGCCCGAGTTCACCCGACACACGATACTTGGCAGGTCTGCGAGGAAATATTCGCATCATAAATGCATGTTTCACTCAGTTCACTAAGAAATGGGGATGAAAATGTTACGTGCGGGAATTCGCGAGGAATGTAGACGTCAGGCGTAAGTCAAGTAAATTATTAATGGAGCGATTCGATGCACGCATTTGTTTATCTCTCTTTATAATCTGTCGCGTAGTATCTGCATCGTGCAATGCCACGGAAATGTGAAAAGATTGAATAGCAAAATCGAGTTTCGGTCTGAAGCAAGTCAGATATATTTTAGTGGGTAAATATTTACACACTAAACTGGGTGTAATCTACCTGAGAGAGAAATTAACTGCGAAATTATATCGAAATTACTGAGTTAAAGAGATGAAGAAACATTTGGAGGACCATTTGGAATATTACTACTGAAATGTTAAAGCATGATTTATTTCGTCGGTATTTCGTTTTTACAGCCAAATAAACCTAGTGTTATGCACAATAAAGAGTTTATCTATCTATCTATTTATCTGTACATATAGGTAGTTACAAAAAGTATATATATTCTATCAGTTGGCTGATTCCCACAATACAAGCTACGCTTAATTTGGGGCTAGATGGCACTGCGGGTATTGTCCACCAATATTAATATTAAGAACATTCATAGCCAAATAAAAAAAAACACAAATTCGTTACAGTACGTTGAGAGTCGCGAGCATTCCTCACAGGCTGTAATATAAACGGTTGTGGTCTCGAGTCGCGTCGATGCGTTTCATCCATCTCAAATCTAAAATTCCTGAACGGGAGTGCGTGAAGTTAATTTAAAGTCGTCGAGAGCGCGATCTGTATCGGGAGCGAGTTTCAGTTTATCGTATCTAGCGGGACGTCCGGCCGGCGCGAGTCACGAGCAGAGGCGGAAACTTCTACTGGTAAAAAAAAATGGTAAAGAATACCTATATTTTTGACTGTTCCATAGCTCACTTGGTAGTATGCCTTCTGCGCTGTAGGTCGTGGGTTCGATTCCCACCCAGGACAAACGTTTGTGGGATGAACATAAGTGTTTATTCTGTGTCTGGGTGTTGATATGTATTATATGTGTGTATTTATAAAAAGTATTTAAGTATTATATCAGTTGTCCGGTTCCCATGATACAAGTTATGGTACTTACTTTGGGGCTAATGGCGCTGTGTGAAAGTCCGCCAATAGCCAATATATATATTATTTTTATAATAAGGTTTTAAGAAATGATAGTTAACTCAGAATTCAATTACATCTCAATAAAGTTATATGGGTATATTTTATGCAACAACAATAAAAAATTTGGTAATTGTTACCTGTATTTTAAGCAATCAGCGTTTTAATCTCCAAAACAGTAAAATTTCATGTTTCCCAAAATGTAAAATAACTCAAATCCCATTAATTTTCGCTGAACTAATGTATAACTGAAATGTTAGCTTAAGGCCTCGGTAAACACGCCTTAAAGTTATACCATCCACCACACAGTCACACTGTATACATTTCATTCTACTGCTACAAAGTCACAGAATTTTGCAATCCAATCTAATATATCATACGTTACTATGTTGCATTGACAGAAAACGCTCCAATCTTCTACATTACGTCGCATCGTTATAAATAAAATTAAAATTGCAAAATTCCCAGCAATTTCACATATAGGCCGAGCCGAGATGATCTCTGAGCCTTCGCGTTATCGACTCGGTTTGATGGGCTCAACATTCTCACTGGGCCCTGATTCACTATACGTCTACTTAATGCTCAAATACACTCACTTAGAGATGGTATCAGGAGTCAGTATCATTTGGAAGATATCGCATTTCCAATTCCCGATACAGCAATAGCCATATCTTAATGTAGACATACAATACAAAAACCATTTCTTTGTTTGCAGTAACCCTGCCTTCTGCGCTGTAGGCTGTGGGTTCGATTCCCACCAGGACAAACATTTGTGTGACGAACATAGTGTTTGTTGTGTCTGAGTGTTGATATGTATGTAAAAAAAGAGTATTTTAGTAGATATTATATCAGTTGTCTGGTTCCCATGATACAAGCTATGCTTAACTTACTTTGGGGATAAATGGCGCTGTGTGAAATGTCCACCAGTCTTTATTAATTTATTTAACTTTGTAAAGATGGCTAACAATTCATTTCTTGAAAATAGAAGAATGTCATTCGGGAGTAAGGCTTTGTTTGTGGAATTTATTTGTAGAGATTAATTCCCACGCATACATTATTCTGTCCAAGCATTTGCAGTCGTATACACTCTGTCTGATAAAATATAACTTGTATTAGTTTAAAAAACACATTATATTCAAGCTAAAATTTTAAATCTCCTTTCGAAACCACGTTAATTCATAAAATTTCAATACGATGTGCGCTGGTGTGCGACACGAGTATTTAATCGTGCAACAGAATTAAGACCCCGTTCTATATCAACATAATTTATGTTGTTATTCCTAGTGATTAATGTTGAAATCTTTTTAATATACTGTTCTTTATTAATAGGCTTGATAGTGCGTTCGTTATGTAGTGGATTATATCGGTGTTCAATCTGTTTTATGTATGTATGGTTTCACAGATTTAATTTAGGTTCTATGTGTTTACATTTTATAATTGATACATAAATTTGTTGCACATTATCTAACTTTTATTTATTCAATGTACACGTGTGTATACATACATAGATCACGTCTTTATTCCCGAAGGGGTAGTCAGAGTTTCTACGAGTCACTTTTTACCTTGTGGTTACACTATCGTGAGACACAGACGTGGCTTGAGGTGAGCTCGTCGCTGCCATTGTTTCCCCACGAATACCTCAGCTAACACTTTCTTCTATTAGGTATTTTAAAGGTCTACAAACATTACCATGTGGAGGTTTTGCAGGTGAATTCCCAATTGCACCCATTTGTGTGCACTTCTATGAACCGGCCTTATCCAATTAGATAAGTTGAGCTTATTTTTTATATATGTTTTTTATATATAAGTTAACATATAATTTTACATTACCTTTATTTACATGTAATAAATACAAAATACTGAGAAAACCAGGCACATTCTCCAGCTTCAACGTAAATTTAATTATTAATCAGGTCGTCTTTGCATCGTTTTCAACACTATTATGTATATAACTGCTTTCATCGTTCTTCTCGTCAAGGAAAGCCGTAAAGATAATTATCGTAAATGTAATGTAGTGAAAGGTCATCGCCAAATCCATGCCGTAGCCGTTTATATAAGTTTACAACAATTTTATTTCGCTGTGATCGTACTCCGTGAAACATAACGTCCACACAGCATCATTAAAATGTTACAATCAGCATGATACAAAACCAAACGTCATAATCGCAGACAACTTATGACAGACGTCACAAATGTAACAAGCAAAAAGAACCCATGTCGCCCTTATAACGAGTTCCAACACATTAATTACTTTTCTACAAAAACTGGTCCTACAGTTAGATATTCGTTATGTCTTAAACATGACCGTAGCTCGTACGTTGTTCCACTATAACATGAGCTACCAGCGCAACATTTCATGAGCCATCCACAGCACGTGCTCGTGATTGACTCGGCGCGATGGCGGAACGACTTCCAAGTATTCCATACAAAAACCGCCGAGTTATCGAAGCCATACAACTTTCAAGTGTGAATCGATACGATTTTATTGATCGATTGGCAATTTCTCTGAATTATTCAGCGGACACGAATACCGGCATTCCCCGAGAGCTCGTGGCGTCGTAAAAACCTCGCAAGAACAGCCCGAATGCAATCGCCGGAGCAGCTCGTGGGAGTGGCAGCGACCGGACCCGTTTCGGGGCCGAACGATCGAAAAAAGCCAGCGTTCGGTGATGAGAATGTCATGTCCCCCGTTCCCAACGACATATTTGCGAGTGGGGACCGCGTTTTCATATAATTACAGCGCATAACGCGAACGGAGCGCGAGGAATGCTCCTGTGAGCTCCGCCGCCGCGGATTTATAATGACGAGCGAGTGTCGCGTCGGTGCTGTCCGCCGGCAGTCGACGGCGCGGCAGAAAAACTGCGGAGTCCACGGCATTCGCGCTCACCCGTTCCCATGCGCCCTCCCCGCCCTCCTTAAGCTCCCGTTTTTTGCCCCCGCCCTAAACGACTAGCGAAATATTTCGAAATTGGCATTCTTCTCATAGCGGCAGAGGACGCATCCTTGACGTATTTTTTTGTAATGTTAGTGCCGGAACGAGTTGACGGCCCACCTGATGTTAAAATGGTAACCGCCACCCATAGACAACAGCAATACAACTCAAGTCCTCTCCATCAAAGTACGAGATGACTCAAGTCGCATTGTGTTGCGTCCATCACCTCGAGACGGGGATGTTACATCTCATGCGGCTGCAATTTCGCCGGCACCCACTCCCTTCCACCGGAACGCAAGCGTCTGGTAAAGTAATCAAAGCTCTAACGGCAATAATGGCTCGCGAATGCGCGAGTATTTTTTGTCGCGCGTCAATTATACAAATCGTAAGTGCAATAAATTTCTCTGTATCTGTTGGGAGAATGCGGCGTCGATACGGCTGCGGTCGCGGATGCATCGCGCCCAATTAGCATGGAATCGATAGGCGCGCTCGACGCCGCGCCGTAAGCTGCCCGCATTGCGCAACCAGCGGTTATCTAATCTCAAATTTAATGAATGCCACGGTATCACCTTCGAAAATGAAGAGTAATGAGGTGTGCCTCGTCCCAAGGCCGCTGATGCTCGCAGAATCGTATCAGTGATACACAATGGCATAGGAACTTGTCGACAATCGCCACTGACCGACCGTGACGAAATGAAATACACAATCAGAACGGTATGACTAGCTCATTACAATATGAATGGACGAGCACAATTGATGGGAAAATCCAGATGGATCGAGATTCGTCTAGGCACAGACTCCCTAATTGCGATTGCGCAAACGCGATAATCTATAGATCTCAGTAACTGTGCGAGCTCGTTACGTGCCAAAGACGGCTGCAACTCTTCGCGTTTGTATATTTCGATTTATATCGCAGTGTGAGAATATCAAATTTGAGAGTCAACCTATCGAGATTCCCTCTGTCGTTCAATTATTCTAAGTATATGTAACGTTCTAGGAACTTGAAGATCGTTGCTAGTAGAGTGATAGCATGGCATTTTTAAATGCTCTTACATTTTGCTGCTTATTAGATATTCGTTAAAGAATCTGGCTATTACAGGACTACATTTTTTCATTAATAACGGTTTGAGTCAAGTCAACTCAAAAAAAAAACCATAGAATGAATAAAGAAATGGCTTGCAAAAGTCAATAATATTCAAAAAATAAGGTCACGCGTACTTATCGCTTAGTTTGACGCCTGTTCAAACCCTATCTGACCCTTCATGGGGAAGAATATACAAGAAACCCCTAAAGGAGGGCTTCTTTTCTTTTTGCGAGCTAGATCCTTGTAACAATCTGAGCAATCTGGTCGGATCAAATATTCCCAGATCATACTGACACACGTAAACTTTGAACCGTATATATACAGGGTTACAGGAAAAGTCGTGCTAGATCCGTTAAGGGCGTGGAGTACCCATCATTTCTGACTTATTTCACTATGAAACACCCTACCCTAAACTTAACCCTTTTCGAGATATTCGACTTTTAATTTTTTATTGAATAATGCCGATTTTTAGGCTACGAAATTTATTTTTGTTTATTTTGTGTATCTTATTATTATTATTATTGCATTTTTACATGTGTAATAAGATGCTTTAGGACATCAATCATTAAAATAGTGCATAAGTTAATTGAATAGACCGTAGTAGACAAGTGAAAGTAAAAAAATAAAAAATATATTAGCAAGCTTATTTTTCTCTAAGGGATATCTAAAAAAAATATTATGACACTTGTTCGGCAGATATTTTTTAAAATATCTACGTTTCATCAGCTATCTAACGAGGTATAATAATCTAGGGTTTTATTCAAATGCATTGGAAAAAAATTAGTTTCATAGGCGACAGTGGAGAAGAAAATTTATACTTAGCCCTAAAAAGTAAAATAAAACATTAGGTATGCATGAAATGTCATTTATTAAAGGTTTTCACACAACTTTTTCTTATTCTACAGTTCATGTTCAACATGGCCGCCTCTATTTCTGAAACATTGTCGCATCCTTCTACGGAGACCAGTCTTCACTACTCCAGTGGTCAACGTGGTCCTCATTTTATTTGCTGCATCCACAATCCTTTCTCTTAAGTCTTCCACAGACAAAACTGGATTCGGCTCGCTGTACACAAGACTTTTCATGCACCCCCATACATGAAAATCCATGGGAGTTAGGTCCGGACTTCTTGCTGGCCATGGCAACGGCCCACCTCGTCCTATCCATTTGTTTGGATAATTTGTGTCCAGCCAGTCTCTGACACTTCTCCTGAAATGGGCAGGGCAGCCATCGTGTTGGAACCACATGTCCCTGATCAGGTTGAGTGGCAGATCATCCAGCAAATCACTCAAGTCTGCTCTCAGGAAATTTTCGTAGCTTTCCCCATTTAGATTATCCGGGAGAAAGTAAGGTCCAATCAAATGATTAGAGATAATGCCCATCCACACATTCACGCTGAATCTTCGTTGGGACCCTTTCACTCTTTTCTTATTGGGATTCCTTAGTTCTTTTGGGGCCCAGTAATGGACGTTGTGATAGTTGGTTATGCCATCTTTATCAAATTTGGACTCATCCGTCCACAAGATATTTCTTAGAAAATCTGGGTCTTCTACGTCAGCATTTAGCATAAATCTGCAAAAGTCCAATCTTCTCGCGGGGTCTCCTTCTTCAATAACGTGTACCGGCGTGTAATGGTACGGGTATAGGCCAGCAGTATGCACTGTAAACCACACTCTCCATTGCGAAAGTCCCAGATCACGGGCAACAATATTAGTGGAAGTAGTCGGATCCGCTCGAAAGCGTTGCACTATCTCATTGTCCTGTTCTTCGTCGTCAATTCGTGGTCTTCCCATGTCTGTATTTCGTCTCAAAACAGAGCCAGTTTCTTTAAGTCTTCGATAAACTCTGTCAAAACAGGCCACATCCGGCACTCGACGACCGGGGTAGCGAGTTATGTATTCGTTACGAGCTTGCGCAGACACACAATCGCAGTATCCGTAACAAATAAGCATATCAGCATATTCCTCAGGTGTGTAGGACGTCATCTTCAACACATATATCACAGTATCACAGGTACAAATCAGAGTCCGGTTAACAAGCACAGTAGTCACAAATCAGAAGAAATAGTCCAGAATCACAGCCAAGTCGAGAAAAAGAGCAAAACGATATCACATCTACTATGTACGAAGCACAAAAGCAGACTGACAACCAAAACAATACCCCCTGTTGTATTCCCAGCTCTAACCGGTCTCTACACTTTTTCTTTCATTCGCACCTACATAAATCGTCACTTGTCTCGCTCTCTCGGTGCGTCTTAACTTGAAGGAAAATAGGCGCGGGACCGTTAGAACTGCTACCTGGAGCGTCCCAACTACTTTTTTCCACGAAATGTAATACAAACCCTAGATTGTTAGACCTCGTTAGATAGCTGATGAAACGTAGATATTTTAAAAAATATCTGCCGAACAAGTGTCATAATATTTTTTTTAGATATCCCTTAGAGAAAAATAAGCTTGCTAATATATTTTTTATTTTTTTACTTTCACTTGTCTACTACGGTCTATTCAATTAACTTATGCACTATTTTAATGATTGATGTCCTAAAGCATCTTATTACACATGTAAAAATGCAATAATAATAATAATAAGATACACAAAATAAACAAAAATAAATTTCGTAGCCTAAAAATCGGCATTATTCAATAAAAAATTAAAAGTCGAATATCTCGAAAAGGGTTAAGTTTAGGGTAGGGTGTTTCATAGTGAAATAAGTCAGAAATGATGGGTACTCCACGCCCTTAACGGATCTAGCACGACTTTTCCTGTAACCCTGTATATTATATATATATCATGATCTAAGCCGTATACCATTCACAAGTCACCCCAACCACGCAAATGGTCATCAAAATCAGCGTCGACAATTTATAATATCTTTTGACACCCTATAAAATCTATACGATACCGTCTATAACGAATACCAAAAAGTCATAAACCATTTCGCACCTCAATAGAAATTTATATTACTATTCTCTGCACGTTTATCCATTCAATAGTATTGTGCTTTAATGACCGCGATGCATATACATCCCATTATACATGCAATCTGAATATTCAACCGATTGGGTTGACCTGCCATTAATTGTTATGGCCCCCTTGTGTGACACACAGCCATGACAGATGGGAAGCATTTCATTTCCTGAATAAGTAGCGTTTACGAAACTTTAATATAAAAAAACTTGAATTAGAAGGCCTTACAGAACGTGTCGTTTTAATCATGTAACATGAATGAAATAGATTAGTTATAAATAGGTAATAGGGGAGTTCATTGATAATGTCTATTTCCTGAAATCTGAAGCCAAAGGCAAAGACAAAAACTTTATTTCCATTGAATTCATTTATGGCTTGGAAACGCCGAGTGTAGATTACAATAATATTATTGAAGCATGACACACTGTAGCTCGTCTGCTGATTTCAAAATGGTGACTGGATTCCCGACGCAGTGTGCCACAACTATGTTTTATGTATAGGACCTTCAATTTGCGAAGCCTATCCATGTTTATTATGAACTGTGAATATTGATTTTTGGGTCACAGGCTTTTGTCTTCATTTTACGTCCATTTTATATGCATGAAACGAAAACTATAAAATAGTCAAAGCGTGAACAATGATGTATTGCAGTTTTAACTGCACCTATGTAGTGTGAGTGCGTGCTTATCAGCCGCTGACGAATTGGGCAATGTTTGAGCAATGTTAGGAAATGTCGCGCTCAGATACCAAGAAATTTAGATTTCACTTCAACTTATCAGATGGTTGGGTTTTAATTGTTACCTTAGAAATGAATTCCTGACGCGGTGTATGTGATATCAAATAATGATTGGCTGATTCTACGATTGAACACATTTTGCCCTAATTCAGTAAATACTGAGATAGATAAAAAAAAAAAAATGTGAGCCGTCACGGGACGCCTGGCAGATGTGAAACATCGACATTATTTTGTAAAAGTCATATGCAACGCATGCCGTGGCGACGCGTCGCCACGCCAGAAATCGGTTTTACGTGCGGCTATAGATGTTTCACATCAAAAGGTGTATTACTTATTGTGATTACTTTAATTTAAAGGTTACATTATATAGTTAGAAAGTTAATCAAATTTTTTTTGTTAGTTTCTTGGATGTTTCCTGTAAACTTCGTCGTCTACTCACGACACGTGGGAGCAGATGGACTATTTGCCTACTACTGATAATCCAGAATAAAGTCTCTAAAAATAGTCCAGTCTGACGAATGAATGAGCCTGGTGGGAGTAGCTTATGTCCTAATATGACTGCGTACTGCAAAAACTGCAATGTACAGGTTAATTTTAAACATCTGTATATATAAAATCTGTTTGTTAAGAAATGAAAACGAATAATATGCTTGTGAACAGATACACGAGAGACGGGGTTCGTGAACGCCATCACATCAGCTGGAGTCACTTACTCCATCACCAGAGCCTGCACCGCGGGATCTCTACTCGAATGCTCCTGCGAAAAGGTACCAGTTAGCTGCCTAGCGATCTAATCAGTCATCAGATTTTATTTTAAATTTACAATTTTAGGAAATCTTACAGTCAGCCAAATCAATGGGAACCACAAAACCCCATATAAAGCCCAGTATTTCTTTTCCAGCCAAAGGTTGTTTGTAAGAGATCGATTTATAGCGATAAGACCGCCCATTGTTTCACTCTTTTGTACCTATATTGTTACTGATTGTTGTTATTTTGATTTGGTGAGCAATAAAGTGTTATGGTTACTTAATCTGGAGGTCTTCAAGAGCAGAGTGAATAGGTATCTTCTAGGCAAGCTGCATCGTAGACCGCA
Source organism: Chesias legatella (assembly GCA_947359385.1). Taxonomy (NCBI): domain Eukaryota; kingdom Metazoa; phylum Arthropoda; class Insecta; order Lepidoptera; family Geometridae; genus Chesias; species Chesias legatella. The sequence continues at coordinate 3,138,995 of OX375778.1, read as the reverse complement.
TCGTCACTTAACATCAGGTGAGATTGCGGTCAAATGTTAGCTAATCGCAAATATTAAAAATCTTTGTTTATGGTCACAGATTAGGCATTATTTAAATACACGTTCCACATCCCATGTTTTTTGTCCCCAGGGAGCACCTAAGACTCGTCGCGGGCGTGAGCCTGTCACTCTCCCCCCTCCTCAAGTGCCAACAGACAGGTGGCAGTGGGGTGGGTGTAGTGACAATGTTAGATTTGGTCTCAAGAAGTCGAGGGAATTCATGGACAGTCGATATAGAAAACGGAGCGACATAAAGACGCTGATTAAGTTGCATAACCATCACGCTGGGAGGTTGGTTAGTAATATTTTTTTCTATATCAATAGTCTTAAGATACAATGATTTCAGTGACATACCATTTAAGAGTAGTAGAACTCACCCCAAGTTCGTCCGGGGAGGAACTGCCACCATGCCCATTTCTGCCGCCAAGCAGTACCGCATTAGGTGTTCGAAGTTTTGAAAGGTGTGGTTGCCGGTGAAATTACAGGCACGTGAGAAATTCCACCTCATGTCAATGTCATGTCAATTAGAACTTCGGTCTCATTATGATGTATTAGTATTTTGAGTAAAATAAAATCAGAAATAAAGTCACTTGTGCTTTTATTTTTGGTAAATAATTTAAATAGGATATTATAATGTAACACTTAAACAAATTCATCATTTATTTCGTCTCATCGCATTATAAGTGCAAGGGTAATTAGTTGTTTGTTCGTACAGGCAATTAAGAATAATATGAAGATAGAATGCAAATGCCACGGCCTCTCGGGTTCTTGTACACTCAGAACTTGTTGGTGGAGGATGCCTACCTTCAGGGAGATCGGAGACAGACTGCGGGACCGCTTCGAAGGCGCGGCTAAGGTACTTGAGATAAAAACCAACCTTTCTTCTTTCACAGTTAGGTGACCGATGGTGTGTAGTTTGCAGAGAATGTCTTAATTATTGTCAGATGAATGACAGTGTGGCTATATCTAGCGTAATATTTTAATATCTGTTGGAATTGTATCGTGATTATCGTGTTAGTATGTTTTTTTATTTTCTTAGTTTTTTTTATTTTTTTATTATTTTATTAGAACTAATACAATCGTATGAGTTCTATTTTTTACTGTAATGCTGTCATATAATAATTTTAATAAATAACTAAAATGGGAAGTAACAAGAGGAATACATTTCGGGTAGAATTGTGGAAATAAGGACCATATGCCTAACTCCTCTTTTTGCAATATAAGTTTATGGTTATAGTTGTTGGTAATTAAATACCTGATTGAAACACAGTGACCTAAGAATGATTTTAAAGTTTATTAGGCCACTCTGGTCCTCATTACTATATGGGCATTTAAGGATTAAACGAGGAAGCGATTACAAGTGATCTTAGAACTAGTGAAAAACGTAGTGAAAATACAACATTATAAAAATAGTAAATATAAAGAAGTATAATGTAGACAGTATTATATTTTTACATTGAAGATAGCTGTTAAAATACCGATGACTGAAATGCCATGTTTATTCTTCAACTAGCTGTTGCCCGCGACTTCGTCCGAGTGGAATTCGGTTTTATCACCTATTTTACCCCTCAGAAAAGTAGTCTAAGTTACTCCTTGTCACATCAGCTATCTGCCAGTGAAAGTCTCATCAAAATCGGTCCAGCCATTTCAGAGATTAGCCGTAACAAACAGACAGAAAGACAGACAGACATAAATTTTCAAAAAAAATATGTTTTGTATATGTTTACATCCATATGCACTCAGTAAAAAGCTGTTATTTTAATTATTTACTCTATTATTCTCTTTGGCAGGTGATTGCAAGCAACGACGGTGACAGTTTCATGCCAGAAACTGCAAGCATCAAACGACCCGGCAAGAAAGATATAATCTACTCTGAGGAGTCGCCAGATTTTTGCCTCCCCAACTCTTTCGGATCTCTCGGTACCCAAGGCCGCCATTGCAATGTCAGTTCAGCTGGTACAGACAGCTGCGATCAGATGTGCTGCAGGCGAGGTTACACAGAAACCACTGTCAGAGAAACTGAAAACTGTAACTGTCAATTCAAATGGTGCTGCGAAGTTATTTGTGAAACGTGCAGCATCAAACGGAACATACAAACGTGCCTATAACGATAATGTGATACATGTAAATTTTGTAATAAAAAAACTATACTGAATTGTCTATAAATTTTATTGCTTGTTTCAAATTTGACTACATTCTCAACCAAGGTTCGTGTGGTTGTAACTGAACGTAACACGTAATCACTAAAAAATTTGAAGTTATATTATTTTTTTACTTCTCTCTGAATCATCCTAAGATTTATCTTCATTGGTTGCGTAGTCAGATAATTCAAATTTTTGTTTTTTTTCTGGTTTCGGTGGTTTATTTGGTTTATTTGGTTTCTTTGGAATCTTTGGAATATTCTTAAATATAGAAAAGAATGAAAATTTTAAAGGAAACCGCTTTTGTCTTTCATTACTTTCATTGTCTGATAAATGTGAAGTTCCATCTTTTTTAAGGTTGTCTCTATTCTTAACATTCTTTATAACTTCTTTTTTATCAGTATTTATTAGTCCTTTTTCATCATTGAAATAAGAACTTGTGTTACTATAATTGTGGACATCATGTTTATCATTAACTGCTGATTTTTTATTTTCAATAATTGCTGAATCAACGTCATTGACATTGTTATTTTCAGCAGAAAGTTTACCGTTGTTATTTTCGTTCTTTTCGTCATCAAGCCCATTAACATCTATATTCTCATGCTGATTCGAATCCTTAATGGTAGTGTAATTTTCTCTAGTCTCGTTTACATCTTCTTCATTTGAAAGTGTAACATTTCCTTCACCTATATACTTATAAGACTTAGGTCGGGGTTTAATTGCGTCACTAGGTTTGTATTGATTAAATTTGCTTCCAGGAATAAATAGCTTATGACAGTCTGGAGCTTGAAGCTGTTTCTTTTTGACTATAAAATTATATAATATTTTGATTTTTAGTATGTCTTCAGCAGTGAACCATACTGATTCTCCAATTATCTGTTTCCCATCAGTTTCCTGAAATTTGAACATGTCAAGTCATGACTATTTCTAGCTGATAACATAGTTCATTCAATTTGAAATAACAGATGTACCTGAGGTTCAATTGTTGCTCGACCGTTAACTGAATACTTATGACTGTGGTAATGGCCAACACTATTGAAATCGTATTGCAAGTCGTGGAACAGCCATTCGTCATCAAATAGTTTCTCAAACAAATATTTTTTATCTGCAATAGAAAATAATAAATAACTATAATTAATAAGAATAATGCAATGCTGGCGGCTTATCAACGTGCTGCATAATTGTCGCTAATGTGATATTTTATTTTTACCGAGTAGGTATAGTAATTGACTAACCAGGCATGATGTTTTCGTTGTTGACTTTGATGTAGTAATCTCTGTCCGGTGCGTTGTGCTGCGCTGGAACACCAGCAATCGCCAGAACTGCCTCGGCCAACTCCCCATCCGTACTCATGCATTCGTACCCGAGGATTACTTTCTGTGCAACGTTTAATTTTTATTTCAGTTAATTTTTAAGTCTTGTGGGTCTTTATTATCCCCAATGTTCTCAGGGAGTTTGGTTTCAAAGGGTGAATTCTATTCAGAAAACACCCAAAGTAGTAATCAGAAATAGTAAGATTAGCTAAATACTTATTGCCTTAACAAGAGGAAGTACGAATAGGGACTTACCTAATGTAGAAGCTCATACCAAGTTATTTTGAATGTTAAGTAATACTTAAGAATATTCACATCATACATGTTTGCTTTTTGAATATTTTCTTAATATTAATATTAGTGATTTTTGTGTGTTATATATATATATATATATATTGATATAATTAGTGATATTACGGAGCGAGCAGATGCTTCACCCGGTTAAATGGTAACCTCTGCCCAAAATAAGCAATACGAATTGGGTCCTTCCCTGCTCATGCACAACAAGACTCAATTTGCATGCTGATGGAATTAGGAATGTTTCATGTGCTAATTCCATCAGCAACTACATCTTTTAAACTTCTTCTTCTTCTTCGAGTCACCGGTTCTATCGAACCGGTGTGGTGAAAGGATTGTAAGTGCGCCTCAAAGAGGCTCTTTCGTGCACTCGACACATGTCTTTGAATTTTTAGTTCTAGGACATGTCGGTTTCCTCACGATGTTTTCCTTCACCGTCTTTTAAACTAGAAAACAATAACGCGAATTTTGCTTGGTCGCAGAAATGGGTATGGTGCTTTCCAGAATGAACTTAGAATAAGTTCTGATGCCTGTAAAGAAATGAATGCGTATTCGCTACGTAGTGGTAACACTATAAGTCAGCTCGTGGGCTTTAGGCTATTTCTGCTGTTACCTGCACACCCGTATTTGTGAAATTTTTGACTGAATGATCAGCACATCCAAGTAAGCCTCTACGGTTGATGAAAAAAACCCATCTGGAGTCGTCTTTTGGTGGAAGAGGTAACTCGACGAAATTGAGACTAGTCAAACTATTCACTGAGCTTAGAAAACTTCGGATTTTATCACGTAGCACCTTATCTGAGGAGAAAAGAGTTAATCGTTACATATTGTTTCACAGATCGATAGGTTTTATACCTTAAATACATAAAGTAACTACGAGTAGCTGATGACTAGCCAGTAATAAAGTCAATATTTTGCCTCTACGAACAGCCATACGTATAATAAGATGCTTCCCTGCTTAATCTTATGTATTAGACCCATGTCGCATCGAATTGCTTCTGCTCTCTGAAACCTGAAGTTAGAACACCTGTCATTACACCGTAAGTCATATTATTAATACCAAAATACAATAATTAGAGTGGACGTCTATTCGGCGGCAGAAACAAGTATATATAATGGCAGAATTACATGAACTCAGTAAAGCATCTGAGGAAATGCAGTGCACGAAAGTCAAGTGTTGTATGCGTTCAATAAAATAGAGATTACCGCTAGAGACATTACCATTTTTAGACATTTTAGACATTAGACATTACCGCTAAATGAAAGTACATCAATATAATAAGGTATTAGACCACTCGGCCAAATCTTGAACTTCAGCATCTCATCCTCGGTCAAGTCAAAGCCTGGTTCTTGTTTGTTTTTACCCAAATCTCCGGTAAGATTTACTAAATCTCTGAATTGTTCATCTGCTTCACTTTCATTATCTGCATTTTCATCATTATCTGGACTATTTTTGAGTTCTTCAGTATCCATTGCTTGGTCTTCTTGATCTTTTCCGGATATTTTGACGATCAAATGATTACTTTTAGGGTCGTTTTGATGTTCCATAATTTGTTTTGATACATGTTTATGTTTTTGATCATCGGTCTCGCTAGTCTCCGGAAATCCATTCGCCCGGAAAATATAAATCGCAAAAATAATGTTCCGTAAAACATTCACTTGCATTTCAGGTTAACGAAAAATAAAACCTTGTGTATTTTATGATTGCCCATAAAAATGTTAAAGTTTAATTCAATATTAGTTACGAATACGAAGTAGCAAACAAAATTATTCTCTCAGAATAATATAAAAGTATCCAGTATGTTTCAATTTTAGCGAGACACTAGTTGATATATTTTTTTGTAGACGACTTAAGATACGAGCACGGCTCATATGATCTTGAGAGGTAAACTCTACAACACAAACAATACGTCATGGTTTCTCATCTACGAAATATAATGTATGAGAAGGCCCAAGTCGCACCATGACACTGAGTCTGTCAGCCTGTAATTTCCCCGGTCCCTAAACCTTTCAAACGGAACATAGTTATACATTGGAGGCATAAATGGGTATGGCCATAGTACTTCCCCTTATTAGCATGACACATCATAATGCTGCCTGTGAAATAATTAAGACGATCGCAGTAGTGCGCTGTTTGATTTTACCGACAGGGTTCAATTATTTCGTCTTTTTATTTGCATATTCCAGTCGGTTTTTTGATCGAATCTTATCAATTTATGCTCATCGGCATCTTTCAACGTATTTCTAGGACATCTAAGGCACTTGCTTCAAATAATCCCATCAGACACACCTGACAAATAAGCACAAACAAATATACAACAAAATACTGAGCAAAATTGACAATTATATACTACTGTCTGTCTTGTTTTGTCTTGTCTTCAAGTTTGATTTTTGCAACAGAACATAGCCCATGTAGTTGTCCAAGCTCCAGTCTATCTTCAAACAAAAATTCATCAAAATAACTTGAGAAATGATTGATTCGTCGTACAAATGTTCATCCCCTATTTTACCATTTTGAAGTTTTATTTTAGGTTAAAAAGTATCCTATTTCCTACCTCGTAGTCTAAACTCAAATCAAGACAAGTTTTATTTGAATACATTCAGCGATGATCATCATCCATAAGGCGTGATGAGCGGCCAGGGAAAAGACAGACAGACAAAATGAAATAAAAATACAGTTTTCGCATCAGTAGGTATCAAGTAAAGAGTGCCCTCCAAAGAAATGTTCAAAATATCTTCACTGTAGTAGAATCGGTCCAATTATGATTCAAAATTTAATTCACTTTTATTATACGTAGAGATATTATGATTCAAATTTTACAATATTTTATTGGGAAGCTATACTGTGTTAACAGGGGTGCTTATGTTTGTCATTGAATGTGTCTCTTAATCACAGAACATTTTTGTGTTGTATTATTCTTTCAAGTTCTTGAATCTTCATTGGTTTCATCTTCATTAGTTGTTCTGTAGTCAGCTATAACAAATTTATTTGTATTTTCTATTTCCACTCCTATCTCTATCTCTGTTTTTTTCTGTTTATTATCCTTTTTCTTTCCATTTTCCTTTTCCTTTTTCGTATAATTTTCCTTTGGTTTCATAGGCTTGTTTTTCTTTGCCTTTAGTAACTTGATTAATGTTTTTTTTAAAGGAAACTGTTTTTGTCTTTCATTACCTTCATAGTCTGATAAATGTGAAGTTTTATCTTTTTTAAGGTTGTCTCTATTCTTAACATTATTTATAACTTCTTTTTTATCAGTATTTATTAGTCCTTTTTCATCATTGAAATAAGAACTTGTGTTACTATAATTGTGGACATCATGTTTATCATTAACTGCTGATTTTTTATTTTCAATAATTGCTGAATCAACGTCATTGACATTGTTATTTTCAGCAGAAAGTTTACCGTTGTTATTTTCGTTCTTTTCGTCGTCAAGCCCATTAACATCTATATTCTCATGCTGATTCGAATCCTTAATGGTAGTGTAATTTTCTCTAGTCTCGTTTACATCTTCTTCATTTGAAAGTGTAACATTTCCTTCACCTATATACTTATAAGACTTAGGTCGGGGTTTAATTGCGTCACTAGGTTTGTATTGATTAAATTTGCTTCCAGGAATAAATAGCTTATGACAGTCTGGAGCTTGAAGCTGTTTCTTTTTGACTATAAAATTATATAATATTTTGATTTTTAGTATGTCTTCAGCAGTGAACCATACTGATTCTCCTATAATCTCTTTCCCATCATTTTCCTGAAATTTGAACATGTCAAGTCATGACTATTTGTAGCTGCTAACATAGTTCATTCAATTTGAAATAACAGATGTACCTGAGGTTCAATTGTTGCTCGACCGTTAACTGAATACTTATGACTGTGGTAATGGCCAACACTATTGAAATCGTATTGCAAGTCGTGGAACAGCCATTCGTCATCAAATAGTTTCTCAAACAAATATTTTTTATCTGCAATAGAAAATAATAAATAACTATAATTAATAAGAATAATGCAATGCTGGCGGCTTCTCAACTTGCTGCATAATTGTCGCTAATGTGATATTTTATTTTTACCGATTAGGTATAGTAATTGACTAACCAGGCATGATGTTTTCGTTGTTGACTTTGATGTAGTAATCTCTGTCCGGTGCGTTGTGCTGCGCTGGAACACCAGCAATCGCCAGAACTGCCTCGGCCAACTCCCCATCCGTACTCATGCATTCGTACCCGAGGATTACTTTCTGTGCAACGTTATTTTTTGATTCAGTTAAGAGAGAGCGAATAGTAACTCATCTACCCACAGTAGTATAATAATAATAATATTGGTAGATATTTCACACAGCGCCATCTAGCTTCAAAGTTAACTAAGCATAGCTTGTATCATGGAAACTAGACAACTGATATAATCCATATATACTTTTTTATATATATACATAATACACATATTAACACCCAGACACAGAACAAACATCGATTTGTTTTTTGTTGGTCCTGTGTGGGAATCGAACCTACGACCTTATAGCGTATAAGGCAGCGTTACTGCCAACTGAGCTATGAGGCCAGTCAACATTCTAAAAATGATGTTCACTATAAATTTGTTTTCATTGGGAAAGTAACCGTAATGAAAAATCACATACAATAGTATTTTTGCACTAAGATAGCTTCGCTGCGTATCCGCTAAATAGTTTCAACTTACTGTAGTTAGAATATTATAAGACAGTGTGGGCTTAAGACTATTTCTGCTAACTACCTGCACACCAGTATTTGTGAAATTCTTCACTGAATGATCAGCACATCCGAGTAAGCCTCTACGGTTGATGAAAAACACCCATCTGGAATCGTCTTCTGGTGGAAGATGTAACTCGACGAAATTGAGACTAGTCACACTATTGACTGAACTAAGAAAACTTCGGATTTTATCACGTAGTGCTTTATCTGAAGAGAAAAGAGTCATTCTTTACAAATTGTTTCACTGATGATCAATTCAAGTATCTCGATACTTAAACTAATGACTGAACTACGAGTACTTAGCTGATGACCAGACAAATGTTTAGTGTCAAATCTAAAAACAGCAGTAAGTATAAAGAGATCCTTCCCTACTTACTCACATGTATTGAACCCATGGCGCATCAAATTGCATCTATAAACTGAAAACTGAATTTAGAACGTATGTTATATACTGGCAGCCGTTTCCTTAGTGAAAATACAATAAATCGACATATAATCTACTCAGCGTCATAAGCTAATAATTTTAATGGCAGTATTAGATTTTATTATGTGATTTAAGTGACGAGATGAGATGAGGTGACGGCCCTCTTGGTGTTAAGTGATAATCGCCGCCCATAGACAACAGCAATGCGACTCAAGTCTCTCAACTCTCCACCATAGCACGAGTTGACTCAAGTCGCATTGCGTCCATCTCCCTGAGACGGGGATGTTAATTCTCACGCGGCTGCAATTTCGCCGGCACCCACTCCCTTCCTCCGAAACACAATACGATTGCATCACTACTTGGCGGCAGATTACCAGGTGTGGTGGCAGTACTTCTCCGGGTGAACTTGGGACAAGTTCTACTGCTACTTTGGGTCGCTCGTTTCGCACCACCCGAGGGACACGTGTAGGGATTCAAAGGGATCATCTACGGACGCGAGCAACGTGTCCCCCTAGATGCACTACGTAAGGAATCTTATGAATAGTACAGCAGTGTGTACTCAAGACCGCTTTGATTTCAATAAACAGAGATATATCACATACCACTAAATGAAAGTACATCAATATAATAGGGTATTAGACCATTCGGCCAAATCTTGAACTTCAGCATCTCATCATCGGTCAAGTCAAAGCCTGGTTCTTGTTTGTTTTTACTTATATCTCCGGTAAGAATAACTAAATCTCTGATTTTTTCATCAGCTTCACTTTCATTATTTCCATTTTTATCATTATTTAAACTACTTTCGAGCTCTTGAGAATTGAGTGCTTCGTCTTCTTGATCTTTTCCGGATATTTCCACAATGAAATCGTTATTGCCAGAGTCGTTTTGAAGAATTATTGACTTTTTTGATAGTATTTGCGGTTTTTGATCAGCGATCTCGCTAGTGTCCGGAAATCCATTCGTTTTGAATATATAAAACGCGAAAATAATATTTCGTAACACATTCACTTGCATTTCAAGTTTACGAAAAATAAAACTTCTGAATTTTATCGTTAGTCACAAAAAATTTATAGTTTGATATTATTCAATTTGGTTGATTGCCAATAGGAGCTAAATTATTTTCTTCGAATAATTTAAGTGTTCAGTAGGTTTTTGGTTACATTGGATCATAAATATATTCAGATATATACAGAGAATACAGTCAGATTTTGGGTAATGTAATCGATTTTAGATTATTACTGCCTTTAGGGCATTCAAGGTCATCTGCTTCAATTAAACTCATTAGATGAATAAACAGAAACAAATACATATACGGTGCAAAATTTGGGATATGTTTCTGAGACCTCACAGTAATTCCCATAAAAAAGGTGCGATTGTTTCGACGGTTTATGAAAGCTGAAAAGTACATTCAATCACATTAATATCTCAAACTCCGATTCAAAGGATGCAAGTGCGTGAAAAATTATTCACGCTGTTTTAGCTCCGAGCAAGCTGTTCGTATCCCTTATAACAGATTTCTCTGTACATATACATAAATTTTCCAGAGAGGGTACAGTCGTGGGAATTCGCTCGAGGCTTCGGCGACCACCTACACCGACTTTTCACTTTCAACTTCCACGAAAAACACAATTCTCAACCTTACACCAAACGTATAAGGCTTGAATTCATCTGGGAGTTTACAATACGTTGGAAAATAAAGTCGTTTCAGTAAAATTACAAGGGGATCGCAATAAAACAAAATGGCGTATTCATGACAGATGCTAGTAGACATAAATTTCAAAACTGGAACGATGTTTCTGCGATGTGTTCAAGGATATTTTATAGAAATGTTCAATGGCAAAGCCACAATTGATGATGTATGTATAGTGGACTATTGTGGGTGGTATAGCCTCAAGAAATTGTAAGTTTCAAGTACCTATCTTGGCTTTTGACCTCATAGCTAAGGTGGTAGCAGATCTGCTTTGTAGTCTGTAAGTTGTGGTTCGAATTTTTAGTTGATGGCACGAATATGAAATATATTTATCTATATATATAATACATAATTTAAAATAAAAAAATATATACATAATAATATATATAAATTAAAAAAAAATCGGAGCTGCAGTCTCTAATTGCGTCATTGAATAAATTAATAAGACTGAGCGAAAAATGCGTTAAGTTTTAAAAAAAGCGTTCGATTTTACTGCCCGCCAAATTTTTTACCGGTCTTTAAATGAAATCGAATCGAATTAACAGATAGCTATTGACTAAGTTATAATGAATATCTCCCTTTAAGTTAGTAGCTATCTTATAAAGCAACAATATAATTATAATCGAACTTCGCTTCCAGAAGTCTTTTAGAACATTTTTAAAAGTTACGTAAACCTCATAATTGTTAGTTTACACTGTTTACTACCTAACTACAGATAGGTTTGAGTTTGGTAAGTTAACCGGTTTCGTTTAACATACCGAATTCTATCAGAACTATCTGTACTCTAAAAACTGTTTAATTGTTACTATTCGAAATCTACCTTTTTTAAATTGGCTTGGCTTTTTTGGTAGGTTACCCTGATTGAATCCCGGTTTGGGCAAACTTTGTATGATTGAAAATGAAGTTGTTCGCAAGGCACAGGTGATTGTTTTCTATCTATGCCACCTGAGACAAAGAGTGTCTTAATGCAGAATTTTAAATAATATCAGATGTTAACATTATTTATTATCATTACTGAACGAATGAGGGAAAAGTAAGGCTTTCTATTTAGAAGTAAATTTTAGTGTGTTGCTATTTTCCAAGTGGAAGGAGGAAAACAAAAATAACTATGGATTTTTTGATCAATTTTATATTTTTAGTAACAACTAATCAATATTTATAATTATAAATAGATACATACTGCTAATTTACAACCAATATTATAATAATGTCAACCTATACGGTCACTGGACGAAATACTTTTCAAAAGGTACATTTTTATATTACAAATAATTATTGAGATTCAGATAAGTTCAGCTGATGCAATTGTATTTTAGCTAATATTAACAATTTAAAATGCTAATTCACATAAATAACTTAAAATATTCATATATACATGCGTAAAATTAATTTGATGAGTGACGACCTCACAACAATAATTTTAATGTGGGTAATTGGCTATGTCAAAAAGCTGACAAAAATGTCACAACTGGTATAAAAACGGTTAAAATGGCACAGTTAAATCCAAATTCATGATACTGGCTTGAGTTAACTTTAAAATACTTTTTATCACAAATACTAACATGCTAAAATTTCATATAAATGGCTTAATGATCCAATTATGGATATAATTGTTACATCTATGAAATAAAAAATCTTCAGTCTTTTAAATCCGACGCGGTAACACTTGAACTCTGTCACAATTTTGGGTATAATAATCAAATGGAGTACGTGTTTGAACAGAGCTCAAGTATTTCACATTCACATCAATGAAAGCTGTTTAGCTAATTTACCGACAGTTTAGACATCGGATTTTTCACTAAATACTAACGCGTCGTTTAACTTTAAAAACAATCATTTTTAAAGTAAAACATAATAAATTAAAACAAGTTTTAATAAATAATTATATTCTTAAAACATTCGTATCTAGTTAGTAGGTTCATTGCCGTATAATACAACATTAAGCTTAGTAGGATTAAGCTTTCTATCAATACCTAGAGCTACCTATGTTTATATCACATATGAAATATCATTCACGTTGATACAATCTACGATTAGTAAAGCTTCCCTCGATACAGCAAACTGTCGAATGAAAAATGGAATGTCAACATTTTGTTAATTTTTTGTCACTCTGTATGGTGTCTTACTAAAGGTATAAATGCGTTAAAGGGTTAAGTGCAAAAAATTATTATCGATTGCTTTAAAATCTGTCAACAGTCTGCGATTAAATCGGCATATAATTGTATAAGTAAGTGTAGATAAACAAAGTTACTATTATGTTAAACATGCATTAATTACTAAGAGTATGTAATGGACGAAAGAGCTATAAAGCGAATATAAACAAAGTGTCGACAGTATTCGCGTGTAGCCTTATCTCAAAATATCGAATGCAACACGCATACAATATCATATGTATAATACTGATTATTTAATTCGTTTAATATTTAATTAAAATTCTTGAGAGCGTTTATCTCGTAATGTGGGACACTTTTACGATGGCGCTACTTACTCACTGATAAGGGCCAAACGCAGCCTCCGGACCGAACACCCAAGAAGGTACTTTATGCAAATGCTATTAAGTCACAAATTCCATTAACCGGCTTAATTATAATATGAAATTATAATTACAAGATAATTTCGCTGTTGAGTCTCAAAACAGTTATGCGGCCGCGGCCGTCTATAAAATAGAAAGTATTTATAAAACTCACATGCTTATTGCCGCAGTTTTAATATTGCAAATAACTTATTCGACGACGTGGGTATTAACTTTGGAATGATATTAAGAAATACCATATAAAGTATTGAATGCTCAGCATAAGTACGTTACTCGCAGGTTCGAGGGGGTTTGCGACGCGACCCAATATATATAATTCGGCCAACCGCGCAGGAAATTAACAAGTCCATTGCAAAAATACTGATGACAGTTCAGATATAAATTGTCCGCGAACTGAACTCATTAGTTTCCAAACGAGAGTGTTCACGAAAAGTAACGTTACTAGATCACATGCACTTAATAGCCAAATAAATGAATCGAGCGAGAAACAGCTCAATTACATGCCGGATCGGTTACTGAAAGAAATAAACAGTGATAAAGAACTATTTACATAAGTCAACATGATATACGTTTTCGACTCCGAATGATATAACGATTATATACCGAGTCCGTTATGTCGGAACTGGTCCGAGTCCGAGTCACAATCACGATCCCGCACTAGAGTCCACTCGTCTATCGCGAGCCTATAAACACGTGTGCACCACCTTTTCGGTGCGACACAGCTTACACTTGACTTCGCAGCACCAGTGGAACGTGCAGTTGCAACGTTCCACAACGAACATGGTCTCTGTGCGGTACCCTCGGCCGCAGCACATGAGATCGCAACCGTCAACTCCTATACTGGTGTCGTTACAGGTTCTCCCGTGCGTCCCGGGGATCCCTAACCTCGGGTTCTTCTCGCAGAAGCCCGGTGACGGCTCGAGATAGACCAAGTCTTTGCTTCCGGGCGACTTGTGGTCGGGGTTGTGCGGTCGCAGCTGGAACCTGTATCGATCCCGGCGCGGCACTCGGTGCGAGGCCGCGTCGTTCCGCACCTGCACCGGCGCCTCCAGGTCGGCGTTCGATACCATCACTCTGGAAGCGCCGTCGAATCTGTCTTTCAGTGCGTCCCCTACCGACCTGAAGCTCGGCAGCCGCATCCAGCAGGTCTTCACCGTGCAAGAGCCCGACATCCCGTGACACTTGCAGTCCTGACGCATCTCAGTCTGCACGTGCTGCGAACAAAGAAATAACATAAATACTCGAGCAGTATCGTAGAAGGGGGTCTAACGACGTCCAAATATCTTTAAATTCCACCGATAAGCGTCGATACGGCGTGATCGATGATCTTTTAAGCGCACCCCGTCGATCGAATCTCACGATCGAGCAAATTGTTACAAATCGTGAGGAGGTGGGCCGGTCGCCACCGCGCGTCCTCCGATCATAAATCATGCGCTAGGGACATTCATCATTCTTAGAAGGTAGATAAATGACGCGAGAGTGGAGACAGTCAATATTTTCCTAAACATGCGCTCGTGGTGTGTATGGAGATAGCCGGGCGGCGTCTAGTGTTCGAAGTATGACATACCCAACGGAATGTTGTGAATATTCATCACTTGGACACCCAAAGCGTCTGCCGTGACAGGAATTAAGCTTCGGGTAATGACGCGACTGGGTTGTCGGCGCCCGCGTCCTTTCGGGACTTCGAGTAGGAGCGGTGGGTATGCAAATGTGGGTGTGCAGTGGGAGGGGGACGCGCAGGCGCAACGAATGAGTGCCTGTCGCGTTGCACTGGGCCGAGCTGTCTCATGTAATTAATATTCCACTTGAGCGACACGAGACGATCGATCGTCACCCGTAATGGTAATGTAAACATGTTGACAATGGCCGTCATTGGCTCGATTGTGCTCGAGTGCTGACGATTGGACGGATCTGTGCTCTTGATTGTGGAGTATTGTAAACAGCAGAATTCAATCGAAAGTTAAGTAGGCATCGAGAGATGGATTGAGTGCAATAACGTTTTGTACTTGTGCTTGTCGAAATTAATGTAATTTAACGACTTATTATTCCTACTTTTTACCACTGACTTTTCTTCTGTTACCAGAAAACGATTATCGTGAAGTTTAACCAAATGCTTACCGCTCTGCCAGCTTCATTGTTGTGCAAATTCATTTTCTCCCTCAATGTCTTCCCCCGCTCGCCGGTGTCCACGAACTCCCGGCTGAACCGGAAGCCAAATCCGATGTTGTCGCTGCAGCCCCCCCACTTCCAGACCCGGACGTTGGAGGCGGCTGCGGCGCGGGTCCGGTGCGGAACGCGGTCGATGTGCGAGTAGTCGCAGGTGCACGATTCTATGGAGCCCTCCGCGCATGCGCGGGACACCGCGTGCGTCACCCCCGCGCTCGTGATCGCGTAGATGAACGCAGTTTCTCGACAGCCTACAACAAACATCTTTATTTAGACTCTGCTGATGTCAATACAATGGTATTAATAAAATATACATTCAATTATAATTTATGAGCTTTTCTACTCATTACGCTCGACAAAATACAATTGACAACGTAAAATACTGTTAATAATCTCTTATGGGTTAATTTTTAGGTTACAAACTATATAACCTAAAAATTATCCGACAAGAGATTGTTATGGTCATTATTATAGTTATTGTTTATAGTCAGTTCAAAATCAACTTAGCTTTAGCAAGCTTAGAATGACTGATTACAAATTTACAATGAATTTGAAAAAAAAAACATAATCTTTACAATTTAATCATGATAGAATTCTTTTGAAACCTTATTTAGATTATCTTTTGTAAAATCACACTTTTTGTTCAATCCATGTCCAAATGATGAGTAAAAAACAAAATAGTACCTGAGTATATCATTGCAAAAACTATTCGTGAGTAACACGCAACACAATGGCACCAATATAAACCCGGACTTTAATCACAATAAAATATCTACAACTAGGTTTTAATCAAGCAACCCTAATCAACTTGTAAAGGCCAGTTCAGTATGTTTGGCATTTATAATTAATTCATACCAGAGGGGAGTTCATATTTTTATCAAATTTTATTGCTTTCCCCTTACGTGAACTTTTTTTCTTTCAGTATTAATATCTATTAAATAAATAAAATACTGAATTTAAAAGAACAAAATAATTTGAAATGTAATTTGAATTGTGTGTCGATGAGTAATAATAATGTATCTCTTTAATCCACAATTTTTCATTTTAACCGGAATCATATCAAACCATCAGTCAGTGGTCAGAAATATATTTAAAAGAAAAACCTAATATTCAATATTTAATTGAAATTTCAATGGGTATGGTGGTAGTAATTCCCCGGACGAACTTGGCGTGAGTTCTACTATGTGTCTTGCGGATGAAAGGTGTTTCTTTTTGCATTTTAATCCTTTTCCCACACTTGATCGAGAGAGCCTATTGACTACATTTTAATTTGAAAGTGAATTCCCGAAGTCTACGCTCAAAGGAAATTACTAAATTACAAAGCGTACTAAATTGAATTGACGATGTGATTCTTGTTAGAATAAGTAAATGGATGCAATCATCCCATTGGAACCAAAACATAAATCTTGAATGGCCGTAACGAATACCATAAATAAATTAATGGCCCGAGCATTAGAATCAAATAATCATAAAATACAATTAAAAGAGAGAAAGACCATATCGAATAGAAGAAATCCAAATGACAAGACAATTAGTGATCAAACTGTTAAGTCGCGTGCTAGTTGTTTGTTAATTCCCTTTGCGTGTAGACAACAAGACGAATTAGACATTTTTATGTTTGTTCTAATTTATATAAAGATTGAATAAACAATTGTTTAATTAAGTAAATGCCAGCCACCCTTCAAAAGAGACTAAAGAATCTCTTAGGTAACGATTCATATAATGCTGAAGTCATTAGTGTAGCCTCCACGAAAGATTATAAATTGGATCATAATAAAAGGCTCAATGCTCCATTCTCCTATTTAATAGTATTACACGAAGTATATGAATCTCTACATTAATATTAAATTCCGATCGAAATTAGCATCGAGATATCGTTATCTCTGAAATAGTACTAGCAGCATTATCTAGGTATTCGACATAATGTCATGCACGAGCATTTTTTTATCTCATCTGTGGTATAAGTGAAAAATATAACCAAGCGATCAAGTCTGCACGCAAAATATTGTAATTTTACAGCGTAATTTTAATATCAACGCTATTGTTGCTTACCCTCTCATTAAGCCGGGCTAAGTTATGATGAAAATTCCTTAAAGGCTATTAAAAGTTCGATCCCGATCGCTAAACGGCTGGACGCACATAAAATCGACTATTAACGTCGATCTCGTACGGTGTAATGAGGATGTCACCTGTGATGGCATTCGTTTGGTATTATACTGCGGTTGCCATCGCCTTTGGTGGGCTTCCTTACAAATTCAATCGAACTTCTGCCCGTGGGTGTATCTGTATTTGTTATTTTATAATATCGTGACCACCAAACAAACGAACGCAAACGAACGCTGTTTTCATTGGCTTGAACTAAGAGACGCTTAATTAAAGAAAGAAAAACATTTATTTGTGGCAAAGAATATAACAGTTACAATATAAAAAAGGGATAATATAAAGACATACACATTTTTAACAAAATTATAAGAGAGCTAATAAATACACACTGAACATTGAGACTGCTGTGGACCTAAGTTACATCAATAGTGAGCACTTAGCTTAACCAGTTACATACATAACAGCTTGTATTTTACTTGTATATAGTTCACTTGTATTAAAACTTAACTCAGCTATGCTAGCTGAGATTAACTTAGTCTAGCTTAGCTAATATAGCTCAGTTAATCTCGTCGACAACTGACTTACGAGATATGATCGTTCGTTCGATTGGCACGGACGCGGCACACGAACCGGCTCAGCATTATTAAGGACTCAATAAGCAAATGAAATCATTTTTTTATTGAGTTGTCATCGTGCACAGATATAAATTACATTTGGTTTTGTACCCTTTGGGATGTTCAGTATATTCAGCAATTACTTGAGACGTTCGACGGAATTTTAATGTCAATTTCGCCATCATTCAATGCTCAGACGAAATTAATTCAATACGTTTCTCGTTTCGCATTTATCATCTGTAATGAGTTGGAAACGTTCTCTCGCATTAACTATAACGAATAGGCGCTGGATTAAATACGGCACACGTAAATTACGCTCGTAAAATAACTAGGTAGAATCTGTTGACGTTTTTACTGGCGGAATGACAAGACTGACCTGCACTCATGACCTGTTTGTTAAGCTACATACGAACTATCAGCTCACTTGACTGGCCTCGCAGCTCAGTTGGTAGTAACGCTGCCTTCTGCGCTGTAGGTCGTGGGTTTGATTCCCACCCAGAACAAACATTTGTGTCACGAATATAGATGTTTGTTCTGTATCTGGTTGTTAATATGTATAATATGTGTTTACAAAAAAATAATTATATTAGGAGTCTGGTTTCCATGATACAAGCTATGCTTAGCTTACTTTGAGTTAGATGGTGCTGTGTGAACTGTTCAAATCAAATCAAATATTTATTTGCTTCAAGAACGGTAACAAGATCTTAAAATATAATGTATAAACATAGTCGGTACCACCTTCTTCTGCCATAAATAGCATGCAAAATTTAAATAAAAAATCCACCAATACTATTAATATTTACTTTAAGTAATTAGTTGGCCATACTTTTTAAATCTCCGATTGTCTTGTAAGTTTTTCAACTCAACTTTGCTCAGTATCGTTCGGGAGTCTCAGCATTCCACAGATAAGTATTTACTGCTTTGGTTCGCTTTTCTTCCGCTTCGTTACCAACTTCGCCTTTGTGGTGAAATAAAAATAAAAATTTTAAAGTTCATTAAAACTACCTAACTGTTCAACTCGTATTGTTTCAAATCATCGTATCCCATAATGTCAAAATTAAGGCTTTAAAAATAATTGATTAAATTGATAGTTAGACAGCTAACTATATATCAGGATCGTGGTGTTACAATAACAGAATCTGGTTCAAAAATGTCAGCGTGATTCACTCCCACCTCAGATATTATTCTGTTACTCGATCCCAGAGATGTAACGGCATAAACCAATTAAACATGAAACGACGACAACTCGAAATGTTTTAATAGATATCGGAGGCCTATCGATGATTCATACCGAACGGTAGTAAGTAACCCACGAATAATAATGAAATCTACACTTCACAACTTAGAATAGAATAGAATAAAATAGAAAACTCTTTGTTGTACACCACACAATAAATACAGAAGAAATTAACAGGTTTAAAAGAAATAACAATATTTGTGACATACAATTGCCTTATTGGAAGCAATCTCTTCCAAGCAACCTTTGGATGGACTGGATTAGAAAGAATAATATGGGACGGTGGTGTTAAACAAAAACAAATATAAAAAGAAAAAGAGAGAGTATATATCTTAGATACAATATAAAGCATAATCTGTCCAGTTTGATAGTCAAAAGTTTCTTTTAGTTAGTTCTTTTAGTTTCAAACATACTCATGTATTTTTGTTTGATTTACGAAGTCTCAGGCAGATCAGCTAGTTGCAAACAAATTGATTTAATATATCACCGGCGGCGCTCACCGGACGCCGAACCCGAGCGACAAAGCCGATTGTCGCATTATGCGAATAAATCGCGACGTAGAAAAATTATGACCGATGTAAGTAACATAGGATTAGTCACGGCATTAAATAAATTTAAAACTTCCAACGAGTCTAAGGCTAAATCACACCGACCCACACTGAACTCACCTGAGACTCGCTTCTAGCAAAGTACACAAACCATCACTCGCCCGTGTACAACCAGCGCTATAAAATATTCATAATTAAGGCACGCTATTATTTTATTGAGGCAATTTCGCCCCATCAAATCGCAGTCAAATAAGAACAAACATGAGTAATGTGGATCTATAAAAGTAAATTATTATTATAACTGATAATAAAGTGCTGTCCGTGGATTATCTGTGCGGATAATGAATGGTCCCGAAGTTAGTTTACAACGCGAGCACCGGACGATAATTCCATAAGGACGGATCGGCAGTTAAGGCGAGGCGTCGAAGATTTATAAAAGTCAAAAACTCGTAAATCCGACCCCGTGTCCGACCGCTCACATATAACTTAATCACTGTTGACATGAGACGAACACCTGGCTTCGTGCGCCATTGAATGATTCAACATTAATGCACTACTTAAATAATGTTCCGTCCGCATTAATATAATAATAGTAATATTGGTGGACATTTCACACAGCGCCATCTAGTCCCAAAGTAGCTAAGCATAGATTGTATCATGGGAACCAGGTAACTGATATAATACTTATATACTCTTTTGTAAATTCATACGTATAATACATGTTAACACCCAGCACAGAACATCTACTATCGTCACATAAATGTTTGTCCTAGGTGGGAATCGAACCCACGACCTTCAGCGCAGAAGGCAGCGTTACTACCAACTGAGCCAGTCGAATTGAGTCATCATCACAGGGTGTTCCCAAGCCCCCGCTCGGATTGACTTATGATGGTTCGCGCTCGGTGCCTTATTTATGACGACTTGCATTATTCAAATTTGATGAGACGTAATTACTCAAAACAACCATAAATCACTCGATTTATAATATGGTGTCCGGCGTTGGGCAACTCCAGTCTTTTATCGCGTCGTATGATGAAGTCATTGACGTCTTGCATCCGACCAAACATGTCTTTAACGTTTACTGCGCTTTATCTACTCGAGATGAATCGATTCAATCTCGGGAGATAAATTCAATTCTTTGTGCGTATATAATGACAAGAAAATTAAAGAAAGTCACAAATAAACGTGCAGTACGAGCTATTTTGCCGTAAACGTCCATCAAAGAGAGGCAATAAAAAGCAATAATTCATTTTCGTTATGCCATGTATGGGTGATAATTTCACATTGAGCGCGCATCCCGAGCGGCCTGGCGACAATTCAGAATTACGTCGCTCGTATATCACTCATTGTGAGTGGCACAAAGCTGAGCTGGTAGCTACCACCGGCTACCAGCCTCCGCTACCACGTCCATTCACACAATGGACAAAGACATTTGTTTCCAAACTGACAAAAAAAGACCGAAAATAATTTGGTTTTAAGTGAGCTGTCAACGACAATAAATTGTCGATCCAGGTTTTGGAAAAACACGGTCGCCTATCACGACACCTATCGCACTAATCGCCGCCTCAGCATCACAAACGGCGCGTTATCTCGGAAACAATTCAAACGCCACAAAACCCAAAACGCTTATCTAATTGAGCATTAAATATTTCGTCGAGAGCATTTTATATGGACTTTATTTTCGGCGTCGTTCGTTTTATACTTTTTATCCGCCCACGACGTCGGAATCTTGGGAGCGAATACGTACCAGTACAAACCAAAACAGGAAATATTGGAAAAAGGTCGAGTTTTATCGTCCGAGTTACCTGCTATTAGGAGCCGTGTTAGGTGTAAACGGGGCTTCCGTGGAGTCTCTGGCGTGGCGTCGCTAAACTACGCCGCGGGAGGTACGCCATCGCAGCGGGGACCCGTCCTATATTTTTCTATTCTCAACGGCGTTATTCTCAACGACAATAACGCCGGATAAAGTCCTCACTATTGTGCCGTTGTCATCATTTGTGTTAATATGATCCTTGAGGTTTCCACTACAATGAGATGACGAGGTCTCCGAAGTGTCAATTGTGTGTCAACGTGTAAATTAGTAATTATTCGCGTCCCTTCCGGGGGGGCTTTGTGGGGCTGAGGTTGTGAACGGCCGTAGAAGATTGGGTCGAGGTATTTGATAACTTGACTGTATTCGCAGCTCAGTTGGTTAGTAATTCTGCCGTTTCAGATGTCGTGGGTTCGATTCCCACCAGGACAAACATTTGTGTGACGAGCATCGATGTTTTTCTGTGTCTGGGTATTAATAGAAAAAGTTTATATGTATTCTATCAGTCATTATGGTTCCCATAATACGATATAAGCCTTATCCTAGTTCGTAGCTGTAGCCTAGAGCTTACTTATATTTACGTTATTTAAATCTTTTGTTTTATATCAACTGTACGTCTTAGTTTTAGTTATGAATAAATTTATTTTCTTTCTTTCTATGGGGCTAGATGGCGATGTGTGAAATGTCCATCAATATTTATTTATTATTTTCGAAACGTGTATCATATTTGCGTGTTTTTTTTGTTAATGAGTAGCATATTGATGGTCTCCCACTGATTGTATATTTTATGCGATCCTCAAAGTTCGGTAATGGCAATGTATTAAAGAGTTATATCGTGGGTATTTGCGGAGGCCTGTAATATGCGCGCCGCGTGATTCGCTCGCCCTGCCTGCCCTTAATAAAGTAATATGCTCTAAATGCACACGCATATAACATAAATTTTGTAATCTCCGTTCTCTTTTTATCATGTGAAATTATTACGATGGTGGTCCGGTGTTCTCAATGTTTTTGTTTTTTAATTTAGAAATATATAGCACTTTGGCTTTAAGATTTTTGCTTTTGATATATAAATATTTATTTTGGCTCTAGGCGTTATTCGTCATAATTATTGGTGTTTAGTTAAATGGAAATACAAAATGAAATCGGTTGGATATAATTGCTTCTGTCTTAGGAATTTATGATATTTAGTCATCTAACGTATGCTTAGAATTTAAGGTTCTTTTTTGAATTGGTTGCGCGTTACAAGCTTGTATGGGAGATCGCCCGAGGCGCAGCGTCCGCGTCGCGTCGGCGACCCAACCGATGCTTTACGACAAACTTTTAATGTTTATGTAAACAGATAAATCTAATTGTGATACTTTAGTTAATTAGTTTTCGATGAATATATTATTTTGAAATAGTTTTGTTGCTTTTACCGTACAGAACGAAGAATCTGTTGTCAAAACATTTCGGTACGTTTCGACTAATAGAAACATCTTTCAAAGTCGCTTGCACAATTCATTAACATTAGGAGGTCAATAACCGGAGCGGAGAGAGGCTGGATGGAAAACATCGAGATGAATCCGAGACCAGTTCAAATTAGTAGTGATACTGAGAGCTTTAAATAGATAACCCCTTAATGCAGGTCGGGAATCGATTTTGAACGTTCATCATTTTTATGTCCGGATTACTGTTTATTTTTAACCGGCTGCCATTATGAAATACAGTTTTAATGATAATATATATATATATATATATATATATATATATATATATATATATATATATATATATATATATATATATATATATATTATGGCAAGACTTCAGCTTTTTATAAACTCAAACATTCAATGTCTTAACAAAAAGTCACCTAAATAATTTATCATCAAAACCTCCTCGAAAAACGAATGAATGCGACCGAATCGAATCACAAACCTTTTTGCTATAATAGCGAATAATTCTTTAAAGAACAGATGTTCGCGAGCTCATAATAAGCCGTATCGTGCACAAAGCATCGAAATCGGACACCGGAGATAGGGCAGCTCCGATTCTGTGGACAAAATAACATCTACAGCCCAATAAGTTGATCGACATCCTATTTCTGACCTTACCCCGCTCGCAATACAGACCATTGTCATACCAGACAAATGTAAAACAAAATCGGTAATGCGTTTTAAAACATTTTAATTTCAATGTGTACCTTTGTAAACGTGGCTTTTTATTTTTTAAACGTACATTATAAACTCAAATCAATAAACATCGCGAGGAGATTATTAAGCGGGTTCGCTATTAAATACAGCATTTAAAGTTTATTACCCAGTTACTGCTAGCTATAATAACAGTGTTCGATTGTGTTCTATTGTATGGCTAATGGATATCTATTTACCGATTCTAATCATCGATATAATCTGCGTCCATTGAAATCGACTAAATGGAATCGACGCTGCGCGATTGTGGGCCCGTGTTTATGGAATATAAAAAGTGTAAAAACGTCTTTCTCACATTCCCGCTGTGAATCGAGGTGGAATTACATTCGGATTAAGATTTTAATCAAAACGAATTTTCGCAGAAAGTTCAAATATTTGAGTTGAAAGGCTAATGAAAGTACCATCGGTATAAAAGCAGGTTTCTAAAAAGAGGACAAACGGGAACGTCGACGTCACTCGGCCGCATGTAATTGATCCCGGATGTTATCTTGATGAATTCTTTTATATGTGCCCCCGACGCTACCCTCCATGAATACAGATACAATCTTTTAAAAGGGTTGCCAACTAAAGATATCACTTAATTTGTAGCATCTCTTTGTAACTGAAATTAGGGATTTGTACATTGTCCTTTTGTCCGCTTTATCCAGATTATAAAAAAAAACGTATTCGCGATTGAGTTTTTAAGGACTTAAGGTCTCAGTGCTGTAATCTGTTCCTCAATTTCGAGGGTTAAGTACTTAAGGTTTAAAGATCTGTAGATTTGTTCGCTTTGTCAAATCAATCGAGACAATGAATGACACGTGTCTCAAACAGTTGTTTTTTTACCACAAGTCAATGTTCTTTATACTCGATAATCTCGAGTTAATTTTTTTAAGTTGTTTATTTTAAATTAATCCTGTAACTTAGGTTCATAAAGCACTTACCTCTATCTACGATTTTTCCGAATAGGTTCTTGCCTCGAAGAAAGTTTCTTGTTGAGCAGTTCCACCTTCGCTGTTTGAACTGGTGCTGACACTCGGCTACGGCCATCCTGGCCCCCTTGGCCACGGCGCTAATGACTCCGAGGTTCTCCCTCGCAAGCCGCCGCTGCTTTCGTCTCAGCGATTCGTTTATCGTAGGATCCATGTATAGCACTCCGGGCGATATCGGCGACAAGTTATTCGGCTCCCCAGCTTTCGCCAGCCCCCTGTAATAAACTCACAAGTCAAATACTCAGAAAAAACTTTTATCACTTCGAGAAACAATGGTAGGAGGGTAAAAAAAAGGAACACTGCTCGAACGCCACTTATGGCAACGGGCGCACCTCTAAATGAAACGCTCATTTGAAAAGGCAACGACGACAACAAACAATTCTGCCGTCCTTTAACTAGAAAGCCGTTAACCGCCAAAAGGTCAATTTTGACTTTTTAATAGGAAGCGATACAGTTCAAAATTATCTATCTTTCTGTCCAAGAAACGTTTGTAAATTATTATTAGTTCCGGAGATATAAAAAAAATGTAGGCCGTTAAGTGACGTATTTAAAAGGAATAGACTGGCCTCGCAGCTCAGTTGGTTAGTAACTCTGCCTTCTGAGCTGTGGGTCGTGGGTTCAATTCCCACTCAGGACAAATATTTGTGAGACGAACATTGATGTTTGTTGTGTGTCTCGGTGTTAATATGTATGTATTTACAAAAATATACATATATGTATTCTATCAGTCATCTAGTTCCCATAGTACAAGTTATGCTTAGTTTGAGGCTACATGGCGATGCCTGAAATGTTCACGAATATTTATTATTATTAATTAAAAAGTGTTCTCTGAACTTATCTCAAAAACAACAATTTGGGCTTAACGGCGTTTTAGTTAAAGGACGGCAGAATTGACGACCGAACTGTCAATCCGCAGACGTTCGGATAAATATTTGCGGCGCGCATTAATCCCCGGCCGCGGCCGTGGATCGTAAGGGCCAGAAACAAACACCGATCGAGATCGCGGCTGTTGACTCGCCGGACGAGTGTTGAAAAAACCCGTGCACTCTCGCGGTGCGACGCTCCGACTTGGAAATCGTATTACTTTTCTATTTATCTTTCTTTGTAGTCGAGTGTTACGTAAATATGGACGAGTTCGTCGGAAATTCCCCGGTTGTGGAGACGCATTGAGTGCTACAAACGTTTTACTTCTCAAATAGTTTCCGTATAGTCTGATAACAATTGCTGCAACGTGTTTCGTGGACGCTCCATAGATGATCTCATTTAAGTCTATAAAATGTAGTCAACTACCAGTTCTATGCTCATTATTTCTTAAAAGATTTCGTAATCACATAATGCCAACGCCCCATAGATCAAAACCGAAATTTACAAAACATTTATCAATGTTACACTAAATGTTGCCAAGCCTTTAATTTAAACCGTAATTATAGGCCTTAATGGGTTGTAAAGGAAGTTGAATTACTTGGCACGTATTATTACAGCCTTTTCGCGTCTACGCAGAAATAAATTATTGATTACTTTTGATATTAATCTATAATAAAATATATGAAAAAATATATGCACCTAATTGAACTCGAAATTTTTTCAATGTATTTCAGCGACAACATTTTCATAGCATGTAACAATTTATCCAAAACTGTTTTGAACAAATTGATTCAAACAGAATAAATAACTTTTATTAAATCATAATAATAAGGCTATTATATGCATGCATCATCGTTAATCGTTCAATATTCCCATAATCCTTTCGTGGGCGCCATTAATTTCATAAACCGACGACACCCACGAGTAAAACAAAAACTGAGGATATCCATGTTTGTCCATCCATAACAGAGATCCTGCACTTGTCACGTTTGGTAGAAAACCAAATAGGACCTCTTGAAAAAAATGCCTGAATGGCTTTCACGGGCAATCGTGATGTTTGCACAGCGATAAAGTCTGTGTGAATGTCAAAATAACAAATATTGTCTTTGGAGGATTGTCTGTGGATGGTTTGTCTCATCTGGGTAATTAAAGCTTAGTGTTGATGTAACAGTTCTGTGTATTGTGAACTTTGGCTTATCTTTCGTCAATATCTCTTACGGGAGTACGAGAGCGTGGTCTAGTGGTACTGACCCCGAGTTTAAATCCGGAGGTCGCCGGTTCAAATCCTGAAGTGCCCTATGAGTTTTTCAATTGAGTTTATGTGTGCAATACCACGTTCTCAAACGGTGAAGGAAAACATCGTGAGGAAACCGATGTGCCCTATAACAAAAAATTTGAATACATGCGTCAAGTGCACGAAAGGAGACTCTTTGAGGTGCACTTAAAATCCTTTCACCACACGGGTTCGAGAGAGCCAGTGACTCTAATAGAAAGAAGAACGGGAGTAGGTATCTCGAAATAGGTCGTTTAATGTCGTGTAGAAATTCATTGTTTTTTCCATGACGAACATTAGCACAGGCCTCACAGCTCAGTTGGTAGTAACTCTTCCTTCTGCGCTGTAGGTCGTGGGTTCGATTCCCACCCACCACTAACATTTGTGTGACGAATATTGATGTTTATTCTGTGTCTGGGTGTTAATATGTGTATATGTATTATAGAAAAAAAAAATGAATTCTATCAGTTGTCTGGTTCCTATAGTGTGTGTGTGAATTGTCCACCATTATTATTATTATTAGCGAATTGCGTTGCTTTTGATGAACTTTGAATGAATTTAAATAAAAAAATATCATCGTATTATAGAACATTTTATTTCGCATATTTACTTTTGGTGGATATATTTGATTGAATTTAAATTATTGCACATTGTATTAAGTACGAACATTTTATTGCGATAATGTTTATTTCAGCGTATTTTTCACACTTTGACAAAACACCGACGAAAAACATTGCCGCGTATCTTAATTTGCCTCTCACGTTGACAACACAACACTGCGACAGATAACATCACAGCTGCTATCTACTTTTCAACGATTTGACTTTTGCACTGTCCTCAAATGGACCCCGATCACGCGTCCCGCATACAAATTAGGATTTTATATTTAATTTGTTAGTGTTTGGCGAGGCGTCAAAATATCAACGATTAATGACCAGCTTATATTGAACTGTACTGTTAAAAAGACGCAAGTGGATTTCGTCGTTTTATGGTGTCTGGATAAAATGGTATCTGTTATCGGAGACGGCACGCGATTTCATACGTAATGTAATACGAGGCACGGGCGATGAATGCGAATCAGCTCAGAGTGAGGTGTGGCGATGTGGCGATTTCTTTTTGGCTTGAGGCTAAGATTTTTATGATGTTGTTCTAGTTGGTTAGTTTGCCTTTAAGCTTAGTCGGTTCCGGGTTAGTAGGCTCGCTGTTTTGTTAACATTTGTGTATACAGTTTTAACGCATCAGGCAGATTTTGTTTTAGGTCACTATGAAGCGAAATAACGATGTAAGAATTTAATTATTAATTATAATATTGGTGGACAATTCACACAGCGCTATCTAGTCCCAAACTAAGCATAGTTTGTACTATGGGAACCAGATAACTGATAGTTTTTTTTTTTTGTAATTACATACATATAATACATATTAAACACCCAGACACAGAACAAACATCTATATTTGTCACATAATGTCCTGGGTAGGAATCGAACCTACGACCTACAGCGCAGAAGGCAGGGTTATTACCAACTGAGCTGTGAGGCCAGTCCAATTACAATACTGAATGATTAATTAAATAACGAACGGCAGAATTAATCTCAATTATAAAATAAAAACGTAGGCCAATTTGACTAATAATTAAAATAAATGTGAAATATTTGTAGACACACTTCTCAGCGGATAAGTCAAGTGATTTTGCGTAAGTGCTTGTATATTTTTAAATGTGTCACCATTAAAATAATTGCCTTGTGCCACAGAATAAGTCTAAAGTGGGCAGTGGAATGGGTCTGATCTGATTTCTTCCGGCAGCTGTCTCTTGGCTTGAAGGGGTCTTTATTTTTTGTACATTCAACGAAATCCTATTTAAAAAATATTTTACCCTACAAATAATAGAGGAAAAGTACACATAGTCTGTATGTTTATAAGTTTTGTATGTAAAGTGTGTAATTAATTTAGTTTCGCTTGTAAGGCACAGAAAACTGCTTGTTAGAAAGCCGACGGAACTATTTTGTTCAATTTATATTAATTATATCTTTATTAGCACATTAAATCACAAAATTAGTACAAATTAAAATGGAAAAGCACGTATTTTTCTCCAATGGAGTAGGCAGAGCCACAATTAGCCGATTCCGTTCCGTTCATTTCACTATGGTTCTCTCTCACCACTTAGACTTAGACTAATACAACATTTTAAAATTATTATTTCAATAGAAATAGCCATGGAATTCATCATTGATTTAATATTAGGAAACAAAAAAAACCCAAAGTGAAGAATCACAGTTACGGGGGCATAAGCATAAGCAACTTGGGTATTGTCGTACCTAGTAGGGGAGGACCCAAGTCACATCAGTTGTTATGGGCCGAGATACCACTTAACACCAGGTGGGTTAACACCAGGTGGGCCGTCGGCTCGTTCCGTATTTGTATCACATATAAAAACTATAAACAGTTAACATTTACTTCACAAAATAAAATATTTTTCTAAAGATCTGTTTCCGACGGCTTCTTAAAGACACCAGTATTTGTGATTTTTTATATATTATCCTGTTTGTAAATAAAATCATATATGTTAATTTTGGCTTTTTATAACTTTTTCACTTGATTATTTATATCTAGCTTGAATTAATTTGCATGGATACTACGAAAAAAATCTTTATTATTATAAGTCGGCCTATGCGCATCATTTTGCAGTTCGATTTGGCATTCGTAGACGAAAAATCATATCAAACTTCTTGTCTAAATTAATAGAGACAAAATGAAAACATTAATGAACATGGCGCGGTTTTCATTTTCGTGCGGTATGACAATTTACATAACGAAAGCAGTTTTAGAAATTACTTTATGTGGGAAATTTAATCGAATCGTAGTATCCCTTTACCAAATTTAAGATATTCATTTTGGACATTTCACACAGCGCTATAGTAGCCCCAAAATAAACATAAATTGAACTTTGGTAACTAGATAACTGAACTCATTTTTTTAAATGACATATTAAAATATAATAGCCAGAACACAGAATAAACATCTATTTTCGTCATACAAATATTTGTCCGGGTGTTAATCGAACCCACGGCCTATAGCGCAGAAGGCAGAGTTACTACCAAATGAGTTGTGATATCCAATCAAAAGTGATCACATTTTACAAGTTAAAAATTAACCGGTAAAGCTTCCCTATAACTTGAATTACCTGAGTTGGAAAAACCTTATTTAGTACAAATATCTCTTAAAATGGCATTTTCCGTCGGGGTGTGTGAAAATAATTCATTCGTAAAAAGAAATGAAATTAATTCATACAACATTGACTCCTTCCTTTTATCTTAAAAATATTTGTTTAGTGTAATAAGTAAGCACGCGCCATTGTGTACAAATGGTGATAAAAAGTGACATCTATTTAATTCTTTTCAATAATAGAAGTGTCGTTTTCTTCTTTATTATTTTATAGTATATATAGCTGTCTATATATAATAATATAGATATCATATAGTAATATTATGATGCTTTAAAGCGGAAAGAATGATAATATAATATTATTCCTTAGAAATGATATGTTGTGTTGTAAACTACAAGTTAAAGATAATGATCTTATTTCCATATTATTTAACATAAAATTAATATTGTAATATTATAATTCACAGTTTATAATCTTTATTTAATTATGTAGTTTTAATAATTTTATATATTCGTCTGTGGGTGGTGTAGTGGGTTTTTATTCCCATTTCAAGAGACATAAATGTTCTAATAGAAGCGAAAGTCTATAAATATGAGATTAAGCTGGGCGCATACCAGGAGCGCGTTGATAGGCTGTACAAATACAAAGTTGATGCTCCTGTCAGTCACACAGTGAGGTCGCGACGGGAGACGGCTGCAGGGGACTTGTTTTGTCCCATTATCGTAGTTTTTATGATTTTTTTAAGTAAATAATATGCTTTATTAGTATTTGTTTCAATGTTATTGTCGTCTTCATTCAGCCTGTCATTATAAAACTTTACAATAATGACATTAGCTTATAACTATAACTATCTTATAACCTTTATACCTTTAACATCATATGGATAACGTGGTGGGCTATTGCAATAATTTTCTTTAGTTTATGTAATCATTCTAGTGTTAATATATATTATGTAGCTGTTTGTTATACTTAATGAACAAAAAAAAAAAAAAAAAATGCTAAAATACTAAGCTATTTTTAAATCCATATAAATTATTGTTGAGACTTAATTTAAATTTTCAGTTATATTTTTTTAAATACCTTGTAAAGGAGACTGTTTCTGTATTATTAAGAAATGTAAATGTAATTTTTTTTGTTAAAAACAGATATTGTTTCAGAATGTCAAAATGTGAAAAAATAGAAAAATTCCATCTTCAATTAACAGAAAATATCTATACCATAAAATTCAGCTAAAACCACCAATTACGCTTTAGATTAACGCGTGTATATTATAAAAGGAAAGCCAAAGTCAGCATTAAACTTTATGATGCCATTATCGATCTCGCACAGAGCATTTACGCTTGGTTTAATGATGCGCTAATTATCCGCTTGATGTGGGTTCACATCTGGTGTGTACCGAGCCTTACAATATGAACCTTTTGTGGAATGCGGAAGAATATTTCGCGAAATAAAATTAAAAACGGGTTACTTAAACGCATGTTTTAATACAAAAACAATGAGTTACATTGCATAGCAATATTTAATTCATAATATTTTACAGATAGGGTGATATTTTGTTTAAAATTTAAAAAAAACTTTACTACCTGGATTGCCAAACGAAATTCTTAGAAATATATAATAATGTATATAATATATTCATTGCAACCTGTACATCAACAAGTATTTTGCCGACATATGTATAATTTATGTCAGAATTGATATGTAAGAATTCATAATTTGATGTCTTAATAAATATACTATGAAAGCCAAATGTTTTTTCTTAAGTCTTTGTTAAAAAAATTTAGCTGTTGCGAAATGAACGCTTGAAAGAAGTTAGAACAGTTACCTACACGAGTAACTGCAGTTAATCGCCGCTTGAAATATCGTGTTGATATTTCAAGCGGCGATTTTACTTCACCTATCTTACCCCACACTACGCCATTATCATCCCAGTGAAATATAGTTACGAATGACTTAAGCGCTATTTGATTTACCATAATTTTATCACTTACATAGCTTAAGTATTGTATAATGATATTTCCAATACAAATATGTTTATGAAATGAACACCATATAAAGTAACATTGGCGTTATACTGATAACTTGTTCTAACGTCTGTTGTTTACAACATAACTAACGAAGTTTTTGCGACAATTCAGTTTCATAACACATCCTAATGAACATTCTATGTAATCAACATTTGTGAAATTGACAAACGCACGCCAAATATCATATAGAAACATAACCTAGATTCTATATGAACCTATTTTTATGAATATTTTATGTTATAAACACTTTTGTGAAAGAAATAACAAACGCACGCCAAATATTCATACAGAAACATTACCTAAATTCTATATGAACCTATTTTTATGTATATTCTATGTAATAAACACTTTTGTGAAAGAAATAAGAAACTGAACATTCTATGTAACCAACACTTGTGAAATTAACAACAAACGCACGCGAAATTTCCATACGGAAACATAACCTACAAATGTCTAAACATACCGAAGACGTAAAAACATATGGGGGGTACACTCACCACCACATACTGCCGCGTCCTCTCCTCGGCTTGCTGGCTTCGCACCTCACACACAGTACCGTGAGCACAAACAACCACAAACACTTCATGTCGAGGGGCGGGCTCACATGAGCGCGGCCTGAGATCACGGGTACGTCTGACGGCGCGCCGCGGCCGCCGGTACTGCCGAGGCGGGGTCGCTGCTGTGGTGGGAGGCCCTACCTGCCCGACGCCCGATTGGTCTGTCTCCTTTTTTTTATAATCTTCGGCGTTTAGGTTACGTTTGCTGATAGTGGGATTATGATGGGAAATGCATTTTTTTTTTACAAATGGACTATTTGCTGTTGTCCGCAGATAGTCTTGACAGCGTTTACACGGGCTTCTGGTGAAAGCAGACGGCCCTCAGCTGGTAAATCAAAAATTATACACAACGTCACCAAAAGAACCACTTAGATTCGGACCTCGGCTTGGGCGTTGCGAGTCAGGAGGAAATGCAATTTTTGAAGGTTCGCGCTTGGATTATATCTCCGCCGATGTAATCCATTTATCACAACTTAAGGCAAATTGCATGTTTACACAATTACTTAGAAGGTTTACTTGTTATTAGCGTGACTTAAAGAAGGATAATCTTTAATAAACACAGTTGATATATTATGCACTTATTTATTTTTGTTATACATTAATAGCACAATTATTTTAGGCGTGATTTGTCAATCAATCGAATTGGTCCCGGTATTTAATAGTATATTCTTTTAATAACATCTTAGTAAATAATCACTTACTTAGTTGGCAAATAAAACTTTATTTGTATTTATTTAGTTGTACCTAAACATTGTTCCTTATTTGTGATTTACACAAGTACACAACATTGTTGATTTCATACTATCGAATCATCAGAAGTAAATCTTTTATGTAAGGTACTTACTGATCTCCAGACCCATATTCATCGCTGACGCTTTGGTCTCAATATCCCACTATTTTTTCTTTAACTCATTTCCAATCCAATATCTGATACCCTAAATACCTTATTTTCCATTAAACAAACAATGACACACACACACAAAACACGTAGTAACCTGATTTGTATAGGTATTTATTTTATTTTTATGTAACACAGTTACGGAACGAGCCGACGGCCCACCTGGTGTTAAGTGGTAACCTCGGCCCATAACAACAGATGCGACTTGGGGCCTCCCCTACTAGGTACGACAAAACCCAAGTCGCATCGTATGCGCCCGTAACTCTGAGACGTGTATGTGGAATGTTTCATGTGTAGGTATCTTAGGTAAGTGCCTATAACTAAACCTAATCACCAGGTAGACAATGTTGCTGTACGAAGAATTGTATAGAATCTACCGTGTCTAATACACACCGACTGATACCTTGTATTACCAGTATATGTCTAATGTATGAGAACAAAAGGTAGACAAATCGTCGACGGGTCATTTTTGGTCAAATTGTTGCTCCAATGTTAGTGCTACTATTATTTATTAACGAAATCTTAGTAGATATAACTTTGTGCACAAAGACTTAAAACACATACCTACCTATATTCTTATCATACAACTTATTGACGAAAACAAATAAGTATTAATAGTATTTGTTACGCGTATGAATTATGGAAAATGGAAAGTTACAATAATCCCTAGTTAAGACTCATTTAATATAATAATATACTAACATCACAGCTCCATATTTTTGTTCGTATTTATTATAAGCTGTGGTGATGTATCTACTTGATAATGTTTTATTTATAATAAAATATTTCCAGTAGATATATCGAAAAAACTGTAAGGAAATCCTACTAAATAATATTATAAACGTGAAAGTTTGTATGGATGTTTGTTACTCTTTCACGCTCAAACGGCTGAATGGATTTGGATGAATTTTAGTACCAAGATAGCTTATATCCTGGATTAACACATAGGCTAATTTGATCCCGAAAAAGTGCAGTGTTCCCGTGGGATTACTTATTCACCACGGGATGCAGCTAGTAAAATACAAATATTTTATAAATGTAGGTCGGATACATAATAAAATATCTAATATGTCTTGTCTACAAATTTAGTTACAACGCATCTTCGTCGTAAATACTGCGTTCCTATTCTATCATCTAATCAAGAATGATTACCGAATTCCAATAAAATGGTATCATCGACGCGTGAGTCAGCGGTTTGCGCGGTGGGAGGGGCGGCGGCGCGCGGAGCCAATCAGCGCGCGGCGAGTCTGCGCCCGCGCAGCCGCCACCACGTGTTACTACGCCACCGCATATTTAAATATCGAAGACGACTTTAAACGTTAAAATGAGGTAGAATAAAAAAGGTGAAATTTAAGTTTTTTTTATGTCATATTAGTAACTGAACGGGCTGATGGCCCACCTGATGTTAAGTGGTAACCGCCGCCCATAGACAACAGCTATATGATTCGAGTCCTCTCCACCAAAGCACGAGATAACTCAAGTCGCATTGCGTTGCGCCCATCACTCCGAGACGGGGATGTTACGTCTCATGCGCCTGCAATTTCACCGGCACCCACTCCCTTCCACCAGAACACAGTAATACGAGTACATCACTGCTTAGCAGCAAGTACGCGTTTATCAGTTTCCTAGCATTGTTAATTAAAAATTGATCCTCAATACCTCTAAAATACTTCGAATCTGTATATAGATATTTAATTTATGATAATTGTTATTTCAATTGATTTACATTGTTAATCCTACACATTCATACGCCTGTAAAGGCAGATTACAGTGATAGAGAGATATTGAATTTAAGAACTTTTTGAACCACCTGAAATCTTATTGATTAACATGATTATGATAATGATAGAATAGAATATTAAATAATATTAAAACGGTTAAAAGCTAATAAGTTAAATTTTAATTAATAAGTATAAATATATGTAATGAAAAAGACAAACATTTGTTAAGAAATTAAAATCCGTGCTAAGCATCGTTAGGAGATTAACGAGGTTTTTACTTATAATAGTTTTTTTGATTAAAAACATAATATCTGCTCGTATTTGTAAACTATATAATAAACTAGCTGCGTCCCGCGGAGTTGCCCGCGGTGAATAAGTAATCCCACGGATACACTGCACTTTTCCGGGATCAATGTAGCCTATGTGTTAATCCAGGATATAAGCTATCTTGGCACCAAATTTCATCCAAATCCCTTCAGGCGTTTGAGAGTGAAAGAGTAACAAACATCCATACAAACTTTCACGTTTATAATATTAGTAGGATATAATAGGATTTAATCCACGTGCTAGCTTGATTCAAGACACACTAGTGGTTATGCGCTACGATGTGCTACGGGTGGTCGCCGATAGAAAAGACTTCAACGCGGGCGGTCACGTTACTAATTTACACTAACTATCGTATATTTGTTATTCATTGTTATTTTTGCTTTAAACACATCAGAAAACAACGGACAGTAGACAAAATAATGTTTATATTTATTTCTCATATAATAAAATAATATTGGTGGACATTTCACACAGCGCCATCTAGCCCCAAAGTAAGCTAAGCATAGCTTGTATCATGGAACCAGACAAGTGATACAATACTTATGTACTTTTTTGTAAATACATACGTATAATACATATTGAGACCCAGACAAAGAACAAACATCTATATTCGTCATGCAAATATTTTGTCCTGGGTGGGAATCGAACCCACGTCTTACAGCACAGAAGACAGCGTTACTATTACTACTAACTGAGCTGTGAGGCCAGTCAAATGATCACATAACGATACTTATTCGTTTTTAATTAAGTTAAAGTTGGATTAATTTGTATCACAAATAAAATACTCACATTTTATTTAATACTTTAATAGATTCCAGTGATCAATATTTAGTATAACTTGTGAACCGATAGCATTTTCAAGAGTCTCTTATCTCCACTATTAGTTATTAACTAGTCCAGGACAAAACAGTTTAAAGTTAAGTGCATTTTACTTCAAAGTTAAATTTGTGCCACTAACACAATCCTGTAACTTAAAAACTGATGGAATGAAAAACTTAAATCAACCAATAGGCACGTGGCAGTTGACATGTGTTGATCATATGAGAGGCTACAGCTTAGTAAGTAGTACAGGGTGATGCTTAATTGAGTATGCTTGTATCGGGCAGATGTTTCAACCCCCTGTTTGAAATAGAGAAATTTAATTGGTTTTAGATGTAGTTTTAAAAGCATTCCAGGTTTATATTGTATATAGGAAATTGGGCAAAGTTCTCATCATAATTGTCAAGGGTTGTTTTTCGGTAAAATTAAGACTGACCCATAATTATGAAGTAAGGGCTTCTTCATCAGGCACCATAGATTTCGATCATGGTTAAATTAATCTGCATCTGTCTTGTTCTGTTCTGTTTCATAAAGACTTAAAGAGTGCAAACATTTTAGAACTCTCATTGGAAGGTTTGTTTAAACAGATAATTTTATTGTATATAAATAAATGTTGGTAGCCATATCACACATCGACATCTAGCCCCAAACTAAGCATAGCTTGCATTATATCCATCAGTCAACCGTGACCTGCTTCCATCAATCATTACGAATTACTGACATCGAGAATCACTTATTACACACAATGAAGTCGATAATGAACGGAACTGCATAGTTTAAAACTGAACTAATACAATTAAAAATCATTGTCGCCCTCAATGGCATTCCTTACCGCTAACATTGTGCATATTTTTTGGTAGTCACACTTAATTGCATGTAATTTTCACTCACCCTTAGTATCTACGTAATAAAATTGATATTCGCGTGGCAATCAATTCTGAAGCATGACGTCTTCATTCACTGAAACGGGAGTGTGCAAACAAAAGAAACCGTGAAATCACGAGTGAAAATGAAGAAATACTCAGTATGATTACTTTAACTTGGGTACAAGCCAACTCAAGCAAAAGGGAACTTTAAACAACAAATAGTAGTGACTTTTTTCAAATGTTGCCTAGAATTATTTAGGTGGCTAAATTTTTCACGGACTCCCGATTTCTGGCAATTAACAAAAGAAGTATTTGCTCATGCAGTTTTTGGGTGAAGTGTCCTTTTTTATTCAAAAGTACTTTTTATAAGCCGTTTGTTGTACAAGAAATACAGACTTCAATAGGCTTGTCAATTGATACTTAGTGATTAAGTACTAAAGGTGATCATATAGATTTTTTTTTATCAATTTTTGTTGCATTTATACTGCATAATATAATTTAATTATGTTAATCTTTTCTTAAATTTTAACTGAACAAGGGAACCACCCTGATTTGGGAAATGTATGTTCTCTTATGATTTTAATATCATGGTCTCTAATACTTTAAGTACTTAATATCACGATATTTGAAGACACTAGGCCATCCTGAATATCAAAAAATATAACTATAATGTTAACTTTTCCTTATTTATCTGTTGTAGTACCTTGAATGCTTTAATACAAAAGATAAATTTTTCTTTTTCAATGATTCTTGGTATGAGTAAATTTTTATCACAATTTCACATATTTTGTTTTTTAGTCTCAATGAAAAGCAATTAACATTCCAAAACCAAATCTCATCTCACTGAAAAATCTCCCCATCTCTCCCACCATCGGCGTGCTTACTGCCCAACCCTGTTAGTAATGGATTTGACTTATAATACCGATCAAATTATATTTACCCTTAAACTGCCAAAAGTAACAAACTCACTGTGAAAAATAAACATAAACACGGACCGTATCCTCGTTCTGTAAGCTTTCCCATCCCTATCTTATCTCTTACGAAACGCAAATATAAGCTAAGACAATGCCATACTTTACAAATAACTTCTATAAACGGGCAATAAGGGCACCATATAGTAATCGAGCGAATCCTAACCTTAGATGTGAGACACTAAGAGTTGAAAATAGTTCGGTGCAGTCGGAAAAGCGAGCGGATTTTTACTGGTACTCGCTCATTGTATGTTTATTGCTTTGAGTGAACGTAAATATTAAGGTTTATTGTGTTTACGAATAGGTGCGGTTCGGTTTGAAACGCTGCAGTGCAGCCAGTGTGGTCGCCCCCCAATGCGTCGAAAAAACCCTTCGTTACCCGCCCCCTAAATTTTTATGACGCTGACACAAATAGTCGGAAGGTTGAATAGTTATATGAACGCCAAATTCGACACATCTTACGGGAGCTGATGATTTGTCTATGACTGCGCAGGTTTTTAAAGATATTTTTTAAATTGAGAATGTGTATATCATCTTCTATTAATCCGTTCGTTATTTCATGGTCAGTGGTTTTGAGTTTTGATTATGATTTTCGAAGGATGCCTCATTTCTCGCCAGACTGGTATTTTGTTAGAGCATTTAATTGAAGATGAACATCAATATTTGAAATGGACGAAGAATTTAAATGGGGATCAATTACGAGCTACACCTTAATCAATTTAACAATCGGCTATCATCTTTTGATTCTTTATAAATTCTTAATATCAGACTAGGGCGTACACTGTTGATTATTTGGGAATATTTCGAGTAAATATTGAAGACAAAATTAAACAGCTCTGGGTAAAATAAATTAGTCCAGTTGCGAATTCAATTTGAACCAATGAGATTTTGGTTTATAAATTTACCAGATTAGATTAAACTGAGAAAGGAAAATTTACCTTATAATTGCAATACAAATAAGTAAAAAATATACACATTTAAAATAAAAATACTTTAAGAAAAAGGAAACTAGAACTAAACTTTGAATAAAATCAAGGCTTTTCTTCACCCGTGTATAACAAATAAGACTGCTGCTATTTTCCACCAAGATCTATGCCGGAGGCCTAAGGCATCCGTTTCTTGAAAGAGCCAATGATTTCACACATCGAACTAATTCATTTACCTCCCATGGCTAACTCGGATAGCATGGGAGGTCTGAGCTCTACACCGTGAGACAATCAAAGCTCACACATAAAACATCATAACATAACATTCGTATTTCGCATCACTAATGACCACACATTGTTTGGCAAAAACCGCAGAGAAAAAATGTAGACATCAAAATTCTTGTTCTCATTTAGTGAGATAAAATCACGGAATGATATATCGAGAGAACATCTCGACTAATAGCGTTTTAATATCTCGGGTTAGTCATTCAGCGTGAAATAAAAAAAATGGCGTAAAAACTGATAAGGTTCGGGTAATGTCCGGTTTGCGTTGAGTCGATGTGCGACCATTTCTACAACACTTGTTTTAAAAAGCCGAATACGATATTTCAATAAAGTAAAAAAAAAATATGCGACATGATTATTTAATTGCCCTCTGCTCGAAGCTTTAAATCGCCGAACTATTTAAAAGCGTTGTAGTATCTAAGACATACAACACAATGTCTTACAGCTTACAGCCTTTGACAACTGTCCTGAACAATTTAGGCTGTTTTATTCCTTGTACGTGTTTCTAAGACAGAAAGCACGTATTTGCTGGAGTAAGGAAGGCATTATGCTAATCCAATATTAAATAACTTCATCCAATTACATACCTACATTATTTACATTAACATTATTTAATTAATACTATATATTTCACAGTGCGCCGTCTAACCTCAAATATTACCAATCTTTTGCTACGAGGAACCATGAAATACGTATGTACTTACCTATTGTTCAAACATTAAGTAATATTATAGTCACTGAATAGAATAGTATACATTAAGTAAATTTACATGACACAAACACAGAGAAACACCTTGTTAGTCTCACAAATGTTTGCCTGGGTCGGAATCGAACCACTGACCTAGAGGATAGAAGGCATAGATGTATGACCAACTGAGGTGTCAGTTAAATCTTTGTTTCGTAATAAGCTTTCTATTATTTCTAATGCAGGACCTATTCTCGCAAATCCTTGAGTTCTCGCTATCGATAAAAATGACACCGAATTCTGTAACACTTCGCTGTTCAAGGTCAAAGTTCATCTTCATGTTGCCACGGAATGTTAATTCGTATAAACGCTTACACAGACTCACTTTCGTCCGTGAGGTAAAAACACAAACTAGTTTCAAATAATGGAGGCATCTAGCGAACGGCTGGTACTGACCTCGGACAAGTCTCATCGTGAGGCAACTTGCGGGCGGTTAAAATGAAGCTTGTCTGAACAAGAAATTAAATAAAACGTAGGGGTCATATTTATACAAGGTGATATTGTGTTTAGTGGTATAAGGGACTTTTTGCCTACTCAACACATATTGTTACTCATATTGTTTTGATTGAGTTAAGTAAAGAATAATTCTTTCTTTCTTTCTTTCTAAATACCTATGTTATAATAAAATATTAGAGAAAGAAATTGCTTTTATTTAATGTGACACCGTTAGGGAACGCCCACCTGGTGTTAGGTGGTAACCTCG
The DNA here is from genome assembly GCA_947359385.1 of Chesias legatella. NCBI lineage: Eukaryota > Metazoa > Arthropoda > Insecta > Lepidoptera > Geometridae > Chesias > Chesias legatella. The sequence goes on along the minus strand of OX375778.1, from coordinate 3,098,056 downwards.
GCCCATAACAGCCGATGCGACTTGGGTCCTCCCATACTATTTATGACAAGACTCAAGTCGCATCGTATGCGCCCGTAAATGTGAGACGTGAAGGTGGAATGTCTCATGTGCCTGTAATTTCACCGGCAACCACACCTTTCAAACCGAAACACAGTAACGCGAATGCGTTACTGCTTGGCGGCAGAAAAGGGCATGGTGGCAGTACTTCCCCGGACGAACTTGGCGAGAGTTCTCCTGCTCTTAAAAAAACTTGGCGTGAGTTCTATTGCTCTTGAAATATATAAATTACTTCTGTTAATTTTATTCACATAATTAATTAATTCTTAAAATCACTTCCGTATTTACACCCGGATTTGTTTGTATGTTTTTTACTAAAGATTCGGTTGCTTTTGACTACATATGTCCTTATGTGAATTGGCTATGTACCCGTGGTGGTGTACCTATGGTGATGTGACTCCTGGATTGGGAATTAGCCTTTGCTTTAGAGATTACTTGAGGGTATTATTATTATAGCTGCTAGCCGCTTTAAAGCGTGGCTTTCAAAACAAGCTTTTAAAAAGGAAGACAAATCTAACTCGCTCAAGTTCAGACCATGAAATAGAGACGAAGCAGCATTTTAAGCATCCCCAAATAATGTCAGAGGATGTTAGCTCAGACAGTGTTTTAGCCCTGGGCAAAGACTCCCAAGGTGTTATTTGGTATTTAAGGATATATCCATATTAACTTGGTTTGTTTAATGACCAGCCAACATCCAATTTATCATCCGCCATCGTAACATTTCGATTTAATTGCATTTTTTTTAGTTTAATCCGGGTTGGGATGGAAAAAAGCGATTATGATTGATACCTTCAGTAGTTCTCGTTCCTTTATCTAAACTATCAGGTAGTAAAAATCTAGACCTTGATGCAGGCTTGATTTGGATAAATCAACTTAATAGTCTTGGTAAACGGTTGCTTGAATTGCTGTTCCCTTTTTTTATGTTATTCTGGTATAGAACGAGCTGACGGCCCACCTGATGTGAAGTGGTAACCGCCACCTATAGACATCGGCAATACTACTCAAGTCCTCTCCCCAAAGTACGAGATGACTCAATTCGCATTAATAAATAAATAATAATAAATATTGGTGGACATTTCACACAGCGCCATCTAGCCCCAAAGTAAGCTAAGCATAGCTTGTATCATGGGAACCAGATGACTGATATAATACTTATATACTTTTCTTTTGTAAATACATACATATAATACATATTAACACCCAGACACAGAACAAACGTCAATGTTACAAATGTCACATAAATGTTTGTCCTGGGTGGGAATCGAACCCACGACCTACAGCGCAGAAGGCAGGGTTACTACCAAATGAGCTATGAAGCCAGTCAAAATTACGACCAAAATTATGTTGCGTCCATCGCCCGAGACGGGGGTGCTACGTCTCATGCGCCTGCAATTTCACCGGAACACAGCAATACGAGTGCATCACTGCTTGGCGGCAGATTACCAGGTGTAGTGGCAGTACTTCTCCGGGCGAACTTAGCACAAGTTCTACTGCTACTTTGGGTTGTTCCTTTTGCACCACCCGGGGGACACGTGTATGGATTCAAAGGGTAATCACTTATAGACGCGAGCAACGTGGGCCCCCAATATTCCGCGGTTTCAAACCATATCGGTCTTTACTTTACCCCGCACCTCCAATTACACATCTTCTATAAGAGCTAACCAGGTCACCGTTAAAAAACAGGAATAATTTTATAATTAATATCCGCGCGACTTCACGCCGAGGTAGCCGTCTGCGCGTTTAATTTATTAAGAAAACGACATTTATGTAGGCACAGTCTGACCGACCACTTTATCTGACCTGTTCATGACTGTCATTATAAAAAAATATGTATATATTGGTTCTAAAAATATTCATATATAGATCAAACTGGATACTTGTTTATGAAACTACTCTATTCATAATTCTCCTCTGACTCCTACTCCTCCTTCTTTTTATCCTCTTTGTTTTTCTTCTTTCTTCTTTTATTTGCCACACTACTCACATTCAGTTGTCTCAGTTCAATCGATTAGTGTGAGGTAACAAGCAGATGGACTCACTTTCTCATATATAATATTAGTTGGGATTAAGAAGCCTGAAAGCTGACAATAATGTCAGCTTTATTTTTAAGCTAGCGTTAAGCATATTTTTTGTTATAATAATAACATAAGTTAACTAAAATTCTGTTTAGTTTTGTCGGTATATAGTTAAAACTAAGAAAATAGATATTGGGTAGAAGGAACATTTGTAGGTAATAATGGAAGAAATTGTTTCGTTTAAATTCTAATTTGAAATGATTCCTGTAAAAAAAAACTTCCTGAACGCTGTTAATTGTATTTGGCAAAATCTTAAAATTACTATCCTACTAATATTATAAACGTGAAATTTGTATGGATGTTTGTTACTCTTTCACGCTAAAACGACTGAATGGATTTGGATGAAATTTGGTGCCAAGATACTTATAGCTTATAGCTTATATCCTGGATTAACACATAGGTTACTTTGATCCCGGAAAAGTGCAGTGTTCCCGTGGGATTACTTATTCACCGGGGGTACTACCGCGGGGCGCAGCTAGTTGGATTATAATTCATACCACTGCCAACATTTTTAGATGTATTGCTTTAATAATAAATAAATTAATTAATTAATTAATTTTACAACATGAGTGGTAAAAAAATATTTTTGTAATCATTATTATTTTGATGATAATTAGTTATATGCACGGCATGGAAAGAGTCAAACGAGCGATTCAGTGAATTTGGTCGGACTATACACAGGGTTAATATGTTGCTAGATTAGCTCATAATAGAATTAAGTTGTAAATCTTATTAATAACCGGGTATTATTCTAATTTGTATTTAAGTGTATTGTGGAAATTTATTGCCGAGTGGCTGTCGTGTCGTGTGGTCCGACTACCGTGGAGGTATTGCTTCTTAATAAATGCGGTTCTGTCACCTAAAGATATTAATATAATTAAAGTGTTTGTAATAAAAATCATATTTTATTTTAATTGTTGTTAAATATCGGGCATAACCTAATTATATAGTTTACCATTTAACAAACAACATTTTTGAAACACAATTTATAATTTAGAATGAACTTAAATTATGAGAAGGTCACTAGATACAAGCTTCTGTCCGCAGCTTTGCCCACATGGTACCACAATCAAAAATAAATATGTTCCAGTTTATCATCTACTTATTTACAAAATTTCATAATAAACACTCAAAAAACCAATAAGCTTTCTCATTTATATTACTAGTGAGATGCGATAGGATTTTTAGAAAGTAGCGTAAGACAATAAATTTAAAAACATATTAAATAATGCATTTTCCTTATTCACCGACAACTACACTCTTCAAACCAGAACACAGTAACGCAGGTATTGCTTGGCGGCAGAAATGGGTATTCAGGCAGTACTTCCCCGGACGAAGTTGGTATAAATTCTATATATGTATATGCATAACCAAATAATGAAATATAGGTAAAGTGTTTTTTTTGATAATTAATCCCCTATTTCTTCAATGTCAAGGTAAAAATAAGTTGGCTAAAGTAAAATTTTATTAATTATAATCACCTAATGACTATCACGACGACAAATCGATATTTGCGGCATTTCCGGTTGCTAAAATTCGTTAAACAGCGCGTAATCTCCTTATGGAAATATTAGCATAAATAAGATTTTATCTATATGAAGCAAACATGAATTAGGCGGACATTAATTTGTTCGTGTGTTTGGTTATAATATGAATTCTGATCGAACCTCTTTTTAGTGTATCGCTTGGAATGAAATCTTATTTTCAGGTGACTCGTAATAATTGAATAGGTATAATTCGAAAAAACGAGTTTTTAGTTTAGTTAAACTAGTAAGGATAAAGCAATAGAAATTGCTACCATTCCTTTGTAATTCTGTGAGTTAAAAATTTGTGTTGACCATCTATATATCATAGGTTATGACTTACTGGAAGAAAGTGCTTGCAGAATTATTCGTGGAAACAAATGGCTGACTAAGAAGTTATGTGATTTTTCAAAGAAAGCCAATAAACTCTTTCTACTTATTTCCATTCCATTTATTCAGGTGAAAGTTTAAGCATAATAGGTTTATTAATTAGGAATTAAAACAGTAACGTTAAATACTACCAAAAATATTTAAATGCCTGCCCTGTGAAATTGGTCACAATTCAGATCCATCACTTCTGAAGATCACTTTTATACTTTTTATACTTTTGCGACCTTGCAAAAATTATGTTTATTTATTTTTTAAAGTCAAGATGGTATTTTACTAGTTAAGACATGTTTACATTGTTTACGTTTTAGAACGACTACAAGAATATAATTGAAAGCAACAAGAATCGGCCCTCAGAAGCGATACAGCAATGTCGAACAGAATAAAAATCTCACAACTCACAATTAATTTTTATAACTCTGGAGGTAGGACAGTTGTCGATCGTAAACTCGGAAATTTTGTAGATATCCGTCAAGTTGTAAACGGGTCCACTGTTTTTATGGATGTCCAACTTATTTGTAAATGTTTTGAACGCAACTCACCCAATAAATACTCACAGAACTGGATTACAACAACTTTACGATTTCTCATATCGAATATCTGTATAATGGACGCAAATGATGTTTTAATCTTTCTTAGAACCCGTTACGTCTATCGAGATGATGTAAAAAGAGTATAAATTTTGATTTTATACCTATTGATATGGGAGAGATAGTCTAAATTGATAGTTTAGTCGTAAAATACGAACGGACAGATACAATGATATATTTGATTTTTAGTAGGTCGCCCGTGCTTTTAGTTTTCAATAGTAATTACGTACGTATTTTGGGGGGCCCACGTTGCTCGCGTCCGTAGTTGATGACCCATCGTATCCCTACACGTGTCCCCCGGGTGGTGCGAAAGGAGAAACCCAAAGTAGCAGTAGAACTTGTGCTAAGTTCGCCCGGAGAAGTACTGCCACCACACCTGTTAATCTGCCGCCAAACAGTGATGCACTCGTGTTGTTGTGTTCCGGTGGAAGGGAGTTTGGGGATTGCAGGCACATGAGACGTAACATCCCCATCTCGGGGTGATAGGCGCAACACAATGCGACTTGACACATCTCGTACTTTGGTGGAGAGGATTTGAGTCGTATTGCTGTTGTCCATGGGCGGCGGTTATTATATTTTGAAACTTGTGAGAACAGGCTTAAGTTCTTACCATTCATAGCTATTTGAAGAACCATTTTTTAAACAATATCTACATTCTTACTTGTATGCGATAGCGGAAATTCTACAGAACAATTCGTGGAACGTTATCGAAACGAGCTAGTTACATGAATTGGGAGCGGTTCCTTTGTGCGAAAACAAGACAATGGTTAATGAGGATAATCCCTACCATCAACCAAAACAACTGCAAAGTATCATCAAGAAGGGTGAAGTCGTAAATAGTTTGAAGGAGGATGCACATGACATAGGTAAAAGCTTCGTTTCTTGGTTATAAGTACTATATACATACTAACAAAAATAGATGTAACCTACACAAATAAATAAAATTGGAGTGTCTGTTTGTAATATTAAAATAACCGCTTTTTACTAAGTGCATATGGATGTATACACGGTACATATACCAAAACAATATTTTTTACAATTTTTGTCTGTCCGTTTGTTCCGGCTAATCTCTGAAATGGCTTGACCTATTTTGACGGGACTTTCACTGGCAGATAGCTGGTGTAACAAGGAGAAACTTAGGCTACTTTTCCGAGGGGTAAAATAGGGGTGCGTGATAAAACCGAAGTCCACGCGGACGAAGTCGCGAGCAACCAGCTATTCTACATAAAATACCAGTTCGAAGGACTCAAATTCTCTCGTTATCTCTAAGGGCTCTAATTGGCGGGACCTTTAAAGTTAGTATTCATTAATCACCTTTCGATGTATGTATATGTATGTATGTAAAATCCAAGTTGCTACTAATGTACATTAGTAGCAACTTGGATTTTAGCTGAACGTTCTTATGTCTACCAATCTGTGGGTTCTACGACATTCTATAAAAGCCAGGTACTTTTTATGGAGTTCTATTATGATGCGGACAGACAATATGTATCTGCAATATCTTATTAAGTTACCAAGTGTAAATTGGTTATCTCCAGGCACCTTTCAGTTATTTTTATTACACAATGCAAGTTAACGTTGTAAAGTTTATTGAGTGGCTTTATTTTGTGGTACCCTTCTTTTAAACCATTTCCATCAATATGATTAGGTAGAGTTCGCACTTGCAGCCGATAATGTCTAAGCCATAACACTGTATTTTAAATAAATCGATTCCAACAATGGATTTAAAGATAATCTGTTTTTAAATATGTTGGGTTTTAAGAATTGGTTCTACTAAACTTTACTGCCATAAACAAAGGATTACAGGTGTGTGAAGTTAGCGAGAATTTAACAGTCTACAAATACTGCCAGGGTGCAGCCTGCTACCTATTAATATAAATATGTTCAGGACGAGTCAAATTTTAACACTCGTTTCCCTAATTGTTTTTTTTACTCACTCATAATATTATTGTTTATGCAAGACTGAATACTAATATATAGAAATAGTTTGTTTTGAATTGTGTCTTTCTATATGAAAACATGAGTGCTCAGATGAGTGTATATATGATGACCGATTAAATGGGATTGCTTTCGCCGTTGGACCCGTAAATTTGCAACTTCTTAAATTTACAATTTCATTTTCTTAAGGTACAATTAATTAGTAAGTTGGTATAGATAACTGTCATTCTTCACAACAGGCGTTTCTTCACACGAAATCGTGTAAAAAATGCCAGCTTCTTATATTTCGAGTATTAGAAATTACACTCTTACAAATAATAAAATTGATAACGGAATACAGTGGATTAAACAAAGTCGTGATACAATTTTATATCTAACCCACCACCACAAAACCATTGAAAGGAAGACGAATCTTCCCCAACACGCCCACGACACGAAGAATACCAATAATAATAGAGACATACTTCCAACAAAAACTATATTTTATTAATGATTTATACAACAATTAATCTTCGGAACACACATAGAGCGTGGAATCGCTTACTCATTTTGGCAAAGTCAAAAATATACAAAAAATAGGAATGAGCAAAAACTCCAGAACAATTTTAACAAATTAGGCGACAAAATCGCCACGTTTTGAGAGTAAATTATGGTGTTTAAGATTGTTTTGTGGATTGGTATTATTGATGCCAGAGTGGCCCGTAGGGAGGGGACAGATGTTATCGATTTTATCTACAGGATAAATAAAATTCAATTAGATTAAGCTCTCCAGTATTGATTACATTAATATATAGATATCACTAATGGTGAGATAAATAACTTTGGATTACATAACGTTTTAAGTTAATCTTCAATTCATTTGTGTTGAAATATCATTGAATACTTTTTTTTCCATAATGACCATAAATTATGCAATATTTATTATAAATCCACAATAAATTATTCAATATGTAAGTAAAATCATGAACTATATAAATAATTAGAGTATTATACATATAAAATATCTTCAATATCCATTTCGAGATTGTTTCATAATAAAAATTAGAATATTACCATTAACTTATTTCCAGTAACATTAATGTCGCAAAACGGAATATCGATAACTTCGAACGTACCGCATCACTAGCAACCACAATTTCTTAGATGAAAATTGGTCCAGCGAGCGTCACGAATGAAGCTGCGGGTTGAGAAGGATTCCACAGGGAAACTATTCCCATTACATCTCATCTCCTCACTCGCTTGTATTCTGAAGGGAAAGAGTGAGACAGGCATGTGAAATTTATTAAAAAATCACCGTCCAAGTTGATTATCTACGTGTGAGTCCTCCTGGCGTATGAATGGGTAATTAAACTAAATTATACAATTTGAACAAGGCTTTGTTATGACGGAACGAATTAGTTATGTAGTTTCTGCGTTTAATTTATTTCAGGAACATGGCGTCTTTTAAAAAAAGGCTATCATTGCGATGAATTTTCGTTAGATTAGAAATATTTCGGCATGTGTAAAATTATCATAATATCGTGTTTATTTAATTCATAATTTGTAACGATCATATACTATAATTATATATACTTATCTATATACTTATAATTGACATTTATTTACATATATATGACCTTAAAAAAAATAAAGTTTCCATTATATATAGTAATAAGAATATTACATATATTGTAGTATTTTATGAAAAAACATTTCTGCTACTCATTCAAGCCACTTTAACGAATTATTTACTTACAAAAAAATATAAAACACGGTCATAAATTCAAAAGTTTATTATAATGCAGCCGTCAGAACCGTCATAACTTCATCAAAACGGTCATCATCTCACAAAAGGGAACATTAAAAATTTTCTCATACTTTTCATATACTCTTGTCGGCCTTCACGTCATAATAGCGATATCCTGTCTATTGATTGTCAAAAATTTGGAATTCGGCAATTACGACTCCCACCTCCCACGCGGTGAAAAAACTCGCACCCGGCCATCTCACATTTTCTTAAAGGACCCGACGATGCCCTTATTGCGTGGTCCAAGTCATGAGAGGTTTACTCATAGACGACAGACATTACGACAGCCTCACTGCTGAGCAGATTTCGTACAACCACCAACATCCTAAACGCAATTGCTTCTCAGTTTGATTCGCTCCTTGGAAGCTCTTACAGAGGACGATTTTTACATTAGTTTTAAATTGATGGATTTTATTGTCTGAATAAATAAATTTAAATAAATAGATTAGTTTATTATCTCCTAAAATAATCATTAACAATAAACGAACATAGAGAACATAGGTTCAAAGTAAAAACGACATCAAAATTAAATGGGTGTTAATTTGTAGTATGTATTTGAAAAAAAGTATAATGTATTCTATCAGTTGTCTGGTTGCTATAGTACAAGCTATGCTTAGTTTGAGGCTGATGGCGATGTGTGAATTGTCCACCAATATGATGAAAAAAAAACATTAATCAATCAAAAGCACACAAAACAATTTTTTCCTTTCTTTTTTAATTTTCTAATGATTATTTATAAAATAGTTACCGATTCACGGACTATTAATGATTTGTAAACCAGACCTGAGCATCGAGAGGAAAACCAGACTAAACATTTCACATTTAGTTTCTTGAACGCTGATAGTGCTCTACGCCTTCCACTCGTCACATCCACCATATAAAATCTCGATGATTTGTTCTTATTTTTCCCTTTTGTTACCTTTGTACAGCTAGCGCCGGCCACAGCGTACGAAAGGTGTTCTAAGGCGTATCCCCGTAATGGGCGTCTGTTACATATTTATTTTTGTGTTCGTTCTCATCCTGACATCATTTTTTTCCGATTTTGCGCCTTCATGGTGGTAAAATTATCCGTAATACTGTGGAATTCCATTGAATTTCGGATAGAGGTTTGGATGTAATGTAATAAAAGTACCACCCATTTATTGTTTTCAGACATGATGGCGTATTATTGGGTCTTTACATATCAAATTGGTGTTTTGTCGAACTTGTCACATTGATCTCAAATATCTGGTGTTTGATTAGAAATTAATTACAAATTCAAACTTATTTCAAATTGAGGATTATTTATTTGCAGTTCAAAATTATTTATTATTAAATTATTGTATTATAAACATGTGCATGGTATAGGTAAGCTACATACTGGAGTTAAACATTATTTTTAACCGATGCCACCAGCGTCAATGGCTAACCGAGAATGAAAATGTTAATTGTTACTAATTCCGTTAATGGGTGAAATTGTGAATGGAGGTAGTTGGAACAAAAGATTTTTTAAGTGTCTGGTCGGATAGTAAAAAGCGGCGCCAGCGTTTCTTGCTGCATCAAAAAGTACCACAATAGAAAGTTATGATGGCTGTATTTACAAACTCAGGCGTTTCAGGAACAAAACCCCTACCTGTAATAAATACCGACAAAGCCTGGGAAACATCTTGTATTGCACATAGAATTTATCAAATTTGTAGTGGGAACGCAGACGCGACAAGTGTTGAGATCATCTCCGAAACTGTTTCCACACGAATAAATCAAGCGACAGTTTTATCCATAAAATATTTTATACCAATAACATGTTGTATTTTTATTAGTCAAAGCAATCTCTTAAAAAATATTTCAAATTGAAACTTTGAGTAAGTAAGGTTGATAGGAAAAAAGTTATAACATAAATAAAAACTCGATATTTTATTCTTCATCATTAGTTCACTCTTTAAATAGTTCTATTACACAAATGTACATATAAATATACATAACTTCTCTTATTATAATAACAATTTAATCACATTCAGCTGTAATACATGTCTACATTTTGATAAATTTCTGTTGATCTCAAATGATTAAATAAGTAAAATGAATATCGATTACGTAATAAACTAGCTGGTGCCCGCAACTTAGTCTGCGTTTAATTAGTACTTCGAGTAGCCTTTTTTTTCTACAAGTTTTATCAATATCCATGTTAATTAAATAAATAATTCAGAGGTTTAACATGAAGACGTGAAGAGATAGATAATGTATTAGAAAGGATTATAGGTACTTTAAATAAAATTTTAATAATCCCATAATTAACTTGATTCGTCAAAAACGCAGAAACATTCTTTATTTCAGACCAGAATGAGTTTTATTTCCCTTGCTAGAGAAATGATTGATTCCCCATAAATCATTCATCCCCAAATTTAACCCCCCTTCAAGTTTTATTTTCGCTAAAGTAGCTTATGTCCTTCTCAAAAGTCCAATCTATATCTGTAATAGAATTCATCAAGTTTTTCAGTGTTTGAGGCGTGAATAACAGACAGACAGAGTTTCGCAATAATATTAGTATGGATAAACACGCTGGCGCCAATCACATCCGAGTGGAAGCTCAATCATATTGATTGGAGTGTCAAAACATACCAAATAACGATATGAAAAATGGAGAAATTTAAGCGAAATCGTCACGAAATTGTGAAATATTTGATACATTTTACATTTTATTTAAAGTGCTGAATATTATTCAATTAAAAATGTAATTCAAAACCAGCAAAAAATGATTCATTTTCTGTGATTCAGATTATCAAAACACGTCAATATTCATGTGGAAGTTATTTTTACTCTTTTACAGTTTATTTTTACTCTTTAAGTATTGTGAAAATCATTTCCAAAACACTACTACTTATACACATTTTTGAATCAGGCATTGAGCAAACGAAAAAATCTATCAGAAACGAAAAGAACCCGGCATGTTCTAGATTATTTTCATCGAAACATTACTACATACATTACAAAATTCTTATACTTACCTTACTATGTGTAATTCTTGAAACATGCATGTGCATATCTTAAGTAAGATTATTTATGGGAATATTTTTTGCTGAGAATAAGAACCTCCATCGCATCTCAAAAATTTGGCTTTTTGGCTTATACAATCTTAATTTATATTATGTAAAGTTACGGAACGTGCAGACGTCCCACCTAGTGTTAAGTGGTAACCTCTGACGATAACAAGCCACACTGAGACGTGAAGGCGGAATGTCTCATGTGTCTGTAAGTTCACCGGCAACCACACTTATCAAACCAGAACACTTAAAAACAATTTCTTGCTTTTCTTAAAATATTCGAAGCCCGTGACGAAAATATCATTATCTAATAATCCTTCGCACAAAACACCAATATTAAAACTAGGATTTAATATGAACCTGAACTCCTCATTCAGTTCCATATCCATACTTACAGTGAGCTTGTAAGATCGTTAATTTGGCCTCCGGTATCAACTGCGATCAATCGCATTCGTTATCTTCGGCAATGCAGGAACTGTCAGCGGCCAAACGTTGCTGTCCCCTATAAATAATTAAATTCTGATATTAAGAATGAGAGCTCTCTGAATGCCATGCGAGATAGAGATCTGTGTATAAAAATATGCTTCGCACGCAAACTGTTACAAGTATCTTTAAAATCAGGGCTGCAACCAGGACGATGGTTTGTTGGGGCGAGAACATTCTAATAATAATCTGTATTATATAATGTTTTTCGGTAAATAAAGATATTTGATTTGATTTGATTATTAATAATACTGAAAAAACATATTTTATGTTATAAAGTTACGAAACGAGCAGATGAGAGCAGACCTTGGAGTTTAGTGGAAACCTCTACCCAAACAAGCAATTTTTTTTTTTTTTTTTTTTATGTAATTGTACGCAAACAAGCATACGGCCCACCTGATGTTAAGTGGTTACCGTCGCCTATAGACATTTGCGTCCCCGGGGATGCCAATGCTTTGCCTACCCTGTAGATACCTCTTTACATTTTGTTTTGCAATTGATTGGGGCTCAACAATTACTTAGGTATAAAAAGACCCAAGTCCCATCGTATGCATCCATAACTCTGGGACGTGAAAGTTGAATATCTGATGTGAGAATATTATTGTGTTCTAATGTAATTTGTTAATTAAATGATTTTCAGTTGATTCAAGGGATACGGAAGTATCAAAATGTCTGAAATTAAATAGTGTATTATTAAAAGAGGTTGCCGCCCTGAATATGAATTAAAATATCAGGATCCGCAATTTATATACGTAAAATTTTTCACTGAATCGTTGAAATAATAATAACATATAATAAAACGGCTAATCAATAATAATAATAATAATATTGGTGGACATTTCACACAGCGCCATCTAGCCCCAAAGTAAGGTAAGCTTAGCTTGTATCATGGGAACCATACAACTGATATAATACTTATATACTTTTTTTTAAATACATACACTTAATACATATTAACATAACACCCACACAATAAATATTATAATAACAAACTATTTGGTTTTTCTTTTAATTTTACTCGTAAAGTGCCATGTGTGGTAAACTAATATAGATATCATTATAAAATACCGATAATTTTATTTTATTTTTAGGGTCTGTTACCCCAATTACCCTTATTACGTCCACTTACGAACTGTATATTTAATCTAAAATATATAACACATATGGGAGAAGTGTTAATTAAGAGCCACTATCAGTTTGTTAGGTTTATTAATGTAATTAAAAGTTGTACTCTTGTAATGGGAGATATCGGCTGGTAATGATTTTTACGCTTATTAGTTTGTTAAAAGGTACTCTACTGATAAAAATATTCGTTTAAAATTGAATATAATAAAATTATAAATATTAAAAGCTAGTTAACCCGCTGGTTTTTCCTCTGAGTAGAATTTTGCTGAACAAAATGAGAAAAATGTTTTAGTGGCGGAATTTCCCAAAATTCCATATTAGCTAGTCCTAGTCTACGCCCTGACAGAAACATTCATGTTTATTTCCGACTCGTAGCTTTGTAGTTTGTGTACTTAGTGGAATTTTGTTTTGTTTCAGTAAGTTATTTCTTTTCTAATTAAAGGTTTTTTTCGTTTTGCTGTGCAAAGTAATTATTTGATGTCTCAGCCTGTATAAGTATTTGTTGTTTGACAGCCACGCCTATAAGATGTTCATAACAAACGCTTACACACTAAAGGTTGGATAACATCTAACCACCCGGCAACGGATTTTTCCATACTTCTACAAAAGGCCACGGAATCAATGAAAGAATCAATGCTTATTCTCTTATATTTTTTGTTTTTTTTGTTCAATCAATTTTTACGTACAAATTATTAGCTTTTGTTTTTATGTCCTGTGTAAGCTTAGTGCTAATAAAATATTTTTCTTTCTTTCTTTCTTATGAGCGCGGGCGCTCTCAAGCAAATGTTTGGAAAAGGTATCCAAAAGGGGTGGAAGAGATAAAGGTAAAAAAAGGCGTGGTTTCTAATCGTTCTGCCATATACGTTCAACATGTATTTTATTTTAAGAACTACGATAATTCTAATAAATAAATATTGGTGGACATTTCACACAGCACCATCTAGCCCCAAAGTAAGCTAAGCATAGCTTGTATCATGGGAACCAGACAACTGATATAATACTTCTATATCCTTTTTTGTAAATTCATACATATAACGAATATTTAAACGTTTTTTGAAATAACATGAATACATAATACCACCCAGACGCAGAACAAACCTTCGTCATACAAAAGTATGTCATGGGTAGGAATCAAATTCACGACCAACAGCGCAGAAGGCAGGGTTACCATCATAATAATATCTTGACTAATAGCCGTGCAAGTCAGGTATCCGTGGACCCTATGTTGATTGACAAACACTGTTGCAGTATCATAGTTTTTAACCCGTCTGCTGTCAATCCAATATCGTTGTCACCGTGAAAAAGCACCAGACGCCTTGAGACTCGCTGCCGAAGTCCAAGGTAAGGGCGGCTAGTGGTAATGAAATTATTTTTCCAAAATTTTAATGGCTACTTGGGACCCTGGGCAATATTATAATTAAAAAACAACATAGTTCATAGTTTTTATTAATAATAATAATTACAGGTCAATATCAGTTCTATCATCATATATAAAGTATTTTCGATTCTTATTTTTACTTGTTTCTCCACTATATTGTTGGTATATAGTATGTATATAATAGTAATAATATATAGTAATATATCTAATAATATATCTGGTTCGACAGAACCGGTGACTCGAAGAAGAAGAAGTAATAATATGTTCCTTTTTATGATATCTTGTTATATGGTAAAACTAGTACTGCATGAAACTTCTGAAAATAGGATAATTATTCAATTCTAAATCCCCAACATAATAACACTTCTTTGTGCAGGTTTTGTTCAAAACGTACTTACGCCATGCTATATCTGCCGCTAAGCAATAATGACAAATGCATAGAATTAACTTGCACTAAGATTAGAACCATTCGCTTTGAGCATGTTTAAAGAAATGACCTAACTCATGGTAAGTGGTCACCTCGGCCCATAACAAATGGAAAGCAATACAGCTTACATCCTTTCCTACTAAGGTAAGGGAAGTCTCAAATGCATGGTGACATGCCTTGAACAAGCAAAAAGTGGTGGAGAGTCTTATACGCCGTAACCACACCTTTAAAATCTGAACAAAGTAATGCGAATGCGTTATTTCTTATAAAAATAATTATAGTGGCAATACTTCCCGTACGAACTTCTATGAATAAAATCGCTGATGTTTATCGCTTGGACCGAACGCCACCGGCGGGTACTCTACGGGGAGTCTGTAAGAAATGTGTCGAAACTGTACCAGGTGTTAAATAATACATTAACGTTGTAATACATAATTTAAAAGCTGTGGGGAGACAATGAGCTGTGTGTTACCTACGCGCCTGGAATGCTGTTAGTTGGGAACGCAGTGCGAAGATAAATATTGGATTCTATTATCATAAACATGACTTTTGCTACTGATTCTTAGTCGCTGGCTCGAAACAACATATATTAGTGGAATTTATTGTAACTGTCCACCATGTAACTGGGTCCTCTCTTGCGGCGCGAGGACTCATTTACGTGGTAAAATTCGTCATCTAGCGGCAGATACTTTTATTTCGCTAACCAAGGGCATCCTTTTGTGAATTAGCCCTATACACGGTCTTACCGCAGTAAAGAACTCAATTTATTTGTAAGTACCTATATAGGTTTTACCACCACAAAAATATTGTGACCTTATGTAATGATGAGCCAAGTAAATTTTGTCAAATTATTATTTTCAACCGCACTTTTCCAGGTAGCAGAACTTGTTCTCCCAGGCAGATCTGCTACCACACCAATTTCTGCCATCAAGCAGTAACGCTTTTGCGGTAATGTGTGCCTCTATCTTCCCTTACGGTCCAACTGATGGTAAGTGGCTAACGTCACCTATAGATACATGTGACTGTTGAGAAATTGCCAGCGTTATCCAGGATTTTAAAATCTTCCCATTATAAATATCCTCCTTACTCCTTAAGAAGGTGGTTGCTCATATTTTTTTATTTTATCAAAATCTCATCATAGCCACCTTAAAAGTTTCACATCACATACTCTGAAAACACACTCGATGTAACAAACTTATAGTTTTAAAATATTTTTATTTCTGCGTTCTTTGTATCTTTCAACTCTTAAGTGAGAGCCACCGATCACACGAATACCAGACGAATGAAGAGATTAAGATAGGGGACCAGTCGAGCCTCATTCCCGATTATCGACGCACATCAGCCGGACCCGTAATTATAATCAGGAATCGAACGCAATCGCGTGATAGTTATAACAACGGCGGAGTCGAAATAACGTATGCAGCATATTTTTTTGAAGTCATACTTCTTAGGCGGCGATTCGTTAAACGATTGAACGAGAATTGAAAACAATTTAAAGGACGCGTCACGTTTAAGCACGTTTCGTTACATTAGAGAGAAGAAAGATATGACGTAGAGAAAAATAGAATGAAAGAGCTATATATTCCGACGCCATGGAAGTTGCGCAAATGAGAGAGATGTATACACGATATAAAGCAATAGAATAAGATAGAAGTCAAGTCAAGTCAGTTTTTAAGAAGTTTACTTCATCGCCTCTTTATTTCTGTTGGTTATCATGGGTAATATTACCAAGTACAGAATGTAGTTTTGTCTGTGTGTAAAGTGTGTTCGGATTTGTTTTGTATCAATGTTACCAGTACGTTAAATCTTACGTGCATTGTATCATCTGTAGTACTTTATATCTCTGCGGATGAACGCTAATGAGGTCGGGGTAATGATCAATGCCGGGCATTTATTAAAACTGATTCAATTAAGAAATATAATTTTTCACACCTCTTTTAACTGAGTTTTATCAGATAAAAGCGGTTTGAAGGGTTCTTCTACGTATCTTTACTAATATTATAAATGCGTACTAACTAAATCTGTCTGTTGGTTGCCTTTTCACCCTTAAATTGAACCAATTTTGATGAATTTTGGCGTAATAATTGATTGGACTTTGGAGAAGGGCTAAGAATAGGCTACTTTTTGTTTCGAACATAAAACTTAAAGGGGTTGAATACTTCTGAATTTGGTTACCACATAGGTTGTTCAGTAGCAGTAGACCTTGTGTGGGTACGTCTGGGGATGAACTATCACCCCCTGCCATCATCTACTTTCTAAATCGGAGGCCAAAGCATCAATATGACAAGAAGAATAATATAATTAATAACTAAATGTTGGTGGACATTTCACACAGCGCCATCTGGCCCCAAAGTAAACCAAGCATAGTATGGGAACCAGACAACTGATATAATACTAATATACTTTTTTGTATATACGTATAGTACATATAAATACATAATTATTATTAACACCTAGACACAAAAAACTACGTTCGTTTTACTAAGTTTGTCCTTGGTGGGAATCGAACTACTACCTTAAGCGCAGAAGACAGGGTTGCTACCTTATACCTTACTACCATCTGAGCTGTGAGGCCAGTCAGTATGTTTAAAAGGAATTACCGCTATTTTACAAATGGTTCACATACAACACTGGGATTCTACTGACCAGTTGTTCAATAAAACCCTCTCGAAAAATGCAGAAACTCGGCGTTTTTTCAAGCAAAACGCAATATCTTTTGTAACACGCTATCGTACGCTCCACGGATCACGTAAAAGGGAAGTAACTGTAAATTTTGTCACAAACAAAACTCGTTGCATTTATTGATCCTAAAATCCGCTATTGTGTAGGGTTTGTGTAGGGATTAGATGGACATATTCAGGCAGGTAAGTGTGCAACACTCGAAGATTGTAGATAGTTGTATTCGCTTCGGTGAGATTTCCTTTGTTTGGTTTGACATTGATAGTCTGTGTTTATTTTAAGTTTATCTGATGCAGACTACAGTTGGCAACACAGCCCTTTAAAACTTAATAATGTTGTAACTTAACGGAACATATCTCAGACGAATTAAAGATTTTTATATTATATTATAGAAAGAGTATATTAGAAATATTTAAAGATTTCGTTTGATGGCACGGTTTGACTAAATATTCGGTTTGTTTCACTCTGTCAAATCAAAGTCAGTCAGTCAGTCCTTAAATATAGCATTACTTTCAAAACAGTCGAGCGACGCATCCAAAAAATTCAAATTACCTTCAGAGCACAAAAGTGCAATATTTGAAAATCGCAGAAATCGTTACCCTTTTCCAAAGGCAAATTACCGTCTCATTTTCCGTCTGGATGATTTCTGTAAGGCATCTTGTGGAAAGAAATACAAATGAGGCACTACCGAAAAGCAGTGTGTGAGGTTAAAATGAACACAAAATCCAAATTATTCTGTTCGGTTTCCTTAAATCCTATTGTGTGATGGCTTGTTTTTTAATCCTTTGGGACAATTTTGAGTTTTTGCGATTTGAGGTGGCCTTTTTAAAAGTAAATATGCTCAATTATGCTTGTTAATATGAATGTATTATGCAGATTGCTTTGTTAGTGGGTGGTAAGTTTTGAGTTTGTCTCGTAATCCGTTTTACGTAAATGACTATTCACAAATGTTGGCCAATTGAGAATAAATAAATACTCTTTGCATGTATTTGTTCTGTAATAAATTTACGGAAAGAGCAGATGGTTAAGTGGTAACCTCTGTCCATTATAGCAATACGTAGTTCTTCCTCCCCTACTTAGGTACAAGAAGAGCCAAGACGCATCGTATATGCCCGTAACTCTGAAACGTGAAGGTGGTATGTTTCATGTGCCTGTCATTTCGCCGGTAACCACACCTATCAAACCAGAACACAGTAACGCGAATACATTACTGCTTGTCAGAAATGGGTATGGCGGAAGTATTTCTCCGACATCCTTGGCGTAAGTTCCACTGCTACTGCACATACATTTTTCAAGCATAACTCCGGTGAACGCATAGATTTGAACGGGCGACCTCCAGAATGGATTTCGGGGTCGGTACCACAGGGCCACTACGCTCTCTCACATCCGTCCTTTATAACGCATACAATATATAAAATATGAAACATCTAGTAGACTTTTCATAAGTAAGATGTCCGAATCGTGACTAATATTTATAACTAGTTATCGAGCAAAAAAACGTCTAAAAACTTGATAATCGCTCGAACGCAGCGCCTATCGATCCGTGTGATGCGATATGCATAATATCGCGTCATTAACATAATTAATTTACCAAAATCCTCGACAGACAGATTGACAAAACAAAAAGCAAGTATATTACGTCTATATAGACGGTATCGACAGCTTCATCGGTTAAAGCAAACATTAATAATTGATGGCGACGTATGATTTCCGTAACTTATTTATATACGGGATGTTTTAAGTTGTGATAAGTAACTACAAAAAATTGTTGGTGGCTATTTCCGGCAAACATCTAATATATAAAATTCTCGTGTCACAGTGTTTGTAACCAAACTCTTCCTCCACGAAACAGCAATAAAAAACTTAATCATATGTAATTTGCTTTATACAAAGACAGAATCCAAATTCATGTTTCTATTTCAATATTTATTCACACAGAATGAGCAGGTTCTATAAAATTAGTTTAATTATTATAATAAAATTTATCAGATCATAAAACACAATAAAATAAGACATGAGGTTTGAAATGTTTTGTTTAATGGCAGATAATTGGTTGGAATAACATATTTTTTACTGTCTCGGAGAGCTCGACTTTATTCCCTACCACTGAATATCATTAAGATATCATCGTATGCACTAAAAAGAGCTTTGCTTATAACAGCTTATCTGCCGTTACATGCATTTGTTAGATATGAGGCGCAATACAACAAGACAAGCTACAAGTATGCAGGTTTTTTATGTGATACAGTTACGGAACGAGCCGACGGCCCATTTATTAAGTGCTAACCTCGGCCTATGGGCCGACAACGGATGCGACTTGGGTCCTCACCAACTAGGTACGACAAGACCCAAGTTGCATAGTATGCCCCCGCAACTCTGTAGGTGGAATCTTTCATGTGCCTGTAATTTCACCTGCAAGTACTGTCCGGTGAAGTACTGTAACCACACCCATTTCTGCCGCCAATCATCAACGTTACTGTATTCCGGTTTAAATCACATATTTGCCGGTGAAATTACAACGGAGACATTCCACTTTCACGTCTCAGAGTTACGGGCGCATGCCATACGGCTTTTGTCTTCTTGTAACTAAGTAAGGGAAGCCCCAATTCGTATTTCTTATTATGGGCAGAGGTTACCACTTAACACCAGGTGGGCCATCTACTTGTCCGTAACTATTTCACACGGAAAAAAACCCTATTACTGTGACCGGTGCAAAAGTAGTAAAGTACTAAGTTTCAAATGACATAGTGCATTACTGAACCATGTTGCAAATATACTAAATTAAATTTCTTAGTGTCTTAATGCGCTTACCACTTGCTTCGTCTCTGTTCCTGCGATAGTATAACCTATAAGGTAAACACTGGCCCATTATACGTAAAATTAACGCAGGAACGGTGACGACAGGCCTCACAGCTCAGTTGGTAGTAACTCTGCCTTCTGCGGTCGCGGGATCGATTCCCACCCAGGACAAACATTTGTGTGACGAATATTTATGTTTGTTCTGTGTCTGGGTGTTAATATGTATGAAATTACAAAAAAAGTATATATATATTCTATCAATTGTCTGGTTACCATAGTACAAGCTATGCTTAGTTTGGGCTAGATGGCGCTGTGTGAATTGTTCGCCAATATTATTATTATTATTATTACTATTATGGCTCAGCTTACCATTTCTCGGGAAAAGGTGTAATTGGATGCACGGCTATATCCGTGCTTATTAGAATGATCAGGCTACCTATCGAACTGGACGATCTTCTAATAGTGACTGCCATTCGCGTTACCATAGTAAGACCGCGTCTACAGGGTCAATAAATAAATAAATCTCACCGCGGCCGTTTTTTTTTTTGGTTTATTTTTCATTAATATCGTAATTATGTGCGTTGGCATCGACTACAAACCGCAGTTTGCGGTCAGCCCTAATGGTTTATGGTCTATTAAAGGCGTTATAATGATAATGTAGCGAGTGTTTAGCAAATTTCGTTCCTTTATATCCGCGTGTCATGATTTTTTTGGGTCTACAGTGCTATGAAATGATTTAATATAAAATTCGTATTCATACTTTTTCGGGATTCGTCAGGATTGTAGCAGGCGGAAATCCGTGATCTCTGCCGACCCTGCCAGGAAACAGGCGTTATTTAATTTATTTATGAATTAATAAAAGATCCCAAATCCCTCATTTAAAATTTAATAAGTATTTACGAAGTTTGGGGGTCTGATATAAAATAATTACAGCGGCCAAATAAGCATTATCATATTATATATATAAGCATATTATTATAAGCATATTATTATAAGCATATTATTATAAGCATATTATTATAAGCATATTATATATGAGTATATTATCACAATTATTTGTATTAAATTTTTTCTATTCGCATTCGCTCTCGTTCGTTTCTGTCTACTTTTCTCTCTCTCATGTAACGAAAAGTCCTTAAACGTGACTCATCCTTAAAATTTTACTATCAATTCTCGTTCTGTTATCGATTATCGAATCGCCGTACTACAAAAAATACATGAAAAATTGACACCTTTTTAGAACACTCTGTATATAAACTGGATACGTGACATTTCAAATATTATGAGGTTGTGAGGAGGTGAAATTATTGCTCCCTCAGTTGCGACCGGAGCGCGTCATGTACGATCACACACCTCGACGGTTCTGTCGTGAGCCTAAGAATTGAGAGATGCATTTTAAGGTGTCCATGTCATAAGCGGAAGCGGTAACAAAAGCAAACTAATTACGTCTAGTGGAAGTAACAACAAACTTTTACCATCAAAGCGATTAAATGAATCACAGGTGTACTGTAATGATTAATAACCGTAAATATACGTAAAACATTAGTTCTAAAGTTTTTTGATAAAGTTACGGAACGAGCAAATGGCCCACGGGGTGTTACGTGACTTGAATCCTCCTATTTAAGTACGAAACCAAATCGCGTAGTGACGGCAGAATGTCTCATATTATTAATGAGTTTTACCTATATTGAGAACTGACTTAAAAATCGTAACATTTATTTATTTCGACCAACAGAGAACAACTTAGAAAAAAATATGAGGACTTTACTTTATTTCCATGGAGTCAATTCGAGAGCATATTTCTAGAAAGGAGTTTTCACGTCATGCTAAGTGTTGCCATCATTCCGTTTCGACTGGCTCACTGGACCCTTCCACGCGGATAGAATTTCGCATCGACAATATCAGATCTTATCACAGATGCATTTTAATTTTGCTGTTACAGATATCGAAATTGGAACGAACGTATGCACCGGAGGCATTCAAAATAAAATGTCGGAAATTTTACATGATAAACACGAATTTTCAGTTTGTGTGTTAGATGGCTGGAGCATTAACAGAGACTACTTCCAGACTTGTTAATTTCGTTATTTCCTTTACTTAAACTACTAACTTTGAACCTACTTAAGTTTGTACCAAAGTTTCGGTCAGAAAAAGATCTTTAGAGTAACTAAATTTCTCAAACGACAAATTAGTCACCCTACCCTAGCTATTAATATAACTACATATTTTTTTTCTAAAATAACGATTTATATTATCTTGCTTGTATTACGATTGTACGCTTAATGTCATTTAAAATATTTAATGTATGTTATTGTTTCTGCCATATTTAATTACTGCGTTTGGAGAAATAAATTCATCTTGATAAACGAAATTATAAATACTACTACCTCTTTGAGAAATTGGGAAAATAACATGTCAATTTGGCGCCATCTTGTGCTTTTATATGGGATTAAATAGCAAACAGCAGGGGCTAGTCTCAAAAGAACCGATTCGTTCTCATTGGGCTCGAATAACGTAAGTTAGAAATTCCATGTTTGACCAATAGATGGCGTAAAAACCATTCATAAAAATCTCGGTCCAAGGGGCGCATAAACTCAATTATTATGTAATTTATAATATATCATTCGTCATTAAAATGAAGCTACATACAGCGTATAAAACGATATTTAGATTAGTTCCCTCATATTATAATCATAAATCATTTTGAATTCATTTATATTTTACAAAACTACTGGCATTTAATATTTTATTAAAGCATTGATATTTTTTAGCAAAGGAAATATTTATCTACATCAATTTAGTTATCTTGGTCATCAAGTAGGTATACAGTTAAATTTCTAATGCCTTAAGTAGGCCTGTGTCAGGCAGTGTAATACAGGCTCCTTGCGAATGTAACAATAATATCTTGTATGTAAATATACATACCTATGTGACCTTTGTATCTATAAACACGATTTTGGTAAAAAAAAAGAACCGAAAAAATATTAAAAGCCCTCTTTGGAGAGAAAAAAACGTTTACGTTTTCCTAAAACAAAATATTTTAGTATATTTACATAATTGTTTTTTTTACGACGTGATAAAATATATGCGAAGATCTTAGTTATCCTAATATATTCCAAATTTCTCGGTTGGGGGAAATTTAATTAAATATCACATCGGACCGAAACTGCTTCCAGCACCAACACAACACTAATTAAATCATCTTAGTCTAAGCCCGTGGCTTAAACCACTGCGAAAGGAAATATCATGTCTTAGAACTAAAATTCGAAGAAGGGTCAAGTGAACAAACGGAGTCTCAGAGGCGCACTTTACTCTTTTCACCGCACGAGTATCACACTCAACCCTTGTGGAGCTCCTTAACACTTATCTCTATGCATTTGCCAGAAGGTTGTAGAGTCAGATAATCTATTGTTAATATAAATACACACAATATAATAATAATAAATATAAATACTGGTGGACGTTTCACACAGCGCCATCTAGCCCCAAAGTAAGCTAAGCATAGCTTGTATCATGGGAACCAGACAACTGATTTAAAGAAAGAAGGAAAGAAAAACTCTTTATTTTGACACAGACACAATATTATTTACAACAATGGACACTTATATACTTTTTTGTAAATACATACATATAATACATATCAACACCCAGACACAGAACTAACATCTATGTTCGTCACGCAAATGTTTGCCCTCGGTGGGAATCGAACCCTCGACCTACAGCGCAAAAGCCACGGTTACTACCAACTGAGCTGTGAGGCCAGTCAAGTTACACTATTTACAAATATTTGACTAATTTTATCATTGTATCCGGGACGTGCCCACATTCCGTGCACTCGATTATAAATCATAGATAAAATTCAAAAAGCGATGTCTTTTCATCCAGTATGCATATATATCAGCAATAAAGCAATTATGTATGATTAATGAAACCTTTTTTAATGTGATTGTTATGCAAACAAGCAGACGGCCCACCTGATGTTAAGTGGTTACCGTCGCCTATTGACATTTGCATCCGCGGGGATGCAATGCGTTGCCCACCCTGTAGTAACCTCTAGCTAAAAAAACTAGCTGAAAAACAGCATATCAAACGATATCCCATGCTTATAAAAATAGGCGGGTTTTTCCTGCTCTTCTTAGATATGGGAATTATCAAGTAAAACGCAAGACTCCTTGAACTCTTCAACGTGACGAAATAACGTTCCAAATGTCTATATTCGCCAGAAGTCAAATAACATTTGTTTTATGGAAACTATTTACAAGTATAAAAGTTCACTTCGTCGACACAAGTGTCGCATTCAACGAAACAACAGTTTACCATTCTGCATCTGCATCTCGAAGTGACATTTCTCACTTCAGTCACGAACCCCCTGGTGCAACACAGGGTTGAACAGTTATTCCTATCTTTGCAGATTCTACCTTTCGTCCGAGTACAAAGATTTGGCGTCTTTTGGAAGTACGTTAAGTTCTTTTTATTCCTCTTCTTTTTCTTACCGATTGCTCGCTTAGTGGTGGAATTCAGTTTCCTCTTTACCGCGTGGTGGTAATGCTTCTTCAGCAACCCCATCGCGGAGTTGAAAGGCCCCAGTCTCTTCCAGCAGGTTTTTGTGGTGCAAGATCCAGAAAAGCCGTGGCATTTACACACCTCCCTCACTTGCTCCCCGATGACATCCATTCCTACTGTCACATCTTGTTTGAGAACTTCTCCAACTTGATCGTACCCGGCATGTTTGTAGTCGAAAAAGTTTTTAGTGATGCGTTTACCGTATTTAAAGTCGTCGCCACAGCCACCGCCTTTCCACGACGAGTTCTTGCCAAAAGTGCTCATGCAGGAACACGTCACCATATCCCCAGAGGCACAAGCTTTTGCTGCAGCGTGGGTTATGGATGCCGCCATCAGAGCGTAGATGAAAGCCGTCTCGCGGTATATCTTATCAAATATAGTATGATTCGTTTTTCTGTTAAATTTGAGAGAGCAGTTCCACCTGTCATATGTAAAGGTGTCCTCGCACGCCGCGATGGCTTGCTCCTTGGCGACTGATAATACGTTAGCGAGGCCGGAGTCCCTTCTGCACATTTTCATTTGCCGTTTGGAAGATCTGGCCAATTTGCACGGTCCCGAGCGGCCCGTTAGGTATCGGTCCGTGAACAAGGCCGCAACTGTCTTTTGAAGCACAGGCTGAGATCTGGGAATGGAAAATGGTAATCAGATTATACAAACTGAAAACGGCTGAGGTTGATCGAATTTTGTTCTCTCGATTGAGGTAGATGTTGTAAAGATTACTCTGGAGGTTTCTAGACCTTAGGCTGGGTAGTTTAATTATAATACTTGTTCACTTTAAGTTTGATACAATATTATATTATTACACGTATTTTCACAATAGAGGTAGGCTCATGTAACTTGCGATGGTACAGTAAGTAACTTTAAGGTAATAATCATGAATCCTAATCTCATAAAATCAAATTCATTTGCCGAATGCTAGGCAGGTCCTTAGTTGGATCTCTATTTGCAGTGGATTATAGTTATAAGTGATGAGGTAATCGCCACTCACATCACACATCGAGTGTGGCATTGAGTTGGGACAATTTTAACAATATCAGAATTGACTCACCCATCAAAAGCTTTCGAAGCTGACACTGCAACAGTACACACAAACAAACAAAAAATAAATCTAAAACTAAACATTTTCAAGAGATCCTTACAATCACATGGCACCGAACGAATGCAGCTGAAATGAGTCAAAGACAAAGCGTTATCTAAATGGGAGAGTCTCAACAAAAATGGTCATGATAAACTTGAAAATCAGTCTGCATACACACAGGTAATTTTGTTCAAATATTAGACGCTAGACGTTCTAACTATATTTGCAGTCATTTAAAAAATATACAATATTCTTCACAGTTTACAAAAAAATAATAATTTTAATACACACATAGATTCACGCCCTTTTTCCCGGAGGGTAGGGAGAATTTTTTAGCCACTCATTCGTCCCGTAGGTTACCTACACTAGTTTCAGAACTAAACGTATGTAAATTAAGAGCCAGTTCCGATGGTCTCGTGACGGTGTGCGACTTGAAGTTGATTTGATCTTTGTTTAAATCAGTTTGGGCAGATGATAAGGGTGAAACATGACCCAGTAAACATATCTATACAAATAAATAAAATTGGAGTGTCTATTTGTAATATTAAAATAACTGCTTCTTACTAAGTACATATGGATGTATACACGGTACATATACCAAAACAACATTTTTTACAATTTTTGTCTGTCTGTCTGTCTGTTCCGGCTTCCGGCGTTCGGTTCGGGTCGATACCGTACGACGCAGTTTGACGCAGCCAGCCACGAGGAGACCATAGAAGTGGAACTTAAAAAATAAAAAAAATAAAATATTTTCACCCTCCGTCGCTCGTGACGCTTTTTTATTTGGATCGTTATCTTGAATTGGTAAATAATAAAGTTTCGTCTATTTATCTACCTAATAAAGGTGGTAATAATGTTCATTATTATACTTTATCTTTAACTCCCATAATCAACATAAGAATAAGCAGGCAGCATCTGTAACACAGATTTGCGATTTCGAGAAATGATAGTTTTCCGTTATTTTGGATTTTCAAAGCAGGAAGAACCCCAACGTTTGGCTCGTGTATTGGGAAACAGGAGACGGAAACAGGATCTAGGAAAGATCCAAAGAAATTTTTGTAAAAAAAAGTTTAGTTAACTTCACTTAGTTAATTTCGCTTTAAGGAAGTTCACTTAGTCAATAGTTGCGACCAGTAATAGTAACATGGGAAAATAACCTCAATTCTTCGTCGTCTGATAAGCCGAATTCATCAATCCGAATTCATATATCTATTTAGCAGTTGTACTATGAATGGATAAATACAGAGGGTGAAAGGTCGGTGAACTGTGTAGATCTGTGCTACGCGTGTCTACGGAACTACGCAGATACAGGCGGGTTCCATTTCTCTCCGGCAGATGCACAATGTTTATAAGGACTGTTATTCATTGCAGTCTGTCAATTCTATCTATAGATAAAATATATATGTTATAGTCTATCTATTATAGTCTATAGAATAGAATAGAATAATGCAGTTTGTTAAAGTAGACCGCATTGCGTAATGGTAATGGACCTTCTTGAAGCGCCAGAAGTTGAAAACAGGAAAACAAAGAAACTGACAAATATAAAAAAAAGCTATTTTTGGCCCTATCACTATTTATCTATCACTCTTATCCTGCCAATAAAGACTATCTTTAGAAGCGTAATAGGTAGCTATTTGAATACAGATTAAATATTTTATTAAAACGAATACTAAATAAGTAACAAAAAATATGTATCGGTGTAAAATACAAGAAAAAATGTAATACGTACATGTATAAAAAGATTTAACCCCCACAAATCCCCCACAAATGGCTAAAGAGGTATTAATAAGCTTGATCAATGACCCTTCATATGAAATGTTCAATAATTATTCACCTCACGTTTCTTTGATGAATGAGTTTTATTGGATCTATAAAAAAGTACCCGTAAAATAAAGGTCAGGTATGTCAAGTATGTTCTATTGATCTGAAGTCTCATTTCATTTACTTGAGCTCTATTAACAGTTATTCTGTGTTATTGCCAAAAAGCAATTCCCGAAAAAATCAAGAGAACCGGAAATCAAGATAGTCAAGTAGGAAAATGATGAGACTAAAATAGGAATTCCCTTGTGTTGGGTATTTGAAAATATGAGAATCTGATACCATCAAATCTGAAACGAGATTAGGTATGACCGAATATTTGCCTCGGGTCCGTTCTTGACCACTTCATTGACTACTCTAGCTCTAATTACTATTTCCTTTCAGTTTTTGTTTTCTCTTTTTTGCCAAATGTATTAGTTTTTTAAATATCGTATTGATTACTATTTATATTTCGCAACAATAATTTTGTTTATAACTTTTTGATCATAATTGAATCGATCATTATCGTTATTTTGAAATAACGATAATGATCGATTCAATTATGATCAAAAAATTTAAAATTTTTGATTTTATTTATTAACAATATTCAGTTATTGATAACTGAATATTGTTAATAAATAAAAACCTCGTTTTGTCCCTAACTATCATTATAAGCAAATCTGTTATTAATTAACACGGGCACATAACTATGAAACATGGCGCTTCCCATACCTAAGTAGAGGATGACCTAAGTCGTACTTTAATACTGGTTAACATCAGGTGAACTGAGCAAAAATACATAGCCACATTAACAAACTGTACATTGGCTTATAAAAGTCAATTAACTTTCAAATATTGATTTTACCTTTACCGAGGCACAGACATGGACCATTTACCTCGGTACCTGCGCATTATATTACCGTTTCCGGCTAGACATCAGACAGGCAACGCCCTAGGACAAAGTACCAGTGATCTAACCAATTCTTATTGGATTGATAAATGTTCAGTTCATTAAGAGTCATAATTTGCAGTAAAGGTACAATTTTTTTATAATTTAGTCCTTAATTTCAGCAAATACGATGTGTTTGCACTTGTAATATAATTATAGTATTAAGCAAAATGTTTAAATTTGTTAATTAATATCATTATTTAAATTTAAGATATTATTATTCAGGTAAATTCTTAATTAATATTTTTTATTCGTATAACTACATATTCAGTGTGTGTGAGTGTGAGTGATTCATATTTTGCAGTATTTGTTATTTATTTTTTTACTTTAATGAGTGCTGTATAATCACACAATGTTTGATGGCTGTCGCCGTCACTAACATTAATGTATCACCATTTACATTATAGATAAAAACAAAAACAAAATGCAATAATTAAAATCTATACTTCTGAAAAAAACAAAAAAAAATAACGATGGATGATTTAGTAATAGACCCCGGCTTTTGAGTACGGATACGGTAAAAAAAAATTGTTAGAAAGAAATGTGATTTATTAGAACAGGAATCTAGTAATATAATTCAATTTTTTTTTATTAGTTTCGTGTATATTTTTACAAAGAAGTTGCTGTCAACATTTCTATTTATTAAGACTATAGAAAAAAACCTTAGCAACTTTCCTATTTATTTGCATATATCTATTTTAAACTTATTGAAATACATAATTCATTTCAGCTTGTGAATGATTAATTCCTGAATTCGATAAAAGTGTACAAAACAAAGCAAATACAAATAAACGATCGTAGAATGATATTTACTCTCGCGAGTTGGAGTGCGATAATGATACTTAGTATTCTGCTACACATCCAAGCCCAACTTCTATTCAAGCCTGAACTCTGAACCCTATCGCACTGGACATAAGAACAACTCAACAAAACTATTTTGACAAATCCTATTTTCCAGCTATAGAAAATTCGAGCACAGTAAATAAATAAATAAAAAGTGGTGACATTTCACACAGCGCCATCTAGCCCCAAAGTAAGCTAAGCATAGCTTGTATCATGGGAGCCAGACAACTGATATAAAACTTATATACTTTTCTTTTGTAAATACATACATATAATACGTATTAACATCCAGACACAGAACAAACATCAATGTTACAAATGTCACATAAATGTTTGTCCTGGGTGGGAATCAACCCACGACCTACAGCGCAGAAGGCAGGGTTACCTGCTGAGCTATGAGGCCAGTCGAACAGTGTTGCCTGTCTCCACAGGAATAATGTATAGCAGTGTATGTTGAAGCTTGGTTACGGGGCGCATGCGTATTGACTCCCAAGCGCCAGACGTGGGTCGTTCGCATCCGAACGCGCGCGTTTCAAAAATCATATATATCACTCCACTGAAATAAACCAAACAGAACATTATCACTACTTTATTCTAAAAGCACGTTATTAGTAAGAAAATTTTTCAGTAGCTATATTTCATGCAAGTGTTTCACTAGTGTGCAGTGGACAAGATGACTATGGGTGTGTTTTGAAAATGCTATCTTGCTGAAAGGTAAGTTTTTCGTTTGTGGAAAAACGGAATTTTCAATGAAAGTGTGATTATTCATATTATTTTGATTTAGCAGCGTGCGGTTCTTTGTTAAGATAAACAACGAGATCTCATTATAATCGACCAGTGTAAATAAGGCAAGCCTGTATTTTGATTCTGTCATTCAACGATAAATATGCGATTAGTGAAAATAATTATACACGCTTTCATTCCAATATTCATCTTTCATAGTTAAAAGCTTGTTTTTTTTTTAATTTGATAAATTTTACCGGATAAATACGACACAATCAACTGTATTTTTATCAACTAATCCATAAAAATCTTATTAACAAATTTTACATGATAAGTGCTTATCTAATATTTTCACTGATTTTTTTCTTACATTTTAAACTCATGAAAATTTGGTCTTTTTTTTTCATTGTTGTAGTCTACTTTCAATACAGTTTTAAAAGAATGAACAAAATTATATCATTGCTGGCGTTGAGTATTTACGGATGAACTCATCTTTATCACAGTAAAAATCGCCGATAGCACTCAGGGAAAATGTAGCTTCGTATTATTATCAGAATTTTCAGAATCGGTTCAGAGATTACCCCCCACATCCAAACTCACAAAATACCTTATTATAAAATTTGTGTTGACAACTTCTCGTTTAAAAGTTCAGCTCAAATAATTTTTAACCTAAAAGCTTTCTTAATGGAACAATGTGAAGAAACAAGCAGATGACCTCCCCAAGATAACCTTATGTTAAGCTATTATCCAAAAACTAAATCTTTTATTCTTATTGCTGTGATAGTGTGGCTTCCACTTTGATATGGGAAGACCGCATCACAATACGCCTCTCATTCGAAGGTCTAATGTCTTATGCGATACCCATAGAATAACAATGCTTGGTTGGCTAGCTGGCGTTAACAACACAAATATAAAATGATTGGCATGATATATTCTTCTCCTCGAAAACGTTCGTGTATCTCTGAATCTATACCTTACTTGAGTTTCATATTATTTCATTACGTAGTTAGTTTTTGCTCATGAATAATTATGTATTTGAACATTTTTCATAACTTTCCTTTTTTTTAATACCTCAAAACAATTTAATTATCACAATCCCCATAAACTTGAAGAAAAGGGTCACATTCGAACGCACTAGCTTTTATTGTAATTCAAATTCTCGTCGAAAAGTTGTCACCAATTTAAAAGTTCAAAAAGTTCAAAGGTTTATAATCAAAGAAATCTGATTGACCTTTTCCTGCAAGTTGATGCTTTGTAATAGAAAGGTCATGTTTTCTTAGCGGAAAACTCAAGATCTTATTGCGGGTTTGTTCTGTATTGAAATATTTCCATTACATTGAAGATTGAAGTGTCCGAAATCAGTGGTCCATACTACTTAGCCGCGCTCTCAATCAGTGTTGCGGTTTGTACTTAAAAAACAAGTTTATGGCTCACTTATTATTAATAATTTGTGCTCAGGATATAAAGGATAATTGACGTTTACCTGGCAGTTATTGCATTAACATGCCAGAAAATTTGGCAAAACCTCTTTTTACAAACTTTTTTTAATATTCAACCATTAAAGGCAACTAACTTGTTTTGCCATACGTCTTTATTGTCTAATAACTTTGGCATATCATATAAAAATAATATATAACGAATGCTTTCATCTGCAATACATTTTTGTTCATGCGTCAAAAATGGTTGAACTTATTATGCTCAAATGAATTATAAAAGAAACGTACCAAACGTAGCAATCTTCGCGAGGAAAGGCACACGTGGTAAACTGAATTCGAAGACTTGTAATATCAATTTGACAGGCCTCACAGCTCAGTTAGTAGTAACGCTGCCTTCTGCGCTATAGGTCGTGGGTTCTCACTCAGGACAAACATTTATGTATCGAATACAGATGTTTTTCTGTATTATGTGTATGTATTTACAAAAAAGTATATTATGTATTGTAAAAGTTGTAGGGTTCCCATAGCTATGCTTAGTTTGGGGCTAGACGGCGCTGTGTGAATTGTACAGCAATATTATTACTACATAACATTATATTATTATTATAATCAAACCGTAATAAGCTTTCGAAATAAACAAAATAGTCAGGACATCAGAGGATAGGTACTACATATAAAATCCATGAAAAAAGGTGCTATTTCCCACAAACGGGTCATAAAGGTGAACCATCTTAAATTCCAATGTCCCGTATTTCCCACGCAATCTCTAGAACGAAGCTATAACTTCACATAGTACGCGATATTCACCATGTTTACGATATAATACAACGGACCGTTCTCGGATTCCCTCGGCCGCGAAGCCGAACAAATTCACACTGAAGCCTTTTATGTCCCTGCACTTGGTGTATCAGATGTTCTGAAGGTTAACTGAGCGAGTTCATGTTAGTAAGGCTGGCTACTGTTGACGAGATTAGCATCCGGTGAAATCGGATCGACTTTATCTCGTTAGAGACGTCGGATTTGGTTATATTGCTGGTTCTGCTGGTTATTTTGGCTGACCTTGTACTTAAGGTTGACTGATTGTCGTTTGAAAGGTATTTCTTTAAGGTTTCAATATAATTTTTTTTTTCTCTTATCTCTCTATCTAGCCTGTTTTTGCCGGAGAGATCTATACAACCGAATATAGGCAAGTAATGAAAAGACGATTAGATTTCATAAATAAAAGAATAGATTCATAAAAAACTGTAACTTCAAGCCCTCGCAAACAAAAACTAAGCAAGAACATCTCACCAGATTTAGAAATTTTTATAATGATCTGCATTTCAGTATGTTTTATCTAGTTTTACGCGATAGCCGTACATTAGACAGCGGGTTTTCTCAGTGATTAATACAACTAATGGCCACATATCCAAGTGATGTTCTTCATTAGCGTTTTCACTAAATATTGCTTACTTTGTCACACGTATCCTGTCTTCCCAAGTGTGACAAAGACACCAGAGGTGTGAATGTTTGCAAAAAACTGTATACAGACTGCACAGTACTCTCGTCTGCGTAATTGGATCGATCCGATTCAGTGCAGGCTCAATGAGTATGGATAATTGACTGGCCTCTAAGCTCAGTTGGTAGTAACCCTGCCTTCTGCGCTGTAGGTCGTGGGTTCGATTCCCACCCAGCACAAACATTAGTGTGACAATTATAGATGTTTGTTCTGTGTCTTGGTGTCATTATGTATTATATGTATGTATTTACAAAAAAAGTATATAAATATTATATCAGTTGTCTAGTTCCCATGGTATAAGCTATGCTTAGTTAATTGTAGAAGCTCTGTTTTAGTTTATGTAACAGTAAAATAATATTACTTGTAAATTGTTCATACTATGTTTGCCTGACCTGGTGAAACCTTTCGCTATGCAGACACAGCTATATACATAGCTACAGATCTGTAACATAAAGTCTCAGGCAATAGAAACATATTTTGTTTACCATAATATCTTGTATCTGGCTTGTCAACACAATAAACTGCCGATATGAGAACGAATAACAAATTTATTTCTTGTTTAATATTCAGTAGAACCCGTCAATAAACATTTTGTGGAAGTCATAGAAATAATATTAGTAATTAGATTTCTAGTAAAAGATGAAAATAAATATAGATGCAGTTATGACTCTCAATGTTTTTCATATAAATGAAATATTATTGATAAATAATAAATTAAAAGTGCTTTTTGGTCATACTTTGCTTTATATACAAGACTTCCATTTCACTCCTCCGTGAGTCTATCTTTCAATATGAATTCAAAGGGAATAGTACCTTGCCACTGCTCAGTGAACCACCTACATCTATCTGGGCATAGTACAAATAAATCAGTATGTAAAAACATTCGAATGCGATATGAATTACTCGCTGAACATTCTAGTGAGCTTGAGATATTCATATGAGACCATCCTCAGTAAGGAACGCAATGCGTTGGCATAACAGTCCTCTCATTGTGACTTATACGAGAGGAACCTAGTTGTATTGTTGTTGTAAAGAATAGGGAATACACTCAATATCAGTTCATGGCTAGTTAGTTCATCTGCAATCAACTGTCAAAGAAGAAATAAAAATAATAATAAAATAGTAAAATAATAAAAAGAAATACCAGTTTTTTTTTATTATTCAAATACTCAAAAATAGATAAAATAATATAATATATATGTGGAAAGTATTATTTATCAAAAATGAAGGCGAGCTCTGAAGCCTTCACTAAAGTAACGGATAAAAACAGAATTCTGTCAAAATTGATAGAGACGTAAATTTGGATTTAGGACTTGTGATTCACCCAAATATGCCTTTTTTTCATACAAAATTTGACATCTAATTTCACCCCATTAGACCGGGGATGAAGACTATTTACTTTTATTTATCTACACATTGAAGGTTAACTGTTTTGTCTGTACTGTGTTGCGGACGGTACCCTAGTGCTCGAGTTGGATGCTTTCAAAATGGATGGTCCTTTAGATATTTACGGTTGAGTATATTTATAACTCAAAGGGCACACCTAAGGTAAAAAGACTCAATAAAATGAAAAGAACTATCTAAATTCAAATTATAATTCGGCGTACCTACATACAGACAGGCTGGCCTCACAGCTCAGTTAGTAGTAACCCTCATCTCATCACACAAATGTTTTAATGGGTTGGAATCAAACCCCCGACCTACAGCATAGAAGGCAGGGTTACTACCAACTGAGCTGTGAGGCCTGTCAAAATATCAGGTGAGCTATCTACTCATACGTATACATATATATAAAAAACTGAAATAGAATTTTCCCACTAAAAGGTTCCCAAGAAACAAAATGTCCTCCAATCAAATTATCAGTCCTTACTCAAAGGGACCACTAATAATGTTAGTTCAGGAACTGGATAGTAACTTGTAACCTGTCAACCCTCGTCATCTCAAAGGCCTACTTGTATACCGAAAAACAAGAAGGTTCACAAACATATATGGTCGACATGTCTATGGGAATATTGATATCAAACAGTGACCTTACTTCGTTTATACTAAGCAAAATGAATCTGCGAGTTTTTTTTTATTTATTCATATATATGGTATTTAAGCTAAGCTCTATCCTTACAGGCACACCCAATACAATAGAGTACTCCACTTATATTCTAGTCTAGTGTTATCTTAGTTAATATTAAAATTAGGAAATAGTGAATTAGGTACCTACATAAAAAACGGTCCGCTAAAAATGACGATAGTTACTATAATTTATCATAAATGATGTCAATATATGTCGAACTGAAAAGGTTGTGGATATTTTATTAAACTACTATTAAATCTTGTACGTATGATATTTTTCCAAAACCTAAATTAATATAAGACATTGCTTGAGATTTTTAGTGACAAAATATTAACCTTATTTATGTGCTTTATAACGTAAATCTGAAATCGGAAACGACTCGAAGTAGGTACACGAAATGGTTACTTTGCAATTTCTGAAGTGGTTTTACTAAAGTAGTTGGTGATTTTGACTAGCTTTTTACAGCGCGACTTTACGAAATTCAGCATGAGCATTAGCTTAACAGTACATATTTCGCAGTTTCAATTGTTGCTTATTAAAGTTACAAGGATCGTGCTCACGAAAGAAAAGGAAGCCTTATAGAGGTTTCTTGAATGTTCTCCCCATGGAGGGTCGGATAGGGTTTGAACAGGCGTCAAACTTAGCGATAAGTACGCGTGACCTTATGTTTTGAATATTATTGACGTTTCCAAGCCATTTCATTATGAATGCTATGGAATTAAAGTTTTTGACTTTGACCGCATGAGCTGAACACATATTAAACCTCCTGATACAGTTATGACCTTTGAGTTGGTCAGAAAGGAAACACTATAAAAATACTGTACTATTTAAGTTTCCTATTTGACCTCCAGACACTTGAAATATTTCACAATAAAACTGTTTATATTTTCATGGCCTTTTCAACGATGCTTTCAGTCATATATATTTTCATGAAATTTAGTTAATAGTATGGTACTTTCAAATAATGTTTATAATGAAAGGGAAATATTTTATATATTTTAATAATTTGGTGTTCATGCCACCTGCGACACAAGGCATAATTGTATACTGGTCTGTTACTGTTGCAAAAGTGTTTTCAGGAGTTTTATCTACCTATCTATCTTTGATTCAGCACAAATAAATCAGTCATTTGAGAGCTATGAAGCATAGCGTGAATCAGCTATGAGATGGAAATGAAACAGGAAATGGAAGGGGTTCGTGTTGTGAACTAATTTTCTCGTCACTGGATGGAAGTGAAACACGCCACTTTGTTTCGATAAAAGATGGCTGAAAGCTTCTTACAACTTTGAATTTAACACTTGTAATAGAAGATGCTTTTCATTCGCCACTTTTCATTGCGCAGTGACTGGATCTAACCTTAAATTGAGAGAGGAGTAGCCAGTGGTACCGACCAGGAATTTCCGAGATTCCGGAGACAAACATACAAAGATACATATATACATACATACATACATACACTTGAAATTTGGCACACTTGTTTAGAAGCTGATATAGACCAACATATACGAATACTGGGCAGTTCTGGAAATATTACATACAGGTCGAATTGATAACCTCCTTTTTTTAAGTCGGTTAAAATGGATCCTATTTGAGGCGCATTATACTTCACCACATGGGTATGAGTAAACCAGTGAGACGATAAGGAATAGTAGCACCATTCTTGCTCTTTTCTCACACGGGGTAGGCAGATGCCATTACATGCCTTGTTTCACTGTGGGTTACATTGTTATGAGAACAAGACGTGACAAATGCTGAGCTCATCGCCGTCATTGTTTACTAATATATATTGATCTAATACGTTTCAAAATTATTATTTTTTTATGAATGAATGATAGTCACTGAAGAACAAAAGTGAATATAACACAATCTACAAAATGACATGCAAATGCTTGTATGTCACCATCAAATTAATGGCGTAGGAATGCTATTACGCCGTGTATTTCATAATGAAAGCGACATTTTATTTGGCCGTCGTAGCGATAAATTTATCCGCGTACTCGTTAAATTGAGTTCCTCAGTTTGTAACAATCACGTCTCCAATAAACAAGGTAAGGAAAAGCTTTTAGAAAAACAATAATATCAGATTAGTCGTGATTACTGCTACCACAGAGTGCTACGCTGTTTTATTATACCCCTAACATTAGAGGTAATACTGCTAACTTTTTACAAGCTTTTATTTAACGCAATGTTTGTATATAACCTAATGTACTCAGATTGTTACAAGGATCGTGCTCGCGAAAATAAAGGAAGCCCTCCATTAGGGGTTTCTTGTCTGTTCTCCCAATGGAGGGTCGGATAGGGTTTGAAGAGGCGTCAAACTTAGCGATAAGTAAGAGTGACCTTATGTTTTGAATATTATTGACGTTGACGAAATATTTTTTAACTTTGACTTTGATTTACTCAACACTCAATATATTTATGGCTGTATCAAACAGCAGGTACAGTGGATATTTAAAACAGGTAGTGTCACACGTGTAGCCTTTTATATAAGGTATAGCAATATATAGGTAGATAGACCGAGATATTTATTTCAAGTGTAATGTAAGTATAGTAATGTAATGACTAAACATAATGGACAATAATATTAGACTAGAAATTTTACGAAAGCTTACATGATTAATAGCTACTATTACTACTGCTATACTACTATACTACCATACTACCAGACATCAAAATATCGCGTGCCTCGCGTGGAATAGAACTGCTCAACTGCATTAACTTCTTTAAGTATCTCATTAAAGGATCAAATGGGTTGTCTATTTGGATTTCGTGAGTAGACTTAGCTGAGGTAACAGAAAATAATGTTCGAAGAGACTCTCAGAATATTAATGCCTAGGTTTTTTTAATTGTTTTCAATCCAGTTCTTAATATAATCGAAGTCAGTGTATTAACCATTACGCTTGCCAAGTACTAGTTGTTTATCTTAAGTTGAAAAACTAGCCTCGTGTTTATTCGCGGGTTTTAGAATAATATATGTAAAATGGGCAATATTTCATAAAATATAAGCTTTTTTATGTTGACTAAGTTACGGAACGAGCAGAGGCCCACCTAGCAACAAGCAA
The DNA here is from genome assembly GCA_947359385.1 of Chesias legatella. Classification (NCBI taxonomy): domain Eukaryota; kingdom Metazoa; phylum Arthropoda; class Insecta; order Lepidoptera; family Geometridae; genus Chesias; species Chesias legatella. The sequence goes on along the minus strand of OX375778.1, from coordinate 3,059,772 downwards.
TACGACTTAGATCCTGCCCTTATGTAGGTACACCAAGACCCAAGTCGCATAACTCTGAGACGTGAAGGTAGAATGTCTGTGTTTCTATGTATGTGCCTGTTATTTAACCAGCAACACAGTAAAGCAAATGCCTAACTGCATGGAGGCAGATATAGGTATGGTGGCAGTACTTCGCAGTCGGACTTGGCTTAAGTTCTTTTGCTAAAAGTCGAGGTCGTATATAATGGGTCCTCGTAAAACTTGAAGAAAAGACACCCTCGGGGATATAGAATGAATTTTCTTTTGGTAAAAGATACAAAAAATACTGATTACCTTTTATACATAATATTATCACGTTCACAAGGAATCTTCAACAATAAGTTTTTGAAGAATGTTTAGTAGATTTTTTATTCTGTATTCATTCAATGAAAAAGACTATTTCTTCTACTTTTTAAACAAACTGATATAGAAAGTACCTTTAAGCATATGATACAAAAACTTAAAAGGAAGACTACACAAAAAATTCTAATTTTTTGTTCTACATAAGGAACTAAAACAAAAAGCCACGAAACTAAAAGGTCCCAGTTCTCTCAGCAAAAGCTCTCTGTACCGAATGTATGCCCGAATATAACACTTGTTACTAATGTTAGGAAACTTAGAGTTTAGTTACGTTAACATTTGAATATTGTTTGAATAACTGAAGTCAAATTTTAGAGAATATAATTATGCTAATTACTACAGCATGTGCCAAGTTGAGATTTAAGCAATGTAATGAAGCAAAATACAAGCTGAAATAATCAAAATTGTAACTATAAGTTACAAAAATGATGAAATGGCCTTATAAATGTATTGTTTGAATAAAATCTCAAAGTTTTAATAACAAGGCTTGTTTGTTCACAGCTTTTGTGTATCAGATTTCAGTTTTTAAACTTACTTATTACTTTTTGTGTTTTTGTTTCCAACTTTTAACAACTCAAAGCTGTACGTTATTTCGAAAACTTTTTTTTATGTTATGTTGTTCATAGAACGTGCTGACGGCCCACCTGATGTTTAATGGTAACCGCCGCCCATGGACAACAACAATACGCCTCAAGCTCTCCCCACCAAAGTATGAGATGACTTAAGTCGCTTTGCGTTGCGTCTATCACCCCGAGACGGGGATGTTACGTCTCATGCGCCTGAAATTTCACCGGCACCCACTCCCTTACAAATATACATATTTATTATGCTATTTTGGTGACGATACAGCTAATAACAAGCGAACAATGAAAGGCATAAAGCTCGCCTCATTACAAATTCAAGATCACTCGAGCCACTTTTTGTTGTCCGGCGCTGAAAAATGTAAAATTTTCCGGTGAGTGAGCTTATTTTTGTACATTTATTTGGCGCTTGACCAATCCTTAAAGTGATCCTTTTTAAGATTGTTAGACAATCACTCTTGATTGTTGAGAGTAGGTCAATTCCCATAAAGTAGGATAATTATAAGATGGTTGAAAAATAATGGTTTGGATTCAGTGGTAGTCTGGTTAAAATTCAGATCAAGTGTGATGATGCGTATGAAATTATAGCTTTGTTAGCTAACCCAAATATTCAAGTTTGACTGCCTCACAGCTTCTGCGCTGTAGGTCGTGGGTTCGATTCCCACCCAGGACAAACGTTTGAATGACGATTATAGATGTTTGTTCTGTGTCTGGTTGTCAATATGTATTGTATGTATGTATTTACAAAAAAGTTTATAAGTATTATATCAGTTGCCTGGTTCTTACTATAAAAGCTATGCCTAGCTTACCTTGGTGCTAGATGGCGCTGTGTGAAATGTCCACCAATATTTATTTATTTACTACACGTGATTTTTTGATGTCTTATGGTGCGTGGCGGCACCAAGTGGTATATACCCCGACTTTCTATACGAAGATCGCTGGTTCAATATATACGTGAAACAATGGGTTTTTGGCCATATCACAGTCTCAAAGCTGTTTTTACTAAAACATAATTTAAACAGTAGTTTCCATTGATTTAAAACTAGTGCTGCTTATCGAGTCAAAAACGACGAGGAGAATGCGCAGTTGTTCGCGTGTCTAACAGTATTAAAAAGGAAGAAAAAAAATATTTAAACAAGGAATGCTCCAGTTTTATTCCTTGTTTAAATTCAACAGAGGTCGAAAGTAAAATAAAATAAAAGTAAATGTTTTTCTGTCTTCTTTCTTTCAAAGTGTAAAAAAATATTGGGTAGTACCTACTAATATTATAAACGTGAAAGTTTGTATGGATGTTTGTTACTCTTTCACGCTCAAACGGCTGAATGGATTTGGATGAAATTTGGTACCAAGATAGCTTGTATCCTGGATAACACATAGGCTACTTTGACCCCGGAAAAGTGCAGTGTTCCCGTGGGATTACTTATTCACCGCGGGTAACACCGCGGGGCGCAGCTAGTTATAATATAAATTGAACTTCATTTGACAAAGAACTGTCAACTTTGAAAAAAAAAAGATGTTTATTGCGAAAAGCACCAATGTTCCTCCATTAGTGGGTGCCATATTGACGGCTCGTAGACGCTGAATAGAGTTGATTTAGTGTTGGGTCGATACGGTGTGCTATGGCCTTTATTGTGTCATAAGATTCCGGTGTGATGGATATAATAATGACAATGAAATTAAAAACGAAATAATATGTATAAATTATACCTATGTAATTTACAACTTATTAATGTTTTATTTGCATTCTATACTAACATAAAAAACTTTAATATTTTTTTTTTGGTTTAATAATATATATATCTTGTCCATGTTTGGAATTGGTGTATATTAAAAATAACATGTGATAACCAGTCCACGTACCCTGTCATATGCCGATCAAGGGATTTTCAGGAAGATAAAATTAACATAATGGAAAAGCAACAATGTTGGCGTTAATTTATTCAGTTACATGAAACAGAATAATGCGGAGAGATTGGTTCAAAAATAAATGTAGATAAGATATTAATCTGATAAAGTTGTTGCAGAAGTACAATATGAGTGTATAAGTGAAGTAGTTACTGCCACATCTATAAAAAAATTTTTTTGCTATAAGTAGTCTTACTTATAACTAGTCTCTTATATTTCACTGGTAGTTAAGGAAAACGATGAGAAAAATTTAAATTAGTTCAAATCCATCAGAATCGATGCCTTTACTACGCTATCTCGTTAGTAGGCTATGAATACCAAGTACATACGAAATAGTTGCTACATAAAATAAATATTAAATAAATATTAGTGGACATTTACAAAGCGCCATCTAGTTCCAAAGTAAGCTAAGCACAGCTTGTATGATAGGAACCAGATAACTGATATAATACATTTTTTTTTGTACAATAATAAATACATATAATTGTATAATGTGGTTTACTCAAATAAAGTTTTTATTATTATTATTATTAATTAATATCAACATCCAGACACAGAACAAACACCTATGCTCTTCACACAAGTTTTTGTCCTGAGTGGGAATAGAACCCACGACCTACAGCGCAAAAGGCAAGGTTACTACCAACTGAGCGGTACATATACCGTAAAAACAACATTTTTTACTATTTTTGTCTGTCTGTCTGTTTGTTCCGGCTAATCTCTGAAATGGCTGGACCGATTTTGACGGGACTTTCACTGGCAGATAGCTGATGTAACAAGGAGTAACTTAGACTACTTTTCCGAGGGGTAAAATAGGGGTGCGTGATAAAACCGAATTCCACGCGGACAAAGCGGCGGGCAACAGCTAGTAAGAAATAAAAATCACGTGAATCGGTCATCCGAGAGCGGTATCCAGTTTCCCCTGACCAACTTGCACGCTTGCACAGCGTACCATGACATATGCAAAACTAAGCTGATTTGACCTTAATTGACAATAAATACTTAGTCGAATCATCACATCGATTCCTCTATGCTAATATGTATAAATGTCCCTGAGAAACCTGCTTAATATTAATTAATTGAAGGCAAAACGAGCAGATGGCCCACGTGAAGTTTTGATTCGTAGGTATCTTCTGTCTATAACAACAGCTATACTGCGTCCGACTTTTATTTTTGTGTGTATTATTTATATATATGTCTGGGTATTATTATGTGTCATTATGTATATTTACAAAAAAAAACTTTTAGATATGAGTCTCTAATCTAGTAATGTTCAAACTTTACATACTTGCTTTAAGTTGGAAAGTTACTATAATTACAACGACTAAGCTTGTTATGATTTCATTCGGAATACTGGAAATTTGACGCGAGGTCTTCGAATTCACGCCAAAGCCACTGATTATCTTTTGACTGTAACGTAAAATGTATTTTCCGAGAAAATGAGGTCCCATTATGGGTTACCTGAGTAACTGAAAGATAATTGTGACCGTAAATGACCTCTTCAAATATTTGGCGGACACGTAAACAACCCTTTGAGTTCGGCCTCGTTCATTCGATTGAACCGAAAGATTTGTCTCCAATATGTAACTAGCGTTCATTTGGGATGCTGTGTATGAGCAGGGGAAGTAAAAGGGGAAGTATTGCCACTATACCTATTTCTGCCGCCAAGCAGTGATGCGTTGACGTTACTATGTTCCGGTTTGAAAGGTGTGGTTACCGGTGAAATTACAGGGAACATTGCATCTTCACATCTCAAAGTAGGGGAGTCTTGGATCTTCCCCTACCTACGTAGAGGAAGACCCAAAACGTTTCGATTTTGTTATATTTGATATAGTGGGGCGATATTGCTCGTTCCGTAACTAAGCATGAAAAACTAATTATTTATATAAAAAATTATATTATTATTTACTTTAATAGAATTTGTGGGTTCTTTTACACAGACCTCTACCTACCTCATGAGGAGGATTTTATATAATTTGTAATATCTCAACACTCCATAAACAAAATCATACCACACAATATCCCGCGATTACACAAGATTACCTGTGCCTCAGGTGGCATGGATAAACATTCATGCCTGAATACATGAACAAACATTCAGGCATATACACACAAACATCCAAAACATAAGCTCACCGGCTCAAAATATCTGTCCTGGCTGATATCGAACCCCCGGATCTTTGCTTTACAGGTAGTGTTACTACCGAATAGCCACGTAGCAGCCAACAAACCTTCATCGATTATGTCAGCTAGCATGAATGGCGAGACTCGCTTACTTATATTAGAGGCTAATTACAAAACGCACACAGTATGATTTTGTCCTTACCGTAATAAAGACCTCCGCTAGTTATGGACGGTATTTTACTCATATAATACCACATAGTATATACGGAGATACAAAAGTGTTTTTTTTTTAAGGAATGTGAGCTTCATAAACTATTAGTCCTAAATTAGAAGTACTCACAATAATAATAGATACATAATGTGTGGTGTTTAATTTCTGTTAAAAATATCAGTGTTTTTGGTCATGCAGTAAAATTACGTTTTGTGTTGTTCGTATTACTTCAATATAATATACCGTGTTATGTGTTGATTTCACAGTAATGAGTAAATTATCTATATCGAAAATTTTCTAATAGAAAATATAAAAATTCCATATATAAAATATAAATATTCCGATTTGTCAATTATCAACCATTCAGTATTTAATATAAATTTTTTTCAGTATTCAATATTCAAGTAAATATTTGCGTGATGTGGCTGTTGTATATTTAAAAATGTACAGAGGAGTTAATTTTAAAAATTGTGAATACCAACGGGTGCCAAGCAAAAATGAAAGGTAAGCCATTTTAAGCGATTCACTTTACACAAATTAACATGGGACCCGTTTTAAACTCTTGGATTGACGTTAACAAAAAATCAATTAGTTTAAAAAAATAAGCTAGTTTTTCTCCGTATTTTATAAATATAGCCCACAGAGTTATTTTTCAGACAATCCAATGGAAACTGCTCAATCATAATATCGTGCAAACTTAAGTCATTATACACTTTTCTAGTCGCGACATAATATTGTACTGAATTTCAATATGTTGTTGAACAGCGAAATTCATTAAAAATATTTGAAAATGAAAATAGCATCAAAAAAGCTGGCAAAAAAAAGGAAAAGCAAGAAGGCGGTTACTCTACAAATCCATAACTCGCTAGGTACTTAATCGTTCTCAATCGTATCAAAAATATTGAATTGTTACGTGATTTAAATCAGGACCAAATAAAATTTTTGCTTAGCCATTGTTATTTGCAGAAAAGTTGAAAGAAACTTACTGAAACAGTATAAATGAAGATAACTAGATAACTTTAAAAGGCGCGAAATCTATTCTAGCATTACCTACATATTTTCTGCAATTGATCTGTTCTATTCTTCTATTGATACAGGTGTAAAAATTATATTATTTTCCTGGAGAATAATATAATATTCGTCTCGTTCTTGGGTGATCACCGACCACGGATATGGACTGAAAGTCTGGGTGTTTACCACTGTGCCACTAGACTCCTTTGCTTTTTATTTCTGATGTACACGGAACCCCCACACACCTACATAATTAACTACCAACTGATTAGCTAATGGCATGGTAATTGGTTATTATGAGATGAAGCTATGTAGTATAGTGTCCATCTAGATAATTGTAAATCCTGCCCTGATTACCCTAAAAGCATACGTTTCGCCTAATTAGGCGGGCGTAGGAAATTTTGCTATAGAGCTTTATCGGTTTATTAAAATTGACATCGGTGCGTAGCAATGAAATGGTGGATTTTTATAGGAACATCACTGATGTGTATTCCAGTAGCAGGAGCTTAGTTGTTTTAATTATTTAATTATTTTTTGTTTTAATTTATTGGGAAGACACTGCTTCCTGTAACACAGTTTCTATAAACTAAAAAAGGAGGCAGAGTTTCCACAGTTATTTGTACCCTTACTTTGTATGAATAAAAATTTTTGTGTTTGTATTTTTTTTTTGTATAATTTCGAAGCGTATTTAGAACACCTAGGTATGACCTAGGTAACCCTATTAGGTACGAGAAGACCCAAGTCGCATCGTATGCGCCCGTAACTCTAAGACGTAGGTGGAATATCTCATTTGCCTGTAATTAAAAAAATGTCGTTGAAAAGAAAGAAAGAAAAACATTTATTTTGACCACTCACAAATACACACTAATAAAAGGGAACAAAAGAGATAGAACAAAACGGATACAAGTATACCAATTGCCCAATCAAGCCTTTGCTTGGCGACACCATCGGCTACATAGGCGATTAATATGCGCTTAGATGTTATGTAGTCAAACTGTTACTGTAAAACAATCCTGTTAGTAGTGAAACACCTGCTACAAAGACTTATTTACGTTAATTGTTCACAGGCCGTGGAACATGGAGACGAGAGCTGATGATGAAGAGGCGCCCAAAGACCCCGCAGCGCGGAAGCACACGCATCATGACTACACCGAGCAAGACTTTGAAGGTAACTTAGATCATCTCATCGTATCCATAATAAATCACGAACTTAATTAGCGGAGCTAAAAGCATTATTTGTATTTACCCTTTTACTAAAATTCTTCTTTAAAACGCTTTTTATAATTAAAAACTTTGAAATATTTTAATTAAAAAAACAACGAAAAACTTCGGTCCATGATAGACCGATACTGCTACAAAAAATTATATTAACCTTCCCAAGACACAATTTCTTGTTATCTTAATAACCAATTCACAAAGAACCTTCAATTTTTAATGACGTAAATTATTACCAAAACTCCGAAAATTCAAAAGTCATAGATATAGACGCTATCAGCTCTTAAAAGCTAGGTAGATATTGACATATTGAATATCCTTATTAGTATGGAATTGTACAATAAATTATGAATAAACTTGTGGCAAGCCACGAAAATTAAGTAATAGTAAGTACATGACGTAGGTATTATAAGAATTCACCAACTAATTAAAAAACTGAGCAACGCGTGTTGATTGTAATGTCAAATATTTATTGATCATACAAAACTTAGATATAAGTTTGTATGATCAGTAAAAGAAACACGACCCCATGAAACAAACAAATTAATCAACAAGTTGCAAACTTCCTCATTGCTGGATACAGGAAAGAAGTAGCTATACTGAACGCAAAACATCCTTCGTTTACCCTGGTTTCCAGCCTTTGACCTAATTTGTGCGAGACGAGTTTTATGACTACATAAACCTGTATTCATCTTACATGGTTGTACACAAATTAATGTGTGAAACGTGAGGCTAACGAAACAGTTGTAGGGGGCAGGTTTTTAATTTGAGCGTGTTTTTTTTGTCATTCGAATGAGTAGATGGCTCATCTAATATTAGTGATATATTCCTGCTCATAGCGAAAGAATTTCAATTGTCTTAGGCTAAGATATATATGAGAACGCCTGAAAAATGCAACTAAGTCATACGCTCCAGAGTAAGACCTAATCGTACGCTGGGTGGGCAAATAAATGTTATACTGGTTTTTTATTTGTATATTTCATACAGCGCCATCTAGCCCCAAAGTAAGCTAACCATAGCTATCATGGGAACCAGACAACTAAAATAATACTTATATATTTTTGTAAATAAATATATACCTATTAACACCCAGACTCAGAAAAACATGTATGTTTGTTACACAAAAGATTGTCCTGGGAATCGAACCCAAGACCTAAGAAAGCAGGATACTACCAACTAAGCTTGAGGCCAGTCAATTCTATCGTAGTCGCATCAAACGTTTCTCTTCACAGATTTGTGAATGTAATAATTCTATGTTATTCGTTCCTACACATTGATGCACAGTTTGTATTAAGTTGCCCCATAATATTATGCAATATTGAGGGCTGATTGTTTTGTTTGGAAAAGAGTATAGGCTTCAATTTACCTCATTTGTATACGAAGCTTTATGGCGATGAAAGATTCGCATTCTGCCTCCAATACAAAATGTCAACCGATGCTAACAATTTCCGCCACCTCGGATTTGTGATTTTCACCGGTTGTCCGGAAATTGCTTTTTCATCACTTCATTTCTGGGTAGTAAAAGATCATGTCAATAAAGCCTGATAGGTAAATAACTTATGCCAAGGTCGTCCGAGCAAGTACCTACTGCCACTATACCCATTACCGCCGCCAAGCAGTAATACATTCGCGTAGTAAGCAGTAAGACTTTCCACCTTCACGTCTCAAAGTTACAGATGCAATACAACGTGACTTGGGTCTTCCCATACCTACCATACAGACCAGAAAATATTATAGACATTTCACGTAAATCGTGTAATGCCAAAAACATCGCTACTCCCCAAAATGACTCTGGCCTTAAAGCCTGGTTTAAAAGGTAAAAAAAAAATAGTCTTTTTAACACTATCCGACTTGAATCATTTCGTACTTTGGCGGAGAGGACTTGAGTCGTATTGCTGTTGTCTATGGGCGGCAGTTACCACTTAACAGGTGGGCCGTCAGCTCCTTATATCACATCCATCACATAAAAAAAAAAATTAGATAGGTAGGTAGCTAGATTGGAAAATGAAATCTGATGTTGGTTTAATTTGAAATCTCCGTGAGCTACGCTTGACCTAGCGATACAATCTGCCACTAGAGACCTCGCTTTGTCGGTGATTGTATCGATTTATGCAAAACATTTTACAGCGATACCTACTGTTTTCGTTAACATGTATTTTATTTTATTAGTACTTTTACTTAATCCAAAGATATCGAAACATCACTACATATTATAAATGATAGCCCCACTGGGATTTTCTGTATGTCTATCTGTATGGGATAATGTATAAAAAAAAAAACTTTTTCAATAAAATTATACACCAATATATAGATTTATTCACGACAATCCAATTTAAAAGTCTTTCAGCCGTAGACAGTTACTGCATAGTAACATACTGCGTAGCCAGGAAATGTCGCCATATTCTATATACATAACTAAAACTTATTCTTCCCATTATTTATTTATATTCCCCCCTTTATACTTCCAATTATCTATTTCCATATTGGTTCTTACGAGACATTTTGTCTCTGGTTTGTAGGTATTTTGTTGGTATGAGATTTCTCCTGGTGGATTGTTTAGAAATGATTTGAGGAACAAAGTGTTAACTACAAACACCTATTATACGTCTACTTTTCCAGGGAAGTATAATTAATAGTGTCACAGTGACGTTAAGCTACCCTTCAGAAAAACAGGCTAGGAGTTCCAAGTCTCTTTACCTCTTTTTTTCGTGTCACAGAGCGTCAATCTCATGATAGCTGGTTCAAATCCTGACATGCAGCAATGAAGTTTTTCGCATAGTCTTAAATTTGAGGGATTAACCTATATACAGGTGATTAAATAAACAAGTTACTAAGTTGATCGTGTACTACTTTACATTATTGAAGGTTCACAGAACTTGGTGTTGGAATCTGCATGTTGCGTGGGTTACGGCAGTCAGCGAATAATTATAAATATCTTCTGCATAACGTTTTCCGATTGAATGGTTATTAGAATTTTCGCATCGATGATTACGTGACTCGAATAACGAACCCTGTAGGTATGGCCTGTCTTGTGAACTGAGATGTATTTATAGAGGTTAGAGCAGTCGCCATTTTTCATCACGGAATTTATTGAGACTTGAAACTTTCATGGAAACTGTATTCTGCGATAGAAATAGTTTTGCAAAAAGGTTTTTATTATTCCGTTTTCATCAGCCAATTTTTAGTTTCGTAATTCATTTATGACCAGTTACATGTTAAATTACAGGCACATGAGTCATTCCACCTACACGTCTCAGAGTTACGGGCGCATACGATGCAACTTGGGTCGTGTCGTACTTAGTACGGGAGGACCCAAGTCGCCAGAGGTTACTATTTAACACAAGGTGGGCCATCGGCTCGTTCCATAACTGTATCACATAAAAAAATAATAGCAGCGCCATGGTAACTGTGAATGTCACTAGAAGAAAGCGAGTATTGATTTGAATTGAATTGAGTTCATAAAATTGTTAATGGATTAATATTTTGAAAACTTTGAAAATTTTGATTAATATTTTAAACAAGAGTGATTTAAGTGCCTCTTCTAAAGGAGCAGCGGTTCTTACAATTTTACAGCAGCATATTAATTTCCACCGTTTTCCAAATGAATACTATGAGCAGCTACACTCAAAGGCTGATCAAATCAAATCTCTACTGAACGGGGTCCTATAAATAAGCTGGTACGTACCAGTCAGTCTAATGTGATATTAGTTAATGTTTTTCCCAACTTCGACCACCAATAACATATTAACACAGTCTTTGATTTTCGGTAGCAATGTGTTACTGGCATCGTTTTGACATATACATCGTTATTTATATGTCAAAACTTGTATGTATATATTTATGAACATTGACTATATGGGACCGTATCGAAAAGGGCTTTAAAACTTTAAAACAATTTGTCTTAGAAACAAAATAAAACAAGTGTTATACAGCTTGTACCGTAACTCTGAGTCGTGAAGGTGGAACGTCTCATGTGCCTGTAATTTCACCGTCAACCACTTCCTTCAAGCCAGTACACAGTAACGCAAATGCATTACTGCTTGGCGGCAGAAATGGGCATGGTGGCAGCACTTCCCCGGACGAAGTTGGCGAAATTCAACTGGGCTTAAAGCTACTACTTCTTTCCAAAGCTTTTTAAAGCTACTGCTTCTTTGCTCTTAAAGCTACTACTTTGTTCCAGGTCATCGTCAGCACACGGTGTTCGTTGGGGTGCATGTGCCAGCGAGGCGGCATTCTCACCGCAAGCATAAACATCATCACCGCGACGGGGAGAAGGAGTCTGATAGACCTGGTAATCACCGTTTTGGGATGAGTTGATACCCCGAATCATACTATAATAAATGCGAAAGTTTGGATGGATTATATTCAATCACGCCAGAACGACAGAAAAGATCAAGATGAAATTTGGCACAGAGATAGATTATAGTCTGAAACATCGGCTACATTTTATCACGGAAAAGTGAAGTGTTCCCGTGATCCTATATAAACTCAATAGCAAAAGGTTTTTAGCTGCTATTCAATATCTCATCCTTTAACCTAGCCGCCGACGACAGTATAATAAATCAGTAAGTTCTGCGAAGTATTCATTTTCCCATAACAAAAGACTCCTACAGCTATATCGAGTTCCGCTCATGAATATCACTATTAACGTGAAGTTGGAGATTTTCCTGAATATATTTTGTGGGCACCGCGTTATTACCTAACGTTTCCTAGAATAGACATACATTATATACACAAACATACATAGACACTTTTTCGAACTTTTAACGGTCCGTAACCGATTTTCGTTAAAGTATTAATAATAACATGAATACATACGTTCGGATAATACCATTGTACAGGCCAAAACAAACTTAATACCCAGCCTTATTAATCAACTAGCTGCGCCCCGCGGTGTTACCCGCGGTGAATAAGTAATCCCACGGGAACACTGCACTTATCCGGGATCAAAGTAGCCTATGTGTTAATCCAGGATAATTATAAGCTATCTGGGTGATAAATTTCATTTAAATCCATTCAGCCGTTTGAGCGTGAAAGAGTAACAAACATCCATAAAAACTTTCACGTTTATAATATTAGTAGGATGAATTTTTCTGTGACCCAACATACCTAATTATGCAAGGTGATTAAAAAATTGTATCTTTATAATATTTTATTCATAATCAGGAGTAACGCGGACACTGTACTAATTACCTTGGTTTTATTCAGGAGTACTTATTGAAGTACATTGGACTAATATTGTGTATAAATACTTGACTAATATGTTTTTATATAGTATCTATTTTTGTAAATTATTTCGACATAAATGTACTACCGCATCCACTCCATACTACATAAAGGTTAGCTGGAAGAAAATTCTAATTAGCATTAAGTACGCCTATGTACTTGTTTTTCTTGTGTAATTAAGAATTTGCTATCTACCTATCTAATTTTGGGCCAGAATAAGGTAATAAAAGTTATTTACCCCATTTCTTCTGCAAATTATGTTCTTGAGACGAGACAGGGGTTTAATTTAAGAAACGTAGGCGTGTTTATAAATTGTTAGGTAATAAATTGCCTTGACCTTACTGCGAAAATACTTACCTACCGAATAAAATTATCCTTTTCATCGAGCACAAAGAGATTCGTTAGTCTTTGACATGTCCCGAACTAATAATATGAAATGCGGGGAAATTATTTACCATCAGAAAATGTGAACTTGACAATTATTGATATTATATTTCGTATAATATAATTTCAATGAAAATACAGGTTTTCTAGGAATATGCTAGGGTTGTCTTCATATTAAATTATAAATTAAAATAATAAATATTGATGGAAATTTCACGCATCGCCATCTAGCCCCAAACTAAGCATAGCTACTACTATGGGAACTGTACTATGGGAATCAGATGACTGATAGAATACTTATATCTTTTTTATAAATACATACATATTAAACACCCAGACACAGAACAAACATCTATATACTTGACCCTAATGTTTGTCGTGGGTGGGAATCGAACCCACGACCTACAGCGCAGAACGCAGAGTTACTACCAATTAAGCTTTATAATACGAGCCACTGTGGCTTTAAAGCAGTCAAGGGTTAGTAGGTCTATGGTCTTTGAATAAGGCTGGTGTTACTGATAAGTTTTTATTTTATGAACAGTCGCACGCACTCTGTAACAAAAAGTATTATTGAAAACTTGCTATTTAAGGAAAATTTTGCTATTTATTCCCTTAGTAGGACCCGGGATAATGAGTCGTGTGAGAAGATTGAGCGTCACCGATGACGGAGAGACATGTAAGACCTTATCACCCCTGGCTAAGGTTCAGTTTCCTGGGCATTTCGTGATGCATGAGCTTCGGCCCCATCTTGGACAACAAGGGCCCTTTTCACCATCAAATTGACCTATTTTATTTGAGTTCGATTTCTTACGTAGCCACTAGTCTCATTTCATAGGATTTATTATAGTTTTTAATATGTTATCTATATGATTTGTTAAAGGTAAGTAGTACTTTGAAACCTCTGATGAGATATAATCAATTTGTATTAACAAAGTTATAGTTAATTTTTAGCCATATTTTCGATACTATACCATATTGCATGATTATTTAGTGAGTTTGTGTCACATGTTATTGTATTTTTAAGTATAATCTACTTTCCTTTCATTCGTGTTACATATTAATCACCGAATTTGTTAATATGTATGCTTTTAATACATTATTACGAACCACAGGTACTAAGAAATCGTAAAAGTCGCTATGAAGAATCATGTTCTTTAAAATACGTTTCCAGTAGAGCTGTTATCTCGGACGTTCGGTAAAAAAATATAGTCGTATTTAATACAATCAAACTACCTGAAATATATATTTTTAAATCATCACAATGTATGTAGTATTTTAAATAATTTCAATGAGTCATTGTTGAAGTGGAAAGAAAAGCTTAATATAAATTTATTTTATAAATTTATTTTAACTTGTGCTGTATGATATGACTGAGGACATTGGAATTTCAAATGCAGTAAGGTTATAAATTTAAATTGATAGGTACCAAAGATGATGCATTTTGTAATAAATGCTAAACGGTCAGTTTCTTATTAAAAAATAATAAACAAACCAAAGTTTTACATTCCATTGCCAGAAATCTAGAATTTCTTTATTTATTTCCAGTAACTCCCCCGGCTCAAAGAGTACAATTCATACTGGGCGAAGATTTCGACGACTCCACCATGGAATCCCACCCACTGTTCTCCGAGATGGAAGAACTCGTAAAAGACGGAGACGAACTTGAATGGAAAGAAACAGCACGATGGATAAAATTCGAAGAGGACGTCGAAGAAGGAGGCAATCGATGGTCGAAGCCACACGTCGCAACTTTGTCCTTACACTCCCTCTTTGAGCTTCGAAGTCTCATCCTAAACGGATCAGTAATCCTCGATATGGAAGCTGGATCCCTCGAACAAGTCGCTGATAACGTTCTCGAGAGCATGGTCGGTGATGGTTCTCTAGGATGCGACAGCAGGGAGAAGGTCAAAGACGCTTTACTAAGAAGACACAGGCATCAGCACGAAAGGCACCACAGAAACCACAATAATATGTCGAGACTACCGCTGATTCGGTCTCTGGCCGATATTGGAAGGAACCACTCTTCGTCCAAAAGTGAGTATTAGTTCCGCACTGCTGAGATGATTGCAATGTTCTTTATGTTGAAGTGGCATGATTAAAGATTTCCAGGAAGGTGGCTCTCGACGCTCCAGTGGAAGGAGTTGTCGAGGGCCCACCACATCTCCGCACACCGCTCTGCTACAAGCTGCAGATGCCAGGGGCTCTTACCTAGCCGTACCAGGTTAGCTGAGCTGGTAACTTGTGTGGATACACTCACTAAACTCACGTTTGACTCTACGCACAAGCACCGACGCTAACCTTTACATTGTATATATTTTTGTGTGTATATACTTGTCTTTGTCATGTGTAAAAGACAATTTATGAAACTTATTGGTGATTAGCATTTATTATTACAGTGGAAGATGGCGGTCCGCCAAGTGGGCACTCATACAAAGGAGAGATCAGTCGTTTCCTAGGCCTTCCTAGTGCGGGTAACCGCTTGTCCAAATTGATGTTGTTTATCAGTGTTATTATTTATCTTCTTCGTAATTTAAATCTGAGCATATCTAGTAATCTGTATTTCTTTACGCTGGTGTAATTGTTTTGTGTAAGCAATTTTGAGTTTTTGTTGAAGCTTTATTGAACATTTACTAAACTTAGGATTTAAAGTTACATAGTTTGAATAATCAGTTTCATAAAATTCCAGACACTTCAAATAGATTTTGGTTACTTGAATTTAGACAAACATTGTACGGCTTGATTCTACACAGTTAATTTGCACTATTATAACTTTCCACCATATTAAAAAGCTTTTTGAGTGTGGTGATTCTGTTCAGGACAAAGTTGGTTAATATTTTTGTTTACTTTTTAGGTTCAACTCACGATGATGGATTAGTCAAAAGTCCAAGCAGTGTTTCGATGAATAGAAATCACAGTTCAGGCGATCTACCAATGAACGGGGATATAAATCACAAAAGTAACACACATTTTATGCGGAAGATACCACCGGGCGCAGAAGCTTCAAACATTCTTGTCGGAGAAGTAGATTTCCTAGAAAAGACATTGTCAGCCTTCGTGAGGCTCAAAACCGGGACGATCATGGGTGATTTGACCGAAGTGCCCGTCCCGACACGATTCATGTTCGTTTTACTCGGACCGCCCAATAGTAATTCAAGTTTTCACGAAATTGGACGAGCAATGGCGACATTGATGTCCGATGAAATATTCCATGAAGTTGCTTACAGGGCAAGGAAAAGAGATCATCTTCTAGCGGGAATTGATGAGTTCTTGGATGCTGTCACCGTGTTGCCCCCTGGTGAATGGGATCCGGCTATTCGTATCGAACCTCCAGCCGCGATACCATCTCAAGATCCTCGGAAAAGACCTGGCGATAATAACCATAAGGAAGAGTTTGATGAAGAGGAAGAAGAACAAAAGCAAAGAGAGGAATCCGGTCTAGCGAGGAGCGGAAAACTATTCGGAGGACTGATAAATGATCTCAAAAGAAAAATGCCTTGGTACTGGTCAGATTTTAAGGACGCATTTGCTCTGCAATGTATTGCATCATGGATATTTTTATATTTTGCTTGTTTGTCGCCTATTATCACGTTTGGAGGGCTATTAGGAGAAGCGACTGGGAAAAATATGGCTGCTATGGAATCTCTAATATCTGGATTTATATGTGGCATGGGATACGGTTTTTTTTCAGGGCAGCCTTTAACGATCTTAGGATCGACAGGACCTGTTCTCGTCTTTGAAACGATTGTATTTGAGTTTTGCAAGCAGATTGGCTGGGATTATATGTCATTTAGATTCTGTATCGGCACTTGGATAACGATTATATTGGTAATTCTGGTAGCTATCGATGCGAGCGCGTTTGTATGCTACATAACGAGATTCACAGAAGAAAATTTCGCCACGCTGATAGCATTCATTTTCATTTACAAGGTAAATCTTACACAAACAAATTCAAATTTGAACATAATTCGTTTTAACTTTAATTAAAACGTTTTTCATTGTTGTAGGCGGTTGAGAATGTTATTTCTATCGGCAAGAAATATCCCCTGAAGACACGCCCGGACGAAGTCCTCAATTATGAGTGCTATTGTTTGCCAAGTAATGACTCTAAAGTGCCCGAGCAGTTTAATTGGACCTCTGTTGACAAAGTGTCTTGCCAGGTAGATAGCTTATCAAGTGATCACTTAAAAGCTCGATTTTACAGTTCATCACGGCATGTATAGCTATTAAAACTGATATTTGAAAATTTTCAACTAATTGCGGTTTTCTCCTTTGCAGGCTTATAATGGCACGCTTGCTGGGGGCGGGTGTGACACTAAAGTCTACGTGCCCGATGTGTTTCTCATGTCCATAATTCTTTTCTTGGGGACTTTTATTATATCCGTAATACTGAAGGACTTTAAAAATTCCTTGTTCTTCCCATCTAAGGTAAAAAACTGCATAATTAATATTCCTGATACTGTGTCATTAATTCAACAAATTATTAGAATGATTTTTCGGTTCCAGGTTAGGCAAATCATCAGTGATTTCTCAGTAATAATAGCAATTTTGTCAATGTCATTCCTTGACTACAAAGTCGGGGTGAAGACACCAAAATTGGAAGTTCCATCAGAATTCAAGCCGACATTACCGACCCGAAATTGGGTGATAACTCCATTTAACGGGAACCCACTCTGGTCTGCATTAGTGGCAGTACTTCCAGCTCTTCTGGGGACGATTTTGATTTTTATGGACCAGCAAATAACAGCCGTGATTGTGAATAGAAAAGAAAATAAGTTGAAGAAAGGCTGTGGATACCATTTGGATCTGTTTGTGCTCGCTATATTGATACAGATTTGCTCAGTGATGGGTCTGCCATGGTTTGTAGCAGCAACAGTTTTGAGTATCAACCATGTGAACTCTTTGAAGGTGGAGTCAGAATGTGCCGCTCCGGGAGAAAAGCCACAGTTCTTGGGAGTCAGAGAACAGAGAGTGACTCATATATTAATATTCTTAATGATAGGCTTCTCGGTCATACTGACGCCAGTACTGAGTCACATCCCAATGCCTGTACTGTTTGGGGTGTTTCTCTACATGGGGGTGGCATCACTAAAAGGTCTCCAATTCTTCGATAGGATATTGATCATGTTCATGCCTCAAAAATATCAGCCGGACCACATGTTCTTGAGACAAGTATGTATCTAATTTATGCCCAAGTATTAGTAGATATTATAAGTTTTATTTACTGAAACTTGCTCAAGCTAGCTAATCGTTGCATCTATGGCACGAGTAAAGAGGTCAAAGATGTGATCCCCATGTTCAAACTTTGGATAGTAAGTTTGGTTCATTTTAAGTCGTTCTGATACTTATTTTTACTTTCAGGTGCCTATACGTAGAGTCCACGTATTTACCGCAATACAATTGACATGCCTAGTGTGTCTATGGGTCATAAAGTCATTTTCGGCAACTTCAATTCTCTTCCCGCTGATGTTGGTCGTGATGATAGGTATCAGGAAGGCGTTAGACCTCTTCTTCACTCAACGAGAAATGAAAATTCTTGATGACGTCATGCCGGAAATATCAAAGCGTCATCAGGATGATCTGCACGAACTTGGAGACGCAGAGGTGGGATGGCATGCGAAACTCTTGCGCTTTTGCCGCCGGATCTAACCTCACAACCATCTTTGTCATCCCATTTAGAACCTATAGAACTTTCTGTTTTTCAAATAAATCTGTTATGTTTGCAAGTTCTGATATTATTTTATCCCTTCCGATCGTATTTCTTTATTTTAATTGGTAAGTCAAACACACTCATTAACGTTGCTGTGATTTTATTATAGTAATTTTGTAGTGTGACAAGATTTTTAATTTTAATTTGTTATAGGATGTCACCAAGGCTAACCCACCGGCTTTTCAAGAGAACCTTCAGATACCTTTGATAAACGGCAACATAATGAATATACCACTGACTTCGATAAATATATCAGAGGAAGTCAACAAGAGTGGTATCTGGAAACAAGTCAACAATAGCAACAAAAATAAGAATAACTTGATCAAATCTAAAATTAAGAAAAAGTAAGTGCAAATCTAAACCAATATCCCAGCTCAACAAATATCCAATCAATAATTATATTTCTTAACTATCAGAATATATTTAAATATTTTTCAGCAACAAACATAAGAAGACAGTCTTATCGAAAAACGCACAAACCGAAATTGAGAGAAGACTGTCGACGATGGACGAGATGGAAGAAGACGACTCTATTAAGGTTGTTGACACAAAGTTTTGAGCAAACCTTTATCCTCTGCCTAGTCGTGGATGTTAACACGAAGTTCTCATTACAATTAACAAACATTGACATGACAAGCAACGAAAGGAGCCTCTTTGAGGCGCACTTCCTTTCACCTCACTGGTTCGAGAGGCCCAGTAACACGATTAGTAGTAGAACCAGACAACCGAAAAACCTTAAACCGAAAGCACATTTTAATACAGAAGTGAATGTAGTGAACACGAAATAACATCTTGATGGCGATAACTTAACACGCTAGAAGATAAATAATTTGATGGATTTGAAAATAACACATTTGCACCTGCTATGTATAAATTTAGGGAACTGTGCACGGGCAAAAGAGATATTTATTGGGAATGCGAATTCTGGGCATGGCAACTAGTCATGGAGATTATTATTGCATGGGGCATGACTGCATGTCTCCCTGTACCTAGAAGCATTATTATTAGCATTAATATCATCACGAAAATTTATTGTATATTTTTTTCATTCAAACCAGAACTGAATGTTTATAAGTATACGTAAACGCACCTATTTAAATCAATATTGTAGCAAATGTATATAAATAAAAATACATATCTTTTTTAGTTGATTATTTTAATGGATTACTAAATTATATAAATGAATAAACAAATTGTAAAGCTGAGCGGATTGGTAGATGACAGATTTCCAAAGCTTGCAAAAAAAATGAATTTTGCGATTAAAGTTCATGTAAAAACTCACTGTAAAAATTCATAGATCGCAATAAATATAACAATAATTACGTTATTTAATTAATTTAATATTAGAGGATCCAAGAGAAATCTAGTGGTTTATTTGAGTTCGAACATTACATTTTTGAGTTCGATCAAGTAGGTATCTGTGTATTTTAGATGTGTTACACCTATTCCTAAAACAGTCATAAATCTTGCACTTTTAACACTCCGACTCATGAGGTAAGTATTTTCTGTATTGATTTTATATCATTTGCATGTTCTTGCTAGATAAGTACCTTAGCATGTATCAAATATGCTATGAATGTAGTTTATTATAATAGGTATGAAGTTGCATCATTTAGTCCTCTGAATTTTCACAGAGCGACATCGTGAGGCGTAAGGATTCGTGGAGCATCGGTAAAAAGTGTGATTCTAGAAAGAATAGCTCTTCTGCTGAAACTTCGGTCTAATCTTAGGTATTTTACTTTTTCAATTATATGTTACGAAATATTTCGTTTATCAACTCGGTTATACTGTAACTGTTTAGAAATATATATAACCAACGCAAGATAATCGTATAGTTCCAAACGTAATTTAATTTCAACTTTGCGTCTGTATCCGGTATTGGTTTTGTATAAGTAATTTCTATGAAAAGCTGTCAAAGATCTATTCCTAGAAACTTAGAAATTGGACGCAATGAGTAGGTACCTACCTAGATGTTTGTTAAAAATTCTATCAATTATGACACTTTACATATTTTAGTATATTTGTCTGTACTGTTTTATTGCAAATTCAGATTATAATGCAGTATTCGATGTAAGAGAACTAATAACGAAAAATCTGCATAATCAACTCACAATTTAAATGTTAGAGGTTATCCATTTGTAACGAGTTTTTATAATATTTGTTATAGGTAAGCAACAGGGTTAGACCTACCTAACTGTACACTATGTTGGCAAATAAATGTATTGTATTGTATTTCGTAATATAAACACATTCACATGATACAAATAACAATGAAACGATGCCGCAAAGTGATAGTAAACTGTGTTGCAGAGCCAATGCTCTCCAACAACAGATAAAACTACCTATTTATAATGCGAACGAACGACATATGTACGGGGTCGTTTCATACACACTTTGTATTCAGAAAAAGATCATATTTTTTGATAACTCAGTGCCATGTAATGTTAGATGTAAGGGTGGAACCAAACAAACAAAAAAAAGTTATTGATTTAAATTACAATGCTGTTCTGTAAACGTAGATATATCTACGTAGGTATATCTATTGCGCAGGCCAATGAGTAAATTTCGAACTGCAAATTAATATAATGTAGTAATATTTTTACTTCTATTGTACTTTGAATTTTTATACTCAAATCTGTTACTTTATCAATTTACCGAACAATTCTTGTACGTATCACAATTTTTTTAAGCTATTGCATAGCTTCTATCGCGGGCCTTGAGCGTGGAGACCGAATCCAGAAATTCCGTAACGAAAAAAACCTAACACCCCCCACTCCGACCGGCACAGCGATGATACTTTTTAGTTCCATCTATCGATAAATACTAGAACTTTTAATGACTTTTTGAAATATCACGCGCAATAGCTTTATCGCGGCAGTCTCCGAGTGCCACACGTCTTTTTTTTTTTTTAGGTTATTGTGTAGGTGTCTACCAAAAGTTTCCACATTTCATTCAAATTTCAATTACATGAAAACGAAGTGCCAATAGCATAACACCAGTAATGATAGTATTTGTACATTTGATGTCCTAGATTTAGTAACATTATAATTGTTAAATCTCGAATAAGACTAGTTTTTAAAAAGGCCCATTCACGCTGCTGCATACTTGACAGGTTTGCCTAAAGTGTTCACTTTTACAAACACAATTACACGCTCACATCTTTAAAAAAAAATTGTTCATGGCACACCATACCGACCTCTTTGCTTTGCTCTACTACCAACGAAGTTGTATTCAGGCAAATTCATCAGGCACGCCGTAGCGTGCATGGGCGGCTTTTTATTTTTGGAATATTTAGAATCTAGTCAAGAGTAATTTGCGTTCTCCCACCGCCACACAAATATTATAAAAGAGTAGACTGTGTTTGAATGTAATGATTATAATAAGGTTTTAATTATATTGTTAGTTAGATTTTAGTATTTTCGTAAGTTATAGTGGGCAACACAATTGTAGTATTGGATTCCTTGATTTGGAATGAGTGTGATGGTATAGTGTGATAGTAATGAAAATGTATGTGGTGTTTTAATTATTATGAATTTGAAAATTATTCCGTTTCGTACCTACTTTTTACCCTTTGATACTTTTATCAATTTAATATAGCTGTTTACAAGGAATAAGGTTAGAAGATAATGAATTTTCTGAAATATTTGCCCACCAATCAGACGTTGCTTTGCTTTTAACGTTCGGTTACAACCGTCTGTTTGTTGTAGGATTAGGTGCCAGCCATAAAAACTTTATGGTTGGAAATTACATGCATTTTTAATAAACAATGTTGCCACATTAATCTTGTTACTTAGGTACATCCGCAAGTATATTAAAACTGATTAATAAGATTAAGATGATATATTCTTTTATAATTTATATCTTTTAAAATTGTAGGTTTATGATGTCTATTAAAATATATATATTTGTAATATTTTTGGACATGTTTCCATAGTATTTGTTTGAGCCATAGAATAAATCTTTTTAGTAAATATATTGGTACCTATGTAACTATTTTTAGTCTTACTGTCTATATAGCTATTAAAATGTGATAAAACTTTGGTCTCAGTCTCTTTTTTTAGGGTTTAAACATTTGTAGCGTTGGAAGCAAGTGCATTGATCATTCGGGGAAGTATGCCACCATACCCATTTCTATCACTAAGAACATGGTGCATTGCAGCAAATCTTGGCAAAATTTTTCTATTAGAAGATTTATCATCTCATACTGTGCACAAGACAACCATCAACTACATTCCTATACCAGTGTGGTTGCTGCGAAACGATTAGAGACTCCTTTTTTGCACTTGGCACATCAAATTATTGGTTCTAGGAGTTGTTGGTTCATCTCGATATCGACCTTCACCATTTTGAGGAGATCACGGTAATTATTTTGCGGAAATCATTGTTGCACACCTGGATTTGATCCTGGACACCTCTGAATTGAAACTCTGGGTCGGTAACACTGACCCACAACACTTCGCCAAAACTTCAAGAGTAGTTAAAATCCAGCCAGAACTGCAGACTTTTTGAATTCGTTACTTTTAACTTATTACAGATGTATATTAAAGCAAGTGTGTCGTTGGGTGTAAAAAAAACATTTTACGAACAAAATTACATTATAATATTTAACATATAAAATAAATTAACAGTAAATTAAATCAGAGGGGTGATTACATAACTTTTGTTTCACTCAATTTATATTGATTTCGATGTGAAGCACTATTTTTTTACTATTTTATTTATCATTAAAATTGAAAAAAGATGAATTAATCAAAAGTTACATAATCGACCCCTAGATACTGTAGGCGGTTAGTTTTTCTTTTTCTTCTGATCGGGCAGGATTCCCATCTCCTCCTGGTATTTCCTGATCAGCTGTTCCTGCACGTCGGGTAGGCACGGGGAATAGCGGGAATATTCCATGCTGAATTCTCCTTTACCTTGCGTCATCGACCTGGAATAAAGAAATCTTTCTAATTACGTGTACCATGTCTGTTTTTACTACTGTGTAGATCTTGGTCCTTCCTTTATTAATGAGTTTGAATAAAAAAAATTAAAAGCGCGCCACCTAGTTTAAAATCAGTAACTGAAAAGCGCGCCATCTAGTTTGAACCATAGAAATGAAAAGTCGCACCGACGAGTTTGAACGAAGAACTGAAAGCGCGCTATCTAGTTTGAATCAACAACTGAAAAGCACGCCATCTAGTTTGAATAAAAAATGAAAAGCACGCCATATGGTTTGAATCAAGAACAGAAAAGCACGTCATATGGTTTAATTCAAGAACTGAAAAGCGCGCCATCTGGTATGAATAAAGAAATTAAAAGCACGCCATATGGTTTGAATCAAGAACTGAAAAGCGCGCCATCTAGTTTGAATCAAAAACCGAAAAGCGCGCCATCTAGTTTGAACTAGGCAAACTAAAATGTAGAGAAGTAAACAGTTGAGCGGGATAGCCACACTGACCTGAGCTCCCCGGCGTACCCGAACATGTTGTTGAGCGGCACCTCCGCGTAGACGGTGGTCCACCCCTCGGCGCCCTCGGTGCCGGTGATGATGCCGGCGCGCTTGTTCAGCTGGCCGATCACCGTGCCGTGGTACTCCTCCGGCAGCACCACCTCCACGAACATTATCGGCTCGAGGATCTGCCAAGCGCCGGTCTCGAACACTGTGAATATATAGCAAATCAATATCATCATTATCAAGTGGTTAAACTTTTTAACTCACTACCTACTGATTTGAAGGTTATCAAAAGTTATTTTAAGTTCAAATCAAATTTAAAAATATCGTATCTACTCAGTGGAGGAGTTTTTGACATACAATTTTAATTAATAATATATTTTTTAATTTTAACATTTACTATTTTAATTGCAATGCTAATTACTGTTTTTATTTAATGTTATTGTAATCTTGTATTATTTTAAGCCTTATTTTAAGTTATTTCAAATACGACTGTTACTGGATAAATGATATGATATATTGGTGGCCGTTTCAAACAACGCCATCTAGCCAAGTAAGCTAAGCTTAGCTTGTATCATGAGAACCAGACAACTGATATAATACTTACATAATTTTACTTTTGCGAATGCATACATATAACAATATTAACACCCAGACACAGAACAAACATCTATGTTTGTCACACAAATTGACCTGGGTGGGAATTGAACCCACAACCTACAGCGCAGAAGACAGGGGTACTCCCACCCATTGAGCTCTAAACCCAGTCTAATATAGTAGATAATACATTTAGCGAGGCAAGCCTGCTCGTTCGTAACTTTTATACATTAATTTACCTTCTTTAACGGCTCCCTTAGCAGCCAAGAAGAAAGCCAGCTCGCTCGAGTCCACAATATGGTGGGCGCCATCTTGCAGCCGGAATCGGACTCCGGATATCTTGTGCCCGGACAGGTATCCCTTCTGGCACGTATCGAGGAATCCTCGCTCCACTCCGGGAATGAACTGCTTGGGGACGTTAGTACCCACTGTTTCGTCAGAGAATTCTAGATCTGAAATAATAATAATAATAAACACAACACAGAAATAACATTACAACGATTAGAATCCGCGGATTACTCAGTGTTGTTGGTGAGGCCTGGAGTACAAACCGAAGATGGCCTGTTGAAGACTAACCAATCAATACTTACAAAGAAATGGAGACTAATATTGCAAATATTGACAAAAATCAACAATTGACTCAAGTCATTCTACATGACTTGATTGGTGTACAATAAGCGAAGGCAGGTTTATTTTATCTGGCAATTAAAAAAAAATATCTGCGAAAAATATGGAACGAGCTGGTATTAAGCGGCAACCTCTCTTTTAGTTTTATTTATTACATTAATAATAATAATAATATTCATGGATATTTCACACAGCGCCATCTAGCCCCAAAGTAAACTAAGCATAGCTTGTATCATGGGAACCAGACAACTGATATAATACTTTTGTAAATACATAAATATAATATATATTAACACCCAGATAGAACAAACACCTATATTCGTCACACAAATGTTTGTTCTGGGTGGGAATCGAACCCACGACCTGCAGCGCAGAAGGTAGGGATACTAACCAACTGAGCTGCGAGGCCAGTCAATCTGGCATCTGGGTGTTAATATGTACTTATATGTATGTGTTTACAAAAATGAAGTATACACGTATTCTATCATCTGGTTCCCACAGTACAAGCTACGGTCAGTTTGGGGCTAGATGGCGCTGTGTGAAATGTCCATCAATTTTGTTTTTTTTTTTATTAATTTGTATCCATACTTGTGTTCTGTTGTGGAGGCAACGGTTCCATGATACCGGAGACACGAGCGAACTGTCCCGCGCCACCGGACTGCTTCTTGTGAAGATAGTCGTACGTACACGGCGACATCATTGTTTCCCTGCGGACAACCAAAACTCATATCAGGGGCCACACAGCTCAGGTCAGTAATTGTGCCTTCTGCGCTGCAGGTCGTGGGCTCGATTACCGCCCCCGGACAAACATTTGTGCCACACAGATGTTTGTTCTGTGTTGATGCTTGCGACACAATAATTTACTCCTGCAAGCATCATCGTGTCTCAAACTATTATAAATATAAATATTATAAAATGTTTATTGTTACTGTCCATATAAATAAACATTATTATTATTATTATTATTACTACAAGTTTCAGAAAATACGGACGCAGGCAAGGAGTTCCACTCTGGGGCTGTCCGCATTATGAAAGTGGAAGCAAAGGGGAAGTAGGGGAAGATTCGTATTTCCGCTGCCACTTAACACCAGGTGGTCCATCAGCTCGTTGAAAAAAGATGCTTACCTGAATGCAACTTTAGGCTTGCCCAGCTCCACGGGACAGTTGTACTCCCTCTCCATCCTCTGCGCGTATATCTCCAAGTGTAATTCCCCCATACCCGATACGATTGTCTCCTTGTTGTCGCTGTCGTAACGGAACTGGAATGTCGGATCTTCCTTTGTAAATCTGGAAACAGATTGATTTTTATTTGTAAAGTCAGGAGATGCAGGCCGGCAAGTGTATTTAGGATTTTTTTATAAAAAAAAATTACTAATTTTGAAACTTTTAAACTTTTATATTGTATATGTGTATATTTTATTTTGTATTTTGTATGACGTAGACTGTAATAAGTAGCACTAGCATAATAGTGGCAATAGCAAATATAAGAAAAAAATATGCAAAGAACTTGTGCCAAGTTCGTTAGGACCCCAGATTCGATTCCAGGCCGAGGTAAACATGGCTTGGTGAGCATAAAGTTTGTTCTCTGGTCATGGGTGTTTGTTTGTTTTGTATGTTCATGCCATCTGCGATACGGGGAATCCTTGTGTGTAAGAATTTATTTTTAACCGACTTTGGAATAAGGAGGAAGTTCTTAATCCGGATGAATTTTATTTAATGTTTGATACCACAAATCTCCGTGATTTATAAACCGATTTGGAAAAATATTTTTAATGAAAGGATATTCTTAAGGATATACTTTCCGATTGGTCCCATTGAAATTTCATCAAAATCGGTTCAGTAATTTGGTTTTATAATTAAAAGAACTGGAAAACATATGTCTACCCATGTATGAGATAATAAGGAATCAATCTCATTCATTGGCGATGTAGTCGTTTTTTCGTTCTGATGCGCAAAGTAATTAAAGTTTTAAATAACTCACCTAGCAACAGCTTTAGAAAAATTATCTCTATCCTTATTATTCTTTGGTTTGATCGCCATCGAGACGACGGGGTCCGGCACGTGTATAGACTCCATCGACAGGTCCAGTTTGGCGTCGTTCACAAACGTGTCACCCGACGCGCAATCTACGCCGAACAACGCGAATATATCGCCGGCAAACACTTCGGACACCTCCTCCATGTTGTTAGAGTGCATTCGGACTAGACGGGATACTTTCACCTGGAAAATAAATATAGTTTTTTTAACCGACTTCATAAGGAGGAGGTTCTCAATTCAGTTGTATATTGTTTATGTTTAATGAATTTGTCGCCTGAATATTACTGATATTATTTAGCACACGCTAAATAAGATCACGTCAGGAAAACAGTGATGGAAAACATTGGGACATAATGGGTGTCCCAAAACTAAACATTCTACCAATCCAGATTCCGGTCTCCCATGGTAGATCTGAAAGCCAGTATATGTTTCGACTAGAGATGGTAACGCAGTGGCCCTTTCGTAATTTTTGGTTCTAGGACTTTTGGTTTCCTCACGATGTTTCCCTTCACCGTTTGAGAACGTGGTATTATTAGCAGATTCATTCAAGCGACATAACTCATTGGTGAGTGACGGGATTTGAACCAGCGACCTGCGGATTGATTGCACCTCGGGATCAGTATCACTGGGCCACCACGCTCTCTACAAAGGTACAATGGCCACACAGATCTTCTTTCCTGAAGGCTTAGGCGGAGTTTCGAAAGGGCACTTTTCAAATTGTGCTTTAAATTGAGTTAACATAATGAGTTAGTGTGATTAACAAACCTTTTTGGACGTCCTAGCATTGAAGATATTATCACCGCGCTTCAGAACACCCTGGTAGCACCTCAAATATGTCAACTGTCCAAACTTGCTAACTTCCAACTTGAAGGCCAGACCGACAAAAGGTTTGGAACCATTTCTGGCCGAGTCCAGGATAATCGTTTCCCCCTCACCACCTTTGGTTTCGTGGGTTAGCGCTGTGTTTTCCACTTCTCCCGGGTGTGGTAGGTACTCTAACACCGCGTCCAGTAACGGTTGGACCCCCTTGTTCTTGAGTGCGGTGCCAACATATACGGGTGTGAATGTTCTTTTTAGAGTAGACCGTCGGATGGCTTTCTTAATATCCGTTACTGTTGGGGTTTTCTCTTCGAGGAATAGTTCACCTGAATGGAAAATTAATGATTAGATTAGTGTAGTGGACACGGCGTTTGCTAATTTGTTTTCATAATGTTTGTGATGAGAAACACCATTCATCATATTTTGGGCATGATAATATGTCAATTGACAAATGTAAGTGTGCATTATTACCCTAGATTTGATTTTACAACCAGCCGGATCAAGTTGAATTTTTAAGCCTAGCTACTAATATGGATACCAGACAGCTGATAGAATAATTATATAGGTACGTTTTTGTAAATATATATACAACATTCTATGGAAAAAAGTAGTTTTTAACGTTGACTTTGACAACAAATACATATTAACACCAGACACAGTACAAACAACCGTGTTAATTACACAAGTGTTTGTCCTGGGTAGAAATGGAACCCACACCCAAAACAGAAGGAAGATTTACTACCAACGGAGCTACGAAGCCAGTTAATACTTTGCATAGTACAATTTTTAAACTTTTAAGTATGAAATTGCCTATTTTAGAGACAAAAAGTATTTACCTAAAGGTTCGTCCACATTAGATAAATGCTCGATCAGTTCATGCCTTTTCTCCTGAACTTCAGATCTTCTTTCCTTCGGTACTTCATCATACCTAATCTTTTCACCATAATCTCCATCAAAGTATATCGCTCTCTCTTTAACAAGGTCTAGAATGCCCTGGCACTCCTTTTCCAGGCCCATGGGGAGCTGAACAAACGCAGCATTGTGGTTCATTTTGGATCGCATCTGTTTTAGGACTCTGAAAGTGACAAAAACTTATTTAGGTCTGTATATTATGCAAGGCCAAGCAAATATACAAAATACATAATATATATAATAGCGATAAACGAGGATGGTTTGTTTATATAATTTGTACATTATACTCGTTGCAATGGGACATGTGATTCATTTTTGTTTATTGAACAATATGAACCATCATGAAATGGCACAATTTGATGAGGTCAAAAATGATCTGAGTACATATAATATTTTTATTGGGTGCTACAAGGGCCTACACTTACTTCCCATTTAAGGGTGTAATGTGTTTATAATAAATAAGTGAATAAAATCAGTTATGTACTCGGGTTAGCCACCACTTTAAGCAATAACCTCTTGAACATACCTCTCAGGATTGGACCCCAACCTATCCAGCTTGTTTATAAATGCCAAACATGGTACGTTATACCGTTTCATCTGCCTATTAACGGTTAGTGTCTGGCTCTGTACACCTCCGACAGCACAGAGCACTAATACAGCTCCATCCAAGACTCTCAGTGCACGTTCCACTTCTACAGTGAAGTCTACGTGGCCCGGTGTATCAATAATGTTAATGTTATGGTCGTTCCAGATTGTGTAGGTGGCAGCAGATTGGATAGTGATGCCTCGTTGTCGTTCCAGCTCCATTGAGTCCATTACTGCACCAACATTGTCTTTGCCTCTAACCTGTTGTTAAAAATCAGTTAGGTGAACTGTTGGCATAGTTATTGTAACCTATGTATGGAGTCCTGACCTATTACTACTACTGTGGTAACTGTTTATAAGAAATTATAATGGCATTAACAAAACGTCAGATTTTAGCCAACATTGGATACAGCATCACACAGTAATCATTCTTATAGTTTATAAATGTATTCCAAGAAATCAAAACACTTCTAAAGGCAGTATGCAGATATTGGATAAATAAATAAAATTAAGACCAATATCTGTCCAATGTGAGAGAACTTTATTTAAAATAGGTGGGTTAAACCACCAAGTCTTGGCACTTTCTGAAAAAAGTAATTTTGTTTATAATTTAATAAAATTGTTATAAGTAATGGTTTAGTGCTAATAAGTATGAGGAGATTTTTATAATAGATTGTTATGAAAAGAAAAAGCTCAGTAAGTTGGTATAATATCATGCACAAAGACGTTTTATTCAAAGTTTTCACAGTTTAGTCCCTACAGTGAGATCTAAGATGCACGGTGATATAAGACATTGCTTTGGAGTAAATTTCTTATGGGCACACCCAAAGCGACCATACTGTGTAGGGGAAATTTATATTCAATTTAATCACTCCACAACAAACACGACTCAGCCCTCAGATATAATTAATCAACACTTACAGAACTATTTACTACTTACATTTAAAGTTACTAACTTACCTCGTGCATCTGGTTTATTTTACCCGTATAAAATAATATTCGCTCTGTTAATGTGGTCTTTCCTGAGTCTATGTGTGCTGAGATACCAATATTTCTGATCTTCTCTAGAGATATGTGTTCACCGGTCTTTGCATGCGACGAGTAATTCTGTGAGAATAAATAATAAATAAGTAATAACAATTCAGTATTAACATTCTAGGTTGGGGGTTGGGAAGATAGACAATCAAGGAAATTAAATTATATAGGGTTGTTGTAATGATTCCACTGAATACAATGATCTCGTGTATTAAACACGGTAGTAACAGTTTCTTAAATTATTATTAGTAATTACATAGATAAATAGCAAACATTATATTACGTAAAGAGACCCCAGGAACCTTTGGTAATTTTGGTATTCATCAATAAAAATGAATAGTTCCTTACCTCAATTTGCATTGCATTTGATTTACATGTATTTTTGATTAAATTGGCAAATCTAATCATGTTGGAAATAGTCATTGTAACTTAAATAATAAAAATATCACAGAAAAACACTAAATGCTCGGCAGAACTTTTAGGTTAGGTATTGTATGAGGTACATCTGTCTATCTCCCTTTCTCCAACCAAATTTAATGGAACCAATCTTTGACAGTTATGGTGACATTCTCTGGCATGGCATTGACATTTTTGATCGTGTTTTCTGTAACCTTGGTAGTGTATCCTTAGCTTTAATCATGGAGGTAGTAACCACAATCTGCGTAACTTAAGCCTTCAATATAACATTGGCCCAAAATCTCATTTCAGTTTTTTATTTATTTTTTGCCTTCGCTTTAGTTTGTTTAAATCTAACTTTGTAAACAGCGTGTAGAAAGTATCTTCGTAAATGATCCTAGCCCGCTAAAATATTGACATCTGTGAATTTTACAGCGTCACAGTGTCTTTTAAACTGAGAGTATTTTGCGACAAGTTTCGAGTGCACAAAAAAGTGACCTGCTGTTCTGTTTCTTGATTACATAGAGAGGAGAGGTTATTTCGAATCAACTGCTTTATATCTATCTATGATCACAATCAAAAATGGACACAGTTGGTTCGTTTATTGAAGTGATATGGCCCTAAATATCGAGTAAATAAATAATCATTATTCAGTTAGGGTAACTTTAGCCCGGGCCAATCTTAGCATGATTGTCATTCTTTTAAAAAGGGTTGCTGTGAAAATTTATTTTCTGCTCATATTTCGATAAAAATACATCCAAATTATGTTATATTGAATAAATATATTGTTTTTTGTCATAGGTCATAGGCTATATATGTATAAATATATATATATTGGCTGTAGATCGCTTTTGTATAATTAATTAGGAAGGAACATTGTTCCCAGGACGAATAGTACTAGCAAACCACCCAAAATACAATGTTTCTGTGATGCAAAAGGCCGAAATGGGCTGGATTTGGTCTAGGAGTGTCCAAATTGCTTCAGTGAATGATACGAATATTATAAGAGTGCTGAATGACTCGAATCATCAAAGAAAGAAAGGCTATATTACTATAGAAGACGACTTCCTAGCTATGGAATGGGGTGACTAAGTTTTCAAACTTTGATATCATGATGTGTAGTATTAAGCAAATGTTTTACTATATCGATGTTTTTTTATTAATATTTTAGCTATATGTTGTTATTATTATATGTAAAAAACGTAAGTTCCTGATTGATGACCAAAATATTTGATTTCATAAATGGCAGTGCCGAGTTTAGTACGGTAACGTTTTATTTACCCAAAAATACCGAAAAACAAAACAAGGACATACGAACTTATTGTCTATGGGTCTCAGCTGTATTTTTCTAAGTTAATAGAGTGGCTAATGTTAGCACTACTCCTTTATTTCCATAAAATAAGCAAAAAAAGCCTACAATCGGGACCCGGGCCAATCTAAGCCCAACTCACAATGTAACTTTGGCCCGGAGGTTAAATGGATTTTTCAGAACTATTTTCCTAGAAACGATCAGTAAATAATTATATTTTCCAAAAGAAGGTCACTCAAAGCCATGAAAATAAGTATTTTTTTGTGTCTAACGTATTATTTTGAACATTAGTTTATCTGATTTCTCCGAAATGTGGGCCAAAGTTAGCCTAAGTGACTGTATGTACTTCGTAGATTAGTTCGTTATTCGTTAGATATTATCTCTATGGCTTTAATTAAAAGGTAAGTATTCATCATGAAGCCTTGTGTCGTCGTGCAGCAGCTGTTATAACGCCATTAGAACTTGGCACTCAGCGTCACACGTTCCCTTTCAGATTTTCCGTAAATACTTCGGGATACCTTATAAAACTATAAATCCTAGTTTCCTCAAATTTAAAATCCAAATTTTATCAAAAAACGTGATATGGGAAAACTCCATCAGAACCCATCAAGAATTAACCGCGTTGAAGCACGTTCAGATCTATTTATTGTTGGTTGGGTTGTTCGGCTGTGAATGAAAAAAAAAACTAGAACCATAGAGTCTCCAGAGTAAGTATGAAGTTGTTTCATTCTTCTTGTAATGTTGGCGTTCTGAAAAGGCAAATTTTACCAGTTTTGTCAGTTCAGAGAGAATATGGCCGTGTTGGGGCCGTGCGTGAGTGTAAATATGAATGGGCACAATAATATTCACAATCAGCTAACAAAATCTTTGGAAAGAATTTTAGAAGACGCTTATCTAAGTGGTGAATTAAAATTGAGTGGACGCAAATTGCGGGAGTTCCCGAAACCTGTGAAATTCGACTTGAGCGATACAGTTGTTGCGGGTGAGTTTTATAAATAAATCTTGATGCATTTATGTGGATATTAATGTTAGAACTTA
The DNA here is from genome assembly GCA_947359385.1 of Chesias legatella. NCBI lineage: Eukaryota > Metazoa > Arthropoda > Insecta > Lepidoptera > Geometridae > Chesias > Chesias legatella. Next base: position 3,026,241 of record OX375778.1, on the reverse strand, counting down.
TTTTAATTACAATTTACGTGATGTTTAATGTCCTTTAGATGTTTTGTAGTGCTTTTTGTGTTATAATAATTTGATGGCGCATGCCGGTGCTTCAGTTTTTAGGCTTCGGCACTCCATTCTTATTTTGTATACGGATCGATTGTACTGTTAGCTATAACCGCCACTATGATAAACTTCGATAAAAATGATATCGGGTATGTACCATTTTAGCAAGAAAACATGCACGTCTCTAATAATTAATAGTTAAGTACTCGTATATTACTTGTATTTGCATTTTATTCCAATCTCCTGCAGTCAGTCTAAAAATTGTTTGAATACTATCTTTGTTTTTACTATATTGTATTACAAGCTGCTGATGGATAAGACAGTAACAGTATGACCACTTCAAACTGGAAAGAAAACTCCTAAATAACTTTAAGACTACTTAAAGATAGAATGATTCTCTTAAAAGTTAGAATCTCTAAGAATTATTTACCCGTATAATACTTATGCCATTAAAACTCTGAATAATATACAAGATTTACTTAAAATGGGTCATGAAAAAATGGAGAGGTTTTATGAAATAGTAATTTCAATATAAATTGTCTGTTCTGTTATGTGACTACTGTGAGGCACATTACTTACTTAGTAGTTAATGTATTCTCAATCATTCACACATCAATAAATGTGCAGCCTTAAATGCAAAATGTATTGAACGCTGATCCATTACTAACCTAGATGCAATGCTATCAACACAATTGTTTGACAGTGTGGTTGGATTTGCATAAATATTTAATAGATAAAGACCAAATCAAAAATAACTTAAAATAATATCATTTTATAGTGTTGTGAAATCACATAATATGAAAAAATGAATTATGTTCCTAATTTCTTTGTGGTATTTATGCCTATAATACTAAAAATATAATAATATTCAGGTCAGGGCTGTTATTGAATAAAGAGGGTGCAGTGAGAAGCCACTATTGACTATAAATTTAATATCTCTGTCTTCTACTACCAACTGAGCTGTGAGGCCAGGTGGTTGTACAATGTAGATAGAAACTTCAGAATAATACCTGAAAGTTTAGTATAATATTTGTATAATTAAACTAACCAATCCATATCAAAAGGATCTTATGATATAATTATAGGTATAGACTAAATGAATGACCCCATTCCCATTTTTAAATGGTCGCTTAGCAAAGGTATGTATTAGAACTCCAGAACTGATTCTCTGGTTATTGTTATATTCGGGAACTAAAACTCTTATTTCATATGATTCTGTCGCAAGGACATTGACAGATTGGTTGGCTCAAATAGTGTCTGCAGCCATCAAACTAAGAAGTGAAGTCAACCATCTCTGAATACCTAAATCAGTTACGACGTAAATTAAATATAGGTAAATGGTTTCCTTAGATAACACTGGGGCTACACGACGAATAACAAGAGCGCAACTTATCGAAGCATGTCGAACCAGTTTTTCTGTTAGTCCTACTGTTTACGTAGGTTATCAATGATTTTATGAACGTGTTTAACGCGTTAAAAAGGTATGGGCTAGTAGTTTTTTTTTATGTCATTCGGGTGGCGGAACGATTTGACGGCCCACCTGTTAAGTGGTAACCGCCGCCCATAGACAAGAACAATACGACTCAAGTCCTCTCCACCAAAGTATGAGATGACCTAAGTCACATTGCGTTGCGTCCATCACCCCGAGACGGGGATGTTACGGATTATGCGCATGCAATTTCCGGAACACAGCAACACGAGCGCATCACTGTTTGGCGGCGGATTACCAGGTGTGGTGGCATTACTTCTCCGGGCGAACTTGGCACAAGTTCTACTGCTACTTTGGGTTGCTCCTTTCGTACCACCCGGGGGAAACGTGTAGGGATTCAGAGGGTAATCACTTACGGACGCGAGCAACGTGGGCCACAAGTATGTGCTAGGCTTGAGATGTCGAAGTTTTTCGCCGCCTAGAAGGCTTCCGACAAGGTTTATTGGCAATTCTTATTTCTTATATTATTCTAACGCGACTTATGTTACTCACCCATCCAAGTGATGACTGCCGCGAACGATGCTTACTTTGTATCGTCTTACGGGATTAATGTGATTGTATGTATAGGGAAATTGAAACACATGAGAATTTGCACATTCGTTGAATCGTTTCTCAAGCTTTGAATTTATTAGTGTATGTGATGGTATCGTGGGAGTCAAACAGTGATTGTTCCATACGTAATTACCATAACAATTATCCTACGGTAAAGCTATTATGTAATCAAAGCGGTCACTTAGTTGATTAACAATCTGCCTCTCTTTACAGCCTCTGATGTCATTGCCAAGGATTATGTGGGACGAATAATTTTGTCAGGTTAATTGTCAAATCGACGTTTTCTGCAGAAATCACTATTAGCGACCTAGTGTAATTTTTCTATATGATATAGTTACTGAACGAGCAGATGGCCCACCCGGTGTTAAGTGGTACCTTTGCCCATAATAAGCTATACGACTTGAGTCCTCACCTACTTAGGTACTACGTAACCCAAATTCCAGCGTACGCGCCCGTAACTCTGAGACGTGAAGGTGGAATGTCTCATGTGCGTGTAATTTCACCGACAACCACCCATTTTAAACTGGATCACAGTAACGTGAATGCGTTACTGCTTGGCGGCGCAGAAATGGGTATGGTGGCAGTGCCCAAAGTCAATTCAAAGTCAAAAACATTATTTCCATGGAATTCATAAAGAAATGGCTTGGAAACGTCAATAATATTCAAAAGTACGTATCGCTAAGTTTGATGCCTGTTCAAACCCTATCCAACCCTCCATGGGGAAGAATAGACAAGAAACCCCTAAAGGAGGGCATGCTTTTTTTTTCAATAACAAGGCGTAAGTTTTACTGATACAGAAATACTTCATAGTGAATCAGTCACATGATCAGACAATCTCTGACATGATTACTTGCATCCCACTGAGAGTTTCTGTGCGTACCACCCGCACCATCATTACGAAATGTCATCACCGAATTCTGGTGTTTCCGTCATATTTTTACTAACCATTACGAAACCAACTCATATGAAATCGTATCGAATCATGACAGCGGCATTTGAAGAAAGTTGCACTTTTATCTAATCTAGACCGGGGATTACTTTGTTAGGTGTGTTTTTTCGCAATCATGTGATTCTCATTTATCACAGCAATAAACTTTATGTCGGGTTTCTACGAATCTAGGCTCGGGCTGTGGTTTGAAAGATTCAGACCAGTTTTCTTCAGCTTGCTTAATGAATAAGAAGAGGTGGTTTTAAAAAGAAAGTTGTGGCAACACCGAATTAGAAGAAATGTAGTTTCAGAACCAATTATGTATAGGGAAATTCTATTGTTAAACATAATCATGGGCTAACATTTCCTTTTATAACTCTCAATTGGCAAGATGGCAAATAAATATGGCTTCACAGTTCAGTTGGTAGTAACTCTGCCTTCTGCGCTGAAGGTTGAGGCTTCGATTCCCGCCGAGGACAAAATATATGTGTGACGAACATAGATGTTAGTTATGTGTCTGGGTGTTAATATGTATTATATGTATTTACAAAAAAAAGTATATACCTACGTACTATTCAGTTGTCTGGTTCCCTTGATACAAGCTATGCTTAGCTTACTTTGGGGCTAGATGGCGCTGTGTGAAATATCAACCAAATATTTACAAAAAAAAAAACGCTTTGTCCCCTTGTGCCCTTAACTGGCATTAACTATTCGGTCATTTATTTCGTGTACAATTGGGACCAAAAACCTGTAAATTTGAGTAAACAGCGCCGGTATGCTATTGAATTCAAATAAAACATTGTTACCTATGTATGGTAGATTATGTATACCTAATATGAGGACTTAAACCATCTTTAGTTTCAGTTTGAACTTTACCATAAATTTAAACAAGCACCGTAGTAACTATTCGGTAATCTTTATCGTGTGAAGTTGGGAATGAGACTAAAATCCTCTCCAATGTTACTCAAATTATGCTTAATCGTGTTGGAGGAGTCACTTAAACCATCTGCAGCCAACGCCCGCGGGTTCAGTTTAACCATAAATATACAGTTAATACTAACACGAGGCAAAACTGTGCAATAGCGACAGGTGCAGTGCTCGCCCGACCGGCAATCCGGATACAGGGGGATGCGATAACCACCATTCCACTTCGCTGCCTGCAATTATTATAAACAAACTGAGAATAGAATGAAATCCTACTAATATTATAAATCGTGATAGCTTGTATGTATGTATGTTTGTTACTCTTGCCCATTTCTGCCGTCAAGCAGTAACACGTTCGCGTTACTGTGTTCCGGTTTGAAAGGTGTGGTTGCCGGTGAAATTACAGGCACCTGCAGGTCTCAGAGTTACGGGCATATGACGCGACTTGGGTCTTGTGGTACCTAGTAAAGGAGGACCCAGTGGCATTGGTTGTTACGGGCAGAGGTTACCACTTAACACCAGATGGGCCGTCGGCTCGTTCTGTAACTGCGACACATAAAAAAAAAAAAAAAACTCGTTTACGCTCTAACGGCTGAATGGATTTGGTATCAAGATAGCCTATATCTTGGATTAACATAGGCTACTTTGATACTGAATGCAGTGTTCCCGTGGGTTGACTTACTCACAGCGGGGAATACCGCGGGGCGCAGCTAGTAAAAACATTATCTGCGCCATACTGCATTACCGTACCCTCTTTCGTACGGTGATAGGCACAACGCAGGTAACAGGTTTGAGTGGGCGGATGTGTGGGACAGGAGAAAAAAAGTAAACACGCATCGTTATCACTTTTCTGTAAGCTCGACCTGTTAGCGCTACACCGACCTTCGATGCCCTTAATAGGATGCTATTATAACGCGCCCTTTTAATTTTCCATTTGATCGCTTCATTTGCCTTTTATACTGGGGATGAGCGTGTTTTAGTGAGAGCGTGGTGGTCTATTGGTACCCCGAGTTTCAAACCGGAGGTCGCCGGTTCAAATCCCTACGTGCACCTATTAGTGCACGATTGAAATATTTATGTAAGCGATACCACGTTCTGTGAAGTAAAACATCGTGAGGAAACCGACATGTCCTAGACTAAGAGACACGTGTCAAGTGCACGAAAGGAGCCTCTTTGAGGGGCACTTAAAATCTTTTCACAACTCGAATAGGAGACTGGGGGGTCACTCAGTCTCGAATATTCATACGAATATTGGCTTACGTCATGAGCTCTGTGTTTGGTGGACAACGTTCCTATTCGACTCATTGTTCCTTTTGCTGCCAGGAATACTGATCGGGGTAACCCGACTCAGTTAAGTAGTCAGGTTTATGTTTATGGCGGAGGGCTTTGTATAGCGTTTTTCATTCCGTCGGTTGTATTGCCCATTGTGATAAATTAGTATGCCGGTGGAGGCTCGCTTCCTCCGAGCCGGGGATGTCTGGCCGTGTCCTTTAAAATTTACATGCGTGTAGGCTTGGTAAAGTTGCTCTTCGGACGGTTCTCTCATTGGAAATTCTGTTGAAAATGGGTTTTCTGGCCCTGCATATTTTATTTAACCTTCATTGCACGAAATAAACATAAAATGTGACGTTAATTCTTAAAATGACTTTGAGTAAATTTAACGAGTTTTACGATTGTAACTAAAATCACTCTTTGTAACCTAAGATCTAGACAATGATAACTTTCACGTGATAAATAATCGCCCCAGAAAAAGTTTCTATTAAACTGTCAAAGAGACTTTCTTTTGCACATGAATATCGATTTCGCGAGAGTGCATGTGTCGCTTCAGTTTCGTGAGAATGCAGTTATGAGTATCAAGCAAACATTACAATAGCCATTTGGTTTCATTTTATTTTCAATGTCGTTCACCGCCAGAGTAATATCCTCAAAAATTATTAAAATTTATTAGGTTTTTAACATTTAACATATATTTATAATATAACATTAAATATTTTACAATATTATTACTTGATATCATCTGGAGGTCTTCAAGAGGAGAGTGATGGTATTTTCTAGGCGCACATGCTACATCGTAGACCGCATCGTCACTTAACATCAGGTGAGATTGCGGTCAAATGTTAGCCTATCGCAAATAAGAAATAAAGATTCATTTGTTTGTTGGATGTTAATATTAAAATTTTTATATTATTTCGATTTATTCACTTGGGCTTGTAACTTATGTTATGAATAAATGAACTATACAATTCCAGATTTCTCACAGAATCAACCCGCAAACACAGATAGAACTGATGCCAGATTGTGCATTGGCGCTTTAGAATTAAATTAGCTCCTCGGCTTGAGTGCTATCGAGATCGAATGTGCATTGGGTTTAACGCTCGGTTTATTGCAAGCACAACACAAGGGGATACTGTCCGCCCATCTTAAGATACTATACTACGAATGTCAGTCCTACTGAAATAATGCATTTAATTAGTTAGCCCCTGAAAATCAATCTTGGGTCACGTAGTAGAAGCTGCGATAATTTTAATTTAATATTGGTGGAAAATCACACAGCGCCATCTAACCCCAAACTAAGCATAGGTTGTACTATGGGAACCAGACAACTGTTAGAATAAATATATACTTGTTGTAATTACATACATATTAACACCCAGACACAGAACAAACATCTATAATCGTAACACAAATGTTTGTCCTGGGTGGGAATGGAACCCACGACCTAATGCGCAGAAAACACGTACTAACAACTGAGCTGTGAGGCCTGTCAAAATATAAAGTACAAGACTACAAGACCCACTTTTTGAATTTGAATACATCACATGGATTCCAAACTTACGCACTGAAGAATGAGTTTCTATTACCTAGCGTACCTAATCTATTGCTAGATTTCGATTTTCCACAGCAGAACTGGAAGATGACTCATTTTGGTTTGCTTAAGACAGTGCTGATAAACAAAACAGGGAGCCCCCTGGCTAATGACATCAGTTACTGCTATCAAACTGTGTAAATCCCCAATTACAATTTATTTGATTGATTGGTAGACCAACGAAATACGAGTTTACTCACCTTACTCCAGTAAATCTAATTAGGTTCCCAAAACAGCCGTCTAGTGTTTCATGTCGATGGCTAATGGCTGTGTCTAATTAAGTTCAGCTAATTGATATCCGAATGGTCTAGGCATACTTACCCTGAAATTGGGAAGCCCGAATCGTTCGCTAATGCTAATTTATTAAAGGAAGTTCACCTTGGACTCGTTCGAAAGCGCCGGCTCGAAATAATTCATGGGAGATGGGACATGGGAGGTTCCCTGGAATGTTCCATTAAATCTGAATTCAATAGAATTATTATAAATAATTGAATAGCTATCTTCCGCAATATGAGACAAGTATGATAACTGAGTGAAACAAGATTATTCCCTTGCGAAGCAGTAGCTAGTAGACTGAGAAACATGGAAGCTATCTATGATGGAAACTTCGGTACTCATTGATTCGTTTTTAAGTAGAACTTGTGCTAAATTCGACCGGAGAAGTACTGCTTCCATACCTGGTAATCCGCCGCCAAGCAGTGATGCACTCGTATTGCTGTATTCTGGTGAGAGTGGGTGCCGGTGAAATTGCAGCCGCATGAGACGTAATATCCCCGTCTCGGGGCGATGGATGCAACGCAATGCGACTTAGGTCATCCCGTACTTTGGTGGAGAGGACTTGAGTCGTATTGCTGTTGTCTATGGGCGGCGGTTACCACTTAACATCAGGTGGGCCGTCAGAACATTTCGCCACACTACTTTTTTTTGTTAATACATACATTTAATACATATTAACATCCAGACACAGAACAAACATCTGTGTTCGTCACACAAATGTTTGTCCTGGGTTGGAATCGAACCCACTGCCTACAGCGCGGAAAACAGGGTACTGCCAATTGAGCTGTGAGTCCAGATGGATTCAAAAAAAAGCTTACACAAAACAAAATTCAGTCAGCTTTTCTGGAAGTACTTAAATTAATATTTTTTTCGGATAACCTTTACTAAATCAATCACTCGTGACATAGGTCGCAGGCATTCTATTTCTGTCACCCTCTTGCGTCGCCATTTGCGTTTCACTGCTTCTCGCTGGCAGACTCTGCAGTGACCCACATTCAACACAGGCGCTAACTGCGATACCGTTGCATACTTGGAGGGTTTCACTAGGGCTGCTAACAACATTTGGAAATTGTTGGAGAACCAGCTATCAGTAGCTAGAGTTTTACTCCTGCCGTTACATAATCTAAACCCGAGGAATTTGTCAAAACCCAAGCGTCGTCAATATAAATAAATATTGGTGGACATTTCACACATCGCCTTCTAGCCCCAAACTAAGCATAGTTTGTACTATGTGAACCGGATGACTGATAGAATACATATATACTTTTTTGTAAATACATAATACATATTAACACCAGACAGAACAAACATCGTCACACAAATGTTTGTTCTGGTTGGGAATCTAACCCACGACCTACAGCTCAGAAGGCTGAGATACTATCAACTAAGCTGTGAGGCCAGTCAATATCACGACAGCATTGAAACAAATGTATACAAACTAAAAATTTATCTGCTACGTCGCGGCGCTTGTAGCTTCTTGGTACGAAGTTCTCTCAATGAAGCTTTTGGTTTATATTATCTCAACTCAATATTTGGGGTTGTAAGATTGAGCGAATTGGCATTGTGCGTATGTGTGTGTATGTTTCTACGACTAACGAAAACTCCCGATTTGGAAGATGGTGTTTGGTCCGGTGGTTGTAAGTGATTGATCAGCTCGACAGATACATATTATAGTTCGTTTAGCTTCAGTGAAAACTAGAACAAAAAGTCTTAAAACTGTTTACCAAATATGTATACCTAATTTGGCAGTTTTAATACTGTCCGAACAGAATAACATTATTTTTTATAATATTTCAACAAACACTCATTAAGCACTATAATTTTAACTACATATATGGTGCTGCTAATTATTCACTAGTTCTCAGCTAGAAGCTCCAACACTAATTATTACAAGAATATTTTATTTGTCATATCTCTGGCAACCCTGGATCGTCTCTATTCACTATCAATAGCTCGATAACTTGTGTAGTGCCTCCCTCAGCTTTCTTAGCTCGGGCTATACGCACTACAAATAGCAAACAGAAGAGGCAGTATTAATGAGAATACTTACATCTCGTCTGCCTTCAAAAGTCAACATTGTAGTCGGTGTTTGATGGTTTTTCACTTGAGTAATGGGTTGTTCTTCGTTCAATAAACGGTGAAAGAAATCGGAGAAATATCCTAGAACCAAAGATTCAAAGACTTGTTTCACGAAGGGAGCTTCTTTGAATACTTTTACCAAACTAGTTGTAGACTGTCAGTGCCTCGAGTAGAATTGAATACTGCGCTGTACAAAAAATTTCAAACATGCTGGTTACATCACCTTTGAGCCAGATCTCCTAGTCTACTGCTTGATATTATATTGTGTTTCACGTTCTCGATGGCTTGTGTAATGCCCTAGGCCGGTTTAACGACCGCTAAATGTAACATTCAGTAATCTTATCCCTTTTATAAGGTTGTAAGCACCTTTTCCTTCTGACCCTAAAATTGGCTCCCTAACAATCCTAGGCAAAACGTTTTGTTTTGTAACCCTTTGTTTATTTGCGTGCATCTCATATATTATAAGTACATCAGACCTAACATAGCAACTAGACTTCCGATTTCCCTCATCCTACTTTCATTCGGCTGCCGGCTCTACATCCGATAAGACTTGGAATATTCGATGTAAATGTAATTTGGTTAAAAGCTGTTGGTACCAGATTAAACTAATATTCAAAAATATAATTTAAAGCTAGAAAAGACGTAAGAAAAGACGAGTATGGTTCTATGTATAAGTAATTTCAACAGAAAGCAGTAGCAACGAAATTTATAAGGTTAAAACGCGAACTGTACCCAAGTATTATTCTGAATATAATACTGAATTACCCAAGTTTTGCCAGTTATCAGTGATAATAAAGATCTCCTGTCCGACCTAGGCAGTGTTGTAATTTTATATTCAGGAAGTCGGTGAGTTACAGCTACTACGTAAGTTATTGCGTCTAGTAATAGTTTCAATCAAGTTAAATGCCGATTAATTTGACGACTTGACCTAAATGTGTCAATGTGTTCGGTTGTAACAGGCTCAGTGAGTGTATAATTTCTAAAACGAGTCGATATTTCTACGAAGCTGCATAAATGGCTGGTTGTGTGGTTTAACATTAACACTTTGGTGTTGGATTTTCTATTGAGAATTTCTGTTTGGTTACGTAAAGGCAACCTTTGTGATGATATTCCATAAGCTCCGCGATTAGATTATGAAATTGAATAATGCAGCTTACGTAATTTCCTTTTTGTGGGAAGATCCCAGGAGAATAATAAATTAACTTGGAATTTGAAATTATGAGTGCTTTCAAAATTTTATTCGAAGGTCTAGAAATCCACGAACGTTGTGATGGTCTAGCTGTAGTCATGTTGTTTTTTATTAGATTACTTGTCTTCTAAATGATTTTATAGAAGTTGAAGATGGAAACTACATCTGAGGGCTTTTAGCGCATAGGAAATGTACGATTCATATCTCCGTGAAAAATAACTGGTCGAAGAGTTATATCAAAATTGAAGTAAGAGGATATTTTGTAGTTAGAAATACTAGAAATATTTTAGTAAATAAATACCTAAATATTAGTGGATATTTCACACAGGCCATATAGCCCCAAAGTAAGATAAGCATAGCTTGTATGATGGGATCCAGACATCTGATATAACACTTATATACTTTTTGTAGATATATACATATAATAAATATTAACACCCAGCCAATACATACAGACCGAACAAACATCTATGTTCGTCCTGGGTGGGAATCGAACCTACGACCTACAGTGCAGTAGGCAGGGTTACTATCAACTGAGCTGTGAGGCGAGTAATTTTTTTTATCAGATTTGAATATCTCTAAGAATGGAAAGGTAAATCTGCAATTTCCTGGGCTTCAGCCCATGCAACTTACAAGCTCGAGACGGAAATTCGTTTCCTCCTTTCCGCTTTGTTGGCTTCGTACCTTAGCCGTCACATCATCGCCATTGTTCCAAGACAATGTCCCCGTATTATCACGGTCTGACCATAAAAAATCTTATAACACCATCATGGCGCCTAGTTGGATAACAAAGCTTTCAACGGGGTTATAAATCCTGCCTCCCACTGGTTTTCTGCGATGTGGTTCTAGATTACGCGCTGCGGTTGTAAATTTACCAATAGCTAGATACAATTACTTAGTAGCAGTAGTAATCATAATCCAATTATTCTAACAATACTGCGTAAATTTAATGTTAGAATTTGATGTTTCACTAAATGAAAGTAACAGATCCATTGAATTTTGTGATACCAAATTATCGAAACTCATATCGTACATACCGTTAAAAACGAAGGAAAAAGGAAAAACCTCAAGTCATTGGGAATCGGCTCTGATTAAGTTACTTATCGTGAAAAAAAAATGCTCGCAGTTAAACTAAATACGTACATATTGAGTCATCTTAAGCTTTTGTATGTAAATTCTGTGGGCTGGGCAATTCTTGAGAGAGCTTATTGCGGCAACACATCTGACAGACTATGGACATGATTTATTGTAGTTTGATGGCCCCAGAAGATCAAGTAACAATTAAATGCTACGGATCAGTCCTATTCTGTTTATGTTTTACTTATTAAAACAGAATAACCTTTCCGTAACCTATTGCTTTATGGCAAAGAAATCTGTTGTAATATTAGCACATGCTGGAATGTTATAAATGAAAGCCAAAGATGTTGTGCTAATCTTGGCAGAGCTCTGAGTCAAATTCGGGTCACAAACACTGTACGAGTGCACGGCTGTCTGATGAAGTACATATAGTAACTCGAGTCGCCAGTTTAAATTAGCACACTCATTTCAAATCACTTCAACATCTACGAACTCATATAAGCTTAAAAATTGGTCCTTGTTCATATGTCACTGTCTATTAATAGAGGGGACCCGTCGCGTGCCTCGTCTATCATCATAGTCCCTTGTCAATGCGCAGGCGCATCGGGAGGGAGCCCGGCGCACGTGCTCCATTATTCATCAAACCCCACTCCAAACAAAACTATCAACTCGTAAAGATGTGATGGATGCTTCCTTTACAATAAAACATGCGGTTGCAGTTGTTTTTCGTGTTTTATGTTAAAGAAAACTTAAAGCTAAAAATCTTCAAACTCAGATTCGAATCTACAGTATGAGGACGGCTTTATAGGTTCCTCGTCATAACGTTCAAAGTTGCTGGTATCGCTAGGGTTCTTGCACTTTGGTACAAACGGAGGAACTGCGCGGCAATTTAGTATTGACTCCCATTCGATCCCTTTGAACCACTTATGGTTTTTGAAGTCCATTACTCCGCTTTTCATGACCCCGTACCGCTTCGTGATATCCACTTGCAGAATGTTACGAACTAAATCTCTGAGGTCGGAGTCAAAGCTGGATGGACATCTATATTTAGCGGCCACAATTTTTTCGTACGTTTTCATAGGATCGTTTGCATAGAATGGAGGATAACCCGCGTTCATTTCATACAGAAGAACACCGAATGACCACCAATCGACTGAAAATCCGTATCCTTTGCTCAAAATCAACTCTGGAGCCAAATATTCGGGCGTGCCGCACAAAGTCCACGTTCTTCCTTGCAACACTTTGCAGAAACCAAAATCGGTGATTTTCAGATAACCAGTCTTGTCGATCATTATGTTTTCGGGTTTGAGGTCGCGGTAAACTAGGTTACAGAAATGTAAATATTCCAAAGCCAAAATTACTTGGGCAGCGTAGAATTTCGCTAGAGGCTCTTCAAACTTGCCCATTCGACGAAGGTGAGTGAACATTTCACCACCTGGTACGAACGGCATAATAAAATAAATGTAACTATTATCCTTGAAACTGAACTCCATCGATACTGTAAAAGGGAACCGTATGGCTTCCAAAATCCGTTTTTCGTAAAGTGTATGCTCGACCTGTTTCATTTTGATTATTTTCTCCTTTTCCAGCACTTTCATTGCGTAGTATTTGAGACTTTTTATATGTTTCAGCAATATCACTCTACCGAATGCACCTGAGCCCAGGGTTTTGACTCGCTCCAGTTCAGAGAAAATCATAACCGTTTTTGATTTTACACACCAGCGCTCTTCGAAATCTTTCTTCAGTTGTTGCAAATATTTTGTGTACTGCTGATGTTGCTGGGCGGAGTAGCCGTCGCGTACTTCTGCCATCGAAGTTGCTGCTTTATAATCCAGATCTTTAGATGGTCCTACACTTTTGCGATTATACATCATTTTCTTGTATAAAATTGACAGCTAATAAAACGCATGGCCATCGAGATTTATTAAATTACGTCAACAAAATAAACACATTAGAGAAAATTCGAAATTTCCTTGACAAAGATGCAGGGGAAACCTGCAGTCCCTCTTTACTGAGATCGAAAGTATGGGAGGGTGTGGAGGTGCGGGGCGAGGGTGAACGAACTGCCCGAGGGGGATTGGTTGGAATCAGCTGTGTTTGGGGTGTCACGCCATGCCGACAGCCGGTCGCCGTACCCACCGTCTCGACTCGTATTGATCAGCCGGCACATGTTGCCAAAGTTCTCTCCTGCCGTTTGCACCCAGACAAAAGACATAAAATCGATCAGTAGCATGGAACTCGCGAATCGAAACGCGATTCGGCCGATACGGCATAATTGAAATATGTTATAGTTAATTTGTTTACAATATATTTCAAGTTTACAGCCATAACACTTGTCTTGATTTATTTCGAACCTTCTGGAACATGACTCGGAGACGGCTCTACATTATTAAACTAATTTGTCCTCCATGTGTGTTACAGCTTCGAAATTCTGTAATTTTATTCATTGTTTCGTACAAGTCAATGATATTTGCTTTGAAATTCAATAATCCATTACCGTCGCTGTAATAAGGCGAATGAGGGCATTTGATCTTGTCAGTGGATCGTATAATGTTGTAACTTGATGACCGGGCTCCGGGCTGTAGACAGCGGCGTTTTGTCAGTCTTAAAATAACCCACGAATTTGTTCGCCTCAGACGTCTAGCCAATATTTGCGTGGTTTTTACTACGCTTTAGTGGGTTTGTTCGGTACAGTATTGTCTTGCGTCAATATGTCTTCAGCTTCTATGCCACAATTCGGATTGTCCGCGCCCGTCGCATTACTTTATTACGTGATGTAATAACCTCAATGATTGTAGGTAGTTGTAGATGTGGTACAACACTTTGTGATTTGCTGTCAAGGCCAGGGGAAGTTGGTGTGATTGCGGTTCACGAACCATAATGTACAGAACCAATTGGTTTTTGCCTTGGAGTTTTCCGGTGTATTCAGAAAGCGTTTAAACATGGTTTTGATCGTAGGTCATTGATTCCAATCGTATTAGTGTCAACTGAAACTAATCGGCGCATATCTCATCCTTTTATACTGACTAAATAAAAGAGAGCCTAATAATTCAAGCTCTGTAGTATTAATTTAAATTTAGCTTAATGCCAACAGAATCCAGGGTTTCATTATCTTTCAATTAAAATTCGATATCAACGTTTTATAATAATACCTGGACAAGCAACATACGTAAGAGGTATCCAGCATAACCGAGATATCCGAAACTATTTAATGCAGTCAGTTCAAAGAGCGATTATTATATGCCTTGGTCGTCGGTCAAGGTTGTAAGCCCCGCAGTTCGCACACTGCGACGACAACTTGGCACTAGACCAAAAGCTGATGTTGATAAATTCGCGATATAGTGAAGAATCCGTTTGATCAGCCGCAAGAAAATAGGGCCACAATGGCACTTGGTAAATGGGTAAACGGTGATAGAAAAAGTTGAGATGATACAAAATCTCTATTTTTATCACTCCGGAAACAAACACGAGAAGGAAAAGCCGTCGAAAAATGGGGCTCGTTAGCAACATTGACGGTTATTTTTCGAGGACACAGAACGACGCAAGAAACACGAGCAAACACGTTTGTAAGAAGGCACAGATTTGAATAGTAGATGGTGGCTAATTTCGCACATGTTTTGACGTTCCGGCTGCGAAAGCACGTAAACAGTAAACATATAAAAACGGGAGTTATATTCGTACACCCGATATGTTTGCTTGGCCTCACCTTCACTCGCCTATGTTGATTGTGCTCGTTGTGAAATATGGAAAGCAACATAACGATTAACGGCGACGTTAGAATAGTCTCTAATGGTATTGCCATGACTATCCCGGCTAAACTATTTGTTATCCTTACATTTTTAGACGTAAATTTAAATGAAAGTATATTTTATAATGTTTAAACAAAACAGGTTGAAATGCCTTTTTTAACGTTTTAATCGAATCGAATCATTTGCGCAATGTTAATCAAAATTTTATGTTTGTATCCAGCTAATGGCATTTTAAACCCACCTGCATTTCCTTCGTCAAGCTAAAATAAATCGGGTTTCAGATTTATAATTTATTTAGACATTTCAGTCGCCGTTTCGATGTTATTTTTAGGTTCTGTTATAGGAGCAAAACATCTATCAATTGCTTGTCGTTTCGGTTCCGGAATTATTGATTTGTGGTGAAATATGTTTCTGTATCGACATTTCGTATGTCGTATCTAGTAACATCATTGAAATATAAATATTTATTCAATACATTTTTACTTATATTTATTATCTGATTTAATATCTATGCTTATTGTTTAATTTAGAAGATTTTGAGGTTACGATTATTCGAAAAATCTCCTGTTTCTTGTGTTAAGGCCATTTACCTAAATTGTTTATTTATTTTGAAGAATAAATCTGTTGATAAAATATAACAAATAAACCTTCGAAATAATTGGAGTAGTATATCCAAATTTTTGAAAGTTCGACCTAAATCCAATAGTTTTAGAATCAATTTTGGGATTAATTGTATGTAAAAATATATATTTTTTTTAGTGTGTATAATCATAACACTATTATGTAATAAGATAAAATCATTAATTGACATAAACGGGTAATCAAAAAATATATGTATACATAAACCTTACGTCCTCACTTATTCGAGTAATGTGTCGTTTGTACGTATACAACGTTGTAAATTCCGATGATCCATATATGTGCGATCCGGAGTTATTTGATTACAGAAAACGAATAATATCCTATACTTGTATCATATTCTTCACTTGTAATTTAACTGCAAAAATAGCATCATCTCTTGTAGACGAGGTCATGTTTCCTTAGCCTCGTATAATATTATGGTCTGTATTTACGTCGATTACAATTAATATGATCCTCGTATTACGTTAGAGCTGTCGGCTCGGTAAATCTCGAGGTTACTCAGCATTGAGTGAGTCATGTTTCTCGTAATATTGTGCTGTATCTGTATAGCCCGCCGGATACTCGGCTTATAATTATAATTCAGGACCAACATCATGTTATTCATTCCTCAACGCTCTCTAAACACGGCTTGAAACTCATTTAGGGCGGTTGTTTTGTAACTTTGTTGGGTACTAAGCTTCGCTCGCCCGACTGTTTATTTGCCTTTTCCAATGGTTACACATCTTATCAGCAAATTCACATCATAACATTATCTGCTGCCAAAATCTTAATTATTTCCATCAACGAAAGCCAAGCATCCTTTAAAATTCACAAGTCATTATAATTACTTGAGAGTTCAAAGGCGTCTCAAGTTTGCCGTGTGATAGTTCTACTGAAATTTTCATCAAGTCTGGAGTAGTTGGACTCGTCTTCATTGTTCGGGGCGTCTGTCTCCTCTCCAGTCATTAATGCTTGTGTGGCCTTTTGTCGTTGTCTCACACTAAAGAAAGGCTGGTTTTATTTACGACGATAGCTCTCATAGTATCCTTTTCTCTTTTACACTGTACGAGATTGCGTCTTGGTACGCAAAAAATGCACTCAAGTTTCTTTTTAAATTAAACTCTTCTTGTTTTCATACTGTATTTTGTCGCGAATTACTTGCGTATGATAATGAATATTGTGTTTGCGATTAGATAAACTAGTGACCTAGTTATTCATTCCCTTTTGTTACATTTCAGTTCGTATCTCATGGGAATATAATGCTATCCATTAGCCGTATCACTTTGCAGAATTAGGTCAGTTTATGAAACTAGAACTGTAACCCTAATTCATTTTTTTTCCTGTAACATCAACACTTGATGAATAAGTCTACAAAAACAGACTATTGTATCCGCAGCTATACTTACTGACCAGGAAAGAGTTGAATGAAATTCGCCTGTTACTGAGTCAGATCGATCAGTTCCCACGAAAGCATTCATAACTGGTTTCACTTTAATTTCGTTCATTGAACGTCATGACACACTTGGTGTGGACTTGTAGATATCGAGTGTGTTTAGTTGAACGGTCAACCTTAACGTGATCTGAGTGGGATATCTTTGATGCTTATGCTCTATTAATTATTAAACAAATCTTGTTTTCTTGACTACATCGGTCTCGTAAAATTTAATCAAAACACTTGAGGGTTATATTTTCAAATACACAGCTAACAACGCAATAATAATAATAATTTTGTAGGAATAATAGGATAAGGATATAATAATAGGATAATAAAATATAAACTGTTATAAGCACTGCGGGTCAGAAATCTCTAGTTGAATGTATTAAATTCCAATGAATTCCGATCGGCTGAATTACTTATTTTAATATCTTTAGCTGTGATTGTAAAACATTACCTTATTATAAGCATGCATTATTTCCATTCCATGGTATAAACACGAGATTGCAGGTGAGACACAGCTGCATCTATTTACATTCCAACAATTTTCAAACGGTACTCAAGCTACGGATGTGTTTGATTATTAGTTTCCGTCATCATTTGCTATCTCTTCATATTGTTATCTAATCGGGTTAACTATCTTTCATTGTTCATTGATCTGATCGTAAAATGCAGTACAGTAAAACATTTATTTAAAACGTAGCTGTTGCCCGCGACTTCGCCCGCGTGGAATTCGGTTTTATCACGCACCCCTATTTTACCCGTCGGAAAAGTAGCCTAAGTTACTCCTTGTTACATCAGCTATGTGCCAGTGAAAGTCCCGTCAAAATCGGTCCAGCCATTTCAGAGATTAGCCTGAACAAACAGACAGACAGACAGACAAAAATTGTAAAAATGGTTGTTTTGGTATATGTATCGTATATACATCCATATGCACTTAGTAAAAAGCGGTTATTTTAATATTACAAACAGACAATCTAATTTAATTTATTTGTATAGATATAAATAAAGCTGTCATCTTCATAAATATTCGAGTTGCAATTTCTGACGATAATGTTTAGTGATATTCTCGGGAGTTATTAATGAATCTTATATCCTGCTGTGTTTAGGAGGATAAACAAGCAGAACCCACCGTGGAGATTGCATAACCTGTAATTTCCATCCAGTTCTTGAGGATAGAATTCCTGCGGTAACTCAGGCCGCATTAGCTAGGCCTGTGTCAGCGAACTGAAACTCAACTGGTTTCGTAACGTTTCATTTTTATGATCTAAAAGCCATACAAAATGATTACAGTGAGCCATCGCCGTTTTCTTCATTCTAATATAAATAATATAATAATATTGGTGGACTATTCACACAGCGCCATCTAGCCCCAAAGTGAGCTAAGCATAGCTTGTATCATGGGAACCAGACAACTGATATAATACTTATATACTTTTTGTAAATACATACATATAATACAAATTAACACCCAGACACAGACGAACATCTACATTCGTCACACAAATGTGTGTCTCGGGTGGGAATCAAACCCACGACCTACATCGCAGAAGGCAGCGTTACTATGAACTAAGCTATGAGGCTAGTCTAAATTTCTTATATCTCAGAATCTTTAACAGTATTCTCTGTTGTCCTCTGTGAAGGCTTTCATTGTTTCAGGAAACAAATTCCAACTTAAAACTATTTGGTCTGTGGTACTAGTTAACGAGCTTCCCTAAAATTATTCAGTTTTATAGTCACGTTACCATTAAAATGGTAGTTAAAAACCCACTCTATGTATATTTTTGTCCCCCTTTTACGGTAATCCCTCGGCACGGGTGTTGTATTTCATTTTCGGGGTAAAATGCTTTCGTTGTAGCTACTAACATAATGGTTTTAAAAGGACTGTGCGCATGTTCCAGAAGTAAATTATTTCTTGTGAATGCTACATAAAAGTTTTGCTGTCAAAATCTCATTTCAACTGTAAAACGCAATCATGGTTATGGTCTTTTAATATCAAAACACACATACGCCCTTGCAATTTAATATCAATATGGTGGCTACTTGGCTAACTTAGTGTGTAGCCTGCAAAGCGACGGGTTCCGGGTTCGATCCCCGGCCAGTTCAAACTTTGTGTGGTGAGCATAAAGCTTGTTCTGGGCTCTTGGATATTTACGTTGTGTGTCTGTGTTTGTCCGAGCCTACCTACGACACAGTGAATCCTAGTGAAGGGTATAAACCTCGGATTTGAGTGAGAATGTAATAACTTTTATGCCGAAGCCACATTTCACTAATTGTTCTTATGTTTTGTTTCAGATTTATCTAAAAACCGATTCAATGAACTGCCTGATGAAGTGACCACTTATGTTTTCTTGGAAAAGTTGCTGTTGTCACAGAATGTCATCAAGAGCGTGCCAGATGCTGTCGGCGGTCTTTCCAGTCTCACTTATTTAGATCTAAGGTAAGAGTTTTAAGATATTATAACGCTATAACTTTTTGAGATCCTAATATGTGTAACAGTCAATAACATTCCATCTACATATATACAAATGTAATGGTGTTAATATGTATGACAAACAAATAAGTATCTATTATATCAGTTGTCTGTTTTCCATGATACTATGCTTAGCTTACTTTGGGGCCAAATGGCGCTGTGTGAAATGTCCACCAATATTTAGTTATTTATATTTTAACTACATATAGAATTTTGCAATGTTTAAATACTTTCAGCCATCTTATCTGGATATGATCCGCATTACCTACTTCTAATAAAACAGCAAAGTGTTTTAAATATTAATTTTAATAGGATTAAATAACTTATGCCTTATGGGTAATTCTGTTAAACTTGGAACTCTCAGTCTAGACTCGACGAGTACCTTAGCTTCGCCGTGCTTTCGTTCGCCACTCTCAATACCTGCATCAGGTCCAATTTGACATTCAGCCGGAACTCCTCAGGTATCGACCTCAAATGTGGCAGGAGTGACATGAGGAACATCTTGTCCGAATCTTCCGGATCGACTGAACTCTTCGACTGAACATCGGCGAAAGCGAACTGGCCTTCTGGCATACTCTTCACTTCAGCCACTGCCGGTTCGCTGCTGACTTCGTAGAAGTCATCATGTACTGTCTCAACTTCATTGTCTTCGGAGTCTTCGTCCGTTTTCTGAAGTTTAATTTTCTTTTTCTTAACCCAAACGTTCTTCGGTGCGTCCTCGTCATCTGACTCGCTCGATATCATCACCTTCCTCTTGAGCACTGGTACTTTTTTGTCCTTCAGTATGAATTGTAAGTGTTTAGAGTATATATAAGGTCGCTTTGACTTTTGAGGATTTAACACGTACTTCTGGTAACTGTCCCTCATACTTTTCCATTTCTTTTTTAACTGTAATTCTGTAACAATAAACACAAATGTGTAAAATTATTAATGAAATGGATTAATTTATTTCTTAGTCACTCAGACACAATATTGAACAATTTTAAATAACAACCCGCTTTCACTATCCTGAGACCTATTTTAGCATAGGTGATTAAGGTACAAATCTTTCAAAAACTCGAAACAATTGACCAACGCTTTATCAACGAAATCTCCCTAACGCCATCTTTTGAGAATAACTGGGAAAGTTACAAAACATGCGAAGCTAACTTAATGTTGGCCAACCAAACAAAATAAAAAAAAAATCACCTAGCTCCTTCATTTCCGACTTTGTCAAATTGCCATCTGACAGGCTCATAAGTTCTTTGACAACATCGTGCCATTGCTTTATCTTGACGTTTCTGGCGCGGTAGTCCGGGTGATCGTAATCCCATATCCCGGGACGCTTCTTCACTTCCTCTATCAGTTGTTCCGGGTCGTATTCGAACTGCATCTTGAGATAACTGATGAAATGTTTAATACAATGTTGTACACCGATAAGACCGTAACCCGTACACTGCGGCGGGTGAACGCCGCGTGACTGACGCGGCGGCAAAATGGCCGCTCGGTCCGCCTGTCGCGTTTCGCCGGCCGGCTAGGGTGACACTTGTTTTGATAAAAAGGTTGGCTATATCAGGAAGGTTTACCTACATTTGGAGTATCGGGCTGTCAATATTTTGGAGAGTGAAATACCAATTTATATTTTATTGTGGGTTTTGTATTCGATGCAATATTATTAATTAAAAGATCTGTTTTTTTTTTAAATAACAAAAAAATAAAGGTGAAATTACAGGCACATGAGACATTCCACCTACACGTCTCATAGTTACGGGCGCATACGATGCGACTTGGGTATTGTCGTACCTAGTAGGGGAGGACCCAAGTCGCATCTGTTGTTATGGGCCGAGGTTACCACTTACCACCAGGTGGGCCGTCGGCTCGTTCCGTAAAAAACGGGAAACATACGATTGATATCAGAAAAAATTATTTATATTTTATTACTCGGAAATATGTGATTTCCCAATATTAAAAAAAAACAAGAGTACGACGATTAAATAAATTCACAACTTTCCATGCTACCGAAAAACCTAGTTGGTATTTCGTTAAGTTACCATTTTTTACTTTGTTACTTAAAATTCATTACATTTAATTTTCTACGAAATCTGAATACGTACATACCTCATACAAAAACATAATAAAGTTATTGTACAGGTGAAATATAACTTGTCTACTGTCAAGACATCGCAACTTTAGAAATGTCGTGCACAAAAATTCCATTCGTCTCCAATAGCAGTATCATTATAGACACCATACAGCGCGTGTAAGCCGCTGCGCGGGACGCGGGACAACGGTTTTGGAGCTGCGGTCGTTTGTCTGACAAAATACTCTGTTGTCTCACTCCGTCCTACGAAATACTCTGCGGTGTTGTCTCACTCTGTCGTACTAGAACAGCGATAAAGCCCTTCTAGTGAGATCTGCCACGTTCATGGACACCTTTCGTATTGAGCGTGAAAACCGCAACTCGACTCGCCGTCCGCGTGTAGGGTTAGGTATATTTCAATTATTTTCACTATTTTTTTTTTTTTTTTTTTTTTTTTTTTTTTTCTATGTACATTATGTACCAGCAACTGAGCACGCTAGTCAGATTATATAATCTGACTATATAATAATAATAATAAATAATAAATAATCTTTATTGGAAACTACTATTGGCACTTAATACTAAGAGTACAATTGCAGTGTATCCAAAAGGCGGTCTTATCGTAGCCGATCTCTTCCAGACTACCTTAAACTAAAACTAAAAAAGAAAAGTAACTTATACTAATGAAAGAAACTATGCTCTTGAGCAAGGGGGTAGACAATTGGAGGTATACACTGGCCCCCGAACTAGTATAAACTGTATCTCAGGAGGCACAGTGTCTACCCCAACGTCCAAAACCCCGCCCCGTGTCTCAAGAGCATGGCCTCGATGTGCACATTCGGAGTGTTAACGGTGTATCAATAAATTAGAGCAGAATTTTACAATTATTTTAAGACATTATTAGTTTATTTAAGATAGGGTGTGTGTCTGTAATTTTGTGTGTTGTGTGTTGTGTGTAAGGGTGTGTATTTATGTGTGTAAAAGCGAGTGAGAGAAGGAATATATTAGTGTATGTCTAATATGGATTTCGTATGTACTGAAAGTTTACCTCAAAATTGAATAAGGTCTTCGGTATTCTTGTAGTCCAAATTCAGCAGCCAGTTCGTGACGATATTCTTCAATTTATGTCTGGTTAGGGGATATATATTAATTTTTTTATTTAAGTGATTGTAAAGTTGTGGAGCAATAATGGGATAGAAACGACTGAAAAATTTAGTTCGACATTTACTAACTTCACAAACTCGATCAGACCTGCGTTTCTTACCTATTTGGTTGGCATTGTAGGGTAAATTCTTGTGCATGCATAATATTGTTTGGCGTGCTCAGTTGCTGGTAACGCTGCCTTCTGCGCTGTAGGTCTTCGGTTCGATTCCTACCCAGGACAAATTTTGTGTGACGTACATAGGTGTTTGGTCTGTGCCTGGGTGTCAATTTATGTATTTACAAAAAAGTATGTAAGTGGTACTAAAGTATTATAGTAGTATTTAAGTATTATATCAGTTGTCAGGTTCCCATGATACAAGCTTTTTACTTAGCTTACTTTGGGGCTAGATGGCGCTGTGTGAAATGTCCACCAATATTTATTTATTTATTAATCTAATAAATTACACAAATAATGCACAACAAACACAAATATTTACTAATTCGTATAATTTCACTGCGTGTGGATGCTTTTCGGTTTAACATTCGTCTAAAATGCCGTCTATACAATAATTGTGTCCAATAAAATCACAGATTTATTGTCGGGAAATAGAATTTCTTTCCGTGGCTTTTATTGTCCCTCAATATTTTCGGCGTTGGCAATATAAATTCCCTTGGCAAGCAGTGCCCTAATTCTATTCTAGGGTGATTCCATTATCGCGGGTGCAACATTTAGACGCATGTAAACTGATATTTTAATAAGATAAATAACTTTTTCAATGAAATTATTCTTGGAAGGGCTACATTTTAACATGATCACTTTTGATTCATTTATAAGAATTGTAATGAACTATTTAAACAGTTAAGAGAAAGGTTTAAAGTGCTATCGCGGGTGTAACAAAATTGGCCCAACCTTTCTATATAATAGTACAAAAACACAAAACTCTGTTAACTGCGAAACATTTATTGCGATAAGACTACATTATGTGGTAAAGCGTTAAATTAACCAAACTACGAAATCAATAGAAACGAAATAACAAAAATAATCAATGAATTATTAACTTTTAAAGCAATCGCGGGTGCAACATTAAATTATCGCGGGTGCAACACGTCTAGTTTAAGTGAATATAAACGTCAATAAAATCTTAATTAGGAACGAAATATTAGATCAAACAATGTTTATTACTCATCTTTGTTACTTATATTAGTTATTACTTTTCAAATACGTCAATATTACCGAAAATTCTATGAAACCATTAATCTTTTTCTCTGGCGCTTCCAACTTAGCAATAATGTCTTCAAATTGCACGTATCATTGATGATTTCAGTGAAACGTTTGCCATCAATCGTCTCCATAAATTGTATTCTTATATCTCCTTCTTCATTTATTTCGCTTTGTCACAACCCTACATAGCGATACTGAGTAATTTTATTGGCAGACTTGCAGGCCAGTTGTACGAGCGCGTACAAACCAGCGCAAATATCTTTTGGTAAGACAGCGGCAGTCACAGTACCAGTTTCAGGGCAAACTTCTGCTGGTGATATCGAGGAATCAAGAGACAACGCTGGAGATATATAATTTGAAGATTCATCGTTTGAACCGCTGTAAACATCAGAAACGCGCAATTTTGTTATATGGCATGAAGGATTGATTCAGATCCGATGTTGAAGATGCAGGAATTTCTTCTTGTATTTTTTGATTAATTAGAGTTTTCAAATCAACATTGTCCCAATGACTTCACGTTTTTCACGTTTCAGTGGTGGTTTGAAAACCAATGTGCGAGGTTTGCGCGATTTGATCTGATTCTAGCTAGTATTTTCAAATCCTCATCTGCTTCCATTTTCCTTTTCATTACTTCTCTGTTTCTCATCACGAGCTCTTTCACGACGGAGATGCTCTGCATGAAGTTTTCAGGATTTTCTATTAACTTTCGCCTATATTTTTGCGAAGCAGTCTCTTTTCGCTGCTCTTCTGACATTTTAGCCAATATTTGTATAAAATGAGCGCAATATAATATAACTACTGTTATGAAATATTAATTACATACGATAAACAGCATATATATTACTCAAGGCATTACAAAATAATAAAATATGGTATAAATCGCACAATAACGTTAGCAGTCAAGAAGTTGCACCCGCGATATGAAATCACGGTCGCGGGTGCAACCAAACTGAGTCAATGTTTAATTCAATTCAGCTGACATTATACTCTTAAAAACAATTAATTTAAGTTTCCCTTCCATTTTTTCTTACTTTGATGTAGTTTCAAGATGTTAGCACCTTATTTTTGTAAAAAAACTAAACTTTCGTATGTTTTATATCGCGGGTGCAACAAGCTAACATGTTAACGACTTGTACTCAATAATGTTGAAAAATAACAAGAAATACTTAAATTTTTTGGCATATATGAATAAATGAAAACAGTGACTACAAGTGTAACCGGTAAAACATTACCTCAAACTGTAAATAACAGCTGTTTCACGGCAGTGTTTGTAGGCGTGATTTTGAGATTTCTACCAACTCTTCCAATGGTTATGTTTCAAGGGGCACCAAAAAATTAAATATCCAGTAAAACTACATATAGATACTTTTTATATAATATTTAGACTTTCGTCTTTGCAATCATAATGAAAAAAGTAACAAATACTGTGATTTAAAAATTAATGTCGAGAATCGTCTATAGCGGAATCACCCTCTAGTTACTTAGTTTTCGATTAATTCTTATTGTATTTTCTTGTCTTATTTTACTTCTTATTCACTTGGATAAATAATGTAATGCGACTTGAGTCATCTCTTACTTTGGTGGAGAGGACTCGAGTCGTATTGCTATTGTCTATGGGCGGCGGTTACCACTTAACATCAGGTGGGCCGTCAGCTCGTTTTATACCCTATTACATTGTATAAAAAAAATGATTTGAATGTTGTTTTGTTCAAATTGTTCGACGTTTGGCTGACTGTTGTGTAAATAATTAATAAAGAATGTAATTTTTCACTGGCCTCGAACCATTGTAGTGAATGAAGTAAAGTGCGCTTCAAATAGGCTCCTTTCTTTCTCTACTGCTTCATTCAATGTAGCAAGGACTTGAGTTCTACAAATTCCACGTATTGATTCAATTATTTATCAGATAACATGTTTTTCATATAAAAAAAAACAGATTCGCTTTGATCTAAATTTAGAAATGCATTGTTTTATTGTTCTGATAAGAAAAACTCGCGATATATTGCCAATTGATAAGATACGCTACATATATATTTGTCTTCGCCGTTTCGTTACATATTTTTTGTACGATACAGTAACAGAAAAATTTTAGGACATAAACGTAAACTTTAAACGCGAATAATTCAATATTATAGGTATAAAAAGCTGATTATACTTATCATTACCTAATATTAAAACAACGTTGAATCAGTAAAAATACATATACAAAAAAATATGAAACCTTAGGTATGAACTACGTATATACCGTAGTGCACACAGTAACCAGAACCGGGACAAATATAAGCAGTTCTTGCAAATATTTTGTTTCGTAATCGAACACGCGTCCCTTGAATATGTCACCGAAGTCACTACTGCAATGGGCGCATTGATGAGAAAATGCCAAATACTAGAAATACCTACTCACGAATGTTCATAAGTACCTTATCAGAAGACTGAAATGCCTTGAATTCTGAAAACATTTCCTCAAAATATTCACCATTTCTTCACATATTTAGGTCAGCAACTCGTACACTTTTGTATCTTATGCACCATGACAATGCCATGGCTATACGCCATACTCCCTTAGACCTCCGTTGGATAATGCACTCTAACACACGGAGATAAGAGCGTGTAGTTTTTAGGTCGGCGTAAAGATCATCGGGTGGGGTGAACGGCCCGAGATGTCATGGCCGCTTCTATTCGCCTCTCACGTGGATAAGGTGATAAGTGATAAACGGAACCGGTCTCGGAGTCTATCAGACGTTTCCTACGTAATTTAAAGTTGGAAGTGTTGTGTGGAATAATATCTGTCTGTCGAGCCGAGGTATACCAATTATAATTATGAAAAAAACCGATTGCACTAAACTGAAAACGGTATTCATACATACCTGTTAGTTAATTCAATTTAGGTAACTAATAAAATAAATCTTCAGTTAGTTTTGTTGGCTGTACTTTTTGAGTCTCAAACTAAATTTGGTACCTAATTAATATCCTATACGCCAAATTCGTCCGGAGAAATACTGCCACCATGCCCATTTCGGCTGTGTTCCGGTATGAAAGGTGTGATTGCCGGTGAAATTAAGCGCACATGAAACATCGTGCCTGTAATCCACCTCTCAGAGTTTCTCGCGCATACGATGTAACTTAGGTCTTGTCGTATCTAAGTAGAGGAAGACCCAAGTCGCATCTGTTGTTATTTGTTATGGGCCGAGGTTACCACCTAACAGGTGGGCCGTCGGCACGTTCCGTAACTGTCACATAAAACACATTGACATTATGGCGGTTTGATAACGAATCTGTGACACCCCAATTTTATCAAATTCCGACAAGCCGTTCAGGCTACAGGTGTCTCAAAGGAACAAACATATTATACCCGAAAAACATAAACCATTTTGTTATGGGCAGTTGTTAAAACAATAGATAGGACAACCAACAGACATGTTAGGACATCTTGAGTCATAGAGTGTAAAAAAACAATGAGGTCACATGATACCAAAATATCTAGATACCCAAAAAATATTACCAGTTATTAATTAAAAATAAAAGTCGCGCGCCGTATTATTTCACAAGCGAGATTTTAAGAGACAAGCCATGGATTGCAGCAGTGCGGCATCAAATTCAATAACGGACAACTTACTACTACTTCGCTTAACTCAAAGCGGTGCCGCTTATAAAGCACTTACCGCTTGGCAAATTTGCATAGCTGGTTACCAGAACGCTTAGCATACGCCATCAAAACAAGGCGTACACGGTAAATTAGCACGCAATACGATCTTTGTTTACCAACATGCCGGCTAACTAGGAATTGGCCTCGTAGTGTGAAACATGATCCTACAGTTGTTTCACTTTCGAGTACACACAGCGTGTTTCGTTTCTGAGAGCGTGGTGTTCTAGTGGTACTGACTACGAGTTTCAATCCAGAGGTTGCCTGTTCAAATCCCGACGTGCATTTATTAGTTTTGCAATTGAAAGATTTATGTGCGCAATACCACGTTCTCAAAACGGTAAAAGAAAACATCTTGAGAAAACCGACATGTCCTAGAACTGAAAATTCGAAGACATGTGTCAAGTGCACGAAAGGAGCCTCTTTGAGGCGCACTTAAAATCCTTTCACCACACTGGTTTCGATAGAACCAGTGATTCGAATAGATAGATAGATAGATAGCATGTTTCTTTTTTTGTGTCTGAGTGATGTTTATTAGTGTATTTATAAACACAATGTGCAATGTCTCATGTGCCTGTAATTTAACCGGCAACCACACCTTTCAAACCGGAACACAGTAACGCGAATGCATTACAGCTTGGCGCCAGAAATGGGCATGGTGGCAGTACTTCCCCGGACGAATTTGGCGTGAGTTCTACTGCTCTTAAAGTTTTAGCGCCTGTGCATTTTATAATCTAGTCAATTCAGTAAACTATATTAGTGGTGGAGCTTCTAGTTTCTATTAAATTGACAGTTATAATTGCCAAATAAGGTTTTCTGTACAATTAATGTCCGTTTTGGCAGTTGCTTGACCGTAGCTAAGTGCGCTCTTAGTTATACGTACTATTATTGCAGTACAATTCTACCATTAGTCATTTCTTCGAGTGCGATTGGGTGGGAGGCACCTACTTTTAAGTGTTCTAACCTGATCCTTATCTTGGGACCGGTTAATCGTAACGTTGCTTCGGGACATGTAGACCGGTTGATTACTGAGCATTTTAGACAAGCCTCACAGCTCAGTTGGTAGTAATACCCGTGCCAAGTCGGGAATGGCCGTTTTTCTTATAAAGGTAAATAAGTGAACAGATTAAATCTCTGCGATCAAGCTTTCGTGCTGAACCAACTAAGTGCATACATGAACGCCGCAATAAATCATGTTTAGAAAGTCTAATTTTCCCAATGCTCAGAGAGCTTTAAACTGATTTTGCTATTATCCCAAAGTGCTTATTTATGATCGGCGAGTGGTTAGAACACTGTCATGAGCGGGTAATTCACGCATTGTGATCGCGGTTCGTTGCGCACGCGCATGCGCACGCACCATAACGACTATCAAATCGCGCATGCGCGTGACATACGGTCGTGCTTTCCAAAATGGCACGGGCACGCCAAATGCGCCACCACAATAAGCGGAGACAGTTATTGTATAATTGGGACTGGTCTTTTTGTCCCGGCTTCGTTATGGACGCTCATAATCTATATAAATAAATAAAATTGTAGTGTCTGTTTGTAATATTAAAATAACCGCTTTTTACTAAGTGCATATGGATGTACACAGTACATATACCAAAATATTTTTTTTTTAATTTTTTGTCTGTCTGTCTGTTTTTCCGGCTATTCTCTGAAATGGCTGGACCGATTTTGACGTGACTTTCACTGGCAGATAGCTGATATAACTTAGGCTACTTTTCCGAGGGGTAAAATAGGGGTGCGTGATAAAACCGAATTCCACGCGGAAGAAGTTGCGGGCAACAGCTAGTTGTACATAAAATACATTTACAACAAACAACCGTAACACCCACCGCGATCGATAAACTGAATTGTTTTTTCCGGATCTTGTTCTCGCAGTGTCCCCGTGTTCCCCTGCAGACCCCAATGGGAAAATCAATATAATATTGACCTTGAACCACCCTCGCGGATCGTGCAAATTATTTGCTGTAGGTAAATGGTTCCGTAGGGTGACGGGGGTCCCCTGGAAACACGTATAATAATAATAATAAATATAAAAATAACATAAATTTACAACGATATAATTTTGTTCCAATGAACATAACTAGCAGTAGAATAATTAGAATAGCAATAGAAATAATGTCAGTAGCAGTAGAACTTGTGCTACGTTCGTCGTTACAAGTACTGCCACCACACCTGGTAATCAGCCGCCAAGCAGTGATGCATTCGTGTTGCTGTGTTCCGGTGGAAGGGAATGGGTGCCGGTGAAATTGCAGCCGCATGAGACGTAACATCCCCGTCTCGGGGTGATGGAAGCAACGCAGTGCGACTTGAGTCATCTCGTACTTTGGTGCAGAGGACTTGAGCCGTATTGCTGTTGTCTGTGTGCGGCGGTTACCACTTAACATCGGGTGGGCCGTCAGCTCGTTCCATCACTTACATCACATAAGAAAAAAACATTAAATATCGATTATGCAAATGCGGCAGTATGTAATTAATCACGTCAAGAATGAAATCAAGGGAATGATGGAAGTAGAGTATGAAAGATGATAATGGAGTATCGAGATGACGTGATAGGAGAATGGAAGAAAATTTGTATATGCCCTAGGAATAAGGGCCCTGAGGTAATGATGATGAACATCAAATGATTTTAACCACAAGGCTTACGAACTCGAAATAAATGGAACGTATATATAGTATACACAGTTTGTTACAAATTTTCGTACCCTTGTTGTCTCAGCCCAAACAACCCTCGCAATAAACATCCCTCTTCGCCAAATATTGTCCATTACTTTATTTTTACAGTGTTTGGATTGAACCTAATTGAGAAAACACAAAACGTCCTTCAAATAAAATTCATTTCTTAGCATATAAAAAGACGTATACATACAGCCAAAGTTGATGGACTCGTTTCTCAAACTATTGAAACAAAATTGTTATGTATCACAACATTGATAAATAAATTCACCGTGATATAAATGATTGGCTTCTGTCAATATCTTATTTTTTGTTTATACTAGCGATCTGTCTCGGCTTTGCCTAGGTGGAAACTTTCAAAACGTAAATTTTTCCGATATGACAATCGTCATCATGGTTACGCTCATCTGTCTTCTGTGTATTAGCGAAAACCGTATCAAAGTCCATAACCTTTAGTTTCAATACAGAACATTACAGACAGATCGGACGGCAGAAGAACGCAGCGGGCGACTTAAATTATAATAATTACTGGCTTCTGCTGGCAGTATAAATATGCCATAATTTACCAAATCAAAGTCATAATTTTCCTAAATTGCCTTAAATATCAAACAGCAGTTTTTTTTAGAGGAGGAACATCTTACCTCCAAGCAAACAGAAATTCGCATTTTTAATAATAGTGGAATTTATTGAAAACAAACATTGTATCCTAAAATAGCAAATGACTTGGTGTTTAGATACTGATTGTAACTTTACATGGAATCACCATTGCATAAAGTCATCTATAAAGATTATTATAGCAGTCTGACAATTAGCACATCTTGTATATTTCTGGGGAGGCTGTATTTCATCCATACATGGCGGGCTGACTCGACAAGCGATAACGGTCGGTGACGAACAACAATCGACAAATACCATTGCTACTCGGATTACAGAGCTATGAAGGCATTAGATATGAGTGTTATCGATCGTGATTCAGACGGTAGGTACATATATGATTTGGCTGGCCCCATAGCTCAGTTGGTAGTAACCGTTTCTGCGATGTAGGTCGTGAGTTCGATTCCCACCCACGACTAACATTTGTGTGACGAACTTAGGTGTTTGTTCTGTGTCTGGGTGTTGATATTTATTATATGTTTTTAATTCCAAAAAAAAAGGTATTTTAATATGTATTATATTAGTTGCCTGGTTCCTATGATGCAAGCTATTAAGCTTACTTTGGGGCTAGATAATTTATTTTATTTATTCATTAATCTAAGAACACCATTTTCTACTTTGGTATTTGTGCCTCAAACAATTCATAATTTGCTGCTTTGGTCATTGTGCCCGAAACCATATGAGGGCTTATTTCTCTGATGATAGAATGGACGTTATTTAAATAAACATTCGTTGGCTTTTATCAATAAGTGCTAAGTGAGTAATAAGCCGACACACCCAGCGATCACTTTATTTGTTGTTTGGCTTGTCTGAGTTTCGCTTGTGTATTATTACAGGTTATGGGTTATTATTTCAGGACCGTATCATTGCTTATTTTAGCTGCGTATTGTCAATAAACTTCAGCATAACGTTTAAATTGTTGATCCCGCCTCTATTTATTGATATTCCCTTGAATCCTGTTCGGTTGTGTCTTGGCGTTTAGACGGCAAAAAAATAACGCAAAAACGATAACGAGACAGGCGTTTATAATATACTGTTTTGTTTGGCTAGCCGTCCTGTATGACATACTGTTTTGTTTGGCTAGCCGTCCTGTATGACATACTGTTTATATTGTAAAGATGAATATACGCAGTTTTTATGAACAATTAGTCTTATGATATGACCGGCCTCACAGCTCAGTTGGTAGTAACTCTGCCTTCTGCGCTGTTGGGTCGTGGGTTTCCACCTACGGCAATATTTGTGTGACGAACATAGATGTTTATACTGTGACTGGGGATTAATATAATATAATATAATATTGGTGGACAATTCACACAGTGCCATCTAGCCCCAAACTAAGCACAGCTTGTACTTGTACTATGAGATCCAGACAACTGATAGAATACTTATATACCTTTTTTGTACATACATACACACATATAATACATAGATATAGACAATACACAGACATTAGACAGGCCTCGCAGCTAGTTGGTAGTAACTCTGCCTTCTGCGCTGCAGGTCGTGGGTTTCGATCCCGACCCAAGACAAACATTTGTGTCAAAAATATAGATGTTTGTTCTGTCTCTCATAGTACAAGCTATGCTTAGTTTGGGGCTGACTAGCTATATGTGAAATTTCCACCAATACTTAATTTTGATGATGAGTAAATGAGCATCTCGCTTTATTATCTAGTGAAACTTCGTGTGTGGTGTACTGTTGACGGTTTGTTGCGGGCCCATAACACCAGACTTATCCTATTAGTCATGCTCTACATACACTCCCGCATTACAACATGCTGATAGATAAAAATGTGAAAGCACCCCGTTCCGCGCAACAGGAAGTTCGGTTTTACACCAACTATGTAGGTACCCACGTTAACGATCAGAGATCTCTTGGCAAGCTAACAAGAGTTAGGATAAGCGATGACCGATTTACTTTACTCTACATCTAATTAAATTCAGTCTCGCAATTCCGAATGTGAAATACTGAGTTATTTTAGTGGCGCGCTTTGATGCTGTATATTGTTTATAGTATAGTTCATTGACTTTTTGGTATAGATTATTATTCTTGGTGGTAACTAGAGCTAGCCGTCAGCCGCACCCAGCTACTGATGAACATACCCAGAGTTAGTCACGAAAAGAATTAAAAAACACGCAGGAGATGAGGAAAAGCAACATAATATCAACCTCTGACATTTGTGTGTTTCAAGAGATTCCCGTTGAATTTAGCCCAAGAATCATGCAACAAGTACTAATTGGCAATTTCTCGTTGTGAACAGTTCGAACCAGCTCACGGAATTGCCCCGAGAAGTATGTCAGATGCCGCTGCAGGTGCTCCTGCTATCCGACAACATGCTGACGTCACTACCGAAGGAGATCGGCAAGATGACGTCACTGGCGGAACTGGACGCCTCCAGCAACAGGCTTACACAAGTCCCTATGACTCTCGGGGATTGCGCGGGAATGCGCGCGTTACACCTAAGCCACAACCAACTGGGATTACTGCCTTTACGTGAGTATACATTACGAGTACCTCAGCCACAACCAACTGGGATTACTGCCTTTACATCAGTATACATTACGAGTATCTCAGCCACAACCAACTGGGATTACTGCCTTTACATCAGTATACATTACGAGTTCTCAGCCACAACCAACTGGGATTACTGCCTTTACATCAGTATACATTACGAGTTCTCAGCCACAACCAACTGGGATTACTGCCTTTACATCAGTATACATTACGAGTTCTCAGCCACAACCAACTGGGATTACTGCCTTTACATCAGTATACATTACGAGTACCTCAGCCACAACCAACTGGGATTACTGCCCTTACATCAGTATACATTACGAGTATCTCAGCCACAACCAACTGGGATTACTGCCTTTACATCAGTATACATTACGAGTATCTCAGCCACAACCAACTGGGATTACTGCCTTTACATCAGTATACATTACGAGTTCTCAGCCACAACCAACTGGGATTACTGCCTTTACATCAGTATACATTACGAGTTCTCAGAAGTTCTCATAAATTAGATACACTTAGAAAAAAAAATTATTACGTATTAAAATACTTAGACCGCGCCTGCACTCTATGGGATTACGTTAAAACAACGAACTAAATAAAACTCTAAATTTTTCTGTATTAAGAAATATATTACTTATTTGGGAGAACAATGAAAAATATCTTTTTAGGACACACTTGTGTTTACGTAAACATTGCTACTGTTTGTATTGTTATTATAATGAAGTTGTTCCATTATCCTGCTGTGTGCGGTTACGTGATAACTTATTTGTATAACAATAAATTAACTTGACAATTATGCGTCGTGAATAACTTACATTGATCAAACAGCTGTCAATTACCTACTGATCGCTCTACAAATAATCACAAAGGATATTTGATCGTACTTTGACAGTTAATGGTGATGATCGGCCGATCTGATCAATCAGAAATTGGCTACGCATTCGCGTTACATACTGTGTTCCGGTTTGAAAGGTGTGGTTGCCGGTGAATGTACAGGCACAAGAGACATTCCACCTACATGTCTCAGAGTTACGGGCGCATATTATGCGACTTGGGTCTTGGCGTACCTAGTAGGGGAGGACCCAAGTCGCATCGGTTATTATGAGGCGAGGTTACCACTTAACATCAAGTAGGCCATCGGCTCGTTCCGTAATTGTATCAAATAAAAAAAAACGTCATATGTCATTAGTTACTTATTCGTCTGTTCCTCTTATGAACCTCATTACAGACAGTGTGTCATTGCGTCTAAGTCGAGTTACAGTTAGCTAGAATTTGCAATAAGCGCCTCCAATCAGAAAAAGTCTATCTAAATCTCAAAATACCAGGGTAAGAAAGTGTCCTAGCTATTGCAATGACGATAGACGTTGGCTCAGATAATATTAGCCACTTGCAAAACATACCGCCTGCGGTCGACATTAGTTTGATGTGAAGTCACGAATAAGCTTAGAAATATCTCTTTAAATTTAGATCTTTCATGTTGCTTTCTTGTTTTTGATGTGCTCGCGTAATCAATATTTGCTTGCACACTCATAGAGTCATAGACGTCATTTACTAAAATAATATTATTATAATAAAACTTGGGGAAGCTTTCTAATGACACTGCAGTTCATTAAAGTGTAGCGTCGCTGTCATTTATGGGCAACTTTTGATGCAAATAAAAAAAAATGGCAGTAGCCAGATCCAAATCTCTTCCTGTTTTCAAAGCTTTTTGTTTCCAAATTCCCTGTAAAGACAAAAATGTTTTATCACCGTTTTGTAAAGGCTTATTAGTATACGAGTACATAATTGCAACCAGACACAAAAATATTCAGTCTTGCCCCTTGGATATTTGAATACAACAATACGGAACCAGAACAAATATTAACAGATCATACGATTTGTCACTTTCAGAAATCGAACCTAGCAATTGCTCTAACCACTGCTGCTAACGCCACCGAAAGAGTTCAAGAAGATATCGCCGACATTGATAGTTTCCTTGTATTTTTAAAACGGCTTACTGTACAGAATTGATTATGACGATGACGGATAAATGGTATGACAAAATCATCGCACTTTTGCAGAAATCACATACCTCCGACTCGAGCATTTAGACGTGAGCTGCAACTGTATCTCATCCCTCCCCCTGGAACTGCGCAACATGGTCACATTGATCACTCTCAATTTGGACAACAACCCCCTCGTTTCACCACCGACAACAGTAAGTACCTTTTGTTTCTCATTGAAGTTTTGGAAAAACCTTTGACATGACTTCGCTTGACACATTTGAAACGCTGGTTGACAAACTCATTTCATGCAGGAGATAGAAATCTCCATCAGCTTGAAACCTCCGAGATAGGTGGAGATTGGTTGGGAAGAGGAGTTGGCTGCGCTTAATTTTATGATACAAACAACACATGATTGTTATCTGTATCTATCTTATTATCTTTTAATTTCCCTAATAATGTCATAATTACTTTTCCTGTTCTATACCTAATATAGGAAAAATGCTCAGTAATTAACTTTCCAATGAAAGCTGTCAATTTGCTTTATTTTGAATTGTTGATAATGAGACAAAGAAGTCGATGAAATATTAAAATCAAAAAATAACCCGTTATCTAAGGTAGTCCTTGTATTTCTAGGGAGGTAACGGGAAATAAACTGTTCAAAAGTTATTGGTAGCTATATTTCCACGTAGCAATTTCAATACGTCCAAAACTGCACTGGCAATCGGGCAAAGACTGCATTTTTCGCGTTTTGGCATTTGGCACAATCCCACAATGTTGCGGCGAACTAATTCAATTCCCGAGCTAGCAAACTGTCTGGCATCGCAGTGCAGTTCTAGAAGAACTATCCAATACTGTGTATATGTGTGAAGTTGTGCATAACGTTTACGATCACTTTATCTCTAGTTGACAGGAAGATCTAACCAGTACCGGTTATGTCGATAGCTAAACAAACCTCCCAAGTATCGTCTCAAGAGACGATCAAATACAACCGTATATTTCTTCTCGAGTACAATTATAGTAATGACGCTGTGCCGATTAGGACTGAAAATCGTTATTTTTTTTTCATGAGAGAAATAACTTAGCTTTTTTTGATGGCCCACCTGACGTTAAGTAGCATCTTTATACATATCAAATATAATTAATAAATATTACGCGTAATTAATATCACGCGTCTTTTTTTTACGTTATACAGTTACTGAACGAGCCGACGGCCCACCTGGTGTTAAGTGGTAACCTCTACCCATAACAACCGATGCTACTTGGGTCCTCCCTTACTAAGTACGACACGACCCAAGTCGCATCGTATACGCTCGTAACTCTGAAACGTGTAGGTTGTAGGTGGAATGTCTCATGTGACCGTAATTTCACTGGCAACCACACCTTTCAAACCGGAACACTGCTTAGTGGCAGAAATGGGCATGGTGGCAGTACTTCCCCGGGCGAACTTGGCGTGCTATCTTCAACGACAGTATACCAAAAGTAACACTAACACTACACTAAACTTATGTGTCAGTTCTGGTTCATAGTCATAAAATGTATCAGTTCTGGTTCATTGTCATAAAACTCGTGTCCATTTCCAGGTTTGTATGCGAGGTCGCGTTCATATATTCAAGTACCTTGAAAATATGGCAAACAAAGACACACTGTCCCACCGGAGGGTGGAGGAAACTAAGCGAGCTGTGAAACACAACTCTTATGTCAACAACTCACCTAACCAAAGCGCCGCGCATCAGATCACTTCGGGTAACGCCACCATCGACTGTCTGAGGCACAAGCCGAGGCACGTCGTGGACAGTGGATATAGCACCGATGGCGTCGACAAGAGATGGTCCAATGATGGTGAGTAGAACTATAACCAAAGCACAATGCGTCTGGCCATTTTATGGTCCATTATTTGGTCTATTACATAAATAAATAAATATTGGTGGACATTTCACGCAGCGCCATGTAACCCCAAAGTAAGCTAAGCATAGCTTGTATCGTGGGAACCAGACGAGTGATATAATACTCAAATAATTATTTGTAAATACATATAAACACCCAGACACAGAACAAACGTCTATATTCGTCACACAAATGTTTGTCCTAGGTGGGAATCGAACCCACGACCTCCAGCGCAGAAGGCAGGGTTACTACCAACTGAGCTGTGAGGCCAGTCAAATTACCCTTAAAAGGTCCCGTATCTGTAAATTCTCAAGGATACTGGCTAATCAATTAAAGAGGTGCTGATCTAGCGTCGTAAGACACCATTTGAATAAATATTGGCATTAGTATGACCTGTGTTCTTAGGGTCAATGGTAACGATATTTTCAGGAGCGTTTGACTTTATTTTTGCGAATATATAAATATGCCTCGCGAACGCTGAGTGTTTTCACTTACTAAACTGCGAACCAAAATATTGGTACCTCGCGTAATTTTATAGGCATGCTCAGAACGATAAGATTTGTCTTCTACTCTTATTTCACGTCTGTTTTATGTTCTGTAAACTTTCAGGGGTGGCATACTTTTTATAATACAAAACCTTAAAAAATAAATGAATAAAAAAGAAAACAGTAGTTAACTTACGATGGCTATGACAATGAATTTATATGAGCCACTAAACTATATTCGGATGAACATAGCAACCGTATCCTCCATTTATAATTGGCATTCAAAGCGCTATAAGAATTCCATAAAATGAATGATGCTATGACGAAACTTATTTATGATAGGAATGTTTAATCATTAATTGATATTGAAATGTTTCTGAGGCCGTTAATGAGTATTAAATGGTTTCTCTGGTCTGGGTGTTGATATGTATGTATTTACAAAAAATTAAGTATTTAAGTATTATATCAGTTGTCTGGTTCCCATGACACAAGCTGTGCTTAGCTTACTTTGGGGCTAGATGGCGCTGTGTGAAATGTCAACCAATTAAATTATTTTTATTATTATATACATTTCGTCTATATCGTACCCATGATTCTGGTTCATACAAAGGTTGTCTGGAAGAGATTGCTCATTGCAATAAGGCCGCCCATTGTTATTCCACATTTAGTGTATACATAAAATTGTTTTATTTTATAAGTATTATTTTGTATTGTGGTTTTGCAATAGTGTTATTTTATTGTATTGTATTCTTTGTATTGTATTCTTAGGTGGCGGTGAGGCGGGCGGAGGGGGCGGGTCGGGGCGCTCTACCCCCAGCACGCCGTCCACCCTGTCCCCGGGGGCGGCCCTCTCCAGGGCACAGTCTCTCTCCAGCGAAACCCCTCTCTCAGCACCCCCTACTCCGCTCCTGTCCGGGTAAGCCACTACTTCTTAAGAAAAACTAAAAACTTTCTAACTATGAAGTTGGGAATGTTAGCAGTGGTTGAATGAGGAGTTGCTAGTTTTTGGTTAGAATTACGTATGTAGTGTTCGAAAAAAGGATTATTTTGTTGTGGGCAATCGGAAAGTATACTTTGATGCTATTTCTAGTTTATAATGGTCTGACAAAATTGGCGCACCGAATCATAGGAATCTTTCATTGGTATGT
This sequence comes from Chesias legatella, assembly GCA_947359385.1. Taxonomy (NCBI): domain Eukaryota; kingdom Metazoa; phylum Arthropoda; class Insecta; order Lepidoptera; family Geometridae; genus Chesias; species Chesias legatella. The sequence continues at coordinate 2,987,119 of OX375778.1, read as the reverse complement.
TTGGTCGATTGTAGATATGTAGTCTTTTAGTAGCAGTACGACTGTAGTTCGTCTGAAGAAATGTTTCCACAATAATTTTTCTGTCACCAAGCACGTTGGCATTACTGTTTTTATTTATAACTAGCTGTTGCCCGCGACTTCGTCCGCGTGGATATCGGTTTTATCACGCAACCCTATTTTACCCTCGGAAGAGTAGCCTAAGTTTCTCCTTGTTACATCAGCTATCTGCCAGTGAAAGTCCCGTCAAAATCGGTCCAGCCATTTCAGAGATTAGCCGGAACAAACAGACAGACAGACAAAAATTTTAAAAAAATGCACTTAGTAAAAAGCGGTTATTTTAATATTACAAACAGACACTCCAATTTATTTATTTGTAGAGACTACGCTGATGAATGGGCACATGATACATTCTGTCCTTATGTCTTGGAGTGACAAACGCAAGTCTTACTTGGCTCTTTTTACGTGAATAAGTTACGGAACGAGCTGACGGCCCACCTGTTGTTAAGTTGTAACCTCAAACCGGAACACAGTAATGCGTTACTGCTTGGCGGCAGAAATGGGCATTGTGACAGTACTTCCCCGGACGAACTTGGTACAAGTTCTGCTTCCTGTACTAAAAAAGTGCATACACAGGTGCGCTTTGGTATAACGTCTGAACGACGTATCAAATCTGATCATTGAATTAAAGTCCTACATCAATTTGCTGATCTTAATCGGTTTAGCCAGAAATACCATAAAACTAAGCCCACAGCGATTGTAACTTGTACACTTCTGATGTCGTAGGCGTTTGTGCTTAGAATGGGGGCAAGCATGCGTTTTGATTTAGTAGAATAATTTGTAGTTGGTATATTTGGGCATTCTAGTGAGACTATTAAAATTCAATTTTGTGTTATATGCATAACGGAGAATTGAACAATCGTCAAACTGATAAAAATCGTAATAACACTGTTCCGTAACACAAATAGTTAACACAAAATTGAATTTTATGCATACATCATATGAACTACAAGGTAAAAAGTGACTCACTGAGTCTCTGCCTACCCCTTCGGGGACAATGGCGTGCATATATGTATGTATGTAGTAATCCACTGCGCCTCCAGGACTTATAAAAACAATAGTAAACAATATTTTACAAGTGGAATTTTAATAACCGATATTCAAAACCACGTGGACATTTTAATTAGCAGTTCTGCTAAATTCAAATGTAATTTGGAGTAGAGTTAATTAGTAGGAATGATGATGGAAATAAGCATGCGAATTACGTAGCGAAATTTTAATATGTATTATGTAAGTAATAGAATTGTTTTAGGGCTTGCGTCTTCTAAAGTAATTTTAGTTAATACTACGAAATACTGATTACCTAATACTGAGGAATACTGTTTAGTTGTACTGCAGTAGACGCACAGCTCTTATCCCGCATATAAATATACACTGAAATACCTTTAACTGGAATTCCAGTTTCTACAACTGGATCTTTATACTTAGAGACAGTTGCTGCATTACAAGTGTTGTGGCTTTGAACTTAATTGAATCAAGCTCTCTGCGGAAACTGACTAAATTTGTTTCTTTCCAACTAAACTGCATGATATTTTAGTTTGGCCAAATGTGTTTATTGTAAATTTTAATTATTTTACAATGTGACCAGACAGCTGTATTTTGAAGCGTATTATCTTAAGAAAAGAATCTCGAATCTTCTGCACTAATTTGAAAGTGGTAATTCAAACAATATTTCAACAAATTTACATGAAATATTTTATCAAAACACTTGTAAAAATGGTCTTTCAGTGAATATTTAAAGCGATATTAAACATGGCAGTATGTTATAGTGGAATGCATTACAGATTAGATGCTTATATATTTTTTATTTCTTTCACAATGGCCGGAGCAGAGGTAAACAAATGTATCTAGCCCGTTTACTCACGAACATCGTTCACTCCCTCTGTCTCGCTCTTTATTTTAATTTTATTTTCCATGGATTAAAACGAGGTATTGTATTCCGTTCATAGTAAAACTATTCATTTTGTATCTCAAAATGTCTGCCTGTTGACCTCTCGTGCAAATATCAGTAAAAAATATATAATATATATCAGGCAATAACTAATTGTCTACCAAATTTGCTGTTCGAATTCGAGTATCCTAGACTCTTTCTATAGCTTTTATACGAAGTATCATTTTAACAATTTCTTAGATAAATTTTGTTTCAAATAATAAATCCTCTACACTTGTACATGCTAATTAAATAAATACAAAGTAAATATTTTTTTTATCTGACATTGAGTTAACAGACTGCATAATTTAATAATTATTCTGATAAAATCTTCATTGCATTCTCACTTACCTCCCACTAAAGAAAGTTAACTTTCTCGAAATCTATCAAACTGTATTAATTTACCTCATCTGTTCATTATCTATTATCTGTTTCATTTATTCTTTTATATTAAAATGTCATGCCCATCAGTGGCGGATTTACCAGCAGGCTAAGTAGGCTTGAGTCTAGGGCGGCAAATTTAAGAACCGTTTTTTATCCAGAAATCTTTTCGATTTCTGTAAGACGGTTTTCTCATGTGATTTCTCTAGAAGTCCACAATACATCGTTCCGTTTACCGAATTTATATTATTGCGTGAGTGGCATACCCCGCCTTACTAGTCATCATTGAGCTTTGATTACCAATTACCTCAGAAATATACCCAAAAACTATTTCCTGTGCAATTTGAATCGAATTCTTGGATTCAAAAGACAATCTAGGAACTGTCAATTTACAATTGTAGAGGTAAGGGCGGCAAAATTTCAATACCTAGCCTATACTTGGGAAATGTGTTAATCCGCCACTGAGGCCCATACTGTGTATGTATAATATTAATTAATATTTATAAAATAAATATAATTAATAAATATAATTGAAAAATGTAAATATTTCAATTGGTGGTAAATATTAATAGCCCTAAACTAAGAATTGCTCGTTGTATGGGAACTGTATATCTGAAAGAATCCTTATATGCTTTTTTGAAAATACGTACATACCGTCCATACACAGAACAAACATTTAGTTCGTTACAGAAATATTGGGTATCGATCCCACGACCCTAACGCATAAATTATTTTCGTGCTACCGAGAAACATAATAAATTAATTTATTTAAAACTTAATAACAAAAATAAATAATAATAAGACATAATAATCATTGACTATTTCCAATACAGGAGCTATAAAACGAATAAAAATTTTTGAAAATCAGCCTCGGAATATAACGCCTCGTTCACCATGTATTTTACAACCTCTAACCCCGGTTTGTCCCTTTCAGCGTCCGTATATCACCCGATGGGAATATGTCGAACGGAGACGATAAGACTAAATTACCCCATCAACAAACCTACAGGTACATCTTGCAATGAAGATAAAACCAATCTGAAAGCGCTTTATGAACTTCGCTTTATGTCCGCTTTACAGAAGGCAAAGATAATCTATGTTCGCTTTAAAGAAGGCAAAGATAATCGATGTTCACTTTACAAAAGGCAAAGTTAATCACGTCCGCTTTACAGAAGGCAAATCTTAGTGATTATGATTATTATTAAAATTCATATTTGATTACCGTTCGTATTGAAGAGTGTTTATATTAATTTTAACTATAATTTTTCAATAAAAAATATTAATTGACTCATTCTTGGAAGTATGTGTTCAATTTGAATGTGGCTTATCAATTTTAAGATCAGAGGTGATGATATGTATTTCACCACTTTTGCTTCAGATACAGAGCCAACATTATTGGAACAATTAATAAGATAATCATTTATAACAGCAAACTGCGCTGTTCTTATTGGAAGTAACGAATTTTTACTATTAAAAAGTTCAGCAGATTGGCTTGCATTTATTATTTTAGTCAGTCATAAATTATATTTATGAAACATATTATAAAATTTCTTTGTATTATTAGTATGCGCCAACAATTGGTTATATCATCCTTGTACATTCATAACCAGCACGATTCTTCACTAACATTGCACTTTGAATGATTTGGTTTAACACTATTTACATGATGTAGTTAACAAATATTACTAGTTCATGTTGGTTTGTTTAAACAAATTTCTTAACCTACATGTAAGAATTCAAAATCGCGTTTGTTACTTTCGCTTCTCGATGTTTCATGCCCACTTTCACCGATAATCTCATAACTACAAGTGTCACATTGCGGCGATAAAGTGGGCTCATAAAGTCACTTTACATCGACATTGCGTGTTCTTCAGTTTGACACTTTTAATTACGGGATTATTGTTGGATAGACAATAATGGATAAACCTAAAAAAAAATACTAGTATTGTAATAGACTACATGATGTAATTACGTGTTATCCTAGGCAGACTAACAAGATTTAATAACACATACTTTTAATTGGATTTCTCCCCTCGCTTTGGTACTAAAGGAACTATAACTGTTGACCCTTAAGTACCCTTCCCCTAGGTTTGTGTTCAATGTTAGACTAACAAGGGGTCGTGTAAAGTCAAGGGTAAAACAGACGATCGCAGTAATAACCTAATAGTACTCTGCGTTAAAATATTTCTAATGAACGTAGTTATTTTTCATTGACTGTTGACATGAAGCGATTTGAAAAAACTACTTTTATCAACAATACTGAAACAGTTAATCTCGCTTGTAACGGGTTTGCTGACGAAAGTGGGCATCAGCGAAGCTTGAATTTGATCTACCTTCTTGGTTTCTATTTGGTCACATATATCTAATAACTAATGCTGCATGTATTTAAGCGTAACATAATGGTATCAGGGTCACATAATTAATTATATCATTTGACATAATTGCAAGCAAGCAGTCAATAACATCAATTTGAATGAGTAAACAATACGTCTGATAACTAAAACCTATTGACCGCGATCCATTCCAACGACTAGTGACTAAAAGTATGTGTTAATAGATCTCTCAACCGTAAATACAAGCACACTAATCAAATATTTCCCACATTACAGACAATACAAAGAAGCACTAAGACAGCAGCGGCATCAGGACATATACCGGCCCCGCTCCGACCAGCCCTCCCCAGAACTAGACTGCTCCCCGCAAAGCCAAAGCCCAAACCATTCTCCGGTCAACGGCAACAGTAACGTATCACCTAGTCCCTACCGATCCGTGTCTTCCCCCAACTCACAAATGCCAAACTCCCCCCTCCTCCACTCCACCCCCCGAAGATTCAACGGCAACGCGGAAAAGATGGAGGAAAACAAACGGCCCGTCCAAAAAGTAGTTCCGTCTCGCATCAGCAAGAGCTACATCAACGGGAATGTGGAATACCTCAACGGAGATACGTACGCGAAACCCACTTCGCCGACTAAGTCGCCGACAAACACGTACAAATCTAGTATACCTAGGATGAACGGAGATCAGCCCCGAGTGGAGGGTGCCAAGTTGCTAAGCGTTTCGTATTTGAAAGGTCCGCCGAAGCCAGGCAAGGTGTGGAGCAAGGAGGCGAGCGACAAGCTGAGCTTCACCATGAAGAGGGAGTTTGACAAACAGAGGGAGGAGACTGAGCTGTTGCAGCAGTTGAGAGCGGTATGTAATAATATTGTTGGTGGACAATTCACTCGGCGCCATCTGGCCCCAAACTAAACATAACTTATGCTATGGGAACCAGACTGCGGGGCCCTTTCTTAGCAGGCAGGATTAATTCCAACATTTCTTACATATTATATGTTTTTGTTGAATATGTTCTTTATAGATTGAATTTTCAATTTAAACCTAAACATATATCTTGTTCAGTCAACGTGTTTCAAGCAAAAGTATGTGATTATTGAAGTAGGTACGTTCCACTCAGCCACCAGAACTCTAGTAATTCATTTTTTTTTATATTAAAAAGTTAATTGCGCAAACCAACCTTCTAGTCTGTGTAAACTTCCGTTTTTTTTTTATTTAATTCTATTTTCAGATCATAGAAACACGTCTAAAGATGTCGCTACCGGAACAGCTAGCGCCCGTACTGGCGGACGGCGTGGTACTGTGTCACCTCGCCAACCACGTGCGTCCGCGCTCCGTCGGCTCCGTACACGTGCCGTCACCCGCGCAGGTAAATATATAAACAGACATCATAGTGTGAACTACAGATGTCGCTACCGGAACAGCTAGCGCCCGTACTGGCGGACGGCGTGGTACTGTGTCACCTCGCCAACCACGTGCGTCCGCGCTCCGTCGGCTCCGTACACGTGCCGTCACCCGCGCAGGTAAATATATAAACAGACATCCACAGTGTGAACTACAGATGTCGCTACCGGAACAGCTAGCGCCCGTACTAGCGGACGGCGTGGTACTGTGTCACCTCGCCAACCACGTGCGTCCGCGCTCCGTCGGCTCCGTACACGTGCCGTCACCCGCGCAGGTAAATATATAAACAGACATCCACAGTGTGAACTACAGATGTCGCTACCGGAACAGCTAGCGCCCGTACTGGCGGACGGCGTGGTACTGTGTCACCTCGCCAACCACGTGCGTCCGCGCTCCGTCGGCTCCGTACACGTGCCGTCACCCGCGCAGGTAAATATATAAACAGATATCACAGTGTGAACTACAGATGTCGCTACCGGAACAGCTAGCGCCCGTACTGGCGGACGGCGTGGTACTGTGTCACCTCGCCAACCACGTGCGTCCGCGCTCCTTCGGCTCCGTACACGTGCCGTCACCCGCGCAGGTAAATATATAAACAGACATCACAGTGTGAACTACAGATGTCGCTACCGGAACAGCTAGCGCCCGTACTGGCGGACGGCGTGGTACTGTGTCACCTCGCCAACCACGTGCGTCCGCGCTCCGTCGGCTCCGTACACGTGCCGTCACCCGCGCAGGTAAATATATAAACAGACATCACAGTGTGAACTACAGATGTCGCTACCGGAACGGCTAATGCTAGCTATAAGTACGACAGGCCTCACAGCTCAGTTTGTAGTAACTCTGCCTTCTGCGGTGTAGGTCATTGGTTCGATTCCCACCCAGGACAAGCATTTGTGTGACGAATATAAATGTTTGTTCTTTATCTGGGTGTTAATATGTATTATATGTATGTATTTACAAAAAAGTATACAAGTATTATATCAGTTGTATTATAGCAGGGGTTTCCATGATACCAAGCTATTTACTTAGCTTACTTTAGAGCTAGATGGCGCTGTGTGAAATGTCCACCACTATTTATTTATTATTTACCTACCTGTTTTGGATAAGAAATAAATACATACGAATATTTGTATTTAAATAGAATTTTGTTTCGTTACAGCCCAAACTCACAATGGCGAGGTGCAGAAGAAACGTGGACAATTTCCTCGAGGCCTGTCGAAGAATAGGCGTAGAAGAGGTATGTAATGTCCACCTGACTCCAGTCAAACGTATTTCATCCAGACTGCATCGCAACTGCCAAATACTATTTATTGTTGATTGCAATCTATGAAACATAATAACAATAAATCTATATTCATTGAATTCGTGTTAAGATTAACAGTGAATTAGTATTATAATAAAAGATAAAAGGTAATAATTACTATGTCTGGACTAGGAAATACTGTGTCTCAGGCGATAAAGGTCAAAGTCAAAAACTTTATTAACATAGAATTCATAAAGAAATGGCTTGAAAGCGTCAATAATATTCAAAACATAAGGTCACGCGTATCGCTAAGTTTGACGCCTGTTCAAACCCTATCCGACCCTCCATGGGGAAGAGCATAAGAGTTATTAATTGTAAAGTCACATCTCCGCACGAGCCGCTAGCGTTTCTAAACTGCGTAGAATCACCGTCATGGATATGACATCCACCTCAACGCGTTAGTACCATACGTACCATACGTGACTTATGGTGGCGTGGTACCGTGGCTCCTAGGTACCTTATGGTACGAATTCCTCTGGTGCCTCTAGACTTGGCGTTGTGTTGCGGTCGGCATGAAATACGTCCGACTTACTTATCTTAGTGAATGTTTGCATTATTATTTAAGTTATCATCAGTTTTTATCATAATTCACAAACTAATAAATTGAATCAGAAATTGACGATTCACTATTTTTTTATTAGTAAGGTATTAATTTATACAGAAAAATGGCCTGCGTTGCATTACATCGAACATCATTATTATAACTATGTTAATTTTCATATATATAAGAATATTAAAATGTTTATTGTAATCTCTCTAAACTAGTTAAGCTTGCTGGTGAATTATCTCTATTGAGTGTATGTTTAAGCTTAAGAGTATCCAGACTTCTTGAGACTCTCAATACGTGAACATTTATAATATCGTGAAAAATCCCGTGTTCCGTTTCGAGTGTTGCAGGGTGCGATATCATTTCGAGCACGACGTTGTAAAGAATGTTCTAAGACGGTGGCGTGTGTGCGTGTGTTGCAGGAGGACATCTGCTCAGCCGCGGACGTGCTGCCCCTCGACAAGGACGGCACGTTATCCGTGGAGCCTCTCGCTCGCACCGTCTGCGCCCTGCTATCACACGCCACACGCACGCCAAACCATATCGCATCCTATTACGATGATTACGCTGACGTGGAAACTTTAGAGCTCAATTACCAAAGACAACTGCGAAGGTTCTCCGACGAAAGATACATCAACCCGGAGAACTGCATCGATGAAACGGAAGAGTACCAGATGAATTACGACAACAACAACACGGATCTCCCGGTGAATTACTCGCCTATTTACGCCAACGAGATGCGGAATAGGGGACCGTATTATCAGACGAACAGAGTTCAATTTGTCAGTCCGTTTTGCAACAGAGCTGTACTTAAAAGCGAGAACTTTGAAATATACGATACGGACGAGGTGGACTGTCCGATGGAAGTGAGGGACATTGTTGCGGACAGATACGACAGAGGGAAGATGAATCTCGATATTCAGAACAATTTGAATGGTGTGATGAAGTCTGAACAAGCCAAGGAGGAAAATAAAACTATGTATACTTGCCTGTGTCTGGGCTTTTTTCTATTGTCAACCGTTTTGCTTATTATGTATCCGTTGTAGGCGAGGAAGACGCTCTTTTTGGACGGAGGGAAAGAGTATTTGCGTTTTTGAGGACGCAAAGGAACAAATAGATGCACTGATGCCTTATTATGACTGTTAGCAGCTGAGCTGTAATTGAAGTTTTGCTGCTGCTTTTTGGAGAACTTTTTAATTTTATACGTTTCATGTCATCTGGGTTTGATAAAATTTTGATAAATGCGGTTCTGTAAAACAATGGTGTAAAAATAGAGTTTATCGCGTTGCTAGAGTAGTGATTAATACGATAATTGGCTCAAGACAAAATGAGAACCAGGCAGAACATGACCAGAAAATAACCAGTTTTTGATTAGTTTCCACCAAAATTTTATTGGACTACTTTGCCACAACATTCTGGCTTTTTGAGCATACCAGTATGGCGTCTAATGTTATTTATATGTACTCGATGTTAACATTGTAATTTTTCAGAACTTTAAAGTATTATGGTGATCAACAAGAGATGGGATGAATATATATAAATGAATTCACAGTGTAACTGTGATTGTATTAGTGTGAGGCTGCGTTTTGTCATTTAAATTAATCAGAAAAAGGCTGAAATGAGGAATTTGGTTGTTTTGACGGATTTGTATGATGGAATTTACTATACTGTGACAATTTAGTAACTAAAGAACAAATTAAAAACATACTAATCTATCTTATAAAGGGGATCACAGTTTTGGTGGATGCCGTCTTATTATTGGAATATAGTCTCCAAACAGTATTTTTGAGAGGTTTTGTAACAGTATTTGAACAATTCATATAACTCCAATTACCGAGAGGCTAACTCGTAACCAAAATTGTAATTAGTTGATATTGGCCCTTAAAAACGCTGGCTGAAATAAAAAAATTCGATTATAAGACTTGACAGCAAGTCTATTATTATCGACACTGGCTTACTGACTCTTTATCTTGTGAAATAAATTCCCATTTTACTTACAAACCCAAACAAAACAATTAAATTTAGTAATTTATTATTAACAATTAATCTGATTTGTTTATTAGCTTAAAAGTACAATTTGGTCTGATTTATTTGATTCCATTTATTGTCATTCCTAAAATGAGGCATTTATAGTAAATTTTGTAGTATTTGTTAGTTCATAAGTTATATTATTGCCTATCGGTGTTGTGTTTATGTGTTGCTATTTACTTTTTATATATAGTTTATTTTGCGTATGGCAACTATGGAATTGAGATGAGAACCTTCCGTCTGATTGGTTGACTAAACTTAGTCTCTTTGGCTATTATGATGTGTTGCCATTATATAACTGATTGATTGTTCGTCCTTTTATCAATGTAATAAGGTTGCGGTTCTATAGCTGATTGATTGAAATGCATTTCTATTTCAAAGATCTCAATGTTTATGTTGGAATGTTTTATTTTATACTTAATTTTATCTGTCTTATTGTAATAATGTAAGGACAATTTGGGTCTTTTTGGAAGTATTTGAAGTACATAGTCTTTTTTGCACCAAGTTAGGATACAAATGAAGATTTGTGTAGATTTTTCACGTAATTTTAATAATTCGACGTATATTAATGTCATGGCCGAATTAAAATTTACTGTAACATTTCAGCAAGTATGTGAAGATGATGATATGAATTCAATAGATTTATACAGTTTGGACAGTATAATAAGTGTTAAAATGAAACTAGCCGTTGCCTGCGACTTCGCGTTGAATTAGGTTTCCCCACCCACCTCTATTGCCAGTTATATTTATTTGTATAGATAATTAAATTAAATGAACATTTTATTTTCGCCTTAACTTACTCGGGACACAAACTGCAAACGGTGTGGCTTGCTCTTAATTATAAACTTATAATAATCAGTCATCCAAATAAAAGTACAATAAAATAAACCTGCTAAAACTTTGGTGCATAAAGTAGGTATTAAAATTATGGATTTCTGTGGTACTTATTTGAAATTAATTGGTAAGTTTCGGTAGCTTAGCTGTCTAAAGTAATTTAATTCTTATCAAATAAGAACTCGTATGCCTTAATCGAAACTTCATATCGTTATTGTATTGACAATGCAAGACGTACTAATGTTATTTAAAATTATCGTAACGAAGTCGGACAAACTTAACCATGGTACAAATTAAATAAACTTTTGTTGTAAACGTTATTTCCGTTTTTACAATATCTGAAATGACCAAAGACCGTAGCCAAGACTAAATGGATGGGGAAAGCAATTTCCCATTAACAGGGACGCGAGAGATAATGGGGAGGACAATTTCCCGTTAACACGGACACGAGAGATAACGGGGAAGACAATTTCCCATTAACAGGGACGCGAGAGATAATGGGGAGGACAATTTCCCGTTAACACGGACACGAGAGATAACGGGGAAGACAATTTCCCATTAACAGGGACGCGAGAGATAATGGGGAGGACAATTTCCCGTTAACACGGACACGAGAGATAACGGGGAAGACAATTTCCCATTAACAGGGACGCGAGAGATAATGGGGAGGACAATTTCCCGTTAACACGGACACGAGAGATAACGGGGAAGACAATTTCCCATTAACAGGGACGCGAGAGATAATGGGGAGGACAATTTCCCGTTAACACGGACACGAGAGATAATGGGGAAGACAATTTCCCATTAACAGGGACGCGAGAGATAATGGGGAGGACAATTTCCCATTAACAGGGACGCGAGAGATAATGGGGAAGACAATTTCCCATTAACAGGGATGCGAGAGATAATGGGGAGGACAATTTCCCATTAACAGGGACGCGAGAGATAATGGGGAATACAATTTCCCATTAACAGGGACGCGAGAGATAATGGGGAATACAATTTCCCATTAACAGGGACGCGAGAGATAATGGGGAGGACAATTTCCCATTAACAGGGACGCGAGAGATAATGGGGAGGACAATTTCCTATTAACAGGGACGCGAGAGATAATGGGGAAGACAATTTCCCATTAACAGGGACGCGAGAGATAATGGGGAGGACAATTTCCCGTTAACACGGACACGAGAGATAATGGGGAAGACAATTTCCCATTAACAGGGACGCGCGAGAGATAACGGGGAGGACAATTTCCCATTAAGAGGAAAACATTAACGAGAGAAAAAAATGTTTAAATAATACCCCATGAAATAATGAACTGTGAGCAGATTCGCTTTTGACGAAGTTCCTTATTCTATTACTTGAGTGAAGGAATGGGATGATAACCCAAATAAAACTACTATTATTACTCGTGAAACTGTGTCTTTACCACTGAGTCTCCACGCTCATTCAAGTAGCTCTGCCTATAAGGATTTGACACTTTCCAGGAGAATACCTACATTGTGCTGGCTTGCATTCCTCACCCTGAGATAGTTCATTTGTTTGAAATTTCTCAGCCCAGTCCATTCCTTGTTTTATTTTTCGTAGAAGCTTGGCTTGAATCTCGAATGTATATTCAATATTCTACAATGTTTTAAGTTTGTCCGACTATATTGACGGATAGTGTGTAGTAATATTTAGACATTTTTAGAGGCTTTTTCGTATAAACTTATAAAGATTTTTAAGAAAGACAATCTCTTTATATTATGTAAGTATTCCTTAACACCGCAAACCAACACAAATGATGCCAATAAGATAAAAAAATATTTACAAATACTAACATAAACTAAGTATACACATTTACAACATGAAATTGAGAATGTTTATTGTTCCAAAAATATTGAGTTATTGTATAATTATGAACCATTCCAAAGATGTTTTTCTATTCTACTTCATTATTGTAGTTTGTGAATTAACTCCTCAGTTTATTAAAGAAATATTTCTTCTGTCATAATTGTTCTCAAATGAAGTTATTGCAATATTTTGGGTCGGTTTAACAACCTGTGTAGCTTTGAATTTAGTCATGTTTTTCTGTAGTGTATTTTATATAAGTTTTGAGCTTTAAACTTAAGAGTACAATGCTATGATTATATCTTATTTGTAAGTATTTAATACAGATCGAGTAATATATTTAAAAGAGCTTGCTTGTAATATTTATTGGCTTGTGGTGCATGGGTTGTATATTCAAGGACTGGTTTTCAGAATGTATTTTCCAAACCACCCTATGTGTACCAGTATAATGTATTATTGCACCGATTTTTATATTCGGTCTGCCAAAAACCAGTACAAAGTATTATTGACAGAATTATCTTGGCATAATGAGAGAAATAACACAAATTTTAGAAGAAAACCAGTCTTATAGTATTCCATTATGATAAAGTTGGCTGAGTGAATACTATAAATATCACGTTGATTTAAGTTGATTTATTTATCGAATATTTAATGGCTATTAAGTGCAAAATAATATAAATGACATAGCTATGTAAGCATGTTTTCATTTTGCACATATCGTTTGGGAAATTGTTTAAGTGCGTTTCTGTTTAAGGAGTTTTTGAGAAATTTCTTCAGTCAGTGTTTGTTGATAAATTGTTTCATGGTGTACTTTTTGAATGTATTACTTGCAGTGTTTTTCTCTTTTTGAAAGTAATAAATTTTCTTATTGGCGAATATGTGGTTTCACTTTTTGACAAATCCTGCTTAGTACCTACTAAGTGCAGTGTACAAATCATTTCTTAAGGGGACACCTAAAATACTGCGTATGTAATATATCGTATATTAAAGAAATGCTGGGGTCTATTTCATTCCTTATATCGTGTTCCTCCAATATTATGCCGCTGCATATAGTGAATGCGTTCCATATTCTTATTATTATAGAGAACTTCGAGGAATAATCGAACTTAAATTCTTAATTTATTTATCTTATTTCAAATGAAAAAAAGGCTATATTATTAATATCGATTTATTTCGTGTCAATTGAATAAACTACTTTATCTTACTTTTGTATAAAAGTTTGTATTAAATAACTCAGTGCAAAATTTAGGGTAGGATTGGCTTTCTAGCAAGTGCATTTTTAGACGCATTTACACTGCGTCACACGTCTTTTCATAAAAGGACGTCTACCTGGCGAAACGGCGATACTAATGCATTCGAATCATTTCAGAAACTAATGTGCTGCGCAGCGGACGTTCTCGAAGGCAAGGGCACAGTGCAAGTGGCGATCACAGTAACGGAACTCCTGCGACGGCACTCGACGCTCCGCAACTCGCCTCACCCGCCCTCCACACACGCCACCTAGCATCAGAAGCTATCGTTGGCGCCGCAATCGGCGCTCTCTCTGTGACACACCAACTGTACTAGTTACGTGTAATTGACACAGTGCAAGTGGCGATCACAGTAACGGAACTCCTGCGACGGCACTCGACGCTCCGCAACTCGCCTCACCCGCCCTCCACACACGCCACCTAGCATCAGAAGCTATCGTTGGCGCCGCAATCGGCGCTCTCTCTGTGACACACTAACTGTACTAGTTACGTGTAATTGACACAGTGCAAGTGGCGATCACAGTAACGGAACTCCTGCGACGGCACTCGACGCTCCGCAACTCGCCTCACCCGCCCTCCACACACGCCACCTAGCATCAGAAGCTATCGTTGGCGCCGCAATCGGCGCTCTCTCTGTGACACACTAACTGTACTAGTTACGTGTAATTGACACAGTGCAAGTGGCGATCACAGTAACGGAACTCCTGCGACGGCACTCGACGCTCCGCAACTCAACGCCACTTGGCATCGTTATGCGTTAACGCCGCAATCCACGTTCCTTGGCCGGTTCATTTCAGTTCAGGTCTTAGCCACACAAACTCTGCCAGTGTCCGAGTTAGTTTACTTCCACAAGTTGTTCTCATGCTGGGTTTATTTATAAAATAATATGGCTAGTTTAGAAACGGTTGTTCCAGGAATTTTAACAACCATGATAAATATAATACAAGATGAAGACAAAACAAACAAAAAAAGACATCAAGTTATTAAAACAATATGACAGTAAGTATTAATAGTTATTAAACTGTAAATAACTATTAATACTTACTGTCATATTGTTTTAATAACTTGGTGCCTTTTTTTTGTTGTCTTTATCTGGTGTATACGCTAAACATAATTAAAAAAAAACAGAGGAATCTTTCGTTACTGGTTTAGCGACACTCCCAACTAAACGGCTTTCGCCTCTTGTGACATGCCAAATAATATAGTTAATGTCATCAGATCTCAGTATCTGTCTCGTACTGGCGCTGCAACTAAAGTTAGGCACTGCAATTTCTTTGTCTTGTGAGTTTTTAGTAGTGTGGCAAAATTTAACTGAGAGGCTGTAGAAGACTGGTATGGAGACAGGCCAGAAGATTTGGAGATTTTCAAGTACTTTA
Organism: Chesias legatella; assembly: GCA_947359385.1. Classification (NCBI taxonomy): domain Eukaryota; kingdom Metazoa; phylum Arthropoda; class Insecta; order Lepidoptera; family Geometridae; genus Chesias; species Chesias legatella. Next base: position 2,971,845 of record OX375778.1, on the reverse strand, counting down.
CAGTTGTGAGAGTTGGACACGTTTCTAGGATTAAATCTAGTATGTTTTCATCTCCTGTTATCTAATTTAACTCGATTCGATTTGTAGTTCGTTTTTTTTTTGTATTGTATGTAACTGAAGTGATGCAACAAGTTTTGCAGCCCTGATATAAGTGTCGCTGATATTAAGGACTAGTAGTTACTATTAAAGCGAACATTACTTACTCTAAACAATAGAATGTTTTTGAATATTGATATGATGTAATGTATAAGATTCGTAGGATCCTGATGCGACCAAACGGTTCAAAGATATATGCCATATTATAATTAAACAATAACTTGTGATTTAGGTGGTTATTCCACCGATTTTCGACTATAAACATTAATTTTGTAGATTGTAACGTAATGTGAAATACATGTGTAATTATTTCTCTATGACCTAGACTTATAACCATAGACTAACCTTAGAATAATTCCCACTTTCTTCAATGATCTTCATCTAATTGATAAAAAAATGTCTAAGGAGATGCTCTGTTTATCGAAATTTAATAACTACATGAAATTATAATGAGACCAAACACTATTTTTCATATTACTTTGGGGAATGAGAACTAGATTGTCGGTTCAAAGTAGCGCCGTCTAAAGTAAGAAAAGGGCAGTTTTATGGTGTTAAATATTGCCATTTGCTTCAGACCACTAATACTACTGTAGATTGTAAAAAAAAAACATTGGAATTGGAATTCTAATAAAAAGACGACAAGTCAATGAATAAAAGTAGTAGTTAGTACTTTGAACCTTAACTATTTTCAGAAATTTCAAAAATAGTTTACCTATTATAAACATTCGGTCTTACCCTAAGTAGTGTTTAGTATTGGTGTTTTGTGAACTATCTTAGCTGGAAGTTTTAAGCTCGTAAAAATATTGAAGTAGTAATATTAATGTTAAGGTGCTTTCGACACTGCACAAAACACGAATTTAGTAGTGAAATTTTCTAACTGACATTTACACAAGTTATCTAAGGCACTTAAGTAGGTATTGAATTCGATTAATTGCTCTTAGGAAGTGCCTACATCTCAACTTTGTCGCATAATATCGATTTTATGCGAATATTGGTGTCTACTTGTCGGTGTCATTATAAATTTAAATTCATTCGTTAGTTTGGTGCCAGCTCAATGTTGCCAGCAATTAGTATACGCACAATGTTTTTTTAATTGACTTCGTTAAGTTATATGCTAGAAAAACGATGTATACCTTTTTTATTTTATTATATAGATTTTTAAAATTCCAACGTCACGTTACGGTCGCAAGACAGTACGGATCTTTCCATACCTAACCAGAGGAAGCAATACTTATTGCTCTTTTTGAGGTTATCGCTAATATTGGGTCCCTCTTGCTCGTTCCATAACTTATTAATCAATAAAATGGCCTCCGGAGATTCTTCTTTTGCGTAGGACCAATAGTGCCAAAATCATTTTCCGTTTAATTTTAATTAGTCGTGCGTATACGAATTGGGACATTAATAGAAAGATTTGAGCAACTAGATTATTTCATAGGAAAAATTCAAATATGTTCTTTATGCACAGAAATCATTGTTATTTTTAGAACATACGAACACCGTACGTCAAATTCACTTTTATACCTGACACCATTTCACCTGAAAACTAATGCTAGAGTGGGAGAAAATTAGTAGTATGTAAATAAGCACATGGTCATTAGATTATTCACATTTACACGATTTATACATTATCCTTGTTTTATACACATTAGAATAATACCTTATGTACTAGCTAAGTATCCATGTATCTCAGATTTTAGTCTACACACAAGTAGATTTTCCCATATGTCAACGATAGATTTCTATTTTCTTACGTAATTGATAATCTTTAATATCAATTTAACCGGGATAAAGTATCTTACCTGTTATGAAGTTAGCTGCTGAACGTATGTAATGTCTCATTCGTGTCAAAAGACTTGAAAGAGAGAACCACTTTTGCAGCAAACTGACCTGCAAATAAAGCAATGGAATTTTCACGTATATTGCGAAGGCTCAAAGCAGTCGAATGGACTTGAATCAAATGTTAGAATGTACCATATTTTGGGCTGTGTAACTAACGATAATATTTAATGTCATTTAATCCACCTGTGTATACCATATGTACTTAATTAGTAAATATTAGTCGGGACTATGCTGAATTTTGTACCGAAAAAAATGAGTCCAAAATTCGGCATATAAACTTTGTACCGATAAATATAATGCAAAATTCGACATGGCTGTACCACCACGAATGAAGTCTCCTGGCCAATACTGAAGCTAATAAAGGTAAAATTTCAGTTACTTTAACTGTTAGGTTTCGGCTCGTATTACCTGCGGGACTTCTTCCGTGGAACGGACTCTTTGGTCACGTTCAGAATATTGTCCATTTTGCCTAGTGCCCTTTACATGTCGCTGGTTTCACCCTGTATATATATATATTTGATCAAAATGATTCATTATTTCATCATTATTAACATATCTCTCTCTCTCTTTTACCACCGAATTCTGAACAGAATTCTCAATACTCAATCTATAGTTATTTATAATATTAGGGTAAGTTATTTCTCGTCATTTAAAATGTTAGTCAATTTATTACTATAACATCACAATGATGTATAAATATTTAATTATTGTGTATTCTAGCAATATAATTCGTATATCTTATAGTTATGAATAATATTTAGAAGTTGATTTTTGTTCGACAAATTCAATTATAATAAATGACGAATGATTTATATGTTAGTATTACGTTATTAATTTAATACGTATTATGATTTACCAACTATATTCAAAGTTTATAAAAAAAAACTATCGATTTCTGATTGTATCTCTTTTTTCAGTGAACATGGAATACTCATTTTTTTTACTGCCATGTTTTTGTGTTTATGTGCTTTATGTATTAAAAATCGCTGTTCTGATGGTACTATAGATAAAGGGGACCCTAATGATGAGACTTTGATATCAGTTTGACCGTATGTAGGAACTATAATATAATGATGTCTTAGGTGACCAATTTCATGATATTATCATGCCTTATAAGCCCAAACACTTGGTTTAGCTTTTTGCCACAAATTGTTGGAGAGCTATCAAATTTGGAAGTAGTTTTAATTAAATTCTTTTATTCATATATCTAAAGGGAAAAAAACTGAAAAAAAATTCTTGGTACAACATTTCCTATAGTAGAAATGTTTTTGAAAAATTTTCGTCCCGCAACTAAAAATTATAGCTAATTGATCAATGATTTTTTGTACACGACAAAATATTTGAAAAACTGGTAGAGCAATAAAGAATCCTTTAATTGATTTTGAGACATGTTTATTTGGTCTTGTATCTTGAATCCGTCTCTCTCGCACTGCGTGTATTTTCGTATGGAGTGATAGTGACCGATGTCCGTGCATAGATGCACTCTTAATTTTGAGACAAAATAACTACATTTTTTGCGAGTCTAATACATAATTTTTTGTTTATTTGTCTTATGGAGTTACTTTACTATAATTATCACGTTACCACATCACTTAAGAATAACATTTGATTGGCAAATGTATTGTATTGAATATATAATAACTTTTTTTTTTGTAATAATTTGTACTTGTGATGTGAATAAATCCAATGGTTTGATTGATCTGAATTGTACACAGACGACTAAATAAATATTTTTGATAGCGAAATTTTCAATATCGAGTTTAAATACATGAGCAAAGTTTCCATAAGGCTCATCAATCTCTCATAGTTGACTTAAAGCGTGACTGATCATTGATCAAATTTGAGATGCATTTCATTTCGCGTTACGGAATCTGGGTTGCGATTTTGAGATGCATTCTTTTAGCGTTTCGGAATCTGGGGTTCTATTTGAGATGCATTCCTGTCTTTCGGAACCTGTGGTTCAAATTTATTATTGTTTCATAATTAGATGTTTACTTTATTAAATACAATTTTAAAAAAATATCACTTTAGTCGCCTGTGTAGTCTGTGTGAAAAGTTATGTCTGTCGCGCGACACCGGTGGTTCAAATCCCATGACGGCTTATACTTTTTGCACATGTTATAATCTCGTTGGCTCCTGTATAAATAGAATTAAGAAGAAAGAACTGATGCGAGTCTTTGCCTTATTCAAAGATAATGTGCCAAAGACTATGGAGGGATTTCTTTTGTGTAAATTTTGTGTAATGCACTGGTCTCCTAGATGTAAGCGTGATGTAGCAATATTCTCTTACACATTGTGTTTATATGTAGATAAAATAAATATATACATTTTCAAAGCGAATACCTATTTTTCTTTTAATTTTAATAACTATATCGTCTAGAGACCATGCGTAGTCTACTTTTTATTGCTAAATATGGCCTTATTCCTTTTTTATTTGATAAGGTTACGGAACGAGCAGATGGCATATACCTCTGAACCTCTACCCAAAACAATCAATACGACTTGGGTCCTCCCCTACAGTCTACTTTTTATTTATAAATATGGCCTTATTCCTTTTTTTTATAAGGTTACGGAACGAGCAGCCTATATACCTCTGACCTGCTGGCCATAACAATCAATACGACTTGGGTCCTCCCCTACTTAGGTGTGAAAAAAATCTCATCGTAAGCGCTTGTCTGAGACGTGGAGGTGGAATGTCTCATGTGCCTGTATTTCACCGGCAACTACACCTTTAAATCTGAACACAGCAACGCGAACGCTTACTGCTTGGCAGTAGAAATGGGTATGGTGGCAGTACTTCCCCGGACCAACTTGCTTGTTGGCTCAGTGGTATAAACCCCATGCTTGCTATACCAAATCCCGAACCCTAAAGAAATAAAATATTGGGGAAACTGACTTGGGGCTTTCGCACAATGGATTGGGATTGTCTATGCTTTGCTGTATAAATACTTCTTGTAATGGAATTTGCATACAGCAAAGCTTTCACACCATCCCATTCCATTCTGCGAAAGCCCGTAAAGGCTAAAAAGCTTATTCATTATAAAGCGAGTAATCCCGTGTCCGTGTTTAGACACAGGTTATTAATAAAAGCTAGTTCTTGCTTATTTTATTTTTAATAACATATAATTAGTAAGTCTAGCTTCAGACTAAACTTAGCTATAGACATCTACACAATAATGCTTACATAAGGAACATTATTAATAACGTTGCCACAATGATGACAAAGGTTATTATTTGTTACTAAAATAGTGTTACAACTAGGGGGGATTCCCAAACAGTATTTAGAGTATGTAAGATAATTTCTCTAAAGAAGTAACTTACTTGTAGAATGTAAAAGGTAGTTTTTTTTATGACGTAATATGTAAAAATAATTACCAAAGACGATTGAAAAAAAAAATTTGATTTATATAATGTGGAAGACGTCCACATTATATAAATTCGTGTATATTTTTTTTCATTTTATTGAATGTTGTTCTATAATTTAATTTAAATATTGTTAATTTTTGTCTATTTTAGAATAAGTATGTGTCAAAGGCTCCATTGTCACCTAAAAATTATTTTTTTATAATGTATTATTTAGTATTATTTATAAAAAAGTATAATTTAGTATATAAATATTTCGAAAATGCACCAGCTACCCTCAAATCAAGTTAACTGTGATTTAGTACAGTACGGGCGTGTACGTGTAATCGGTAGACGGTGACTGGCAAGTTGCGGCCCCGCCCCGCGCGGTGGCGCCTTGTTTCATTTTAATACGCTCCCTAATTAGGTAGGTGATTTTTGAACGAGTCACCGCCGCCCTTCCGCCGCCCTTCCGCCGCCCTGGAAACTGTGTAATGTTTGGTTTGTTAGTACAAACTTGCAGAACTCGGTAACTAAGTGTGCTATTATTAGGAGGGTTATTCTCATCTGCCTCCCATGACTTTGTTTCTGAAACATTTATCTTTTATTTATATTTATGTTTTATGAATTACTGGGCCTGCCTTAAGTTTTTTTTTTATCATACAGTTACGGAAAAGTTCTATGTGATCTTCATCTTCATATGTGAAGCTTCATATCGCCGCGCCATCTGAATGTTTTTAGTTGCTTCAGCCGTTTTCCACAGCTTTTTCTGGCTATCCGTACCACTTGAGCTTGCCTTGACCGTACCACTTGAGCTTTTGAGAGTTGTGAAATTACAGAAACATTAAATGTTTATATTTTCTTTCATTTTTCGCGTTTTGGTGTTGCTACTTTAGCAACAACGGAACGTACCTACGCAGCAGCGGAAGACCATAGACAAACAAGGATAGTTTTAACCTAAATATGCCAATATTTCGTTGCCTAGATTATGAAAATAATATTCGTTAACATCAGTCAGATGTATACCATGAATGAAGCTGGAGGCGTGTAATCTATTTACCTTCATTTCCTACAGCATTTTTTCAATTGAACGCATCAAAACCTTGCCCATCTCTGAAGCGATAAGTAGATGTTTCGTTACCAATTTCTTCATCCAATTACTTTACTATCGTTTTACAGAGTATCAACTAGATAATTATTTTCGATCAAACAAACCCGACGGTTTCCGCCCGAGACTATTAAATTGAATCAACAAAAGAAAGGAAGCACCGGCATTGTTACAAAGCGGATCGATTCATCGAAATCCAACCATAAAAAGGTACAAAAATCAACATTGTTAATTTTACGGCCGGCACTATTTACTTTTCAGAAAATCATCGTTCTTGTTTACGTTTAATTAATTACACGCACACAAAGAGGAGCGCATTCGAATATCGGACGCGTCGACGCTTTCTTTTTAATTGTCTATGCCCTGTGGCGTGACGCGGGAGTTTTGTATAATGGGCCATAGACATTTTGGCGGCAAATCGAGCGGAAAATTGTTAACGAGGGAGCCAAGTTTATTGGCGGTGCAGAGGGTCGACGGTTAACTAAGGGGCTACCTACCCGTCGTAAACTGGTGATACATGGCCTCACAGCTCAGTTGGTAGTAACTCTGCCTTGTAAGCTACAGGTCGTGGGTTCGATTCCCACCCAGGATAAACATTTGTGCGACGAATAATAGATGTTTGTTCTGTGTCTGGGTGTTAATATGTGTATGTATTTACAAAAAGAAAATGTATATATGAATTCTGTCAGTTGTCTGGTTCCCAGGATAAAAGGTTAGATGGCGCTGTGTGAATTATCCACCAATATTATTATTATTACTATACCGTATAGTCGTACGTATAGTCTATACGTACGACTTACACCTACTAATCGGATCATTCGTTTCCTCGAACTAGTCAATTCTAAGCAGTGACGCATTCGCGTTATTGTGTTCCGGTTTGAAAGGTGTGATTGCCGGTGAAATTACAGGCACATGAGACTTTCCACCTACACGTCTCACAGTTACGGACACATAAGATACGACTTGGGTCTTGTCCTACATAGTAGGGGCGGACCCAAGCCGCATCGGTTGTTATGGACAGAGGTTACCACTTAACGCCAGGTGGGCCGTTGGCTCGTTCCGCAACTATATAACATAAAAAAAGTCAAGTGAAGGGACTGATCATTGTTTGGTATGAAGAGGATTTCTTCCTCAGTAGGAACCCGGGTATGGGAAACCAATCCGTTCCATTTTTCGGTGGGTCGTCTTATTACACTCTATATCTATAATCTTTAAGTTTTGAATTTATGAGAAACATTTTTCGTTGAACGAAGGAATGTAGGCGTGAAAAGTCCTGAGTTCAAGACAATTTTTTCCTCATGAATTTAATTAAAATTACTTAGTTGACACTTTCTTCCAGTTAGAAATAGGTCTTTGATGAACCGACAGCTAGTACAAATCTTTTATCAACATAATACCAGCAAGTCAGGGCGCAAGAGATATGTAGATACGTCTATCTATCTATTCGAGTCACTGGTTCTTTCGAACCAGTGTGGTGAAAGGATCTTAAGTGCACCTCAAAGAGGCTACTTTGTAGATACGTATACTCAAAAGTATGTATCCTACAAAATAAAGTACCCAGACACGCCTCTAAAAGTAAATAAAGGAAGGTGCTTAGATATATTTATGCAACACCAAATTACTGTTATAACTTCTGACCACCAACAACGCACAAGGAAGAAATAATCCAATTCTCTATCACCTATCCCATGAATTTCGCTATAATTGTTTTACAAGATAAGCGTTCACAAGTTATTCGTCCACAAGTTATATAACTTGGCATTTGTTTAATCATAAAGAGATTTTAATAATGCAATCACAATAAACTTTGAAATTAATAACTCCGGTCTAGAATGTTTTACAATGCTTACTTAAATCGCCGATTGTTAAGACGGGGTGGCCTGGGGAGTAACCGCCGCGCCGGCGCCGCCTAATAGTACAATATTTGTAAGTTACGGAACGAGCTAGATGGCCCACCTGATGTTGCTGTAACCATACACTTCTCGGGGGTCCTCCCCTACTTAGTTATGGGAAGTCCAAATCGCATTTTATAGCGCTCATAACTTTGAGACGTGAAGGTTGAATATTTCACGAGCCTGTTATTTCACCGACAACCATACCATTCAGACCGCAACACAGTAACGCAAATGAATTACAGCTTGGCTGCAGAAATGGGTATGGTGGCAGTATTTCCCCGATTAACTAGGCACAAGTTTGACTGCCATGCCTTATTTTCTTGAAGGTTATGTACCTACAGTCATTTAAAAATAGTCAGCTTAATACGCAGGACTTCAGAAAGAGTGTTTAAGCAAGCAAGGAAAGAAAGACTCCAATACACCTTTCTACCCGAAGCAACAGATAAAAGTAGTTGAATGAAACCTAAAAAAGAAAAATTAACGATCGGCAAGCGAACTTAAGTAGTTTTTTTATGTAATAAAAGTCATGGAACGAGCTGACGGCCCACCTGATATTAAGTGGTAACCGCCGCCCATGGACAACAGCAATACGACTCAAGTCCTCTCCATAGTACGAGATGACTCAAGTCGCATTGCGTTGTGTCCATCACCTCGAGACGGGGATGTTACGTCTCATGCGCCTGCCATTACACCGGCACCCACTCCCTTCCACCGGAATACAGCAACACGAATGCATTACTGCTTGGCGGCAGATTACCAGTTGTGGTGGCAGTACTTCTCCTTAGCACAAGTTCTACTGCTACTTTGGGTTGCTCCTTTTGCACCCGGGAGACACATGTATGGATTCAAAGGGTAATCGCATACGTACGCGAGCAACTTGGTCATCCTATTAGTTATTTAAATCGTATTCAAGAATGTAAGTAAAACATTGCGACCGATCACGAAGCTTTGCAACAATCTGCTTTACAGCTCCAGTAAATTTATTGAATAACTTCGTTGTGAATGTTCGGACACAATTGCTTATTCATTGAGTAGGTGGCTTGATATAGAGACGTGGTCTATCTTGTATTACGACGCACAGTTGAACAACGTGGTAATAAGATTTTAGGATATTGCAGTTTACTCCTTATGAATAGCTGTTGCCCGCGACTTCGTCCGCGTGGAATTCTGTTTTATCACGCACCCCCATTTTACCCCTCGGAAAAGTAGCCTAAGTTACTCCTTGTTACATCAGCTATCTGCCTATGAAAGTCCCGTCAAAATCGGTCCAGCCGTTTCAGAGATTAGCCGGAACAGACAGAAAGACAAACATAAATTTAAAATAAATATTGTTTTGGTGTATGTACTGTGTATACATCCATATGCACTTAGTAAAAAGCGGTTATTTTACTATTACAAACAGACTCTCCAATTTTATTTATTTGTATAGATAATAAATTGAAGACAGGCACCTATCGATAATAGTCTACTTGAGACCTTTAAGGAGAATACTTTTTTTCTCAAAAGGGAATAATCAAATGTTGTATTATGGTCACCCTCTCAAAGATTTTGTCCACTAGCCTTTATCATACGTGGGCCCGAACTATTGAATTAACTTTATTATGCGCGTCGCATCCACATTAGACACGATCTCATTTCAATTGTATCTTATAGTGGCGAATACCCAGGGATGCTGCAAATCTTAAATTTAAGATGAAGCTATCCACGTTTATTTCTTCGGTTTCGGAATTCAAACAGCTATGAATTCGATTTATGATCATGACCACTCACTCAATTATCAGGCCTCACAGGTTGGTCCCTGCCTTCTGCGGTGTAGGTCGTGGGTTCGATTCCCACCCAGGACATACATTTGTGTGACGAACATAGATGTTTATTCTGTGTCTGGGTGTTAATATGTACTATATGTATGTATTTACAAAAAAAGTATATAAGTATTATATCAGCTGTCTTGTTTCCCATGATACAAGCTATGCTTAGCTTACTTTGGGGCTAGATGGCGTTGAGTGAAATGTAAAAAGAATAAAAAATAATTAAACAAAAATGAGCTCGCTATAGCAGATGGCTCACCTGACGTTAAACGGTGTCCTCAGTCTCTGTCGAGAACAATGGGATCATTAATTATAATATGTAGGAACAAAATAACATCATAATTGCGTGTTAATAAGTGTGACGCGGCACAGGGGGCTCGACAACACGCTGCGCCATCTCTATGTTCAATGACTCAATGACTGGCCTCATAGCTCATTTGGTAGTAACCCTGCCTCTTGCGCCGTAGGTCGTGGGTTCGACTCCCGCCCAGTACAAACATTTATGTGTCATTTGTAACATTCATGTTTGTTCTGTGTCTGGGCCCAAACTAAGCATAGTTTCTATTATGGGAACCACACAACTGATAGAATACATATCTACTTTTTTGAAAATACATACATATAATACATATTAACACCCAGACACAAAACAAACATGTTAAAACGAATGTTAGACTATTCGTCAGACAAATGTGTGTCCTGGGTGGGAATCGAACCCACGACCTACAGCGCAGAAGGCCCTGCCTTCTGCGCTGTAGGTCGTGGGTTCTCGTACTACCAACTGGGCTATGGGCCTGTCAAATTAATTAAGCCACTGATAGCGTAGTTGTGACATTTACCGCAGCCCTATAGAGATGGGGCTGCGCAGGAGTGGGCGCGGAGTCACGCTGGGAGACACGAGCCGGCTGCGCACTGTCATGTCACTTCACGCGTTTATACACTGCGCTGTTTATGAATGGACAATGTAGGATTATCTTTGGATAATTTGATACAAACATAAGCCGTGTTCCACCGTCACACTCAAGACAGATCGACACCATCCGTTGCGACACAAGCCAATTGCAATCCCAGCCATTGGCTTTAAATATAGTCTCCTGAACGTAAGAGACGTGGAAAGGCAGAACTATATCTCATAAAAAAATATATTGTTATATATAAAATATAAATATAATAATAGCTGAATGTATAAATAAATAAACATTGGTGGATTTTCACTCTCATGTTTCATGCGCACCAGACAACTTCTTTTCTATATGAAGTTATTTTTGAATTGCTGTGGTTCAGTTTAATGGCTATGGTCCCGGGGAAATAGGCAAAGTTTACTACAAAGGTGAAACATTCAAACATTAATGTGATATTTTGGATCGATCGCGACGACTCAAGTCATAGTACTGTTGACTTGGGCATTCAGGTAAGCCAGTTCACGCTGTCACCTACAAAAAAAAAACAAAATGGTGGAACCGTTATATCGTAGAATGAAAAGCGTTATTCAAATCAAAAATTAGCCGCATTTGCATCCCGTCGGCTGTTGGTTTTCCCTGATGAATGAGCGCATAAATAACGAGCCTCCAGCGATTCCAATTATACCGCGATGTTTGGTTAGATTTGTTAATGCTGGTACGCTCAGACAAAAAAATACTATATATACTATAAATAATACACCAACGCTTTGTGTCTCTGAAAATTAAAAGTAGAAGTGTTATGTGCAGTAGAATTCACGCCAAGTACGTCTGGGGAAGTACTGCCACCACCGCCAAGCAGTAAGGCATTCGCGTTACTGTGTTCCGTTTTGAAGGGTGTGGCTGCCGGTGAAATTACGGGCACATGAGCCATTACACCTACACGTCTCCGAGTTACGGGCGCATACGATGCGACTTGGGTCTTGTTATACCTAGTAGGGGAGGACCCAAGCCGCATCGATTGTTATGGGCGACGTTACCACTAGGTAGGGTGTGGGTGAAATTACAGGTAACAACATGAAAAATTCCTTCTTAAGTTTCGGATTGACGTGCGCAGTGTGACGTATATATAATATATTTTATTATTTATTTCATTTCTTGTCGTGAAATTAAGATATTTATTACAAATGCCATTTATTATTTATTACAATTACGACCCCTTCCCTATTAATATTTGTTGCATTATATGCAATATAATTGTATGCATTATAATTTATTTATACCGGATTGAACATTTGTATTAAAAAAAGTTTTTAATATGGGGCGACTATTATAGTCAGTTGCTTTGCAGTTGCTCTTTCTAGAAAGTTATACATTTTGTTATAATATAAGTGTGTGAAAATATATTATGTTTTCACAGCTCTTGAAGAAATTTAAGTGCTGACTGTACTAACAACCCACCTTAGAATAAACTTGTTCCGAGGACCTATGGCTTGAAAGTGGCGGTTAACTGTTTTGATAATAGGTGTAGCCTGGGTATGTGGGTGTTTACACTGAGAAAGCTTTGTCTTTAAATCTACTAAACACATAAACACTATAAATAATAAATAAATGAATATTGGTGGACATTTCACACAGCTCCATCTAGCCCCAAAGTAAGCTAAGCATAGCTTGTAACATGGAAACCAGACAATTAATATAATACTTATAAATTTTTTGAAAATACATACATATATATAATACATATCAACACTCAACCAGACACAGAACAAACACTTATATTCATCACACAAATGTTTGTCCTGGGTAGTAATTGAACCACCAGTATTTATTTATTTAATTATGTGTTTTTACGTTGGATTAACAAGTGGACATTTTTTTAAATGCCTAGAAAACTATTAAATTAATAAATTTTTTGGTCATGTCTCGGCAACATTATTGAATTCCATTTAATTAATGAACATAAAATCAAAATTGGAAATACAAATTAAAAATAAATATCATTCAAAAGGCTATTAATTTAAATTTAAGGTTGAGGGTACACGGCGCAAGCGTTTTAGTAATTCGACTGATAGACTCGCTGTTTATCATGTATTCCAATTAAAATATTGTCCTCAAAGACTGACAGCTGTAGAAATCTACTGTGGCAGAATTGAAGACGGGAAATGTTTATCAGGTATTCCCTGGATAACCTTTAAATAAAAAAAAAGAAATGTGAGCCGTCACGGGACGCCTGGCAGATTTGAAACATCGACATTATTTTGTAAAAGTAATATGCAACGCAGATTTCGGCAGAAATCTGTTTTACGTGCGGCTATAGATGTTTCACATCAAAAATGCTCAACTTTTGGACCTTTTTATTTTCCAGGTCCAGTAACCAAGCGTTCATAAAACCTAGCGTGAGAAATGATAAGTTTTTTAAAATGTCATGTAGGTAAATCAATAAATGTCTATAATATCGATTGCTGTTTTATTTTATTACTTTAATTATTTAAGTTCACGAACAAAATCACATATATAAAGCTAATAATTAGTTTTCAGTTTTTGGTAACACATAATAGTCATAGCATGCATTAAAGACATTTGGTACAACAACAACAAAACATACAAGTTAAAAAAATATAATTCGCGCCATAGCTAAGTTTAAAAATAAATTAAATTAAAATAAAATATGATACAAGTAGAATATATGATAGAAGGCTTACATTCCTTCTGTCGAAGCAATGAGAGATATAACATACTTTTAGACTGTATTCCTAGCTATAGCTTGCATGCTTGGAAGACTAGCCTCGTGTATTACCACCATCGAGGTCGAGAAGTCATCGATAAGTTCGCTGGTGTCAGTCACTGGCTGACTGATATACTGACTAATTGATTGCCTCGCTCCGGCTCATGAGCTTAATGTATGAAAAAAGTGAGTTAACTGAAACGCCCAGCCGTGGACAGACTCAGGGTTCAGGGCATATGGGCAGTACCTATGGGGAGTAAAGTAGGTAGGCACCTACTATATATATATTATTGTTTTATATATGTAAATACATCTTAATTATTACAACTTAAATGGACTAACTTGCTTGTTTTTCTTGAGCAAAAAGGATTTTCTGTCTTTCTATCTATCCATCTATTAAAAGGACGACCTTTTAGCTTTTAATTCCAATACCAGCCTTAAACAGGTTGTCATTTTTATATCACTAGATGGGCCATCTGCTCCTCCGTAACTTAATCAGATAAAAACTACACTATGTTTTCAAATTCTGAAATACTGATAGACTAGATTAACAAAAGAACGCTTTTTTGCTGTTGCTTGGATTGAACGCCCAAGTTTTTCGCATCTAAGAGTATGCATGCGAGAGATTTATAAAAAAGGGAATCTTGAATGAAATATCTTTCAAGAATGTTAATTAGAATGGTGACCCTCATCCCCTACTTCTGAATACGCCCACCTAAAGTTATTAAACCCTTTTAGTATACGGTTTGGTTTAACCTAATTGAGTTGAGGCAGAGGTTAATTTCTTATGTGGGTAATATATTGTTGTTTTATGCAAATGGCATGAGCTCGTTTTGAAAATAATTAAATTCGTTTCTGGCCTCAGGGTTGTTGGAATACTGTTTGTTAATGTTTTATGTGATTAGGAAGTTCGTTTAAATTATTTAGAAAGCCCTAGGCAAGGCTTTGGTATGCGTGAAATCTGTAGGTGAAATATTTGAGACTAATTGGTTTTTGTTTTTATAGCAACAGCGATGTTAGATAAGATTATAGATACACTAACTTTTGCCTAGGACTTCACTTGCATTATTATAATAACTTCAACTAGCACCATTATTTCAGTCTAATCGTAGGCTTTTAAATGCAGAAGTAAAATTATAATCTCGTTCAAGTTGGTTCTGCGTGATTTCAAACAAACAGACAATAACATTTTAAAATAATAGTATATATAGACAGCTAATTAATTATATTTGTTCCATAAAAGGATATAAAATTACGTAACGAGTAGATGGCCCCCCCTGGTGTTAAGTGGTGTGCCCATAACAAAGCAATGTGACTTGTCTTGCCTTAATTATTTACGTAACTCTGAGCATTGAAGGTGGAGCGTCTCAAGTGCATGTAATTTCAACGGCAACCAGTAACGCGAATGGATTACTGCTTGGTTCCAGAAATGGGTATGGTGAATAGTCACTACAAAAGAAAGGCCCGACGAAAAATTACATCAATTACCAAGAAGCATAGCGTACTCGCTTGCGGCCAATAGCGGATACATGTTTTACAATCAAAGTTTATTTACGGCTCCGACGGCACCAAATTAAAATATGCGTGAAGATAACGAACCATTTAACAATTAACTTAACAAACAAAAGTAATATATTGGTTAAACTTCATAACGTGTAATATATTGTGGTTAAAGTTAAAACAAATACTGCGTGGACGGCTGTATAACTCACTTGTGGGTAGGGCTGCCACGTAATTGAGAAAAACTCGTCCAAAGTTCTATATCTTGAGAATTTTGGTGCTGCTTTAATAATACTTGCAAGTCTCTCTCTCTCCTAGTGAACATTAAACATTTTTCCGAGTCCCACCACGTTTACTTTTTTTATGTAATTGAAGTGACTGAACGAGCTGACGGCCCACCTGATGTGAAGTGGTAACCGCCGCCCATAGACAACAGCAATACCACTCAAGTCCTCTCCATAGTACGAGATGACTCAAGTCGCATTGCGTTGCGTCCATCACCTCGATACGGGGATGTTACGTCTCAAGCGCCTGCAATTTCGCCGGCACCCACTCCCTTCCACCGGAACACAGCAACGCGAGTACATCACTGCTGGCGGCAGATTACCAGGTGTGGTGGCAGTACTTTTCCGGGCACAGTTCTACTGCTACTTTGAGTTGCTCCTTTTGCACCACCCGGGAGACACGTGTATGGATTCAAAGGGTAATCGCATACGGACGCGAGCAACTTGGTCCCACAAATTTACTGAATTTACTGCAAAAGTCAGAAGTATCCACATGTTAATTGTAAATAAAAAAAAATGTGAGCCGTCACGGGACGCCTGGCAGATGTGAAACATCGACATTATTTTGTAAAAGTAATATGCAACGCATGCCGTGTGACGCGTCGCCACGCCAGAAATCGGTTTTACGTGCGGCTATAAATGTTTCACATCAAAAAAAAATAATATTCACGAGGTTGCTAGAAAGTATTTAGCGCACGGGGCGTAGTGACCCTACAGGCGAATAACTTCAGTAAGGAGACGTGCAATACAAATATTTAATTTCCGTGAGTTATTGCATTCGCTGGTGAATAAATATTTTTCGATCGTCGGGCTAATTAGCACCTGTTTATTTTTTTATGAAATAATTGACATTTACGAGGGAATTTCTCTTCCAATTTGAATTGGCTTGCCTACTTCTAAGAAAACATCTTTCTAGTTCAAAAACTACAGAGTGCTTATTTCATATATCACTGGCATTAAAAAGGCTAAAATTGTTACTAAAACGTCTCAAACAAGTTGGTAGCAGTGATTCTTGAGTCGCGCCGTTTGATTCCCAGCCGAGGCAAACATTTCTCGATTGTTGAGGTTATTTTATTTATTTATAGTTTTATTTTGAGACAGCGTCGTCTGGACCTAAGTTAATTATAATTTACTTGTACTATGGGTACCAGAGAACTTAATAACTTAAATAATAAGAATACTTATATACATTTTGGTAAATAAATATAGAATAACACCACTTTGTTATCATCAATGATGGTATGTGTAGTGGTCGTGATTTGATGCAACGTGTGATTCAGGGACTGGGTTATGTTAGCGTTGTTTATTCATAGTTACAAACTGAATAGATATAGTAGATATTAAAAAGAAAAAACTTTTGAAATACTTAAAAAATATTTAATGATTAAAATAACAACGAAAACGTGGCGATTTTTTATTAAATAAAACCCTTATAAAGATCTATATCATAACAATACCAATTAATGGTAACGAATTTATATTTAATGCGAGCTGAATAAGAAAGTACCTAAATGTATTCTTGTAGGAAACATGTTTTGTAGCAGTGAGGACTTACACGCCGCAGTAAGTAATAGAATCAACAACTTTATGTAAATTCTAAATTGCAGTCATCAACATTAGTTCACTCAGCGATGCCAAAGGCGGTGGGCGGGCGGGGCGGCGCGTTGGCCCGCCCGCCCCATTTTCACGTAAGAATTTAGATAGATAGAAAATTCTTTATTGCACAAAGAAAAAAGTACATAGGCGAGCTTAATGTTAAATAGTATTTTCTTCCAGCTAACCTTTGTGTAGTATGGACTGGATGTGGTAGTGCATTTTGGTTAAAGTTATTTATACACATACTATATAAAACTACATAATTAAACTTATTATACACATATAAATATATAATATATATACATAAACCTATATAAATACTGCTCACTTTATCCCATGTTTTGTATGGACAGGTAGGTAATGTTTATACAGTTTGGACTTGAAGATTGCTGCTGTAAATTTCTTCCTCATTAACACAGTAGACAGTACATAGTTAGTAGTATAATCATCCGGATTTCAAGCCAAAGGTCACTAGTTCATATCTAAAGAAGACGTATAGGCATTAGTGAGATGTTATGCTCTCAAAAAAGCGAATGATCTGGTGTGTGATGGAACCAAAAATGCCGAATGAAAATGCCATGTAACAATGTAGATTTGGCTCCTGTATTATAATTACAGCTTGTTTACTCTCGCTCGCCGAGTGTAGATCATTGTCAACGTCATAATTGTAAAGTACATTTATTTCGTATCTGAAGTTATAGACGAGTTTGTGGTAAAATATGAAAGAAATCCAAGTAATTTATCCGAATTCTTATAACTATAACATACATACATAACATCACGCCTGATTCCCGGAGGGGTAATCAGAGAACACGGTTTTCCAACTGCTACGATTCTGATATACATCCTTAGCTTCATCCACTATAAGCTAGCCTAAAAATCTCCATATCAACTGATCACATGTCTGCACTGTCTTTAATCTGTCTGAACTGGAGACAAAGCTTCCGATCCAATTAGAAGACCATAACGATATCAAACTATTACAAAAACAACCATAATCTTACAAAAATTACTCTGAATTCTACAGCTTAGAACCTACAGTCCAAAATCGCCAAGCACAATCTATATTAGCGGAATTCATTTTTTCCGCTTAATAGTGCGACGAAACATGGAGCACTCATTAGAGAAAACAAATCATGATAATTAGGTAATAAACCAGACCATGTTCCCATTGTAAGGTAATTCCCCTGATTGGATTTTATGGCACGCTGATTGTTACAAATTCGTTTACGACACCGCGTGTTGTTGGCTTCATATCTCGGGATGGATTCTTGGTATCTCGTAACATGTGTTTTATTATGTGACCCTTTTTGGAATTTAGAGACCAGTGTAACAAAAAGCAGTAATTATGTATATCGATCACCTGGTTCCCAGACAACAAGCTTTGTAGTGTGGAAATAGATGACGCAGTGTGAAATAAGTCTACGACAAATATGATTTTTTCTTTTAAAAAAGTCCTTGTGAAATGAAATCTAGCGAGCCTAAACATATAGTACAGCACTACCACATCCAGTCCATAGTACATAAAGGTTAGCTGGACGAAAATGCATTAGCATTAAGTTCGCCTGTGTACTTGTTTATACCTTGTGCAATAAAGAATTTTCAATTTATCTATAGTATAGCTGCCGGGCGCTATTGAGGAGTTGTGTGGTCCACAGCTCCAGCTCACCATAATATTGCATTGTCTTTGGGTTCATGCATGAATACCAAATTCCAGCCTATTTTGATTCAGAGTACTGGTTCAAAGTTCATTTGCAAATTTTGACCTGAACAAACATACCTACAATCATTGCAAATAAATAAAAGCTTGTAAAAAAGAGGGTGCATGCTTATGACTACACGATAGAATTTGGAGTGAAAAGAATATTCACTCCAAAAATCTTTGACTCTTTCATCAAATCTATTTTGCGTACGATACCTAAGTGTATTATTTAAATAAGATTACGTCTCATATGATTAACTTCGTGATATTATTTATATTTAAAATATATGTATATGTGCCTGCAATA
The DNA here is from genome assembly GCA_947359385.1 of Chesias legatella. NCBI lineage: Eukaryota > Metazoa > Arthropoda > Insecta > Lepidoptera > Geometridae > Chesias > Chesias legatella. The sequence continues at coordinate 2,952,741 of OX375778.1, read as the reverse complement.
TCACGTATTTAAGTGACATCACATCACACACAGTAGTCATATCAGTCATTCGGTATGTTTAGCCTACGCCGTATCGCTGTTATAGACAGGCAATGTGTAAGGCATCATTTGTTAAGATATGCTTTAATTATTAATTTTTTTATAATATTGGTGGACATTTCACACAGCGCCATCTAGCCCAAAAGTAAGCTAAGCATAGCTTGTATCATGAAAACCAGACAATTGATATAATACTTATAAAGGTACTTTTCTTTTGTAAATACATACATATAATACATATTAACACCCAGACACAGAACACACATCAATGTTACAAATGTCACATAAATATTTGTCCTGGGTGGGAATCGAACCCACGACCTACAACGCAGAAGCCAGGGTTATTACCAAATGAGCTGTGACGCAAGTCAGGTTTAATGCAAGGAATTTACGATCGATGGTATATTAAATGATCACCACCAACCCAGTCTATGCGTTACAATTATACCGCTGGCGCCAGCGTTTACCAGGAAACCATAAAGCGATTGAATCTTAGAATCATCGAATTTGATTCTGATTAATTTGATTATTTTCGTGTTGAAATTTCCGGAACTCGTTAATACCTCAATCAAATTAAATATGACTTGACCCATTGTACCACAAAGACGATTATCGAAATAAACACTGAGATCTGGGCTCTTTACAATAGAGTTATATACTGTTATACTGTTTATAAGTTATATACTGGCCTCATAGCTCAGTTGGTAGTAACCCTGCCTTCTGCGCTGTAGGTCGTGGGTTCGATTCCTATCCAGGACAAACATTTGTGTGACAAATATATATTTATAACGAATATATATATAGGTGTTTGTATGTTGGCTGTTGATAGGTATGTATTAATTTATTATACATGTATTTACAAAAAAATATTTTAATATCAGTAGAAAAAAAATATCAGTAGTTTAGTTCCCATGATGAAATTAGTTTGTGGTGCAAAATTGTATAGTTTCCGAAATCGACGAAGTACATTAATGTTCAACACACATTTGTTCATTGTTACCAATTTAAGAATTGAGCCTTTGGATTAAAACAAGAAGATGTTTGTTTTTCATTCAAAAATCCCATTGAAATTGCTGTCGCCTTTTAGCTCGAAATTGAAGATGTTAAAATTTCGCGACGCAACAAATTGCTCAATTAAAACCGTCGTTTACAACATAAAAAGTTGCCGGTGATTTTAATTCACCAAAGGGCATCTTCAACGAGGTTAATTTTTGAGTTAAGAGCATTATCACAAAATTCATGATGATGAAATGAAATTCTTATTTTGATATTAAGGTTTTATATCGAAGATAAATCCAATCCATGCCCATTTCTGCCGCCAAGCAGCAACGCATTCGCGCTACTGTGTTCCGGTTTGAAAAGTGTGGTTGCCGGTGAAATTACCGGCACATAAGACCTAAACGTCTCAGAAGTTACGGGCGCGTTCAATGCGACTTGGGTCTTATCATACCTAGTATGAGTGGAGCTAAGTCGCATGGGCTGTTATGGGCCGAGGTTACCACTTAACACCAGGTGGGCCATCGGCTCGTTCCGTAACTTCATCAAATAAAAAATAAATAAAAAAACTGACATATCTCGTTCAAAACTCGACTTTTTCTATCGCGTGTTGCAATAACCTACTTATGAACTAACATCAAATTATCATCCCTACTTTGCAAAGACCATTAAAATTGCCATAAAAAAATATATTACAATATTAACTCCTAAACGGAAACTTTTAATACCATATACAACAGTCACGCGCGTCGGGTACACAGTCATAAAAGCTAATACAAAGAGACTATCAATTTCGCTACACATTATTTTGCGTCTATTGGATTTTCATGTACACAGGTGTATGTATGTGTATTTTCAGGTATCCACAGTTACAAACAACGCCATTTTAGTATTATCATTTATTATTATCTGTGAGTTGACCCCAGCCCAGGTCTCTGCCATCTCTCCCAATTTGCAAAATCTTGTTTTTGTACTGTGTAAAATATGAAAATAATTAAAATACTATAATAAGTCATGAAAATATTATCGTCTGAAATTTTTTGAAAATAGAAAATTCTACCAGAAATTAGGGTAACGACTTAACTCGTGTTAGTTAAGTCAATATACCTAACAGTAACTATATAACACTAAATTAACTAAATTACACGTTTAATGGCTTATTTCTTTCACCCACCCCATCGGCGCGGCGGCGGCGGCGGCTCGCTCAGATGTTTATTGTTATAATTTCATATCGATAATAACTTGTAATGATGTTGTAATTATTATTGTCGTGTTGTAATTACAACGCGATTTGTAACCAGCTTTCAAGAATGAATTACTTAAATGCAGAAATGTTTTAGCAAAGCGAACGGATCATCTTGGTTCTCTTTCTCAAGAGTTTTTTTTTAATGTGATGTAGATTATATAACGAGCTGACGGCCCACATGACATCAGGTGGGCCGTCAGCTCGTTCCGCCACTATTATCACATTGAAAACAAATGTTTTTGTTTTGAGGTTATGTTGGACTTTGCTTGGGACACATCGCTAACATTTTGGATGAAGTACTTTTATTAGCTAGATGGCAAATTTAGCTTTTAGCCCAATTAAAAAAACATTTAAGAGCAGTAGAACTCACGCCAAGTTCGTCCGGGGAAGTAATGCCATCATTGGATTCCGTTGATACATTGGTGGTAGGTACCTACGTCGCTCTAAACCTCTATACCCTACTTACACAGGTATTTTAATACCTAGGCATTGACTTGCTTATCACCGGCAGTAAACTAGGATTTAACTGTAAGCGTAGAGGAAATACAATGTTACAACTAATTGTTCACTGATTATGGGTTTTGTCTTGTGTATACTCACCGATAGAATTTGTTGAGCTATTCTTACAGTGTTAATTTTGGTGTTCTATCTAATATCTAATTCCAGGACATCTATCGTTGACCAATGTAACATTATAATAATAACACCAATGGAGTATAACTTTTGTAAAAATAAGGACCTTATCTATCTATTCGAGTCACTGGTTCCCTCGAATTTCGAACCAGTGCGGTGAAAGGATTTTAAGTGCGCCTCAAAGAGGCTCCTTCCGTGCAGTTGACACATGTCTTCGAATTTTTAGTTTTAGGACATATCGGTTTCCTCACAATGTTTTCCTTCACCGTTTTGAGAACGGGATATTGCGCACATAAATCTTTCAAGCAAAAAACTCATAGGAGCACGTCGGGATATGAACCGGCGACCTCCGGATTGAAACTCGGGGTCAGTACCTAGACTACTATCTGGATCCTAAACAAAAGCCTAAAAAAAGCGTATAGTTGGTTTTTCCCCTTGTAAAACCCGATTTGACTGTACCTGTGTAATGATGGTTTCATTTACGATAGGTCCGCACCTGGCAATTTATTTAAAAGCACTTAAATTTTACCTCAAGCTCGAATGGTGGTTGCCTTAACGTGTTTAAACTACGGACTCTCAATGTTAAAGGCTGCGTTATCTGCTAACTGATACTGAAAATTACTTAGAGTCTGCCTGTGTATTATTTTTAATTGACGATAAAAACTGATTAACGAGTGATTAAAAGGTGTTTATTTATTTTTGGCAATTAGATGCAATATTGGATTAAGAAAGTATTAATAATGAAGTGTAATTGCGTATAATTTTGCTTTTATTTATGCGTATAATATAAGATAGAAAGATGAAAACACTTATTTCAGGACAAACATTGCAAAGAAAATTAGAAGAAAAAGCAAAATAATACAAACACAAAATAAAATTAAGTCCCTATTCGCCCTGTACTGAAAAAGGGGGATGCTGAGCATATGCTGAGAATACTCAGCGCTGATTTTGAGCCAGTAAACCTTTACTGTTAACGACATAAATAATAGGTATAACATGTTTAGGGTAACTCTATTCTTTTCTTTAGCATATTATGTAACTAATTACTATTTTTTCTGAACTATTTCAATTCAATCAACAATTAAATGTATTAATTTATTTCTGTATATACTCGCTATCAATCGCACCAAACCCACAACATCGAACAATCGTATTCCACGAACAGGCGGCATGCAAACCGACAATAAAGCCGAAATGACTTCATGAACGCTAATCTGCTGAACAAATTTAATTTGCCTCCGAATGTTGTTTCAGTAGGTACGGGAGAACTTCCTGGGGAAATGTGCATTAAGCTTAATTTTATGAGTTAAGTTCTATCAGGTAATTAAGGTTGCGGTGCAAATGGGATTTAGCAAATGGTTTACCGGTACGCAAAGCAGCTAAGGTCGGTTTGTCGAACTGTTTTATTGCGTTGAACATTATCACCTAATAAAGTCGCTAAAGCTACAGATCATATAATTACGGTGTAAAACTGAACTGAGATAAGGTCATGAATTCAGGGTTAATTGTTTACGCTGAGCGATTCATATTAATTCTATACTTGTTCTCAACACAACTCTCCGCGAACTGTTGAAATTAATTTAGACTGGAGAATCAAAAATGCGGCTTCAAAACCGCAAATATTACCAAGTTTTGAAACATCTTGAAGCTGCAACGTCTTTAGAAGTGCATCCACAAGCATCATCACACAAAATGAAGATAGTGGCTAGACTATAGCACCGTTTCTTTCACCCTGTATAATAATACTATTGGTGGACAATTCACACAGCGCCATTTAACCCCAAACTAAGCATAGCTTATACTATGGGAACCAGACAACGAATACATATATACTTTTTCAATCAATACCTACATATTAACATCCAGAAACTGCCACCACACCTGGTAATCTGCCGCCAAGCAGTGATGCACACAGCAACACACGGTGGAAGGGAGTGGGTGCAGGCGAAATTGCAGCCGCATTAGACGTAACATCCCCGTCTCGAGGTGATGGACGCAACGCAGTGGGACTTAGGTCATCTCATACTTTGGTAGAGAGGACTTGAGTCGTACTGTTGTTCTCTATGGGCGGCGGCCACTTGATATCAGGTAGGCTGTCAGAACGTTCCGCCACCTGAGAGCATTAAAAAAAACTAGAAGCAACGGTAAAACGCGACCATCTAAGCCGACTCTTAAAGTAAACAAAAAACATTGTCAGTTAAGTAGTGGTGGTAAATAAGACAGTCAAATCAATGCTAGTGTTGCCACAATCGCTAAGGGATCGTTAATGTTTCCCCTCACGCGATGCCGCTGCCGGTAACACCAGTAATAAAAAAGCTGCTGGTAATCGGCAGCTTTACAAGCGATGATTGTGACGTGGGATTATGATTGTAGGTTGTATGTTCCTGTAAGTCCTCCTAGCTCCCAAGAAGGTTGAACTCGTGAAAGAAAGCAGCGTGGCATTTGCGTGGTGGTAGCCTTTGTTGTTAATGTATGCAGAAGCGGTTGGCAATAACACAACAACGCCCTCAAAAAATAAAGTGGTGAGAATTTATAATGAATGAAGATGACACAAATAGGGACGACAAGGTAGGGTGGATTTTAATACCGCCATTATTTCTCACTGTCGCAAATCTACTGGCGTTCAGTCCTCATTGATTATAATAATAATAATAATAATATTTTTATTTATTTCTCTCACAGTACAGTCAGAACTTAGGTTAACAACATAGTAATACCAGAATAAGATCGTTGACTAACATTGTGAGAGACTGGTGCCTGGAGTAAGTTCATGCGAACTTGAATTACAGGTCACCAGGCCCCACTTTGAAAGTACATTGTGTGTGTGTGTGTGTGTGTGTGTGTGTGTGTGTGTGGTGTGTGCGTGCAAGCGTTCTATTTTTTCCTAACTAATCTTTCATATGGGCATCAAGAGAAGGAATACAAGAACAATATCAACTGATAGGTTTTAAAAGATTTTCAGTTTCCTGGTAATTGAGCGTTTTAAGATAAGTAGTAACAGCCTTCTTGCAATTCGGCCTGCACATTGAATAGATGTTAAGAGCACTATTTATCTTGTTGTAAAGGTAATCACCCAAGAAACAATAAAAGTTCTGCGCAAGGCTGGAGCGGAAAGCGGTTATTGAGCACACTGTGCCCTTCCGTCTATTGTTCTTTTTCAAAAGTGGGTCATACTTCAGTTCAGAATGTTTTCTAAGGACTGTGCGGAGTATGTAAATTTGTCTCACTGTTAGTACATCCCACTTTAAGAAAAGATTGTGTGTAGGAAATCGGAAGGGCAAACTTGCACCAACTTTCAAAATTGCTCGCTGAGCTCTCTCAACTTCAAGAGTGTGTGTTTTACCTGTACCACCCCAGGAAGGGATGCAGTAGTCTATCAATGATTGACACACCGCAAAATACACCGTTTTGATGACCCGAAGATCGGCTACATGTCTTAATTTCCTAAAAATGTAAATGAGTTTACGGAGTCTGGGAACTAAAACCTCAATGTGGGGTTTGAAACTTAGGCATTGGTCAATAATAACACCAAGGTATTTGAGCGAATGAACTCTTTGTAGTGGAGGACAGGAACATAAAGGATTCGTTGTGGTGCAATTATGTGCAGTGATGGTGTAAGCTGGTGAGGGCAGGTGATTTGTCTTGAAAGCAAATGTAACTAAATTACTTTTTGTGATGTTTAACGTAAGAATATTTTTTTGCAACCATTCGCTAACTTTATTAAACCCTATTTGAGCCAGTTCAAATACATTTTCCCAGCTACTACCACTAAAGAAGATCGCAGTGTCGTCAGCATAAGTATATATACTGCCGCCCTTGATCTGAAGTTCACAGAGGTCGTTGATATAAATAAGGAACAATGTTGGGCCAAGAATACTCCCTTGTGGGACTCCAAAGGTGACAAGTTCCTCCTTGCTTAACCAGTGATCTATCTTGACCTGCTGTTTCCTGCCTTTAAGATAACTAGCGAACAATTTTAACGGTATGCCTCGGATGCCAAATTTTTCCAGCTTCAACAACAAGAGTGGGACAGAGACAGTGTCAAATGCTTTTGCTAGGTCCAGGAACACGGCTAGGCATTTTTTCTTTTCATCTAATTTGGTTATAATAGAGTCGACTAGACCATTCACTGCATCACAAGTTGACTTATGGCGCCTAAAGCCAAATTGAGCGGAAGAAAGAAGATTGTTGGATTCAAGGAAATTTGTTAGACGAAGGTTGATTAGTCTTTCCAGGATTTTAGAAAGAGCAGGGAGTATGGAGATAGGTCTAAAGTTATTTACACTGTCTCTGTCACCACTTTTATGTATGGGCTTAATGAGAGCTGATTTAAACGAACGGGGAAAGACTCCAGTAGATAAAGCAAGGTTACAGATGTGAGTTATGGCAGGAGTCAAAATGTGTGCGTACTTTTTAATTACTTTACTTGAGATATGATCAATTCCTATAGCACAATTATCTTTTAAGCTTTTTACCAGTAATCTGATCTCTTCTTCATCTGTAGGTAACATAAAGAATGAGTTAACGGGGTTAGGGCTAGACGTGTCCAAACATTTGGGTTCATAGTCATTGTTTATCTGCTCGGCAAGACTTTTACCTATATTTGCAAAATAAGTGTTTACAGTGTTGACGCTATTTTGGGCACTATCAGCTAGCAAGCAACGTGATGAGTCATCTTTCGTCTTAACAGAGCCGCTTATCTTTTTATATTATAAGATTATAAGTTCCGAATTGAAAGAAAGTGCCGCAAGTATTCTCTGTTGAACTGACTCCAAAACAATTAAATTACCTCAAAGTATTTAAAACTGACAGGTGACATTTCACAAACGACTCCCAGTAGGCATCAGAAATTATTTCCTTTTCCAAAAAGGTCGAATTCAGTTGTAATGAGCGTGGCAGGCAATGGACTTCCGTGATGTTAACTGATAAGTTCCATTCAAAAGTGAACTCTATTTTAGTGGAATAAGATGCAGATATCTGTTTTATATGGTCGTGCCTCTCCTGTAATGTTCCGAAACCTTCTGTCAGCCCGTCGTACTTTTCATTTCACTCATAGTTTTAGAACTATTTATTTCAGTCGATGGATGGAAAATTGTAATAAAAATAATACCCGAAACATGTTTTTCCAAATGAAAAAATAATGGTAATTATATTTTTTATGCCACGGAAACTAAAAACGCTTTCAACGATTTTGAGAAATCGAAGATAACATTTACGTAAATAGTAATCATCGGAAACACGGGCACGTTTAAAACAACTTTTCTATCAAACCAAAGGGATGTCATCAAACAAAACCGAATCGAGTAATCAATATCAACTCTATAATCATTCGATAACTAATAAAAAATTAGGATTCAAATTACAGAAGACAAAACGTCCTTTTTATGGATCACAACCAACATTCGGCATGATTTGTATATAATCATCCACTCACTACAATTTATAAAGGTTGATTCGTCGTAATTTCGGTATCATTGGTCGAAAATTCGAAATTAGTTAGTTTCGGGAACTCCAACATGGCGGATGTCACGTCTGGCCTGGTCGTTATAAAGGTTTGATGGCGCTTTAAATGATCGCTTACGGATCACTAAATAACGTTTATGTAAAAACATTAGGAGACGTTTGTGTCGAAAAAAATAAAGTACGGGGAGGTTTCAAAAAAGGTTAATGGAATCATTTTAGTTTAGTTCGTTTGAACCAAATTTTTATTGTAATTTTGTATTACTATATAGGAAGGCATACCTTTAATTTATAACCAGGTATGTCCATACATTTTCATAATTACTGCTTTTTTAATATACTGCTATTTTTTATCAAATGAACAGTATTTTCAGCAGTTGCTTGAAAAAGACAAAAATACAACGTTCTTACACATCAGAATGATGCAACTTTGCAATTTAGAATTGAAATCGAAAATTGCGATGCGTAATAAGACCACCGCTACGTGACGCTATTTAATATGAAAACGGCGCAAGCGTGAATTGGAAATCAAAACATTGATCCACAATCAACTCGATTGGAAACTTTAACTTCGTGATCGATAACATGCCATCCGATTATCGAAATCACGATCAGCTCAACTTCAATCTGTCGGTGATATGCCCAACCCCATAGAGCTTACATTCCAAATTCAAATTCAAATGTCAGTTCTATTAATACTAACAGAGAGTCGAGGTTGAATATATCGTTTGAATTTAGAATGTTATTGAATTATGTTTTTAAATTGAGTTTGGCATGAAAATTTTCGTTCAGAAACAGTACGAATGCACCTCTTTGAATTATATTAAATTATAGCTAGCCGTGAAAATCGTCTCGTAATGTGTTGGGGATTATTCGTCCGTGGGACTGCGCTAGGGTATCATTTGGTGCAGCTCTAAGTGCGGGTAATGGGCCGTAATCTTTGAATTAGCCGTTACATTTTATTGATTCTTGTTGTAACAAACTCCGGCACAAATAAATTATAGTGAAGTTTGCACGCTTGCAGTAGATTGGCTCGCTTGAGCATTTTACGACTGTGATGTGATTGAAAATAACAATAAATTAATCATAAAATCAAACAAATAACGCGCATCCACCATTTATGGAAAATTTTCCTGTTTATCACGTTCCGTGATTTCGTATAAAAATACGTAAACTTTTGAGTTATTCGGGCCCGAGCAAATATAATAAAATTTGTGTAACACAAAATCATTGAACATTACAATGCGTACAAAGAAAGAATGGCATTATCATCTCTTAAAACCACATTATGGCGACACGCTCACTTGAGCGCTCGAAAACGCTAATATTATGAAGTTGAAGCAATTTGCCGGATGTCAAGCGGTTTGCCCTGTTCAGTGGTTCTGTAGGTGATCAATTTAGAGTTAAATAAAATAAATAAATTTTGGTAGACATTTCACACATCGCTATCTTTTCATTTCTTCAGTTATTTTTTATTGCGTCTGAATTGGCACGATGCCTTTCGGTATTGAACCTCTGCCCATAACAGTAGTAGAAGTTCGTCCGGGGAAGTACTGCCACCATAACCATTTCTGCGGCCAAGTGGGAATTCCTCTCGTTATTGTGTTCCGGCCTGAATGGTGTGGTTGCCGAAATTTCAGGCACGTGAGACATTCCACTAACGTCTCAGAGCTAGGGGCGCAGAGGTACGGTGCGACTTGGGTCTTATGATGCCTAGATAAGGGAGGACGCAAGTTGGATTATTGTTATTGGCAGAGGTTACCACTTAACAGCTAGTTCGGCCATCAGTACTCTAATAAGAGATAACTACATAAAAATAAAGTTTTAATCAATCTTTTCGTCTTTTGTTACTACAACTTTCGTTATGTAGGTAGTTAAACTAAGTTAAACGCCTAAAATAACTACTAGCTTTTATAGCACATTGTTTTTATTTACGGTACCCTAAAAGAATATGGAAAAACGTTAGTTGACACAACTAATGCTTGTGTAATGAGCCTCTTATCTGACTAATTAAAAGTCGATTTGGCTCACCGTGAGCTTTCTAATATAAACAATGTACAAATGACACAAAATTTACTAAATAGGATTCTATGATTAATGTTCTGTGCGAAGGGCTTTAAATATTAATTCACATTTGGTGCCATCGTTACAAATGTATTAATATTGAAGACGTGTTGGCCTAGTACTAGTAGTAACGATCCCTGACTTCGATACGAAAAAGCACGTTCAAGTGAATAGTTGCTGAGTGCTACGGAGCGACTGTCAATCAGAAGTTTACTTGTTCAAATCCAGAACAGGCTACCATTGAGTTTATTGCTTGAAAAATATATGTTTACAATATTCTTAAAACGGTGAGATTTTGGCCTTTTCTTACTAGTCAAAAGAAGGCTTTTGTAAAGATTAAAAGAGTGTGGTAGGTTGTGTTTTCGAATGCGTTTTTTTTTATGTAAGTGCAAAATCTATATTGAAAGTTCAGTCCAAACTATGCTTGAAATTCTTAAAAAATTATAGTTAATTTATAAGAAAATCTTAATAATAATTAATAAAATAATAAATATAATAATAATAATAATAATTGTAAGGATCAGGACTATGTTTTAGCAAATATTTTTTCAGGCACTGTTTGGCCCATATGCCACAAACGAAGCCAGTATAAAATAAATTTGACCATATTTTTTTTAATATGATATATATTGACCACGTTTTTATATCAGGGGCATCTCCAAGAGTATATATATCAAATCTAGGTTTAATCCCATCAGCATTTTTTGAGATTGATTGATTGATTCTGATTCTGAGACTTTTTGAACTCCCTGGACCTTACTTAACGTTTGATTATCTAACCAGAGTTTTATATAACCTACTTGAAGTTTGAGTTCAGAGGAAAAAACAACAATAAGCTAATTAGTCACCGAATAAAGTTAACCTAGGCCCACCGATTTTTCATTTGCCAGCCGGTCACCCATCCACTTTGCAGCGGAAGTCTCGTCATCTCTAAGATTGATGGTAACTATGACAGGTCTGAATAGTTAATTGGGTTCCAGAAGGGCTGGCGACAAAAAACTGTGTCATTAATTTAGTAATTAATGAGGTAAAGGCAGGTAGGTAATCATTATTATACTCATCAACGTTATAATGACTTGTTATTTCTTATAGGAAAAAACATGTTGTGCTTTTATAAAAAATCTTAACGTGACAGATGGTTGAAAATAATTAAATAAATATTGGTGGACATTTCACACAGCGCCGTCTAGCCCCAAAGTAAGCTAAACATAGCTTGTATCATGGGAACCCGACAACTGATATAAAACATTAATACTTTTTTTTTTATACTATAATACAAATCAACACCCAGACACAGAACAAACACCTATGTTCGTCACACAAGTGTTTGTCCTGGGTGGAAATCGAACCCACGACCAACAGCGCAGAAGGAAGGGTTACTAACAACTGAGCTATGAGGCCAATCACGTTATTAACCGTGTTTAGTAGCAAAATAAAGGATAAGTTTTATCATATCCACCCTGTTTGTTAGGTCTAGGTCTAGGTCTAGGCTTGCAAAGTATATTAATAGGAACAGTGCAACACTTTATTTCGGTGCTTTATTTGTTGAGCACTGCCCATTTTGAATAGTTAGTGCCTCGTTCGTGATCACGAACTAAATAATATTTAAGCGCTAACAGCCAGGTCATAAAAGTAACAACTTATTTTACATCTCGCTAGTAAGCCTTCTGACTTTGCTTGGGTAATATTAGTTTGCCAATTGAGAGATATGTGTCGCGATTTCGAATTATTTAATGATGTCCTAGCTGATTCGTCCATGGCGACTGTATTTGAGGGACAAGCCATATTTAACTCGGAATTTCAATAATAATAATAATGTTGGTGGACAATTCACTAAACGCTATCTAGCCCCAAACAAAGCATAGCTTGTACTATCGGAACCAGACAACTGATAGATATATACTTTTTGTAAATACATACAAATAATACATATCAACACCCAAACACAGAACAAACATCTACTTTCGTCACACAAATTTTTGTCTTGATTGGGGATCGAACCCACAACCCACGTTACTACCAACTGAGCTATGAGGCCAGTCAAACTATATTGGGAACATTAATATAACGAGAAACAGGTAAACGAGCAGTTGTGAGATTTTGCAGTGGGTAGATAAAAATAGCCAGATAAAGAACCCGCGACTTTAATAGTTAATTCGTGGGCTTGCAGTTTACAGCACAGTAAAACACGCAGTAAAGTATAACTTCATTTGGCAAATGAAGACCTCATCTACGCTTGCAATTTGCATCCCAACATTGTAACTTGATTGCTCTTTAGCTAGTTTTTAGTAGCCGCAGAACTAGGTCCTGGGCTCGATTCCCGGTCGGGACACATGCTTGTGTGAAGAGTAAAATATTGCTATCGGTTGAATGGTGCATTGCATTTTTGTCGTTTATTGTGATTTAATTCAATTTTAATGTTATATAACCTGTATTGGACCCAATAATTTTGTCTGAATAAATACTGTCATAATAATTGCACTCAGCATCTCAACCTATGCCGAGTTAGTCCGTGGAAATACTGCTACTACTCCCATTTCAGCCGCAAAGCAGAGTCTGGTTTAAGGGTGTGGGTGCTGGTGAAATTACAGGCACATATGAAGTTGCTTCATTGTAATAGCGCGACTGCGTACAGCGCTGATTGGCCTGCGTTATATAAAGGTATTTTTATTACGCGTACACATAATTCAATAACAGTAGAGCTTATGCCAAGTTTATCCGGGGAGTACTGTCATCATACCCATTTCTACAGCCAAGCAGTAATATATTCGCGTAAATGTGTTCCGGTTTAAAAGTAGTGCCGGTGAAATTACAGACACATGAGAGATTCCATCTTCTCGTCTCAGAGTACAATGCGACTTGGGTCTTGTAAGTAGTAGAGGACTTGTGTCACTTATAATTTGTGTAGCAGTATTTTTGCATGTTTACTTATGGTGTACAATAAATTTATATTCTATTCTATTCTAATGTCAAGAATACAGAAAAGCTAATGGCCAGCGAATTAAAAATATATTTATTGGCTATTAATGATTATGTTCTGATAATAACTTTTAATATAACCTGTTAATAATACCAACTGTTTAAGCAACAAAATTTATTTTGTTATAATTTTTTTTTATTATTTAAGAAATTTGCAACATTATACCTATTGTAAAAACTAAATATGCTGTGTACACATGTTTTGGAATGCTATCTAGCTCTAAATTAGTTTTTATCTAAAGATTTTTATTTTTTTTCGATTGTATTCTTTTTTGCGTACCTAGAAAGAAGAAAGAAAGAAGACATTTATTAGACCTAAACCAATAAATTAATAAATAAATAACGATAATGAAATTTATATAAAAACGAACGCTTCTTCAGTGCATCACTAAATATTCCCACCATATCCAAATATGTTTTCCTTTTTGAGTCACCACCGTCACTGAGACCAATCGATTGCCGCTGAAGTCGGGCGAGTTTCTTCACTCAGTCGGTCGGACCGAATCCGCCCAAGACGACGAGTGTGAATGGACATTTTGATATCACAACTGTGGGTATTACGGGTTGTGTGAAGACCAATGCTGGTTTCTCAAGATATTAATATGCCGCTAATTGTTGCTGGGAACTTGGAATGACCTTCCATTAGGTTGTCTAACACCGGTGACACAGATTGAGTAATATAACTACTGCCCGCACATTTGGAGAACTTAGTTGCAAGCCTACAAGAGATGGCGTTGTAACGCAGTTTATAAATGGTAGATCCTAGATCGCGCAAGCGTTGTATTAATATAGAGGTAGAGAATTAGATTTTGAATATATATATATGTCGAAATCAACCTGTCGGCGGGAGATCTTTCCATTTTTATAGAACTGAGATCGTTCTCCAAACTATCACTGGAATTAATAAAAAAATAATTGCAACAATTAATAGTGGCTAGTGTCATCAGCAAACAATAGAGTAATATCCAATAAATAGCAACAGATGCAAATAATACAGCCGATCCAGTTAATACTACTCTTTCATTTTTACAATGTACTATCCCTGCGGATAGGAGGCTTCACAATGTTATTTGTCAAACAATACTCTTACTAATATTACAAATGCGAGAGTTTGGATGGATGGATGTTGGCATAGATAGATTATAGTCTGGAATAGCAAATAGGAAAGGTGTATTCCCGTGGGATAACTTATTCATTGCGGGTATCACAGGGGCACAGCTAGTGTCTAGTAGGTAAAATTAAGTGAACGAAATAGGTGGAGCACGGGGATGCACTGCATTCAAGGGTATTTCAGGTGATATGTAACGATTTGAGGTGACATAAAAATACATTTCTGGCTATCATAAACCGTTCATTACCATAGAAAAATTAAAAAAAAGAATTTATGACATATCCGTCGGTCAGCAATGTACTACAAAATGTAGTATTTACCGTGACCTCAGAGGAAGGTCTTGGTATTGGCCATGAAAAACGCTATCATCACGAGCGCATCCTCGAAAATGGCCGTGATACTGGTGTTTGTCCGTCGATTTTCTCTATTTTTGTCCGTAACTCGATTTGCTTTTTGTGCCAGTATACAAAGGAGAGTAAACTTTGTTAGTGTCCGGCCACAGCCTCGAATTACAGCTCACTCAAATAGGAAATGGCATGACGAGGTCCTAAGAAATTACAGGCACATGATACATTCCCCTACACGTCTCAGAGTTACGGGCGCATACGATGTGACTTGGGTCTTGTCGAACCTAGTAGGGGAGGACCCAAGTCGCATCGGTTGTTATGGGCAGTGGTTACGACTTAACACCAGGTGGGCCGTTCCGTAACTGTATCACATAAATAAGAAATAGATTATATAATTTGTAGAAGAATCTTAGGTATTTAAAAAAAAATACAGAACCAGCAGATGGCCCACCAGATAATAAGAGGTTACTTATGCTTATAACGAAAACGATAGGTATAGGTGTTTCTCTCTAAGGTTTGGGACAACGTAAGTCATATTGTGCCTCTTACTGAAGCCTGATGGTTTAATTAGTATTTTTTCTTTCAGAAAAGTATTTAGTAATAAATATATTAAATCAAAATATTGCTAAAATACTAAATTTGAAGCCGACCCTCCTAAACTAGCTTTAGCCGTGTGTCAGTTTTTACTTTTGGATTGGCAAAGTCAAAACTGTCAATTTGCTCGCATAAAAACAACTTCAAAAGTGAGGTAGCTGCTTCTAGGCCGCTGTAACTCAGTCGTGGAGAGGAGACACGAAAGAGATACACAGCTCTGGCGTGAACAATTGATTGGTGACGTCCATATACAAATATTGAGTTACGGTTTCGTTTCGGTGAAGCCGTGCTGAGTAAGTAGATTAAATACGTGACCAATAATGGGGACCTCATATATTTATTACCTCTATGTAATAAAACTATTATTAGGATTCTACTTCACGAACTATTAATAGATTTTACTTACAATTTATGCCATAACTAGATTTTATTTTAAATCAGTAAGCAGAAGCGTAGTGAAAGGATGAAATTTCGCCTAAAAGAGGCTCCTTTCGTGAACTTTGTCTTGATTTTTAGTTCTAGGACATGTCGCTTTCCTTACGATATTTCCCTTCACCGTTTTGAGTTCTCTTTTCTATTGCATACATAATGTTTTCAAGTGAAAAAAACTCATTGGTGCACCTGAGGATTCGGATCAGATACCTCCGAATTGAAATTCAGGGTCTATACTACTGGGCTACCAAGATCTTATAATAATGTACGTCCGCAAATAACATATTTTTCTTTCTTTCTTTCATACATTGATTTTTATTTACATACATAAAATCTCAAGAGTAGGAGGTATAAAGGTTTCTGACCATAGACAAAATAAAACAAACAAGTTTTCCCCTGAACAAACAACAGAGTGCATCCCAGTGCGACTTCCTGCGCTGCCTCTAATTATTCACACTTTTTTACCTCGCAGGCAGAGTCACGGGCGCAAGAAGCGGAGTGAATGTCTTCGGCAATTTATTTTGAATTAGTTTCAATGAAAAAAAGGCTGCGGTACAATTGAGGCGTCCGGAGACGAGGCTGATGGCATCACCATTACACTTGATGTTTATGCAAATTCCTGATGAGCTCGGAAGGGTTATAACAGAACACGTAAGTAACGTGAGAAGACAATCTTCTGGCAATCGACTGGCCTCACAGCTCAGTTGGTAGTAATGCTGCCTTCTACGCTGTAGGTCGTGGGTTCGATTCCCAGGATAAACATTTGTAACGAACATAGATGTTTTTTGTGCCTGGGTGTTAATATGTATAATATGTATGTATTGACTTACAGTTACGGGAGCATACGATGCGACTTGGGTCTTATTGTATCTAGGTATGACACAAATTGGATTGCTTGTATACCTACTGAGGTACCACTTAACACCAGGTGGGCCATCAGCTAGTTCCGTAACATTTCCACATAAAAAAATACCAATAGCTGATCACGGAAAACAAACTGAACTTCAATGTGCCTTAGATGTTATGTAGTCGACAGTTGACCTACAAGGTTTAAAAAGCATCCTTCTGTGTCGAATTAGATGGTAAGATTTTTTATACTAGCGTAATTTTTTACTAATCCAAATGATACTTAAAGACAAAATAAAGAACTTTAAATTTGATTTCGTAAAAGATAAGAGACGAAACAGCTGATAGGAGCGATTAAAGGGAAAAAAATTGCAGATTCTCACCACCTGACTAATATTATATTTTTTACAATGCTCTGTGATAATGAGGTCGTTATAAATTCTACGCGCACAGTCGGTAATATCCATGACACGATAAGTGCTACATTTCCGCGCGAGTCAATGAATTTCATAGAGTGCTAAATAGAGTGAAAAATATATGAGTAATTAGGCTTCCCTTCTTTTCTCTGCTTTAAACAGAACATCGAAACGGATTCTTTAATAAAACACTACTTCTAATGTATACATTCTGATCTTAAGTACCTGCGTAACTCTTAGATTTTTTTCTGATTGAATTCATGTGTACATAATGGATGTATTCTACCAGTTGTCTGGTTCCTATGGTACAAGCTATGCTTAGTTTGGGGCTAGATGGCGCTGTGTGAATTGACCATCGATACAAAAAAAACCATATGTCTTACCACAGAAGAATGGAAACACAAGCTGAAAGAATACCGCGAAGGTTCAAGCGCCAAGACGCAATCGTGGCCAACGAATCCCTCCGACCAGGCAAGCCGTGTAATTACGATGAGCTATTTGGAATTGACGGCTCGTTTAGGCAGCTTGCTATTGACTAACCGCTTTCTTTTATCGGCCAGGTGTAATTACCGAGGGGAAGTGTCACAAACTGCAGCTAATTGCACGCCCAACAATGTCACCTACACAATGAATCGGTGCCCGTACCGACACAAAGTAATTACTTACCCGTTATCACTGGTAATTGCATTGCAAAACGGATGTTTGTAATTTTTTCTAATATGCCGACATCCGTTCAGCACAATAATAAATATTGAATTTGAAAAATCACATCCTAACTGAATTTACACAGCGCGAGCACTAACGACAGTAAAATTACAATTATGGCGACACAGATCTTATCTGTGTAATTTCGGTACAAATTTCATGTTGGTTATAATATCGGGCAGTTTTATTGTGTTATTTACACAAATAAAAACGTTTATTTTTACATTTTCCCAAAATTAAATATGGACCAATTTCGTGGTGGGAATTACGCAGTTACGATATAATTCGTGTGATCTTATGAATATTTTGAGTGGTGTTGGTTTGTTTGTCCATATAACTACTTTAAGGCTATTCCTACTTCTGAGGCAGTCATACAAGATTAAGTACCAAAGAACTATACAAAAAATATAATTATACCTATATTAAAAGCTAATGGGTTAAAAAAACTATATTTCTCAATAAACCAGCTAAAAATAAGCTTGATCTTCAATCCGCTTATGTGAAAATCCTTCAAATGACGATCATCCGATTGAAAAAGTTCAAAAAATCCATCCAAACTTTTAATTAAAAAGTCATAAGCCCATTGTACACAAAACGTATGAGAATGCCTTCGACTGGAATGGACTTTGGATTACAGAGATAATGCAAGACGAAGGAAAGGATAATCCAAGGAAGTTACCGGGTAACGAGACACAAGCAAAGTCCTCTCAAGTGCTTAATCTGTCTAAGGGAATCAGAATGCTAACTAGAATTAGGTACTTGCGATTCAGTTAAAATTGTAATCACAAAGCTTCACTATTCACGTGTTATTACTTGTGTAATGTGTGTCGTTTGTGTAATTACAAAGAGGAAATCCTTGTTTTGTCATCAGCACGTAATGCGCATGCAGGTACTAGGTACCTGTTTATCTAACGTCGTTACGATGATTGTGTTTCATTATAAACCATTTATTTCAATGCTCAAATGATTGTTGAAAAAAAACACAAAGTAATTCTTGTTGAACAATTTGAATATTGTGTATAATTTGCCTCATGATGATGATTGCTGGGATAACATGAATGTTATTTTTCTGTAATAATTAGATATTTGGTTTCGTTCAGATACATGGTTGGACCCAGGAGACCAGGATTGACTACACTTACACAAAACTTTAGAAAAAAAACTAACAAATCTTTGATAGTCATAAGCAAGGTGAATTTAGCTATATCAAGTTGTATTTTTATGACTCTAGTACATATTATGTGACTTTTCTACAGATATACAGGGTTACAGGAAAAGTCGTGCTAGATCCGTTAAGGGCGTGGAGTACCCATCATTTCTGACTTATTTCACTATGAAACACCCTACCCTAAACTTAACCCTTTTCGAGATATTCGACTTTTAATTTTTTATTGAATAATGCCGATTTTTAGGCTACGAAATTTATTTTTGTTTATTTTGTGTATCTTATTATTATTATTATTGCATTTTTACATGTGTAATAAGATGCTTTAGGACATCAATCATTAAAATAGTGCATAAGTTAATTGAATAGACCGTAGTAGACAAGTGAAAGTAAAAAAATAAAAAAAATATTAGCAAGCTTATTTTTCTCTAAGGGATATCTAAAAAAAATATTATGACACTTGTTCGGCAGATATTTTTTAAAATATCTACGTTTCATCAGCTATCTAACGAGGTATAATAATCTAGGGTTTTATTCAAATGCATTGGAAAAAAATTAGTTTCATAGGCGACAGTGGAGAAGAAAATTTATACTTAGCCCTAAAAAGTAAAATAAAACATTAGGTATGCATGAAATGTCATTTATTAAAGGTTTTCACACAACTTTTTCTTATTCTACAGTTCATGTTCAACATGGCCGCCTCTATTTCTGAAACATTGTCGCATCCTTCTACGGAGACCAGTCTTCACTACTCCAGTGGTCAACGTGGTCCTCATTTTATTTGCTGCATCCACAATCCTTTCTCTTAAGTCTTCCACAGACAAAACTGGATTCGGCTCGCTGTACACAAGACTTTTCATGCACCCCCATACATGAAAATCCATGGGAGTTAGGTCCGGACTTCTTGCTGGCCATGGCAACGGCCCACCTCGTCCTATCCATTTGTTTGGATAATTTGTGTCCAGCCAGTCTCTGACACTTCTCCTGAAATGGGCAGGGCAGCCATCGTGTTGGAACCACATGTCCCTGATCAGGTTGAGTGGCAGATCATCCAGCAAATCACTCAAGTCTGCTCTCAGGAAATTTTCGTAGCTTTCCCCATTTAGATTATCCGGGAGAAAGTAAGGTCCAATCAAATGATTAGAGATAATGCCCATCCACACATTCACGCTGAATCTTCGTTGGGACCCTTTCACTCTTTTCTTATTGGGATTCCTTAGTTCTTTTGGGGCCCAGTAATGGACGTTGTGATAGTTGGTTATGCCATCTTTATCAAATTTGGACTCATCCGTCCACAAGATATTTCTTAGAAAATCTGGGTCTTCTACGTCAGCATTTAGCATAAATCTGCAAAAGTCCAATCTTCTCGCGGGGTCTCCTTCTTCAATAACGTGTACCGGCGTGTAATGGTACGGGTATAGGCCAGCAGTATGCACTGTAAACCACACTCTCCATTGCGAAAGTCCCAGATCACGGGCAACAATATTAGTGGAAGTAGTCGGATCCGCTCGAAAGCGTTGCACTATCTCATTGTCCTGTTCTTCGTCGTCAATTCGTGGTCTTCCCATGTCTGTATTTCGTCTCAAAACAGAGCCAGTTTCTTTAAGTCTTCGATAAACTCTGTCAAAACAGGCCACATCCGGCACTCGACGACCGGGGTAGCGAGTTATGTATTCGTTACGAGCTACCGTTAGAACTGCTACCTGGAGCGTCCCAACTACTTTTTTCCACGAAATGTAATACAAACCCTAGATTGTTAGACCTCGTTAGATAGCTGATGAAACGTAGATATTTTAAAAAATATCTGCCGAACAAGTGTCATAATATTTTTTTTAGATATCCCTTAGAGAAAAATAAGCTTGCTAATATATTTTTTATTTTTTTACTTTCACTTGTCTACTACGGTCTATTCAATTAACTTATGCACTATTTTAATGATTGATGTCCTAAAGCATCTTATTACACATGTAAAAATGCAATAATAATAATAATAAGATACACAAAATAAACAAAAATAAATTTCGTAGCCTAAAAATCGGCATTATTCAATAAAAAATTAAAAGTCGAATATCTCGAAAAGGGTTAAGTTTAGGGTAGGGTGTTTCATAGTGAAATAAGTCAGAAATGATGGGTACTCCACGCCCTTAACGGATCTAGCACGACTTTTCCTGTAACCCTGTATATGTTGCCATATGTTATTTCAAAAAATAACAGATGTAAATAGATGTAATGGATGTTTTAGTAATCGATACAAATATGGCATGCAAAGCCATGCCTGCCATCTTTTCAGACGTTTACTGAAATAAGGAACAAGAAAAGAGAAGGAAACAGTGACAGTTGGAACAAAAAGTTACATTTCTTTATAACAGTAATGACCAAGCTTACCATAGTCCAACTTTCTTCCATAATTTCCCGGTGAACAACTCTATCGTCTTTGAAAAACAATCCGTAAAGCGATTTCATATCATTACGTACACGGAACACGCTCTCGATTCTGTGCCAAATGTCATTTTAATAGTTTTAATTATATTGCGGTGTGGGGGGCTAATTGCGCCCATGATGGTGATTACGGTGCGTCGATTATAATCTTGTTTTGTAAAAGGATTTTTTCAATTGCAATTGTTGGTGGAGCGACAATTAATTTAGTTATAATCAATTTCGCTTTTGCCGTATTAGTGATTTTTCATTTATTATTTCCTTTCTTAGATCTTTTAAAAGACTTAAAATCAACAATAGTTGAATTGATTCTCTCTTTGATACCTATTTTTAATATTTATTATTTTCTTCTAATTTCGGCTTAGCGTTTGTAGAGTTAATTAAGCAACTATGATAGAGTTATTTATAATCTAACTCTGCTCAATACTCGATGCTTTGTAATTATTATAATGCTCATAAATATTTATGCCCTGAAGTATCTTCGACTGCCAAAGTAAGCTAACTAAGTTGCAACGGTTTACAGCCTTAGGTGCAATTAGAGCAAAGACGCCGACATTATCGACAAATGAATACAACGCCGCTGTATTATTATAAAGATTTCATAGCTTCTAATTGGATGGCTAATACGGCTCCAAGTACCAAAGTATTTTATGGCGCAGTTTATGTGGCTATCAAAGCTTGGGTGTGCGTTACTGACACCGGTGAAAGTCATAAAACATGTGAGAATGTTATCTATTTGAAAGCAATATACATGGTGTATCGAAAACTTTTAAGTTCAGTAATTGAGGCCTTGTGACAGAAAAAGGTAGTTCTCACTTTGAAAATGACACGAGTTCTGCTATTACTAAAAACCAGTTACTTTGTTTAATTTTTAACCGTTTATGTTCCCATGGGAAATTCTGTTTGAAACCACAATTGTGCCACATACGTCCAAATTTTTTTAATTGAATTTTGAAAATAATTGCATTGAATTTACCGTGAATGTCTAACAATGACGTTTTTTCCAGTTCATTTGGTATATTTCAGTTCTCCAATGAGAGAAAATTATAGGAACAAAATTATTTAAATCAGTGACTTAGTTACTGCGCTGAATGAAATTCTACAAGAATAACTTAACATCAGAAATGGTGTGCTAGACAGTTAGTTACTTAGACTGACAGATTGTGCAAAACATCACCATAAAACTATTACTAAAATGCAGCCCCGACCTGCTAGCTCATATCACCCATTACCGCGAGACATACTTAATTACATCGCTAGTGGGCCTCAGTTAGGCTTTTGACACGGCAGACAAACGCATATATCGTGACTTCACCCAGTAAAGTCGGTTTGTTGATAAAGTCAATTAGCGGTATCGAAGCGGGGACCTGTATCAACTGATTCGGGCCCACCCTTGCGCCAGCAGCCATACCACAGCGCCGTCATTGGCCGGCGTACCTCAGGGGAGGGGCCTGGGTCCGCTACACTTTTTATTATACATTTGGTAGAAGTGCGTAGGCGACCGCAGTCGACCGGCTTTATTCTTTGCCAGTCGATTGAAGGCGTTGGTGTGTTATAGTTTATGGCTCGGTTCATCTCACGGCTGTATTGTAAATAGTGGTTGTTGCGGGCGATATTTCGTGTTGGCATCTCTTGTCTCGTGCGTGATAAGGACTTTACCGGAGTTCATCTCGGTGCTTTGGTTGAGGTGAGTGATTTATATTTTATGAATGTAGTGGAATTACACGTGTCAGTAACTGAGTAATTATCATTAAAGGGTTTTTCGTGCGAAAAGTCAATTTGTATTTTTTTTATTTGAAATAAATAGCTATATGCCAATTAGTAAATTTTGCAAAACATTAAGAGTATAAATAATTTTTCTACGTTATCTCAAAGTAATGTTCGTCATAATAGTGTTATCGTAAATGTAATAATTCATAATAATTTAACTAAAACCCCATAATAATAAATATTTATGATAAAAAAATATGAGCATACATAGTGTTTCTTAAAATATTTGTTATACATATTTTAAGGTCTTTACTGTAATCATTTAACAATTAACTGACTAATATAGGAGTAGTATTGGAGATAAATATTAACGATAATTATTATGAATCTAGTTTTACTGATATCTTAGCAGTTTATTTATTTAAATACTTCATTTTTTAATTTTCATTTATTCATTTATATGAGGAACTCTAAAACTATCACTCATATATCATTATCGGGTTTCTTACTATTTAAAATTTATATTGTTACTGTTCCTAGTAAATAAATTTACTATTATTATTATTATCGTTACAGAAACCTTAAGATATGAAATGCACACCATTTTATATCATATTGTATCGAATAGGTACATTAACACTACAGTCACCAATAATATTTACATCCGTCACATAATATAGTAGAACAACTATTTAATAAATTATTCAAAATGTAGCCCCCCACCGTCACACTAATTATACGCACAATTACTATTAGAATAATGACATTATTTTAATAACTGCCGACCCGTTTTCATTAATCAAAACTTGCGTAGCCTGATTTGAAGGTTCCTATAATATTTTTTGGGAGTTCTAAAGGTATACATAATATTTTTAAAATCATTTGCATAATTAGGTGTATTTTATTGCTTTATTGAATTAGGACCGATGTCAGCCTCAAAATTGAAACCAGCGGGGGAGCCTGTGTTGTTAATTTTGTTTATAGCTTGTATTATGGTCGGTTTTAAATGTTATACCCATATCTCAAGCTGTATAACTTGTTAGATATTGTAAAAGTGGACAACAATAGCGTATTTATGTTATTGATCTTGATTTTATTAGCTTTTACAACAGAATTCGTTGTCCGTTTATTATTTATAAACGGACATTTTGTTGGGTCTTTGATATGCCTTTCGTTTAATAACACGATTGTGTATTTTGAATTGTTGTAAGTTTAATATTTGCATTCTTGTGTAACTTGATTATTTATATGTGATAAAAAATGTATTTTTGAAACATCAATAACTCGCCTACTACCATTTGACATCCTGATCTACTGAACAGATATTTTTGACAAAAGTATACCCTACCTGGATTAGTGGGTCATTTCGTTGTTATGAAATTAATTACTGGAAGAAACTGTTAGCTGAGTTATTCATGGAAAACAGTAACGGTGATGAGCTCACCCCAAGTCACGTCTATATTCCCGCGTTTTTTTTAAATTATAATTAGACCGTGAATATATTTATGAATATCGGGACCTTACACTCTATTAATATTAGGTAATAATATTGGTGGACATTTCACAATGCTATCTAGCCCCAAAGTAAGCTAAGCATAGCTTGTATCATGGGAACCAGACAACTGATATAATCCTTTTTTTTTGTAAATATATACAATACATATTACTACCCAGACACAGAACAAACATATGTATATGTTCGTCACACAAATGTTTGTCCTAGGTGGGAATCGAACCCTACAGCGCAGAAGGCATTACTACCAACTGAGCTGTTAGGCCAGCAAACAATATTAAAATTTACAATCCCAGATTTTGAAAGCACTTGGCTGTCGCCACTTTGATTATATGTATTTTTATAATTTGATAACCTTTTACTTGATTTACTGACTCACTGTGAACTCAATTTATTCTCTCTTAGATATCTCAATTTCTCCGCTAGTGTGTTCAATAAATTGAGTTCTCACATCACAATGAACCGTATAATGAGTGATTTTACCCATTTTTTCACATAAGGGTTGACCGATCTCAGTTCGATTACCAAGACCAGCTTTGAAGGCCTCATCAGGTTTAAAGTTGTTCAAGTGTTATATGAGATTTTCGGAGATTGTTATAAGGTCTCGGGGTCTTTATAAAGTGGTGTTGATATACCCCTCACGATGACTTGCGGATGCGATCGCAGAGCAAGCAGCGTTGTTGATTATATTAGACTTAATTAGATCTTAATTAACATTCTGGATTCTCATTACATGGTCGGAGCTGCTAGCTGAGGCCGTAATAGGAAAGTCGATTTACTTCCATCGTGTTTCGATTATTTTTTGTATCGAGCCTGGTTTACTCGTGGATTGGCGTTAAATGGAATTTTAAAGTTCTTTTTCTGTTATTAAGATCCATTATGGTTTGCATTCATTACAGTTTGCGTCGGCGGGATGAGTAGAAATAATGTAGTGTGAAATTTAAAAAGTATACTAGATAATATTAGCAAGTGCTACTTGAATACTTGAATTAAGCTTTCAGTACAATGACTACACTGGCCGCACAGCTCAGTTGGTATAGACGCCAGCAACAACTTGAAAAAAGTCATTCGATGCGCAGAACTAATTTTTCATAAGTGTAGATGCGCGAGCTTCTGCGCTGTAGGAAGCGGGTTCGACTCCTACCCAGTATAAAAATTGTGTGATGAAAATAGATGGTTTTTCTGGGTTCTAATATGTATTATCTGTACGTATTTAAAAATAAAAAAGTATGAAAGTATTATATCAATTGTCTTTTCCCATGATACAAGCTATGCTTACTTTGGGGCTAGATGGCGCTGTGTGAAATTTCCACCAATATTATTATTATTATTATATATGATAGGCATCGTAAGACAGGCAGACATCAGTCAAGGCACGGATGAGCGTTATCGGCGGCATAATCCGAGACGCATTAACACTAACAACTAATGGACAAAAACTGTAATCCTTGTTCGTGGTCACCAGATACTGCGAAATGGTTTTTAAAGTTCGGGTAAACACTTCTTGGGATAGATTAGTTTGGTTCAGTTTTTTTTTACTAGTGACAGTGTTGCTTTTACACATAAATAAAATAATAATAGTATTATTACTATTATTATTTTATTAATTAATTAATTTATTAATTATCAAATAAAAATGGCATCGAAGCACTTAAATAGTAACATGATATAGTTCGATACTTTTTCGGACTGAATAACTGACACCTGAAATCATGTGACTGCCGAATAGGTATACCTGTAGGAAACTATAGGCGAAGGTGGACTATTGTTACCTATATTTCAGTATTTATATGTTTGTATGTATTTATAATAATATATATATATATATTATTAGGTATCTAATTAGTAATACTCCACCGTCCGTCCAATATTTTATTTTATTTAATTCTTTATTGGACACATAAAAATACAATGTACAATAAGAGGACTTTATGGTAATGCATAATTTCAGTTTATCCAAAGGTAGTGGAATATATTTCTCATTGCAATAAGATTTCATATTGTTATTCCGCTTTAAGTTGCATTCACATGAAAATTATTTTAATAAATAGGTATTAGTTCTGTATTGTGGTTTAAAATATAGAGTCGTACTTTAATTCAAGTCATATATAAGGAAGGGTTTAGACTTTGAATTAACAACTTCAAAAAAATTATACTATATAACGACAATAGACAAATCATTATTTCTATTGAACTCTTCAAGAGATAGCTTGAACGACGATTAAAGAAATCACAGAAATAGGTCACCCATAGTTATTGCTGAGTTGTATGTCTAAAATAAACCATATCCATACTAGGCTAACACAAAATAGAGTGAAAATTTAAATTCGATAAATAAATAAATTACAACGTGCTTCCAAATATGCTTGCTACCTTACATAATCCCGTAGGCGCCATGATTCCCTATCTCTACTTAATCCTATTACAATATTCCGTTCCTGAACTGCCTTCATCGGGTCTTATCTTATCTGGTTATTATAAAAAGTTTTAACGTTAATTGTTGCGTTAATTTTCGTTAATGTATAGGGCATAAATATTTTAATGTATAAATCTATATGATACTGAATTGGAGCAGAAGGATCTACACTAAATAACATATGATTAGAGAAAATATTATTATTTAGACTGGCCTCATAGCACAGTTGGTAGTAACTCTGCCTTCTGCGCTGTAGGTCGTGGCTTCGACTCCCACCCAGTATACACATTTGTGTGACGAACATAAATGTTTGTTCTGTGTCAAATCAAAATCAAATCAAATTTATTTACCGTAAACATTATATAACATAGATTACTTGTGGTCCGTGTATGGGTGTTTAATATGTATTTACAAAAAAGATACAAGAATTATATCAGTTGTCTGGTTCCCATGATACAAGCTATGCTTAGCTTACTTTGGGGCTAAGAGGCGCTGTGTGAAATAGAGTTAGGCTGTTATTTTCACTTGGCATCATGAATTGAGCGCATTATTGATCTAAGGCAGGTTAAACAGTTTAACAGCTCTGTAATTAAGTTAACCCTGACTGTATAGAACTGTAATAGGTGATTCTTATTAACCATAAAATAATCAAGAAAGAGACAAATCTAAATTAGGCAAATATCTCGATCGATTGCTGTTCTTTAGTTTTAATTCGGTTTTCAATAGACTATTTACATCCACTCAAGATAATGGAGCTGCGAAATGTTTTAGTTAGAATTGGATTGGTCACGAATTGTCACGGTTATTGATTCAGGGGTAAACGAACTTTGGATTATTACCGTTATGAGCTTAACTATGTTCCGTAAGCGCGGTGCCAATCTACCATTCCGTGGACAGTTTGAATTAATCTTATGTATATTTGAATTAATATTTGATCACAACACTCCGTGTTTATGTCCTCAAATTAAAAAAACCTAGATATTACATAAATAAATAATAAATTAATATTGGTGGACATTTCACACAGAGCCATCTAGCCCCAAAGTAAGCTAAGCACAGCTTGTATCATGGGAGCCAGACAACTGTTATATAAATTTCTTTTGTAAATACATACATACGGAGTGGGCCCACCTGGTGTTAAGTGATAAACTCTGCGCATAAAAAGCGATCGACTTGGGTCCTCCCCTGCTAGGTACGACTAGATCCAAGTCGCATCGTATGCGCCCGTAATTCTGAGACGTGTATGGAATGTCTCATGTGCCTGTAATTTCATCGGCAACCACATCTTTCACACCGGAACACAGTAACGTGAATGCGTTTCTGCTTGGCGGCAGAAAAGGGCATGGTGACAGTACTTCTCCGGACGAATTTGACGTTAGTTCTACTGCTTTTAAAATTTGTTATACACTGAAAATGTTCCATTTCTACGTTATACTTAGGATTTCAGCCTGCACAAATATTAATTCAACATGGGGCACGTTGGCTCGTGAAAACGACTCAAAAGACATCAAAGGAAACACTAAACTTAACCCTATCAGTAAACAAATAGAGATTAAATTTGTGGATTGCAAATAGTCTATGTATTGTGCAAGATTGAGTGGCCATGAACTTTTGTAACGACTTTTTAAACACATTTTCCGTTTTCTGTCAATCTTGTAAAATGTCGACGAGTGAATGTGACTCGTCCTCTTTAGGAAACAAGATAAACAGAAGCCCTCCTGAACTCTATAAATATGTATTTTAAATTCATCTCTGAACTTACATTCCATTAAAAAGCAGTGAAAAACCTTACAATATCAATCATTCTTGCTTATTAGGAATAGGCTCGAACCCGGTGTAGACATATTATTATTAAAAATAATAATAATAATGTTGGTGACAATACACACAGCGCCATTTAGCCCCAAACTATACAGATAAAAACTTTAGTTTTGTATAAAACACAGGTAAATAATTCAATCTGTATTGATTTTAACATAAAAGATCACAAGAAATGAAAATTTTATTTTGAAGGCGCTTTAAAGAGATTAACTTTTTCGAACTAATCATTAAGAAATTAAAATTAAAATCATTATGAACAGGCGCCACAGCTCAGTTGGTAGTAACTATGGCTTCTGCGCTGTAGGTCGTGGGTTCGATTTTCCACCAAAACAAACATTTGTGTGACGAATATAGATGTTTGTTCTCTGTCTGGGTGTAAATATATATCATATGTACGGTACGTATTTATAAAAGTATATATATATTCTATCAGTTGTCTGGTTCTCATAGTACAAGGTATGCTTATTTTGGGGCTAGAGAATGCTGTGTGAAATGTCCACCAATATAAAAATTGATCCAGTGAAACAAATAGATATAAATATATTAAAAAAAAACTTTTAAGACCTACCACTTCTTTTCTAAAGAATACGAATTATAGTTCTGGATATAAAGTAATTTTCACGCTTATTGCCCTTAGCTTCATTGTTTCGATAATTGGCTATAGTTCCGAATGGTCAGTCAGATTGGTAACCGCTAATGGCGCAGGCTTGCGCGGGCGCACGCCGTGACGACACCTGCCCGCCAGCGCCATCTGCCGCACGCGCCCAGACTATAACACTCATAGCTCATCTAGAGTCTAGCTCAGTTAGGTATATGATTGTATAAATTCGCACTGAATCTCAAAACACAAGCTTATAACAAGCTTAGCTTGAGATTCATAGATCACAGATTGCCCGGCCTCACAGCTCAGTTCGTACTAACCCTGCCTTCTGCGCTGTAGGTCGTGGGTTCGATTCCCACCCAGGACAAACATTTGTGTAACGAAAACAGATGTTTGTTCTGTGTCTGGGTGTTCATATGTATTATTATGTATGTTTTGATTTTAAACATATTGAAGTAAATTTAATTTGTTTAAGAATAATAGGTATATAGGTTTTGCAATAATACAGCCGATTGATATATGAACCATTTTATTGTTACTACATTACTCTGATTGAAAGAGCGTTGATGCGCGGGCGCAGACCGTAACGCGACCTGCTTACCATCTGCCATCTGCCACGCGTCTAGCCGTCGCTACCTTCTGGCAATCACGGTTTAGTCTCGGTAATATTACGGTCTGCTTTTTATACATGCCCCCAGCTGGCGTTTTGGACCTAGACATCTGCTGATAATATTTTAGTTTTAGGATGTAGTTAGAAGTTATCCTAGCGGTTAATTAATGAAGAAAGTATAAGAAAGGAATTCATTAATGGAACTTCAATATTTCGATAAATAATAATACATTTATTTCAAGCCCACGACTCATACAAGAAAACATTGAAATAAAATTTTTAAGCTAACCACGAATACCCATAACTAAACATTAATAAAAATATATTCTAGTTATCCCTAAATTAGTGCTTAGAGTGTACAGTGTTGCCACGTGCCTGTCACAACAATGTCTAGTGTACGGGCACTCCACACTTCATAAAGAACTTACCATACTTAAAACTTTATACCAAACGGCAGTCACCGTTAGTTATTTTCAAAAATCTTTAGTCGTTCATCCCCTCTCTCAATATTTAATTTTGGAACGATCCCCCTATCTCCCATAGTTACCGAGATACGCGAGGGGGATATAAAACGGGCAGGATCGAATGTCAGATTTTTCCCGACCATTCTGGGGTACCCCACCACATTTAACATTACATTTAACCCACCCTCTCGGGAACACCCTAAGCATTTCTGTAAGTCTATATTTTAGTAAACATTAAAACTAAAACTTGAGAGCGTGGTGGACTAGTAGTACTGACCCCGAGTTTCAATCCGGAGGTCGCTGGTTGAAATCCTGGTGTGTGGTGTAGTTTTTAGTTTGAAAGATTTATGTGCGCAATACCAATATATATCAAAACGGTGAAGGAAAAAACCGACATGCCCTAGAACAAAAATTCGAAGTCGAAAGGAGCCTCTTTGGGACGCACTTAAAATCCTATCACTCCTTTCTTCTCATAAATCTGGTTTTACACTTTCTATTTTATGAGAGACAATAAATTTATTATTATTGTTATTATTATTTCACCACACTAGAGAGTATCAGTGACTCGAATACACTAAAAGAAGAAAGTCGTTCCATATTACCCAGGGCACAATTATTGTTACCTAATACTTCACTTTTATGAACAAAAACTTACAATTACCAACTTCCTATCGAAATAAGAAAATAGGAGAGAACTTCGAGCTTCAAATGGCAAAAAACAAATCAGCTCGCAACGGTTCGGTGTCAGGCGGAGTAGTAAAAACTTGAAAATTAAATAATGCAATCAAAAAATGACGCTTCAATGATCTCCGTGAAATTTGAAATCAGAGTTCAGTACATGATTTGTTTATGAAACAACATTATAGAAAAGGTAATTCATGTAAGTTTGTACGAGATTATCTCCCAAACTACTGATCGCAGTGTAAAAATTTTAAACTGGGTTTGTAAGTGTTTTTTTCATTACAAACATTGAACTTGTTCGATAATTGCTTGAAACACAATTAAACACCGCTAAATTGGATCTCGGTCTAATTAGTCGCGCTAATTGTTTTTCGAGTAAATCTAATTACTGTTTGTCATTACGAACGATAGTTAATTAGTTCTATTCAACGACGTTTAATTGAAAATACCAGTGGGAAAGATAATTGTTTGCAATTTGTTTTAAGTTATATCACCATGTTTCATCTTCATGTTTCTTCATCTACAATGTTTTTTTTATGTCATTGGAGTGGCGGAACGAGTTGATGTTAAGTGGTAACCGCCGCCATGGACAACAGCAATACGACTCAAGTCCTCGCCACACGAGATGACTCAAGTCGCACTGCGTTGCGTCCATCACCCCGAGACGGGGATGTTACGTCCCATGGGCCTGCAATTTCACCGGCACCCACTCCCTTCCACCGGAACTCAGCAACACGAGTGCATCTCTGCTTGGCGGCAGATTACCAGGCGTGTCAGTACTTCTCCGGGCGAACTTAGCACAAGTTCTACTGCTACTAAAATGTAGTTAATTAGTACATGTTTAGCAGGTGACTGTTTTTCGACAGGTCTTTTATAAGCTACGTTACTTTGAAATAGGTGCAACTGAAATAACTGTAAAATATAACATGATCATTGAAATCTGATAAGTCTGACAGTACGTGTAACTTTCCTAAATAATAAATGCTTTCGTAAATGCCTTTGGATATAAACATGTCAGTATGCAAATATTTGATGTAGTTATTTATTTAAATCAGGTAATACATTAGTAATAGTAATCATACAAGATCTATAGAAATGTGTAACTTAAAACTAAAATAGATACAATTTATAAACGATTCCTGTGTTCCTTACGAGCCCTTTTTTATATTGGTGGACATTTCACACAGCGCCATCTAGCCCCAAAGTAAGCTAAGCATAGCTTGTATCATGGGAACCAGACAACTGATATAATACTTATATACTTTTTTGTAAATACACACACACACACAAATAGACACCCAGACAAAGAACTAACATTTGTATATTCGTCATACAAATGTTTGTCCTGGATAGGAATCGAACTCACGACCTACAGCGCAGAAGCTACTACCGAGCTGTGAGGACTGTCAAAAGAATGCCACTTACGAACCGCTTAACCTTTACACACATTTGATTAGAATCATAATTTATACAGGAAAGTTGTAGCGCAAAGTCAATACTGCTTATTATAACTATGTATGGCGTATAGAGGACAATAGAACATAAATCATCCAAGTTATTTACCTTACAGTTTCTCTGAAGTGTAGGGGAGAAGTGGCAAAAACGTACGCATAACCGGACAAGAAATTATATTATTGATTACATCGTTTTTTGCAATAGTGCGTCGGGTCACTTGAGCGTGACTGCTGAACGTGTTAAAACTTTTTGTTGGAAGCACAGCAAAGTGTAAATGTTATTTCCAGATGTATAATGGTTTCCATCATAAACATCGCCTAGCTAATTAAAACTAGAAATCAATTTCACCAAAACCACGATCACTTTTTTGGAATCTTTAATTATATTTCTGACGAAATATGTTTAATTTTTTTTCTTAGAATTTAAATACTTATTATCTAGAATCGATTTTAGCGAGTTCTTCGGTTGCAATGCTTCGTCTTTGAATACAACTGTTTTTCCAACTTATTAATTATATATTAAATTATTATAAGTATTAAAATATAACATAGATCTAAGTGACTCTCTCTGACGTTTCTAAGTCATTTCTTTATGAATTCTATGGAAATAAAGTTTTAGACTTTGACATAGTATAATGAAAGCATGACAGACACCAGCTTAGTAATTTTTAATCGAGAATTCTCGGTCGATGAGTTTTATTACCATACTATCCGTTAGAAAGTAAGCGAAGTGGACTGTTAAATTACGGATATAATGCGAATTTCATATCATATTTATCAGAAGTTATTGTTGTATATTATTGTATAAAACAGGAACACACGTCAGCGGATGTGTGGTGCGTTGCAATTAAGATGCGGCTCTGATACTCGGGGTAATTGTGCTTGACGCTGTTATCAGATATAATTGCATTAATATCGATCTGAGCGCACTGGGTTATAAATTTAATTCACTTTAATAAATTATTTCAACTATCTTTGTTATTAGAATGAGCACAATTCATATTAAACCATGTAGCAGAATTTAATCCAGATATATGCATTTGCAAGCAAAAAACATTCTGCTTCAATATTAGAATATTATTAAAACATAACTATTTTTATTTATCTGACAGGCCTCACAGCTCAATTTGTAGTCTTCTGCGCTGTAGGTCGTGGGTTCGTATTCCACCCAAAACGAACATTATTTATGTGACGAACATAGATGTTTGTATTGTGTCTATGTTAATATGCTATGCTTAGTTTGAGGTTAGATGATGCTGCCATCAATAGTTATATGTCTGATAGAACTGCTGCCAATTTAATGAAATTGGCTATTGAATATCAGTGGACTTGCGGAAGATTTACATCAGTTTTTGGTAAATATTAGGTGGATGGTAGACTTCACAGACTATTTCTTCGCACAAAATATTGATTGACTGACTGCCTCAATTAATTTAGTATTGATTTAATTGAATATTGACAGACTGGCCTCATAGCTCAGTTGGTAGTAACTCTGCCTTCTACGCTGTAGGTCGTGGGTTCGATTCCCATCCATGAAAAACATTTGTGTGATGAACATGGATGTTTGTTCTGTCTGGGTGTTAATATGTATGTATTTTTTACAAAAAAAATATAGCATAGCACAAGCTATGCTTAGCTTACTTTGGGCTAGATGGCGCTGTGTGAAATGTCCCCAAGATTTATTTATTTATTTATTCCAATCACGCCTCTCATGTACTGGTAAAAAGATCACAGTACGAAACTTGACTACTATGATACTTTAGTAGTAGTAATACTTTATTAAAATTAGTATGAATGAGTAAAGCCTAAGAAGAAATCAGAAAAGTGAACGTTCTCTTAGACTCAGCACCCCAAGAAGAAAAAAAACATAACTTTTCCATTTTCTTTGTTGCAGCCATCATCCAAAAAGGCGTAAATATTTATCCGTACTACTTTATCAAAATGGGCGTGTCCGAGGCTGGTTCGTCCACCCCCGACCTCCCCCCGGAGCGGCCTGGCTCCGGGAGCGGGATAGACGACGAGGACCTGCCCAGGAGGAAGCAGAGGAGGTATAGGACCACGTTCACGAGCTACCAGCTGGATGAGCTGGAGAAAGCGTTTGGGAGGACGCATTACCCAGATGTGTTTACCAGGTGAGCTTTGGAGTTTATATACAAAATGTATGTATACTGTGTGAATTGTCATACATATATTTATAACATCTTGTTATAAAGAAGGAAATCAGTAGATGAGACTTGCCCAGGACCAGCAACAGTAGTGTGCTAGAGAAGAGGCCTATACTCAGCAGTGGGTGTTACTGGCTGAATAGAGTTATTTATATCTATCTATTGAATTTGAGTATTTTTCTGTTTTTTTAATGTTTGAGATTAGGTAATATTGTTAATTTGCTACATAGTACGAGTTATTAATTTCCTAAAATCGTTTTCCCTCAGTGAAGAAATAGCATGAACTGGAAATAAGGATTGGGTCTCCTGACCTACTGTTAAAATTTAAGGAGAATTATTTTACTTTTCTTCTACTTTTACTTCTGTTACTAAAAAACCATAATATAATACCGAATCACCTGAAAAATTAACAAAATTACATATTTACTTTATATTTTTATATATATTTTATTAAATATTTAATTTATTTATGATTAGCAAATGCTGTAGACGATTTTTAACTGATGTCCATAATGAACGTTTTATTATATGAATTTTTTGTTATTTTGACACAATTCGGCACTATTTTTAATCAAATATAAATAAAATTTTGAAATAGTACATATAGAAAAATAAATCATTGGAATTTTTCAATTGTTGCAGAGAAGAATTAGCCCTGAAAATCGGACTGACTGAAGCTAGAATTCAGGTGAGTTAATAATGAAATTCCATTTTGTAATAATATGTTAGTACCTACAAATTATAATTAAGTATAAATAAATATTGGTGTACAATTTGTGGCCTCCTCTTGTTAGTTATGGGAATCAGTTGCTTGTGAAGCTTTCTCTTTCTTCTCTGATCTTTATGAGCCTGTAATTTCACCGGCAACCACATCTTCAAACCGGCTTCAAATGGCTCCATTTTACAAATTATAATTAAGTATAAATAAATATTGGTGTACAATTTGTGGCCTCCTCTTGTTAGTTATGGGAATCAGTTGCTTGTGAAGCTTTCTCTTTCTTCTCTGATCTTTATGAGCCTGTAATTTCACCGGCAACCACACCTTCAAACCGGAACACATTAACGCTCATTACTGCTTAGCGGCAGAAATGTGTATGGTGGCAGTACTTCCCCGAACGAACTTGGCTAGTACTACTGCTACTAAAATCGTATTGATCAACAGTTAAGTTCCAATGGAGTTATACCTTTAGTATTTGCCGCTTTTTCAATTGATTCTCAAACAGTGGACTTGATTCATTAAAAATAACGTTTAATAGAATAAAATATGGCCCGTAATCATATCTAGCGGTGTCGGGGATAAACGAGGCGTCCTGTCGCGCAACCGCGGGGAGCCATAAGTGCGACTTTTTGTCGCGCGCCAACACACGGGGCGCTCCTTAATTCAGAATAGATTGTTGAATTCAATTCGTTATGTCTTATTGAATATATTTCTATTTGACTTTGTGGGTGGGTTTCTGAATTAAAGATTTTTGTATTTTTTTTATGGTTACACTTATTTTGGCTACTGGAAATCCTCCCTGTGCCAACACCGGTAAGAAACCGTCAAATAATTACGGCAACAGTCGTAATGAATACTTGGCTTCTACTCCCGAAGAGGTAGACAGAGTTTTACTGTGCCACTTTTCACCTTGTTGGGCTACATTATGCTAAGAAGTAGACGTGATGAGGAGTAATTCGGCTAACACTTTCCTCCAGTAATTCCTCAATAACCCGAAAGCCAGGACAAATCCAATGAAATTACCATCAAGTCCGTGCTTAGTCATAATGGATATGAAAATCAATTCAGTAATCTAATCACGTACAACCAAGTAAGCACTGCTGTTGCATGTCACACTGTATATGGCACTATACAGTAATGAAACGACGTATAAATCATGACTAATTACAAAACGCCATGGCAAACTCTAAGTTCGGACAAATATGGCATGACTTACTCCCTTTCAGTTGAGCAATGCAAAAAGGTTTTTAATTATAACGGGAAATTAAAATTTAATAGGTGGTTTTCACAAATGATTATTAAATAATATAATTAGTTTTATTTGTATTATTAATAGTTAATGAATTAATCATTAGACGGTGGTTGATTAAATGTCAAGATTGATAATTTTTTATGATGTAAAATATTAATATTAATTTGGTCGTTGCGAAATGTTATTCGGAATATTTGTTTACTTAATTTATTAAACGATTGATGTAATATTATCTTAACAACATATACATAAAAGTGCCTCTCCTTTTTTGACTGTCTGTCTGTATAGCCTTGTGGGAAATACTACTGTAGATATTATATTGATACGGATTTCATCAAATAGAACGTTCCATATGAAAGAGTTGTTAGGAATACGTTACAAGTGTCTATAAAATACTTATCCTTAAAAATATTGCTATTCGTGCCAAGTCGGGTCGGACCACTAGTCTATTAGTAATTTAGGGAAACGTGTTAATTTTTACCCTCTCCGAAAATAACCAATTTTTATTTCAACTCTTCTTAGCGTTAGGGCTTTTTTATTTTGTTAATTGCGTACAAAAGAATATAGAAAATTTCTAATTAATAATAATATTGGTGGACAATTTACACAGCGCCACCTAGCCCCAAACTAAGCATAGCTTGTAGTATGGGAACCAGACAACTGATAGAATACACATATACTTTTTTTTTGTAAATACATACATATTAACAACCAGAGACAGAACAAACATTTATATTCGTCACACAAATGTTTTTCCTGGGTGGGAATCGAACCTACGACCTATATAATGTATAATTATGTGATCACAGTTACCTAGACTGGGTTTTCTGGTTAAATTAGGTATATTCTATAACTTTATTAGATAGGTAAGTATTATATAGACATTTAATTAAATTTGAAAGGCAAAACTGTCTGCCTATGTTTGAGCTAATGCGATTCACACTACGCTCAGACAACATTTTGAAAACGTATCTATTATGTAATACAGTCTGAAGCAACCTTTAGTCCTTAATTAAAACGTCTGTGCCTCCGTGATTAAGTGATCATTAAGGTGTCGTTACACTATACAGCGCGGAGCTGCGTTCCTATCGTATATGGAAGCTTGAATGCGTGGTGCAACCATAAGTTGGGGACATAATGAGACATTAATCGTGTTTAATCTTCGCTGATGGCGTCTGAAATTACGTGTTTTTTTGTTAAACCGATAATAATGCCTGTGATATAACAGGATTTGAAAAGGGAGTTCATAATAACGGCGGCGGCTGTCGAGCCGCTTTACTTTACAGTTGCTACGAAAGCGCGGCTTTTTTTTGTGTAGTTTATACAAATAAATAAAATTGGAGTGTCTGTTTGTAATATTAAAATAACCGCTTTTTAATAATATATATTTTTATAATATTAAAACAACATTTTTAACAATTTTTGTCTGTCTGTTTGTTCCGGCTAATCTCTGAAATGGCTGGACCGATTTTGACGGGACTTTCACTGGCAGATAGCTGATGTAACAAGGAGTAACTTAGGCTACTTTTCCGAGGGGTGAAATAGGGGTGCGTGATAAAACCGAATTCCACGCGGACGAAGCCGCGGGCAACAGCTAGTATGAAATAAGGATACAACTTTAAAAGGAGTTGACGTTAGTAGGTCACAGATTTCTATGAATGGTAGCGTCATTTGGCTTGAAATTCTCATGTCACCTTAGAGGCTGATGGGCAATGCGATACGATTTGGGTTTTCCCATACCTAAATAAGTGCTGGATATTCAGTTGGGGTAGTATTATTGTTTGTTCTGACTAGTGAGTACTAGAAGGGTGCAGGTAAAACAGTGTAAGGGTGCAGAAAGCTAGATGAAAACTATTTCACGAACACAGATTTTAATGAAAGTTTTTGCATTGATGGTCTTAATTTTAATAGGAAACTTATTTTTTTAAAACTTGGTCACCTTTCGTTATGTGACAATAGATTGGTGTGAACCTGAGAAAAAATATAAAGATTTTACGAGTTGTTGGATTCATGCTGGTTTTATGGCGAACGGCAAAAGCTACTAACGACTCAGTTTAACGGCGAATACTAATAATTAAAATGAGCACCTGGAAAAATAATCACTTGTAGGAATTAGCACAATTTTTAAAAGATGTTAAAACATTAAGAAGTTTTAGTTAATTTACTATTTAAAAAATCAGTCACAAAATATGCACAGTATTTCATTACACGCATTGGTCACTTAGAATCAGGTGAGATTGCGGTCAAATGTTAGCCTATTTAATAAATATATGTAACACCTAGTTTACTCAAACCCTACATAGGTTTAAAAACACTATTAATTAGAAAATCAGTTGTATTTTTTTTTTGATAAATTGAAAAAAATAAATACTAGCGTAGAAACAATCCCAGAAAATAATCCGAATTTTTAAATTAGTTTCTTCTTTGCCCGTTAGGTGTGGTTCCAAAATAGGCGGGCGAAATGGCGGAAACAAGAAAAGGTGGGGCCCCACGCACACCCGTACAGCGGATATCTCGGTGGACAGCCGCTGCCGTCCGCTCTGCCCGGACCCCCGCATCCGCTCGGCCTCGGTTTCAACCTGAGGAAGCCTTTCGACGCCGCACTCGCTTCATTTCGGTACGTTATTTTGGATGTTTAAGAAAATAATATTTAAATTAATAAGTTGATAGTTGATTGATGAAATATTTAATCATTTAATATCGGAACATGGCTGATCTTTTTACTACAGTAATTATTTACACTTTCAATAATTTTAAAATGTTTTAATCTTATCAAGATTGTGTATGCTTTATCAAAACTAACTTAAGTATATTTTTGAAGAATTGGCTTTACGTATATCATTTATTAACGTCCTAATTCATATAATTATAAGAGCATACTTTCATACATTACATATACTAAAAATTATTGGACATTTACAGATACTGTTGTATTCACTAATATGACAGTATAAGTTATAATATAATAATAATATTGGTGGACAATTCACACAGCGCCATATAGCCCCATAAGCATAGCTTGTACTATGGGAACCAGACAACTGATAACTACATAAATACTTTTTTTGTAAATAAATACACATAATACATATTAACACTCAGACACAGAACAAACATATATATTCGTCACACAAATGTTTGTCTGGGTGGGAATCGAACCCACGACCTAAGCAGAGCTGTGAGGACTGTCAAAATTAGGTAACTAACATGATATTTTTCCACAGGTATGCGAATACACCACTTTTCGGTGCTCAATACCTGCCATCGCTCTCTCGTCCGCAACTCTTTGGCGCTCCTCTGTACGCGACATCTCAAGCTCACTTCCACTCACTCTTCGCGAGTCTATCTGCCCCGGAACCGCCTCGACTCTCACCACACAGCCGACTGTCGCCTGAACACCACCCAACCTCACCCCAACGCAGCCGAACCTCCGAAGACCACAGAACGTCGCCAGAGGCCAGATCACCGTCCATTTCTCCTCCGATTTCACCGGGTAGTGAATCGCTGCCTATGCAGCCGGCGATGGATGACGTGAGGACCTCTAGTATCGCTGCGTTGAGAATGGCGGCTAGGGAACATGAGCTGAGACTTGAATTGTTGAGGCAAAGGGCTGATTTGATGTGTTAATTATTAGTTTTGAGTAAATAAAGATGTTGTATATAATAATAGTAAGTTATGGTGTGGTTCCCGGAAAATGTTAAATACTAATTAGTATATCTTATTTGTGAAAAGTATTATTTAATTCATGATTTTTGAAATATGTGAAATAATTTTCTATACATTTTATATAGTTTCCTGGAATTTAAGTGGTCATTACTTTGTTTTCCGTAAGCTATATGCAAAATTTTAAATATAATTCTTTAAATATTAGAATCCCGGAATGATCTTTCTTATTAGTTTTTAATTGTACATATGTAATCGTAATTAAATTATGAAAAAACATTTAAAATAAAATGTTATATAATATATTGGTTTATCAAGTTATTAACTATATCCTGCCTATCTTCCTACACAGAGATCTTACAAAGATACAATATAAAATTAATAAAATATTTCACAATCGCCAATTCCACTAAACCACAGAGTACTAATTAATTTTGACATTCAAAAACCCAAATTAAAACAAATCAATAATTTAAAACAGTCACGTCTTGTATAATTTGATAAATAATATGATGATCCGTATGCTATTTATGGATTGGGTTCGGTCCCACTATAAGCGATTATTTACACGCTACTCGCCTGCTTCCATAACTTGACCTCTACGTGGGCTATTAAAATTGGGTTTAATTCTCAAAATACAATCCTCAACAAATCCTTATGCTAAAATTTAATTACCTTATGTCATGGACAAGATGTTATATTTCTTTTAGATAAATATCTGTGTTCTGTCAAAGGCATTGTCTCGGGGAGAGCAGTGAGGAGCAAATCTTGTTTGTTATGATGATGGTTTGATGATTGTTAATTGACAGGAATACCATTGCAGAGTTAAAGCTTGTTTTTTTCATTGAGCCAACTTTATGTAGTGTGTAGCATTGAAGGCTGCTATAGTTTTTTTTTTCTAAGAGAGCAAAGACTGTCAGTCTATCTTTGCCTATAAGCGAAGCGTGTGCTCCACAATGAGGTAGTTTTTTTAATGCGGTTAATGACATAATCCTGATTATCACATTTCATTATACACAAATTTCATTCTCTAATTAAAATGATTGGATAACATATAAATGATAGCTTTATTTCGTAATAAATAAGCATGATAAATATAAATAAGTTTATGGGTTAGATTTTGTTCATCAAATGTTAAAATAAAATAAACAACATGTTCTATTGGAATGCTCGACTTGTTTCGTAATTATGCATGGAGGACTTACTTCTGATTTGTCTTACAAATTTCTTAGAGATGTCAATTTTATCCGCCCATCGCTTCCACTCGGGCCACGAGCTCTAATGAATGAGTGAACTGACTCAGCGTCAATCACACCAATTTAGCGTGAGTCACTCAAGGCCGGAGAAGGGAACATCTCTACGTGAGTGATTACGCGACCTGGGGCCAACCGCATACTCGCAATTATGAGGTACATCTTGTTATGAGACGAATGACATTATGAAGGACAGTACCCTTGTTTAGAATACAAGATAAAACATAAGCAATGGTCGAATAGTTTTATTAAAATATTGTTTTATTAAATTAAATTATAACAAATTAATTTGGTGGACATATCAGACTGCGCTAGTCCCAAACTAATAATAATAATAATAATAATCAGCATTTATTTCAGACTATTTTTGTCCATATGAGGTTAGTAGTACAATGAATTACTAAGTATAATAACTATAATAAATAACTAAGCATCGCTTGTATCATGGGGACCAAATACTTGTTATTTATGTTCATATTATATATTTATGTTCGTTATACAAATATTTGTCCTCTGTGGGAATCGAAACCACGACCTACAGCGCAGAAGGCAGAGTTACTACCAACTGAGCTGTGAGGCCAACAATAAATAATTAAAAAACTTTTACAGCTGGACTTCTAACTAAATAACTTTAATTCGCAGCGTAAATATATTGAATGCATAATATGGAATACATAATATGGAATGCATAATCTAAGGGAAAATAATCTGACCTTCTAATCATTCAGTCAGAATTGATGTTTCGACAGTTTAAAATATTTTGATGCAACTGCAAGGTCAGCGACCCTTTTTTATGTGATACAGTTACGGAACGAGCCGACGGCCCACCTGGTGTTAAGTGGTAACCTCTGCCCATAACAACCAACCGATGTGACTTGGGTCCTCCCCTACGACAAGACTCAAGTCAAATCGTATGCGCCCGTAACTCTGAGACGTGTAGGTGGAATGTCTCATGTGCCTGTAATTTCGTAAATTTTTACTCCATGGCGGCAGAAATGGGCATGGTAGCAGTACTTCCCCGGACGAACTTGGCGTGAGTTCTACTGCTCTTGTAGCTCTGCTCTTAAAGTACCTCTACGAAATAAGCGTACTTTTTCGATTCAAATAGATTTCTAGGCAGTCTATTAGGTAAGTCATATTTTTCCATTCAATTTTCTTTTTGTCCACTGACCAAGAGTTAAGGGCGCATGCGACTTGTTGTACCTAGCTAGGGGAGGACCCAAGTCATATTGCTTATTATGGGCAGAGGTTACCACTTATCACCAGGTGGGCCGTCAGCTCGTACCACAACACTGCCACATAAAAAAACTAATAAAAAATACTACAAATAATGCATAATAATCTTCAGCTCTTGTCTTTTGTGAGTAAATTCTAAATACTATATAATTCACACATCAAATTATTTCCGATCATAAAAACTGTCACCTAACTTACGTTACAAGAAAATCCTAATAGACCTCACAGTATTCTTAATTTTATAAGCAATTTCATAAAATTCAACATTGAATCCACGTAATCACAATACTATTTTCTTAACAACAATCAAGAGAACATAAAAGGGTCCTCTTCGAAATTATATTTAATAAACATCAAAATTTTATTATTATTTATTTGACAAACAATTACACGCATCCTTTGTGATGATAATGGCGCTTATCATAATATTTTACGAGTTCCGTCGTGC
The DNA here is from genome assembly GCA_947359385.1 of Chesias legatella. Classification (NCBI taxonomy): domain Eukaryota; kingdom Metazoa; phylum Arthropoda; class Insecta; order Lepidoptera; family Geometridae; genus Chesias; species Chesias legatella. Next base: position 2,909,267 of record OX375778.1, on the reverse strand, counting down.
TGTCGCTCGATGTAGCGATCGATAACTTTTTATCGATGAAACGCATTTAAGATTCGATATAACATTATATGATTTTCCTTGTGATTAAATGATGTCCGAGTTAAAAAAAAACCTTCAATTGATATCGAAAGTACGATATTCAGTAGTTTTATTTATTATACTAGAATTTAAAGCTTTTTGAATTTAATTTCAGTTGTGTTTGTAGGTATACAATAAAGGAAACTAGTAAAATTTCAATAAAAAATGGCTATGAGATCTTTTCTAGAGTAATTAACAATTCAATAAGATATACAAAGTTTTTTTTTTATAATGTAGAACATTTCACACAGCGCCATCTAGCCCCAAAGTAAGCTAAGCATAGCTTGTATCATGGGAACCAGACAACTGATATAATACTTATATACATTTTTTTTGTAAATACATACATATAATACATATTAACACCCAGACACAGAACAAATATCAATGTTACAAATGTCACATAAATGTTTATCCTGAGTGGGGATCGAACCCACGACCTACAGCGCAGAAGGTAGGGTTACTAACCAACTGAGGCCAGTCATCATAGGAACATATAACTATAACTTAAACTAAAAATAAACCCAGAACGACTGCCTACAGATTGTTATTGTTGACATTCGAACAAGAGTTCTTTAAGAGACGTTTTAAAGGAGGTAACATTATTAGAATTTTTAATCACTTATTTTTTATAAAAAAAAAGACGTGACTAAGAAATTTTGTCAAAATTGGAGGAAGATTGGTTGGGATTAAGGTTAAATAATGCTAAAAAACAAAAAAAAACATATCGATATCGACCGTAGACATCCCTAGGGATGTTTGATTTTTTAGTATCGTCCGATAGTTGGGCAGCCAGGCGCTTGCAAGTAAACATATATATACATCCTTAGGTTGCAGGTTTTACGGCCACTCGTAAATTACAGCACGAATAAAGACGTTTTGTGAACGTGCCATGACGGCGGACGTTTCCATTTAAATTATTTTAATACAGTATTTGTTATAAGCTTTGTGTTGAAACAAAAGTGACTAGCTCGCAGCTCAGTTGGTAACAATGCCTTCAATGTAGGTCGCGGGTTCGATTCCCACCCAGGACAAACTATTGTGTGACGAATATAGATGTTTGTTCTGTGTCTGAATGTTAATATGTATTATATTTAGTATTTGCAAAAAACAGTATATATGTATTCTGTCAGTTGTATGGTTCCCATAGTGCAAGCTTTGCTTAGTTTGGGGCTAGATCGCGCTGTGTGAATTGTGCACCAATATTATCATTGTTATTATTTCAAATGTGAAATCGATCAGAGCTTTGGAAGTTGTTTATATCTCGTGACATGAAAATTATGAGACGGTCGATCTCGTCAGACCTGTGACAGCTTCAAAATTTTCATTAAAGCTATCGCCATCGCAACAAAAATATGAATGACTAGCTGCGCCCCGCGGTGCTACCCGCGGTGAATAAGTAATCCCACGGGAACACTGCACTTTTCCGCGATCAAAGTAGCCTATGTGTTTATCCAGGATATAAGTTATCTTGGTACCAAATTTCATCCAAATCCATTCAGCCGTTTGAGCGTGAAAGAGTAACAAACATCCACACAAACTTTCACGTTTATAATATTAGTAGGATTTTCCAAATTAATTAGTAGATACTAATCAACTAGAGAGCAAGGCCTATCGAATAAAAATCTTATCTGCATAATCGGCCGAAACTTGATTATACAAAAATCAAAAAGATGTCCGTAACGAACGTCATTTGATTACAAGCTGATTAAAAATAAACAGGAAACCGATCTCGTTTCCCACAAAACGCCCATATGTTACCATTAGCGATAACGAGACGTTTATAACATTTCATTCGAATACTATAATCGATATAAATACTAGTGATGTGATCGATAGTCGTGCTGGATAGTCGGTTCAACTACTGCTTTTGTCACCGGCTTTCTAGCACCAGTGTGATGAAAGAGTGCGTCTTAAAGAGGCTTTTTTCGTGCAGTTGAAACGTGTCTTAAAATGTTTTGATTCTAGGACATGCCGATTTCTTCTCGATTCTCTTCACCGTTTTGAGAACTTAGTATTGCGAACATAATTTTATCAAGTGTAAAACTGAACGTTTGGATTTAAATCGGCGATCTCAGATTTGATCTCGGCGTTTGCACCACTGGCTACCACGCTTCGCGTAGTAACCTTCACTCGACATAGAAGAGCAGACGGGCTATAATTAGAAAGAAAGAAAGAAAAACCGCGCGAGCCAAATTTTTTTTGTATACATTCCACTCCGTATCGTCTAGCCCCAAATTAAGCATAGCTTCTACTATGGGTATTCAATTTGATAGAATACTTATATACTTTTTGTATATACATACTTGAAATATATATTTACACCCCGGCATAGAACAAACATACTACGTTTGTCCTGGAGGGAATTGAACTCACGACCTACAGACAGTGTTCGAATGACTTTAAGGATTCTTTCACCGTTTCGAAAACACGAAAACTGTAAGAGTGCGCGCACATCCGGTCTCTATTGAAACCGGCAAAAACTTCAGAAAGCCGGAGACACTAAGGATCCGGCTACAACAAACGCCAAAGTCGTCCGGCCATCTTTAAAAACACGAAATCGATTAATTTCTATAAAATGTTAATTCGATCATCAAACAGACGACGGGTCGTTATACTAATCAATGTATGGAGCAATAAATGTTTATTTCAGGTCATGTTGTAAATAATATTACACGTAATTGGGTTCAGTATTGTTTTGGACTATTAGTTTTTGGTTAATTGGTTATTATTGCTCGTTATGACTTAATCAGGATGAGTGGGACATCTCTTTTTAGTACTTTCGGTTAATGAGTATAATTACATGACCCCCGTTGAGTACCCTAGGTGACCCCAAGTGAGTAACAAAGGTAGTATATTAATTTACTCCCATTTATTTACTATAAACTACTGATGTGCATAAATTTACGGATATAATGAAATAATTAAGTGTATCTAAATAAATAATATTGACAGACATTTCGCAAAGTGCCATCTAGCCACAAACAAAGCATAGCTGGTCCTTTTACTATGACTATAGGACCAGTCTGATAGAATACTAAATATACTTTTTGTTATCTATACAAATAAATAAAATTGGAGTGTCTGTTTGTAATATTAAAATAACCGCTATATACAGGGTTACAGGAAAAGTCGTGCTAGATCCGTTAAGGGCGTGGAGTACCCATCATTTCTGACTTATTTCACTATGAAACACCCTACCCTAAACTTAACCCTTTTCGAGATATTCGACTTTTAATTTTTTATTGAATAATGCCGATTTTTAGGCTACGAAATTTATTTTTGTTTATTTTGTGTATCTTATTATTATTATTATTGCATTTTTACATGTGTAATAAGATGCTTTAGGACATCAATCATTAAAATAGTGCATAAGTTAATTGAATAGACCGTAGTAGACAAGTGAAAGTAAAAAAATAAAAAATATATTAGCAAGCTTATTTTTCTCTAAGGGATATCTAAAAAAAATATTATGACACTTGTTCGGCAGATATTTTTTAAAATATCTACGTTTCATCAGCTATCTAACGAGGTCTAACAATCTAGGGTTTGTATTACATTTCGTGGAAAAAAGTAGTTGGGACGCTCCAGGTAGCAGTTCTAACGGTAGCTCGTAACGAATACATAACTCGCTACCCCGGTCGTCGAGTGCCGGATGTGGCCTGTTTTGACAGAGTTTATCGAAGACTTAAAGAAACTGGCTCTGTTTTGAGACGAAATACAGACATGGGAAGACCACGAATTGACGACGAAGAACAGGACAATGAGATAGTGCAACGCTTTCGAGCGGATCCGACTACTTCCACTAATATTGTTGCCCGTGATCTGGGACTTTCGCAATGGAGAGTGTGGTTTACAGTGCATACTGCTGGCCTATACCCGTACCATTACACGCCGGTACACGTTATTGAAGAAGGAGACCCCGCGAGAAGATTGGACTTTTGCAGATTTATGCTAAATGCTGACGTAGAAGACCCAGATTTTCTAAGAAATATCTTGTGGACGGATGAGTCCAAATTTGATAAAGATGGCATAACCAACTATCACAACGTCCATTACTGGGCCCCAAAAGAACTAAGGAATCCCAATAAGAAAAGAGTGAAAGGGTCCCAACGAAGATTCAGCGTGAATGTGTGGATGGGCATTATCTCTAATCATTTGATTGGACCTTACTTTCTCCCGGATAATCTAAATGGGGAAAGCTACGAAAATTTCCTGAGAGCAGACTTGAGTGATTTGCTGGATGATCTGCCACTCAACCTGATCAGGGACATGTGGTTCCAACACGATGGCTGCCCTGCCCATTTCAGGAGAAGTGTCAGAGACTGGCTGGACACAAATTATCCAAACAAATGGATAGGACGAGGTGGGCCGTTGCCATGGCCAGCAAGAAGTCCGGACCTAACTCCCATGGATTTTCATGTATGGGGGTGCATGAAAAGTCTTGTGTACAGCGAGCCGAATCCAGTTTTGTCTGTGGAAGACTTAAGAGAAAGGATTGTGGATGCAGCAAATAAAATGAGGACCACGTTGACCACTGGAGTAGTGAAGACTGGTCTCCGTAGAAGGATGCGACAATGTTTCAGAAATAGAGGCGGCCATGTTGAACATGAACTGTAGAATAAGAAAAAGTTGTGTGAAAACCTTTAATAAATGACATTTCATGCATACCTAATGTTTTATTTTACTTTTTAGGGCTAAGTATAAATTTTCTTCTCCACTGTCGCCTATGAAACTAATTTTTTTCCAATGCATTTGAATAAAACCCTAGATTATTATACCTCGTTAGATAGCTGATGAAACGTAGATATTTTAAAAAATATCTGCCGAACAAGTGTCATAATATTTTTTTTAGATATCCCTTAGAGAAAAATAAGCTTGCTAATATATTTTTTATTTTTTTACTTTCACTTGTCTACTACGGTCTATTCAATTAACTTATGCACTATTTTAATGATTGATGTCCTAAAGCATCTTATTACACATGTAAAAATGCAATAATAATAATAATAAGATACACAAAATAAACAAAAATAAATTTCGTAGCCTAAAAATCGGCATTATTCAATAAAAAATTAAAAGTCGAATATCTCGAAAAGGGTTAAGTTTAGGGTAGGGTGTTTCATAGTGAAATAAGTCAGAAATGATGGGTACTCCACGCCCTTAACGGATCTAGCACGACTTTTCCTGTAACCCTGTATATATACACGGTACATATACCAACACAACATTTTATTACAATTTTTATCTGTCTGTCTTTCTGTCTGTATGTTTGTTCCGGCTGAAGTCGCGGGCAACAGCTAGTAAAAAATAATTCAGTCAATCACCAAGACATTAGATCCTCTTTGCGGTCGAATTAGCGAAACATTTCCTTGAACATTATTCAAATTTGACATCTCACGGCCGCCATAAAACCACAGGCAGATTACGAAATGGCTGTGAATATTAAAATAATGTTGTTTCTACTGGACCACATTTATATAGTCCATTTATTTGGGCCTCACAGCTCAGTTGGTTAGTAACTCTGTTAGTTAACAACTATACAAAACAGTTGTATTATAAACGACTAGGGCGTAGAAGTGATTGAAAAATGATTCAAATTTAGGGGCTAGATGGGGTTGCGTGAATTGTCCACTAATATTATTATTAGGTAAAGCGACGCGTTCTACCCGACCTAAGGGATGATCCGAAGACGTATAGTTTTTGTTATAGGCAGAGTTTACCGCCTAACATCAGGTGCGCCATTTTGTTCGTAACTTATTCATATAAAAAAGCGCCATCGCTATTCTCAGACAAACAAAAACGTTTATTAGGGTCACAATTAAGAATGGAGTGGGTCAAAAGCACCGCTGACGTCACCGATCGAATCAAAAGTAATTTATGTTGATTGAAGTCATAATAGAAAACTATCAACACTTTGGTGTACAGTCATAGGCATAAAAAGAAAGAAAGAGAGAAAATAAATTTATTATTTAAACTCAGGTAATCACGGATTGAGGACGTGTTGGCACAGTGGTACATGTTACCCTGTCTTTCAATCTGGAACTCGTAGGTTCTAATCCTGAAGGTCACCAATGAGTACGCTTGAAAAATGTATATAATGCGCTCAATACTACGTTCTAAAGATGGCAGGTTTTTATGAGATATTATCGATAAAGTTTGTGCTCGGGTACCTTGGATGTTTGTGTTGTGTATCTGCGTATGGCTGCCAGCTGGGACACAGAGATTCCCTATGCAAAAGGAAGAAGCTGTAAATTTATAAAATCTTCGCACTGTTAGCCCTCCAGTTAAACCGGTAGGTTAAACCACCGTCTAACGAACCTCTCTGCCTACCCCTTCAAGCAAAATCGTATCTTTCAATATATAATGTGAAAGCTAAACTTTCTATCATAAATATATTATTCAGGGTAGTAAAACTTCTTCGCGACGTTAAAATTACTCACTAAAGGTTAACTCTTTGAAAACCCCAATATATAAAATATATAATTCAAATCCGTTACCCAACACCAATCCAGTCCATTATTCAATAATTTATTGTATTTTTACGATACAATAAAATTTTTCATTCGTCTTTACCTTATTTTCTCCTGTACCTATCCTACGTTGGAATTTCAAGAGGCATTAAAATCGTGTCAATAATTTTATGTGTGCTTACTTGTTATATCAATTTAAAGTTACTACATTTTTATTTACACCTTACAATTTACATATACATAAATGTATATAATTTACACTAATTTCACTTAATTCGTCATGTTAATTTATTGATAACTTAATCAAAATAACCTGTACTATCTAAGAGCGTCACCCTCTAACACAGGTATCTCCATACTTAAAAAAACACTTGAAATATACACTTTGTAATTACAAATAAATAATAAATATTTTATTTCTGCCAACTTAGTCTAAGCTATATTTCAATAAATAGCTGATAAAACAAAACTATAATTTAATGATATTTAATAAAATTATAATTTAATATCACAAAATCTGCCTGAAAATGGCCATAATTTATTATTTCTATAGATAACAGTAAAACGCGTTTATAAGATGAATTTATTCACCAAAGGATCATCATCATTATTTCATTCAAAATTTGTTAGGTCGAGAAAGTTGAGACATCAAATAGTAGTCGTCTATTTATTCCTTGAAATGAAACATTTTCTGGCAAACAAAACATTGACTTGTAATCAATCGAGTGATTAATCGAGAATCGTTCCAAACTCGCTCACGACACGCAAATAATGTTTTAATTCGAAACACTTTTGAAATTCGATAAAAGGTTTAAAAGAAACATCGAAACTCCAAGCAAATAATGCTGGCTGATAACATTCACAAACGTAACAACCGAAACGTTACAAATGTCATTTACATTCGAAACTAAAATGAACCTTAACACAGGGTAATTAGGTTGCAATCAAAATTTACATGAAATCGTGACGAGTCGGAGTTTTTAAAGTGGATCTTTCCATTAGTGGGCACGCGCCGATGTCGACAAATAAATGACGTTTGTGAAGATTTCGATTTGAAATTTGTTTCTAAATTTAAGAAGCTCCGTCGTTATAAATCGCGTCTAGACTGATCGATATTTATTTGGTGCACGCACGCATTTGATGCTAAAACCAGAGATGGAATACTACTTTTAAAAAAAATAAAAATATATTGCTTTGTGGGTGACAAATCCATTTTTTATTTAAATTATTGAGTGAGTCTTATTCAGTAATAATAATGACTCACTAATTGTTTGGCTTTCTGGTTCATACAAACTTTCTGTTATGATCTGACTCAACACAATTTGACTTGACGTTAGTGAAGTGGTATTTTGAACCGGGTGTAGTCTTACCGTTACCACGATGTAAATATCCATAACGTAAATAATATTAAATTCAAAATGATGAGGTCTTCGCCTAGGTGATGGGTACCACGGATAGGGTTTGAACAGGCATCAAACTTATCGATAAGTACGCGTGACCTTATGTTTTGAATATTGACGTTTCCAAGCCATTTCTTTATGAATTCTATGGAAATAAAGTTTTTGACTTTGACTTTGACTTGACTTTGACAATATTCGTAGATTTCTGATACCGACGCACGGAAGCCAAGTGTTGCAACAGGAATGGGTCGTCAACTCTGCATCCCAACCAAAGAAAGAATTTATAACGACTTTGTAACAAGATACCAAAGAAGGTTCCAGAAATGTCTGACATGAACTTAAAATTTTGTGTAAGGGATCATTTGATTAACAAATCAATTACAAAACTGATGAAGCTTTCGAGGACAAAAATATTTTTTCCGTTAGATTTTGATGTGTAATTGAAATTTTAGTCATAAAATTTTTACTATTATACTATTTATATTTCTTTATTGTTATTCAAATTTTTATTTATTTGAATCCTATTTAATTCATATTTACTTTAAGGCGATGTTATTGCAGATTATTTGAAATAATTCTATTGTATTATTGATTATGAATACTATTGTATTACTGACTTGTCTAAGTGCATATATTTATATCCAAAGACCAATAAATAAATACAAATATTTCATTAAATGTTTCTTCAATTAATCCTGTAATCCGTCTACAAAATATCTAACAAAAAAATAATGCGAGAAAACGCTAAATATCATTTTCGTAATAATAATTTCTTTTGCAATAAACAATTTCGCGCAGCGACAATAGTCTATCAGATAATTGTCTCGGATGGATACACAAACAGAATATCCGATTGCTGTTTTATGGCGGCTCAGGAGGTAGAAGGTGATAGTTTTGGATGCGGCGGTTTTTGAACAGAACTACTACCTATATGAACTACATATACGAAAGGAGCCTCTTTGAGGCGGACTTAAATCCTTTCACCACACTGATGCGGCAGAACCAGTGACTGGGCTAGTAGTACCAGACTGGTCCGAGAGAACCAGTGACTCGGCTAGTAGTAGTAGTAGTAGTACCAGACTGGTCCGAGAGAAACAGTGATTCGGCTAGTAGTAGTAGTAGTAGTACCACACTGATGCGAGAGAACCATTGACACGGCTAGTAGTAGTGGTACCACACTGGTGCGAGAGAATCAGTGACTCGGCTAGTAGCAGTACCACACTGGTGCGAGAGAATCAGTGACTCGGCTAGTAGCAGTACCACACTGGTGCGAGAGAATCAGTGTCTCGGCTAGTAGCAAGACCACACTGGTGCGAGAGAGCCAGTGACTCGACTACTAGTATTACCACACTGGTTCAAGATAGCTTTTAACGTGAATAGTAGTACTGTAAATCTTTTTTTTATGTCTCTTATGCGACTGAATGAGCTGACGGCCCACATGATTTTGAGTGGAAATCGCCGCCCATGAACAACCACTCAAGTACTCTCCATAGTACGAGATGACTCAAGCCGTACTGCGTTGCGTCCATCACACCGAGACGGGGATGTTACGTCTCATGCGCCTGCAATTTCGCCGGCACCCACTCCCTTCCACCGGAACACAGCAACACGAGTGCATCACTGCTTGGTGGCAGATTGAAATCTCCCTCAGTATTCGTAACTCGTGGTGATCTATCACCTTCCAACTCGTTACGTGGATCGGTTCGCGTCGCACGCGACTGGCAGCGACCGCAGCCATTACGCCAATCGATACAAGCGATTGAACAATCCCTGATCCGCCATTACTGATTGTGTGGGTTTTATTGCTATCACGGCAGAACTAGCAGAACAGTGCTCATTTGCGTGAAAGTTAAAATTATGGTAAACTAACTGACCGGGCAAACTTCGTACCGCCTTAGAATAAATAAAGTTGTTGTAAGTTGAACTTAAGTTTTTTTAAGATAAAATTAATTGCCTAAATTGATTAAGTACATACACAATTTTTTATTTTTTTAAATTAATATATTTGTGTAGTTTACGTGGCAGCAAGGCATTTGCTTTATTGAAGGGAATCGAAATAATAGCTAGGTGTATGGTATGCAATGAAAGGACTGCGCAGTTAAATCTGCTGTCAGAGGATAATGAAAGAACACAAAAGTATTTATTGCCACGGAACAGAAGAGATGGTATACGAAGCCAGCACCCAGTAACGCGAGCCACACTGGTTCAAAAGACTGACGCGACTAGTAATAAAACATACGTACAAAGTACGTGGCATGGCAACATTTGCAACCAAATTTGACAGCCGCAATGTAATCACAGTGATTACCGAGTTCAGAGCACAAAGTGTAGTCACAGCGTAATTATCCGGCAAGACCGCAGCTAATGGCGGGCTAACAACCTCGTCATTTGGCAGAACCAACCGCAAACCTGGATCTGTGTCACGAATCACGAATTATGAGTGTTTGCTTTGTGTCTACTTGCGTTGGTGGAAATAATTCGCACTTCTTCAGTCTTTAGGGAAAAAAACGTTCTGCGCTGTAGGTCGTGGGTTCGATTCCCACCCAGGATAAACATTTGTGTGACGAGCATTGATGTTTGTTTTGTTTCTGGGTGGTATTATATGTATTTATTTACAAAAAAAAACAGTTGTCTGTTTTTCATGATACAAGCTAGGCTTAGCTTACTTTGGGGCAAGATGGCGCTGTGTGAAATGTCCTTCAATATTATTAATTTATTTTTACTATTTACCTTTATACTGATAGATAGTTTTCAGCCATATTTATAATCATAAGTCGTATTATCACTCGCCCGGACCTGTTTGTAATTTCGTTGGTATAAGATTTGTCCTGGCTGTCGGTATTGAGGAATGAATTATTAGAAGAAAGTGTAGCCGAGTTATCGTTAAAACAATGGCGACGTGGAGCTCACCCCTCGTCACGTTTATGTTCCCACGATAGTTTAGCCGACAAGGTGTAACGTGGCCCATTGAGGCTCTGGCTACCCCTTTGGAGATACCTAAACGCGTGAAACTATGTATGTATGTACGAAAAATCTTAAATTATAGTGCATAAAAGGAGCCTCTTTGAGGCGCACTTTAAATCCTTTCACTACACTGTTTTGAAAGAACCAGTGACTCGAATAGAAGATATGTCTTAAAGTTAAACATTTTTAATTTCGTTGTATTAAATTACGATAAACAAACGATAAAAGCAGGGCCTTTACATAAAATAAAAAGTTTAATCAGCAGTGGATTTTGGGCGGGTAAAAGATTAATTTGAAAGCATAGTATTTCAACCAGAAGCGGGCGAGGGCGGGCGGCGCTCTCCCAGTAATTACGAATATAATATGAACACAGCCTCCTTGTTTTGCAAATCATCGTCTTTCATTAATTCTAACATGGTACAGTCGCGCGGTCGAATGTTAACGTGGAATTCATCATAATAGTTCATTTTTTAATTTTATTTCTATATCTTAATATAAAAACACATGAATTTATTTAGCATCTTGATTAATAATTTTTTTTACAATTACGACTAATTACACATTAATTTAATTATTGTTTTGGATACATTTACGAGACGGTCAAATGGCCCACCTGGTGTTATGTGGTAACCTCTGCCCATAACAAGCAGTTCAACTTGGGTTCCAACTTACGCCAAGTTCGTTCGGGGAAATACTGCCACCATGCCCATTTCTGCCGCCGAGCAGTAACGCATTCGCGTTAGATCCGGTTTGTAAGATGTGGTTTCCGGTGAAATTGCAGCACATGAGACATTTCAACTTCACGTCTCAGAGTTACGTACGAATGCGATGTGTCTTGCGTCTTGTCGTACTTATTAGGGGAGGAACCAAGTCGCATCGATTGTTATGGGCAGAGGTTACCACTTAAAACAAGTCGGCTCCCGTAACTGTATAACATAAAAAACCTGTGGTATATATTTAACAAATAACTTCTGCCGCCAACACTTTTCTCATGACCAGTACCCGCGCTGTACAACCAACGATGTAAATTGAATTAGTGGGCGGTACACGGCGCGCGGCGGTGGCCGCGACTCTACCCGTCATTTGTTCAAATGAATATGATGGGAGACACGGAAGTAAGCTTAAGGTAATTAACTGGTCGCTACCTAGTAATCAGGGCTTAGATTTGTTTTCAACTAGCGACCGACCCCAGCTTCGCTCGGGTCCCATTTGCTAATAAAGAAAATAAAACGCTTAGCGAGAAAGTATTGAGTTTTTATCTGAAAGATTATGTGCGGAGTACTACGTTCTCAAAACGGTGAAGTAACATCGTGAGAACTATATATAGCTACCTACTCGTAACTACTATGTTGTAGAAACAAAAATGCGAATACTTTTAAAGAGCACGAAAGGAGCCTCATAGAAGCGCACTTCAATCCTTTCACACACTGATTCCAAAGAGCTATAGAGAATAGTTTTTAAGTGAGCTAGGGACCAGATAGAAAGATTTTACTACCCAAATGGTGGCAAGCGGTATCCCTTGCTAAAGATAAAATTAATACAAAAAAATACAAAAAAAAAACTTTGTATATCATCATCTGAGATCTTGCTTTTAGACTTCAAGAACTGGAATCTCATTTCTTGTCTGGCCTCACAGCTCAGTGGGCAGTAACTCTGGCTTCTGCCCGATAAGTCGTGTGCTCGATTCCCACCCAGAACAAACGTTGCGTGATGATTGAAGCGCTGGATTGAAATACTGGATCCAAGTAATTCGGCTTGAAATTCCCAAGCTTTAATAAATAGCTTCCAATTCAAGTAGGCGTGTACTAAAGCCACATAAAGTGTCGAGTCACCATTTACATTTACTTACCTGCTGGTGGCTAGTTTTCGTTATAACCAGGTCCGTCATCAGGACTGGGGTATATGGGGTCATATCAGCTTCTTCACATAGTCTGAATTGAAGGGTGAATAAAATAGGCCACTAAATTAGGTTGCGTTGCATATTAATGATAATAATATTGGTAGACATTTCACACAGCGCCATCTTCATCAAACCATACTTCTAGCAAATAAATTTCATTTCATTTCATTTCAGATGTATACACGGTACATATAACACAACAATTTTTTTTACGATTTTTGTCTGGTTGTTCCGGCTAATCTCTGAAACAGCTGGACCGATTTGGACGGGACAGCTGATGTAACAAGAAGTAACTAAGGGTACTTTTCCGAGGGGTCAAATAGTGGTGCGTGATAAAACCGAATTCCACGCGGACGAAGTCGCGGGCAACAGCCAGTATATAATAAAGTTGTTAAGAACTACTACATTAAGGGCCGTCGGCTCGTTCCGTAACTGTAATAAATAAAAAAGTTCACTTGGAGAGTTTATTGCACTTTTGCAATACCAACGAAGAGGGCTCTAACTCCACCTCTTTTTTTTATAACTGGACAATTTGCTGTTGGCCGCAGATGGCCTTGACAGCGTTTACACGGGCTTTTGGTGAGAGCAGACGGCTCTCAACCGGTAAAACTTAAAATTATATACAACGTCACCAAGGGCACCACTTAGGTTCGGACCTTGGCTTGGGGCGTTGTGAGTCCGGAGGAATGGGAGAAAACGCGCCCCGCGCGGGCATTTACGGAGGATAACTCCACCTCTGTACCAACTACCGTTGTTTATTTGGTAGATAGCATTGTTGGCTGACCGCGGCACAGGTTGGGTTATTTGAATCAATAAATAGATTAGCGGCTTGTCTTACTTTGTAAGAGATATGCCGATGAATCGGTGGTTTTAGAGGTATGCAGAGTAGAAACTGAAACAGTTACCAATATTAAATAAGCAGGTTCAGTATATCAGTTTCAAAGAACAAGCATCGATAATTCGGAAAATTACTGAATTGAGTAGGTATGTAGTCCCAAATTCTATATAAGTGTGTCCACCATCAGCTACACAGAGAACCGTGTGTGTATAATTAATAGTGTGTGAATTTTTTCATCACAGTAAATAGTCACACTTAACTCAAACTCTACTTCGGATAATAAACATATTTTTGTAAAAAATTTCGATGCACACTATAGTCATAATGACCAGTTAACTAAAATAAATTGCAAATAATAAACGCATATCTAAACAAAAGCATCATCAATTTTAAACTGTGCAGAACCATGACATTACAAGTAATTAAGGTACCCTGACAGTGGCAAGTCATCGGCGCGCAATCATGCGCCCGCGCATTGTTTCAGAGGAGCCGCCCTGTTTGCCGCATGCCGCATGCCGCATGCCGCACGCCGCCTCCTGAGTCTGTCAAAGGAAAATAACTGGCGCCAAAAGAAACCAAGTTCCCACACGTTAATATTTTTTAATGGAAATATTTTGCCGAACGAGCAAAATGGCCCTCCTGATCTTTAACAGTAACCTCTGCCTATAACAAAAATGTCTTAGTTTACCCCTACTTAGGTATGGGAAGACCCAAGTCACACTTTATTGCGCCATTAAGAAACAAGAACAGTTTTTTGTAACCTCTGATCATAACAAGCAATATGTTTTTGATCCTCTCCTACTTAAGTCAAGAACCAAGTTGCATCTTATGCACCCGTAATTTTAAGATGTGAGGGTGGAATGTTACATTTGCCTGTAATTTCACCACCACACCTTTGAAACCGGAACACAGTAACGCTAATGCATTACTGCTTGGCGGCAGAAATGGATTGTGGCAGTACTTCCCCGGACGAACATGGCACTACACACAACTTGGTTTACTGCTACTAAAAATTAATTTATGCATTTAGGTGATGATAAATAATTAAGATTAGCTTTGGTGTATACTGTATATATTGTGTATACCACTTAACATCAGGTGGGCCCTCAGCTCGTTCCATCCCTAAGGATACATAAAAAAAATACTGTAAGTCTTCATGCATGTGATATAAATGAATAAATTAAAAAAGGAGTGATTATTAAATATTAAAAAATGGCGGTCAATAGTTCAAGATCCTGCCATTAATCCTTGATTCTTAATCCTAACCTTTGTCTCAGTAATGAGTGTATTACCATACAAATAGAATCAGTTTAGGACGCGGTGTAATTGGTCCGGCGCCCCGCAGACTTACTTTGTGCCCGCCGCGCCGCGCCGAACTGGAAACGCTACACATGGCGGAGAGCTGGGCGATGAGCGAATGTACCCTGTAATTACAACATATAATTTTGATCAGTAGAACTCACACCATGTTCGCCCGTGGAAGTACTGCCACGATGCCCATTTCGGCCGCCAAGCAGTAACGCGTTCGTCTTACTGTGTTCCGGTTTAAAAGGTGTGGTTGCCAGTGAAGTTACAGGCACATGAGACATTATATCTACACGTCTCAGTGCTACGGGCGCATACGATGCGACTTGGGTCTTGGTCTTGTCGTACCTAGTAGGGGTGGTCCCAAGTCGCATAGGTTGTTATGGGCCATCGGCTCGTTCCGTAACTATATCACATAAAAAAAAACATGTTATAACATATTTGATATATTTTAAATAAGTTACTTAAGTTAAATTGTTTGGAACCCTGCTTTGGTCTCTTACCCCGGCTGCGAATTTAAGGTTCCAGGTTTGATCGCCGGGGCAAACATTTGTGTGACGAAAGAATATTGATCTTGGGTTTTCTGTTTGTGTTCATTGAATCGTCGTCAATTTGCTAATGACACACAAAACATCCTGTAATATCTTATTTCAGTATATTATGTAGTCATAAATGTAACATAGATCTAAATAAGTGCAGATAGCTACAAGGATCGTGCTTGTGAAAAAAAAGAAGACCTCCTTTAGGGGTTTTTTGACTGTTCTCCCCATGGAGGGCGGATAGGGTTTGAACAGGCGTCAAACTTAGCATAGTTAAGGATAGATAGAGCTTAGGTGACCTTATGTTATGAATATTATTGACGTTTCCAAGCCATTTATTTATGAATTCTATGGAAATAAAGTTTCTGACTTTGACTTTGTTCAGTTTAAAGTTTCTGATCAAAATGTGACTGACACTTTTAGCTCAATTGGTCGATTGTTACAAGACGTTCAGCTTATCGCTCAGCTTATGACTGTATCTCGATCAATGGCGGTTCATGCAATTTATACAGGCAGACGATTGCTTTACAAATATTGGACGATGGTGATTAAACATGGCTCTCGTTATTTGTTCATTATGGAACGCTTATCGATACAGTCCACCAAACAGTCAAATTAATTCACGCCACTATCATCCTTAACTCCAAACTGTAAGATTCATTTTCAGGATGCTGTTACTCGCATATAGTTCCAACTTGCAGTGTCGTATGCGAATTAAAATACAGTCCCACCATAAACTTCAGTTTTCATACAAACATTAGTTAGTTTAAAATTCAGTTTTATATTCGACATGTAAGGTATATTTTTGTGAATCTGCAAATTTTTAGTCGGTATTGTGTTTATTCAATTTCTGAAGTACAATTGATTCAATTTCCTGTGAACTGGAAATTAATGTATGTAATAGACAGTTATTAATGTGATTTCTTTGTTTGTGCCTTTGGTGCGATTGAATTGGCCTTCCCGGTAATTAAAAATAACTGAATTTCACTTTTATAATGTAGAATGAAGTTCACTGTCATTTCATTTCATACTACACGATATTCCTGTATTAGAAGATAGATATTTCTATCAGTACTTTTAAAATGTAAAAGCAAGCTTCTTTGGGTACGCATTGGTCCATTTCCAGGTCCATAATTCACCAGTTTAGCTATTTACCTTATAATGAGCGCCTTAAGATTTCTTAAATGCATTTGAATTAAGCTAGGAATAATTAGGGAAACATTTATTGATAGGATACCAATTAAATTTGAACAGAAAGACAGATGATTCGCGGTGTAATCTTAGCCATAGGTTCCAGTCCTTTGAACATGGAACTTAGTGTTCCATATTAAAATAGAAACATATACTTACAAGCGGAAATTCCATTTAACCCCGATAAAAACAATTAACCAAAACGTAAAACACATTTTATTAGTTAAAATTAATTTACACATTTCTCGATAAAATAACAACACGTCATTTATGATGATTTACAATACAATTTATTATTTAAATTAAAACAACAATAAATACCAACAAATAATTAAACAAAATAAATTGTGTAGTCGCCCGAGGCCGTATTGGACCCTAACTAGAATTTACGAGCTAACGACAAATGTAGAGCTGTACAAAGTCGGGCCGAGATGGACCTTAATTTCTTTAGGGTTGTCACGTCATTAAATTTTATTAGGATTCACTTAATTAAACTCGATGCAGTAATTGTCTATAGGAAAATTTTATATTTTTGTGATGTTTGTTATTCTCACGGTGGCTTTCTGAGCAGTGCTTTTACGGGGAAAAGAGTATAATTCTATGTGATTTATAAACGGGAAATTTACATAACAGCCTATAATTTATAATTAAGTATTTAAGAAGAGTTAAAAAGTATTTAAGTTTTGCAGGTGGCATGAACGCACGCATGCAAATCAGGTATATAATAATAATAATATTGGTGGACATTTTAAATAGCGCCATCTAGTCCCAAAGTAAGCTAACTATTAGCTTGTATCATGGGAACCAGACGACTGATATAATGCTTATATACTTTTTGTAAATGTATAATATAATACATATTAACACCCAGACACAGAACAAACATCTATGTTCGTCACACAAATATTTGTCGTGGGTGGAAATCGAACCCACGACCTACAGCGTAGAAGGCAGGGTTACTACCAACTGAGCTATGAGGCCAGTCATAGTATCCAACATTTATTCTACTCACACGTAGTAACGTTTGCATGTGTGGCCAACGATCGAACCCGTTACCCCTCGCTTTGAAGGCAGCTTTCTATTACTACCGACTTGGCCAAGTAGCCGCTCGGTCGCCGCAAGTTTGTTAGAATAGAACCTCTTCCGTTCGTTCTTTTCGTATTCTTCTGAAATACTCGAGATTTTCAGGCTAAGATAGTAAGGTTGTGCTAGTATTGTGCTTATTATGGATTAGGTAGTATGCTAGTAACTCCAGCTGAGTGTATAAAGAGAACTAACAAATTATTTATAATACATTTCTTTATCCACGAAGAGCTTACCATAATACGAATAAGAGCAGAAAAACTAATGCCAAATTCGTCCGGAGAAGTACTGCCACCATACCCATTTCTGCCGCCAAGCAGTACCTAAACCATTCGCGTTACGGTGTTCCGCTTTGAAAGGTGTGGTTGCCGGTGAAATTACAGGCACGTGAGACATTCCACCTTCACGGCTCAGAGTTACGGGCGCATACGATGCGACTTGGGTCTTGTCGTACCTAGTAGAGGAGGACCCAAGACACATCAGTCGTTATGGGCAGAGGTTACCCTTTACCAGGTGGGCCGTCGGCTCGTTTCGTAACTGTATCACATAAAAAAAGAATAAATCACTAAATATTAATAATATTAAAATGGGTATGACAGGTATTATCACTAAGAGTTATCTCTTCCATGCTACTAGCTTACTAGCACTAGGTCAATAGCACTATCTTTCTAGCACTAGCTTACTATCCACGCGTGGTAAACTAGCTTCAGTATCCGGCAATAAAACTTTTTTTAACTGTAGTTTATATTTGACAACCCTACATATGGCACTAGAGAGTAAAACTAGGTACGTCTGGTACGCTAAGTGTACGACAGAGTTACTTAACTGAATCGACCACGGCTAAGTAATCGGCATAAATTATCGTACTTAGATTTTAAGTTATTCAAATATACCAATAGTCTTGTTACAATTATGATATGTACTTATCTATGTTGAAACTAGTAAGTAATTTGTATTTTGCATTTTCTGGTTGTAAGTTGGATTAAGTTACTTTTAGAGTAGCTAGGTGTATCTTGAAAAAGTGGCGTTTTTTATCTCTTTTTTTCCCCTTTACTTTGTTTTTCTGTTCTTCTCAATCTGTTCCAGATCATAGAGAAAACGGAGAAAGGAACCATGGTCATAATATTAAAGTTAAAATAGTTTCGTTAAAACGTAATTTAAAATATGTTCGAAGTGCATACGGCTCAGTTGTGACCTCACTTGCGATCTGGAGGTTGTGGGTTTGAGTCCGGTAATAAGTGTGTAAATAGTGGTGGTGATAAGCTTCCGGCGATAGACATAATGAATTATTATTTATTTGACGTATATGCTCGATGGGCAAAATATTTTGGGATTTCAAACTCCGAGATCTTAATTATGCATTTAATGTATCTAAGCAAATTATTATTTTTTTATTTGCAACCACTTGCTTCTTCCCAATATTACTGATTATTATTTACACTTTATTGTCAAATGTTGCAAGTTTACAAAAAACTTAATGACTTACAAACCCTTCACGTCTAATTAAACTTATTTAAAACTCAATTATAAGTACGAAATCAACCATTAAGTTAATGTACATTATGCTTAGAAATACATAGGTGACAATTTTCCACTCCATTAGGCACGTCAATAGTAATTTTTCCCTTATAAAACCACCCGTAATCGATGCTTTTTACCCGCGATTTCATTAAACCGCCATCGAGTCAAGCGACTCGTTTTATCAATAAATGTAATTACGAATCATTAATACTTACGAATAGATCAAAAAATTTAATTATGTGTTGCAATTACGGAACGTACGAACGGAGTGAGGGGCGGGCGCTCCGCCTCGTAGGCGTAGGGAGGGCCGACGGAGTGCCGGCTGAAGAGGAAAGAGGACCCAGTCGCTTTTTCCATCGCGGAGTCAGCGCGCGCCCCGTGCGAACCTCGCGGAAATTTGCGCGTACTTTGCGTATACATTATTCCAAATTCAAATTTCACCCGAACCACTTTTTTTTTTATTTGTGTTCTATTTTGTGTTCGGAACTTGAACGGAGAATTGAGTGATTCTTATTTTAAATACATTCGTTCATTGAATTCAATGATTGAAACAAGGATTCGGTGAAGCGGAAGTGACTGAGTGATTCGTGTTTATTGACTGTGGTAGTAAATATGTTTCGTTCCGAATTCAAATCGTGTGAAAAGTAAACATGATAAATAAACTGAATGTCAGCTGTGAACATGGATTTGACGACTCGTCGAGGCGAGTTGCCGGGGGAGTTGAGTCGCGACCACTGTGTGAACGGGACGGAGAAGTGTGACGTCACAGGAGTGACAGCGGAAGTGCCGCCCCGGAAGACGAGTTCGTTCAGTATCCGGAATCTGGTTGGGACCGAGGACTCTGACAGGACGCCCGACGGAAACGTCAATGTCAATGATGGTGAGTAAATATTATATAAAAAAATGCAGTATTTTAAAATGTAAAATTAATTTTAAGTCTTTTGTGTATTTAATTTCATTTTAGATGTAATTTATATTAATTAATATTAACTATAAAAATAAACAGCGTACATCTTGAAATGAATAGATGTATCATTTGATTCCACTGTTTAAGAAATGGGAAATTTTTAACTGTATCTCTATTTATAATTTGAGCAAATTAATCAGTAATAATTAGTGGAGACTTTTGTTTATGGATATGCAGCAGCATATCAGACAAATGAATGCGCTACAAATAATAGAAACAATATTAAAATTAAAAGTTGATTATATCAACATGTTCTACAAAAAAAAAAGTTCAATCAATCAAATTCTTTATTTATATTATTTTTATGACTTTTTTATCCCATTCACAACCAAAATCAAGCTACAATAGATATTAAAACAAAAAACTCATAAAACTAAAATATTTGCACACCTGTAGTAGTCGGGACTAATGATAAAACTAAGAAGTTTCATCTTCTTTGTCTGTTCTTTTCTATTTCTGAACGAAAAGATTTCCACTTAGGTTAGGTTATTTAATTTCAAATAAGAGATAATCACACAGTAAAATAGTTTGCGGGAATTCATTAAATAGTGTACTAAAGTTTATTTATTTAGTGTGCATTCCAGTATTATTGATGCTTCTTTCGTTTATTTTGTTCAAAAAAGGGGATTCATAAGATAAAATATTATATAGTACCACTTAAGAAATTGCATGTTGTGGATTGGTTCTCTGTAGCCGACGGAAAGGTATCTACAGTAAAGCTACTACTAAAAGAAATATAACGTTTGCTGTAGTATATCTTAATTATACTATCTTAATAATATACTACTTATATTTTTAACTTAAATCCAAAAATTAATAAGTACTTTTCCTTTGTACTATATAGTAATCCAAAGTTTTGAAAAATAACCATCTTGCAAAACTTTAAGGTGATGATTCCTGATACAGGTGATGTGATAAACATTTTATAACGTACGTAGATGATTGTTCTGTTTTTGGGTGTTACCTAATATGTTAAAAAGTATAGAAGTATTCATTAATTTATCTCGTTCCCATAGTACCTACAAGCTATGCAAGCTTAAGGACTAGATGGCGATGTGTGAAATGTCATAACATTTATACAATTTATGCGCATACCTACACTGTCATCTATTGGTACTATAAAAACGGGCGTGTCTTTAAAATACAATGTATCATTTAATTTTCCATAATATTGTGACATAAAGCGCGGACATTTGAAAATAAATGTGTGAAAACTGATATAATATTGTATTTCATTACATCGTTATAATCATTCTTGAAGGCATGATGTTGCCATTCGCGATAACTTGTTAAATATTTTGATTTTATACTTTTTAGTGCTGGCATCTTTTCACATTCAACATTATTGTTTGTTGCCATGTTTGTCTGTTTAATTGAAGATATTTATTTATTAAGCCATTTAATTTGAAAGACATGTGTTTGATTATCTAATTAATCTTAAAAAAGTGTATAAACTCTGCTAACCTCTTTATTTTATTCATTCATACCATCATACACACTCATTCAACTATCAGCTACACATTTTTATGAATTCACACACAATTAAAAATCCTTCTGGTGACACAAATATAAACAAACACCCAGGAACAAAATCTATACTCAACTACCTACTAATCGGCTGTCTCGAATAGTGTAGTGAAAGGATTAAAGTGCGCCTCAAAGAGGCTCCTTTCGTGCTCGACAAATACCTACTTGTGTTGCCCTGTCTGTATACTGAACCCTGGATTACAAGTTGACAGGCCTCACAGCTCAGTTGGTTGGTTGTCTTGCTTAGCTTACTTTGGAGCTAGATGGCGCTGTGTGAAATGTCCACCAATATTTATTTGTAATAAAAAAAGACTCAAAGGCAGTCTCTGATAGTCCCAGAGAAGTCGCGGTTCAAAGCTAGTCGGCTATAAATGTACAATGTTGACGACAATTAAAATAATTTGCATCAGAATATCCCACACCACCATAAGGCAATAAACAGCAATTTGAATATTTTACGACGCACATAAGTATTCATTAGTTGATCATAATAATGTTTCGACATAGAGTACATCTTTAATTTATTATCTGTACGTAATTGTCTAAATAGTTAAGTGGTAATTTTACAGACTAGGTTTTTTTTTCAATTTCATAGCTTTTGTTACATTATTAATTTTTTCAAGATATAGGTATGCGAAAAAAACATTGATTTCGAATTTAATTTAAAAATAAACATCTCTAACATTGGATTTTGGACATTTTTAAATATATTTGAAATCAATGTCCATCACATGACGTATGACGGTAATAAGAATAGGTAACTTAAAAAAGTAAAAAAAAATATGCCATCACATTTCTTTTTTGGCTTCTTTGCTAAAATAATTAATATTTATGTTAAATTTTAATTATTATTTTATAATTGTTTCATGTATATGTTTTTTACTGCTAATGTAAAAATGACATATTTATTTTAATAATTACGGACATGTTAGTTGTTAGGTTTTGTCACAGTACATTTCCCAAGTTCTCCTGTAGTATGTGGCTACGTTTAATGATGACACATTTTTAATTCTAGGACACCGTTTCCCTCTCCTCGTTTTTATTCGCTATTGAGAGAACGTTGTATTGCGCACAAATATTTCCATGTGATAAGTGTTCCGACGAAATTGCACGCGCATGAGACGTAACATCCCCGTCTTGGGGTGATGGACGCAACGCAATGCGACTTGAGTCATCTCGTACTATGGAGAGGACTTGAGTGGTATTGCTGTTGTCCATGGGCGGCGGTTACCACTTAACATCAGGTGGGCCGTCAGCTCGTTCCGTCACTTCAATGACATTAAAAAAGCTTTCGAGTTCCGTACTACTTAAGCGACGCTCTCAAAGCTGTAACTTTAAAACGGCTTATTTAGTCAAATAAATAGCTTTGATACATTTTCCCTTATTACCGTGTAGTTTACTGGTAACAAAGTGTTCGTGCGTTCGTGCCTGGCTCCCGGTGACGTCACTAAGCAGCCGCTTCCGGGGCCAGTAGCTCCACCCCGCGGCGAGGTCACGAACTAATCAAGTTGTGTCGTCAACTGCCGATTATCACGACTGATTTTATATATAAGCAATTTGGAATTGTAAGTCGTATGTCTGTATCTATACATATGACAATTGGCTGGCCTTACAGCTCAGTTGATGGTAACAGTGCCTTCTGCGCTGTAGGTCGTGGGATCGATTCCCACCTAGGACAAGCACTTATGTGACGAACACAGATGTTTTTCCTTTGTATCCAGACAGTTGATATTTATAAAAAGAAAACAGTTCTCTGGTTCTCAGGAATGAAGCTATGCTTAGCTTACTTTGGGACTAGGGTGCGCTGTGTGAAATATCCACCAATTTTTTTATTTTTTTAATGTTGTACTAGTTTAGATTATAGAAACTTTAGTTTTCAAATAAAACAAAGAATAATTATGGCTCTTCACCACGAATTTCTAGTAATTTTCCTGCTGATATTTCGAATTTATTGAATAATTCTTCTTCATTAGCACAGCATGAGCAACCACGCCATCAAGGTGAGTAGAGAAGAGAAGAAACTTAGCAATAACTATGCCTAGAACTTATTATACTTTGAATACACATTTCACGATACTTTTAAGCTATTTCTTACTTTACCATAACACAGGTCATCCTAGTTTGGATACTAATGTTTTTACAACCAAAAATGTCAATGTATTTTTATGCTCCCTATGTTATTGCATTTTTTATATTTAGTAATGTTTGTTATCGAGAATAAAATTTAACTTCTTTATGAATTCTATGGAAATAAGGTATTTTGACTTTGACTTTGATATCTGTACTTATTAAGCCGCGAAATTGAATGAGCTGAATGAAAAATCTCCGATTTTCATTTATCTTTTTCACAAATTAATAACCTTAAGGGATGGAGGGATGATCATTACAAGACGCTCTTACACGAAATGTTTACATACAAATCATTCATTGAAAGAAAATATTGAATTATTCGATATATCGAATAGTCAGTTAACAACGGCCGCCCACGCGCTCAAATACAATGCTCGCACAAAAAACATAAAACTCTATATTTATGATCAATATTGTGTTATTTTTATGATGCCGATATGAATAATAAATAGATTCGTTTTTGTTGCATTTATTTTAAATTACCAAACAAACGCGTATAAACTTCAAAAGTATTTAGAATTATTTCATTTATTTCATGGTGTGCGTAAATAAACTTTACACTCTTTAAACTATTTAACACTCATACCCCCACTAAGATTTACAGACACAGATATACAAACATACCAAACCAAAGGGAAATTCATGAAAAAAGTTTGTGATTCTCGACATGCATTGTATTTTTTGGTAGGTACATTACGGACCTGTTTTCCCTAACAATACTCCTAATCTATGTTTGTGACAAATTAAGTATTGCACTTAATTTGTCACAAACATAGATTGATTTAGATTATGATATATACTAAAATTGCTGATAAATACAAATGATTATGAATGTTCATTGTCAAAGTAATTATTAATTAAAGTAACAAACAATATTGCTCTTTGACCATTGCAAACAGGAAATACATAAACAAAAATTTACAAATACTAAGGTCCAACGATTTCGTTGACTTAGCCGTTATTTTTATAACGATCAACCCCGCACACACCCGCATAGCGAAATACACTCGTGCTTGCTGTAATTCCCATGTATAACGTCGCAACACAGGCAGGTGTCATGCAAAAACAAATTAATTTTGTAACATGTTTTTACTACAGGGATGGTCGACCGGCAACGTGAATTCTGCGTATAGTTAACGCGAGGGCTTTTTATTTTGACAATTTATTGCACAGACAAGTAATATTCATTGTCAATATACTGCCTGTGCGTCATTTTATATTGACAGATGACAGTTTTTAATTTTAGTTCAATGTTTACGTAGATATGAAAAGTGTTTTTTTTATTTATTTTAAACCGGTTTTTCATAATGATTGTCAACAATAAAAAGTCAATTATGAAAAAATGGCAAAGTATAACTCTGCATGAGAACCACTAAGTAACTCGCCTGAAATCTTAATTTTCTTTATCATAAAAGCTTATAAACGTTTTCAAAGTCAAAAGTCAAACACTTTATTCCCATATAATTCATTAAGAATATCATAAATGGCTTGGACATTGAATGGCTTGGACTTGAACATCATAAATGGCTTGGAATCGACAATAATATTCAAAACTTAAGGTCACGCGTACTTATCGCTAAATTTGACGCCTGTTCAAACCTATTCGACCCTCCATGGGAAACAGCCAAGAAACCACTAAAGGACGGCTTCCTTTTTTTTTCAAAAGTAACAGAACTAACATTTATCAGAATAGGTAACATAAACCTTTAGTCATTTACTTTCGCATTTATAGTAGATATTAGTAGGTTTTTCTGTGACCTGAAGGTCGAAGATTAATCGAAATTAATATACCTGTCTAATCAAAAAAAAATCAGAGACAGAGGCAGAGACAGAGAGGAGAGAAAAATAGAGAAAAAATCAAAGACAAGTGACCATAAGGAAAAATTGAAGGAGTTGTTTGAATGTTTTCAATTTGTAACGACCACCAGTCCGTCAAGATTGAAAACTTTCTTTGACCAATTATAACATCACAAAGAAAATGATGCGTTGAAGGTTTTTTGTTAATGTCGTGCTATTTCGCAGGTGGTTCTGAGTGAGCCAGCCTTTCGTGAAGGCACCTTTCGCCTTATAGAACGCACGGCCTATTTCCTATAATTGTTGTTTATGTGAAAGCTTCAATTACCAACGTTGTGCAGTGTACCATCATTTTAAGGAGTTAATGCGCAAATTTCAAGTATAATTTGCAAAAAAACCGTTACACTGAAATTACAGGCACATGAGACATTCCACCTACACGTCTCAGAGTTACGGGCGCATATAATGCGACTTGCTCATGTCGTACCCAGTAGGGCAGGACCCAAGCCGCTTGTTATGGACAGAGGTTGCCACTTAACACCAGGTGGGCCGTCGGCTCGTTCCGTAACTGTATCACATAAAAAACTAATAATATCGATGTAGTTTCAGTCAAAATACTTTACGGGTGTTTTTCTTTTAAAACATACATATACATACATAGATTCAGGCCTTTATCCCCGAAAGGGTAGGCACAGCTTCTGTGAGCCAGTTTTCACTATGTGGATTATAGTGCGAACATAGACGTGACGAGGGGAGAGCTCGTCACCGCCATCATTTTATCGCTATTAACTCGTCTACCACTTTCTCAGTAGTAATGCAAATAGAAATGGTAATAGTGTCGATTCTCGAAGCAACAAAATAAAAACGATTCTCGAGGCAACAAAATAAAAAATGATACCCATTTCTTTCAAATTTTTACTGGACCTTTTACTCCATATAAAAAACTTACAACAATACCACAAAGTCAAAGTCAAAAACTTTATTAACATAGAATTCATAAAGAAATGGCTTGGAAACGTCAATTATATTTAGAATTAAGGTCACACGTACTTATCGCTAAGTTTGACGCCTGTTCAAACCCTGTCCAAAAATATTGACATTGTCGCGCTTAACGGGGCTGATTGTATATTTATTGAATATCGGTTTCATAATGTTGAAGGTCACTGTTTACAATAAAGGAGATATAAAAATTGTTTGGTTTGTCTCTATCTAGTAACCAGTGTACAACATTAATACACTAGCATTAAGCTGAGACATTAAGGTAGCATGTTTTAAATCAAAACATATAACGTAGGTACGTCATAGGTACATTACGATTATGGTCTGCCTAGTAATCTCTTAAAACATTTGTATTGACATAAATTTGATTAAATTACGTGTTACTTAGTGTTATAATAGAGTATAATCACCCATTTCCCATTTACGTTAACAATCGTAATTGATACCTGACAATTTATTACCGTAACACTCGTATCAGAATGCCCGAATTGTGAACGCAGGCATCCCTGGCATCCAAAACATCCGTACAAACTCAGATATTCACAAATATCGACCCTAAATAAAGTGCTGATAACCTAACAAATGACTTATGTTTGTGGAATTTAAAGTGCGATATTTGTACAAACTCATTTGGATCGCAACACATCCGAATAGAGTTCAAAATTATTTGTCCTCTCTCGGCGATGGAGCAGTGTGACGTGATATTAAATGATTTAAAGTGCGACATTAGTAAATATCAAATTATACCCTAAACGTTTGACTCAAGAGTTCAAAATTGATTGTCGTTTTTCTGTGATGGAACGAGGTGACATGGACGTAAAAGGATTTAAAAGTGAGAGTTATCACGGGTCCCATTTGTACAGCACGCGCGGCCCCACATATTAAAAATAAACAATAAAACCCGTCTGGTGGAACCTTGATGGAGGACTCCTGTCCTGGTCACCACTTAAGGATAAGGAGAAGGATTAACAAATTTACTGTTTTCGGAATTTGGTAGGTAATCTAGTTTTAGTAGCGTTTTAGGGGAGTTCGGACTGGTGAGTCATACGAAATAGTTGAGATAAAGTGAAATGTTCGGAATAGTTATTGGACCGGTTCATATATTTGTATAATTTATACTAAGTAGGTAAGGTACTTCATTGCCAATTAAGGTAACCAATAAACGATCGTTCAAAGCGAAGCAGTATATTTTCTTTGCTTCTCGTTGAAGAGCTTAAGAGTCTAAATAGGCTAAACATCAAAGTAATGAGGTAATCCAAATTATTGCGTTTCGAATCTAACATTTTCGTGAATATTTTATGTTTAAAATATTAAAAAAGCATCTAATTATTTGATTTAATAACTACGGTCTTCATTCTGTATCACGCAGGACGCTTACGACTTAGGTACTTACACTTACTTCAGCACTACATATGATAAGAATAACAAGAGCTTAAAGCATGGTAAGATTTTCATTCATAACAGAAGAAAACTTCAACAACTGTGATAAAAATGTTTATATACCGATGCCAATTTATATTAAAACATTGAAAATAATACCTAAAATTATACATAGTACCGGTAATTTTTTGTTTTAAAAACGCATTATCTTCACACTTTCAAAGGGAAGAAGACAGAAGAAACAAATTTAAAATCTTTAATGTAAATCTCCATCTCCATCATTGGATACAATATCCCAAGTGCAATCTTTATTAATCTACGCACTAATGGCAACACGATTCGCGTTCCGGCAAATTGACGGACAAGATGCAATGTCAGTAGATAAGGACACGAAATAAAACAAACAACTCCGGGGCAATTTACTAGCTAATGACGTGCCTTATCTGACTAATTAAAATGCTATTTGGCACTACACAAGGGTACACTTGTGTTGTCACTTTGTTTTGATCGTAATCACTGATAATTGCCACCAGCCTATTATCTACCGAAGCGCACTGCTGAGATCTGTCGGATGCGAGCGTTGTTTTAATTATTGTGACACTACCTTCAGTTTAAATTCCAGCATATTGCTCTTCGGTGGATGATGTCCACTGCAATTTTTCTAAATTAATTTAGACTACTAGAAATTTTACTCCTTTTACTCCATAATAAAGACAACGAGATGAATGTTTAGTATTAGTACCAAACTAAATCTGAAATCTAGTACCTATTTTAGTAGGCACGGGTTCCTCGATTTCAATCTAGAGGAGACTCGTTCAAAAGCTGGGCGCGTACTTTTTTCATCGTTATTTTAATGTAAGCTATTCTCAGTGGGGTTTGGAGTCTAAACAAACGATATACATAAGCAATGAGCAATGAGTTGACATGAACAAAATGATTCCTATAATCAAAATGACATCAACTCATCGGAGGACATGACAACGACAATTCAAAAGCGATTGGCGGCTCCCACCTGGC
Source organism: Chesias legatella (assembly GCA_947359385.1). Classification (NCBI taxonomy): domain Eukaryota; kingdom Metazoa; phylum Arthropoda; class Insecta; order Lepidoptera; family Geometridae; genus Chesias; species Chesias legatella. Next base: position 2,880,161 of record OX375778.1, on the reverse strand, counting down.
ACATGGCACATTGAAACCTATAATAAAATTCAATATGTGTCTGTAGGTAAACGCATGACACTTCCCGATTCACCCCTTTTGAAAGGGGACATTAAAATTAATTGATTATTTGCCAAGTACGTGATGTAATAGAGAAAAGTTGACTGGCCTCACAGCTCAGTTGGTAACCCTGCCTTCTGCGCTGTAGGTCGTGAGTTCGATTCCCACCCAAGACACACATTTGTGTGACGAATATAGATGTTTGTTCTGTGTCTGGGTGTTAATATGTATTATAATGTATATACAAAAAAAGTATAAGTATTCTATCCGTTGTCTGGTCCCCATAGTACAAGCTGCTTAGTTTGGGGCTAGATGGCGCTGTGTGAATTGTCCACCTATATTATTAATATTATTATTATTATATAAAGTAAGGCCACAGTTGGTTTTTGTGGATTTAGGGTGTTTGAGGGTAATGGCAGTGCAATATTACATAGACTGATCGCTTGAAATCTTCAGGAACAATGTAGCGAAACTGATAGTTTAAAGTGCCCTTCTTATGTTTACCTAATTTTGCGATATGATAATGATCTTAAAATGATATTATCATAAAATTCCAATAATATTACAAACATATTTGCTCTTTAAGTTGTTCATTCCCTAATAAGCTGATCCGCATTATCAGATAAAAGTCTGACAGTATAATTTTGTCCCAGATGTTATTTATTGATAAAAATTTACAATAATTACTAACACTACACATATTCCTTGTTTATTGTTCTTTCTATTAATAAAAGTCGTATTAAAATCAATTGCATGAGCGGAGAAACAGGAGGCAGATAGCGACTTTGTTTTATATTATTATTTATTTATTTATTTATGAATACCAACAAAATTACGTGTATATACGAAGCCAAAGTTTTTGGTAACACATAATTTCACTTACAGGTGTCATAGCAAGCATTAGAGATTTTAGTACGAAACAACAAAATATACAAATTTAAAAATTATATTGCGCTCCAATGCTAACTTTAAAAATAATTAATTTAGAATTATAATTAAATTTAAAATAAAATAAAATAGATAACAGAAGGCTTACATTCCTTCTGTCGAAGAAATGATAGTTAGATATAACTTACTTTAAAAAAAAAAAACATTATTAATAACTATCTTATCTGTCACTGATTTAACGCCATCTGACAGTGATTTTTATTTGGCTAAACTTGAAACGGCTAGTATCATTGTCGAAAAACTTTTTATAAGATGACGTAGTTTTTGAAACCTGGTGCTTAATCAAACCAAAGTTGATGCGCCAGGTTTCAAAAACTAGAACACATGGCGAGAGTAATAGCGTAGAAATCAATTATATATCCACAGGTGAAATTAAAGTTGAAAAAAAAAACATTATTCATTGTCTTTTGTGCATTTATTGTTTTTGCTTTATATTTTATCCTACAACTTGTCAGCCTGTTTTTATTATGATATAGAAATTCACATTCAGGCCAGTTAGTTTTTTTTATGTGAGACAGTTACAGAACGAGCCGACGCGACGGCCCACCTAGTCTTATGTGGTAACCTCTGCCCATAACAACCGGTGTGACTTGGGTCCTTCCTCTGCTAGGTACGACAAGACCCAAATCCATCGCATCCGTAACTCTGAAAGATGTAGGTGGAATGTCTCATGTGCCTGTAATTTCAGCGGCAACCACACCTTTCACACCGGAACACAGTAACGCGATTGCGTTACTGCATGGCGACAGAAATGGGCATGGTGACAATGCGTCCTCGGACGAACTTGGCGTGAGTTCTACTGCTCTTGAAAAATTAATTATTACAGATTATTATTATAAGATTTCTATCTGTATACACATCATTATCTGAGGCAGTATTTTGAGATTGTTTCCTTTCATTAAATTACAAAGAAATAAGCAACGAACGACTTCATAACTGGACTCCATACGTCCACATGAAAATGAGTCCGTAATTAGTGCGGCGTAGGTGGGTGGGCAATGGTTCCCAAATTGCTGCTACCGACTGAAGGGTCCACCAATATTAAAACAACATTAGCGTTGCGTTCACACACGTTAGGTAACGGAGCGATTAACGGCTCACTCTACTGTAAATATTTTTTAGGTGACTCTCTATCTATCTATTCGAGTCACTGGTTCTTTCGAACCAGTATGGTGAAAGGATTTTAAGTGCGCCTCAAAGAGGCCCCTTTCGTGCACTTGACACGTGTCTTAGAGTTTTCAGTTCTAAGACATGTCGGTTTCCTCACGATGTTTTCCTTCACCGTTTTGAGAACGTCGTATTGCGCACGTAAATCTTTCTATCTATCTAATAGAATTTATAAAAAAATTGCTACCAATACTTACCTAGAGATGAAAGAAACCGTATTATATCCCATCTTTTCTTAAACATTTATATGAATAACGAGATTCATGTAAGTGTACAATCAGAAGGCAATTGTATTTTCTCAGATAATGCAACAAGGTACTTACATACTTATGTACTTAACAATGAATGCCCACACTTTCATTACAACCCGATATTTGATCACGTCATGAACGATAAATGAACCAATCCAATTTGTATACTTAGCATTATCTAACCAATCGGAACCACAAACATTGAGAATGTTATCAAATCACAAGATAACATATTTTCGACTTTGGGTTCGAGCATTACAGTTCAAAATATGTGTATTTTTGTAGTATTATTACCCTACATTATTCTACTATTATTGGATTAATGTTGGTATGAAATTGCCCAATAAAGCTCACACAATGGTCGTTAGACGAAAACGTTATTGTCTGAAAGTTACCAACGAATTATTGGTTTGATAGATGTCTTCATAATGTATCAATAGCTTGAGTAACGGATTGGTATTATAATAGAGCCTATTTGGTTGATGTCTTATTGTGTTGCAAGTAAGGTGATTGGTTTAGTATAAATAATAAATAAATATTGGCGGACATTTGACACAGCGCCATCTAGCCCCAAAGTAAGCTAAGCATAGCTTGTATCATGGGAACCAGACAACTGATATAATAATACTTATATACTTTTGTAAATACATACATATAATACAATAACTTACAACTTGTTAGTAGAGCTCTCGCAAAAGTAGTGTGCAGAAAAAAATACGCGCCTCAAAGAGGCTCCTATCGTGCACCTCACACTTTCTTAGTTTTTTGCGTATAGAATAGAATAGAATAGAAAAAATATTTATTGCTTAAGCTAAAAATACATCTTCAAAAAACATTGCAAAGTAACAGACTAAATTATTCCATATAGGAGTGATAGTTATACCTAGATTATAGAGTATTACACACATAAGACATTCCACCTTCACGTCTCAGAGTTAAGGGCGCATGCGACTTGTTGTACCTAGGGGAGGACCCATGTCGTATTGCTTGTCATGGGCAGAGGTTACCATTTAAAACCAGGTGGGCCATCGGCTCGTTTCGTAACTATATCACATATATAACCTCTAAGTAGCATCTGTTGTCACTTAAAGGTTGAGGTGGAATTGATTTATTGGTTCCATAGACGGGATCGGAGTCATTTTTCATAAGGAAAGTTACTTAATTAACTTGTAAGGGGCCAAAATGAGGGTCAGTACTAAACATGTTGTTACTCTCGACGTTGACGGATGTCGGTCAAGATCGTATCCAGAGTTTGATTAAGGAATTGGTTTCAACGTTTGGTGTTGATTGTTTCGATTTCTATGTAAATAAATAAATTGGTAAGCGTTTCATACACGGCCATCTATCACCAAACCAAGCATAGCTAAAGTACTATGGGAATTAGATAACTGCTTGAATACTCATATAACTTGATAATATGTATATACATAAATAGGATTGATATTATATATTCTATTTGATTCCCCTATTATATAACTTAGTCTTAATATACTGTTAACTGTTTTGGAAGAGCGAGTTCTCGTAACAAAGGTATTTTGTACTTAAAAAGAGGTCTCCAACACGTAATATATAGTATTATATATTATATAGTATTGATAACTTGATAAACATAAATATGTTCATAATTTGATTATGACTTATTATTATTTATAAATACATATGAATACAAAGCAACTAACAACAGACTCGGAATAAACATAGTTTGTTCGTTGCACAAATGTTTTTTTCTAATTGGGAATCGAACCCACGAACTAAGCGCAGAAGGCAGAGTTACTACCAACTGTGCTGTGAGGCCAGTCATTATTAGAGTTTCTATATGTTTAACTTCATTCACATTTACCATCCTACTCTATTTTTTCTTTGCACAAGAAAGTAATTGTACGCGCAGCCATCATCACGAGAAGTAAGTCAACATTGCTGTTTCCCAGAGAGCCAGTGCTAATGCTGATACAATTATAATGGTCTACCACTTATTATAAAGTTGTTTAGTAAGCAATTAACTTGATATTATATACACATTACTCCGCAGATATATCTTGAGATTAGACAAACGTAAATTGATGCATTTATTCTGAATCTAATTTCCGTATATGTTGTAAAATATGTTGAGTCAAGGGTAGCAAACTGAGAGCTCGGTTTTGGCTGGCCTGTAACGCTGCCTTCTGCGCTGTAGGTCGTGGGTTCGATTCCCACCCAAGACAAACATAAAGTCGCGGGTAACAGCTAGTTTTTTTTAATAAACCTAGTCAAATTTAACACTAGACAGAAATATTATCGGGTCGCCATTCAAAATGCGCTAAGACTGACCGCACGCATCCGGCGCGCACAAAAAGCAACTCCCGCTGGAAACCTCAAATGAGAGCTATTTCCACAATCGCATTTATAGCGATGTTTGCTGAAGCTCTTATTTATATTATCGACTCAAGCAGAGCTCACCAACAGTTTGGATGCGGAAATATTTATTGTCGTTAAAATTCTTTTTTAAGATCTATGACTTAGAATACATTCTTTAATTCAACATCAGCGGGTTAAATTTCCTAAGATATAACAATGGATCTTATTCTAAACAAAACAAGTCCATTACTGTAATATATTTATGGACTGTTCGCAGGTATTCAGAGAGATTATTCAGGTAACTATCCATCAAGTAAGGGTGATTCAGAATCGTGTTAATATCTTTTTACTTATGTGTTAATATAATGCATATAAATAATAGCATTAAATTTTTTCTTTACAATGTTTTTCGACCTCAATCGATAGAGGATATGCTAAATAACTTAAATATTATTTCTTATCGAACTGTCGAGACAAGCAGAGGATTCCCATAAATGATGGCCCATCTGATTTTAAGTGGTAACGTCTGCCCATAACAAAAGCAAAACGGGTTGGGTCTTCCTATACTTAGGTATGGGAAGATCTACGTCGCATTGTACTGCACCTGTTACCTTGAGACGTGAAGATGGAATGGTTCAAGCGCCATGTATGGTGCCAGTACTCCCCCGCACGATTTTGGCATAAGTTCTACTGCTACTAAAATTTATAAGATTTACGTACTTATAGATTGTACTTCTAATATCCTACTAATATATACGTGAAAGTGTGTATGGATGTTTGTAACTCTTTCACGCTCAAACGGCTGAATGGATTTGGATGAAATTTGGTATCAAGTTAGCTTATATATCCTGGTTTAATACATAGGCTACTTTGATCCCGGAAAAGTGCAGTGTTCCCGAGGGTTGAGTTACTCACCGCGGGAAATACCGTGGGGCGCAGCTAGTAATTTTATATTCATATTATATTCTAGTTACTGTTTTTATACTCTCGAAGTTATAGTAAAAAGCTAAAAACTTGTAAATGTTGCGAATCCCTGTGAGGTAAGCGGCTCGTGTCACCGCTTCACCGCTCCATTTCCCCTCGGCTCTCGATCAAATTGCTTCTCGTTTAAATTGCTTCAATCAGGTGTTTTTCTGTACCGGTTTGTTTCTATTCCATTCAGAGTTCACTCGGTAATTGCTGGTTGATGACAACTCTACCACTAGCATTTTACTTGGCCTCACAGTTCATTTGGTAGTAACTTTGCGCCGTAGGTCGTGGGTTCGGTCCCATCCAGGACAAATATTTGTGTAACGAACATAGATGTTTGTTTTTTGTGTGTTAGTTAATATGTATCATGTCTATGTATTAACAAAAAATAATATTTAAGTGTATTTTATTAGTTGTCTGATTCCTATATTACAATTACTTTGCGGCTAGAAGGCGCTGTGTGGAATTTAAAATCAACCAATATTTATTTATTGTTAAAGAATTGATGATTTTTATCTTTAATGACATCTATATGATATTATTATTATTATTATATTTTTAAGTATTCTGGCATGAAACAAGTTTTTATTAATAATAAGCAATTATTGACTTTAATTAAATTGTTTCGGAAACGCAAAGCAATTTCTCACTTCGTACAATGAAACTATTCTCGTATCAAAGTTACCAACTTGAACTGCAAAACGTGCTACACCAATCAACTCTCAGATAATTGAAAATTGCTCTCAAACCTACATCACACCTGACATTTGAAAAACTTAATAGTATCATTCGTCACGCCCCGACTCATCATTATTCCGAAAATCTAATTTTCGGCAAATTTCTCCACCATTAGACCGAGAAAGGATTCGACTACGGCAATTTCGAAGACAAAGATGTTCAGTAGCAACAACGCAGAACCGATTCGATGATTAAAATTTTGTTAACAGATTTTGATGATGTTTTTTTTCGGTTGATAGGGCACGGGAGCGGAGCGGAAACAAAGAGGACGATGCCGCTACAATTTCGTATTTTCGTTATAACGTAATGTACTCAGAATTTAATGTCGGGCCAAATATTATATTACACACATATTGAATTTCCCTATCTACCTAGCTACTATTAAATATGGTAAGGAATATTTTTTCCAACTTAGTTCAGGTTTTAGGTTATATTTATATTTACTAGCTTGTTGTTTTTTTGTTGAGAGATATGAGACATGGTCAAGGTTTAAATTTCTAGTATGAAATAATAATAATAATATTGGTGGACATTTTACACAGCGCCACCTAGCCCCAAAGTAAGCTAAGGGAACCAAGCAACTGATATAATACTTAGTTATTTTTGTAAATACATACCTATTAACACTGAGTGTTACACAGAACAAACATCTAGTCCGTCACACAGATATTTGTTTAGGGTGGGAATCCAACCCACAACCTACAACGCAGGAGGCAGGGTTTACTACCAATTTATAAGGTCAGTCAATTAATAACATTTCTGTGATATAGGTACCAAACAGCTACATAATATGCGTTTTTCTGTGCAATAACGTAAGAAAATAACGTTTTCATAATATTACTTCGTTTACAAAATTTTTCACAACCCCTAAAGTAAGTCCTAGTTGCGGGCCTGTGCTGATAAAAAGTACCGTGGATGTTATTAGGCGGACGAGCGGAGAGATGCGATCCGAGGGAATCGATTTTGCTCGACCGCGTCAAGTTTGTTTAGCGGAACGGTGGCGACGCCACGGCGGCGGCGGCGTTGTGTCGCAGTTGACATGCGCCTCAGAAATTTCATAAACGTAATCTCTGGGAGATCATGCGTCAAACTAAACCAATTAGGTCGTGACTTTATCAAAATACTAGCTGTAGATACCCGGCATGCGTTGCAATGCCACGTTAAGTGTAAAGAAATAAAGAGAATAATAAATAAATAAATACTATATATAATATTCTACATATTGGAGTGCTTTTTTATACACAATACTTTTGGGTTTCCGTCTCGTGCGTACACAAATAAGTGAGAAGGTTTTCCAACGCGTAAGTGAAAGATTCTTTAAAAGCGAAAATAAAATTATACATATAGGTAAATAATAAATAAATTGTAATAAATTGATTTACATATAGATTTATGGCCCAGAAACCGTCGCAGGCGTCCCCAGACTACTGTCAAAATTTCATCACAATCTGATCAATGGTTTTGAAACGCATAGAAACAATCAAACAAACATTGGTTTTTATTCAGGTATATAGATTACTTACTAGATTTTTTCCGAGCCATTTCTTTATGAGTTCTATGGAAATAAAGTGTTGACTTTGACATGACTTAATGCGGCATTATGTTATCGTGATGTGCTGTGGCGTAAATGTCAGAACTAAGAACATTGCGGATTCATACATTCCCGAATGTCACATTACACCACCAATAATATCACTATTCCTCCTTTCCTCCTCAATTCAAAGTTAAACTCATTTCTTTTCCATCTACTTTCCAGTACTTTTACGCATCCCAAGTATCTAAGGAAGGATTCGTAGGCAAGTCATGCGCAGATTTCAAATTAAAATCATGTTTTGATTGATCGTTTGCTAAGAAACGTGCAAAAAGTACACGAAAGGAGCCTCTTTGAGGTGCATTTAATTCCTTTCACCTTACTGGCTTGAGAAAACTCGAATAGTAGTAGTATATGTTAAGATTGATTTATATGAAGCCATCTACGAGTGGCTTTAACATTCTTGCACTGTTATTCAGTCTGATTAAGTTTAAATATTGAACTATTGTGGTAGGTACTTATTTAAGTGCTACGATGTAAAGTTTTATAATAAATAAAATTAATTTTATTATTATTTAACTTTAATCTACCTTTTACATATTTTAAAGTAGTTATAATATTTGGGAAAAATACTCAAATTTATATTAAAAACGCATTTTAAATATTAGATTTGCTTAAATACAACCTAGTTAAATAATTCCATCTTCAGTTAGTCGATTGATATTTCTATTGTTGTCTGGTAAATGAAATTATCATTTGTGTAAGTGACGTGGGGGTTGGGGGTAATAAATTAAGGTGGCGATGTAATTTCGAATCGCGTTAACGTCGGTAAAAATAATATACGAAAGCGAGATCTCTATCGGCGTAATCGTTTCGTACTAATTCCGTGGCAGCAATCGCCTGTTTATTGTCCATTTACACGTAACATTTATTACAGTATTATATCTACACATCTATACAAATAAATAAAATTAGAGTGTCTGTTTGTAATATTAAAATAACCGCTTTTTACTAAGTGCATATGGATGTATGCACGGTACATATACCAAAACAACATTTTTTTCATTTTTTGTCTGTCTGTCTGTTTGTTCCGGCTAATCTCTGAAATGGCTGGACCGAATTTGACGGGACTTTCACTGGCAGATAGCTGATGTAACAAGGAGTAACTTAAGCTACTTTTCTGAGGGGTAATATAGGGTTGCGATAATACCGAATTCCACGCGGACGAAGTCGCGGGCAACAGCTAGTATTTAATAAGTATAATTATTCAGTGAGTCTTAAAATAATAATATCAACCCTTAATGTAGATGTAGATAACGCAACATTCTGTTTGTCAAATTACATCATAGCTGCGCTAATTTGTGTTACCTAGTGCGTAATTTCTAAAATTGTATAACACCACTCCTAATCCTTTCAGTTATGCTCCTGTTAGTAGACAGGCCTCACAGCTCAGTTGGTAGTAACTCTGCCTTCAGCCCTGTAGGTCGTGGGTCCGATTCCCACCCAGGACAAACATTTGTGTGATGAATATAGATGTTTGTTCTGTGTCTGGGTGTTAATACGAATTATATGTATTTACAAAAAATAAATGTATTCAATCAGTTTTCTGGTTCCCATAGCACAAGCTATGCTAAGTGTGGGGCTAGATGGCGCTGTGTGAATTATCCATCAATATTATTATTATATATATATATATATTTTACTATAGGTAGTTAAATGATGTGATGGTTATCTTAAACATCATAACTAACGCTTTGTTGTTTGAGATTTGTCAAACCTAATGTCCAAATAATCTGCATAACCTCAGCGATTTAATATCAGTAATACAAAACATGTTTCCGGAGCGTAATAAACATTTCTCCAAAACGTCTGATGATGACAGTGTTAACTTCCGGACCACACCGTGAGATGTCCCGCTCTGTCATTACCTGCGAACGAGTCCACTCGCCGACACGTGGCGTCAACCAACAAACCACAAATGGTTTGTATATTTACTAGCTGTTGCCCGTGACTTCGCGTGAAATTCGGTTTTATCACCCCTATTTTACCCCTCGGAAAAGTAGCCTAAGTTACTCCTTGTTACATCAGCTATCTGCCAGTGAAAGTCCCGTCAAAATCGGTTCAGCCAGTTCAGGGATTAGCCGGAACAAACAGACAGACAGACAGACAAAAATTGTAAGAAATGTTGTTTTGGTATATGTACCGTGTATACATATGCACTTAGTAAAAAGCGGTTATTTTAATACAAACAGACACTCCAATTTTATTTATTTGTATAGATTAAACTCAGTTGATTGAAGACACCGAAAAACTCCGAAATGACAACGAAAACTCTTTTATACCTGTAATTCACGCCACAGACGAAAATAAAAAAAGTCGACAAAACTACTGAGGGCGCCTTGTCATTAGCGACTTCCGAAAAGGGGCGAGAGTTTTTTTTTGCGATGTCTATCGGCTCCTTAAGGACAACAAACTGACAAATTGTACCAACAAACAATGGCAAACGCACAAAAACTTTGGAAATGAATTAGTGAGCGCAACAAAGGACTAGATTATGGCTACTTACGTAAGAGAATAATTAAATAAACACTTTTGTCAAGTTCAAGGACAATAGTTCTTAATCCCTTTTAACGCTGCGCATTTTACAGCATTACTCTTACATATTGCAATATGGAGAATAATGAATGGTATGAAATAATAAAAAATTGCATGAGTAAGGAAAGGACTAACAGATGTCTTTAATAATAATTGCAACAATAACAAAGTCAATATCACGGATGATAAATTGGAGGCTATTCAAAAAGGTTTTAGGTATCAATTAGAACCATTAAAACTGTTATCCTGAAATTAGCTGACGGTCAGCTGTCAAGCAAATCTCCAAAAATAAATTAACGTTCCTTTAAGTGGTTGCATTCGTGACTTGCCATTGAATCAGAGTCGAGACACAATCAAGTTTTTATCGTCGAGTCATTTCACTTCTGATAATATAACTATCTATACTTGTAGAACAAACAAGCTTTACCAGTAATTTCTATATATTTTTATATTTATTTTATTATGTAATACAGTTACGGAACGAGCCGAAGGTCCACCTGGTGTTAAGTGGTTGCCTCGGCCCATAACAATAACAACCGATGCGACTTGGGTCCTCCCAAACAAGACCCAAGTCGCATCGTATGCGCCCGTAACTGAGACGTTTAGGTGGAATGTCTCATGTGCCTGTAATTATTATATATTTTCTTTCTTTCTTTCTTTCTAATTTAACCACATCTGTCAAACCGGAACACAGTAACGCGAATGCGTTACTGCTTGGCGGCAGAAATGGGCATGGTGGCAGTACTTCCCCGGACGAACTTGGAACTCTATATAATAATAGCGAGGTAAACACAATTATTTGTATCTAACAAATTGTTACTTAGCGTCGTAGTTTTGTTTCATTAAAGCCAATTTCAGAGATTTTAGAATTATTATGTTTTATGCAAAATCTTGTTTCTGTAGTGTTTAAAACGAAAACCCTAATTATATTTTGTTTTATTAATAAAATGTAATCTAGGTCTCAAGGTTTCACCTGATTAACTAGTTGCAGCCAACGTTGGTTGACCAGACTTCTAAACCAGAATAAAAAAATTGCAAATTTAGATTTTTTGTTAGCTGCCCTAATTGAATTCACGACTCAATTAATGCTCGATCTACGCCATCAAAGTTTACAAATAAAATATTATCATACACGTATCAAATCGTTACAATCAATTATTTTTTTGTAAATAATTACTTAGCTACCGTTCCCACTAACCAATTCAAGAAGGTAGCGGTACTAGATAGGAAATAAATCAAACTATTGAATCGAATCATGCAGATAATTGCTTTCAGATATTCAATTTGTCAATTAAGACGTTAAGATGGAGACGGTGAGAGCTGAAAGAGTGGGTTGGTCGTGATCTTCGGAATCACGACTGTTAGTTAATCGAATATCGCGAATAATGAGCCGGCGACCAGCGGCTATAACATCGGCTTTCGACACTGTTCACTACGCTCGGGATGATATTATTACACATATTAATTTACTAGCTGTTGCCCGCGACTTCGTCCGCGTGGAATTCGGTTTTATCACGCACCCCTATTTTAACCCTCGGAAAAGTAGCCTAAGTTACTCCTTGTTACATCAGCTATCTGCCAGTGAAAGTCCCGTCAAAATCGGTCCAGCCATTTTAGAGATTAGCCGGAACAAGCAGATAGACAGACAAAAACTGTAAAAAATGTTGTTTTGGTATATGTAACGTGTATAAATCCATATGCACTTACTAAAAAGCAGGTATTTTAATATTACAAACAGACACTACAATTTTATTTATTTGTATAGATTGTAAAAAAAAATGTTTTGGTACATGTACCGTGTATACATCCATATGCACTTAGTAAAAAGCGGTTATTTTAATATTACAAACAGACACTCCAATTTTATTTATTTGTATAGATTGAAAAAATCGAGCATGGCTAATTTAGAATAGGAGAGGTGGGGAATAAGTTTTATAGCAGGCGGAGTGATCGGACACATTCATTGCTGAGGCTATTGGTCGGCGTGCCTCAGGGGCGGGGTCTGGGCCCCATGTTTTATTTGAATTATGGATGAAGCACGCTGAGCTGCGTACGCTTCTTAAAACCAGTTGTGAGCGTTCCAGCCTCGCGCCCGCTCGCCTCTCCCCCTTCTAATTAATTGACGTTTTCATTTAATTGCTTGTTCTTTAATTAGCCGGCAATAACTGAAATTGAGTGTTTAAACTTTAAAGACTTTAGTGATACAGTTGCGAAGCGCGTCTCCACCCGCTGTGATATCGTGAGTAATGCCAATATCATTTTAAAACTGGTTCTTGTTCACTATGATTAGATTCTAAGCACTATTTACACTCTTACAAAGTATAGGCAGTTATTGATAAAATATTTAGTTCATAGAAATTGTATGAGTTTTATTCACGGTGACATCACATACCTACATTGATGTCATGGCATTAGGTTATTAATTCTTATCAGATATTCTTAAAATATTTGTATTACAGTAATGTAAAATTATTGTTGATATCAAATTTCTAATGAAATGCTCCAATTAATTTATAATTGTAAATATTAGCATAGCATAAGGCTAAATTAATTAAGCCGACGGAACTTTGGCCCAAAGAGTTCTTATGCAGTTTATTGGTATTTCCCAAGTTTCTTATGACAACTATTTTAAAGAGAGTAGGTAAGCAGTCAACAGCAACATCTGTGGTGTTGAATATTTCCATGAGCGAGAACGACTATGATCATTTTCCGTAAGGTGGTCCGTAAAAGCTCGCCTACAAGAGCTTTATTATATTTCTTTTGATCACTCCTTCGGTCTAAGGATACCAAAGTATAGTCCAAGGTTCCTAAGGTGTGTCATGATTTTTTCTTTCATTGCATTGTTTTATTTGGATAGCCACCGAAATAGACGAAGGGCTGCCTTATATTAAAATATAATTAGATACTTATTTAAGACCTAATCGTTCAACATAATCTTAGTTTTGATACTATATTTATTACGTTTCAACTAAGTCAAGTCCCTCAATGGAAACCCTTTGAATCTTATAACATTGGAAGAGACGTAACAACAAGTCATTACATCAGACGACAAAACCGATACTCCAAAAAAGCGGCTCCACAGATATCTAAGGCGCAGATAACTCTAAAATGACGACATACAAAAACTATACGGGCGAAATTAAAAGGAAACGACGAACAAGCAACTAAACACAGGCCCTAAAGTTTTGTGATAAACTCGTTGACTTTTTGGGGCCGCCTTAATTTGTCGCAGGCGCCTAAGATAAAGACAAAGGTTTTGGTATGTCGGCGGAATGCATCGGGGCTAACACGCTCCGATCGAGGGAATCGTGAACATTTGTGTTTTAATTAGATGAAGGGTAATTATGTTTGCCGAACAAATCCAGAACGAATCAAGACTAGATTGAAGCGAAGAGGCTGACTAAACTGTGATGAAACGAAATGATCCCGTGAAATATTAATTAATATTAAAATGAGAAATTTAAATTGAAAAATTCAAAATAAATAGGAAGAAAGAAATAGCCAGGGGGGGGGTGGTAAAGTTGCTCGCGTCCATAAGTGATAACCCTTTGAATCCCTACACGTGTCCCCCGGGTGGTGCGAAAGGAGCAACCCAAAGTAGCAGCAGAACTTGTGCCAAGTTCACCCGGACACCCCACCTGATGTTAAGTGATAACCGCTCCCTAGACAACAGCAATACGACTCAAATCCTCTCCACGAAAGTATGAGATGACTCAAGTGCGACTGATAAAAACCGCAAAACCTATCCATTAGTCAAACCGCGATAAAATCGTCCCCGCAAATCCGTATCGGTGATATTAATACGATCGCAATTAATACTAAGGCGTCGCGTCGCAGACAATTTTCGAAAATTTATTGCTGTCGCCCGTCGTCACGGGCTAAAAGGATCGAGACGTGGCCGATAAGCGGTGGCGGCAGGGCCGGAGCTAGGACGTATCCGTGAGGGGCGATCGAACTTACATTTACAATGCGGAGGTAGGATTTCCTCTTCTTCGAGTCACCGGTTCTGTCTAACCAGAGTGGTGAAAGGGTTGTAAGTGCGCCTCAAAGAGGCTCCTTTCGTGCACTCGACACATGTCTTCGAAGGACATGTTGTTTTCCTCACAATGTTTTCCTATTTTTACTTGAGGTAGGATTGACAAAGTGCAATACAATTTGTCAGTTTGACTGGCCTCACAGCTAAGTTGGTAGTCCTTCCATGCTGTAGGTCGTGGGTTCGATTCCCACCCAGGACAAACATTTGTATGACGAATATGTTTGTTCTGTGTCTGGATGTCAATATGTATTATATGTATACAAAAAAGTATACATATATTATATCAGTTGTCTGGTTCCCATGATACAAGCTAGCTTAGCTTACTTTGGGGCTAGATGGCGCTGTGTGAAATGTCTACCAATATTTATTTTTAATTATTATTCCGTGGTTGATCTTCGGTTAAAATTTGAAACTGCTTCAACTTTTCTTACCTTATATAAAATATTAATATTTCGATTACATTGAAAATTATTTACCATAACAAAAAATATTTCCTCTCATCGCAACTGATCTAAATTGACCGATATTACAACATCAGTTTGAAATTTGAATTCCGCGTACGACTAGTGAAAACAAAACCTGTTTTTCCAATCGATTCTTCCCGCTGGTGGCTATGGGTTCCACTAATTACACGCGCCCTATCGTCCCTTGCTCTCAACCAGGTCCGCACACACTTGGATACACTGATATACCAATAATAATAATAATGATAATAACAGTGTTTACTTGAAATCAATATTATCATCACTACGTTAGTACAAATCAAGTCATGTTGGTAAACTTATTTATCATGATGAAAGGATTATGTCTCCTAGATTTCACGCGTCCACTGAGAAAACAGTCGCAAAATATATTTTGCTATACATTACATTTTCAGTACCCGATCGACAGCCAAACCTAGATTCATTGCGGCTCTGCGGTAATTGATTATCATTACGTGTTAGTGCAAGACGCGATGGATCACAGCAAAAAATAACTAATAGTCAGAGTTGAAAGTTGAATGTTTTACCCAAATGTTTGTCCTTGATGGGATTCAAACCTACGACCTGCAGGGCCGAAGGCATAAGTAACTCTACCTTCAGCGTAGTTCGTGGGTTCGATTCCCACATAGAACAAACATTTGTGTGACGAATATAGATGTTTGTTCTGTGTCTGGGTGTTGATATGTATTATACGTATGGATTTACATAAAAATTTATGTATATATGTATTCTATCAGTCGTCTGGTTCCCATAGTACAAGCTATGCTTAGTTTGGGGCTAGATGGCGCTGTGTGAATTGTAGTAAAAAAAAGATTATGCTGTGGTGGTGCGAACTACCGCTTACCAGAAGTAGGCCCGTGCCTCTACAATGAGAACATAAGAGACTCGTATATTTATTGGTCAATTTTATAAATATTCTAATTACCTGGGAAAGTATATCTAACCATATCAATGTTTCTTACTGCCACAATCTCTATGTCTATTAGTGACAGAACGAGCTGACGGCCCACCTGATGTTAAATGGTAACCGCCGCCCACAGACAACAGCAATACGACTCGAGTCTTCTCCACCAAAGTACGAGATGACTCAAGTCGCATTGCGTTGCGTCCATCACCACGCGGGGATGTTACGTCTCATGCGCCTGCATTTCGCCGGCACCCACTCCCTTCCACCGGAACACAGCAACACGAGTGCATCACTGCTTGGCGGCGGATTACCAGGTGTGGTGGCAGTACTTCTCCGGGCGAACTTAGCACAAGTTCTACTGCTACTTTGGGTTGCTCCTTTCGCACTACCCGGGGGACACGTGTAGGGATTCTAAGGGTTATCATCTACGGACGCGAGCAACAAGGCCCCCCAAAACCAATACCTATAAGTACTTAGTGTTGTAGCAACGACGTCCGGCGACGACTATCTGCCGTGTCTACAGCAGCGGCAAAACCCACCAATGTGAAAGCCACACAATAATTGTTTCCAACGAAACGACTTTTCACAGTAATATTTCTTCATCCGTTGTTCCAATTCGATTACAAGATTCTTTCCCAGAATCTCCCGGTTAATTTAATTAACTTTTTTTAGCAGTTTGTTAAGAATGTGAAGGAATGAAGATTGTGCATTTTATAACTAGTTTCGCGTGCTTGGGTATCTTGATTTGATTGCATATCGATGCAAATGATTCTTACTTCTAAGAAATCATTTACGTTAACGTGGATGTTTTCCGATTGAAATAAACAGCATACGAATTCTCTGTAAAGTGTCAGAGACCTGTGCGAACCGTGGTATACATTTTATCATCCTCATTTCAGCCTGCTGGCGCCCACTATGTTATAAAGTTCAGGAACGAGCAGATGACCTAACAGGTTAAGTTGTAACCCCTGCCCATAACAAGCAATACGACTTAAGTCCTCCCCTACTTAGGTACATCAAGAACCAAGTCGTAATGTATGCGACTCCCCTAACTCTGAGACGTGAAGGTGAAATGTCTCATGTGTCACAAGTGAGTAAAAAAGTGTTGAATATAATTTACATTATAGGTTATGCAAATTCTTTATATATATTATTTATGCTTCAATTACTCACACAATTATACTTTACCTTTTACACGTTACTATTAAAAGCCATTTTACACATACAATTGTTCAACCACAACGGAATAAAAATAAAATCTACGCAATATCCATACTTCTTAGTGAATCCTCATTAGCATTTTATACACCTAAAACATTCCGTATTTTAATAACAAATTATCAAATTAGGTCCATCGGTAGTAAAAAGCGGCCGAGACCCGAGCGGCCAGATAGGATGTCTGGCATTGTTCACAGATTTTAAAAATCGTCCATAATTAAACGGAATTCGCTTTTTGCCGTCGACATTCGCCATGATATAAATTCCTGAATTGGCGAAACGGCGAAAAACTGGCGACTTGCCACCCTGCTGGACCAAATCTCTCAATACGAAAAGGTCAAGAAAAGAGAGATCGATTATATTGCCTTTAATATCGGCCCGACATAGTCGTTACGCCCTTCTTCTTGTAAATTAGATCAGCATGAGACCGTCCGAGGTTCACGGTAAAAACTGGTCGCCTCGTTCCTCGAAGAATCTGGGGTGTCCACGTTTGGAGTTAGCACACGAATGGTCGATGAGTTGCTCCGGTTTTTAGCTGTTAATTTTTTTTGCAGCTTAATTCGGATAAATCTGGCCGTTGCAGCTTTAAAATTTGCTGATCCAATATCTAATAGGTTCGTAAGCGGTTTAAACAATATTTATTTTCTCAAAGAAATTTACATTTCACTTAAAGAGAAAACTTAAGATCTAACATAAAATCTAAAGTGAACGTCCAATTTAAAATATTTTAACTATATAAATTCTTATATTATAATTATTTCAGCATCAGGTACTCAGTTATAATTACTCAGTTGCTTGCATTTTATTCAGAGAAAAAATCAGTTTACTAAAACACGCAATTATCATTAAAATTATAATACGAAAGATCGTCGAATATTTATTAATCAAATTGGTAATATACATAATGGTGTTATATACCTTTGAATTTTTTCCAAAGGATCTTTGGATTACATTTACAGCAAACATATTGAAACATAATTTATTTCTAATAATTAGTAGGAACTTTCTATACTAAGTGGCTAGTCGTTCAATCATTTAGGCTATTGAACATAACCTCCATTATAGCCCATAACTTCACAATGAAGGGTGGTTCACAGCCGTTGATTTCCTTGCTCTAACACGCACCAACAGTTTTTACCACTGGTTCAGTTAGCCATACAAATAGACCCATTCAGAAAGCATACCTCGTCACAAACCCATAACTTGTATTCTGATAGTACAAACATACATAAGATCACGCCTGTTTCCCGGAGAGGTAGGCAGGGATCATGGTTTTCTTATAATTTTATACTTTTTTGATGTGAAACATCTATAGCCGCACGTAAAACCGATTTCTGGCGTGGCGACGCGTCGCCACGGCATGCGTTGCATATTACTTTTACAAAATAATGACGATGTTTCACATCTGCCAGGCGTCCCGTGACGGCTCACATTTTTTTCTGATAGCTTTTCTGTTAAATACCAGATTTGTCAAGTACCTACTTATTCCTTGGATGCCAGATGACATCACAATATCCGCAACAAAATCCAATCTCGTAATAGTAACTGGCCACGTCAGCAAACGGTCCAGTAATTTCTGACCACATTGAAACTATGACTGGCTCAAAGGTTAGTTGGTAGTAAATCTACCTTCTGCGCTGTAGGTCGTGGGTTCGATTCCCACCCAGGACAAACATTTGTGTGACGAATATAGATGTTTGTTCTGTGTCTGGGTGTTAATATCTATCTATTATATTATGTATATACTACAAAAAACTATATTATGTTCTCAGTCATCTGCTTCTTATAGTACAAGCTATGCTTAGTTTGGGGCTAGATTACAATGTGTGAAATGTCCACCATTATTATATTATTATTATATCACCCACAAAGCTCGGTTCTTCAGACCCGTCGTACGCACATATAGCAAGCTATTAAACGGAGACATCCGAGGGGAAACCGAATGCAATAATCGTTAAACGCCCAACAAAAAACGGAATGGATCACAGAAAAACATATCCAAGATAGAAACATCAGTGCAAACGACATTGGGGACATAAAACTGCAATTGCTCGTACTGAATGCGAGAAAAAAACCATAATATCCATCCATGATGTTTGTTTGCGCCCAGCATGCGACTAATTATGCTGTGGGATGATCGGGTAGTTTTTATACCGGCGGCCATTACATGCGAAGGTTTACAAAATTGAGTTTTTATTCGGCAAAACTTAAATTGCATTTTTGTCACCCAGTTTCCCGCGGTGATTGTGCATCGTTTTTGTCTCCTGATTACCTACCTCATGTTTATTCTCCGTATCTTCATTAGTCCCGGGACTGAAGTTTTGGGTTTTTACACTCGGATTAAGGGATATGAGAATGGATATCGGTTTTCGATTTATACAGCTGTTTATGGAGTCTGCGTTTGTGGCATTTGGCATCATTTAGCAGTTGCAAAGGGAAATAAAATAGCTTATTTATTAGGATCTGTAATTAAAAAGAGTTATCCCATAGACTGTTAAGTCAACTGTAAGTAAATAATAATAATTATTTATTTATTTTATTTTGGAAATCAACAGCTTATATACTATGTCCTGACAAATTTAAATGGAAATAGCTAGCCAACTAAATGTCAACTAATAATATAACATTGGTGGACAATTCACTCAGCGCAATCTAGCCCCAAGCTAAGTATAGCATGGACAATATAGCACCAGACAAATGAGAGAACACATAAATCTGATCATAATAAGCATATATATATATCCGCGTGGAATTCGGTTTTATCACGCACCCCTATTTTACCCCTCGGAAAAGTAGCCTAAGTTACTCCTTGTTACATCAGCTGCCAGTGAAAGTCCCGTCAAAATCGGTCCAGCCATTTCAGTGATTAGCCGGAATAAACAGACAGATAGATTTAAAAAGAAAATTTAAAAAAATGTTGTTTTGGTATATGCACCGTGTATACATCCATATGCACTTAGTAAAAAGCGGTTATTTTAATATTACAAACAGACACTTTTTATTTATTTGTATATATTTCAAAACGCAGAGTTTCTATATCGTAATTACCTTCTTCACTCCAAAGATCAATCAAAGACGGAGACGTGAACAAAACATGTATTCCAAATAATTGCAGACAACGTTGTACAGTGGCACGTTGATTACTGCCCTTGCTTTAATTAAATAAACCGTTTCTCAGTAGGAACATGCAATAGGGCTGGGCGATATTGTGACCGAACTATTCTGAGTTAGTGTCAGTGTCAAGTCCGGTCACTAATGTCCGGACGACTAAGCATGTTCTTATAAGATGAAAGAAGAGTGACCACGCGGTTGAATAAACATTTGATTTCTACGACTTTTGTAATTTTCTACCTATATTAGTTTTATTTTATTTTTATTTAATTTTCTACCTATATTAGTTTTTTTTTTTTTTTTTTTTTAAGTTTAGGTACCTTAGCAGATAACAAAGCAAGTGAGCAATAATTTTTGGATTAAAGTATACATATCATAAATTTGCTATCCACTTACAAATATACACAATACACTTAACGATATAAGTTCTTTTTTTCAAATAGTATTAATGAAAAGTAAAATCGATTATACACATAAACAATAACAATATGAATTTAGAATGAAGTAATAAATATATTCCTAGACCTTCAGAATTCTTAAGTCAGTAAACAAGCTAAATATTATTAACTAATACTAAAATATTATGTTATCTGTAACATACAGGTATAAATAGGAGAGTATCCGGCTATTTTGAATACCTTTGACCAATGTGGCATCCCTACGGATGTATTTGCCCGACCTTTACGTAGAAACCACTGAGAATAATATTGAAAATCTTTTACTTCAACATTTTTCTTGTAATCATTTCATTCGAATCATCGTCAAAGTTAATTATGAAACAGTCTTATTAGATTTTGCTATACTTTTTAGTATTTTTATTACCATCACATGTTTAATTTAATTTATCCTAGAAAAAATTCGTCACAGAGAATATATTGGTAATTTTAAATTGCTTCCAGAAGTAGTGAAATCCATAATCAACAAAATATGAATATTAAATAAATATTAAAAAAAACGAATGCCATTTTCATTTCTTTTCTCGCCACCAGATAGATAGATAGATAGAGACAGATAGATGTCGCTTCGTTATTTCCCAATAATTAGAATAATAGTTCTATGTACTCGTATCATGAAAGTAATCACAAATTGAATTTGTAAATAGGCTCATAAATAAGATTCTAAGAAAATTCAATTCAGTAAGGCATTCTGAACGATACCTATCGTGATCCGTTAAAATGCTACAAGTCGCGTGCTAGATTCTGATGTAGAGGTGAGTGGCGCAAGCAATAAGAGATACAAAGTAAAAAAACTTATAATAAAATCATTAATCAAATTGTTTTCAGTAGATAAATTGTAAAGTAAATAGCACAATGGACTTCTAATTTTTACGCATCCAGAGGCATGCAGTGTCCATAGTACATTTTTTGCGCCTCCCTTTAAGTAAATTATAAGCTAAATAAAAACTCGCTATAAATTCGTTGCTCTGGTGGACATCAAATTAAGTATATATTTTGGAACAGTTTTATTTAGCTTGACTTTTTACAAATATTATTGTAGTTTATTAGTTTTAAAACGTGTTCTTTACTGGATTTCCATGCTTCTGCATCATTGGAGCCTTGCTACTCTTACACAGCCCATAACTATTAATTTTAATACATTAAAACAAACGCTCTTGATTCTTTATACAATGTTCTTTATGGCAAATCTTATTTTCAACCCAAAAAATGTTTACTATGGCCGGAGTAGAACTTTCTCGATTACTTTATTTTTAATTATTCATTAAAAATTACCAAATACACTAATAAAGAAATTACAAACTATATAAGTTAAGTATTAAGCTATTAATTAACATAAAAAACTTATATAAGTTATGTACATTTGTCTGATTCTAATGATACAAGCAATGCTTAGCTTACTTTGGGGCTAGATGGCGCTGTGTGAAATGTCCACCAATATTGATTACTTTATTTTTATAGTGTGTATTACACACGATACTATTTAATTTCACTGTGCAAAATTTTATAACGTTTATTTAAGGATACCTTAAAGACATGTTATCGCATTTAAAGCACGTGTATATCAATCCACGCTTCATCCCCTCACCTAGACCGCACCCAGGTCTGGTTCAGCCGAAGTGGGTACGGAAACGAGCAATTTCCTCATCCATTATAATTGATTGGCGTAATTGCGAGCGGATTCTTTCGCGAACCACTCCGACTTATCGGACGGCCTCAGTGTGGCCGAGCCTTAATTTTATCGGATTTATTGAATTAAAGATGACTGACTTTTTGCGGAATTAGGGCCGGTTTTGATGTATTACCAGCAAACAATGTTGATGCTGAAACAATGTGACGGCAATAAAATAAAAAAGTGATGTATTTTTATTACCGAAGCGATAAAAGACAAGGTTTATGACAAAGGTTAACTATAATCGGGCCGTAATTCACTAGAAAACAATGTTCACGTATGTATACACGACATGAATTAAACTTAATTACTTACTTCTGTGCTGATTTCAACTTTTTCCCCATTCTGAGCGGTCCTCATAACCGCACGTCGGACGCAGCAAGCAAATTGCAGCGCCCACTCAATTAAAGCCCATTAAAATGTAATGCAATAAACATGTTCACAATTATAGAATGGCATAAAAATAACTTAATTAGCCCCACGAACGGCTTCGAAGAATTTCAAAATAGACTTGTAGACTTGTAGAGTTGGCTGTTAACCCTTTTAACGCGGCGGGGAATTACAGTGATTGGTTTTTGACTAGAAACTGTCATGTTGACCGTCAACTTGGTATTCTTATTTTATTGGAATTAAATTTCGCTCAATTACTGCCACAACAAATCATAATAAATTTGACTTTTATTATCAAAAACAAATAAGGACAATTAATGGATTATCTCAGTTGACTGACAAATCCCATTTGACAACGATCTTATACCTTTTTAAATGAAAGATCAGGATGTTGTTTTTTTTATTAGGATCCGCTGATATCAAATATGGTTGCAGTACATAATTACACATACATATAAATTTACGTATTTGGTCAGCGCTCGTCGATTAAACAGCTAAGCAGCGCTTTTCTTACAGTTAGATTTATATATTTTTTAATATGATTATGAACAAAATTCTAAAGTTAAACAACAAACAATAAGAACAGGTCATGTGTCATGAGCCGGGCTTCCGCTAAGAATTGTAATGAAAAAGAATCAAATTTTTTTTAGTAAGGAACCCTTGGTGCTCTACTCTAACTCATATTTGGCCGTTTATTTACCGTCGATTTAGCACTAATAACATTTTGTTATCTGCAAGTTTTGTATCAGGAAAATACTTAAATTACGTTAACTAATTTGTAGCGACATCTAGTGTCGATCAGTTAGACAGGTTGTGCAGGAAACATGTTGTGATTTATAAACGGTAGCTAGTAAATGAGCTGGTTACGGTGGCTGCGCAAGAACTTTGCTCAGTTAATTAGAAACAATTTTTACTGCCGAGATTCCTATATACAAGTAATAAAATTAGCACGTTGAGACATTTTATCTTAGAAGAGTTCTACATAAGTGATAACACATTCTTTCTCATAACTCAATGACATTAGTTTAGAAAATAATGCTAGATAATCTCAAATTAATACATATTAAAACATAAATGTCTGAAGAAACTTATTATCCGATTACATCAGACATACATTGAGAGATAGATAAATGGAAGTAAGTGGTGGATGTAATCTTGTAGTACTGTCATATATATAGTTTATTATGTTGTTATGTTATTTAATACCTAAGAAGTTTAATTATTCAATTGACTTACACTACATACTTACAGTGTTCACGAACAAGAACAAAATGTATATGATTTGATGTTTGTTGAGCTGTAACGAAATGTATTTGCATTCTACGGTATTGGATATTTTAGAATAACGTCTAATTTCGTTTTAATATAGATTAAAAGCTTATAACCTACGATTGATTAGCGAAAGGAATAAAGTAGACGTTGAACAGTTCAATACTTTACTAGGTAACGTCAATCTAAGTGATCTTAGGTAATCAAGTTACTTGTATTGACACACAACAGGTCAGCCTCCTCATCATTAGCAATTTACTAACGGTTGGCGATTATTTACGACTAAAATACGATCGATCCGATCCGATTTTAAAACATAATCATTTAATATGCATGTATAATTAAAAGTTTATCAATATTGTGTGAATCGATGATTAATGAATCAAAATATTTAGTGAAATAATTTGATGCATTCCTCATCATTAGCATGTCTGCTGGCAGGCTAACAGAGAATTAGCAAATGCTCGGAACACTTTCGCCATAAGTGTCTTCAAAATAATTCGTTCCATAGCCAATGGAACTGGTTCTGTTTCGAATAGGTACGTAAATTTTTCAAACATTGATGACAATTCAAGAAAACTAGGCTTTACGTCATAGCAATACTTTGGCTGTGTGAACTTGGCACCCGACTTTGTAAAAATTGATCTTTTTTACGTTTGTTTGATAGATTTAGGTTAGTAGTGGATAGTAGTAAAACTAATTTCGTTAGTAGTAAAGCCAAAAAAAAAAGAAATTAAAAAAAAAATTGGCCCCCCATATTTCAAAACATAATTTTTTCCGACTGTTTATTATAGGAAATGGTTAGTAGAGGATTGTAGTGCATTTTTTTTCGTTTGTAGTTACATAGAAACTGAGGAAAAAAAAAACTTGAAAAAATCATAATTTTAAACACGTTCTTTACACCATAAATTCATTAAGAAATCTGTTTGACGACTACTACTAACGTTGAATAAGACAGAGAGATGTTCCTAGAGGTTAGTAGTAAACTAATTTTCAATTGTAGTATGACAAAAAGTGATCACAACCGATCTGAATCAGAAAATCTTCATTTTCACTGTTTCTGACTGGGATTACGTCCGGTCTATGGACTATACGACTACTACTAACGTTGAATATGACAGAGAGATGTTCCTAGAGGTTTGTAGTGAACGAATTTTTAATTGTAGTATGACAAAAAGTGATCACAATCGATCTGAATCAGAAAATCTTCATTTTCACTGTTTCTGACTGGGATTACGTCCGGTCTATGGACTATACGACTACTACTAACGTTGAATATGACAGAGAGATGTTCCTAGAGGTTTGTAGTGAACGAATTTTTAATTGTAGTATGACAAAAAGTGATCACAATCGATCGGAATCAGAAAATCTTCATTTTCACTGTTTCTGACTGGGATTACGTCCGGTCTATGGACTATACGACTACTACTAACGTTGAATATGACAGAGAGATGTTCCTAGAGGTTTGTAGTGAACGAATTTTTAATTGTAGTATGACAAAAAGTGATCACAATCGATCTGAATCAGAAAATCTTCATTTTCACTGTTTCTGACTGGGATTACGTCCGGTCTATGGAATATACGACTACTACTAACATTGAATATGACAGAAAGATGTTCCTAGAGGTTTGTAGTGAACGAATTTTTAATTTTAGTATGACAAAAAGTGATCACAATCGGTCAAATAGAGAAAATCATCATTTTCACTGTTTCTGACTGGAATTACGTCCGGTCTATGAATTATACGACTACTACTAACGTTGAATATGACAGAGAGATGTTCCTAGAGGTTTGTAGTGAACGAATTTTTTATTGTAGTATGACAAAAAGTGATCACAATCGATCGGAATCAGAAAATCTTCATTTTCACTGTTTCTGACTGGGATTACGTCCGGTCAATGGACTATAAGACTACTACTAACGTTGAATATGACAGAGAGATGTTCCTAGAGGTTTGTAGTGAACGAATTTTTAATTGTAGTATGACAAAAAGTGATCACAATCGGTCAAATAGAGAAAATCATCATTTTCACTGTTTCTGACTGGAATTACGTCCGGTCTATGAATTATACGACTACTACTAACGTTGAATATGACAGAGAGATGTTCCTAGAGGTTTGTAGTGAACGAATTTTTTATTGTAGTATGACAAAAAGTGATCGCAATCGATCGGAATCAGAAAATCTTCATTTTCACTGTTTCTGACTCGGATTACGTCCGGTCTATGGACTATACGACTACTACTAACGTTGAATATGACAGAGAGATGTTCCTAGAGGTTTGTAGTGAACGAATTTTTAATTGTAGTATGACAAAAAGTGATCACAATCGGTCAAATAGATAAAATCATCATTTTCACTGTTTCTGACTGGAATTACGTCCGGTCTATGAATTATACGACTACTACTAACGTTGAATATGACAGAGAGATGTTCCTAGAGGTTTGTAGTGAACGAATTTTTTATTGTAGTATGACAAAAAGTGATCGCAATCGATCGGAATCAGAAAATCTTCATTTTCACTGTTTCTGACTGGGATTACGTCCGGTCTATGAATTATACGACTACTACTAACGTTGAATATGACAGAGAGATGTTCCTAGAGGTTTGTAGTGAACGAATTTTTAATTGTAGTATGACAAAAAGTGATCACAATCGATCTGAATCAGAAAATCTTCATTTTCACTGTTTCTGACTGGAATTACGCCCGGTCCATGAATTATACGACTACTACTAACGTTGAATATGACAGAGAGATGTTCCTAGAGGTTTGTAGTGAACGAATTTTTTATTGTAGTATGACAAAAAGTGATCGCAATCGATCGGAATCAGAAAATCTTCATTTTCACTGTTTCTGACTGGGATTACGTCCGGTCTATGAATTATACGACTACTACTAACGTTGAATATGACAGAGAGATGTTCCTAGAGGTTTGTAGTGAACGAATTTTTTATTGTAGTATGACAAAAAGTGATCGCAATCGATCGGAATCAGAAAATCTTCATTTTCACTGTTTCTGACTGGGATTACGTCCGGTCTATGGACTATACGACTACTACTAACGTTGAATATGACAGAGAGATGTTCCTAGAGGTTTGTAGTGAACGAATTTTTGATTGTAGTATGACAAAAAGTGATCACAATCGGTCAAATAGAGAAAATCATAATTTTCACTGTTTCTGACTGGGATTACGTCCGGTCTATACTACAATACAAAATTCGTTCACTACAAACCTCTAGGAACATCTCTCTGTCTTATTCAACGTTAGTAGTAGTCGTATAGTCCATAGACACATCCTTTCCCTCCTGTATAAAATTATTTTCACTCCTCATACTCCTACTTACCTTAAGGAGAGATTTAAATTTCTCCACCTTTCACACTGCCTACCCTTACGTTCCACCCAGACTCTCCAGTTGCAAACGCCAACTCATTATACGCATCTATACAGCAAATCTTTTACGGTAGCAGCTGTCAGACTCTGGAATGAACTCCCTGTCCCTATAAGACATGCCAAATCCCTTCCCATGTTCAAAAACATGGTCTACCAACATTATTTGTCATCGCTATCTATGTCATAATATTATGTATTCTGTGTATGTTTATGTATTGTATATATATATATATATTGATATGTATCATGTATTAAGTATAGTATGTATGTCTATGTAATTTATAAAGGTTGATATGTATAAATATAGTTTGATGTACGCCACCGTCAGCTGTTGTATTGTATATCCTGTCCATCCAAAGGTTGCCTGGAAGAGATCGCTTTAAGCGATAAGGCCGCCCATTGTACCACTGTCGTCTACAACAGTATATTTGTTTTTTATTTGTTTATTTTCACTTAAGGTGTACA
Organism: Chesias legatella; assembly: GCA_947359385.1. Lineage (NCBI taxonomy): Eukaryota > Metazoa > Arthropoda > Insecta > Lepidoptera > Geometridae > Chesias > Chesias legatella. Next base: position 2,852,192 of record OX375778.1, on the reverse strand, counting down.
ATAAAGTTATATTGAATTGAATTGAATAGACCGGACGTAATCCCAGTCAGAAACAGTGAAAATGATGATTTTCTGATTCCGATCGATTGCGATCACTTTTTGTCATACTACAATAAAAAATTCGTTCACTACAAACCTCTAGGAACATCTCTCTGTCATATTCAACGTTAGTAGTAGTCGTATAATTCATAGACCGGACGTAATTCCAGTCAGAAACAGTGAAAATGATGATTTTCTCTATTTGACCGATTGTGATCACTTTTTGTCATACTACAATAAAAAATTCGTTCACTACAAACCTCTAGGAACATCTCTCTGTCATATTCAACGTTAGTAGTAGTCGTATAGTCCATAGACCGGACGTAATCGCAGTCAGACACAGTGAAAATGAAGATTTTCTCTATTTGACCGATTGTGATCACTTTTTGTCATACTACAATTAAAAATTCGTTCACTACAAACCTCTAGGAACATCTCTCTGTCATATTCAATGTTAGTAGTAGTCGTATATTCCATAGACCGGACGTAATCCCAGTCAGAAACAGTGAAAATGAAGATTTTCTCTATTTGACCGATTGTGATCACTTTTTGTCATACTACAATAAAAAATTCGTTCACTACAAACCTCTAGGAACATCTCTCTGTCATATTCAACGTTAGTAGTAGTCGTATAGTCCATAGACCGGACGTAATCCCAGTCAGAAACAGTGAAAATGAAGATTTTCTGATTCCGATCGATTGTGATCACTTTTTGTCATACTACAATTAAAAATTCGTTCACTACAAACCTCTAGGAACATCTCTCTGTCATATTCAACGTTAGTAGTAGTCGTATAGTCCATAGACCGGACGTAATCCCAGTCAGAAACAGTGAAAATGAAGATTTTCTGATTCAGATCGATTGTGATCACTTTTTGTCATACTACAATTAAAAATTCGTTCACTACAAACCTCTAGGAACATCTCTCTGTCATATTCAACGTTAGTAGTAGTCGTATAGTCCATAGACCGGACGTAATCCCAGTCAGAAACAGTGAAAATGAAGATTTTCTGATTCAGATCGGTTGTGATCACTTTTTGTCATACTACAATTGAAAATTAGTTTACTACTAACCTCTAGGAACATCTCTCTGTCTTATTCAACGTTAGTAGTAGTCGTCAAACAGATTTCTTAATGAATTTATGGTGTAAAGAACGTGTTTAAAATTATGATTTTTTCAAGTTTTTTTTTTCCTCAGTTTCTATGTAACTACAAACGAAAAAAAATGCACTACAATCCTCTACTAACCATTTCCTATAATAAACAGTCGGAAAAAATTATGTTTTGAAATATGGGGGGCCAATTTTTTTTTTAATTTCTTTTTTTTTTGGCTTTACTACTAACGAAATTAGTTTTACTACTATCCACTACTAACCTAAATCTATCAAACAAACGTAAAAAAGATCAATTTTTACAAAGTCGGGTGCCAAGTTCACACAGCCCAATACTTTCACCTCGCAGCAATGGCAACAACGACTAATTTCACCATAATAGACTACCAACAGACGCAGATTGAGAGCGCAATTTTTTTAATGTCAAAATTCAAAAATTTTATTTCCATATATAATTATAAAAAAGAACTTTTAAACGTCAATTATATTCCAAATATAAAGCCACACATACTTATCACTAAGTTTGACGCCTGTTCAAACCCTACCCGACCCTCCATGGGGAGAACAGCCAAGAAACCAATAAAGGAGGACTTCCTTATTTTTCGCGAGCACGACTCTAGTAGCAACGTTTTTTAAATTAGTGTTTAAATCTCATGACAATTTAGGGGTTAAGAAATTTCGTGAAACAGAATAGTACAAAACTACATACGCGAGTTCGGTTTGATCAACATTTTCTAGTAATTAAATGTTTTTGCTCGACTATTGAAATCTTTAATAATGTGGAATATATTCCACTACAATTTTTTGTAAACCTATATAGCCTCCAAGAACTGGCTATAAAACAAGTTAACTATGAACTATCGTAAACTGTATTGATTGATTAAAATCACTTGTTTATTTGACAAATTCAAGAAAATTAATAATAAATCATTCAATGTATATGTAGCTTAAAATGACGATTTTATATAACTATGTGAATGCACATTTCTACTCCTAACCCTCTATGTTCTGTCTCGTCGAAACTACGTATGCAGAGTTTAATTCGTTGTTCTTAAACGTAACGTCACAGAGCAACCCAGCAGTTAGTAGACGTATTGGACAGGCCTCACAGCTCAGTTGGTAGTAACTCTGCCTTCTGCGCCGTAGGTCGTGGGTTAGTTTCCCACGCAGGACATGCATTTGTGTGATGAGTATAGATGTTCTTTGTTCTGTGTCTGGGTGTTAATATTTATTATATGTATGTATTTATAAAAAAAGTTTATTTGTTTTCTATCAGTTGTCTGGTTCCCATAGCACAAGCTATGCTTAGTTTGGGGCTCGATGGCGCTGTGTGAATTGTTCACCAATATTTTTATTATTATTATATTATTATTTAATATCTGAGATTTTAAATCTCAAACAACGTTTATCCCACGACCCCAATAATTTAGTCATTTATAGAGCATTTTTTCTATTACCTACTAATGATTTATACAACTGTTGATACCCTGAACGAGGTATCAACGTATGTAACTGACGAGCTGCGCGACATGCAGTTCTAAGGGAATAAAGTTCAAAATAATTGTGCGATGGCCAGAGCTGTAGATAGCCACGTCAACTTAATGCGATTACTTTTCGTCGAGCACTGACAGCGCAGATTGTGTTGACGTGAAAGGATTGCATAGGACATGTTGTTCGCCACACACGTAGAAACTGGAACTGAATTGAGCTGGTTTGCTTAATCGCTAGCTAAACTAGAGTCAATGAGGATTCTTCCCCATGGAAGGTCGGATAGGGTTTGAACAGGCGTCAAACTTAGCGATAAGTACGCGTGACCGCATGTTTTGAATATTATTGACGTTTCCAAGCCATTCTTTTTAATGTAATATAGTAACGGAACGAGCTGACGGCCCACCTGGTGGTAAGTGGTAACCTCGGCCCATAACAACCGATGCGGCTTGGGTCCTCCCCTACTAGGTACGACAAAACCCAATTCGCATCGTATGCGCCCGTAACTATGAGACGTGTAGGTGGAATGTCTCATGTGCCTGTAATTACACCGGCAACCATAATTATGAATTCTATGAAAATAAAGTTTTTGACTTTGACTTTGATTGTGAGGTATGTAGTTAAGTAGGAGTTGGTTTAAACGGCGCGCGTTTTGCCATTGCTTCTCAGTAACCTGCCATCGCTCAGGCTGTAGCTAGCTACTGTGTGCAACGATGGGCGATCGTGTGAAAAAACAATTGTATTGACTCTTTGGATTCATGCGCACGTATTCGCGCAATTGACATGTCGTCCATCATCGCGGGACTTTTTTATATGACGTAGTTCCGGAACGAGCAAATGGCCCACCTGGTGTTAGGTGGTAACCTCTACCCATAACAAGCAATATTGGGTCCTCCCCTACACATGTAAGCGCCTGTAACTGCGACGTGAAGGTGGAATGTCAAGTGCCTGTAATGTCACCGGCAATCACACCTTGCTCAAAAGTGAATGCACTAAGATTGTATTTCATAATAATGGGTACATAATTTCTCCTACTTTTAAGACAAATAAAATGTTAGGCCGCGCCCGCCGGGGCTTACGCCTCTGGCAACTAAAGTGGCCACGGACGTCCCTGGGGTAGGTATGGCAACAAATAAATAAATAAATAAATATTGGTGGACATTTCCTACAGTATCGTCTAGCCCCAAATTAAGCATAACTTGTACTATGGGTAATTGGATACTATATAACTGATGGAATAAACCTTTTTAATCAATCATACTATACAGTATACATTATGTATATATTATTATATAATAATATATAGGTATACCTAGAGACAGAACAAACATTTATGTTCGTCACACAAATGTTTGTCCTGGGTGGGAATCGAACCCACGACCTACAGCACAGAAGGCAGGACCGACTGAGGTATGGGGCCAGTCAGTTTTTAAAGTTTTAAATTTGTGTCATTCAGGTCACTTAATATAATCATAGATTAATATAAGGTCACTTTACAAAACTATAGTTTCCATCACCTGGTCACCCTACCGAGGTAGTGCTGCATTCCTCACTATCAGTCGTTGCTACAAGATTTATACTCGTCATATAAGCTTGTCTTTTAAATTTACTTACGTGCCACATTTGTTTGAGTGATTTATTTAATGTTACTCTTTCTATTTGTGGTTGTGCAGAATGGCTTTTTATCGAAGCAAAGTGCAATTTTTATTAAGGCTTTTGACTTAAATGGTATGTTATCTAATCAGTGTGGAGAAATTCTAAACTCAAAAGACTAAGACCATAGTGAAAAACCGCAGAAAATAACCATGACAATAATATAAAAAAATGTGATTTTTGGGTATATTAAATACAAATAAATTAATGAATATACTTTTATTTTCATTAAAATTGAAGCCACGATTCTTGTTAGTGTTTTTCTTTATACTTCAAAATTTTCCCATACTTTCTAGAAAAAAAACAACCCTTGATAGTTACTTAAGAGATAGTGCTAAGTAATTAAAAATGATTTAAAATTCAGCCATTTACATCAATACTAGAGACTGCCCAAATAAAGAAATCTGCATTTTTTTATGGATTTCTAAATCAGGTACTTAGTCATTTTGAATAATCCTAAAAAGCCACTGGAGATATGTATTACGTGTAAAAAATGTAATTAGAACCTCAGTACAAAGTTGTGCCTAAGATGTTTTACCATCCATTATTAACGTTCGCATAAAATAACATTATCAGCACACAATGCTATAAATTTCCCATGCAATAATAACACGTTAGCGAAAGGATACGTCGCTCCCAGTGCGTAAATGTGTAAATAAATAAAAATACGGTTAGCACTGCGAGGTACGCACACTATATTCAGTTTCTACTAGCTGTTGCCTGCGACTTCATCAGCGTGGAATTCAGTTTTATCACGCACCCCTATTTTACCCCTCGGAAAAGTAGCCTAAGTTACTCCTTGTTACATCAGCTATCTGCCAGTGAAAGTCCCGTCAAAATCGGTCCAGCCATTTCAGAGATTAGCCGGAACAAACAGACAGACAGACATACAAAAATTGTAAAAAAATGTTGTTTTGGTATATGTGCCGTGTATACATCCATATGCACTTAGTAAAAAGCGGTTATTTTAATATTACAAACAGACACTCCAATTTTATTTATTTGTATAGATGAATACAATAACCTCAATCAAAAAATTACAATCTTGGATAAAAAAATTTCAATAAAATATAAATGTTCAAAAAGTTATTACTGAGCCACTTTGGCTCTTCTGCTTAATTTAATTTGTATGTCTTACTTTTCTTATCTATGTCTTACTTGAACTCTCTTAGTTTTAAGTACTTATTCCTTTTTAATTTTCTATTAGTGTTATGTAAATGTTATGTACACTTATAATTGTCATAAATATATCATAACAATCTTTATGTTATTATATTTTTGTTTAATTGTGTAATAATATGTTTGTGTGCTTAATAAATAAAAAACCTTTTTCTATTAGTCGTGTTTCTAGCACTATTGAATCAGTGTAGCGAAATGATAAAGTGCGCCTCAAAGAGGCTCGTTTCATACACTGGATTTATGGTCATACTTTTGGTTCTAAGACATTCTGGTTTCCTCACCTTGTTCTTCACCGTTATGAGAACGTCGTATAGCGTTACATATTATTTTCCAGTGAAATAACTTAAACACGCTCGTCAGGATTTGAACCAGCAACCTTCGGATTTAAAGACGGGTGTAGAAAGTGCCAAATAAAGTGCTGATACACACCAGCATTGTAACTGCCACAGGGCCACTAAGCTTTCGACATGATAATTATTACTGTTTTAAATTAAAAAATATTGCAACACTGTTATTAAGACAGCGGGTATTTTTTACCTCCACATAATGAGGGGTGATTTATATCGTGAGGGATAAACGCCAAAACTATTAATTATGTCATTTGCGATTAATAAATTGACTAAAAAGTCTACTTATTATCATTATTTACTAGAAAGATAATTCATACATAAATCTGATGTAAAAAGCGTTTCGGTTCGTTACCGCTGTTGCCTACTATTACATTCTGATCGATTGAGTTATTTTAGAAAACAGCGGCTACCGTTAATAAATAGTAAACCTCATAAAGTCAAATTGATATTTTGGAAATTAGGGTTACTGTAATTAAATTGTAACTCTCACATAGTCTAACAAAGTCTAGGTTTTAATTAAGATTTCTAAGAAGAAACTATGCAAACATTTTAATGATAATAAGTAACATATAATAAGTAGTGTATAATAAATAATAAACTATTCACTTATTATATGTTTTGAAAGACAAAATATTGATCCACAATATTAATTCCTCTCTCAATTTATTTATTTACATATGCCTTCTTTCTTTCAATCTTTATTTTATTCTTTCACTCCTTTTTTCCTTGCTTCTCTCTTTCCTTCTTTCCATCTTTCTCCTTTCCTTTTTTCTGTTTTTTCCTTTCGTTTATATCACCTATTGTCGTATGCTTATCAAACCGTTTCATTTAATTAAAATAAGGCTTAAAAAAATCGGTACATTGACCTTTGTCGTAGTTCTGGAACTAGTAAACACCTCACAGTTTAAAACTCACTGATCAGTGAATTCACTTAAACCACAGGATGTTCAAATTTGAATAAACAAAAGAATATTGATAAATTGTAGTGACGGCCCTAACGTGTGAAAAATATGGGTTCTAGTGATATAGGGTAGTAGTTATATTGATCTGTGGCCAGCGGCGCGGCGCGCAGGTGTTCTGACTGACATTTCCGCGAGCAGTCTAGGGTTGGTTACAAACACTAATGCTAATTAGATATAAGAAAAGGTAAAAATAAATTTTGCAAAGTACAAAGGAACCTAACGCTCGGTTTCTTTGTTAGTTTCTTTTGTTTGGTTACTATAACTATCGATTCAGACAACAGCTGAAGTGTTCTTATTACTTAATTTAATAATAAGTATGGGTACTTATGGACTATACAATGTTTGATTTTTTTATATAATATTTTTTTATTTTATATTATGTATATTTATATATTTTAGAGCGTGGTGCTCTAGTGATACTGACCCCGAGATTATATCCGGAGGTCACCGGTTCAAATCCCGAAGTGCACCTATGAGTTTTTCGATTGAAAAATTTATGTGCGCAATACCACGTTCTCAAAACGGTGAAGGAAAACATCGTGAGGAAACCGACATGTCCTAGAACAGAAAATTTGAAGACATGTGTCAAGTGCACGAAAGGAGCCTCTTTGAGGCGCACTTAAAATGCTTTCACCACACTTGTTCGTGAAAACCAGTGACTCGAATAGAATAGAATAGAATATATATTTTTATATATATTTAGTTATGGAACGAGCAGATGACCCACTGGTGTTTAGTGGTAACCTTTGCCCATAACAAGCAATACGATGGGTCCTCCCCTACTTAGGTACTAAAAGACCAAAGTTTAATCATTTGCGGCTGTAATTCTACCACGTGAAGGTGGAATGTCTCACTGCCTGTAATTTCACCGACAACACATGTTTCAAACCAAATGGTAGTACTGCAACCAATGGAGGCAGTACTGCCCCGGTCGATCGTGGCATAAGTTCTCTGTTGCTGAATTTGATAAACTTCAAAACCTTGAAAAACCATGAAAACTTTTGAAAATGCAACTAGTTTTTTTCAATTGTACTGTTGTCATTGTATTGTTCGGAATAGTCCATTCCGAAACCGGCCACAATTGAAAAAACTAGTTGCATTTTCAAGAGTTTTCATGCTATCTATCTCACTTCTGCCAAGTTCCGATACACATGAAAACAAATCAAATCCGCCTCATTAAGATCAATTATTGCAAGCACCGTTACGTCCAGTCCATTACTCTTGTCAACTCAGACAATTAACGATTGGCCAACATCCGTGTGGGCTCTGCGATGGCTGTTTAAATTGCAAATTTGTTATAACTCTGTACATGTGGCGCAAATAAAAATTATTACATTGGATGTAATTGTGGGTGAGCACGCAATGATCGTAGTAACATTTATAACTATTACTTTACGAGCTACTTACGAGTTTACAAAGAGCGAAACACGAAGGGCGGTGGATATCGCTGAGTTTGGTGCCAATTTGCGGCTGAAATTACTATAATTTAACTATAAATGCGTGTAAATTTTAATCAGTATATTTCTCGCAGATAGCCAAGTGAGATGATTTTGAAGTGAAACTTCTTAAGCGGCGATTCGAGTGAATGAGAGAAAATTTCAAGGACACGTCACGTTTAGGCACGTTTCGTTACATGAGAGAGAAGAAAGATATGACGTACAGAGAAATAGAAAGAGAACTATATATTACGCGCCACGGAAGTGGAGCGAAAGGGAGTAATGTATACCTACACGATACAAAGCATAGAATAAGATAGTAGTAATAAATAGTAGTTTTAAGTTTCACATCAATCACGTGTTCGGTGATGCAGTATACCCAATTTTTTCCACCTTAATTCTGGTACTATTTATATGTATTTTGTAATTTATTTAATGATGTTTTGTTAAACAGGCAATTAATAATTAATTAAGAAAATGGCCTTAAATAGGCATAAAAAATTGCAAAAACAACAGTTATGCTACTTTTTGAATCATCTCCAGCCTCTTTTGATATCCTTTAATGATCTTTACCTTCCGATAGTTTTTACGTTTATAAACAGCGATGCCCCTAGTTGCAGATTAGTCACACAGCAACGAACAAGACAATACTAGCGTGGATCATTTTAAATGATTAATAAAGAAACGTCAGTTTCTTCGCACGCAAACCATAGACATTGTTTGACGTAAATATCAAACATAATCGGAAATAATAGTTAAAATACATACAAAAGTAGACAAGTTTAACTGGCCTCATAGGTGTGATACCATTGCTGGTTTTGATATATATTATTATTTATGATTATTATTATTCTATCAATTATCTGGTTTGCATAGTACAAGACACTGGGTTGGGGTAAGAGACATTTATTTGATGACTGGCCTGGCAGTTCAGTTGGTATGTAACTCTGCCTTCTGCGCTGTAGGTCGTGGGTTCGATTCCCACCTAGGACAATTTATGTGACGAGCATTGATGTTTGTTCTATGTCTGGTTGTTAATATGTATTATATATATGTATTGAGTCATCTCGTACTTTGGTGGAGAGGAATTGAGTCGTATTTGCTGTTGTCTATGGGTGGCGGTTACCACATCAGGTGGCCCGTCAGCTCGTTCCGTCACTAAATAACATAAAAAAAACTAAACTCAGCTTGAGCTACTGAAAGTCATGAATACCTAATGTTGTAATCTCTACGCTGTCGGCATTAATAATAGCGTATTTAATATCAACTCAGTTCGGTAGCGCGTTTGTACTCGGTTAATTATTGTATGATAACATCGAATCACGTATCGCGATTCGAGTTTATTTTAGATCTCAATTAAGATAGCGTCATTACATAAGGGAATTTTTAATTTTTAAATGTAATATTTTATCAGGCCATTTGAACCGAGTTTGCCAAGGAAGTACTGCTACCGTACCTATTTATGCCGCCGAGCAGTAAAGAACTCGCTTACTGTTGTAGCTTTAGTGCTGTAGCTACGCATCAAAACCGCTTTTGAATTTCATCATCCATTAATATTTTGATTGCCATTTGGTACTAGCCTTAGAAATGGAAGAAATGGCTTTGAAACGTCAATACCTAATATTCAAAACATAAGGTCACGCGTACATATCGCTAAGTTTGACGCCTGTTCAGACCTTATCCGACCCGCCATGGGAAGAACAGCAAGAAACCCCTAAAAGGGTTTTTTTTCACGAGCCCGATCCTTGTAGCCACAAATAACAATGGTTTTTAACAGTTATCTATATGCGCTATATATACTACAGTGAGCAAGCAAATTAGTTTGCTACGATTTAACCCTTCGTACCTACGTATATTAGTGTAAGATTAAATACTAATTATTTATAAAACTCTCTCGGAGATTATATATTATATACAATTATGTCTAAAAGATAAAACTTTAGTAATTCTATCGTTAATGTGAATAAGGCATTTAACCTTCGACATACCAATTTATGTTGTCGCCATTTTGAAAATAACGACATGCGTACTCGCTATCACTTCCCAGATCTATAATTACACCGAGAAAGTCTGCTTTTCCCGCGTTTTTTGCACCCTAGCGTACTCAATTGCTGATCATAATAATTACAATTTACGACATGAAACAGCAGTTTTTATACAATTTAATATAGCAAAGACGTAGGAGACGACAAACGGCAGCGAAAAAGGAGTTGACCGGCCAAAGAAACAAAATTTTTATATTCTGTATTAGACTGATTTTCCGTTGTCATTTTTATTACATTCAATTTTTACAAATACTGACAACTATAGGAAAAAATAGGCCTGTATTATAAAGGAATTTTGTTTATTAATTTTCTCTTAATTAAGGTACAAGTAGGTCTCACTAAACAGGTTTTAGTATTTTTTATGTGACCTTTTCCTTTGGCCTGGTGGCCAGCAAACAATGTCTGTACCAATTAGTGACTCCGCAATAATATCTAATGTAGACAGTTATTACATTTCAATTATGTTGACCGTACAAAACCAGAAACACTATTAACTACGTACCGACAGCAAAAAGGTTTCGCGATAAAGCAAAATGCACAAAAAGATCTTATTTGATTAAACCTAATTATGTTTCTGACCGTAATTAACTTGCACGTATCATTCCCTTTGTTTTATTACAAATAAATACCAATGTAAACCTGTCGTTAACAAACAAAAACCATACAAAAAATAGACTTTATTCGTTTGTAATAAAGTCGTCAATTTAATACATATTGTGTGGTCATATGTTTGTTGAGGTAGATGTCTTACGTTCAGATAAGCTCGGGTGTTATTAGGTATAATTTACTGAGGAAATAATAGCGATTTGTTAATTTACATCCATTGCGACGGCGTTTATGTAATTTTTTTGTTTGATTATTTTTTTTGCTTCCGTTTTGGTTAATTCAGTTAGGATTCACTGAACCCCAAAACTGTTTAGATGTATCTACTAACTGATGAAAACTGGCGACGTATATGAACAATAATCATGAAAAATATCTGGTTATTGTGATTTTCGTTGTCGGAAAACTCGCGCTGAACTCATCCAGGAAAGTACTGTCGCCATACCTATTTGTGCCACAAAGGTACAATATTTATTAATGTGGTTTTTGTTACGGAACGTGATGAAGGCCTGATGTTAAGTAGTAACCGCGGCCCATAGACTAGACCGCAATACGACTCAACTGTTCTCTATGTTTGTCCTGGGTGGAAATCGAACCCGCGACCCACAGCGCAGAAGGCAGGGTTACTACCAACTGAAATATGGTCCTTTGGCTTCCGCCACTTAACCGCCAATAAAAGAGCGCATTGCCAGCTATATACAGAATATATATATACTAAAATTCCCAGTTTCTTGTCTTTTATCTTCTCGCTGTCCTAGAATTAGGCTAAATGTAAAGTAGGAGTATGCTGATAACCACAGTGGCATGTTGAAATCGTCATATCAAAGCAAAATCTCTATATCACCAAATTAGATTACCGACCAATTTGAAAAGCTAATTAAAAAATGTTAATCTAGGGCAATAATTTAGATTGTGATTAGATAAGTTGTTGCTTAAATTCTTAGGTTATGTAAATGACGCCAGTTGGGCGGTTGAAATTACAACTTCCAACTCTGTTCGGAGATTTTGTAAGACAGAGGGACCGACATTGGCATGACATAAGGAAGCATTCTCTCGCGTCCGAAGACACTCACAATGGAAGTATATAGAAAGAAAGAAATAATAAATTTATTTACACAAACTGTGCACAGCAACACAAAACAATATATAAAGAAAAATGACAAATTGACATACTAATGATGAACGTTGTTATATTTGCATAAAAGCCCCGATCTCAGCGTGTGCTGCAACATGCTACAGCGCTGATTTTCTGCACAAGGCGGCGATGGCGCGATGCATTTATATGAAAAAAATCAAATATAAATAAATAAATAATGAACCAATATTGGTGGACATCTCACACAGCGCCATGTATCCCCAAACTAAGTTAAGTAATAACTTGTATCATGGGAACTAGACAAATGATATAATACTTAAATACTTTTTTTGTAGATACATACATATAATACATATCAACACCCAGACCGAACAAGCACCTATGTTCGTCACACAAATGTTTGTCCTGAGTGGGAATCGAACCCACGACCTACAGCGCAGAATGCACGGTTACTACCAACTGCGCTATGAGGTCAGTCTAATCATGGGGTTCCGTCGATGAGTGCCTCCGAGTGCCTATTGTTCCGTTTGTCTGATTTCCCATCATAACAATGATACCTGAACATTTCGATAATTCAATGCAATTAAATTACGTCCTCTCAATCAATTATAAGGAAAATTAAATATTACAAATACGCATAAAAACCTTATCTATACATCATTTTCTGGAAAAAAGACACATTCACACTTTACCTACTAAATTACGTATTATCTTTACCAGCAAATGTCATCTAATCGCCTCGCGATCGTAACTATCGCTCTTTTACAGTGACACTGATTCGATGCTAACTTAATTAGATCAATTGATACTAAATAATCGAGATACAATGTTATCGAGCGAGATAGTGAGACCAAGATAGCGTTAGATGTTTGTCTTTGCAGTAATTATAAATCACAATTAATAAATTTATGACGCGAAAAAGGTACGCGTTTATAATGGAAAAGTATAGCCACACTGATTTTCGTTCGCAAAAAGGGTGCAAGGTGCTAGTGAAATTATTTACACAGACTTCCAAATTCATATCTCATGCCCATTTCTGCCGTGTTCCGGCTTGAAAGGTGTGGTTGCCGGTGAAATTACAGGCATATGAGACATTCCACCTCCACACGATGCGTCTTGGGTATTGTCGTACCTAGTAGGGGAGGACCCAAGTCGCGTTGGTTGTCGTGGGCCGAGGTTACCACTAACACCAGGGTTGTTGGTTCGTTCCGTAACAGTTTCACATTAAAAAAAACATGGTATTATGTGGAATTAATGCCTAGTGTCCACTAATTTGGATCGTACTCCCATTGACGACCAAATCCATTCGATCTCCATGATCGAAAGTAGGCCTGTGATTCTATGGAACGACAGAAGGCTGGTACTGTTTAGGAAAGAAGTTTTCGATGTTTGCGCTCCTGTGGAAATTATAAATTATTTTGCAGATAACATTATCAGAAACAATCGTAACGGAAATGAATTCACTGCGATAACTGAAGAAACTCATCTAACATTATCTTACCAATACTAGTGCTCACGAGTTCCATTCATTCATAAACTTTACTTCAGTGCGTGTGATAGTTTTCGTGCACTCTACCTATCTTTATTTTGCGTATATTTTTTAAATATATAGGCTCAACGCATCATAATATTTATTTTAATTACTATATTTGATCAGTGTTGATGTGTTGCATAATTCGTGTGCATCTCTAGTCAGATCACTGATGAGTGTGTGCATAAGTGAGTGTTATTTTTAATTTACTAATTAACTAGGCTGGGGTTACCAGTAGCAATTTCAAGGACTATTTTGTATAAAAGAAAATCATGCACCGCGGGTAATACCGCGGGGCGCAGCTAGTTATATAAACGATTATTACAACAATCGCTAATTGAACTGACGTGACTGACGCCACGAGTAAAATTAGTTGACGTCAAACATTTAAAACTTTACTGGCGTCGTTTATATGTAAGAGAATTTAATTAATTCCAGTAAACAGGTTTATGAGCTTATTGAAAATCAATATATAGTTAGATATAACTAGAAAGGTTATAATTGAAAATTTAATGCTGATTGTTATAATTACATAGAATGATTAATGATTGAAATAAGAAAACTTACGTAACTGCTAGTAATAAATATACTAAATATGGAATATAATACTAAATATATATGAAATATGCTGCTATTTCACTTAATGGAGAAAAATATTAGGTCTTCTTATAAAAATTAACTAGTTATTTTTGGAATAGAAATCAGGTCATAATTTAAGCCTATAACGGTGATCCAGTAATAAACCTCAAATATTGAAATCAAACTCAAAAGGAAGCGTTTATGGACATTTCTCACAGTTTTCCAACGACTTTGTTCTATCATGTTACACAATTACAATGGCTCGTTAAAATCTGTCAACCGTTATTAAATGAATTGATGAAATGCTTAACGTAATTCAAGACGATTAAGATGGTAATTCCGACCGGGTTTCCAGTAATCAATTCTCATGTTATAAAGTTAATGTAATTAAGTTAATCACACTCCGATTATGGTGGTATGTAAATAATTGTCTGTTATTGTTTAGCTGGAATTACATGATTCAGCAAAGCCAGGTTGAAACAACACTGTGACTGTGGAGTCCTTTAGGGATTTCTTGTCTGTCTTTCCCCATGGAGAGACGGATAGGGTTTGAATAGGCGTCAAAATTAGCGATAAGTACGCGTGACCTCATGTTTTGAATATTGACATTTCCTAGCCATTTCTTTATTAATTCTATGCAAATAAAGTTTTTGACTTTGAAAGGAAATGATGTGATCAATATGCTCTATTTGTTCCAGATTATTATAACCAAGAGCAGTCGTTCCACAAGTACAGCGGGATGGGAGTTTCGGAAGTTCCAAAAGATGATTCCCCGAGAACTACTCCTGAACTGTCTCGCGCTGATCAGTCTCCAGCGTCAGGGGCGCCCCCAGGTGAGAAACGCATGCGCAGGACAGTTTTTTCCTCGGTTTGCATTGCATCTTAATATTTCAATTTCCTCAATTGTTTAATTTGTATAATTTGTAATTGTTTAATGTTGTTTAGGTTAAGTTAGTTTAATTGATTTGAGACATGATTTCTAATAGAATTGTACTTGAATAAATGAAATGAAATTAAAAATGAAATGAAATGAAAAATGAAATTAAATTAAATGAAAAATTCAATGAAATGAAAAATTCAATTAAATGAGAAATGAAATGAAATGAAAAATGAAATGAAATGTTTGTGTGCTTCATCCATTGGCTCTCTCGTCTCCAGGATCAGCAGACAGCGACGACCCGGACGACTTCACGCCGAAGAGGAAGCAGCGCCGGTACCGCACCACCTTCACCAGCTTCCAGCTCGAGGAGTTGGAGAAGGCGTTCTCCAGGACACACTACCCTGACGTGTTTACCAGGTATGGTGCGTTTGTATTCACAAGTCGTTTATATACATAAATCAATATTGGTGGGCATTTCACACAGCGCCATCTAGCCTTAAACTAAGCACAGCTTGTATCATGAAAACCAGATAACAGATGAAATACTTGAATACTTTTTTGTAAATACATAATAATAATAATAAATATTGGTGGACATTTCACACAGCGCCATCTAGCCCCAAAGTAAGCTAAGCATAGCTTGTATCATGGGAACCAGACAACTGATACTTCTTCTTCTTCTTCGAGTCACCGGTCCTGTCGAACCAGTGTGGTGAAAGGATTGTAAGTGCGCCTCAAAGAGGCTCCTTTCGTGCACTCGACACATGTCTACGATTTTTTAATTCTAGGACATGTAGGTTTCCTCACGATGTTTTCCTTCACCGTTTTGAGAACGTGGTATTGCGCACATAAATCTTTCAATCGAAAAACTCATAGGTGCACGTCGGGATTTGAACCGGCGACCTCCGGATTGAAACTCGGGGGTCAGTACCGCTAGACCACCACGCTCTCAACTGAAACTGATACTTATAATTCTTTCCTTTTGTAAATACATACATATAATACATATTAACACCCAGACACAGAACAAACATCAATGTTAAAATGTCAATAATGTCACATAAATGTTTGTCCTGGGTGGGGATCGAATCCACGACCTACAGCGCAGAAGGCAGAGTTACTACCAACTCAGCCATGAGGCCTGTCAAACATAATACATGTAAACACCCAGATCCAGAACAATCTATCTTCGTAATACAAATGTTTGGTAACCCCACCCACCTGACGCTGGGAATCGTACCCACGACCTGCAGCCCAGTAGGCAGAGTTACTACCAGCTGAGCTGTGAGGCCAGTCATACACAGCCGGTCTGTTTGTAATGTACGTAGATATAAGTAGGTAGTTCCTAGAAAGCGTGGTGGCCCAGTGCTACAGACGTTATTACAGACAGTATTACAGACGTATTAAAGAGCAGTAGAACTCTCGCCAAGTTCGTCCGGGGAAGTACTGCCACCATGCCCATTTCTGCTGCCAAGCAGTAACGCCTTCGCGTTACTGTGTTCCGGTTTGAAAGGTGTGGTTGCCGGTGAAATTACAGGCATAAGAGACATTCCACCTACACGTCTCAGGGTTACGGGCGCATACGATGCGACTTGGGTCTTGTCGTACCTAGTAAGGGAGGACCCAAGTCGCATCGGTTGTTATGGGCAGAGGTTACCACTTAACACCAGGTGGGCCGTCGGCTCGTTCCGTAACTGTATCACATAAAAAAAAAAAAAAAAAAAAAAAAAAAAAAAGACGTTTGGACAGAATGGTGGTCAGAGATTCAATCCGGAGGTCACTGGTTCTCATCCCGACGTGCTCTAATAAGTTTTTTCACTTGAAAATAATGTTTGCCCAAAACCAATATAGATTCACGTGTTGATTAGGATGAACGTATGTAAATAACTACCCATTCACAAATGTACCTGTTTTATTTAAAAATAAAAATAATCTTAATGTTCTAAAAATAAATAACCGCTTAATATTATCATAATGAAAATTAATGGTATCATATATAATTCAATTCGCATAATCCCAATTTCCCTTGTACAATCATAATAGGATAATTGTAGGATAAAGTAATCAGACCCTTCTTAACAGATATCGATGTCTGTACTAATTAATTGATCTGCATACCAAAATAGTATTGATTTATCAATTTATTGATAAACAGTGACTTAGTAGGTTGATAAACATATTTTTTTCACAAACTCGGTTTATGCAATCAACTGACAAATTCCATTCAGTTTTGTTATTTTTATTATATTTATTAATGCTAGTGTCAGTTTGTATAATTGTCTTATTTATTTTCGTTTATTTTAAATGTAAACTGTGTGTGTCAAATAAAACTTTTTTTTCATTCTATTCTATTAAATTGGTCGATTTTTTATAAATAGGTACTTAACTGGTAACTTGATAACACAAAAGATAAGAGATATTTTATTGAAACATATTTTGCTGAGACATGTGTAAATGTTCAGTCTGTCAGTTATTCTGTTATACCCTATCCTATTTAATATATAATATAATATATATAATATAATATATATATTATATATAATATAATAATTATGGTTGCAGTTGGTAAACTGCAATAATAATCCGATCTTAACAATTACCTTAGTATTGAAATCTCTAAATTGAATGAAACAGATTCGCTATCTGCCTGTTTCACCGCTAGTTTCTTTTGTACCATGCAATGGATTTTGATACGGTTTTCACTAATTATAATAAAGACTAATAGAAAGAGCGATAACTATATACTTTGTATACATTTTTTGACAAAAATCTGTTACTTAATACTTTCTTGCTGAGCGCAAACCTCGTTTTCTTGATGATTAAATTGCAAACATGCGAAGCATTGGCGGGTCGCTAGTTCGATATATATTATATATAACGGTTATCCAATACATGCCTATATATACAAGTTTTGATCCTGAAAAATTGTCTAATCGGTTTTTTGTTTGTTACAGGGAAGAACTTGCAATGAAAATTGGCCTCACAGAAGCTAGGATACAAGTAAGTGTTATTCAGTCACTTTAAATTATAAATTCCGAGCAGTACTAGTCATAAATTTCCAGTGAAACCTATATTTTATCAGTTCTGACCAAACTATCTGAAATCATATCCTTCTTTTCTTACAATTATTTCACTAGCATTATTTCAGCTAATTTCTTATTAAAAAAAAGTATTTAAACGAATAGTTTGTCGTGTTTTTTTTTATCTTTGAAACTTATGCAAAGTTCGTCTTGGACAGTACTTACTGCGATGGGACTTGGGTCTTGTTTTACAAAGGTAAAGAGGACCCAAGTCGTGCTTGTTATGCAAAGGTTACCACTCCACTTACCACCAGGTGGGCCAGCTGCTGGTTCCACTCGTACCATTGCCTTGTCGATCGCACGTCAGAGAACAATACAGTGATTTGCACCCAACATTGTAATGTTCCCTTTGTTTCAGCCATTATAAAACCCACGATAAAACGACCATTAATTCATAATTTTTTCGTATCATTATTGTTTTAATTATCATGATATTGGAGAGATTACTTGCAACAGATTAAGGAAATAATGATCTTCAATACAGCGGTTAAGATTTAATAATATTTTGACATATTAACACCCGGACACAGTGTAACATCTGTATTAGTCACACAAATGTTTGTCCAGGGTGGGAATCGACTTCTGAGGCTGAAGAAGGGTGGTGACGATTAGCCTCACAGAGCCAGACCAAAATTATTTCACATTGTCAACAAATATTGTTTTAATTATAAAACGTTGCCATTATATAGTTCTGTAATAAGCACAATGAATACGTCGATCTCGCCGTATTAAACTTCCAACCCCGCAATCATCCCAGCTCGAGCAAATGAGACACTGGTACACTCTGCAATGATCACTATAATAATTTGTTTGTGTAGCAAGGATTATTAAAAGAACTCTGCTCCACACAGATGGATAAGGCAGTTTATGGTTATGTAACTCTGAATTTATACAGAAAGAAAGATAGCGAGTGTTAAAAATTGTCAGGGTAGAGACTTGTTTTGAGTTACGAGTACACAACTTTTTGACGTGACAACGTCTTATAATTCGATAGAGCCGGCTGCACGCACGAAAAAACATGACTCATGCGGCGTTACCTCGCTCTGAGGCGTTCCATGTAAGGCTTGTGCAAGTGCAAGCGAGAGCGCGGAACGAGCGACAAAGAAGCACAATCGGCCTTTGCGTTCGGCAGCGTTCGACATCCGTCTCTCTCCTACTTGAGTGAGCGATGCGTCTGCGTGGACAGCTGGTAATACTTACATTTACATGTTTTGATCGAGTATCAAGTGCAGTGTAAAACTATTAAATTGTAAAAAAAAATTGACATAATTGTATTTATGCGTACAAATAAATCTAACTTGATCAATTTCATTGTGATTTCCAATTACCTCCTTCTCTATATACATACAAATCTATTAAACAAATGAAATTAAAATTTTCTTTTGAAAAATGCTACCATTCCATCAGTATTTTCTTAAGACGTTGTCACGTTCAACTATCGTCAGTAAACCGACTTTACAGACAACCATTTTTTTTATGTGATACAGTTCCAGATCTAGCCGATGGCCCACCTGATGTTAAGTAGTAACCTCTGCCCATAACAACGGATGCGACTTGGGTCCTTCTATACTAGGTCCGACTAGACCCAAGTCGATCGTATGCACCCGTAACGTGAAGGTGGAATGTCCCACGTGCCTGTAATTTCACCGGCTACCACACGTTTCAAACCGAAACACAGTAACGCGAGCGGCAGAATTGGGCAAGGTGGCAGTACTTCAAAACCATGAAACAGTAAACATTAAAATACTTAAGCGCTATGACAGCCTCATTAAGTAATTATAAAAACTGTGTCGCAAACATAAACGCTCAAAGAACCTTTTCCAGGGTTATCGAATAATCTTAGATAATTCAGATATAATCGCTTTTGTTCTGATTGATATCTATGATCAATATCTGTGATTTTGTTCAATTCAACCAATACAAGTCTGTAGGTACTAATGTATATCGATAATAATAAACTCATCGATATTTCCGTAAAAAACATCAAAAACATTTCACATACATATATCGATAAATGTACTACGATTGAAAATCACACAAAATATCATGTAATATTCCTTATCCAAACAAAAAGATCCCCATTTCACGATCAAATAATATTTCAATAGCACAATATTGCAGTAGATATTTATTAGTAGATATTTGCAATATTTATGTGATAAAAATTCACGTCTTGGCTCCATATAATGTAGCCATTAATAAACAAATAAATGTAACGATTTATTCTTTTAGTTTTGTAGTCTCAAGTTCATATATCATGTGATTATGCCTGCTCCTATCTCGTGTGCCATTTAAACTGATCTGAACTGAAAATGTATAAGATACCTCATCCAAAACAATGAATTATCCGTCACTCCGTGTTGAATAATCTTTTAATCGCACAGAATGGAACCGCACTGTTATTTGCCGTCTTTTTGCTAACCACAATTATTCGAATACAAATTACTAGTGCGATAGCGTAATCGAATGATACATTGAATCGTGTCTATCTACGTGTAGTCGATTCAATGCAAATGCGAGTGCAGGTGGATTGCAAAAAGTTATATCTAGGTTTCATATTAATGAGACTTCACAACACTTGGACGTCTCAAAAAACTTAACGGTGTCCTTAGGATATCGTACATTTCGAAACGGTTTTACCTTTCCATTTTGTATGATGTCTAAGAATATAATAAAATGAATCGAAAAGCCAATGTTGGTTTATTTAAAGATTTCTTTATTTTAGCGTTATATTTAAATGAATATATCGTTTGGGGAACAAAACCTAGGCATAGATTTCCGCTTTACATTAAGTATGCCATCGGGCTCATTCCGTAACGATTTGTTATTGACGTTTCCAAGCCATTTCTTTATGAATTCTATGGAAATAAAGTTTTTGACTTTGTAACTTATTCATATAAAAAAGACCGCCACTGATGCCGCCAAAAATGTTGTCTGGTTTGTAACATTGTGAAGCCGCCAGGCTATGCCGCCCGGCCGTTGCGGCTTCGATGTATGTGGTATGAACATAATATCTAGATATCGCCGAGGTATTTTTAACCTTTTTTGTATCATTTATGTAATTTTTTTATACCGAATGGATGTAATGGCTAAGTAGGTAGTTGATATTTTAATAGCTTGTTCTTACTTATACGGCTGATAAATGAATGACAGGTTTTAAAGGTTTCACAGCTCGTAAAACTGTGCGCTAAGTGTAAAGAAGTACACGAGAAAATTAGTATATGTATAATTGTATCTTTAAGGAAACAAATAATTAATTATTTTTTTCTTTGAACAAAAATCGAATTATTTTTATATCACGAATTAGTTGGTATGTGATGTTCAGCGCGTCGAAGTTTGGATTGACGACTGGGTAAATTAAATAAAGATAGGAAGAAAATAAGTTTATTCATAACTAAAATTAAGACGTACAATTGAAATAAAATTACGATGTATTTGTATTTTCAAGTGACTTTCATAGGTTTTCGACCATGAGAAAAAGTTCAAAAGAAACAGAAAAAGTCAGTTACCTTCATATTACAATACTGTTTCTAAATGATGTGAGGATACACCCATTATTTTTAATCAGTATTAATATATCCATTTATAAAGAAGTCCGCCTCAAAGCGCTACCACTTATGTAATGCGGGTATATTTTAAACTCTTGTTTATTAAATGAGATCATTAGCAATTTTCTTGTATTATTACAAGTAGAATCGATGGTTGAATGAAGGGCAGCTAAGATGGCGCTTTCGTAGATATTCAATACTACCGTACCGTACCGTACGCTGCTACCGTAATTGGATGTATCAACTTGTTCGCTTTTTACGGTCAAATCACAGCCAATTGAGACGTTAATTAATCTGCTTGTTGTTTCAAAGCCTTATAAATTAGTCTTATAATTGCCGTTTATTCTGTTTTTTTTCAACTTCAATTTTGGTACATATTTGTAGTTCAAGATTTCGTAAGTCGATTATTTTTTCAATTTATTTGGTAAACAAACTTTTACGAAGAAATACTTCAAACCAAAAGAAAAAAAGTCTTCAATAAAAAGTAATCGTATCGTGAATCCAGGGCTCCTAACCCAAATAAAAACTTCATTTTATCATAGACAGTCATAGACAGACCCCTGCACTAACCTTCGTAGTTTAACTGGTATTGTCTATTAGCGAAAACTGTATCTGTTCGCGTGGTTTAGAAGTAAGCTGAGAAACAGAGGTAGATAGCGACTTCGTTTTATCTTATTTAGAGATGATGCTTGTTCTTATACCAACATAAGCAACATTTTACCGGCCAACTGCCGCTCCGAACGTGCCCATTACCGTAATGCGCGAGTCTGTCAAGCTATTAGCCCGCACCTGGGACGCAGTGGGCTTTTTGCCGACCCTACCCGCATACCATCGACAATTACGCCGATCGTTTGCTGACCGTACTTGTGTTTTGACACATGACGGCTGCAAAAATGGACATCTTATTTTGTGGTCCTACCACACTTCAATCAGCAATCTTCTTATTATATCGTTTTTCTAAGTTAACTTTGAGCATCCCTGTTATTTTTTGTATATTTTATAATATTATCTGTGTATTTTTGTAGCATTTCATTAGTGTAGATTTTGAATAAAGCGAAATCCCATATATTTTTTAATATAACTTTTAATTATCCGCATTATGATGACTTATTGCGACAACTAAACACTACTTAAACTTCAAAAATCATGAATAATATTAAATGACCAAGTCTCCGTATGTCACAAATAGGTAGCAACAATGTACCAAATATTGCAACTCCTTATTTTACACCAAAGATGTACAAAGAAGAGACATTATAAAATTAGTAAGACATGCAATGGGCGGCATTATAACTAAAAGTGATCTCTTCCATGCAACCTTTGACCAAAACGTTCGCAAACTCTCCACAAAAGTAGTGTAAGCTTCTCTTTGTATCAACTAATCAAAAATCTTATTTGCAAGCTCTGCACAGCGCATTCACTGTTTTTGCAGCCTTTGTGAATCCATTTTTTTCTTTATTATATAGGTAAGTAGCATATCCAACAGAGAAAGGTTTGTTTAAAGCACCAATAAACAATAATTTATTGCATTAACAACCTGTCAAACCGTTTATTTCGAGATACGTTTTAATTACAACGAATTCAATTATGTTTTTTACATTATGATTTATAACATTTATTGAGTGAGATATACCTATTTTGGTATGGTTTAACTTACTTACATCTTTTTTAGCTGCAGATACTTTTATCAATAGATAATTTATTATTTTATTTGCAAGGCAGTCTTTTTATTTATTGAGAAAAACAAAGTTGGATGATAAAAGCCGTTATATAAGCTTACGGGTCTTTGGAAACATTTGAATGATATTCTAGAACTAAAAACTAATTTCAAAACTGATGTGTAGGCATTTATTTGCAGCATCGTAGAAACAGGCGTTTAGTACAGATTTTCTATGTGATACAGTTACGGAACGAGCCTACGGCCCACCTGGTGTTAAGTGGTAACCTCGGCCCATAACAGCCGATGCAACTTGGGTCCTTTGGTACGACAAGACCCAAGTCGCATTGTCTGCGCCCGTAACTCTGAGACGTATAGGTGGAATATCTCAAGTACCTGAATTTCACCGGCAACTACATCTTTCAAACCGGAACACAGTACTGCTTGGCGGCAGAAATGGGTATGGTGGCAGTACTTCTCCGGACGAATTTGGTGAAAGTTCTACTGCCCTTTAAAAGAAAGTAGCGTTTTACAAATTAACCATCGTAATTTTTAAAGCAACTGCCTTTGTCTTCTATCTTATTTTTATTGTATCCCTATGGTACCTTACCTTTTTTAAGGCTTTTGTGTTTGGAGTGGAGTGGGGGCCTGGTGACTAGTAGATAACACAGGCTTCTAGCCTACCTCTACCTCATAAAACTGGTTTTTCACAAAAAAAATTGTATTTACTTTTAAGTTTACATGTGTTTCCTTTTTTATGAGGGACAATGAATGTATTATTATTATTATTATTATTATTAATTAATTCAAAGGTATGGTTCCAAAACCGAAGAGCGAAATGGAGGAAGCAAGAGAAGGTTGGTCCCCAGGGGCATCCCTACAACCCGTACTTGGGCACGGCTGGTGGGGCGCCCCCTCCCTCCGCCATCGCTTCCATGCCCAACCCCTTCACACAGCTGGGCTTCGGGTTCAGGAAGCCCTTCGACACGAACGCCCTAGCGTCTTTTAGGTGAGAGATCTGACAATTCAAAATAATAGTACATTACGATACGCGTGACCTAAGTTGCCTATGTGTAAGTTGCACGGCGTGAAGTTAGCGCCCGAGCGGAGCGAGGGTGCTAAACACCGTGCAGTACATGCTGTGTTCACTAAGATTAGAAAACACAGTCGTTTTTATGTCAAAACTAGCTGCGCCCCGCTGTATTCCCCGCGGTGAGTGAGTCAACCCACGGAAACACTACACTTCTCCGGGATCAAAGTAGCCTATGTGTTAAGCCAGGATATAAGCTATCTTGACCAAATTTCATCCAAATCCATTCAGCC
The DNA here is from genome assembly GCA_947359385.1 of Chesias legatella. Lineage (NCBI taxonomy): Eukaryota > Metazoa > Arthropoda > Insecta > Lepidoptera > Geometridae > Chesias > Chesias legatella. The sequence goes on along the minus strand of OX375778.1, from coordinate 2,827,630 downwards.
GTTTGAAAGAGTAACAAACTTTCACACGTTTATAATATTAGTAGGATGTATATTTAAAATTATTAGTTTAGCGATAATTTAAATTTTTGCAACTAAAAAAAAATTGTAACGATTTCCTTCTTCATCAGATACGGCGGAGCACCAGTCCTCGGCGGGCAATACCTCGGCGCACCGCTCCCGCGGCCGCCCCTCTTCTCCACTCCACTGTACACATCGTCCCCTCCGTTCCACTCCCTCCTCGCCGGCCTGGCTGCTCCCCCGCGCCGGTCCCCCGACCCGCCCTCAGTCTCCCCGCCCATATCACCCGGGAGCGAATCACCCCCTCAACCCACTCCCGTCGAGGTGGAGAGAAGGAGTTCCAGCATAGCTGCCCTGAGGATGGCCGCGAGAGAACACGAGCTCCGACTCGAGATCTTGAGGCAGCGCCATCAGACAGATCTCATTAGTTGAACCTGGTTTTAGTGATGAATGGAATTCTTGAGATCTTTTGTGATTTGAAGTGAAATCGGTAGTGATTTTCAATGTTAATTTGGAATTTTATTAATTAATTTGGCATAAGTCGGATGTTTCTTTTATACTGTTTTTGATATTTTTGCTCAACATAAAATGCCAACTAAGTTTTTATTATGTTCATATTTTAATGATAAAGATATCAATCATATCTGTTGATATACGTTCTTCATTAGACATTTTGGTTTAATTAAACATAATTTTTACATATACATCAATATAAATTATATGAAAACTAATGAGATTTAAAAAATCCAAGCATGTTTATGAAACATACCAGAATTGGTAACTGTCGTATCACAGCTTTGAGTGCAAACTTGACGATTGTACTTATTTTAAATAGTTAAAAATATGGTGTAATTACATGGTTCCGTCCATTATAGGCCTTATTTATTTTAGGTGTAACTGATTATTAGTTTAGAATGTAATAGGATAAGTGATTCAAATACTTAGTGCCTTCAATGACGGTCATTTCAAATATATTGTTAACTCTAGCGACAATAATAGTATTTATAGTAAATAAATGAACCAATGGATTTTTATAAATAACAAAATTATATGTAAAATATGATATAAGCATGTACATTTGCAATGAAATAATAAATTCATTTGTTGCTTAGTGCTAAATAATACCAAAAGGTCATTGCTGTATAGTGAGATTCAAATGAGACCAGGTTACATCGAGAATTTTTTATTACGTTCGCAAAAAATACCTATAATAAGATGTGCTAACGACGAGATACTACCTATGCTTATATTCAGAAAGTCTATCGTTGAAAAAAAAACAAAAACAAAATTAAATCTTTCGGTAGTTTTTACCGAATTTTTTTTTTGCTACTGTATTTATCTCACAAATTAACAGCGTGCAACCTGTAAAGTGTTATAATATATAAATAAAATGATTGTATAAATGCATTTTCACGTTGTTTCATTATGATCCTTCAAAAAATTCATTCCACATCTAAATAACATTGAATGAAGTCACCTAAACCTAATTTATGATAAAAAATCTTTGACGCGTATAGTTCATATGTAATTTAGGCTATTTAACAAAGAGGCAATTTAAAATTATTGAAACTGCAACTAGTTTTAAGTTCTATAATCATATTGGTCAATATTAAACCATACGCATACATAGATTCAACGAGTTCGTGATAAAAAAAATGAAATACCTAGACTTGGCTAAAACACAAAAATACATTCTATCAATTAAAATCTAGATTAAAACAATAGAAAACCAGTTGAATTTTCAAGGCCAAAAAACAAAAGTTAAGCCAAAAGTTCGTCCCAGTTCCGTTTAGGAATGGCAAATATTAGTTAATATGAAACGAATTATATTTTATTATAGAGGTTTTGGTAGTTTTATAAATAACAAATTGAAATATTCCTGAAATTATGATCAAAGGAGAGAAACATAAATGCATAAAGAAGCATGCAAATTGTATGCTTTTAATACGTTATTCCGTCGATATTGTATTTTTTTCATCTTTTTTTATCATATCAGTTAATAAGGCCTTCAAGTTGTTGAACTTAAACTGAAGTGAAGTGTTACATAATGTAAATCAACAACGATTCATTAGATATCATCATTCTTCCCAGAATCATTAGATATGCAATGACCCCAGAATAACTATTACAGTTAAACAAAATTATTAATTATCGCCTTGTATGCCAAAACTTATTAACTATAAATATTATGTTCAATCAGCAATAGGTCTTAAACACTTATAATTCTTAAAGAATGTTGTAACTAAATTGTACGGCTTCCGTACTTACTTTCCGTCAGTGTAAGAAACAGAAAATACTCAAAATCCACACCGTTGATTACAAAATCAAAGTCAAAAAATTTATTTCCATAGAATTCATAAAGTAATGGTTTGGAAACTTGTCAATAATATTCAGAACACGCGTACTTATCGCTAAGTAAATGTTGCCTGTTTAAACCTTATCCGGCCCTCCCTGGGGAGAACAGTCAAGAAACCCCTAATGGAGGGCTTCCTTTATTGAATGATGACAAAGAGATAGACTCCCAACTTCTTTTATGGGATAAAGTTACGAAATGAGGCGACGGCCCACCTGTGTAAAGCCTCTGACCATAACGTTAATTTTATAGATAATTGTTTGCGAAAATAACACTGTTTGAATTTTCTATATAACCATGAAGATAATAAAACAATTATATCTAAGTAGGCCGTTATAGCAACAAAAAAAAATACAGATTACCAGTTCTTACTCCGACGCCAGACACATCAGCAACAACATTTGAACACTTATTTGAACACTTGTTTGAACACTATTCTGGCACGGGTATATGAGATTTTTTCAATGTTTGATTAAACGTTTGCATTGCCATTCGGTGCCGGTTTTTCTAAAGCACATCAAAGCGTTCAAACTTCACACATTGCGTAGTCTACTTGCGTAGTCTACTACACTTGCGCAAAGTTCATTTGCTATTGCATCACCTTGCAAGATGCCTAGCAGGTACATCAAACATGTGTTCAAATGTGTGTACAAAGCATTCTTGGTCCTTTTCAAATATTTGACTGTGTTTGGCGCCGGGGTAAGGATACTTTCTATCCTCTAAAAATTTAAACATTTTTAAAACTAAAGCACGTCAGTCATCAATCACGGTTATTAAACGTCAGTTAGTAACTGACCGCCGTCGACAGCGCACACCATCCATCACAACTACTCCGGCTGGACCATTCATTATGTAATCGTACACATATACAATTAGAATAATTCAATAACATGATTGCGTGTGTAGAGTAGTAGTGGCAGTACTTCCCCAGTCGAATATGTCCTAATTTCTACTGCAGCTAATGTGTGGTGGCCTTATGTTACAGACCCCGAATTTCAATCCGGAGGTCGCTGGTTCAAATCCAGACATGCACAATTAGATTTTTACTCCAAAATGTTTACGCGAAATAAAAATAAACGTGTCAAGTACACGAAAGGAGCCTCATTGGGTCACACTTTAATACTAGAGCCAGTGTCAAGAGTAGCAGTAATACCTTATTGAAATGTTCAGGAAGTAAATAAATAAATAAATATTGGTGGACATTTCACACAGCACCATCTAGCCCCAAAGTAAGCTAAGCATAGCTTGTATCATGGGAACCAGACAACTTATATAATACTTATCCTTTTTTTGTAAATACATACAAATAACACATATTAACACCCAGACACAGAACAAACATCTATGTTCGTCACACAAATGATTGTCCTGGGTGGGAATCAAACCCACGACAACGCAGAAGGAAGGATTACTACCAACTGAGTGGTGAGGCCAGTCAAATGCCAGTGGAGAGGAATAGAATCTAGACCTCTACCATTATTTAAAAAACCCTACAATATATGTATATATTCAAAACACCTCGAACCCACGACCTACATACAGCGCAGAAGTCAGGGTTACCGAGCTATGAGGCTAGTCAAAGTATTCTTAAACACCCTGCCTAGACACAACGTAGGTTTATTACATTCACATTTGTCGGGAAGGGCCGCGGCCGTGGGTTGAACGAGATTTGATTCCGGTCAACTATTAATCTAAAATTCAATTAACCAATTGATTTGCTGAGTTCATTAAAAAGGTGAGGCGGGTCTTGTTTGTCTGGATGTGAGGAGTAATTATCAGCCATGTTCTCAAGATGGTAGGGGGGGGAAGGGGGGCTGACTTGCTAGGAAAGAAAGAAAGAAAAAGATTAACCTTACGAACTCCTACACAATAAATTGGATTAAAATTATTAATGCTAAGTGATTTATATTTTGTGCGTAGTAGAGCACATGGCGAACTTAGATTTGGCTCAGCATTTTGCGGGATAAACTCTGATGTGTGCACCCAGCGCTGGTTTTCAGCGGAAACCGTAATCATTGTGTCACGCACGACCCTCTAGTTCATTTAAACATGGAGCTAGGAGGCAAACATTGTAAACGAGAACTAGCTATACAAAATCTGAACGTATACGAATTTATATTCGTAACAAAAAAGTTTATCTAGGGTGGGAATCGAACCCACTAGGCACCAGGCAGAGTTACTACCAACCGGCTAGCTCTAGAGTTCCTGGCAGCCGAAGGACCACTACCTTTTGAACCGAAGGTCGCTGGTTCGGACATGCACCTATGCGGGCGGGCGCATTTGCAAGTAAACACTCGCTGTATAATTATCCACTCATCAACAAATAGGCCCTCAATTATCCAAGGACCGTGACGAATGTATTTAAACGGCACTCTACAATTTAATTAGTCGCAAACATACGGACAGACGGACACCGCAAACAATTGCTAGCGACACTGATGAAATGATTGCATATTGGAACCCGTCATTCATGATGCCTTATTAACAAGGTAAACAAGCAAGTTACTTGCACTAGTTCGACAGGCCTCACAGCTCAGTAACTCTGTCTTCTGAGCTGTAGGTCGTGGGTTCGATCCCCACCCATCCCACCTGATTCCATTTTTGTGTGACGAACATAGATGTCTGTTCTGTGTCTGGGTGTTAAGTATTTATTTATAAAAAAAGTATTTAAGTATTATTTCAGTTGTCTGGTTCCATGACACAAACTTTTAATTAGCTTACTTTGGGTCTCGATGGGGCTGTGTTAAATGACCACCAATATTACTATTATATTAATTTCATCATAGTATAGATTAATCACACGCTTTCGATTTTTGATATTGTCCTTCACATTTTTGAGGACTCGGCATTGCAACAAGTTATTAAACTCACCGGTACACGGCTTTTGGATTCGAACCAGCAACCGTCAGAAAGAGAGTAGAACGTCTACGAGAGTACAACGCGCCTGCCCTCCACAATTATAAATTTATTAATCAGTCTAAAAAGAAATAAAAAAAAAAATTTGTTAATCATAATTTGTGTCCCAACTCAAATTAAAATTCCACAAAGCTAAAATATTATTAAAAATCAAATGATTGTTGAAAAATAAATATGACTGGGGTTAATTTAATTGTAATCGAATTTTTATCGTCCCGAACTCATCTACTGGAAACGCCTCTCAACAGGATTTTATTAAGTTGGGCGCAAATTATGAGCGGAAGCGGAACTCTATACCGGAGTCATCTTTGTTTAGTCTTTATCAAAGCCAGCCGCTGTTATAGTGGTAGGTATTGCAAAATGAGAAACATGTTGTTATTCGTTTCCAAATTTTACCGTTGCTATAGTTAATTGAAAGATGAAGAATATTTTATATCAGCCCTTATTAATAGAAATTTAAATGTCCGCTGTTTAAAATATCCTATAAAGATCATAAAAAAAAATGAAATTAATAATAATAATGCTATATACTATCATTTGACCAATTAGTTCAAGCAATTACCTGATTTTTATTACTTTATATTAGTATTTACTTGAAAATTTAAATTGCCAGTGACTTCATCCGTAGAACTACTAGGATTTACTGAGAAGTACTAGGATTACTAGGATTTACTGAGAAGTAGTCATCCTAGTAGTTATCAACTATTAGTCTTTCAGTGGAACCACTAAGGCAAACCACAAACCGAAAACATTTACAGATAATATTAACCTTATCTCCAGCGCCGCCAAACAATTTACCTGGATTTTGTAAAAATGTGCATAATAAATTACAATCACTCCGCTTGTAGCTTGGACCATACATGAGGATACCACGCGGGGTGGATCTTCGCCAAATCTAATTATGAGTTCACACACAAAAAGTGGTCTGGGCAAGATCCTGTGTATTCTATAGCAACCGCAGCTTGTCGAAAGCGTGCTCTCTGATAACAATAATAACAATATGGTAATATGGTGGTCAATTCACACAGCGCCATCTAGCCCCAAACTAAGCATACCTTGTACTATGGGAACTAGACCACTGATAGAATATATATACTTTTTATGTTAATACATATTAACACACAGACAGTCTGGGTGTTAATATGTATTTTATGTATATATACAAAAAAAATGTGTTATATCAGTTGTCTGGTTCCCATGATACAAGCTATGCTTAGCTTACTTCGAGGCTAGATGGCGCTGTGTGAAATGTCCACCAATGTTATTATAGCTTTCTATTGTTCCTAAAGATAGTTACAGGAGTAAAATACTGTGTCGTATAGTCATACATAACGAAACTTGCAGGCAGCCAGTGTAATACCGAAGACCAGAGGCTGGGAGGCGGAATATCGTAATTATACAAACACGAGAACAGCCGACCTCGTTAGCCCGATCCGCCCTCAACTAATCAATTCGAATAGTTAATAATCGATACTAACTATCGATACGGATACGATTCGGTAATGTTCCGATTAAAAATCTGGGAATTCACACTAGGTGTGTTTTGGTTTGAGACTGTTACTAGCGAGGGCTACGGACATGAATAAAATTAAATAGTATTATTGGTGGACAGTTTACTCAGCGCCATCTAGCCTCGCTCAAAGTAAGCATAGCTTGTATCATGGGAACCAGACAACTGATGTAATTAATTATAAAAAAACTAAACACATATTTACACCAAGACGCAGAACAAACATCAATGTCTGGCGCACAAATGTTTGTCGTGGGTGGCAGTCGAACACACATTACTTATAGCGCAGAAGGCAGAGTTACTACCAACCGAGTTGTGAGGCCTGTCATATATATTTTATAATAATGGTATGTAGGTTAGAATCCATTACATTACATATACCTGCCCAAACAAACATCTATGTTTGACACAGAAATGTTTGTCCTGGGTTGGAAGATAAAGAGTAACATACATCCATCCACACTTACTTACGCATTTGTAATATTACTGTGATAAGTGTGGATGGTTAACAAACCTATTGGAGTGTGTAGAAGTACTCTCCCAGTGAGCAAGCAACTCATAAAACAAGGAAGCAATCACACTCGTGCGTAGAAACCTCCAACTCGTATCAAATCGTTAAATTATTATGAGAAATTTCAATTAACTAACAAAGTAAATCGTTAGCGCCGAATCGAAAACAATAAAGATTTTGTTTCAAATTGTTTATAATTAATGGCCGTCTGGTTTCTGTCTGATCGTTATTTGAGATTTCACGTCAATTTGTACATTGTTATTTATTAATAGACGTACAAATTAACGAAGATTATCATTGTTTCTTAGTGATTGCTAGGAAGATAAAGATGACCTTCGACTTGGCCTTGGAAAATGTTGACTTTGGCCTTACCAGAGTGCATCATTTTTTATGTTATTTAGGTGTCTGAACGAGCTGACTGCCCGCTTGGTGTTAAGTTGTAACCACCGCCCATAGACAACAGCAATATGACTATCCTCTCGACCAAAATACGAGATGACTCAAGTCGCATTGCGTTGCGTCCATCACCCCGAGACGGGGTATTTTGTCTCAAGCGCCTGCAATTTCACCGGCACCCACTCCCTTCCACCGGAACACAGCAACACGAGTGCGTCACTGTTTAGCAGCAGATTACCAGGTGTGGTGGCAGTACTTCTCCGGGCGAAGTTGGCACAAGTTCTACTGTTACTTTTGATGGCTCCTTTTGCACCGTGTCTCATGCCTGTCATTTCAAGGGCAACCACACATTTCAAACCGAAACACAGTAACGCGAATGCATAACTGGTTGGTGGAAGAAATGAATATAGTGGCAGTATATAAATAAATAAATATAAATATTGGTGGACGTTTCACTCAGCGCCATCTAGCTCCAAAGTAAGCTTAGCTTGTGTCATGGAAACCAGACATCTAATATAATACTTATATACTTTAAGTAAATGCAAACATATAATACATAGCAACACCAGACATAGAACAAACATCTATGTTCGTTACACAAATGTTTTTATCCTGGGTGGGAATCGAACCCACGACCTACAGAGCAGAAGGGAGTGTTACTACCAACTGAGCTGTGAGGCTAGTCTTCCCCGGATGAACTTAGCGTAAGTTGTACTGCTACTATGGTTGTACTTCCATTATCCATTACCAGATTACGCTGTACAACAATCGATCGTTCACTGACTATCCATCAAAGTTCTATCCAATGATATTGAAGAAGCGCCGATATGATGTATCTCCGACATCTGACAGGCGCCCACTCACAGGAGCCTCGACAATGAGATTAATAATGTACAGATAATTGTGGGAACTTAAGGGAATTAATTAGTTTATTGGATTAATGGATCGTATTGTTCGAGGAGGGTCTTCTATCGTGGAGTTACGATAAAGAGGTTACTAAGTCATTTTTTTTAATAATATTGTGTAATAGACTGGTAACTGGAATAATAATATACTAGTGGAAATTTCATATTGCAGCATCAGACCCCAAAGTAAACATAGCTTGTATCATGGGAATATACAACTGATATAATACTTAAATTCTTTTTTGTAAATACATAGGTATATAGGTACTTACCCAGACACAGAACAAATATTTAGCTTCGTCACACAAATGTTTTTGGTCCTGGGTGGGAATAGAACCCACGACTTACAGGACAGAAAGCAGGGTCACTACCAACTGAGGGTGAGGCCAGGCGAGCACAGCAGTCGACTTAGATGATGAGTATTTCCCATTAGGGTCAATTAGGGTCTAACTTTAGATAGCCTGCTCCTTGTGTAACTTAACATACACAAAAAGTTCCATTAAATAATAAAATATCGAGTACCCGTCACGAATACCGCCCCGCCATTAATTAAATTAATATTCCTATTTCTCACGGTGAAACACAAAAGTCAAAAAACAATGAATCCTAAAGAGACTCGTAGACAAACAGTAACAAATGAGTTGGAACGAAATTAAATGAGCCCATGTTATATGAGTTTTAATAAATTTCGATATTTTCGTTTTAACAACCAATTATGTGCTCAAATGATTACAACCTTTCTTTAGGCTTACCCCTGAACTAATTAATGATTTACTCACAGCTTGGGGTCAGGGTTGCCATCAGAAAAGAAACATTTTTTCCCTTTTATAATCCTGAGTTTTATAAGACACTTGCAAATTATATTCAGATAGATGATTTTCCATAGCATTGCACATTAGACCGCCTCATAGATCAGTTGGTGGTAACCCTGCCCTCGGCGCTGAACCCACGACCTACGGTAGTGGGTTCGATTCCCACCCAGGACAAAACTTAGTGTGACGAACATAGGTGTTATTCTGTATCTGTGTGTATTATATCAGTGTCTGGTGTGCATGATACAAGCTACAATTAATTAGTTTACTTTAGGGCTAGATGGACTGTGTGAAATTAAAATAAATGTATTTTTGTTATCATTAATTTTATATCAGATTATTTATTTTCTTTATATTAAATATTTTTCTCAAGAAACCCTTAACAAAAAATACCTACCATAATACAAAGCCAATCTTATTAAGTATTTTTTTTTTATTTAATTGCCTAGTTTAGTAATTTCGGTAAGTAAAAGTCCTGTATTGTTGATTGATGATAAATAGTTAAATAAATTACTGCGTTAATGTTTTCTGATACTATTATTTATTCTTAATCAACCTTAGTACACTAAGGATTACATGGCTGAATAATATTACCATCACCATTAGAAAACACAATTCCCTAAATGTATATTCATATACTCTGTCACACATAGGTACTGTATCAAAATTAATTATTATATATAGTAAATAGGGAAGGATAAAATAACTAAGTACCATTTTCTCTCCTGTTAGTGAATTTTTCCTTAAGAATAAGAATAAGAATAAGAATATTTATTTTCAAACTTACGTGGTAGTTATAACTAAAAGATATACGTAATTACATTCAAAAGTATCACATTTATGCCAAACGAATACGCAATGTGGGTAGACGCATTTTAAAACATAAAAATATCTTTACCTCCCGTGCTAGTTGGTAACTGTGTTACGGCGGGGTAATAGATTCTCGTCCCATACAAATACGGACTATTTTAGCTTGCTTTGCGACCGCTTCAACAAAACAACAGACCCGAGCCGTCCGCCTGTTGTTCGGAGGGATAACATAAGGTGATATATTTTCGGACACAAAAATAGTATGAGTGATAACAACATAATGGTTATACAGAAAAGAAAACTTATGACACTTATTAATTATCACTTAAAATCTACAATAATTTTAATTGTTTATAATCATGCCATAGTGTGAAGTAGTAGTAGTAATAAAAATATATTATTTTACTAATATAAGGTTATTAAGAATATATTTTTTGTTTAATGCAGTTAGGTATAACCTAGAGATAGTATGTATATTATAATGTGGGATATATATATATAGAAATATATATGTTGAGTGTGTGTGTGTGTGTGTGTGTGTGTTTGTTTATTATAATTTGGTGATTTATTTGCACCTAATAAGAATGTTCCTTAAATGTGTAATAATTACTATGGTAGAATTTTGATAATTAAATAAGGCAACAAATCAATATTTTAAATAATATTGGGTGTCAAAGATAATTCGACAACCCTAGATGAGAACGCAGCGGGAGGCAAATACCTTTTCTGATATTACGGTGCCGCCTTGTAAGCAAATGCAGAAGTGTGCCATCTCGCGAAGAAATAACAATTTCACAATCTTTTCACTAAAAACATCTTCAACCCACGTTGCTCGCGGCCGTAAGAGATTACCCTTTGAATCCCTACACGTGTCCCCCGGGTGGTGCGAAAGGAGCAACCCAAAGTAGCCGTAGAACTTCTGCTAAGTTTGCCAGGAGAAGTACTGCCACCACACCTGGTAATCTGGTGCCAAGCAGTGATGCACTCGTGTTGCTGTGTTCTGGTGGAAGGGAGTGGGTGCCGGTGAAATTGCAGCCGCATGAGAAGTAACAACCCCGTCTCGAGGTGATGGACGCAACGCAATGCAACGTCATCTCGTACTTTGGTAGAGAAGACTTTAATCGTATTGCTGTTGTCTATGGACGGCGGTTACCACTTAACATCAGGTGGGCCGTCAGCTCGTAACATTAAATATTTTCACCACATGTATGCTAAATTGTCTTGCAAGATTTATACACATTAGTATATTATACTCTCATGCAAGTAAATGAACAATAATAATAATATTGGTGGACATTTCACACAGCGTCATCTAGCCCCAAAGTAAGATAAGCATAGCTTGTATCATGGGAACCAGACAACTGATATAACACTAATATACTTTTTTTTGTAAATACATACTATATAATATTAACATCCAGACACAGATGAAACATCTATGTTCGTCACACAAATGTTTGTCCTGGGTGGAAAACAAACCCACGACCTACAGAAGGCAGGCCTGCTCAGAAAGCAGGGTGACTACCAACTGAGCTATGAGGCCAGTCAAAATGAATAAACATATATACTGAAACAGTAAGTCACATTTAAACTTGTATAAACCAATTCGTAACTTCTCATAAAGATCGTGACAGCGTTCAAACAAGCCGCTATATTATTAGTGTTACGACAGACTTATGGTTAATACAACTGTGTGTGAGTTTCGTCATTAAAATCATCATCCTCAGCCCAAATTTTTACCCACTGCTAAGTGTAGTTCTTTTAATCTGCTTATCTTTACTAAGTTTAAAATAAACAGATTCAAATCAAAACTTAAAACTTATGATGCAAAATGATTTTGAGCTCTATTTTCAGATTATCTCGTTCAAGTTAGACGTAGATATGTTTTTTTTTATTTCGCGGAAGTGACGGAACGAGCTGACGGCCCACCTGATATTAAGCGGTAGCCGCTGTCCATAGACAAAAATTAAAGATCAATATTTATTGCTTAATTCGAAGCCTAATTGACTTACAATAATAATTAAAAACAACACTATTATTCAAGTTTAGGAGACGGCCGCAGGTTTGTGGTTGCTCAACATTTTTCGATATCAATCCTACTAAGAGCGTAGGAGCAAAACTTAATGGTTTTTTCTTATGAATTGCAGTGGGACCAAAATTTTAATCCTAAAATAAATAATTTACATTCGTCAATTTTTCGATTTGTGTTTAGTCTCTCGTATGTACCCTCAACGATCACAAAAATTCAATTATCAAATATTTTCTCAAGCTTTCGTATTTCAAAATTAAAAAAGAAAGGTAATCATCTTCGATAGTAAATAACATTGTAAAAAAACAACAAAACGACCCGAGAACAAGTAAATGGGCTGATTAAGGCCGATGTCACGCGGATAAGGGCCTTAAACCCGAAAATTGAAAAGGTTACTTCATTAAAAATGCTATATTTTACAATTTTTAAGCAGGCAGGTGAACCCTATGGCTCATTGTAGGGCGACCATGCATTAAAATTTAAGCAGGATAATTTAAATGTACTGGGGCTTTAAAACCTAGACTAATTACATATGTTCAAACAAGTTATGGTTTTTCTTTCTGTGAAAATAAATTCCTTAATGTTTATTCTTATTTCGTATAAATAACAGTAAATTTGTGAATTATAAATTTGTACACTAATTATCATCTAACATCTATGAGTTACTTAGATGTGGACTTACATTGAAATGCAAATATTCCATAAAATGTATCATTCTTTATGAAAAGTTGGAAACATTGTACGGTCGTGAGACATATTGTTATTTAAAATGAATTCAAAACTGCCACACAATTAACCTTCTACCAACTTCAGAATATATTATCTAAATAATTTTTTGTTGAATAATATTATTTATTATATATTATTTATTCCTAAACAAACTTTTGCCATCAGTCCCTGGATACCACCAAGTAGTACTTTCAAGACAAATCTAACTCGCCTAAACACGATATGGCTGCTGAGTGCTATTGAAGAGTTGTGTGGTCTGGAGGTGGCCCTGGCAGCAAGCATCAGATCCAGCTCACAATAATGAATGTGAAAAAAAATTATGAAAACCATACCTATTAGGGCTATGGAAACTGGTTCAAAAATTCAGTTGCATATTTTTACGTAAACTAAGATAAGAACATTAATAATAATAATATTGGTGGACAATTCACACAGTGCCATCTAGCCCCAAAATAAAGCTAAGCATAGCTTGTATCATGTGAACCAGTCAATTGATAGAATACATATAAACTTTTTTTGTAAATACATACACATACCTACAAATTAAACACTCAGACACAGAAAAAAACATCTATATTCGTCACACAAACGTTTGTCGTGGGTGGGAATCGAACCCACCTACAACGCAGAAGCCAGAGTTACAACCAAATGAGCTGTGAGGCCTTGTAAAAAAACACCAAGTTTTGTACATTATCGTTTTACCACTTGTTTTATCCGTAGGACTAGCATAGCCACCCTACTCACCAACATCGAACCCGCGCCCCGCAGCGCAAATCTAATGAAATAAACTGAAAATCAACACGCGCTCAGGCCAGGCCGCCTTTGCGCCGCCCGCGCCGCGCCGACCACTCACGATATAATTAACGCACTAATTTATTCCCCAATATTAACCCGCGTTTTCAACTCTACGTGCGGCCGATGGCCACTCGACGGATTGTATCTCAAAATGTTACGATGTGTTCACACGACATGAGAAGCGTTGAACTGAACGAATGCATTTCTAAACTTTCATCATTTTAATAACACTAATAGCACTTAAATTACTCAACTATTTGGTCAATCGGCCAGATTATATCGATCGTTATGACAACTTTTCCATACACTTGGACTAGATTTGGTCGCTCATGAAAAGATAACTTGACTGTGTGTAAATTAATTGTCAAAGTCAAGAACTGGCAGAATTTTTTGTTAACTTACCCGGATATATTGCATACTTCACATTATAGTTAATTGTTACAAATTCCTGCAATTTCGCTTACGCAGGAATGGTTTTCAGAGAATAGGAGTGAGCACACAGGACTCATGTGTTTTTAGATACAAAAAGTCACGTCTACAGGTTTTCTCTGTTACTTTTTGAAAAGGGAAACATCAACACATCACACCAAAGACGAGAGTTCTTTCGTTGCATGGACTCTTGTAGATTTCAAGTACAGTTGTACTTGGACCTACATTTGTAATGAATTCTGTCAAACTGGAAATCAAAACATCGGTCTCGTACGTGACTAATTACTTGTCGCGGCCGCTATCAAAGAGCCACGGATCGCTTACAGTCGATTTGCGTGTTTAATAAAGGCGAAGGACATGACGGGACAATTGTACCTGACAAGGATTAAATATCAGTTTACAAGGCCGAGTTAATTGGCTTTTTGAACCGCAAATAATGTGGCTGGCCTCACAGCTCGGTAGTAACTCTGCCTTCTGCGCTGTAGGCGTGGGTTCGATTCCCACCCAGAACAATAGTGTGATGAACTTAGATTTTTTTCTGTCTGTGTGTTAATATGTGTGTATTTACAAAAAGTATATAAGTATTATGTCAGTCATCTGTTATCCATACAAGCTATGCTTAATTTGGGGCTAGATGGCGCTGTGTAAACCCAATATATGTTTTATTTATTTATACTAAATAGGTGTAATTTAATTTGGAATTCATAATATGTGACTGATCTATAACTATATTAGACCTGTATTGAGCGCTAGTTGTCAGACGTTAATTAAACGTTACTAATTGCATTGAGCCCAGAATAGAGGTTCAATAGAGATATTTATACAATATAAAATGTTTTTTATTATCCTTTCAAAGGCCGCAAGAATGGCTCTCCTCGCAATCTTAACAGTCAACAGTCGCTATCTCGTCCAAGATCCTGTCATCCCGTCAAGAACTTCAAGATTTTGTATTCCTATCCTGACCAAAGTAATCCAGTTAATAACAGACTCGATTTGCATCAAGACACGTAGTTACAAATCGACAGTTGGCCCCGGGGCGGCTGACGCACGACGTACAAACTCAATAATTATCCCACAATCGAATTACCGACTGTAACACAACGCAAGGGAATTGTTCGTAGGGATTCAAGTTCTTACCTATAGAAACAAAATGGCCAGTATCTCTGGGTAATCTTCTTTTACTCCTGTCACAAGTTCTCCAGTGTGGTGAAAGCACTAAAGTGCGCCTGAAACAAGATTCTTTCGTGCAAAGCCTCTTTGAGGCGCACTTAAAATCCTTTCACCACGCTGGCTCGTTCCAGTGGCCCGAATAGAAGAAGAAGCGAACTTAAAAGGTAGATTCAAAATTATTGTTATTTTTAAATAAATATTAAGCTAATGAAAATAAACATTTTGTATTTTGTATTTTTTTTCACCACACTGGTTCGAGAGAACCAGTGATTCGAACAGAACAGAATCGGTTTGTCAGGGAGCAAGCAACCCGCATTAACAGTGTCATATCCTACAATGTTACTTTAAACTAAACAAATTGATTCAGTGCCAATCACACGTGCAAATTAGCAACAGAATGAGCTGCCTCTAATAACAGAGTCGCTGTTATGAAGGGTAATTACTTGGTGGCTACGAAATCCGGTAGTTAATTATCCTAAATTGTTTAATGGCGGGGCTCGCTGCTTGTAATCGCTGCCCTCCGGCGCCGTCCAGTGCAACTCATTTGATGTTTAAACCAGGTTTTTGTGACACCTCAAAACAAATCTCGATACTTCAAGGACTCTGTGATCTGTAAGTACATCGAACTCGGTGTAATTACTGAAATTATGTGAAGGTCTTATTTTTCCAATGTTTTCATCATACATATATATTATAGATGATATCAAATATTACAATACAACATTCTAAGCCCTCTCCTCTACCTACCTAGCTAAAATAGCTGTGCGTCAGGAAACAGAACATATTTTAATGTTTGTATAATGTATGTAATATTATACTGGATAGGGGATGTATGGTGTTGTCCTGAACCAGCATTTGAGTTCAATAAAAAAGATGGCAAATATTCAAAGGATACTTATTTCGGATCAGTGGAATCAACACACTCTTTGTATTCATTTAGCTGCAGAAAATGCGGCTTGCAATTTCATAACACTTTTTTTTTATTTCTGAGAACCGCTTTTTAGGTTCATATCCAATTTGATGTCCTTAATTAAGCACTTACAATTTATATTAGTAATCTATTTTCAAGTATGAATGTGCTAGAAACTTAAGAAAAGAGTTTGTACTACGAATTGTTAAAAATCTTCACTACAATATGCATATAATTTACAGGCGCAATACGTTCTCAATAATTACTTTGCGCAGCAAAACGAAAAAAATCAACTTCCATCGCCAATGAACGAGAAAGATTCCTCCTTATCTCGCACTTGGACAATATATGTTTTCCAGTTAATTTAATTTAAAAAGCAAACTGCTAAACCGATTTACATGAAATTTCTATTGGACCAATCTGAAAGTATATCCGCTCGATTAAAGAATTATTCAAATCGATTTACAAATTACGGATATGAGGTAACAAACAAAAAAAACACCGAATTTATAACTTTGTCCGTTAAAAAGGTTAAGCAAAACATTGAGAAGGAACCAGCACGTTCTAGAAACAAAACTCAAAGACATGTCTAATGCACGAAAGGAGCCTCATAGAGGCGCTCTTTAATCCGTTCAACAAACTAGTTCAAGAAAACCAGTGACGCGAATAGTATTATAGTAGCTACAATGAAACCTATTCAACGTTTTATTCTTTTATTTTTCTATTTAACATACGCATTCAAAAGGTAGACAGTTATCAAATAACCACATCAACATACCGTCAAAATAATGACAGCCCCGAAATATGAACTCAAAATAGTCTTTTTATCCGATTTTGTCGTACAAAGATGTCGTGCGGTGAGTAATCAGAAAGATCCGTAATGAAGTTGTATACGATTCGTGTAGCTACATTCTGTGCTTTTTGTGGTGTATTTCATGATAATAGCAAAGGGTAACCTAACCTTCCGCTTGTCATAGAGTAACAGTTGTCGATGGTACGTTGTTCTGTGACATAGACAGACATCAATAATATTTTAAATAAAGTTTTCGCGTGTGGAATGTGAAAGTCAAAGTCAAAATCTTTATTTCCATAGAATTTATAAAGAAATGGCTTGGAAACGTCAATAATATTCAAAACATAAAATCACGCGTACTTATCGTTAAGTTCGACACCTGTTCAAGCCCTATCCATGGAGAGAACAGACAAGAAACCCCTAAAGGAGGACTTCCTTTTTCACCTTGGTGTTTGATGCGATGAACAAGACAGCGATGGCGTAAAGGGTTTTCTATAACGAAGAATGATTAGCTCGAGTTAATTTGCTAAGATGTGCTGACTGATTATGTACCAACTTTTAGCTTGCACCCTTCAATATTTTGTTCTAATACTTTTTGAACTTGTTGACTTCGGCTCAGTAAACCAGTGGAGAACTAATATAACTTACGAGAATACGACTCTACTTGAATGGAGATGAGTGCCTTATAAGTCTTATCCATCGATCTCGGCCCCATAGCTCAGTTGGTTAGCCATGCCTGCAAAGCGAGTGGTCCCGTGTTCGATTCTTAGCCGCATTTGTATATAGAGCGTGTTGCATGTTAGCATGTTTGTTCTAAAGTCTAGGATTTTCGTGTTGTGCCTCGGTGTTTGTCCGTACCATCTGTGACACAGGGAATCCTAGTGCATGGTATCATTAATAATAATAATAATTAGTGTTTATCTGTTATAAATACCTATACCTCCACAAAAAAATATTGCATTACCCTAAACAAGGGTCCTACATGTAAAACCCATGATGTAAACAATTAGTATAAGCATTTTGTGGAACAATAAATAAAAATACAATTAAACAGATCATACAAAGTGTCCCTCAAAGAGGCTCCTTTCCATAAATGATAATGTAGAGCTACCCATCTGTACGTATTATTATCAATGTAGAGTGAGACCTCAGTGACTAGGTCGGTGGCTGCGCACATCTCAGCGGGGGCAGATTGCGCGCGCATGACACAGCCGATGGCTCACTACTCCACTAATGAATACCGTCCAATGATTGCGGGCACATTTCATTGGCGGCCTACTACATAATGCTTTGTGTAACTTCATTATAATACGTGTTGAAGTATTGAGCTTTGTAGTGCCGGAAACCATAATAACATAACAGTATTTAATATTGCCTGATAGACTTTTATCATTAAATGTACTGATAGATTTGGCTGTCACCAATGCAAATTCACAACGAAATATCTTCCATACTTCTACTCTATGACGGGTGGTCTAGTTGGTACTGCCTTCGTACTATGGAGTTCCGGGTTCAATTCCCGGCTGGTGCAAACATTGGTGATTGGCGTAGTTTTGTCTGTTAGGAATCCCAGTGCATAGTAATGATGAGTGTGTAAATGTTATTATCATTAGGTGTATACGTTCACGGACATAATAAGAGATCAATAAACATGAAAAAATATATATTAGGACCTCATTCCTTTAAATATTTCGCGGAGTGAGGCTGATAACTTGTGTCACAGGTTTATACAAACCTATTTCAGGCAAAAATAATCAGTTCAACTCTATGTCGTGACGT
The DNA here is from genome assembly GCA_947359385.1 of Chesias legatella. Classification (NCBI taxonomy): domain Eukaryota; kingdom Metazoa; phylum Arthropoda; class Insecta; order Lepidoptera; family Geometridae; genus Chesias; species Chesias legatella. The sequence goes on along the minus strand of OX375778.1, from coordinate 2,808,765 downwards.
GACAACGGCCGAATGATTGAATGCGAGACCAAATTGCTGGTTGTATGGACACCTTATTACAGCTCTCGGTCTGGTCGAGTAATTTAGCTGACATTTAAGTAATTCTCGCGAACCGGGCCGGGGTAATGACGGTTTACTTAATGTTACTTACATAAATGAAATTAGTTTGTAGTCCGTTTGGATTTGTCACGTCCTGTCGTGGTACACAATCTCTTGTTGACGTTGTACTTATAAAAAACCTTACGTTCAGGTTTTATGTATGAATACATAGCTTCACGCCTTTATCCGTTAGGGGTATACAGTCTCAGTGGGCCACTTTTCACCTTGTGGGTTACACTGCTCGTCCAGCTCTATAATACATTTTTCCAGTAATTAATTCCTTAATAAACCGACACCCAGGACAAATCTAATACTAAAGAAATTACCTACAAGTCCGGGCAAACATTCAGGACTTAGTAAGTTACATTGAAAGGCCTCACAGCTCAGTTGGTAGTAACCTTCTGTGCTATATGTCGTGGGTTCGAATCCCACCCAGGACAAACAGTGGTGTGACAAACATTGATGTTTTTTCTGTATTTGGGTGTTAATATTTATTATAATATGTACTGTATGGTTTAACAATAAAATGTATATGAATATTCTCAGTTCTCTGATTAGATAATTGTACAAGCTATGCTTGGTAAGGGGCTAGATGGCTCTGTATGAAGAAATGTGCACCAATATTTAAATATTTATTATTTTTGTATAATATATAATAATAATTAATAATAAATTCATTTATTGCCAGAATACAGGTTGTTGTCAGATGATAAATAATAAGTTGTATCACTATATTCTACCCCTCTCAAGGGTGTAGCTGATATAGAATATATATCTCCTTTGATAAATTATTCAAAATGTATATGTGTATAATGTAGATGTGTATACAATAGTAGTATCTTAGGTTTACATTTGATATTATTTTTATTACCTGTTAGTTACTAATCATTAATCTCAGTTGCATTGCTCTTAAATATTATTTGAACTGCGCAGCGCCTTAACTTCGTAATAAGACGTGTCAGAACAAACCAAATTATAAATGTAGGATGAGTAATGGCCGCTCCGTGATATATTGATACAAATTATCTATTCCTCAGCGCAAATGAATTCAAATCTGTTAATGTAAATACGGCTGGCGTTTCACTGAACAAACCGATCGTATCTGTGTGTGAGAATCAATTTGATTTTTGTTCATTTGAATGCGTTTATCATATTTTATTGACGTGATTTATCTTAATTTATATTATGGTAAGATATACTGAGCCCCTAAATAAGTTACGCGTTGCCGGCGCCAAGTTATTTTAATTTTTATTTGCTTTTGTGTGTAAATTAGAGTTTAGACATTTTTTTTATTATTTATTATATAACTAGGGTTCACAACGTAATTACTTAAATAATATTTAAATCTTAAATCACAATAATAATAGTTAATTCATAATTAAACCTTAAATTCAGATGGATGAAATGAGATAGTACTTATTCACAGGTACTTTTCCACCCACTTAATAAGTATGTAAAAATTAATTGAATTTCTTAACACTGGCGTTCTTTTAGATACAAGAAAATGATAAAATATTCAAGGTAGGTCAAATACTAGGTCTCATTTCTTTGTATTTTTAATAAAATGTTGTAAAAGTCGACTCGGTTCATAGAATTTAAATTTTAATTAATGTTAATCGGGCCTCTCTTTGCTGGCGTATTTAGATGTATGCTTTGCAGATAGCGGTGCGTTTGATATTTATCCACAATATAATTAAAATCATACTTGTTAGCTGTATGAATTAGTATCATTTATCACAGTTACATCTCGATTGAAGTCTACTCATCACAAACATCGCAGCCATCGGGAATTTCGTCATCAATTTAAGTGGAATGTAAAAATCTTCTTATTCGTTTCGATTTGAACATTTTTCCGAGATCCACTGGACGAATTCGCCGCATACTCTCAGGTTTTCCGTCAAAAGCGTTAAGTGGACGCTGTCCATCTTAGAAACGTGAGCGGAATCCGTTTATGCGAGACACACCGATTTGTTACAGATTTCTACAGCCCGAGGGTCCAACGTAATGAGTTTACTGGAAAATGTTACTGTACAATTAGTGCTTTCGAGTACTAACTGACATTAATATACTGCAGCTCCGGGCGTCTGTCAATCTCAGCAAGCGTATGCTGACCTCCCCCGATCTTTTCAACAGTGAACTGTGGCCAGTTTTGAAATTGTAACATGGTATAAACTGAATCTTCTTGCTAGCACTACCAACTTAGCAAGTTAGTATTCTTTGTATGTATCAAATTATGGTAATTAAGATGGACATTCAGACATTAGCATTAAGTACCTTATAGAGTACTCATAGTACCTGTTTATTACTTTTATTGCTTAAATTAAAATTAGTCTTTCAAACCTATGATGGAAAGGAACGAACAAACACTTTTTTACTGCTACTTTGAAGCTTTAAATTTATTAAAAATTTTTTTTATTAAAATTTATTTAATTAAATTAAATTTAAATACTAATTTTATAATTGTAATATTTAGGAAATTTTCACTTTGTACCTTAATATCCTTAACGGGAAGAATACAAAACTTTGAAACATACAAATGAGAAGTCTCATTTATCTGTATTAAGATATGACGTAACGAATGACTTTCCGAGTTTTGCCAATTTGTGATGTTTTCCTTAATAATTGAGTTGAATTTTGCTTTTCTCAGGCGACAATTTGAACTTGCCCGGTGGCCATGTTGTACTACTGTAAGCTTTTGCTGTTATAAAAAATTAAACTAATGAAAACCAATCCTTCATCAGAGGAGGACTGACTGGGACAGAATGACACCTATTCTGATTTTTATGTAAAATCATAATATTAGGTACTTATTGACTGGCCTCACAGCTCAGTTGATGTTTGCATCCGTTGATGTTGATGTCTCAGTTGACCCTGCCTTCTGGAGGTCGTGGGTTCGATTCCCACCCAGGAGAAACATTTGTGTGACGAGTATTGACGTTTGTTCTATGTCTCTTTATGTATTTATATGTATGTATTTACAAAAAAAGTGTATATTATGTATTCTATCAGTCATCTAGTTCCCATAGTACAAGCTATGAGTTTTGGGCTAGATGGCGATGTGTGAAATGTCCACCAATATTTGTTTTTTATTTATTCTAACTCCTCATAGTTAATGGACCTGACTATTCTATAGATCTTAAAAACACTACCCGTATATCCTATTTTGACCGCTACGTGACGATTTCATGTCAAAATCGTGTCGGTGCAAGTCTGAAACGTGAAATACGTTTCAGAAAGACATTGAAAACAATTAATCATGTTCTAGGGTCAGATTAAACTGGCGTTTTGTGCCTGCCCTGTTCATTTGCGTTGTTAAAATGATTGACACTTTCAATTAGCGAGGTGACCGACGGACCTCCCAGCTCGGTTCTAAGCTATTAAAGCCACCGATTTGTCTTGGTCTTCGCTGCTCTTCGTACGTCCTCTGCACAATGTATACGGGGTGATCCATTTAGTCAAAGTCAAAGTCAAAAACATTCGTAAAGAAATGGCTTGGAAACGTCAATAATATTCAAAAGATAAGGTCAAGCATACTTATCGCTAAGTTTGACGCCTGTTCAAACCCTATCCGACCCTCCATGGGGAAGAAATCTATTCATCTATTCATCCCTAAATCTCAGTTTGAAGAAGATTGAGTTTGGTTGAGAAATATATGAGATTAGAATATCCTCTTTTACACGTTGAGATTCAAACCAGCGACCTATGGATTGAAACTTGGAGTCAGTACTACTAAGCCCCCGGGGGCTCTCAATTATTTTATGAAAACACTAATGTCCATTTGGTCTCGTTTTTCAGGAGTAAGTTATACCTGCATTGAAAACCTAACGTTAATATTCTAATGATAAATGGTATGTATTGGTAAAAAGGTTCTATGCTCTTATTAAACGACCCGTAGTTTCAAGCAACGGAGGGGGTGGTGGGAGGTCTAGTTATAGTGGTGGGTGGGTTATCGCATTGTCTTGCGGTTTCGCTGTTGTTTTCTGCAATTAGCAGGTTCGTGTACGTTTAATAGGGCCTTCAGATTTCATTGGCAATGAGTGAGTGATTTGTTTTGACAGTCAAATTAACTGGTAAATCAGGGCTATTGGGTTTTAGTCAGAGACGAAATATTATAATTATTATTTCTATTCTAAAATCAAATAACATTATTAAAAAAAAATGTAGTCAAACCAGACATCGCCACCTAGCCCCAAATTAAGCATAGCTTGTACTATGGGTAGCAAGGACAGATAGAATACTTATATACTTTTTTGAGAATGCATACTTATAATACATAATTTTATATTATATTATATATTTTTATTTTATATTATACATATTAACACGCAGACACCGAACAAACATCTATGCTCGTCACACAAATATTTGTCCTGGGTAGGAATCGAACCCACGTCCTACATACTACCGACAGAACTGTGAGGCCAGGCCAAAAGTAAGGAAAAATAAGAACGACATAGTTTTTGATTTAGGGCCAGCCTTTATCTGTGCTCAATTATAAGAATTCTGTAAAATAGAGGCCAACCAAAAACCAATTTCTGGGCCCATTTCTATTCAAGACTACAAATAACTACTAAAGTTTGATGAATATGAGACTATACTTTTAGTGAAATGTCTCTGCGAAAAATTAAATTATATAGAATTAGGTGTGTGTGTGCTTACTATTTACAATATTTTCATTAGGTTTCATTGACTTCATAGGAAGCTTAATATGAATAAATTGAATAACCAATTTAACCTTCGTTGAAGTAAGTAAGTATAACTCACCCATCGACAGGTGATCACAAAAATCGAACTCACATATCCTCAACCGCGCCAGTAAAAGCCTCTTATAACATTAATTATTAATTATTAAGTTAAAATAAATAATTAACAAACTCCATTCAAATTAATATTTAATAACATTATATTTTAGCAGAAAAACATGTTGAAAAGGCACCTGCGTCGATATTGATGAAAAAAATCGATTGTTTGCACCTGCGAATCGCAATCGATTAATCGAATACGGCACATCTCTTTGGGTACGGCATCTCTTTGGACAGACGTCACGCTGCGCGCGCGCACCCCCACCGTTACTCGGACGTTAGGGCTTCGCACACAACCAGCAAAACCATAATGCCACCTGACTACCACCGCGACAGCGTGGTGGCCTCGTTGTACAGACTGCAAGCAGCAATCCTGAGGCCGCTGGTTCAAATCCCGAAGCTAACCAATGAGTTTCTTCAACGTCCGCGAAACGGTTATAAAGGAAACGTTAAGAAATCGACGTGTCCTAGAACCAACAATTCAAAGGCATGTGTCATAATTATGAAAGGCGCCTCTTTGAGGGGTATTTTAATAACTTTGACTGCATATTCGTAAAAGTTTTTTTAAGTAAAAAAAGTTGAATCTGTGGTGGTTGAATCTATTGGCAGTTGTTATTAATTTTAAGAACTCACTGATTTTATATGAGAGCTGTAGATTATCTGTAAATAAGAAAATAAAATACAGGTAATTGTAACGACTTGAATCGTATTGCTGTTGTTGGGCGGCGATTGCCACTTAACATCAGGTGGGCCGTCAGCCCGTTCCACCACTTATATTACATAAAAAAACACAAATTTTATACACGTTATTATGATCCCCAAAAAACAAAACCTTTTATTCATCAAGTTACAAATAAGTAATCGCATCGCATTCGGTATCAAAAGGCCTTTATTAAGCTTGACTATTCGCTATTAACTGCTTCATTAAATATATTCTTTCTTCGCGATGTTAATTTCACTGGATCTCACTTACCTTATTGATTATGGATTAAGCTACGGGGAACCTTACCAGGTAAACCACAATTATAATTACTTCTCTAAGAATGGAGTCGCATCTGCCAACTATGCCATTCCTACCATATACCTATATTAAATTAGTAAGCTGAATACGCTACATCTTTTGGAAAACATGTCATCTTTTTTTATGTGATACAGTTGCGGAACGAGCCGACGGCCCACCTGGTGTTAAGTGGTAACCTCCGCCCATAACAGACAATGCGACTTGGGTCATCCACTACTAGGAACGAAAAGACCCAAGTCGCATCGTATGCGCCCGTAACTCTGAGACGTGTAAGTGGAATGTCTCTATATATATATATATTATTAATTTGATTTTGTCTATCGTCCACTTATTGAAGCTACATTATAATACCAAGAGGCAACAATTTATTCATTTCCAAAGGTCAGAACCCCATTATTATGATTAATATGTTTATTTCAATCAACTAGTTGTATCATATTCTATGTGAATGTGAGTGGTAGCTCGATTCCTGTCGAGTGATGTATCGCGTTTAACATTATGGAGATTAGTAAAAAACAAAAACAATCTAATCTATTTTGTGATTGGAGTTTAGCTTATTCGTTTATACGGGATGTGATCGAGACGAGAAATCGATAGGCAAAAAAATATTTATTTTGTGTTACATCTATACAAATAAATAAAATTGGAGTGTCTGTTTGTAATATTAAAATAACCGCCTTTTACTAAGTGCATATGGATGTATACACGGTACATATACCAAATCAACAATTTTTTTTTTTCAATTTTTGTCTGTCTGTCTGTCTGTTTGTTCCGGCTAATCTCTGAAATGGCTGGACCAATTATGACCGGACTTCACTGGTATATAGCTGATGTAACAAGGAGTAACTTAGGCTACTTTTCCGAGGGGGTAAAATAGGGGTAAAATATAATACTCTGAGACGTGAAGGAACGTCTCATGTGACTGTTATAACACCGGCAACCACACCTTTCAAACCGGATCACAGTAACGCGAAAGCGTTACTGCTCGGCGGCAGAAATGGGTATGGTGGCAGTACTACCAGGACGAACTTGACGTGAGTTCTACTGCTCTTAGAATATATATGGGGGCAGATTGAAGGTAAAATCTAAAGTCGCGTCTACACAAGCCCTCACTAATAGCCCTGTGAGTAAGTCTATGGTAAGTTTTTGCGGCCACTCGGCACTCAGCAGTTACATCCATTACCGACCGTAATGCGGTTATTTTCATTTAATTCCATTACGGACTTTACATAGGCCAGCAATTTTGTAAATAGCAGCTCGTTAAGGACACCTGGTACAGTCCATCAAAGGTCGAATGCTTCACTCTATATCTGATTAGAAATGTACAACATTAGGCACTTGTGCTAAGTTTATCCGGGGAAGTACTGCCATCATACTTACATATTTTTTTGTAATTATAACATATAAAATACATATTAACAATCAGACACAGAACACCAATGTTTGTTATACTTTAAATATGTTAAATTACTTTATAATATGTTATGTATTCTTACATTGATATCTGGAGGTATAAACTGGCATAACTAGGTCAGTGTGACATCATCCCAACTAGGTAGAAACTATCAAATTTTAAATAAATAAATAAATATTGGTGGACATTACACACAACGCCATCTAACCCCAAAGTAAGTTAAGTAAATAGCTTGTATCATGGGACACCAGACAACTGATATAATACTCAAGTAATTACATAATATGATTCATATCAACAATCAGACACAGAACAAACACCTATGTTCGTAACACAAATATTTGTCCTGGGTGGGAATCGAACCCACGATCTACGGCACAAAAGGCAGGGTTACTACCAACTGTGCTATGAGGCAATTAGGAATGATTGTGCTCGTGATCTGGCGACATGAGACACTCAGCTGTTTCACACGGACTGTGCGCAGTAGCATCCCAATTACAGCCCATTTCTTGTGTAACCTCAGCTTAAAGCTAAGTGGCCGTAAACCATCGGCCACGGGAGCTGATAATTCACAACTCTTTATAAGACGCGCAGGCATCAGGATAATGGAACCAGCAATAACTTTTTATGGTCCTTGTGAAGTACTGACGAAGGAATTTTTCGATATCTTTTCGACGTATGAATGTATTGATGGACATTTAACACAGCACTGTCTAGCGCCAAAGGGAACCAGACAATTATATGATGCATGCCTATATACTTTTTGTAAATACTTACATATAATACTAACATTCAGACACAAAACAAACATATATGTTCATCACACAAATGTTTGTCCTGGGTGGGAATCGAACCCACGACCTACAGCGCAGAAGACAGGGTTACTACCAACTGAGCTATGTATACGAGGTATTTACTTAACTTACTTTGGGGCTAGATGGCGCTGTGTGAAATGTCCACCAATATTTATTATTATTATTATGAAAATGTAATAACATTTTACTCTTAGCTAACGATAAATTTACTAAAACATCACGTGCCGGCCAATCAATTGATTTCAAAATTGCTTCAAACCTAAATTATGCGATTCGACTCACTTTGCTCCACAAGGTTATGGTTTAAACTTTACACGAGAAAAGATGTTATTACACTCATCCGTCCCGTGTCCGACACGGCGACTGCTTGGATCTGATCTATTGTTAAAACTTATCACAAGATAAATACTATTACAACTAGGAATGATTTAAATACACCCAAAATTAATTTAATAAAGAAATCGGGAAGTTAAGAAGCCTAGCCTAGATTAATTGGTAACCATTACTTTTTTGCAATAACACTAGTTACCTAGGTAATAATAATGATATAATTTACCTAATACCTAGGTGTGTTGACCAATGTTTTTAAATGTTGCAGGGAATGGCTGTACGATTTTACGAGGTATGCACAAAAAAATTGACCTTGTATTTAAATACATTAATTAATTTAGTAAATAAAGTTATTTTTGTGTCAAAAAATTCCGCGCCATTCGTTAGTCACGCCGCAAACACCGATTACTACTTAAAAGTGATTAACTCGTCCCGCAATCGTCCCGTCCTCGATCCGGCTCCGGCACGGTTGCGTGTGTGTGTGACGCCGGAATGACCCCTACATTACCCGTGTAATCGTTCTTGTCTATAATTTCTACATTGGCACGTCGTAATTCAACACGATTTGCTCTACCGCGCCCTTTGAAAGGTTAGTTTACTTCTATTATCCAAGTACAGCGCTAGATATACCTACATGATACATTGTACCTAGCTATAGAAAAAAATTACCGTTATCTTGCAAAGTCTACCTATTAAAATAATTGTATATGTACTTTGCTTCATTAGTTTTTAAATTATTAGTCCTGTTAATGCATTTCTGAAGAAATTTTGATTTCTTTCAATCAATGACGTCTCTCTTCATCGTTTTGAGAACGTGATATGCGTACTACGCTTTTCAAACAAAAATTGCACATTATCGGGATTTGAACTAGCGACCTCCGGATGGAAACTAGGGATCTATACCGCGCTCTCTAGATAAACTTGCCTGTAGATCATGTTCAACTTTTTTACAACAAAGTCCCAGGGGATCTAGTGACTTAGATATCTATTTATTTGTATACTTTATACATTTTTTTTGGACATTTCACAGCGCTGTCTAGCCCCAAAGTAACCTAAGCATAGCTTGTGTATCATGGGAATCAGACAACTGATATAGAAATACTTATAGTGTAAGTACATTATACACCTATGTTCGTCACATAAATGTTTGTCCTGGGTGCGTCTCGAATCGAACCCACGACCTACAGCGTAGAAGGCAGCGTTACTACCGACTGAGCTATGAGGCCAGTCATTATTAAACCTGAAGACTGTCCCTAAGTATATTATTTTGTAAGTGAACGCCAAATACTTTCTCCAGTAGTTTTAAAACCACCAATCAAAAGCGCACAATCTTAACCTGTCCTAAGTGAAATCAAATTTCCTGGGCTTTCCTGGATAAACATTAAGCAGATAACCAGTAAAATGTAGCATTTGAAACTTACGCGTGGGCTATATCAGTGCGCGTCACCGTCCGACATGTTTACGGCTCACTTACGCTTTCTAGATTGTTTTGATTTATGTCACGGCTTCACAGTCGTTAATTTCTGCGTATTTCTGAAATTATTTAAGTTTTAAATGGAAAATAAGTATTGCAAAAGAGCGTGCGACTCAATTCTTTTTAAGTTGTTGCTGTTTTTTGTGTAATTTAGTTGTTCGAGTGACTTTGAAGCATAAATCTAAAGGTGTAACCTTATAGTGGAAGAAATAGTGAATTAAAATCTTAATATCAAAAATAACTGACTGGCCTCAGAGCTCAGTTGGTAGATCCCTGCCTTCTGCGCTGTATGTAGGTCTTGCGTTGGATTCCCACCCATGACAAATGTTTGAGTAACTAATAGCATAGCTATTAATAGAAACACTATATTATATAAAATTTTATATACTTAATCAACACAAATACATATCTTAGTCACCACATTATTGTGTGTCAAATAAAATGAGATTCGTCTCACTTTGTTGGCTCTTCTTTTCTTCTTTTTTTCTTTTCTTCTTCTTTTTTCTTTTTTTTTCTTCTTTTTTCTTTCTAGCGGTACTGACCCCGAGTTTCAATCCTGAGGTCGCCGGTTCAAATCCCGACGTGCACCTATGAGTTTTTCGATTGAAAGATTTATGTGCGCAATACCACGTTCTCAAAACGGTGAAGGAAAACATCGTGAGGAAACCGACATGTCCTAGAACTAAAAATTCGAAGACATGTGTCGAGTGCACGAAAGGAGCCTCTTTGAGGCGCACTTACAATCCTTTCACCACACTGGTTCGACAGAACCGGTGACTCGAAGAAGAAGAAGAAGGCTCTTAAAATCACAACGACACAGGTCACTGACATCTTAAAATCACACAGATACTATATAAATTAATGTTACCAGTCATAATAAACCGCAAAGGTTAACATACCTACTATAATTATACTACACCTATAGTCTAATAAAAGCTCCAGCGCCCGCGCCGCTGAGGTCGCAAAATCGCCCATCAACTTAAAAGCTGGCTGTCGTAATTTAATTAAAAAATTCACAGAATCCATCCGCGGGGTAATCAACCAAATTGCGAGTCCACACAACGGCAGCTTAATTCCCTTAAACATAATTCTTCACCCCTTTATCGTATATTTTTAAATTAACCGTGCCCGTGTAATAACTATAATACAACATCTTTTGATTAAATTCGCCCAAAACCAATATTAAGCGGTATCAAGGTCCCGCAGATAACAGGTATGAGAAGTCAATTTGCCGGTAAACCTCCACCTCTTTTATGTCAAAATTCTAGAGCCTGCTTTGTATGGAATTTCAGGTTTTATATAAAACTAATGAGCTGGTGATAAAATATATTACTAATACAGTGCATCGTAAAATTATGTGTATTATCTCTATGACTCTGCGTCCCTTAGATGGCGATGAGATAAGAAATGATTAAAGACATGAATCTTTAGGTGTACGTGCAGTACCTATTATGCAATTTCTGTAATTTTTTTAACAGCAACACTGTGGCAATATTCTTATCCCCATAAATAAATGTAATGTATATGAGGTAAAAATAAACATTTGTCGTAAGCTTTTTGTACCTTTATCGATTTTCTTTTCGATGATTTCTTCAGTAAGTATAGACACCAAGTGTAAAGTGTAACCAAAGGAAAATGAATTATGTTTCGGCTTCAGTCGCCATTCTCATAGTCCTAAATTCTAAAGTTAATAAAAATAAGACTACCTACAAGAAAGTAACAAGATTAACTACATTTTAAAACTGATAATTACGTGGTAACTATGTAGTGATAATTACCTAGGTCTATAATTGGACTAATGAGTTAGTATGCCAAATGTCCTGCCTATCGTAACCTAACCTATTTCAGAGATATAAGGTATAATCCAAGTCGTTTGATCGAGATTAAAAACAAGGTCAATGTTTTGCTAAGCTGACGTCCAGTAATCGATGGAAGCAGATTGAGCGCAACATTTTCTCTAATGCGTCGTGTCGACTATAACCTGGAAAATTAAGCACCCGCCTAGAACCAAACTAGCTAGATCTCGCTTATTAGCCTCCCGTACCCGTCGGAACCCCATGCATTACAGCCCAGCCGTGTTATTCAAAAGCTTAATTAAATTCCATCGTCCATAATCGATCCGCAACACCATTGAGTTGATTGCAGTTGTCTGCGCGCATTACGGTGCGCGCCATTTTTTAGCGCCAATATTACTGCGCAAACGCCATTGGCAATTTTTTTGGCAGTTGGTTCATTCCAGTAGTTGTTGATCCTAACGATGCTACGAGCCACACGCCATAGTGTGGTAGATTAAGTCTGAATAAATAAATAAATATTATATAAATATTGGTGAACATTTCACACAGAACCATCTAGCCCCAAAGTAAGCTAAGCATAGATTATATCAGGGGAATCAGACTACTGATATAATACTTATATAGGTACTTTTTCGTAAATACATACATAAATATAATACATAATAACAGCAAGACACAGAACAAACATCTATATTTGCCATACAAATATTTTTTCCTGGGTTATGGGCCAGGTTACCACTTAACCGTCGGGTGGGCCGTCGGCTAGTTCCGCAACTGAATCACATAAATATTGAATATTATAGACGTTCCCGAGCCATTTTTTATAAATTCTATGGAAATAAATTTTTGACTTTGACTTTGAGTTAAAAAGTTGTCTAGCTGTTGTCTCCTCAGCTGGATAAACTTGTCTTTGGCCGTGCTTGTCTCCGCCACTCTATATAGGTAATTCCACCGATTACGTCCGGCAACACTTTAGCTGAATTTGCATAATAAAATTATCTGGTTAACGAGGTAAAGCCAATCATTTTTACAAGCTCTTTGAGTTAAAAGCCCTGAATTTCTCTTAAGGCTGATGAGGTTCGTGTAAACGCTTCCGTATTTTAGGAGATCTCGCGATATGCGACTGAGGATTATCAGGATTCCATATCAAGTCTGTCCATTAGAATTTCTACGAGACATCTAATTATTTCTACGAGATTCTAAGTATAATCTGCAGGTACTATCTTGTTTTTTTTTATGACTGGACAATTTGCTGTTGGTTAAAGAAATAAAACATCTTGTATTTTAACCCTTTCAGTCCGCACCCACCTCTGGTAAGTTGGTACACGCTACCCTAAAACTAAATAATAATAATTTATTTGCTCCACAGATACAAAATTAAAAACTCACCTAATGACATGACAGTAACTAAATATAAAATAACAATGGACTCGGGTCTTGGAAGTTTCAGTGAATATTATAAACTTGAAGGGATTATTATTAAAATTATATAGAGCTATAGAAAACTGTATTCTACCGATACTTCAATTATTTGTAATAAATGTTCTTCAACAAATAAGTAGGAGCACACAGAACTCGTCCTCATAAAACCTAACATTTTCACGATCATGTAAAAACTAAACATGTGCTTTTTATCCCAGAACAACGCGTGATACAGCTTTTTTTACACTTTTGACCAAAATGTTTTAATAAAGTAATTATTGAAGGGAAATGAGTTGTCACTGGCGAGGCGGCAAGCAGACGATTTGGGTCCAATTTTGGACTAATAAGCCACAATGAGGGACAAACCGCAACATGTGATGTTAATCCCACTACTTAGGTTGATTTTGTCAAACTGGACTTCTTTGCGTGCTAGTCAATCATAAATAAATAAAAATGCTTTATTATACACCAAAGAACATTAAAAATGATAAAATTAAAAAATTCTTAGACCCTAGTAGCACAATGGGGTGTCTTATCGCTATAGAGCGATCTCTTCCAGACAATCTTGGGATGGAAAGAGTATTTAATAGCTAGAGTGGTTGGGAGTGTAGTAAATGCTAACCGGAGATATTTATCAAAAGGAATAAACTAATCAAAATAATTTACCTTACTAAATATAACCTTACTAAATATACTATGAATACAGAACAATATATATTTTAAACTTGTTTTAAATGTAACCAAGGTTGGGTTCTTTCTCATGGACTCTGGTAAAGCGTTCCAGAGTAATTTTTAGATGAAGATTAAAAGGAATCCAAAATTACAGGTTAAAAATTACATCACCTTATCCGAATTAGTTTCGAGTCCTTCTGCATAGTTATTCAAAATAAAATAACACCAATTAATCCCTCAATTTACCTATGAGAACTCGTTAATTAAGTTCTCGGCAGTAATTAAGAACTATATGGTAACGTCATCGTAAATTAGCTTGCCATAGTCGGCGGCCTTCGATCGATTTTACCACCATATTTGATCATTATAACTGGACTCGATTACTATATATCTGGCTTATTATAGTGCTGATATAAAATCGAAGTATTATTAAAATATTTCGAAGAACAACATTAAATAAACTACACATCAACACGAAATATATTTTCTTCATGAAAATTACGTACCTATATAGATATAGCTGTCAAGTCAAAGGTGCAGTTAAAAGAAGTTGGTTCGTATCTTCGTTATACTTATGAGGTTTATAGCGAGTTCCGGCTGTAGCTAACAGTAAATTATACTAGTTGAGCTAAACGACACATTAACGCTAATATTTATTTATGAATACCATTAGGTACGGACCCGTCCTAGTTTGCGTAACCTCAGCTCAGCTTTTATCAAAGATCTCTGATATTTTGCCCGTGTTCTTTGTACAGAAAATGTACTTATTTAGAAAAGAAGTCACTGAAACAGGGACTCAAAACGTCTCGTTTATTGTTCTCGAAGCTACTTACGAGTATATAAGGTTTTTATGATTGCCGGTGAAATTACAGGCACATGAGACATTCCATATACACGTCTCAAAGTTACGGGTGAATACGGTGCGACTTGGGTCTTGTCGTAGGTAGTAGGGGAGGACCCAAGTTGCATCGATTGTTATGGGCAGAGGTTCCACAGGTGGGCCGTCGCGTCGGCTCGTTCCGTAACTGTACCACATAAAAAAAAATGCCCAGTAAGGTGCATTGAAATGAAAAACCTTGACAATTCAGCCGCACGGAATTTGTATGAACCTAAAGGCCAGGACGTATCAAATAATGACTGCCATCTGCTCTCCAAAGGTACCTACCTATCATGTTGATGGAACCTAGTAGATACTCTTAGCAATTCTCCTTAAAAGGTGACTGAAGCCTCGAGCTTCGAGTTCATACTGGAAGTAAGGTATAATTGATGAGAAGCGTTCGCGTGTTGCTCAGTATGAATTACTGCGTTACTTTATGTCGCTGCGCGAAAACTGTGTTATTGCAATTGCGAGTTAGACATATTGATGTGTTGACTTTAGTTTGTAAAAGTCCGGGAGCCAACGCTTGTTGTAATAAATTTTCACGATAATAATACATGATAGGCCTCACAGCTCAATTGGTTGTTACTCTGCCTTCTGAGAGAGGTCGTGGGTTCGAGTCCCACTCAGGACAAACATTTGTGTGACGAGCATTGATGTTTGTTGAATCTGGGTGTAATTATGTATTTATTTACAAAATAAAACTATATATATTCTATAAGTCATCTAGTTTCCATAGTAGGTACAAGCTATGCTTAGTTTGAGGCTAGATGGCGACGTGTGAAATGTCCACCAATATTTAAAAAAAAAATGTGAGCCGTCACGGGACGCCTGGCAGATGTGAAACATCGAAATTATTTTGTAAAAGTAATATGCAACGCATGCCGTGGCGACGCGTCGCCACGCCAGAAATCGGTTTTACGTGCGGCTATAGATGTTTCACATCAATAATAATAAAAATATGCACAATCAGCAATTGTTTTGTATGTATCTGAACTGCTCTCAGTACCTCCCAAATAACATTTTCGTTTGCGTAGTTAGTAGGTAGGTAACATACGCATAGGGAATAAATTCAGATTCTGGGCATAACTCGGCAAAAACTAAAGTTACAAAACCATCTTTGTCTCTTGAACTGTAAGTAATCTTGTGCTAAATTAATTATGTATGCTTTATTTCCTTTTGTAACTAGCTATGTGGAATTCTACTGCCGTGTTCACAATGTAATGTAACATGAACAAAGCCAATATTTCAAATGCACGCGTGTAGAATGAATAACTATTTTATGAACAACTTGACACACTTGGGACAAAATTATGTCTTGCATTTAAATAATGTGAAAGGTTCCATAAGTTCTACCGTAAGTGAAGGGTGTGGGAGTCGGTGGAAACTGGTACATAATGGCGAAGTTGGACTAGTCGTCCAACCCGAGACGTCCGAAATGGGCCATTGCTCGTTCCGTAACTTTTTCAAGATTAAAATATCCCAAAGGCATAGTCAAAAACTTTATTTCGATAGAATTCACAAAGAAATAGCTTGCAAACGTAAATAATATTCAAAACATAAGGTCACGCGTACTGATCGCTAAATTTGACACCTGTACAAACCCTATCCGACCCTCCATGGGAAAACAGCCAAGAAACCCCTAAAGGAGGGCTTCCTTTTTTTCGTGAGCACGATTCTTGTAACAATTTGAGTACTTAGATCTATGTAACATTTATGACTACATAAAATACTGAAATAAGATATTAAAAGATGTTTTGTGTGTCGTTGAGCAGAGCGACATCAGAAATCACCCTGAAGCTGCACTCGGAAGCCCCAAACCTTCCTATAATGCGCACTATACCAATTTTCTTGTATCTCTCTCCAACTCGGGCATACCTTTCATGTACCATCCATAGAGTAAATCTACTTTACTCTATGGAATATCACGAATTGGACATTGAACGAACAGCTCGTGTGTTGGACGGTAATCTACCGGCAACATGAGATTTCATGTCTTAGAATTATATTTATCTATCATTTTCATTGGGTGTTAATATGTATTATGTATGTGTATTTACAAAAAAAATTCGTAGTCGTAGTCTATCAGTTGTCTAGGTCCCATAGTACAAGGTATGCTTAGTTTGGGGCTATTTCGCGTTGTGTGAATTATCCACCAATATTATTATTATTATTATTATTGAAAAATCGTAGCCATGTATGGTAGATCCAATTTATAATTCGAAACGAATGGGTGAATTGACTTTCAATTGAGTGAAGACCTACTTACTTAAATAGTTTTAATTTTTTCTGTTACCTAATTTTGTGTCGTTTATTGCTATAGCAGCTGTTTCTCTTACTTAATTATACCATTAAAGGCAATTTCGTAGAAATAAAATTAGCCCCCTCAATCATACAAGGACGACGCAAAATGGTCGCTTCTTACAGCTCAATTGCCCTGGATTAAGCAATTTAGGGCAATCCGGGACAATCACAATTTGCGGTAGCGGTAGCTTTGTGGAGGATAATTGTTATCAGATTGTAGGATAAAGTAACAAATTGCTACCTATTGCGGTGGCAACACGCATGGTTCGATTCCCGATTCCGCTTTTTTTTTATTAAGTTATGGAACGAGCAAATGGCCCACCTGGTGCTGTGGTGACTTCTACCCATACCAAACGATACGAATTGGGTCCTCCCCTTTTTTAGACAGGACCCAGGTCGCATCTTATGCGCCCTTAACCAAGAATAGTGAATGTGGCATGTGTCATGGTCTCTGTGGGAAGCACTGGCATCAGTCTTTCCGGTAAATTATGCAATCTGTACTGATTGAGACTATCCATCCTCCAACCCACGAATCTTCTAATGATAGCTTATTATATACTTACTAATTAGATATTAATATTAAGTTAGATTTGCTGGTTCGCGAGCCATCCGTAGAGTACTACTTATTACCACCTTCACGTGTATAGTTAATGTGTTTAAATTATTGTTTCGTTTTCAAGTGCGGAATAGTTCTCTGAATGTACAAAATTAGGCACAAGGTACTACTTCCTTCATTCAAAATAACAAATGTCATTTTCCAGCCCCATTACGAATGGTAAGTCCTCATTCCATATTTGGATCTCTCATTATAATATTAAAAAAGAATACAATCTACAATAATCAATCAACCAATTGACAATCTATTTTTCCTCAGGAGGCATATTTGTGCTAAACTCCCGAACTGATTGTAGACTTACGAGATATTGGTCAATTATGATCGGTGGCGCCACACAGCGCCTGGATTGTGAACTGACTCTCAGAAGGCTGCCGGAACACACTGTCACTTGACAGCTTGGCAGCATACTTCAACTTCAGGATGGTACCACCACCACCACTTTATCGTTTCCCCACGATGTTTTCCTTTAGCGTAAACTCAAGTCCACTGTAGGATTCAAACCCACTACCTACAGATCGTAAGCATACGTCACTCCCAACTGAGCCCTCATCATTTCAGCCCAATAGTTCCAGAGAACCAGTTGTTGCTAGGTAATGCATTCGCCCTCTTATAATCATAGGCGTCAAACAATTATCTGCTAATAGTAATGTAAAATGATTACTAAGGGATCTAAGTAGTATGCCGATATAATACATCAATCAGATCATAATTTTTTTAGGTACACCTTAATACCCTACATCACTTCCATGTGTCTTGTCCTTTTGGATATCTGGAAGAAATCACTTACTAGCCATAAGACCGCCCTTATACTGTATTATTTAAGGTCAGTTCAAAAGGTCTCTATTTGGTGTACAATAAACCATTATCTATCTAAGAATAAACTATAGCTACTAAGGGATCCCAGCACCCAGTAAAATGTAAACAAACACAGTGACATAATACAATTTAATATGAAATCTAGTTATTCTGCTTGGCCTCCTTAGCGCTCTGCAGGCCTTGCGTGAGGTACAGCTTGGCGAGACTCTGCGAGCAGAACTGGCTGATGTGGTGGCTGTACGTGTTGATCTGTCCGGCGACTATCATCGGGTTCAGTCTGGGTGGCACCGGGTGGGGCTTGAACAACTTGTTCACGTCCTCCTCCGGTAGGGGAGGCTCGTCCTTGGCGGCGCGCGCGGCGTTCTCCTGCGCGCGCTTCACCATCCAGCGGTGCTTGTCCTGCTGCTGTCTCACCACCAGCTGCTGGTAGCGGTTGAACTTGATCGCCTCTTGGTTGAGCTCGTCCACTCGCTCCATTAGACTGCGCAGTTGGCCTGGAAGGGAGTCGTTTGGTCTGAATCATTTTGTTTAGATTATGTAGAGACACCAAAAAGTCTATAAATAAAAGTAAATATTGATGGACCATTTACACAGCGCCATCTAGCCCCAAAAGTAAGCTAAGTTAGCTTGTATCATGGGAACCAGACAACTGATATAATACTTATATATATCAACATCCAGACACACAAATTTCGTCACACAAATGATTTCCAGGGTGGGAATCGAACCCACCACCTACAGCACAAAGGCAGGTTTACTACCAACTGAGCTATGATGTCAGTCTATGGGCATTTTAAGTGTCCTAATTGGGATCTCCAGGAGTTTTACATCCATATTCCAAATAACAATATTTTTTTTCAGTGACTAGGTTAGTCCTTTCACTAAAAACGCGCCTGTTCTAATCCTACTACGCACACCACTCACTGGCTCAAATGGTCATAACACAATGTTTTTTGCTTATGTTTCTCATTTCTGGTAAATCACAAAACATTGTTGGCAAGAGCCGAGTTTTGGCATCTCAACAAACAGGTATGTACTATATTCAAGTGAACAAGCTTACCTTCTAGTACTGAAGCAGTGCCCAGATCTAAGAACTTGGAACCGTCCTCCTCGGGGATCATTTCGGTGAGCTCCGACATCATTATGTTGGTGAGAGGCGAGTTCCGGATCACAATGGGCACCTCAATGAACAAATTCTCGTAGCCTATCTTCAAATTGCGCAGCGCTTCTGGTGTGTAGTCACGCTCTTTGTACATAGCTATCGCCTGAAAGAATTGTATTTATTTCAAACCTAGCTTAATTTGTTTGAGAGTGATGGGTAAAATCCAATTGCTCCTGTGACTATGTCACTCTAAAGTCCATAAACTATCTCTCTGTGCAAATAATAATGTTGATCTCTTGTGGTTAAGACTTAATTAACCTGGGACACTGTGCATGGGCATGGAGCCCTAACACCCTGGGTTAAGTTAATGGTTCTGTTACTAATGCACTAAAACTAATTGTGGGTTCATGCATCTTTCACTCTCCCTAATTAATAAAGACTTCTGTAACCCATGTATTCCAGCATTTCAAAAATCTTTTTATTGATTATATGATATAACAATCTGTGACATTACATCAGGCATGCTTAGTCAAATAGTTATGCCATCATTAAGGGATAGGAACAATTTAATAAAGGTCTTGCTCACCTGAGGTGTCAGACGATAAGCCTTTAAAGTCAAGAATCCTCTGGCTGACTTCTTAGTATCATATATGACGACCACACTCTCTTCAATGGAGGTCTGGTAGTGGTACTGTGACTCCAGCAGTGACATGCTGAGGAAGTTGCCTACATCCGCACTCTGGTACCTGGGGAGAATGTAATATATAGTAAGTTTTATTAGCAGTAGATGGTAACAGTTTATCTGACCACAACAACCATGGCAATCGCACAGATTCAATTTGATAAAATAAGGTAACTTTTATGTCAATAAGATTCGGTAACAGCAGATGACCCAACAGGTGTTAAGCGTTAACCTTTCCCAACCAAAGCAATACGACTTGGCTCCTCCCCTACCTGGGTAAGGAATGCCCAAAGTAGCATAAGTATTGCACACGTAGCTCTGAGATATGAGGGTGGAAAGTATCATGTGCCTGTAACCATTACCGCTCGGCTGCAGTATGGTGGCAGTGCTTCCCGGTTGATCTAATGCTTTTAAAATCGTCAAAGGGGAGAACTGTGGCTGTTGTTTTTCTTTTACATTAATTTAGCTCCCACCATGATAGCTTTACAAATGAAAATATAAAAACTTATTACATATTCAACAAAAAAATCTTACCATCCAACGTGGAAGTGGTCTACATTGACCCTACGGAGTCTCCGCATCATGTCAAGCTGGTACTCCTCCTCGTCCATTGTGTCATCGTGTTTGGGGAACGGGAAGCAGTTGGTGATCTCCAGACGGTTCTCGACAACCAGCCCGAGCAGGGCTCCCTGGGCCACTTCCATGTTGCTGCATGATTCCTCATGGCAGTGCTTCACTATTTTCATTACCGCCTGAAAAGTGGGAAATTCAGTATTACACAACATTTTTAGTGTTACCTTCTTCTCATAGATTTGAAAGTGACAAATTCAATATTTTTGGTTATTTTGTTCCCATAGATTTAAAAGTGGAAAATTCAATATAAAACCATGTTCTTAATTATGAGCTTCTTTCCTAGATTTACCCATGTAGTACCAGCATAACTATTCACCTGTTATTAAAGGTCACCATCTAACTACTTCTTCCAAATTACAGTACAGCAGTTTATTGTGAGACTTCAAACACATGTGAAGTAAATTGTTTTTGAGACATATTTGAATTGGTAGAAAAACAATTGATACTGAGTATATACTGAAGTATTAGGTGTAGGATCTGTTTTGTTTGAATTTATATAGACGGACCATTCTATGTGCATTGGTTGAATTTGATACAGACAAATAAAGAACACTGAGATCATCGTCTTAAACCATTGAATCGATTAATCCCAAAGAGACATGACTCATTTGGCATAATAATATATTATTATAGGATTTTTTTTAAAAGAGATGCTAGCTTAATTCTAATAATTGAGCACGAGTAGTAATCATGTTCTTAGAAATTCATGAATATTCTGGACTCGACTAAAAAATAATAGTTGAAGACACAAACATAACCTTTACGAGGTCAATAAACTTGATCAGAACATATTACTTGGAAGTTTTAGAAACTTATAAGTGTGAATTTGAAGTTGAACACTAGGTTACGAATAATTTTTCCACCCAAAAACGGGCTAAATAGCAATAAAACAGCACAGAACATGACGTGTCGGGGTTGACCAGATTTGTCAGTTTTTATGCGGTTTTTGTCAAGAGTGATGATCTCAAATTATGTAAAGCACAAAAATAAAAGCTTACTAACCAATCCATCGCACTGGACGTAATTAATTGCGGGTTCCACATCGGTAGGACGCCTCACAGCAGCACCACGATTCGCCATTTTCGAGAAAGGATGAATGAACCCAATGAAAGATAAAGTAAATTGAAATAACAGAAGTTTGACAGCTAGTTTTCATTATTGCCATAATGTAAAAAAATATAACGAATAAGTACATCAAATAATTTTAGGTATCCACCGTTTAAACCGTTCATTCTTTTATATAATCTGTTTCGCTTTTATGGGAAATCAGCTGTCTATTGTCATCACTGTATTTTCATGTATGTAAATCAATGAAAAATGAAAGCGAATGAGAGAAATAGATTTCATTGTAAATAAAACATACACTTCAGATAGCCGAACTGAGGGCATTCTTCGTTTAATAAATTTACTAAGTTTAAAATTACAAGTGAAATGTACTATGAGTTGTCACAGCGCACGCGGGAAATTATCGATATTTACGTAGTGATGAATGATACACCTACTTTTCCACTAAAGAAAGGAAGTCTACAATTAAATAATGAATCAACACATTTTCTGGAGGGGATTAACACCGTTAAAAGTGTCGCCAACGCAGCAAGTACCTGAAAAAATATTAAAGCTATGTTCGCTGGGTTCAGATTTTATTGTCCTTGGTAGTGACCATGCTCTTTATCACTGTGACATTGTAGAGGATTATTTGAATTTTAAAAGAATTAGTGGTATAGCAGCCATAGACATATCATATCACAATGAGGTCCTTTACATCATTGATATCCATGGGCGACTCTACAAGACAAATTCTTGTTGCAAAAACAAAGAAGAAATTGTTGTGAAGGAGGAATCGAAATGCTGCCCTCATGGCTTCAAGAGCTCCAGCTACAAAGTGAAGTTCCGTAATGTTGTTACAAGTGACTTTGGCCAACTTTTTATCAGCAGTGATGGACAGCTTTGGGGATCCGGCATCATGCCTCAGATATCATTAGATACAAGTAGCATAAAGAAAATACCATTTTTCGAAGGTAGAACAGTTTACAGTGCATCAATAGGACAGAATTTTGCTGCTGTTATAGCCAGGAAGAATGTCCGAAGATCTGGCAACCCCGACACTGACAGTGATAATGATGATGAAGAAGTTTTTGCATCAAACTGCTCACAGTGCCAGACAATAATAGGCCTAGCGTCCCCCACCTCTGTACCGTCCCTTTCAGAAACCTGTCCACTCGGCGTTCAGATTAGCAAATCTAGTGAAGACTCAAGTAGTACAACCGCACCTCAGACTGATGTTCATGTTGATGCACATAGCTTTACAGAAGACTCTAGTCCCTCATCTGAGGAATCCAAAATAGTTAGGATTAATGGCCAAAAAAATAAAGATGAATTTCAAAATAGTCTAGTTAAATCCCAAGAAAGAAATGATGACCACACAGGAAGAGACAGTGAATCACCTGAACTATGTACAGATAAGTTAAACAATATATTCATCAACACAGATGCCGCTAGACAGTTTTTGAGCAGGCAACTGTCGTGGGTTTCTGCTGGTGAAGACTATTTGGTTGAGTACACTGAGAAACCAACCAGGATCATCAAAGAGAATGTTTCAAACCTCACAAACTTTGTCTATGAAGGTGTTAAAACTGTTGGAGATAAAGTAGCAACACTGTCACGACACGTCAGTGGAAGCAGTGATAATAATGAAATAGTGGAACTTCACATGAGACACCACAATGAAGAAGTTAATTCTCTACTACACAGCTGTACTTCCAACTATCACATGGATGATCTTCAGTTCTCATCGAGCACTCTTAGCAGTGAAAAGGAATTTGAAGCCATCAGAAAGACCGAAAGTCTCAAAAACATGTCTAAATTAGGCAGAAATATTTTAGCTACCGAACTATGGACTTGGGGAGACATATCACATGGGCAACTAGGTGTAGGGGACACAGTCAAAAGAATAAAACCGATGGTAGTCATGAATTTGTCAGGATATGGATTGCAAAAAGTTTCATGTGGTACCTGGCATTGTACAGCTCTTACTTTAGATGGGAGACTGTTTATGTGGGGGTATAATAACTACCACCAAGTCAGTTATGATTCAAGAGAGGACAAAAGTGGCCCAAAACAACTGACAGAGAACTCAGACAGCGATAGAGTTAGGGATATGATAGCAACTGACCACCACACTTTGGCCTACACACATAATGAGAATATTTTCTATATGGGTAAACATGAAAATGGATTCACAGAGGAAATAGTCAATCTGAACAGTAGAAAAGTTAAAGATGCCATTGATAATAAGGAAAACGAAGCAACTGTTACGATCACTGAGCCCCAAAACTATAAACCCCACAACATGTGCTATCATTGGAGAATTCTGTCCTCCGGGAACATCAGTTACTGCTCTATAGAAGATCCAGATAAAAGTCCAGAGTTTCAAGAACTGTCCATCGCTCAAAGATATCTGGAAGAGATGATTTTGATTTACCAAAGTCTGGTGAAGCCTTTTCTAAAGAAAAGCAAATCTGTTACAGCACATTCCAATATTTATGAAACTGTTTGTGATATTTTTGGTGACATATTAAACGTGACCGCTCTGAACGTGCTCTCCGTGTGGCAGTATGCGGAGAAGCACATAAACGAATGTGATATTTCTTTAATAAAACATTTAGAAGAGTTTATTTATTTGTACAGGAAGTATTACGTAGCTATAAGCAATCTAATCGTAATCGGTGGGTTCTCGCAGATCAACACCATAGCGGACGTTCCCACGAGTATATACAATTTGTTCAGCGATCAACTACCGAGTAATAAGCAGAAATATAATAAGAAGACATCGGAGGCCATTGTGACTTTAGCGTTTGTGCAGCCGCTAACGAGACTGAGCTCCTACAAATGCATAGCGAAATCACTTCTGCGGTACAAGACGAAAAGAAAAAATGACACGAAGTCCACAATAGAAGACCGTTTGAACCGAGTTATAACGTCATTAGACGCGCTAATAGAGGAGCAGGAGAAGAAACGCAAAGACGCCGACGTCACGAAACTATTTTGGGAGACGATAGGGAAGAGTCTCGAGCAGTACAGAACTCCCGAACGGCGTTTGATACGCGAATCGAAGTCCCGCCAGCTGAACTTGGTTAATCCAGGCAGATTCTCATCCCACTGGTTCATATTGTTCAACGATTTGTTCATACACGTCAATGGTAGCACCGCCAACGTACACCCTTTGGAAACGCTATGGGTTGAGCCGATATCCAATACCGAATCCCTAACCAACGTCATCCAGCTTACGACACCGGAAGATATCATATCCGTTTCCACGGCAACTGAGCAAGAAAAGACTGAATGGGTGCATTCCCTAAATACGGCTATACGGTTAGCCCTCAACAAAGATTCCACCTTCAAACCGCCGGCGGTGAGAACGGCCTGCTATACGTTTTCAAGCAAAAATGCGTTCTTTAAGGATGCCAAATACAACGGCAGATGGTTGGATGGTAAAGTCCACGGGCACGGAAAGATAGAATGGCCTGATAGCAAGCTTTACGTTGGACAGTTTCAGATGAACGCTCTTTGTGGCCATGGGAAGATGGAAATACCTGGTGTGGGTGAGTTTTTATAGAATTTTATAGTGAAAAAAATATATATGTTACAATGAAATTGTTACATTGTAAAAATATATTGTAAATAAATATTGGTGGACATTTCACACATCGCCATCTAGACCCAAAGTAAGCTAAGCATAGCTTGTATCATGGGAACCAAGACAACTGATATAATACTTACATATTTGTTTTTGTAAATGCATACATGTAATACGATACATATTAACAACACTCAGACAGAATAGACATCTATGTTCGTTACACAAATATTTGTCCTGGGTTTTAATCGAACCTACGACCTACAGCCCAGAAGGCAGGGTTACTACCAACTGAGCTGTGAGGCCAGTCAAATGAACGAGTAATACCGATTTAGGTGTTATACGTGATCCAAGGTCATCTTCACTTCAGAACTACACGAAAAAATGCGAATATTTGAATGCACAAAGGATACAAGGTCTGCCCGTTCGTGCCCGCGCGCAACGTTGTGTAATAAATTTAAAATGCTAATTAAAGTGCAACAATGGAAGATACTAACTTATTTGCCAAGAGGTTGATCAAATCAAAATCAAAAATATACTTTGTACCAAAAGTTCTAAAATTGACTTTTGTTTTCACACAGTACACCGACATCCTTGTGACAAATGAAAGTGAATTTTCTTTAATCTACCACAGAATCGCTGCCCAAAACGATCGCATTTGGTTTGCTGATAAAATTTTGCAATGTGCTAATAGTGTGTGCAAATAGTTTATTTGACAGCGTAACAGCATTAGCCGCACTACTACTAATCGCGTCACTAGCTGTCTTGAAACAGTCCGGTGGAAGGATAAAGTGCGCCGCAAAGAGGCTCCTTGCCTGCACTAACCAAGTGTCTTCAATTTTTGGTTCTAGGACATACCGGTTTCCTCTTTAACTGTTTAGAAGTTGGTATAACCCACATAAGTTTTCCAAGTGATGAACTTACTGGTACACGTCAGGATTTGAACCATCGACCTCAGAATTAAAACTTGGGGTCTGCACTTCCGCACCACCACGCTCTTAATTAACCGTAGCTGCTCGATATAATATGTATAATCGTAGTTTCATTTTCAGGAATATATGAAGGTCAGTGGAAGGATAACCAGCAAAACGGTTATGGGGCTATTAAATACGTGTCTGGAGACATCTACGAAGGTTATTTCAAGGACGGTCAGCCTCACGGCCATGGGATCAAGAAGCAAGGGGATTTCACAACGTTTTCTGCTACCATCTACACCGGAGAGTGGGTGAATGGGGTCAAGCAAGGGTATGGGGTCATGGACGATATCGGCAAGGGGGAAAAGTATTTGGGCAACTGGAGCGACAATAAGAAACATGGGTGCGGCTTGATCGTCACTTTGGACGGAATTTACTATGAGGGACTGTTTATGCAGGATGTTTTGACGGTGAGTTTATGGAATATTATTAGTTTTTGGACTAAGTTCCGGAATGAGCAAGAAGCCCTTCTGTTGTTAAATGGTTAATCTCTGCCAATAAAATAACAGTATGTCTTGGTGTCTTCCATTTCTTAGGTATCGGAAACCGCATTGTACCGAGTTAACTTAGGGACTTTGAAGGTGTAATGGTTCACATGCCTGTGATTAGCATAGCTTTTATCATGGGAATCTGACAATTGGTAAAAAACTTATAAACTATTTTATTGTAAATACATATCAACACAGCACAAACATCTATGTTCGTCACTTAAATGTTTGTCCTGGGTGGGAATCAAACTCACGACCTGCAGCGCAGAAGGCAGGGCTATTACCAACTGAGCTGTGAGGTCAGTCAATGCTTAGTTTGTGGCTAGATGGCGCTGTGTGAAATGTTATATACTTATTATTATTAATCGTGGGTGTGCACTTGCCGTGACTCTAATAATCTTGTCATGAGTAATACATTTTTGGACTTACTACAAACAGCTTCACATTATGTGTAGGGTCATGGAGTAATGGTGTTCGAAGACGGCACGCACTATGAAGGGGAGTTCCGTTCCGCGGGCGTCTTCTCCGGGAAGGGAGTGCTCACTTTCTCGAGCGGAGACAAGATCGAGGGTAGCCTCAGCGGCGCGTGGACCGAGGGAGTCAAGATCACCAACGCCACCATGCAGCTCAACGTATCCAATCCTGTGCTGCCCGCCAACTCGAAACCTAAGTAAGTACTTTTTAACGTGCATTGTATCAAGTGAGAACTAATGTGGACGCCTGTTCCAGATTTGAGTGATCTTCTTTTTATTTAGCGATAGGCAAGCATTTGACCCCAATCTCACCTGATATTAAGTGACGATGTAGTCTAAGATGAAGCATGGTTGCCTAGAAGGAACCTATTCACCTCCATATTATTATATTCTTATTGAGAGTTGTCCAGACCACACTCTGAAAGCTTACTCTCACAAATTAATACAACTAGAAATTGTTCACCGGAAGATTAATAAACGTTACCTCTACAGCTCGTTCGGCAAACTCAGCGTGGCCCCCAACCAGAAGTGGAACGCGCTCTTCCGTCAATGTTTCCAATGTCTAGGCGTATCGGAGTCCATTCTGACTCCTACCGGAAACCATTTCGCGAACGGACCTTCCGGTCAAACCATAGACAATGTGAAGATCTGGCAGAATGTCGCGGTCGCCATCAACTGTTCGCATAAAGAAAGAAAGAAGGTCTTGCTCAAGTTGAACAGGCAGGCCGATTTGGAGAAGTCGGTGGATTGCCTGGAGCTGATACCACAGTTTGGGCAAAATAATTTGGATCTTCAAAGCTATATGGAACTGAAGCAGTACTTGCAAAACGTAAGTGTAAGTTTTGTTAAGAAAACAGCATTTTCATCTGACTGACTTATTGTGTTGTTCACACAGTATGGTCATATGGTCGTTCAATATCTGATCATACATAGTCGAATACAACTTCAAATATGACATTGAAATGAAATATGAAATGTAATGATGACTGGCCTTACAGCTAGTCTTAGTCGGTCATAACTCTGCCTTCTGTGCTGGTTTCTCACCCAGCACAAATATTTGTTACACAAATATATGTGTTTGTTCTGTGTCGGGGTGTTAATATGTTTTACAAAAAAGCCTATATAAGTATTGTATCAGTGATCTGTTCATAGTACAAGATGTGTTTGTGTCGGGGCTGGATGGTGTGAAATATCCACCAGTATATTATGAAATAGAAATTGCAGCCGCATGAGACGTAACATCCCCGTTTCGGGGTGATGGACGCAACGCAGTTATCTCGTACTTTGGTGAAGGACTTGAGTTGTATCTGTGGGCGGCGCGGGCGGTTACCACTTAACATCAGGTGGGCCAAAGCTCGTTCCGCCAGACGAATTACATAAAAAAAAAATAGTGTATCGTCCAGGCGTGTGAGTCGAGTCATCACCCCCTGGGACAGCTGGTGCTGGGTCTCGCCCACGCGTTCAACACCACGTACGGCGGAGTGAGGGTACACCCGTTGCTGCTCAGTCACGCCGTCAAGGAGCTCAAGAGCATCACCTCCAGACTTTACCAGGTAATCAACTTTTATATGTCTTTTCTTAGACTGGCCTCATAGCTCAGTTGGTAGTAACCCTGCCTTCTACCTTCTGCGTAGGTCGTGGGTTCGATTCCCACCCAGGACAAACGTTTGTGTGACGAACATGGATGTTTGTTTTGTTTCTGGGTGTTGATATGTTATCAGTTGTCTGGTTACTTTGGGGCTAGATGGCGCTGTGTGAGATGTCCCCAATATTATTATTATTAATCGTGTCACTCAGTATCTCTTTCTCTCTCTGTCTCTCGAGCCAGTGTAGTGAAAACCAAAGTGCGCCTCAAATAGGCTCCTTTCGTGCACTAGACACGTGTCTTCGAATTTTTTGGTTCTTGGACGTGTCAATTTAGTAGCAGTTGAACGAATGCCAAATTCTTCTGGGGAAGTACTGCTACAATGCCCATTTCTGCCACCAAGCAGTAATGCATTCACGTTACTGTGGTCCGGTTTGAAGGGTGTGATTGCCGGTGACATTACAGGCAGTGAGACATGAGACATCCCACCTTCACGTCTCAGAGTTACGGGCGCATACGAAGCGACTTGGGTCTTTTTGTCCCTGTGTATGGGAAGACCCATGTCGGATTGCTTGATATGGACACCGGTGTTTTACACCAGGTGGGCCATGAGCTCGTTCCGTATCATTGCCACATAATAAAATATGCAGCCAACAAAGAATAACAATAATTGATTTTTAGTTTTTTACATTTTTGACAGCCCTATGGTTAGCTGGTATCACTAAAAAACTAAAGAGACATAATTATCATCACAGGTGGTACGAGTGTTGTTCCCCGCGCTACCGGTAGAGGGCGTTGATGTGGTTTTGACTGACCGGAAGGATGATGAAGATCCGATTGATGGGTGAGTTTAGCATTCTGTCTGAATTATTTTGGATTAATGTTATGTGTCAACGTCAAATTTCCTAGTTTTTTTTTATGTCTGTCTGTGGCATGCGTGGCCGGCCTCTAAATGGGTGGATGGATTTTAATAATTTCCGTGACCATAGTAGATTCTGTTGAAAAATAAAATAAAATAAATAAATAAGTTTTTGCAGTAATTAGTTTCATGTTAACGGAAGTTTTTGTGATAGGAACAACTAATGTGAAATAATGATAATAAATAAATGGAAAAAATATACACAGGAATTGCAAAGGAATTTCACATGAACCTACAGGTATATAAATAAAAAGAAAATACTTAATCCTATATAATTAATTAATATGTTCCTATGATGCTATGAGTAAACACGAGTATAATCTTCCAGCGATCCCACACCTGTATCGTGGAGACCAATTAGATGATTTAACATTATTACATTTATACGTAAGCTTTGGTCGGCGGAGTTTTGTCAAGCATATTAAATATTTTTACAAGTGACTAAAGAATACGTGATATTTAAATAAAAATAAAATTAAAAGCTAAGTATGTAGACACAAGCGAATTTAAAATAATAGTAATTTTTTTTTTTTTTTTTTGTTTTTTTTTTTTTTTGCTTTATTCGGGAAACATACAGTACATAAATTATATATATTATATTTATTATATACATAGTATAATGTGTGTGTTGCACGTTGTTTCCAGCGAGGTGGTGTCTGCGGGCGCGCTGCTGCAGCCAGCGCTGCTGCCGCGCGCGCATCCCGCGCTGTTCGTGCTGTACGCGCTGCACAACAAACGCGAGGATGACCTCTACTGGAGGCGGCTGCTCAAGTGGAACCGCCAGCCGGACCTCACGCTGATGGCCATGCTGGGCATCGACCAGTGAGTCGCTTTGTGTGTTGCCGGTGTAATTACAGGCACATGAGACATTACACGTACACGTCTCAGTTACGGGCGCATATGCGACTCGGATCCTGTCTAAAAAAAGGGGGCTCAAGTGGAACCGACAGCCGAACTTCACGCTGATGGCCATGCTCGGCATCGTCCAGTGAGTCGCTTTGTGTGTTGCCGGTGGAATTACAGGCACATGAGACATTACACGTACACGTCTCAGTTACGGGCGCATATGCGACTCGGGTCCTGTCTAAAAAAAGGGGGCTCAAGTGGAACCGACAGCCGAACTTCACGCTGATGGCCATGCTCGGCATCGACCAGTGAGTCGCTTTGTGTGTTGCCGGTGGAATTACAGGCACCATGAGACATTACACGTACACGTCTCAGTTACGGGCGCATATGCGACTCGGATCCTGTCTAAAAAAAGGGGGCTCAAGTGGAACCGACAGCCGAACTTCACGCTGATGGCCATGCTCGGCATCGTCCAGTGAGTCGCTTTGTGTGTTGCCGGTGGAATTACAGGCACATGAGACATTACACGTACACGTCTCAGTTACGGGCGCATATGCGACTCGGGTCCTGTCTAAAAAAAGGGGGCTCAAGTGGAACCGACAGCCGAACTTCACGCTGATGGCCATGCTCGGCAACGACCAGTGAGTCGCTTTGTGTGTTGCCGGTGGAATTACAGGCACCATGAGACATTACACGTACACGTCTCAGTTACGGGCGCATATGCGACTCGGATCCTGTCTAAAAAAAGGGGGCTCAAGTGGAACCGACAGCCGAACTTCACGCTGATGGCCATGCTCGGCATCGTCCAGTGAGTCGCTTTGTGTGTTGCCGGTGGAATTACAGGCACATGAGACATTACACGTACACGTCTCAGTTACGGGCGCATATGCGACTCGGGTCCTGTCTAAAAAAAGGGGGCTCAAGTGGAACCGACAGCCGAACTTCACGCTGATGGCCATGCTCGGCATCGACCAGTGAGTCGCTTTGTGTGTTGCCGGTGGAATTACAGGCACCATGAGACATTACACGTACACGTCTCAGTTACGGGCGCATATGCGACTCGGATCCTGTCTAAAAAAAGGGGGCTCAAGTGGAACCGACAGCCGAACTTCACGCTGATGGCCATGCTCGGCATCGTCCAGTGAGTCGCTTTGTGTGTTGCCGGTGGAATTACAGGCACATGAGACATTACACGTACACGTCTCAGTTACGGGCGCATATGCGACTCGGGTCCTGTCTAAAAAAAGGGGGCTCAAGTGGAACCGACAGCCGAACTTCACGCTGATGGCCATGCTCGGCAACGACCAGTGAGTCGCTTTGTGTGTTGCCGGTGGAATTACAGGCACCATGAGACATTACACGTACACGTCTCAGTTACGGGCGCATATGCGACTCGGATCCTGTCTAAAAAAAGGGGGCTCAAGTGGAACCGACAGCCGAACTTCACGCTGATGGCCATGCTCGGCATCGACCAGTGAGTCGCTTTGTGTGTTGCCGGTGGAATTACAGGCACATGAGACATTCCACCTACACGTCTCCACGCAGAAGACAATGCTATTACCAGCTAAGCTGTCAGACCAGAGAGTACTTACCATACACGAGTCTAAAATTGTAAATGTGTTGTAGGAAATTCTGGATCGGCTACAAACCCAACCAGTCTCCCTCGAGCCCCGCGCGGGAGCAGGTGTTCCAGGAGGCGGTGGAAACCCTGCAGCAGCTGAAGACCACCTTCTCCCCCGCGGAGAAGCTGCTCGTCATCAGGAGCACCTTCCAGAAGATGACCGAGGATGTGCAGCTTGAGCTGGGTAATAATTAGTTGCCGTCATTCAAACGGTTGAGAGCTCATCGTTACCTCATCGGTAGACTTTGATAGTTAATAATAATAATATTGGTGGACAATTCACACAGCTCCATCTAGCCCCAAACTAAGCATAGCTTGTACTATGGGAACCAGACAACTGATAGAATAATTATGTGCTTTTTTTTAACACAAACGTATAATACATATTAACACCCAGAGAACAAACATCTACGTTCGTCACACAAATGTTTATCGTGGGTGGGAATCGAACCCACGACACACAACGCAGAAGGCAGAGTCACTACCAACTGAGCTGTGAGACCAATCTAATAGAGCTATGAAGCTAAGAAGCTATGAAGCATGACTTATCTAAGTGCATATATTTATGTAGAAAGATGAATAA
The DNA here is from genome assembly GCA_947359385.1 of Chesias legatella. Taxonomy (NCBI): domain Eukaryota; kingdom Metazoa; phylum Arthropoda; class Insecta; order Lepidoptera; family Geometridae; genus Chesias; species Chesias legatella. Next base: position 2,775,765 of record OX375778.1, on the reverse strand, counting down.
ATGAAATAAAAAATAAAATAAAATAACCCCAGTAAGAGATGTGAACCCACACTGGCAGGCTCGAAGTACCTGTGGTGCATGGACGAGCTGTTCCCCGTGTTCCACTTCGTGGTGGTGCGCGCGCGCATCCTGCAGCTCGGCTCCGAGATACACTTCCTCGAGGACTTCCTCGAGCCCCGCACTCACCACGGCGAGCTCGGACTCATGTTCACCACACTCAAGGTAGTAGCCTGTTCGCAGTACCACTGTCGCCAAGTTCCTCAGGGGAAGTACTGACACCATGCCCATTTCTGCCACCAAGCAGTAACGTGTGGTTGCCGGTGACATTACAAGCACATGAGACATTCCACCTACATGTCTCAGAGTTACGGGCGCATACGATGTGACTTGAGTCTTGTCGTACCGAGTAGGGGAGGACCCAAGCCGCATTGGTTGTTACGAGCCGAGGTTACCACTTAACACCAGGTGGGCCGTCGGCTCGTTCAGTAACTGTATCAAATAAAAAAAAGTGCTGTAGTTTCAAGTTGCAATCCGAAGGTCTGGCTGGTCCTCAAAATTCACAATATTCAATTCGGACAACGAGATCTATGTTTACCTTAAAATACACATAGTAGTTATAACAATAATTAAGAGGCATAATGGTAACAACAAATATGGTTTTAGGTTCTAATCCCGACGTGCACCAGTGAGTTTTTAGTTTGATAAATTCATGTGTGCAATATCACTAATCACGAAATGGTGAAGGGAAACACTGTGGGGAAACCGACATGTCCTAGAACAAAAAATACGAAGACATGTGTTAAATGTACGAAAGGAGCCTCTTTGAGGCGCACTTAACATCCTTTCACCACACTGAAGACTATTATAATAGTAATTAATAGACTATTAAGGACTATTGAAGGTAATTTAATAACTCACAACTCAGTTGGTAGTAACTCTGCCTTCTGCTCTGTAGGTCTGTAGTGGGTTCGATTCCCAACCAAAACAAACATTTGTGTGACGATCATAGATGTGTTGTCTGTGTGTTAATTATGTATCAGCTGTCTGGTTCCCATACTACAAATTATGCTTAGGTGTGTAAAATGTCCACCAATTATTCATTTTATTTTCCAGGCTTGCTACTTCCAGATACTACAAGAAAAGATGTCTTTCAACTTGTGAACGAACGGATGTGACGTGATGAATGATCTCGCTGTATGTAACGGTGCCTCGATGTGGCTTCCGTGCGGTTATTTGCTAAGCTACGTATTCTTGGTGTAGTTGCTTAGTTAAGCTAACGAGCTAAGCGGCTGGTTTTAAAAACGTTACTCAACGATTTATGAGCTAAGTAGCGTTGTCTTTTTCCAATGAATTCAAATCCACCTGTGATAGTGACTTAATAGCTGCTTAGCTAATTAGTTGGTGAGTGACATTTTTATGTTAGGTTTTTGTTTGTATAATATTTATATTAAAAAAAATTGTTTAATATGTATGAAGGTGATAAATTACAAAAAACAGTTGAGCGATCATCATGAAAATGGTTTATATTATAGTTTTATGTTTCAATATTATTTACACAATAATTAATATATTTGGCTATTTATCTCATTAAAAATTAGTGTGTAGATTCGAGTGATAGAAATAATGTATGGCTTTTATATGTTGCCAGTCTGGAAAGTACTCTGAACAAATGATTGCCATACGAATAATTAGAAAAATATCTACAGATTAGTAGAATTGTTCAACATATTATTATATGGTTAAAATTAATAAAAGCAACAAACTTATTTTGAATTAATTCATATTTTAATAAATTAATGAATATAATTATCAGACCGAAAAATAGGTGTTTATATGAATTTGTGAAAGGAATCTTATTATTTATGCAAAAAAAAACTAAATTTTAATTGTTTCTAAGATGAAGTATAACATTTTTACATTTTCTGGTATATTTTTTCCCTTTGTTTATTGGAAATATACGACTGTTGTTTTAGTCCCACCTCATGTTATTTAGATTATAATAAATAAATTAAAATGTATTATTATTTAATTATACTAAATAATAAGTGAACTATTGTGTTATTTTTTTGTTATTTATTTGTATTATTTGTAGACTTAATAATAATTAAATTGAAGCTTATAAAGACGTAGCTATATAGTATTTGGGTGCCAAAACTAGAGGTTTATTTATTGTATGTAACGTTTGCTTGTTGGTATCTAGTTGTTCTGAGGATAGTCAAAGTCAAAAACTTATTTCCATAGAATTCATAAAGAAATGATTTGGAAACGTCAATAATATTCAAAACATAAGGTCACGCATACTTATCGCTAAGTTTGACACCTGTTCAAACCCTATCCGACCCTCCATGGGGAGAACAGACAAGAAACCCCCTAAAGGAGGTAGGTAAAAGGTAGTACGAATTACAAAGCTATTATAAGCCTTACTACTCGATGTCACAAAGTGACAAACGTTATTTCAGTAAGATATTTATGAATACGAATCAAAGCAATTGAAATGCCTTTTAAATTTGTAGTTATTTTGCTTTACAAAATACTGTGTTGATATAATGTTTTGCATAATAAATCGTATTGTGTAGTTTTGGCGATGTATATCTACCGGCCTTAAAATTATTCAAACTTTGGCTTTGAAAATATGCTGTAATATTATTACTGTACAGTCAAATTTCGAAAAGACTACGTTATATACCCATACCAATTTCTGCCGCCAAGCATTCGCGATACTGTGTTCCGGTTTGAAAGGTGTAGTTGCCGGTGAAATTACAGGCACATAACACATTCCACCTTCACTTATCAGAGATAAGGGCGCATATGGTACGACTTGGGTCTTGTCTTACCTATGTAAGGGTGGACCCATCCCGTATGCTTGTTATGGTCAGTTACCACTTAACACCAGGTGGGCCATATGCACGTTCCGTAACCTAATCACAAAAACTTGACATTGGTAATGCCTATGCTTTCATTATAGTGTTGTGTACAAAAGTCAGTACAAAATGATAAATTATCTAGGATGTTAAATGAGTTGATCTAGATTAGAGTAAATCGAACCTCATGATATTTACACAACTTTCAAACTACTGTTTCTATTATATATATTAAAAATGACACCAAGCGATGCTGTGAGATGAAATATCATTATTGTTGATCAATGTTTGCAATTACCGAGTACCATATCATTAAATGTTATACTATTTCTATGTTTTTCTATTTAATCTGTATTGGAGTGTGCGTTAAAAATATTCAATATATTGAACATTTAATAAAAGTTCTCATATAAACTTGTGTATTATTGGGCGTTTGGTTTCCTCCCCTACCTAATATAGGGGTTGGATCACATATATCCGCCCGAGACGCACTTGCTAAGAGAATCCGCATTCTGAAGCGTCGGCGTCGGTGCGATGACCTCTTTTTTGTTCTTTCTAACTTGAGGTTTAAGAGGGGCAGAAAGGGATACAGCCATTAGCTTAGCTATTAGTACCGTAGAAGTTAAACCAAGTTCGTCCGGGAAGTACTGCCATGATACCCATTTCTGCCAAGCAGTGATGCATTCGTTACTGTGTACCGGTTTGAAAGGTAGGTGTGGGTTGCCGGTGAAATTTCAGGCACTTGAGACATTCCACCTTCACGTCTCAGTTGCGCATACGATGCGACTTGGGTATCTATGTTTGGGACGACCTGAGTTAATTTCGTTATGGGTAGAGGTTACCAGTAAACACCAAATTGGCCACTACTTAGCTATTTCCTGATTTATCACATAAATAAAAAAATCGAATGCCAGGCGTTCAAAAGCCTCATGGATCTCTCTCTGGAACATGGAGATTAAATAATACCAACCAAGTTTATTAAGGCTATTTATTTCATTCCTATAAAATAACATACCAAATGTCTCTTTTGTACAACATTATATCAAAAATGTACACCATTATATAAATTTCGTGACAGGTAAATGTTACCTAGCTACTCATGATTACTCCTATTTCCATGGCTATTACATACACGTCATAAATATAATTATAGTCCTTTCACTTGTCTAGACTGTTAGGTACAAAATCTTCAGAATACCGTGACGTTGCAACGCAACGCAACATCTAGAAATTGTATACAACGTTACGCTGCAACGGATAGTCGCTGTACAGATATCTACAATGCCAACTCTTGAATTCACCGCTGAAAATCTCAAGAGTAGCTTTAAATGATTACATATTTTTATTGCACTTTCGCTGAACATATAAATGAAATATATTGTTCCATTAGTCAAGTTGAGACGAACGATCCAAATCCTAATTTATATTTTTTACAATCATAGTATTGCCAGTTTTAAAATACATTGCTTGGAAGAGGTTAGGTCGGTCTGAATCGCACAAATTCGACAGCAAAAGGCATGATCCAACATCCCTCACTTAGGTCTATTAATAATCTCACCAAAAACCAGTCGCTTCGAAACCTGTGCATCAGTGAAGTAGAGAAACAATATCACAGATATAATGGTGTGAGCAAGATAACGATCAACAACATCAACAATCCTTCAAACTCTACTTTTATTTGATGGAAGGCTAACGCTGATTGGTTGAAATAATCTATTCGATCCTCGCACTTCATTTGTAGCCATTCGCTAGATTTTTGACGCAAGATTTGTACAGCAAAGAGCCATACAATAATAGTGTATTCTTATTTTGTTCGGATCACCGGCAAATCTATTTTGTACTTTGTTTACAAGCAAATAAAGACTGTTTTTCAAGAGCTACAGAATTAATGCGACCATTTTATTGTCTCAATCATTTAAGATACGAAATTATCGGATTATATATCAAGGCAACGGATGATATGCACTTTACGATTGAGAAAGTTAATTATGGCTTAGTCTCCACTCTGAGGTGAGCTGTTTAACACATTTGACCGTCTTCCACTGAATGGGTAACTTCACGTATAATCGTTATGGATATCATCATGACTGAGAAAGTGAAACTGCTAAATTACACTAAAGGGAAGCATTAAAATTTTAGACGCGCAACGAAATAATGATTGCAGTACTGAGGTCCGAAATCATCATGACTTTGAAACGATAGAATTACAACCGTCACGCACTTTCGTTTCAGTCGACGTCAGGCGTTATGCTCAAACAATGCTACCTACAGCTGTCCCTTTCACGCGTACAACCAAAACCATTTGCGAGGGAGTGATGCAGCTAATCGCAAAGCACCGCCACAACCGTTAAGATTACAAATCAAGCTATTACCAAAAATATATGTAATTCAAGTTATTGCGTTAAAATCACAAATTACCATATCATAAGCAAATACAACAATGTTAATCACGTTAAAAAATACTCGTGTCGGATCTCGTAGTGGACACATAAAGGTGGATATATAAAGTACGTGAATGCATCTACAAGACTTGAACCCTAGTCACAAATCGGTTTTTTTTTAACATAAACGTATCGCTGTCCCTTTCCGTTACACGACGTCCGAGAGAGACGGGGATAGCTTTAAACAGTATCTAGACTATTTCAGTAAGACAAAGCCAACGGTTTATTACTGCGACAAATGCAAAACATACTTTTATTGAAAGTCGAAATGTCTTACATATAAGGATATAAATATTGATAAGATACATAATGTAAATCTTATTTTTTATATTTGGAAGCATCTATTTAGTCTGCAAGTAAAGAAGAGTACTTAAAAGTACTTTACTTACTTAAAGTAGTTCCCAGAATCCAACTATGAAACGCAATGCGTTCTTAGAATATATTCGATAGATTCAATCAAGCATTGTACTAGAATAGTCTTGACGAAGCATTCACGTCTAACAACAATAAATTCTACCAATCTCTATAAAAATGTTAGACAAATTAATTTCACTAATTAATTAAATTGAAAAAAAAATATCAATTGAACTTTATTGCATGCAATATTAATTTAATTATAAATACAAATTAACAATTAATCTAAATAACATTTTATTGGACGACAGTTCGAATAAGTAGAATATACTAGTATTTAAAGCCAAGAACTCATAACTTGGTCTCAAGTAACTGCTGTAATCAGAATGGCGCCTCTCTATTGGCGCTTACAGTAATCACAACCAATCACAAGTAAGATAAAAACAATATGGCGTTTAAATTGGCCAATCAGTAACATCCCATGCTATTAGCTGATAACTTCAGACTAAGGACAAATTCTCGTCAATGAATACGAGTTACACATTTCACAGGGAGAGTAGTGTTAATGTTTTGAAAAAAAACGAGTCAATAAAACAACAGAATACTTATATCTAGAAGAAATCAACGTATATATTACTTTAACTTCCTAAACCTATGTGTTAATGCTTACAGATAAATGCTGTCTACTGCGGGTGGTATGTGTGTGTATGACGTCACTGCTATACCCACTTGTATGAGAGTCTCTGTGAGAAACCAATCTCCGAACTTTAATAAAGAGAACTGAACTTTTATTCGATTCAAATTCAAACTTTTTCAACAATATTTCAAAATATATATCATATTCACTTGTATGAATATCACGGTAAGAAATCAATGTCTGAATCTAAGATAGGCACTTTTATAAATATAAAAGCGAATATAATTTTTTACCGTTTCAATTTCAAACTTTTCCAAAAATATTTCACTCAATTCAAATATAAATTCAAGATGGCGACTCATCTGCCGACTTCACACAGTGGATTATAACAGATCGGGCGACGTTATTCGGACTTTAAAACCTATGATTAGCGAACACTAAATATTTAAAATAATGATGTCTACACATACACCGTAGTCACTAAATAACAAACGAATCTGAATACGTAAAAGTTAAATAATTATACCACCGTTTAACCCATAGATTAGTCAATAAAATTCTTATTTACACTACCTACCACGGGTTAAAACAATAGACTTTTTTGCTAAGCAATACACGAAATAATAAATATATAGTGGCACATTTATACGCCGTAAAATATGTTAGCCGAATAAAATGCGAATTATTTTCCGAATCTCAGTTGAATTGTTAGCCTTATGTGCGTTAAAAAGTGCCATTAGTCACTTACACAGTCGCAATTTCAAGTGCTTACTCAACTAATACTGAAAGCACCATTTCATTATATATCTAATTTTAAAAGATTTTTACAAAAAAAATTTTTTTGTATATTTTGAATTTTCGTAACGTTTCGATCGCTCATACAAATACAATTAGAATTTCGTTACATTCGGCATAGTTCGTCGAAGGCAATAGACGACTGATCATCAACCAGACAGTGAAAAGTAACCAGATATAGTTGGTAATGCCCTAGAACGAGGACAAATAATATTAATAGCATAGCTATAGTGTGTGTAGCTATTCTTATATTATTAGTAATACTTGACATCCAATCATTTAAAAAAAATATGTTTATATTAAAATATAGCTTTTCAGCACAGCAATAAACTATTAACGTGTAAATGGCATCAAATACTACAAAGCTAGTTTAATACTGAGAAGACGATTTTGCTATTCAGATCTCTGTATTCATAAAGAACACTGTCTGAATTTCGTTGGAGCATAATTTAAATCTAAACATCTTATGCACAAAATCGTATGCAACCTTAGTTAATTTGTTACAGTGATCACGCTCGCGAATATAAAGGATTCCTTACTTTAGGGGTTTCTTGCCTATTCCTTCCCAAGGAATCGGATATGGTTCAAACAGGAGTCTAAACTTAGCAATGAATTAGCATAGATGTTGTAAGTAAACTATTATTGCTTCAAAGTGATCCATTTATACCAAGTATTCTTTACAATTTTGACTTCCAAACTTTCACAATAAAAAAAAGAATATTTGAAAATACATACATATATATAATACATTTTTCAACATAACAATATTCTTTATGATACAGAGATGCCAAGTGTTCTTTTCAACTCATTATGACACTGCGATTGACTCATTATTGTCACAAATCAAATTACAACGGACATGTTACATATGTACAAATGTTATTGTACATACCCATATATAATATATAACTGATAACTGACAGACTGATATTACCCTGTTTTGAAGTAAACACTTCACTATACATTTAGTAAAATTAAGCTCCAAAAGTTGTATTTTTTATGTGAGGCATCCAAGCTGACGGCCCACCTGACGGTAAGTGGCTACCGTAGCCTACAGACGCTTGCAACACTCGAGGAGTAGCCAGCGCGGGAAGTACTACACTGCCGTCCTTTAACTAAAAGGCAGTTAAGTCCAAATTGTTGTTTTTGAGATATGTCCAGAGAACTCTTTTTAATTCCGTCACTTAAGGGCCTACAATGTTTTTTATATCTCCGGATCTAATTATAATTTACAAACGTTTCTTAGACAGAAAGATAGAGAATTTTGAACAGTAACGCTTCCTATTAAAAAAGTCCAAATTGACCTTTTGAGGGTTAACTTTTGAAGGCTTTTTAGTTAAAGGATGCCTATTTCTGCCTCCAAGCACCAACGCAATTGCATTAATGTGTTCCAGTCTGAAAGGTGTGATCATACCTCTTTAAATATGTATGTAACTAAACATTGTCTAGATAGTCCTGTCTACTTATTTCAAAATTCAAATCTATAAGGCAGGCTTTGAAATACAACTATCTAATTGAACAGGGTAATATTAGTTATATTTGTGAGACAGAATTATTTCGAATGCATTATACAGCTATAGAATCGTACATACGCAGTCATAAATGGGAACGACAAGCGAAATAGGTGTCTTAAAATAAACCTATTTATTAATCAAATATAGAACATTAGGGAAAATAATATATTTCTAACTGAAAGTTCAATATTTCATTCCATCACTTATCATTACCATCTAAAACCGTACCTTAAAATTTATACAATCGTATAATCTCCTATTATACATATAAATACATTTACATTAAGTGTAACGTAGTTCTTATCCATGATTGAAGCCCAATTCATTTCGTATTATAAAAAAGTTATTTACATTATCCCCTAGCGCTGGTTCTCTACAATATAGTACATTACCAGTCGTAACTATACAATCAGCGATTATGTTAGTCTATTAGGTTATATAAAGGATCAATGGCGAATCATCAAATCGTTAAATCAATTCCAGTTTCGATAAACAAGACATGGTGTTCGAAAATATCCTAACTTATAAATTATTTGATCCCAAGCACGATATAAAAACTTCCAATTATCAAACAATATTAAGTCACGATTCGGAAACTTTCCTGCAAGCTCAAAGGACAGAAATACAGATAAAAAATAAAAAAAAAAACGACAAAATAAAAAATCACATATCCGTCACGCATTCCACTTACGCACTAACAAATACCTAAAATGTAAAATAGGTACAAACAACGTCCTTACTAACCAGAAGGCAAAATTGGCACTTAAGACGAAGTTCGCTCCTTTCTTTATGAGTGTTACGAATGTCGCGGGCGGCGGGTCGCGCGCGACCCGAGTCACGGTCGCGTCGCGCGACGTGCGAGTGTCACGCGTCAGGTGCGTGTCCCTCAGCAGCGATACGCGCGTATCTCTGAGTGGCGTACCGTACAGTTGGGCCACGTGCGTATCTCTCAGTGGCGTACCGTACAGTTGTGTTACGTGCGTATCTCCGAGTGGCGTACCGAAAAGTTGAGCTACGTTCGTATCTCTGAGTGGCGTACCGAAAAGTTGAGCTACGTTCGTATCTCTGAGCGGCGTATCGTACAGTTGGGCCACGTGCGTATCACTGAATTCCGTACCGTACAGTTGTGCTACGTGCGTATCTCTGAGTGGCGTACCGTAGAGTTGAGCCACGTGCGTATCTGCGAGTGGCGTACCGTAGAGTTGAGCCACGTGCGTATCTCCGAGTGGCGTACCGTACAGTTGGGCCACGTGCGTATCTCCGAGTGGCGTACCGTACAGTTGGGCCACGTGCGTATCTCCGAGTGGCGTACCGTACAGTTGGGCCACGTGCGTATCTCCGAGTGGCGTACCGTACGGTTGGGGCACGTGCGTGTCGCGCGGTCTCCGCGGCGGGTGCGACATTCTGATCGGCGGAGCGTTGGGTTATGTCGGCGGGGAGCTGCCCTGCGTGGGGTTGTACGGATGGTTGGAGTTGCGCAACACTGTATAAACACTGTCTACCTTGCTCAACTTCTCGAAGAACGGTATCAAGTCCAATAGTTCTGAATCTGTCATGTCGTCGAACCATGACGCGACAGGTACCTGAAACATGTTATAAAACATTCACCTCTCTAAAATAGTACACCAAAATATCTCTAAATAGTATAAAACAATATCTGCTTCCGTCTGTTTCTCCCTTGTTTCTTCTAAACCACGCAAAGGATTTTGATTCAGTTTCATCAATAAAAAGATAAACGAAGAAAGTTTGGCTGAATTATGACGTCGTACTCCTCATTATCTTTATTAGCGAATGAACCCGCGCGATGCCGGAGCGCGTCGCTAGTTGAAAATAAATGTCAGTGTAAGCCCCAACCTCTTTTTCTGCAAGATTAACTAAAATCACAACAGTATGTCCTTTTCACAATATTGTTAGTATGAAGCCTGCACTGAACTCTTTGATTTATTCAAACGTCTATTCCCATTTGTCCAATCTCCAATTTCTTGCGAAGTATTTTTTTCACTGCTGCAGTACAATCTGAAGACAACAGCAGTCAAAATTGACAGTCCTCTGTATAGACAATCGATAAGAATGCTAATTTTGTGATTGTTATTAAATTCCAGATTTATTAGAAGATTTATAGAAAAATGGATTTACACTTGGGAATTTTTAATGTTACTGACGTCAAGTCACGTCAACGGCAAGGAAAAAGAAGTTAAGCCAGGGCGTTTGTTGTGATTTAGGCCAAAAATCAAACAGCCAGCTCGTTTGTTGTATCCGCGTACTCACAGCATTATCCGGGTGGAATATATAGGAGGCGGGCGAGTTGTCCACTATGACGACGCGTCGCAAATCTCGCCCCAAACTGTTCAAATCTTTCACGTAGTTCCCGCGGTGGAAGACGCAGCTGTCTCGAAACAGCCGCGCACGGAACACGCCCCATCTGGAAACACACAAATAAATAAATAAAATGGGGACACATATTCCTTTTTTTTATGACTGGACAATTTGCTGCTGGCCGCAGATGGCCTTGACAGCGTTTACACGGGCTTTTCGTGAAAGTGAGGCTCTCAAGAACACACCTTCCCTTAACCCAGCAAAGTGCCTACGGTTCTGGTGACGAATCTTGGAAACTTGAAGATGGCTGCAGGAAAGGTTTTGTCTCCATGCAGAAGAAGATTTCATAATAATTAATAAATATTGACGGACATTTCACACAGCGCCATCTAGCCCCAAAGTAAGCTGAGTAAATAGCTTGTATCATGGGAATCGGACAACTGACATAATACTTAAATACTTTTTTGTAAATACATACATATAAAGAAAGTAAAAAAAAACATTTATTCAGCACAAGACAAAGCTAAAAACGAAAAATATGCAATAAAACATATAAACACCCAGACACAGAACAAGCACCGATATTCGTCACACAAACGTTTGACCTGGGTGGGAACCGAACCCACGACCTACAGCGTAGAAGCCAGGGTTACTACCAACTGAGCCATGAGGCCAGTCAATATTATTCAAGTCTATGCCATCTAAGTGCATAGTACTGTCTTCGTCTACTACCGTCATCAAGATGACTTCATTTTATTCACTCATTAGTACCATACCAAGTGGCAGTTAGTTTTCATTACAAATTGAGAAGTTAATTAGCCGGACCGCGGCACCAATTAAATTATCCGGATTCAGCCAACTTCTTAAACGTCTGAAGCGATTTCAAGGTAATCCAAGTATACAGATTATTATTTCGCATGACCGAATTTTTTAAGTTCTATTCTATTCGTAGTTCTCTCGAACCAGTGTGGTGAAAGGATTGCAAGTGCGCCTCAAAGAGGCTCCTTTCGTGCACTCGACACGTGTCTTTCAATTTTTAGTTCTAGGACATGTCGGTTTCCTCACGATGTTTTCCTTCGCCGTTTTGATAACGAGGTATTGAGCACATATATCTTTCAAGCTAAAAACTCATAGGTGCACGTCGGATTTTGAACCAGCAACCTCCGGTGTTTTAAAGTGTTCCGTAGAGATAACGTGGGTCCATTTAACTGGCCTCACAGATCAGTTGGTTAACTCTGCCTTCTGCGTTGTAGGTCGTGGGTTCGATTGCCACTCAGTAGTGTTGTTCATAGTTGTTCTGTGTCTGGGTTTTTATATGTATTTATTAGACTGGCCTCATAGCTCAGTTGGTAGTAACCCTGTCTTCTGCGCTGTAAGTCGTGAGTTCGATTCCCACCCAGGACAAACATTTGTGTGAAGAACATAGATGTTTGTTCTGTGTCTGGGAGTTGTATGTATTATATGTATGTGTTTATGAAAAAAGTATTTATGTATTATATCAGTTGCCTGGTTCCCATGATTCAAGCTATTTACTTAGCTTCCTTTGGGGCTACATGGCGGTGTGTGTAATGGTCACCAATATTTATTTATTTATTTACTCCATCAGTTGCCCAGTTCCCATTAGACAAGCTATGCTTAATTAGAGGCCAAACAGATCATAAATTTCCACCAACATTATTGATTACCACGGGTCTTTGACGATCACAAACATTGGTTCGATGGTCAGGTTAAACAAATAACGTCCGTCAAATTACTACGACCAATAACTTAAACGCTAGACACGTCATATTATGTGACATCAAACATTTACCCGTTCAATAATATTTCATCCTTAATACCAACAAGTAAAGGAAAACGTTGCTCGTTACTAAATGTTATTAAATACGCTGAGAAGAAGCCCAATCAAAATAAATTACAACACTACACAACATTACAACTTAAATTGCCTTCATATAATTTGCTCACAGTGCCTACTACCAGTTTACTTACCAGACGATATAGTTACCTACCATATAAGCCTCACTTACTAATTAAAGAAATGTATCCATCTTATTATCATGATTCATAGACGAACGAAACATATTAACACCCAGACATCTATGTTTATCACACAAGTGTATGTCCTTGGTGTGAATGGAACCCAGTACGCACAGTATGAGTGTAAGAGTGTAACAGTAATAGTATATCACACCTGTCGAGCAGGTCGGCGACTGGGTCCGCGTACTTGGCGAGCGACGCTGTGAACAGCACGCACTCGTACAGCTCCCCGCACCGTCTGAGGAACTCGTCCACGTGAGGCCGCTTCAGAACGTAAACCTGATGCACAGCGCCGTCTATCTCCACGGGCACCACGAAGTCCGCGTTGTTGATCGGCTGCAACGGACACACCGAGCGGGGGGTAATACGCCGTTACTTAATAATACAGTTAGTCTCCGGACACAAGAGAATCATTATAACAAAAAAGGTTAATTGCTTAAATTTGTTGGATTCGAAAATCGAAAATTCAAACAAAAGAAATGTTGTCGAGAACTGTTTTCAAAATCCGGAGAAAAATCACAAAAAAGGTTTATTGCTTAAATTTGTTGGATTCGAAAATCGAAAATTCAAACACAAAAAAAATGTTGTCACCAACTGTTTTCAATATTTAATCATAATCCAGAAAAAAAAACACAAAAAAAGGTTTATTGCTTAAATTTGTTGGATTCGAAAATCGAAAATTCAAACCCAAAAAAAATGTTGTCACCAACTGTTTTCAATATTTAATCATAATCCAGAAAAAAAAACACAAAAAAAGGTTTATTGCTTAAATTTGTTGGATTCGAAAATCGAAAATTCAAACCCAAAAAAAATGTTGTCACCAACTGTTTTCAATATTTAATCATAATCCAGAAAAAAAAACACAAAAAAAGGTTTATTGCTTAAATTTGTTGGATTCGAAAATCGAAAATTCAAACCCAAAAAAAATGTTGTCACCAACTGTTTTCAATATTTAATCATAATCCAGAAAAAAAAACACAAAAAAAGGTTTATTGCTTAAATTTGTTGGATTCGAAAATCGAAAATTCAAACCCAAAAAAAATGTTGTCACCAACTGTTTTCAATATTTAATCATAATCCGGAGAAAAATCACAAAAAAAAGGTTTATTGCTTAAATTTGTTGGATACTCGAAAAAATCTAAAACGTTTTCACTGTTGTATAATAAGTTATTGTTCAAAATTATATCTATATTTTTTTGGTAAGCTACGGAAATATTTGCTCTGAAAGCGTAGTATAAAATAGTGTATAATATAGCAAATAGTGTAAAATCTTTGATTTCATCTTTTAATGATCTTTGAAAATTTTGGAATAATGTTTTAGATAATATGATGAATATTATTTTTAATTTCTCATCGGCATAAACTGACTGATCTTGCTAAGAACGTAAGTTAAGATATTTGACATAAGTCAGCGCCTCAAAGGCTTCGTAATAAGTGATGTTTAAATAATAAGCATAATTGATCCCATGATTAACGTTTTCGTACAACAATTAAGATTTATTTTAATGTAATTACTAATTATGTATACAGTTTAAATATATAATACTTCAATATGCTACGTAACTTCATTTGGTACGATAATATTTATAAAAGGCGAAATCGATTAACTGTAATGGATGACACGACAAAACCACATTGTCAAGTCCCGATCGATTTCACGATTATGGTTTTTGTTCCGGTATCACTAATGGGATTTGATATCCACTCCTCTAAAGTATTATAGACTAGCTGTGCCCGCGGCATCGCCCGCGGTTGAATTCAGTTTTTGACTAAAAGAGTAGCTACGTGGTTTGGTAATTTTTATTAATTCGTGAGTTAACTTTAAGAGAAAAATTACAACAGAATTGAGAACCTCCTTTTTTTAAGTCAGTTACACAGTAGCTAAGTTACTTCTTATAATATCAGCTATGAGAAGTAACTTAACCGTAGTAGCTTAACTGTCAGTGAAAGTCCCGTCATAATTGGTCCAGCTGTTTCGGAGATTAGCCAGAAAAGACAGACAGACGGAAGGCAGTAAGAGAAAAAATTATGTTATGTTTTGTTTGAATACAGACTATCTTTCATTTGCATTTTAAGCTGTTATTCTGACATAAACAGTAAAATTTTATTTATTGTTATAGATAAATCGTAACTAATACAAGTATACTAATAATATCTGGACCTTAAGATGTTGCATTTTATTAACAAATATTAAACTATTGTAATTAATTATTTCGTATAAATTAATACTTTGTCAAATTAAATTAACGAATTACTACATTCTTGCTTCTATTGTAATTACCTTACATAATGTCTGAACAAAATGACTTACATACGCACAAATCAAAAGTGTTATTATAAAAGCTGTGATTATTTCTCAGTGGAATGCCATTGCGTTAGTCGGATAACAATATAAGGAATTCTTGTGCGATGAAACAGCCGTTAGATACATACAATAGAGTAAACTTTCTCCAAAATGAATGTTCTCAACTTCGCTCGCGTTTCAAGATTTGATAACGACTGGCTAATAACATCGTATTACTATAATTTTGACGTGTTGTTTTTGTTCCCAATAAAGTTTTATTATTATTATTACTTATCCGGACTACAGAGGACACGCATATAAATAAAAATAAAATTAATAAATATTGGTGGAAATTTCGCACAGCGCCATCTAGCCCCAAAGTAAGCTAAGCATAGCTTTTATCACCGAAACCAGACAACTGATAAATTTATTTACTTTTTTGTAAATACATACATCTGTGTCTTGATATGTATTATACATATCAACACCCAGACATAAGAAACATCGTGTCGTCACACAAATGTTTGTCTTGGGTGAGAATCGATCCCACGACCTAGAGGGCAGAGTTTATAGCAACTGAGCTGTGAGGCCACTCTAATGGACCCACTTTATCATTACGGATCACTTTATAAGTCACTCAATAATTATTTTTCAATATAATGATTTATCAGTCCATAAAACTATCTATCAGGGAAACGCATCAGCTTTCCATCAGGGCGTTGAGTCACACTTGTTTGTAAACATAATGAAATATTAATTTGATATAAAATAATTAAAATAAAACTATAAAATAATTTCTATACTTATTTTTTGGAAGTCTGTCGGGCGGATAACGACGAGTAATGGAATATTTTGCACAACATTTAAGTAGCAGTAGAACTTATGCCAAGTTCGTCCAAAGTACTGCCACCACACCCATTTCTGCGGGCATAGATATGCATTCAAGTTACTTCCGGTTTGAAGGGTGTGGTTGTCGGTGAAATTACAAGCACATGAGACATTCCACCTTCGTCTCAGGGTTACGGGCGCATACGATGCGATTTGGATCTTGTTGTACCTAAGTACGAGGACTCGGGTCGGATTTCTTGTCATGAGCAGAGGTTACCACTTAACCAAGTGGGCCATCAGCTCATTAGGTAACATTGCCACATAAAAAAAAACTAAGCGTACAGAAACATAATATTGTCATTTTAGATAATCTTCCTGGTAGACAAGCTCATGTCCACAGAAAAATTCCAAATAATAGTGTTCCGAATGACGTAGAGGCATGAGAACAATGGCATTGGATAAACATAAAGCTAAGGACCCAAATACCTAGAAGTCCGTCAAAATGGGATCGAGGCTGCGTCTGAACAAAAGGCCGGGAGTGGTAACCGAATACTGACGACGCGAGTAGTCCATTCCACAAAACAAGTCCCTTGGCTGTAGCGCTAGTGTCTACGTGAAAACACATTATTCTATTGTTCCAAATTAGTTCCTGATTCCGCCACGGGACTTAATTTTTGGAAACGAGTCTATCTATACATATAAATAAAATTGGAGTGTCTGTTTGTAATATTAAAATAACCGCTTTTTACTAAGTGCATATGGATTTATACACGGTACATATACCACAACAACATTTATTACAATTTTTGTCTGTCTGTCTGTTCCGGCTAATCTCTGAAATGGCTCGACCGATTTTGACGGGACTTTCACTGACAGATAGCTGATGTAACAAGGAGTCACTTAGGTTACTTTTCCGAGGGGTAAAATAGGGGTGCCTGATAAAGCCGAATTCCACGCGGACGAAGTCGCGGGCAACAGCTAGTATTACATAAACATTGGATTTTCCAGTTAGTCATTGTGCAGATATTGTAAATTCTGGAATTTCTTTTTAGATTAGAGGTACCCCTCAACACAAACGTAATTTGATCATATCTAGTACTTAAGATAATGAATTAACTCAAAATTCATTTGAAGTTGATTTATATGCATTCCCTATACGGTTCGTAAACATTGTTTTGTTTGTGGTCATCATATAATTTCCATATTACATATTACTTTCAGTAATTAATATAAAATATAATTCTTGTTTCGATCAAAAATAGTTTAACGAAACGCCCTTGATATTTGTAATGCTAAAACATATCTGCTGCAAATAATTACTCGAATCGATAGCAAAACACGAAGCAAGTATGACGAATCTTCTGGTCTTTGTTACCATTATTTGGACTCGGGAGAAAATATTCAGTGTTTAATTAATAAACGAATGCTGTCTCACTTTATCTGTACAACTATTGATTTTGCCTTTACATTAAAATTGATACAGGATCTGCGCGACAGCTAACAATCGAGCTTCAATGATGAGCTGAGAACGTAATCTTAAACAAAACGGAAACAATAAAGAAATGAATCTCACGGTATGTAATTAATTCAACATTAACATAAAAACCTCACTAGGGGGTTCGCATGTCACGAATCACTTTAACATACACCAAGGAATTTATTTTTAGCAAACCTCAAGGATAGAAGTACAAAAACAACCTTCATATAATTATGGAAAATGATGACGTTTCTTCAGCAACAATTTCCTGGCGTGACGTGGTAAAAAAAACGTCCTTTAGCACTCCTTAATTGCGTTATAAACACAGTAATTTCATCTGTGCATTCACACGCTAAGCCACTTTGTATTGAGAAGATTGATGAATTGTAAGTATTATGCACCCACCCAACCTAATCTATAAATCAGGCAATATCGGAGCGCGACACGATCTAATGACTGTTTAACTGAAAGGCCCCGACGCAATCTGTTCGTGTCAATTTAGGCCTACGAACATGGCCAACGAGTTAAGAATGGTCACATCGCACCGAACTGATCCCCCTCGTGTGGCCAAAAAGTACAAGGTCGGACCCACTCAAAGGAGTACAATAGACCAACGACATAGTACGGTCATCATGTGTGCACACAATACGAACATTTATTTTATTATCGGGAACTATGTACGCTCGTGACATTTGTCGGTGATTATGTCCTCGTTAGTCACAAGCGAAGTAGCGATCGGTTCGTTTATTATCATCATTCGTTCGTGTTGATAATCTTAACAACGGGATTACGTCATTTGCATATTCATGCGAGTGTTTAACGAGTTGTGATCGTCAAACGTCTCGTGAGGTTATCGGTATTACATCAAAATGTAGTACGTCGACCCAGATATGTTGAGAACGTTGTAACACCGGCGAACGTTTCCACACCATTCGCGAACTGTAGACTATTTCCGAGATGAAAGTTGACCGCATTTCAAGGACGACGGGCTATTTGCTAATCACACATCGCTTGAAGCCCATCAGATAGCGCTCTAATGAAGCCAAAGATATAAAGATGAACACGCACAATAGAACATTTATTCATAGCATCGTCTTTAAATAACTTTTGCTCTTAAACGAACGAACGTCGGTGTGTGAACGACGCGACGGCAATCAATCTATTCGCGTGGGCGTCAAAGTTCACAGCTCACACCCCTATAGGCCAGTTTAAAAATAGTCCATCATTTTACGTTTGAGTTATAGCATAATTACATGAAAATTTCCAAGAGTTTCATGAAAAAGTAAAAACTCGAGTTTTCAAATTACTATGATGAACAAAGGCTAGTCAATGCAAAATAAAAACAGCACAAATATTTTTCGTTTTGTATAAAGGTTAGCAATAATTGTTTCTCTTTGAACATATATCAAAAAAGTCAATCTCTCTGATCGAAGTAAAACAATCTTAAGAGTTTGAGTTCTCACAAAGCAAACATCTATTAATGATGCGTAATGGATATTATCCGTGATTAAATATTAATTAAGCAAAGACAGATTTACTATCGAAAATATTACATTCACATGACCTGAAATACGTTCAAATTCTGTTTATAGCAAATATGCAGTACAAAATTATATAGGTATAACAGTGTAATAACGATAGCATCCATCACGTTTTTGCGACTAATATTTACGTTGCCTGGGGCAAATATCAGTCCGGTTATGTCATAATTGCATATTTAAGTAATATCCACATCATCAAAAGTGTATTAATATAATGAAATTCATAATATATGTCTTCTAAAAAAGTATATTAGAGGCGACATTGTATAGGTTATTTTGTTTTTGTGGATGCCATTGGCACCTCACAGTTTCTGCATTGTTTTGGCCCAGAATCCAAAATTTAACATACAACATATTTCCACATAACAGGGACCGTGTCCAATCAAAGGCAAGTATTCCATACAGAGAGTATGTCGCAAATTCCTACAAGTAACTAAGCAATACAATAATCACCACGCAAACCGATCTAACAGTGTCAATAAATAACAATCTTTGGGAACTGGTATCACTGGTACAGGCCTCACAGCTCAGTTGGTAGTAACTCTGCTTTGTGCGTAGGTCGTGGGTACGATTCCCACCCAGGAGAAAAATTTGTGTAACGAATATAGATGTTTGTTCTGTGTCTGGGTGTCGATATGTATGTATTTACGGAAAAGTATATATGTATTATATCAGTTGTATGGTTGCCATTGTACAAGCTATGTTTAGGGCTAGATGGCGCTGTGTGAATTGTCCACCAATATTATTATTATATAACATTTATACTATAGGATACATTGTTAGTTAACTGCTTGAACGAGTTGTAAGGAAGCTCACTGCCCGCGCATTACCAAGGCTTCCATTGCACGTAGGTAATGAAACCCGATATGATATCGATCAAATTAGGGAAGATGACTTTCGAGGAAAGTGTCGAGAATCATATAAAAAGTTGTAATATTATTTTGTTAATAACAATATCTTCTGTCCAGATCCTGGGATTGAAAACGTTTTAAGTAGGTGATTGAACGAGCTGACGGCCCACCTGATGTTAAGTGGTAACCGTCGCCCATGGACAACAGCAATGCGACCAAACCCTCTCCACCAGAGTTTCTCATAATATACAATTTGTCTCCATCAATTAGCGCTATCAATAAAACAACTATAGTCACAAATCAACGGCGATTAAAAAGTACAGAGGTAAAAGTGAACGCTTTCACATTACATCAAAGTTTTAATCGTCGATCAGATGATTCTTGTTTCTTTGTGAATCGGCAGACCCTTTGGCAAGCGGCCACCTCGCTCGCTCCAGTTACAAAACTGAAACATTTGTGTCTTCGTAACCGGAAAGCGTTCGAGACAGGACGTGTAGATGGTAAATGATATAACATGATGATATTACGCGTAAATTAAGTAATTTGAGTCGTGTTATATCAGTGTTTAAGTGTAACACTCCTAGCCCAGTCTCGGCTTGCGCAAGCGCATGGCTTATAAATATCAAGGCCGATATTCTCACGTTTTCCTTCCGTTTTCAAGCACGTGGTTTGCGAACAATTTTATCGTTAACTCTTTGGTTTTTACTCAATTCAATTCATATTTCGACTGTAGCAATTCACACAGTCGTATGTGAAACATCGATACTTTAGGGTACAGCTGTTCAAAGTTTCAAATATGAATAAAGTGAACTGAACACATACTACTTTTTCCACTTAAAAAACAGAGATGGTTGATTTTAGAGATTTAATCATTTACGAGGGCATTTATAGTTTTATTCTAAGGCCTTTTATGCAGTAAAATGAAAATCGCAAAAATGTACATCCGACAATGTTAATTGCTACAGTCGATTTATTCCATTCTGATACAAAGTACACTTTGAAAAGTCATTACACAATATAAAATACTCTATAAGAATCGATTACATTTAAAGCCCCTTGTACAAAAATTTGACGAATAGTAAAATCTAGCGTTAACAAAAAGCGTTATGTTTTTAAAAACAAAAGACTACTTCAGCCTCGCGCTTCGGAACTGAGACGCACATTTTTTCGCATCAATGCGCGCGCCCGTTTAAAACCGGACCTGCATTTTGCCGTAAGTTATGTGATAATAGTGCTGTTAGTAAGACATTATGCAAACCAAACACTGAGTTATGTAGGCGTCACTATAAAATGGTATGTGCCCTTGATAATAAAAATATGACATCAGAAGGCGATATGTTGGATTTCAAATACATAAGTGTGGTTTTAGTGTCCACCTTATAATTTGTAGCGTCACTAAACTAAGTAATTACTGGCTGTGCTTGGAGGGATTGTTTTATAGATGACTAGCAGCGCCCCGCGGTATTCCCCGCGGTAAGTCAACCCACGGGAACACTGCACTTTTTTGGGATCAAAGTAGCCTATGTGTTAAGCCAGGATATAAGCTATCTTGATACCAAATTTCATCCAAATTCATTCAGCCGTTTGAGCGTGAAAGAGTAACAAACATCCATACATACAAGCTTTCACGTTTATAATATTAGTAGGATAGTAGGATAAAATAATGCTATAATGCAGTAAACGGCTGATTACAAGCCGTACAGAAAGCTAAACTTTTAGTGACTTTCCTTATAACTCTTGCCATTAATAAGATTTTTGATCCCAAGTCTAGCGACACAGTTTTCGTTGAATGGTCGTGCAGCAATGTAATTGGATGGGTTCTAAGTGAAGTCAATATGTCACTATGTATAACGTGGGCCATCCACTTGTTACGCCAGTAATCTAATAAATATAATGCGTTTTAGTTCCGAGCGCGACTGTAGTTTACTTCGGAGGGGCAACGTAACACTTCACTTTGTGTTTAAACTCGATTTTGCCTTCATCTAATTAGCGTACCGCGGGTATCGATATGAAAATCGATTCTTAAGGAGTAAACTGCAACAAATGCATTCCTCATTAGCATTGTTGCTATACTCGTGTCACTGGCTCTCCCGAACCAATGTGGATAAGGATTAAAGAGCGCCTCAAATAGGCTCCTTTCGTGCGGTAGACACGTCTTCGAATTTTTGGTTCTGGGACATGCCGGTTTCCTCACTATTTTGGAACGTGGTATTGCGCACATATTTTTTTTCAAATGAAACTCATTGGTGCCCTTTGGGATTAGAATCAGCAACCTCCGGAGTGAAACTCGAGTTCTGTGGCCCATCACGCTATCAATTATCATTAGCATTGCGACAGCGATTGAAGCATTAACGTGAACAATAGATGTGAGAAAATCAAAACAGGTTTGTGAACTGACAACGACTGAATGCAGCTCTTCAAGGTTATCTTAATATCAATGAATTGTGCGAGATAACAGATAAATAATCTACATTTACGAAACAATATTGATAAAATTACGATAAAATAATAAGTGTATTATCGATCTGACTAAATTGCTGCCGTCCTTTAACTAGAAAGCCGTTAACCCTCAAAGGGTCAATTTTCACTTTTTAATAGGAAGCAATACAGTTCAAAATTCTCTATCTTTCTGTCTGAGAAACGATTGTAAATTATAATTAGTTGCGGAGATATAACAAAAATTGTAGGCCGTTACGTGAAGGATTTAAAAGGAATAAAAAAAGAGTTCTCTGAACATATCTCAAAAACAACAATTTGAGCTTAACGGCCTTTTAGTTAAAGGTCGGCAGATTGGTAAACGATGCCAATGAAGTGGAATGCGCCAAAATCCGAGGAAAAGGCGGGCGAGGCTGCTTGGAACCGCCGCGGAAGCTTGTGCGTGCGGACTGTCTAAGACTTTAATGTGAGGATAGTTGTATAGTTTGACAATAGTTAACTTAAGGAGATAATAAAAAAAATATATATATATTAATTAAATACACAGTTGTTTATTCTACCGTAACATCTAAATAACTTTGTAATTGCTATGTATACCAGCTAGTGAAGGGAAAAAGGAACGTGAATATATTTTAAATTTGTTCATGAAATAATTAAAATAATTACCTAAAAATTAATATTATTATTATGAAAAGATTTATTTATTTCAGATCGTTTTTATAATGTCTTTCACAGAAGTATATCTTTACGGTATTCTTAGAAGAAAAAAAACGGTATAATAAACGGAGCTAATTCCACGACAAACCACCGGTAATTTTAGAAATTAATGTTAGCCATAACAAAACAGCGCAGCCAATTCGGACGCGACTTTCACTACATTGACAAAGAAGTACAAGTATGGTTCAACGGGTCACTGCTTGGAAAGAAAGTTTATAATTTGAACCTACTGTAATGGGTTTTGTTCCCTGCAAGTTATGGTACTTGGAAAATAAATAATTGATGTATATTTTTTATACTGTGTCACTAGGAAAGTTTAGAATTACTGACTGAAAATTTATTGAAGAAACAATTAAATTTAGTACTATTTCTAGAGGAAATTAATTTTAAATTCTTACATAGACATGTAAAGACAGCAATTTTGTCAAAAAATACTTCTAATATTAAATACTTTCACTGCAATTCATGGCCCTTTTTTTCCTCAGCCACATAGGTTTTTGAGCGGAAACAATTTTGTGTGAGGATTTTGTAAGACCTTAAAGTTTATTAACGTGATATCAGTTTATAAAGCATAAGCATCTACAATGGAAGGCATACATGGAAGTAGTAAAAGTAATACCCAAAAATAAAATGTAAATAAACAAAAGAGATACTCAATATTTCATCAATAGCATCAATAATTTTCACAATCAACTTAGGAGTTTGCGTTACGATGGATGCCTCATTTGTTGACTGCAGAAAATAGCAAATTCAGGTGACTTGCAAAGAACATTGGATTTGGACAAACCAGTTGGATTTATCAATACGAGCCACTGAATGGGGTACAGTTTGGAT
This sequence comes from Chesias legatella, assembly GCA_947359385.1. NCBI lineage: Eukaryota > Metazoa > Arthropoda > Insecta > Lepidoptera > Geometridae > Chesias > Chesias legatella. The sequence continues at coordinate 2,751,842 of OX375778.1, read as the reverse complement.
GTATCCATTCAATGAAATCACAATGAAGGAGATGCATCAAATGTAATCTATATAAAAATCATTAATCATAATTACACTAATATTATAATGAGGTAAAATATGTTGTAGGAGGTTATCACCAAAACTACTGTTCCCATTGTGAAAATTCTTACACTATTTAATAAGACACCTTATCCCTGGGTGCGTATTTTTAATATTCTCACAAAAATGAGTTCCAGCCTCCAGCCTATAAATACTTAACAATACCTATGTGAATTCATGACAGACATAAATAAAGACATTTAAGAATCTTGCTACCTGTAGGGTCTGACTCTAGGTAATATTTTATAACTGCCTCTAGTCTGAGATAAGCAGTACAGTAGATGCAAAAGCATTTATCCACTTTCAATGAATGAGCGTGCAAGCAATTATGCATTATTAACTTGAAATATGTCAATAATATGAACTTAATAAAAACTCTGTGTATGTTTAATGTAATACACTTAATCACTTGTAGCTATAAGTAGGTACCTATAATAATAACAAAGTAGTGATTATTTTACATTAAATGTTAGCTCTTCTCGCCTGAAACACAGGATTACCTAGTTCAGGCTCCCGTGTTATATATACCTATGTCTAAATAAGTTTTATGATTTTTTATATTTACCTTGTTTTATTTGAATAAATTTATTATTATTATTATTATTATTATTTATTAATTAATTACTTTGTATTGATGAATTGAATGGTCTGGGGGATAATATAAGGGGAAGTATTTTAAAGTAGCCTAGTGATGGAGAAGCTGAGGAGCATAGAGGGATGATGGCCATGTTATGTAAAGAGTGTTAAATATGTAATATCTACACAATAAAATTATCACTCTTTGTATAAGTGAAAACCACATCATATCCATTGTGAGGTTTAGAAGGAGTAAGCATAGAAATAGACACAGGCACATAGTAACTTTGTTTTATACTATTCAGAAATACATCAGAAATTTTAAACATTATAGATTTCATACCAAAGTTTATTTAAATTATTTTTGTACACATAATAGACGCAAATCAATTCAAGTTTAATAGATTTTCATGTTAATTTGGGGTAATTACTTTAGACAGCCATTAACCTACTCATGGTTGAAATGGTTACAAAGTATGTACTGTGGCAATAGAATAAGATTTAGTGGTAGTACTTGGGTGACTTTAAAATGACCCAATTACACAGTGACATATATGTTGTATGTTTGTGAAAACTATATGCAATAAGCTCTGGTTTGATCAAATACAATATATATTTGATTAATAAATATTAAAAATAAAAAAATAAAAATTAATATATGTGTGTCTTAGCCCCACAGGGAATAACAGTGTAGGGTATGAGTGCTACATAGCATCACACATACACTCCAACTACTCTACTCTAACATGCCCACCAATTCAATGAAATACATAATGTTGTAAGTGAAAATCCACTAGTATGTACTTGGAGCCGCTCAACGGTTTCAGTATTGACATTATTCAACATTTTAGTGTAGGATTATTCATAGGAATTTTATACTAATTTCACCACAGGGTATTATCGTCACAAGCAAGAGGTAAGGCAAAATATATGTACATACCTTGAAGGAACTGTGCACTAATGTCTCATCGAGGTCAATGACCATACACTTTTTATGCATATCCTGGTGTCTGACTGGTGGCAGTAATGGTCTGGGAGCATGCTCGGACATGACCAGGAGTGGCGGGGAGGCCCTCCCGTCCACGCTGTTGGCGCCATTCCCTCCGGGAGGGCCCTTGCCGCGCCCTCCGCGCCAACAGCACAGCAACGAGCGCAGGAATCCACCGGTCCCGCTGGACTTCTTCGCTCCGATGGGAGTGGGCCCCGACACCGGGGTCCCGTCTCCATCACTGTGCTGCCCGCCCGGGGAAGACCCTAAAACAACCATTTCACTTCAGCTCTACAAGAGACGGGCCAGAACACGAGCCCTCAAGGTTGCACCAACAATATTATCGCGTCCACACGTTCCACTTGTTTACCTCAAACCGCACACGCCCGAAACACAATCCGAGTATGCGATACATTGTCCGCCAATTCATAATCCATCACGACTCGCAAATATTTACGTGTAGTGAGAAGGTAACACTATACGCTCTAATTTGATGCCAGTAACAAGTGTAATTCAGTTGGAATTGTACTTTACCTCTGTCGGATCCATAATTGTTTAATTGTTCGTCATCCCGTGACACTTGAGTTATAATGGACGATGCGTCCATTTAAACATTTGTTTTTGTTCCTAATACAAATGGCAACGGAGATTTTCGAAAATTTTAACACCATAAAACTAATTTTTATCTCCCTTCTATCGTACAAAATGGCAGGCTCTTGGCAAATACCAACTTTAAGTGTAGCCAACATAGAAACTAAAATAACATTTACATTTATTGTCTTTGTTTACCTCGTACTTCTCTTGGAGAGAGAATGAGGCAGATAATTATCTTGAAGTTAGGAAGATAATTATTGGTTGTCGGCATTGATAAAGCCAAAAATAAAACGCGTTCAAATATTCGGGCTTTGACTTATTTTCTTTGAAGCTCTTGATCAGTAAGTAACAATTTTTTTTTTCTTTTAGTATTTATTAGTAACAGTCTTTATCAGTATTCACGTAATAACATTAATTAATACGTAAATATTTCTTCTTGATAAATGTACAGCCATCCTCAAGTGCCATCAGTGTAACTTTGTTCATAGATTATGTTTTTGACAAATAAATATTATTTTTCTGTTATGAAATATTCTGAACGCAGTCTAAGCTGACAGTGTTTCCGCCTCAGCAGCAAAATGATACTTTACGTAGCACGTTGCGCCAATTTTTTAGAATTCAGAACTTCAACTGGTTGGTGGAAAAATTACTGTTGCGGCGAGAGATATAAAATTGAAACAAAATTGATCTAGCGCAACGATAGATGTCCCTTCTCGATTTATATCGCTCAATACAATATGACACGGATTATAATGAATGTGAAAGAAGGCTACCTCAGCAATACCTATGTTCTATTTTAATAATGTCCTTTCTTTATGTGTTATGTTATCTTCAGGCTTCAGCTTTGTATGATATTAAAAGCGTTTTTTTATCGTGGTTCTCATTTCTGGCAAGCGTCACAAGAGTGTAGTACCTAGTTGGAAACACAAAATTTTATCTGTGCTTCGAAGCTAATGCTCGAAGATGCTGCGTCAAGGGGTTTAGTTAAATTTTTCTCAAATACCTTACGTTTTTAAGGTGTCAGGCAAATGTGAATAGGAAATCCTTGCGAACTAGTCAGTGCGTACGATCATCATGGCGCACAGAGATCCCGGACCCGTACCGAGCAGGTGGCTCAACTGCCCGAGGAAAGCTGAAGGCCTATTTGCTAACAAATTCCTGGCTTTCAAGACCCCACTAGGGTCCCAGTTCAATGACAAAGTACCTGAGGGGAACCGCTTCACGCCGGGCATGCTCTTTGCGTACATGAAACAAATGAAGGTAAATGACCTAGCTTACAAAAAATCAGCTGATATCTGTTTTCATTCCATTCCAGAGAACATTTGAACATTTGCTAGTTGATTGTTCGATAATTTTCCAAAATTTCATTTAAATCTCTTGAAATTAGCAATGGACCACAAATTTTTTTTTTTGAAAACTAGCATTTAGTTACATGTTTAAAGTATCATACATATGAGTATGTGATTCAGTCATTTCTGTGATCTGACTTGACTAAATCACCTGTTAAATATTATAAAAAACCACCAGAATGCCATTGTGTTCAATTTGTATATAATTGCCAACATGGCAAAATTAATGGTTGACCATTCCATCAACTATCATGTTAGAAGTCAAAAGGAGAGATTGGCGTTAATCAAAATTCAAATAACTTTATTTCCTTCACATTCACACTTAATATTGTATAATTTAAATGTAATTTTATTGAATTTATTGCATTTACATAAATCCAAGCACTTACAAGGGTCCTTATAAGTTGAGAAAATGAAATGAAAATAAAAATGAGTTGTAAAATTAAAATAAATTTCCAGTGACCATTTCAATTTATTTGGCCTGCATATTATAGAAAGAGGTTAGGCCGTTGTTCTACAGAGGGTGTAGTTATACATCTCATTTAATGTGGTTGCTAATAAATTACTAATTTTATGGAGCTATCCCCACAGGATCCATAATTAAATACATAATTCTGCAAGTGAGTTTCAAGACTTACAGCTCAGTTGGTAGTAACTGACTTCTAAGCTGTAATTTGTTTGATTCCCCAGGACAAACATTCATAGTACTTTATCTGTCAATATAATGTACATACATCGGTCTGTTGCATATTTATTATATGTATAGATTGCATACTTTAATAAAATCCTAACTTATAACAATATTTCAACCCAAATTGCTGAACTGAAATGTGTTACAGATGAAATTAGGACTATGGATAGATTTGACCAACACTAACCGTTTTTACGACAAAAAGGAGATTGAAAACGCTGGATGCCAGTACTGGAAGATGCAGTGTCGGGGACATGGAGAGACACCTTCTTTAGAACAAACTAGGTAACTTGAATCAAAGCAAATTATGTAATTATCAAATCACTTTATCCCTTTATGACTGGCTCGCAGCTCAGTTTGTAGTGACTGGATCCTGTGACATATAAGTAATATACGTGACTTCCCCTACCTAGGTATGACAGGAGACAAGTCGCATTGTATGCGCCCAGAATGCATGAGATGTGAAGGTGGAATGACTCGTGTGTGTGTGTGTGTGATTGTGATTTCACCGGCAACTATACCATTCAAACTGGAACACAGTAACACAAATTTATAATTGCTTGTTGGCTGAAATGGGAATGGCAGTACTTCCGGATGAACTTGGCACAAGTTTAACTCCTACAAAACGTTTAATAAAATAAAAATATATATTAAATAAAAGGCAATAATATGAGAATCCAATTTACTTTCAGTGAGTTCATCCATAAAGTGACAAAGTTCCAGAGCCAGTCGCCCGATGGGATTGGGGTGCATTGCACCCACGGATTCAATAGAACCGGATTCCTGCTGGTCTCCTACATGGTGGACCAACTTGACTGCAGCGTCGAAGCGGCTCTCAAATACTTTGCTACTGTCAGGTAATGTAAACCCCTTTAACGATACTAGCAACCTGCCCTGACTTTGCACAAGTAGCAAACTTATACACCTTAAAAAGTAAATTATATCTAATATAATTTAAAAAGGATTATATTTGGACATTTCACACGCCACCTAGACTAAGCATAGCTTGTAGTATGGGCACCAGACAACTGATAGAATACTTATATAGTACCTTTTTTGTAAATACATGTATATAAAGCATAGTTACTACCAACTGAGTAGTGAGGCCAGTCCATATAATCAGCCAGGATATATTAACTCCATTGGTTTACGCGGCGCACGCCAATAATGGAGTAAAAAAAAAGGAAGCCCTCCAGGTTTCCTTCCCCATGGAGGGTCGGATAGGGTTTGAACAGGCGTCAAACTTAGCGATAAGTACGCGTGACCTTATGTTTTGAATATTATTGACGTTTCCAAGCCATTTCATTATGAATTCTATGGAATTAAAGTTATTGACTTTGAAAGCTCGCAGTCTGCATAATTTATTTCCGAAATCTACAATTTTCGTTATACCAATTTACACAAATCCTGTAATAAGTTATATACGTCTCTGTGGTTGAGTTTGCTCGTTTTTTTTATGCAATTGAAGTCGCGGAATGAGCTGACGCCCCACCTGGTGTTAAGTGGTAACCGCCGCCCACAGACAACAGAAATACGACTCAAGTCCTCTCCATAGTACGAGATGACTCAAGTCGCACTGCGTTGCGTCCATCACCTCGAGACGGGGATGTTACGTCTCATGCGCCTGCCATTTCACCGGCACCCACTCCCTTCCACCGGAACACAGCAACGCGAGTGCATCACTGCTTGGCGGCAGATTACCAGGTGTGGTTGCAGTGTTTCTCTGGGCGAACTTAGCACAAGTTCTACTGCTACTTTGGGTTGCTCCTTTCGCACCACCCGTGGGACACGTGTAGGGATTCAAAGGGTAATCGCATACAAACTATGTTACTACTATTATGAATGCGAAAGTTTGGATGGAATGGGGCACAACGCTAATTCTGTTGAATTTAATAAATATAAAAAATCTTTTTATTTCAGGCCTCCGGGTATTTACAAGCAAGACTATATACAAGAGTTGTATCGGCGGTATGACGATATTGAGTACACGCCGGCGGCGCCGCCCCGCCCCGACTGGTGTACAGGTAACCACTTAACTGTGTCCACGCTCACTTTATTCAATACTAGATGTAGCCCGCGACTTTGTCCGCGTGGAATTCTGTTTTATCACGCACCCCTATTTCACCCCTCGGAAAAGTAGCTTAAGTTACTCCTTGTTACATCAGCTATCTGCCAGTGAAAGTTCCGCCAAAATCGGTCCAGCCATTTCAGAGATTAGCCGGAACAAACAGACAGACAAAAATTGTAAAAAAATGTTGTTTTGGTATATGCACCGTGTATACATCCATATGCACTTAGTGAAAAGCGGTTATTTTAATATTACAAACAGACACTCAAATTTTATTTATTTGCATAGATTGTACACAGGTGTAGAGGTACCTACTGGGTAAGCAACGCATTGGCATCCCCGAGGATGCAAATGTCAATAGGCGACGGTAACCACTTATCATCAGGTGGGCCGTCTGCTTGGTTGCCTATAATAACATAAAAATCAGGTGACAAAATAAAACAATTATTACTTTGGGCAGTAAATGTAGGTGTCAGTAATGTAGTCTACAAATGCAGGGGTCTCAGTCTGGGTAAACTATAAAACGTCCCCCAAAATATGTAAGCGCTTTTAAAAAAGGTACCAAGTGGTCTAATTAACAAATTGTCATTTGCAGAAGAGGAGGAAGCGGGTTCTGATGATGAGTCCGACAAGCCACACGGTTCACAGGATCCATCTAAGTAAGTGAATTGTTTCGAGTCGAATCATCGGCTGGTTGAAGTGGTTTCAACAGAATAACAGCGACCACTGCCAGAACAGTGGGCATAATGCTGAGATGAAACCTATTTGCTGGTGTACCACACATTATATTATGTCTTGTTTTGTACTTCTTTTTTACTATTTCAATGTTACTTTTATTTTTGGATTGTTTGTTTATAATTTCTTAGTGTATTTTGTTTTTTTTTTAATGTTTCCCTTCTGCTAAGTTTTCATATAATGTATTATGTGTGCTACATGAGTAAATACGGTTAATACGGTTTGTTCTGTAAGTTATGTTCCTGCTAGTTATGGGCGCGTTCAGGTTGAAAACAGGCATCGGAACCGACTAGCGCAGGTAATCGGCGCAGACTCCCAGTAATGAGTTTATATGAGAGTGTCGTACACAATAGACAATAACGTAAAAGACAATCGTAGAATAGACAAGAAACCTCTAGAAGGACGGATTCTTTTCTTTTCACGAGCATATTTATTATGTAGTTGATTTTTAACTGACCTCAGAAAAAGGGGGAGGTTCTCAATTCGGTTGTATTGTTTTAATGTTTGTTACCTTAGATTAATAAAACGATTTAAATATATTTTTTAATTGTATGTACCTGTAATTTCACCGGCAACCACACCTTTCAAACCGGAACACAGTAACGCGAATGTGTTACTGCTTGGCGGCAGAAATGGGCATGGTGGCAGTACGTCCCCGGACGAACTTGGCGTGATTTGTACTGCTCGAAGTAGTGCCGTGGAGTGGAGACTGATCGTTTGGAGTGACTCCTCAGGCCGAGTAAGAAGAGGGGTCGGCGTGAGACGACGCACAAGAAGGCGATGTTCATGCCGGGCGTGCACGGAGTGGAGCCCTTCGACACGCAGCCGAGACTGGCGCAGGTGCAACGAGACGCGCAGCACTACTGTGGATGGGAGAGCACCGGTGAGCACCGCGCACACCTTATTGAATGGACTATAATAGATAGATAATACTTTATTGACCACTATAAATAGAAATTTCGTAAAGATTAATACTTAAGCAAAGGTAATACAATGGGCGGCCTTATCGCTAACAGCGATTTCTTCCAGGCAACCTTTTTTATAATGCTGTCGGCTGCAGATGGCCTTGACAGCGTTTACACGGGCTTCACGGCTCTCGACCGGTGAAAAATTCAAATTTATACACAACGTCACCAATGGCGCCACTTAGGTTCGGACCTCGGCTTGGGGCGTTGCGAGGCCGAAGGACTGGGGGAAAATGCACCCCGCGCGGGGTCGAAGTTGTGCGAAGGTTGAGTGTTTTCTCTGTGGGGGGGGGATGATAGGAATAACTGGGCCTACATTTCTTCGGGGACCTGCACGCCTCACACTAACGCATAAATAAATATTGGTGATATTAATATCATTGACACCGGAAAACTGGTATATAATACTCTCTTCTTAGGTAAATAAATATATGACAGGCCTCACAGCTCATTTGGCAGTAACCCTGGTTTCTGCGCTGTATGTCATGGATTCGATTGCCACCCAGGACACACATTTATGTGATAAACTTTGATGTTTGTTCTGCGTCTGGGTGTTAATAGGTATTAAATTATTGTAGTTACAAAAAAATAATATAAGTATTATATCAGTTATCTGGTTCCCATGGGGCTAGATGGTGTTGTGTGAAATGTCCACCAATATTATTATTATTATTATGAATGATATTGTTTATAGGGTTTCCCGGATGCCAACCAGTCTCCATGAACACAACAAACCTGAGGAAACTGCACGAGAAACCTTACCGGGTGTCGTGGAAAGCTGACGGTGTCCGGTAACACTATTATTATTATTATCAGCCTGTTGGATTATTATTATTATTATTATTATTATTATCAGCCTGTTGGATTATATTTATTATTATCAGCCTGTTGGATTATTATTATTATTATTATTATTATCAGCCTGTTGGATTATTATTATTATTATTATTATCAACCTGTTGGATTATTATTATTATTATCAGCCTGTTGGATTATTATTATTATTATTATCAGCCTGTTGGATTATTATTATTATTATTATTATCAGCCTGTTGGATTATTATTATTATTATTATTATCAGCATGTTGGATTATTATTATTATCAGCCTGTTGGATCTCCCTGCTGGGAAAATGATTCCCTTTTTGATTAATAACTTATTAATAATTTTAAAATTCCAGTAGCATTAAAAATTATGCCAATTACGTCCGGGGTAGTACTGTCGCCATACCCATTTCTGCTGTAAAACCGTACTGCGTCACTTTGTTCCGGTTTGAAACGTCTCCTTCGCGTCTCAGAGTTGCGAGCGCTTACGATGCAACTTGGGTCTTGTTCTATCTAAGTAGGGGGGGGGCAGAGGTTACTGCTTAACACCAGGTGGGCCATCTGCTCGTTACATAACTTTACGACATTGGACAAAAATATTGGTGTACTTTTCACACAGTGACGTCTAGCGTTCCCTACTACTGTTCCAACAGATATTCCATATAACTGATAGAATACTCAGCATATTTTTTGTAATTACATATTAATACTTAGAAACAGAACAAACATCTATGTTCGTCACGCAAATGTTTGCCCTGGGTGGGAATCGAACCCACGACCTACAGTGCAGGAGGCACGGTTACCGACTGAGCTGTGAGGCCAGACAAATTGTGTTTATTATTTTTGTAATAATGCTACTTGTTAATTTATTTATTTTCAGATACATGATGCTGATAGACGGAGAGGGCGAAGTGTACATGTTAGACAGAGACAACTGCGTGTTTCGAGTGTTGGGCCTCAAGTTCCCGCATTCAACAGATCTGAGAAGGCATCTTACCAAAACTCTGATAGATGGTGTTAGTTCATTTACTACTAACTAGCTGTTGCCCTCGACTTCGCGTGGAATTCGGTTTTATCACGCACCCCTATTTCACCCATCGGAAAAGTAGCCTAAGTTAATCCTTGTTACATCAGCTATCTGCCAGTGAAAGTCCCGTCAAAATCGGACCAGTGTTTTTATGTGATACAAAATATATATAAAATATATATATATATATATTTTTTTTTATTTTTTTTATGTAATACATTTACGGAACGAGCCGACGGCCCACCTGGTGTTAAGTGGTAACCTCGGCCCATAACAATCGATGTGACTTGGGTCCTTCCCTACTAGGTACGACGGGAGCCAAGTCGCATTCGTATGCGCCCGTAACTCAGACGTGTGGGTGGAATGTCTCATGTGCCTGTAATCTCACCGGCGATCACACCTTTCAAACTGGAACACAGTAACGCAAATGCGTACCGCTTGGCAGCAGAAATGGGCATGGTGGCAGTACTTCCCCGGACGAACTTGGCGTGAGTTCTACTGCTCTTGATCAACGGACGGGCAATGGTGTAAATATATATTTCTCGACCGGCCTATCAGCTGCGTTGGTTGAAACCCTGCCTTCTGCGTCGTAAGTCGGGATTCGATTCCCACCCCGGACAAACATTTGTGTGACGAACATTGATGTTTGTTCTGCGTCTGGGTGTTAATTAATATGTATTATATGTATGTATTTACAAAAAAGTATATCAGTTGTCTGGTTCACATGATACAAGCTATGCTTAGCTTACTTTGGGGCTAGATGGCGCTGTGTGAAATGTCCACCAATATTTATTATTAGTTATTTCTGAGATCATGCACAACGGACGGACAGTGGTGTATATATATTTCATTATATTTATTTTCGTGTATTTTTGTGTTCAGGAAATGGTGATAGACAAGGTGAACGGCGAAGAGATACCCAGATACCTGTGTTACGATATTATATGTTTGGAGGGACGAGACGTCGGCAAGTCAGAGTTCTACCCGACGAGACTGAAACTAATAGAGAATGAAATAGTTAATCCTAGGTATGGTATGTTATTATGGTGGCGGAACGAGCTGACGGCCCACCTGATGTTAAGTGGTAACCGCCGCCCAACAATAGCAATACGACCCAAGTCCTCCCCATCAAAGTAAGAGATGACTTAAGTAGCATCGCGTTGCGTCCATCACCCCGAGACGGGGGTGTTACGTCTCATGCGGCTGTCATTTCACCGGCACCCATTCCCTTCCACCGGAACACAGCAACACGAGTGCATCACTGCTTGGCGGTTGATTACCAGGTGTGGTGGCAGTACTTCTCTTGGCGAACTTGGCACAAGTTCTACTGCTACTTAAAAGAAGAATGCATTCGAATTTAACTTGACTCACTAACAGTCTATTTTGTAGTGAGAGTGTATCTACAGTCTAGCTTGGAAGCAGTTTGTGGTTCATAGGTTTTCATATTCATAATAATGGTTTTATACATATCAATAATTTATCACAATATATAAGAAGGAAAATTGTCTTACATTGAATCGCGTAACTACTATATTATAAAAAAAATTAAAAATGATGTTTTGGTATATGTACCGTGTATAAATCCATAATGCACTTAGTAAAAAGCTGTTATTTTAATATTACAGACACACCAATTTTCTTTATTTGTATAGATATAATAAGTGAGCTAGGTAATAAAGTGTGGTATTCCCGTCGTCCAGGCATAGAGCTATGGAAGAGGGTATAATAAGAAATAAAGAGCCGTTCCGCGTCCGCTTGAAACAGTTCTGGGAGTTGCCGATGGCTCGGCAACTGCTCGGCGAGAAGTTCGCGAACAAACTCGCCCACGAACCGGACGGACTTATATTCCAACCGGCGAAGGAGGTCAGTCCACTTAACGCTTACATTCTACGAACGATTTCAGATTTTAGTTTTTTATCTCCCTGCAACATATACATATTTGAAAATGTAACATAGATCTAGTACTCAGATTGTTACAAGGATCGTGCTCGCGAAAAAATAATAACACTCCTTTAGGGGGTTCCTTTCTGTTCTTCCCCATGACCCTCCATATATTCTGAACAGGCGTCAAACTTAGCGATAAGTACGCGTGACCTTATGTTTTGAATATTATTGACGTTTCCAAGCCATTTCTTTATGAATTGTATGGAAATAAAGTTTTTGACTTTGATTGCATCTCAGTTTTTATAATCTCCCTGCATACATATACATATTTGGACAGGTAGTCATGGCGTTTGTCAGTCTATACTAATATTATAAAGAGATAATGTTGATAAGGTGTATGTATGTTGTATGTATGTCCGAAGTAAACTCAGAAACTACTGAACCGATTTCAAAAATTCTATCACCAATAGAAAGCTACATTATCGAGGAGTAACAGGCTATAATTTATTTTCAAAAAATTAGGGATCCGTAAGAATTTTTTATAATTTTTGTCTGTCTGTCTGTTTGTTCCGGCTAATCTCTGAAATGGATGGACCTATTTTGACGGGACTTTCACTGGCAGATAGCTAATGTTATAAGGAGTAATTTAAGCTACTTTTCCGAGGGGTAAAATAGGTGTGCGTGATAAAACCGAATTCCACGCGGACGAAGTCGCGGGCAACAGCTAGTCACATATATATTTGTCGCATTCCGTTAAATACGTTGCCGAATTAATATTTTCTATAATATTTCAGTGTTACGTCGCTGGTCAGTGTGACGATGTATTGAAGTGGAAGCCATGTCACATGAACAGTGTCGATTTCAAGTTGAAGATCGTCCTTGAAGGGGGTGTGGGGTATGTCCACCTTATACTAATTAAAACAAAGCACAAATTTCAATAGATCCACTTATCGATTATAAAAGGAATCCCACCTTTAGGAGTTTCTTGCCTGTTCTCCTTTCGAAGGTCGGATAGGTTTTGAAAAGGGGTCAAACGTAGCGATAAGTGCGCGTGACCTACGTTTTGAATATTACTTATTTTTTCCAAGCTATTCCCATATGAATTCTATGCAAATCATTTTTAACTTTAAAAGCAGTATTCTTGTGATAATGTATTCAAATGACATGTTCTTTCATGTGGTTGCCGGTGAAATTACATGCACCTGAGACATTCCACTTACACGTGTCACAGTTACGGGCGCATACGATGCGACTTGGGTACTGTCGTACCTGCTAGGGGATGACCCAAGTCACATCGCTTGTTATGGGCCGAGGTTACCACTTACACAGGGTGGGCCGTCGGCTAGTTCTTTAATTGTACCAATAAAGAAAATAAATATAAAAAACACTTTCAACTTTAAATCTGCCATTATTCACTCATATGACGTTTTGATTCATCTTATATCACAGGATAATTGTTTTATTTTTTCAGAATATTACCTAAACGTGTCGGCCAGCTTTACGTGGGTCAGGAGATTCCTTTCTCCACTATGCGTATGACAAAAGACATAAAGGGTCTCGACAACAAGATAATAGAGTGTAAATACGAAAACAACCAGTGGGTTTTCATGAGAGAGAGAACGGATAAGTCTTATCCGAACAGTTATAATACTGCTATAGGTATGTACTTTTTAAATAACATTCGAGAGTGGTGGTTACTGACACTGAGTTTCAATCCGGAGGTCGCCGGTTCAAATCCCGACGTATGAGTTTTTCGATTGAATGATGTATGTGCGCAAAACCACGTACTCAAAACGGTGAAGGAAAACATCGTGGGGAAACCGACATGTCCTAGGACTAAAAATTCGAAGACATGTGTCGTGTGCACGAAAGGTGCCTCTTTGAGGCGCACTTAAAATCCTTTCACCACACCGATTCGAGAGAACCAAAGACTCGAATGGAACTAGAGTCATTCTATTGTGAATACCGCGTCAAAATCTGTTGCGCAGTTTATAAGTAAGCGGAAACTTATTTTTTACTATTTAGAGAATAAAATGCAAAACAAAACAATAACTAAGATGCTTAATTCCTTTTCAGCGGTATGCGAAAGTATTAAATATCCAATTACTAAAGAAATACTCTTAGACTACATCGATCATCACAGGTTCCATGACGACTCGGATATAATGCCTCCGCCTAAGAAAGCACGCCGGTAGAACAATCTTATTGTATTTCACGAGCGAGTACATTATGCAACGTATTTGCAACATTTCGCGGCATGCTGCAACAGTTGGCGGTTTGCTGCAACGTAATTTCAACAGTTCGCGGCGTGCTGCAACGTAATTGCAATAGTTCGCGGCATGCTGCAACGTAATTGCAACAGTTCGCGGCGTGCTGCAACGTAATTGCAACAGTTCGCGGCATGATGCAACGTATCTGCAACAGCATGCGGCATGCTGCAACATGTGCAACGTGCAGCATGCTACGTACATCTGCTGCATACTAAACTGTCTCTGTTCAAGAAGGTACTTATTGTGTATAAGTACCTTCCGATTAATTTTGACACTGATCTGATAGTATATGAAATTGTTTTGTTACATATCATCAAATTTTGATCAGTTTCATTATAAATTATTGCATCTATTTTTGTATTGTGTCTTGGATTTCAACAAAGGTTTTTTAATTTACTTAAAAGTATTGTTTAAGAATAACTTAATTAACTGGTGTACAATTATAAATGAATAGCTGTATCTAAATAAAATAAGAAATTTTCTCAGCATTACTGTTTTACTTTTAATATCTGCCGCCAAGCAGAAACTAATACTAATTACTGTGTTTCGGTTTGAAAGGGCCTCAAGCCGTATGTTTTTGTTATGGGCAGATAGATAATACTTTATTGCATGCATGGAAATTTCGTAAAGATTAATATTTAAGCTAAGGCGATACAATGGGCGGCCTTATCGCTAACAGCGATTTCTTCCAGGCAACCTTTAGAGCAGAGGTTACCGCTTTAGATCAGGGAGGGGGCATCTTGCTCGCTACGTAACTAGTTCAGATCAAAAGAAAACATACTAAATGTTGTAAAATATAATATTTTAATTATATCAATTATTAGATATTTATTAACATAAATAATTATCCTTCATCCTTGATATGTTTAAATTTAATGTTTTTTTTTAATTATTATAAATTATTGGTACAGTTTCTGAATTCTGTGAGAACATTGAATTGCCAAATTATAAACGTTGTGGCAGCACATTATATGACTAAATAACAATAATATCCATTTATTAATATCCATTATTAATACAAAAATATAACATGAAATGTCCTACAGAAATTATATATGTAACTTCCGGGGAAGTGCTGCCACCGCACCCATTTCTGCCGCCAAGCAGTAATGCATTAGCGTTACTGTGTTCCGATTTGAAGGGTGTGGTTGCGGGTGAAATTACAGGCACATGAGACATTCCACCTTCACGTCTCAGAGTTACTGGCGCATGCGATGCGACTATTCTATCGTACCTGAGTAGGGGAGGACCCAATTCATATGTTATAGGAAACATTACCAGGTGACACCAGGTGAGCCATATGCTGTTTCCCAACTTCATCACATTAGCAGAAAACCCTGCTATGATTGTTAGTGACGTTTCCAAGTGCACATTAGTTTCAAAGGAAATAAATGAACTGAACTGAAACCATTCAAAGGTCAGTCACCTGGCCCACAGCTGATTGCTATTATAAGTTACAGTTGCAAGCACCAACAAACTGCCACTTATTCTCCCCATCGACATTAACGCACTTTATCTTATCCTCCTTAGTGAGTTTAGTCAAGTGATGGTTGACATTGTAAGCGGCCGCTCCCCACAGATGTTCCGGTGTCTCCGTATAGATTATCTTGACTAGGTCCATTTCATTCAGTTGCTTGGCTGAGTTGTTTTTAAGCGCTTCTAGTATTTGTTCTTCTCTCTGGTTCCGATGGGCGATGTAGTATCGAATCTTCTCATTTGGATTCTGAAAGTGTCAGTTTAAATGCTTAAATTTATCTAGATTCTGTTATGAAATCATCTGTGACAGTTCTAAAATGACTGCTGTCTCGGTTAGTTCGTGTGTGAAGGAAAGATCATAGCAGCATCCCACTTCCGCGCCACAGTAAATCTCAGTGCACAGATGAGTTTTTAATCGTTATCATTTAATTTTGTAAACTTCGGTCTGAGTTTGGCAACAACTGCCTTGGCTTCCTATATAACTAAAATAACTTTAAAGCCAATGATTTATAGCGGTACATAAACAATTGCCTTTAAAAATACTCACTTCTACTACATTCCCATGCCCCGGATAAATGACACTGGGATTCAAATCCAGGATCCTTTGCAAACTCCTCATATAAGTGTACAAGTCCTCAAAAACTGCTGTGCCCTCACCGAGGATACAGTCTCCGCTGAACAGTATATTCTCCTCTGCCAGAGTAAGCACCACGTGGTCGGTGGTGTGCCCTGGAGTATGGTGGACTCTCACTGTAGCACCTTCCACTGATATCTCCTGTCCGTCTGACAGCCACTTGTTGGGTATTGCAGCAGGCAATTCAGCATCGGGTGCATCGTCTAGGCTTCTTCTGTGCTTCCATATAACTGGTTGTTCTGAAAGGTTTCAGATTATAGACGAGATGGCCTACCCGATGTTAAGTGGTATCCCTACTCATAACAATGATACAACTAGTGTTCCAGTTTGAAAGGTGTGATTGCCGCTGAAATTACAGGACATGAGGCATTCCACCTTCACTCTCATAGTTATAGGGTGCGTATGATTGACTTGGGTCCTATTGTATTACCTAGGAAGTAGGGGAGCACCCAAGCATCTTTAAGGTGCACTTAACAAGAATAATAAATAAATGAGGATTTCTTACTGGCAATATTTCCATACAGGTTCTCTACACCTCCAATATGGTCATGGTGCCAGTGTGTCACCACAATATGCTCTATATTGACCTGCTCAGAACACATTACTTCTTCCAGATTCTTCTGGTATTGTGGGATATCTTTATCTCCTGTGTCCAGTAAAATACGGCTGTGAAATATTAAGAAATGTTATCATCAATGAGCAATTTCAAGTTATTATTAAAATAAGTTTCAAGTAATTAAGTAATTCCATTTGAAATTGAAGAATAAAGAAAAGAAAATTGAAAGCAATTTGAATTAATTATTATTAATCGATGTTCTTGAATGTCTGTTGCAATTCATAGATATAGTACCTGTGTACCTATATTATCATGATGTTACTATAAATTTGGCAGTCAAAGTCCTAGCTTAGTGCCAAAATGAGAACAAACAAAGAAAATTCAGTTCCTGAGACAGCGGCATCATTTATATCAGTGCCAAATTTTATATAAAAATATCTGAAGTAAACACCTATTTATTCTAACATATGCTAATATGTATGTTGTATTTGTTAGAATTAATTTTGTTTAGTTTATGATGACAGAATATAAAATAAAAAATGTATCAAATAAAACAAATTTCTGGGTGGAAATTGAACCTGCAGTACAGAAGGAAGCGCTGGAATGAGCAGTTGGGCAATAGGCACTTGAATTACCAGAATTCACGAATATAATGTAATTTAAATTTTCTCACTTCTTCCCAGAACCAATCAAATAGGTGTTGGTCCCCTGCAGAGTCATAGGGCCAGGATTGCATCCCAGAACTCTTATAACTCTATTCGAAAGTTTTGTTACTGCCGGTATCACTGCCGCGGCCATAGCTGCTTGAGGAATAGTTTCAAAGTCCAACAAACCAGTTCTTATCGAAAATCTTTGACGTTATCATAGGTAAGTATGTACAGATTGTTATTTAAAAGAAAAATAAGTGTAACGCTCGGGTAACCGATTTGAAAAGTCGGAGTACTTGATCATGAGCCGAATTGTGTTTCAAAATAAAACCTGAAACCATTGAGACTTAACACCAGTGTCTCAATTTGCGCAAAAGTATAATAGGTATAGATTTCAAAAACAGCAGCAATTCAGCAGAACAAATCAGCTGACTGGTGACGGCTGCCTACTCTGACATCAACATTACCTGACAGTTCACAGAGTTTCGTTCTTAAATGAATGGAGCTAGGCTCTAGGTTTTTGAAGGATAGTATCGAAGAAAAAATTCCTTAATATGATACACAATTTAGATATAATTTATTGTCAGATAATATCCGGATACTGAAATTATTGTATTCAGTTTTTTATTAGACAATACAGGCAATGATACACAAGTGTGGAAATCTATGCTGTAGGGCATGGTATCACCAATTTCAGTTGACATTTCATTTACAAAAAATAGAGAAAGAGAGGTTCGTTCGACTTAGATAAAAATGGCTGGTGCGCTGGCTAGAGTAATTCATGGGGCAAAGTCTCATTTGGGTAAATAATCCGCATCGTAACGTGATTTAATACAATATTTTAAGTTCTACTTAAATTTCGACACCTGAAGTCTTTGTGGAAAAAGTGGTTGTTATTATTCGTCGTGCGCACTAGGCTTACATAATTTTGACGTCTGTTTACAGGGCTCGTTGGGCCTCTTGTGAGCAGCAGCAATGTGCCGGTGCGGTACCAGCAGACGGAGGCTCCGACTAAGACCACATATGGGCCATTGGCAGACCAGGATAGAATATTCACCAACTTGTATGGGAGACACGATTGGAGGCTCAAGGGAGCGCTCTCCCGTGGAGACTGGTACATGACCAAGGAGATCATGAACAAGGGAACTGACTGGATCGTCAGTAAGTGACAGAGAAATCATCAAATATTTTGCATACTAAACTACTGGACCATCAAGCCATTGTTGCCACATATTGGGCAACTTTTCCCAAAACTTGGTTTGCAATATCAGCACGGAAATTTGTGTTTGAATAATAATAATAATAATAATATGTTTGTTAATGTTTACACACTCATACTCCTGCCTAAGGATTCCCTGTTTTGCAGGTGGTATGGATACCCTATACAAACAACCAATACTCAAGGACAAACTATGTTTTGCTGTAATATAAATAAAAATGGTCCCGCCATTTTTTCAGATGAAATGAAAGCCTCCGGTCTCAGAGGCCGCGGAGGCGCTGGTTTCCCTACTGGAATGAAATGGTCTTTCATGAACAAACCCTCCGATGGCCGTCCCAAGTATCTAGTAGTTAATGCGGATGAAGGCGAGCCGGGGACTTGCAAGGACCGTGAGATCATGAGACATGACCCACACAAGTTGGTGGAGGGTTGTTTGATAGCGGGCCGAGCTATGGGTGCACAGGCTGCTTACATATACATTAGAGGAGAGTTTTACAATGAAGCTAGCAACTTGCAAGTAGCAATTGCTGAGGTGAGGATTTTATTAGGATGAAACAACACTGTGTTAATTTGCAGCCTTCATGTTGCAGTTTATTTTTATAGACTTCCCATTTTTTTATGTGATTAATTTACAGAACAAGCAGGGAGTTACCTGATGTTAAGCGGTATCCTCTGCTCATTACAAAAGCAAAACATCTTGGGTCCTCCCTTGCTTAGGTATGAGAAGACCAGTTATTTTAGATAGAAAGATAGAATAACTTATTATTGTACACCAAAAAAAAAATATTACAAAAAAATTAGGTAGATGTACAATGGGTGGAATTAGCACTAACAGTGATCTCTTCCATGCAACCTTTCTGTATTGCGTTGCACCCATAACTTTAAGATGTGAAGGTGGAATGTCTCAAGTGCCTGTAATCTCACCAGCAACCACACTTTTCAAACCGAACAGAGTAACACATATGCATTATTGCTTGGCGGTAGAAGTCTGTATAGTGACAGTACTTCTACAGATATGCTTGGCACAAGTTAGCTTTTAATTACTAGCTGTTGCCCGCGACTTCGTCCACGTGGAATTCGATTTTATCACGCACCCCTATTTTAACCCTCGGAAAAGTAGCCTAAGTTACTCCTTGTTACATCAGCTATCTGCCAGTGAAAGTCTCGTCAAAATCGGTCCAGCCATTTCAGAGATTAGCCGGAACTAACTGTCAGACAGACAAAAATTTTAAAAATGTTGTTTTGGTATGTGCACCGTGTATACACATCCAGCACATAGAACTTAGTAAAAAGCGGTTAGTTTAATTTTACAACCTTATTTATTTGTATACATGTATGAGACTGACATGTTCAAATCAAAGAACCCAAGTAGTTAAAAAACTTTTTTTGTTTAATTTAATATCTCCGTGTTGCAGGCGTACCAGGCGGGTCTGATCGGTAAGAACAGTTGCGGGTCCGGGTTCGATTTCGACGTGTTCGTACACCGCGGCGCCGGCGCGTACATCTGCGGGGAGGAGACGGCGCTCATCGAGTCCATCGAGGGCAAGCAGGGCAAGCCCCGGCTGAAGCCGCCCTTCCCCGCAGACGTGGGACTCTTCGGGTGCCCTACCACCGTCAACAACGTCGAGACAATTGCCGTTGCACCGGTAACAACCCTAATATAATACAGCCAATGCACTAGTAATGATAATAATAATCATTTGACTAGCCTCGCAGCTCAGTTGGATAGTAACCCTACCTTCTGCGCTGTAGGTCGTGGGTTCGATTCCCACCAAGGAGAAACATTTGTGTGAGGAACATAGATGTTTGTTCTGTGATTGGATGTTAATATGTATGTATTCTATCAACTGTCTGAATTCCATAGTACAATCAGTGCTTAGATTGGGGCTAAATGGTACTGTGTGAAAAATGACCGCCAATATTTATTTAATTAGATAGTTATCCACTCATTCGTCAAATCACCTGAATAGAACAAATGATAGTGGAGTAATCTAATGAATTTTTTTTTTCCACCTTAAGGTTATCTGGTCAAATCGGTATTAGCGATAAGACCGCCGTTTGTCCATTTATTTTGTTTTTGTACCTAAATGATTTGCATTTTCTGTTTTATTGGTGTAATCTATACATATAATAAAATTGTAGAAAAGTGGTGTCTGTACAATGGAAATATATAAAAAAAAAGTAGCAGGGGTTGTTATTATATCGATGCCGAACCCGAAATTGTAATTAATATTTTTTTTGTCTGTTTGTCTGTTTGTCTGTGTGTTTGTGCACGCTAATATCAGAAACGGCTTATTCGATTTAGATACGGTTTTCACTAATATATTGTAGTAAGCTTCACTTAACATTTAGTGTTTATTTCATGTCAATCGGTTCATAAATAAAAAAGTTATGTCAATTTAAAGAATCACGGCGAACATTTTTAACGTACAGAGTACGTACTACACGCCTCGCGCCTGAGCGTCCGTGGCTATATAAAGCGCGCTGAGAGCCGCGCCGCTGCCATAAGGATTCAGTTATAAAGAAAAGTGAAAAGTCACTATTCCACGCGAAGTCGCGGGCACAGCTAGTGTGCAATTTATTGCACACTAGCTGTACACTTTAGTGTATATCTATCTATCTATCCCAGACGATATTACGTCGCGGCGGCAAATGGTTCGCCAGTTTCGGGCGGCAGCGCAACTCCGGCACGAAGCTGTTCAATATATCCGGCCACGTGAACACCCCATGCACTGTCGAGGAGGAGATGAGCATATCCCTCAAGGAGCTGATCGAGAGGCACGCGGGCGGCGTCACCGGGGGGTGGGACAACCTGCTGGCGATCATACCCGGGGGCTCCTCCACCCCGCTTATACCTAAAGAGTGAGTTTGTGGTGTCCACCGTGAGAGCGTGGTGGTACTGACTCCGAGTTTCAATCCGGAGGTAGCCGGCTCAAATCCCGACGTGCACCTATGAGTTTTACAATTGAAAGATTTATGTGCGCAATACCACGTTATCAGAAGGAAAACATCGTGAGGATATTGACATGTCCTATAATTAAAAATTCGAAGACGTGTGTCGAGTGCACGAATGGAGACTCTTTGAGGCGCACTTAAAATCCTTTAACCACACTGGTTCGAGAGAATCAGTGACTCGAAGAGAATAGAATAGTGTCCTCCTTGCTTGCATTGTTGAATGTGATACATTTATGGAGCGAGCAGATGGTCCACCTGGTGTTAAGTGGTGGTGTTGCCGTGACGAACTTCACATAGTTATATTGAAACTTCTACTGCTACTGTAAATCTAAAAACTAAAACTATAAGCAAATCATTATAAGAGAATAGAATATTTTTTATATGAGACACATACAATATCAACAGTAACAAAAAAAAATTGGTATTTGTTCATGGTGTGGTCAAATGGGTTTTCGTCTCAGCAAGATGCCGGTAGCGGCGCTGGTTTTCAGGCGGAGACTATAATGCATGACGTCACGAACTATACCTTACTACAATAACAGATCAATAAAAATTAAGGCTAATAACAAAATGAAATGAATTTAGTAGGATGGTTCCAAAAATATTGTCTTTTTCACCAGGATGAGAGCTGAGCTTTGAAAATAATCACCATCGTCAGATAAATACAAATAATATTTTCAAAAAGGTGGAAAATCTACATCTCTGCCTACCCCTCCGGGAGAGAGGCGTGATTTGTATGTAATATTTTCAGCGTGTGTTCGACTGTAATGATGGACTTTGACGGTCTGGTGGGCGCTCAGACGTCGCTCGGCACCGCGGCCATCATAGTGATGGACAAGTCGACGGACATCGTGAAGGCCATCGCGCGGCTCATCATGTTCTACAAGCACGAGTCGTGCGGACAGTGCACGCCGTGCCGCGAGGGCGTCTCCTGGATGAACAAGATCATATACAGGTCAGGCGGACAGGTGCCATAGACAACACGCCTGTGACACAGTGCCCTTCGGGTAGTACACCTATAACCCGATGTCCCCTAGAAAGGAAAAAAAGAAACCCCTCCTTTAGCGAGTTCTACGGTTGCAAGCTTATGCTTTGTCTTTGAATACAACTGTTATTACAACTTATTAATTAATTATTTTATTAGTATTTATTAAATATTAGTATTAAAATGTATCATACATCTAAGTACTCAGATTGTTAAAAGGATCGTGCTCACGAAAAAAAAAGTCCTTCAGGGGTTTCTTGTGTCTGTTCTCCCATGGATGGTCGGATAGGGTTTGAACAGGCGGCAAACTTAACGATAAGTACGTGTGACCTTATGTTTTGAATATTATTGACGTTTCCAAGCCATTTATGAATTCTATGGAAATAATGTTTTTGACTTTGACTTTGAAAGAACAGCCTAGTGTCCAGCGAGGAAACTTTAAAAAAATAATTATTTGATTTTGAATGTTGGCTAACTGCCATTTTCAGTTTGCACATTAGTAACCATGTACAAAAAAGTAGTGTCCATATGTACTACGTCACTTGACCGTAATAATGTTTGCTCTCTCTGAAACTAATTTTTTGCTACATTTAGTCATGTCACTTGAAATAAATGTATATTATTATTTACCTCTTTCCCAGATTTGTCGACGGCAACGCGTCTCCGAAAGAAATCGACATGCTGTGGGAAATCTCTAAACAAATCGAAGGTATGGTATTAATATCGCGTGTAATACATATTAAACTCACAGGCACAAAACATCTATTTTCGTCACACAAATGATTGTCCCGGGGAATCGAATCCCCGACCTGTAGCGCAGAAGGTAGAGTTACTGTTACTGAGGGGCAGTGGAAGTTTATATACATATTATTACCCAGACCCAGAGGAAGCTTGTATATAATATCTTTAATATCCGTGCATCGTTTCACCACAGTCTTGTGCTGAAAATCAGCGCTGTAACTTGTTATAGCACATGCTGAGCTCGGAACTTTTTATACATATATATATGTACGAGACATTGTTCTTTATTCCTATTCATAGTTTATTTGTTTCTTTCTATTTTATATTGAGTTGTAGTATACAGTTTGTATCCTAATAAATAAATAAATAAATAAATTTATTATTTCGCGTTAAATGCCATTATGTACGTACGGGAAGTACTAGTCAGTGTAATAAACTAAATGTAACATTGATTTGTATGATTAAATTGTTACAAATTCTTTCTTTAGGAGTTTCTTGTATGTTCCCCATAGAGGGTCGGATAGGGTCTGAACAGGCGTCAAACTTAGCGATAAGTACGCGTGACCTTATGTTTTGAATATTATTGACGCTTTCCAAGTAATTTGTTTATGAATTCATATTTGTTTACTTTGATTTATGAACTTGTGTGTGTGACAGGTCACACGATCTGCGCGCTGGGCGACGGCGCCGCGTGGCCGGTGCAGGGTCTCATCCGGCACTTCCGGCCCGAGATCGAGCGCCGCATGGAGGAGTACGCGCGCGCGCACGGACCCAGCCGCGCGGACAGACTCTACTAGCTCACACACCACACACCACACACCACACACATACACCACACACCACACACATACACCACACACCACACACCACACTCATACACCACACACCACACACCACACTCATACACCACACACCACACACCACACACATACACCACACACCACACACATACACCACACACCACACACATACACCACACACCACACACATACACCACACACCACACACATACACCGGTGTGCAATATAGGGGGCGTGAATCATCTGACGTTTGTCTTCTACTAGCTCACTTTCACACATACATCGTTCTGATAAGAGGGGTGGGGGGGGGGGGGGGGGGTCACCTAATGTTTGTTTTCTACTAGCTCACTTTCCCACACATATTAGTAAAGTATTTAGAAAATGGGCGGTAACCTTTTATTAGCCTATATGTACGATCGAATATTGCACGAAGTAATATCTTGATTTTTTATCGAAGGGGTAGGTCACTAGTGTTAGTTCTACTAGCGGACCTGATTTTGAATTGTTTTTAATTATGAAATTTAGTAAACTTGCGATAATGGTGCCTGTTCCGTTGCCGCCAAAAACTAAACGTTAACCATCTTTTGTTTCATATTGACTAGAGACGGCAGTTATAATAACTGTTAAAACCGAGTTTACTTTGATGCTAAAATAATCGACACCGATGTTTGAAGTTACATAATTTGTTACTACAATTAAATATCAAAACCGATAATATGCATAATTTAACTGTTAATCAACTGTAAAATCTGCTCCGTGAAATATAATTTTAGATTAAAGTTAATATTCAATCAGGTTATTAGTACTCATTTTGTTAATATTAATGACTTTTTTTATATGAGCACTTGTGAAAATATACAAATATCTGACAAACGATTTTGCATTTTTAATTGTCTCATTTTGTATAATGAAGCCGTAGCATAAAAGTACAATGTTACTAATGTACAAAGTAGGTTATAATAGTAAAATATCAAAGCACCTTTAAAAAAAAAACTTGAGAGGTGTCAAGGGACACCCGGATGGAACGAAGTTCCTTTCGATTAATTAGTGAAGGAATTCTTAAATCAACAAACAAAAACAAAACAGCATCAACAAAAAGTGTCGTGACAACTTTTCGTAAGATTTTTTTCCGTCTAGCCCCCCCCCCTTTCACAACGCGCAAACAATAGATTTGTAGGTACATACGTCCTGATGTTTACGCGGCTGGTAATTTACTGTGCTATTCGCAATTAAGACTTGCATCGTAATTTCACAGCCCATTCAGATAAGAATAATTAACCTACTCTGATATGAGCGGTTAAACGGTTACGCCCGAGTCCTACAGAGCTGCCTACCCCTTGTGTTACACAACATTGCAAAAATGTGATCTTTGTTATGTAGAAATACAAGTTAATGAACAATGTTCAATATCCTGCATTGTAAATACTTTATTATTTAATTAAACTGAAATATTATTTGAGATATGCAGTTTTATTTTTGTGCATATTTTGTTATCAATACCTAAGTACTTGAAGCCTGTTATGTACTTGTTTACATTACACAGTGTAGGTATAAAAATAAACGAAGATAACCGTGTTGGATATATCTTTTTCCATGAGGATATTGTCGTTCCCTCGTGATGTTTATCATCACCGTTTTGAGAACGGAGTATATAGCTCATTATTTGTAAGCGAAAAATCATCGGAACGCTGTTTTTAACCAGCTAGGTACCTTCCGATTGTAATTTGAAAATCTGATACCACTCAATCATTTTGTATGGTAAATTCAGTTTAGATGATTAATATTAAAGGCCGTATAGACAATTCAATGCTCAGTTTGACATTTTCCAATGCTTTATTCTGTTGAAGCTGAGAAGGCCGGACTGGGAACTAACTAAAAGTAGAGTCTGTTCTATTGCTTATAAAACTGAAAGAAATCAGTTTAACTGATATTCAGATAACGTATTTCGGTTGCATAGTATCTCTAATTTGCTATGAAACACTAAACAAATGAATTCAAGAAACAATGTTTTTAACCGCACTAACTCTAATTTGTTCTTTTTTGAAATGTGTCAAAGTCAAAAACATAATTTCCATAGAATTTTCTCTTAAATAATATTTAGATATACGGGTGGGTGTAGAAATCAAAGTATGGCATTAATTTTAAATTATTTAATTCCCTCTATCATTCTTTCTTTTTTTGATAATCCTTATGCTATCTAAGCACTATTTACAGTTTTTATAAATAAACGTAGTAATATTTTACACAGTAGGCTAGTATTGTACACTTCTTTCATCATCTCGCTGAAAGACTTGACTACATCAAAATGATCAACATAAAACCCGTGACAAAATGATCTTAAATATGAAACATAACTGATCAAATAACAAAATCCGACACGGTAACACTGATCGATTCCAAAAAAACAATAATTATACAATAAAACATAGAATTGATCTCAAACTTCAAATCAAATAATACATAACACCAAGTACCAAATGGTAAATAATTTAGTATATAGGAAGTAGTGCCAAAACGCACCGCCGTTATCAATTAACAATAAATAAGTATTAAATTAAATACATGGCACGGACCAAATTCTGCGACCATTTGCGGCACATGGTGGTTGGTGTACATCGATTTGGAAACGATTTCTCGACTGGAATATAATTTAACAATATAATAATTTCGATTTGTAAACTTTCAAATAATCACGATTGAAAACCAAATATAAAAATCAAAATGGAAGCAAATATAATTCGCGCAACATAATAAATTTGTATATCACTTGTGTAATAACAAATGGCAAAGTATTCGCTAAACATTCGGTGGAGATCACATTACACAATAACTTCATATATACAATAGGTGATTTACCTAACGCTACCAGTAACAACTTCAATGCAATATACCAATCTATATTGATGTGAAATTGATATGATTTACAATAACAGGAATTTTTAACGGTAGTAGTTAACAGAATGCGTCACATTAAATAAGTGTGGGTCCGGCCGGCGCGGAGTGCCCACGGCCGGACCGCTAGCTCCCACAGCGTGGTAAGATCACAACAACGCCATATCAGTCTCACTTATTCTGTCATTATGAAATGTTACGACTATACCACAGCTCGTAAGCCCCGGCGTGGGGCCGCGGAGACCGATCGCGCGGCGCACCCGGCCCGTCTGTAACGTGCCTTAATCACAAGTGGCACAGATCCGAGCGCGGAGGCACCCGATCGCATCGGCCCTCCGAGACACCAACCTAGGGGCCCTACTTTATAAATTATTCGAACGCATCGCGGTCCAGCCGCCTCGTTCACTACAGCTAAACGGAACAAAATCGAACATAGGCCGGAATAACTAAATAAATAGCCGGTCGGAGTCCGCTAGGAGCCGGAGCGGTCCCCGGCGCCCGCACCGGGTGTCGCCGCGCACGCAACGCAACCGCCCGCCGCGCCGTCAAACCTCCGGTAAATGCACGATCAAATAAATTAATTTACATAGAGGTCCCAGATGATGTACACAGAGGTCCCCGATGATGTACATAGAAGTCCCAGTTGATGTACATAGAGGTCCCAGATGATGTACACTGAGGTCCCAGACGATGTACGATTTGACAGGAGCGGCTTCTTTGGTTTGTCAGTTATGTGTAGAGGCAGTCCGGTTGCGTGAGCACGTCGGGCACCAGCCGGTCGTGGTCGGCGTGCGCGCGCGGCGGCAGCTCGTTGCGCGGGTCGCGCGCGAGCCACGGGTGTCGCAGCACGTCGCGCGCGGACAGCCGCTCGCACGCCTCGCGACGCAGCAGCGACCGGATCAGACACTTGCCCCGCGACGACAAACACTCCGGCACCACGAAGTAGCCGCGGGATATCTTCGCGAACAGCGACGCGTGCTCAGAGTCGTTGAACGGATACCTGCAACAAAGCGAACGATAAATAAATATGATGTTTGAGAGTTATCTTTATCATCGAACTTTAACAAGTTCTAGTGTATTATTGATAATTTCTACTATTGCATTCTAACTTGTCTAAATGCACATATTTATGTCGAAAGATCAATAAATAAATACAATACAAAACAATTCGTGTTCGCGAAAAAAGAAATCCTATCATTAGGGGTTTCTGGGCTGCTATTTCCCATGGAAGGGGGGAGGGGTTTGAACAGGCGTCAAACTTAGCGCATACACGCGTGACCGTTTTGCATATCACTTGTTGACAATTCCAAGCTATTTCTTTAAGAATTCTATGGGAATATAGTATTTGATTATCAAACGCGACTCTTAATGATCGCAAAAAACATCATTCATAATTAGGACAGACGTTTTCGAGTTTTTGTATCTGGATCCCGATTGCAGCGATTGTCGTTCGGCAGATGCGAAACAAAAAGCCAGGTATTGGAACCCTTCCGGCGACAGGTGAAACGAACGATTGCGGCCCAAATCCCGCGGCTAATATTATTACGGACGTGAAACAAAGGATCGCAACGGCATGCGGCAGGTGTATGCGCAACGTCTTCGCCACATGACCGAGGCAGGTGCGGCGAAGATTTCACTTAATGTGGGTGATATAATCGTTGGCCGTTGGCGCGTAACGGGCGACAGGTGATCATCCCCAACGGTCGTAACGCCGCCGCCCGCGCCCTTGCGATCTCGAAAAACGGTAAGTCTCACGCTCAGGTCAAGACGCCCCCGCCCTCGCCGCCCTCGCGTTCACGCTATGCCGAATAGCAATTGTATTTTTAGACGAAACACGGGAGAAAGTAATTCGGAGCGCGGAAATTGTATCACGAGAAACTATTTTCTCTCTCGACATTGATACTTTGGTCGTTAAAAATAAGTCGAACATTGTCGTAACCAAACATCTATCATATTGTTCACGTGGAACTTTAGGCGGTTAATATTTGTTTTAGTTTTGATACCTACTTAAGAGGCTCAATTCTCAGTGACGTAATAAAGTCTAAATATTATTTTAAAAACAAAGTCTCTTTATATCTGTCTGTTTCTCCGCTTATTTCTTCTAAACCACGTAGCAGATTTTTTATATGGTTTTCACTGCCAGAACGAGCTATAAACGAGGGAGGTTTGTGTATATAATTGGTACATTGTCAAAAGTCAACTTTATTCCACAGAATTTGTAAAATGACTTCGAAACGTCAATAAGTAGTATTCAAAAATAAAGTCACGCGTCACCTAACGCTAAGTTTTAACCCTATTTTTTCCTTTTCGAACTCTATCCGGCCCTCCATTGGAAAGAACAGTTGAGAAACCCCTAAAGACGAGATTCCTTTTTTTCGTAATCACGATCCTTGTAAAACTGGAGTAGGTAAATAATTCACATTTAGTTCATTACTACGCGTACCTGGGTGGGTCTAAGTCTAAGGATCTGTGGAGACTTTTAATTGGCCTTCCTACGAGTATATGTAGCATTTATGGTTGCATATTTATTCAAACACATATTTTGTGTATTTGTAAAAAAAGCTAAGAACACAATTACGCACCTCCCAACGAGCATGGTGTAGAGTATGACGCCGAGCGACCACATGTCGGCCGCCCGCCCCGAGTACGTCCGATGAGCCCTCAGAATCTCCGGCGACACGTAAGCGGGGCATCCTCGCTTGTCCTGCAGCAGATCTTCCTCAGGGTCGTCGAGTACCACAGCATCCTCCAAAGACTCCAGCTTCAGCGTCGTTCTGGAACAAATGAAAATACATTTAGATTTCGTATGGTATGGTACGTACGTACACGCCAGGACCTTGATGGCAATGGCTGTCGGATTACATTGAGTATATATAACCTCTGCCCATAACAACCGATGCGGCTTGGGTCCTCCCCTACTAAGTACGACAAGACCCAAGTCGCATCGTATGCACCCGTAACTGTGAGACGTGAAGGCGTTACTGCTTGGCGGCATAAATGGGTATGGTGGCAGTAGTTCCCCGGACAAACTTGGCGTGAGTTCTACTGCTCAGAGTGTTAGCCGAGTTATGCGTGGGATAACAGAAGCATCAATGAGCTTACCACTTGTCACCACGCTTCTAAATTAGTGCTAGTTGAAGTGGTTTCAACAGAATAACAGCATCCACTGCCAAAACAGTGGGCATAATGCTGAGATGAAACCTATTTGCTGGTGTACCACACATTATATTATGTCTTGTTTTGTACTTCTTTTTTACTATTTCAATGTTACTTTTTATTTTATTTTTGGATTGTTTGTTTATAATTTCTTTGGGTACTTTGTTGTTTTGATCTGTTTCCTTTTGCTAAATTGTTATATAATGTATTATGTGTGCTACTTGAGTAAATAAATGTATGTCTATGTCTATGAAACCCACGGTAAAAAGTGGCTTATTTAATCTCTGCCTACCCTTCGGGGAACGCGTCATCATGTATGTATCAATAAATGCATTTGTACATCAATTATTGATCGGACCGCGGAAATGCGGGGTCATTCGCATCTGACGGTGACCCATATAAATTGATCCCGTTTAATTAATGGGATGCACTGTACGCTCAAAGCGAACTCACCAGCGATGCGTGGCCACTGCACTTATCGATATGAAACATCAAAATTAAACTTGGGTTTGGGATCAATGTGGCAACCGGTATTGTGTAGCGTTTCGGTGCGCATGCAACAATATTGTCATGTAAATAATTACATAGCGTACCATAAAGCTGTTCGGTGACGCAATGGGTTTTGTTTCATCACTGGTGCTTTGGGCGCACCGTGCGCGACCTCGTGTTGCAGAGCGACCGCATCGTTACGAAATGCATTAAATGCACACTCGGGTAATACTACGCCGCGTTTGATTGAATGTAAACTAACGCCGCGCCGCGTAACGGGACTCGGGTTACATGGGAACAGACTAATGGACTGATCGAATTGAAAACTGACTTCAATGCCGTAACCTTTTTTTTTTTTTTTTTTTTTTTTTTTTTTTTTTTTTTTATTAGGTCTCCCAAACTGGGCGTTACACATTACAACAATAAAATAAAATTAAATAAAAACTATAGTGTACGACCTTCTGGAGGGAAACACAGCATGCATATATAAAAAAAAAATTATACATATGCTGGAAGAAACTAGTAAACTAACAATACAAATACAAATAAAAATAAAACAAATTTAAACCATAAATTACAATAAATAAAAAAAATATCAAAATAAACTAAATAGGCTAAAAGGTTAAAAGCTAAGGTTAAAACTGTAAAAACATGCTTACTTACTAAGTAAGCATGTTTTTACAGTTTTAACCGATGAGCTGAAAACGTCAAATAATTTGTTATGCTTATTAAAAAAACAACAAATGCGATATATAGGTGACTGTTGACCAAAGTTAGTACGGCAAGTTCGAAGGTGGAATGACTTTCTGTTTTGAGTGCGGTTACAGTGGCGAGGTACACTGAGATCCAACCTGTGCAGCAAATCGGGACAATCTATCACTCCTTGAACAACCTTAAGGAGAAATACAGCGTCAGCTACTTCTCTCCTCAGCGAGAGAGGAATCACATTGTAGTGATCTAGTCGTAACTCATATGATGTAAGGGTGCGACATTTATTGTCCGAGTAGGTTAGGTGGTACATAAACTGCTTTTGAAGCCTTTCTAACCTATTGATGTGAGCTGCATAGAATGGGCTCCATACTGGACTGCAGTATTCCAGAAGACTACGAACGTAACAGTTGAATAGTAATATGGAAATGCCGGGTTCCTTAAACATTTTTGTTTTTCGAATCACAAAACCTGCCAAGCGTGCCCCCTTGCGAGATATATTGCTAATGTGTTCACGAAAATTCAGTTTTTGATCCAAAATAACACCTAGGTCACGAATATGAGAAACTTCATTGATTGGAGTATCTTTGATCTTGTATGTGGCCGGCGTAGGAGTTCGTTTTCGACTGAATTTTAAATGAAAGCATTTAGAGGCATTCAGTGTCATTTTATTGCGGTGACACCAGTCACATACAGTGTACAAGTCACTTTGAAGAATAGAAATATCATCCGTGGAGTTAATAACTCGATATAATTTTAAATCGTCAGCAAACATTTTAAACATTGACTTGATATTGTCGCACAGATCATTGATGAAAACCAAGAAGAAAAGGGGTCCAAGATGTGAGCCCTGGGGTACTCCAGACGGCACAAACTGAGGCAAAGACTTAAAACCACGAATCATAACTATTTGAGATCGGTTGTGAAGGTACGATTCACACCATCTTAGGAGCGAACCGCAAATACCTGCATGTCCTAGTTTGCAAATGAGGGTTTTGTGATCAACAACATCAAATGCCTTTGAAAAGTCAGTATAGACAGCATGCACTTCTAGTTTATTTTCAAGGGCTTCATTAATGTCACTGACATAACTAACTAGATTAGACGTTGTTGATCTGCCCGGTAGGAATCCAAATTGCTGTGGGTTAAAAAATGATTTTAAATGGAAGTATAATTGTTTGTGGACCAGGGACTCAAAAAGTTTTCCGAAAGCTGATAATATAGAAATAGGTCGGTAGTTAGAAATATCTGACTGGTCACCCTTTTTGGGAACAGGAGTTATGTGCGCAAGTTTCCACTTTGCAGGAAAAATGCCAGTGGAAAGAGATTTGCTAAATATTAAATGCAATGGCTTAGAGAGTTGGAGAGCACAATTCTTTAAAAATAAAGGGTGTATGGAGTCAGGACCCGAACCCTTATTCGTGTTCGTCTGCTGGAGAGACCTCAGGATGTCCGACTCTGAAACTATAATACCATTTAAAGATGGTGACGTATTAAGACACTCATCAGACAGGTTAGATATATTTTCTGTTGTATCTTTATTATTGTAAACAGAAAGGAAATGTTTAGAAAACAGTTCACATATATCCTTTCCACCCTTGACGTTTTTGTCTTCTAGAAACATCACATCAGGGATAGTGTTACTGTTTGATCTCATTGATTTTATGAATTTCCAGAAGTATTTTGGATTATTCTTAATATGAGTTTTTGCTTCATTTTTAAATGACGAGTAACACTCATTTATCAAATTATTGCAACGTTCGCGAAGCAAGTCGTAAGTAATTTTGTCTCTAGGATTAGAATATTTTTTGAACTTAAGATGGAATTTAGCTTTTTCTTTAAGACATTTGAGTAAAGATCGACTAAACCAAAATGGATAGCTTTGGCTGCCCTTTATAGAAATTGGAGTATGCTTTGATATGATTGGGGAAATGGTGTCAAAGAAAATATCAACCATTTCGTCAACGCTCTTAGATAATTGGAACTTACAATTCCAATTTATATGTGACAGATCATCTCGAATGTTTGAATAATTTGATTTGAAAAAGTTAAAATATGTGGTTTTGTTATGTTTTGGGGTCCGGTTTTTATTAAGTTGCATTGTGATTTCTAACGCAGGGTGGTGGTTGTCTATTTTGACTAGCGGAGATGAACATTCCATTAAAGTGAAAGTGTTATGAACGTTTGTGAGAACTAGATCTAATGTTCGACCATTAGTGTTTGCAACATTGTTAATTTGATGAAGGTTATTAAATGATATCGAGTCCCCAAGCAAGTTATCGACTAGGTTTTGAGTTTCACATGGAACGAGTGAATTAGATTCGTCATCATGCATCCAACTAATGTTTGGGAGATTAAAGTCACCCGCTATTAGAAAAATAGATTTGGTTGACTGTTTATTTTGAACATTTACGGCTATATTTGATAATAAACGATCTAAGCGTTCATAATTAACGGGAGGAGGGAGATATAGCGCGCACAAACACAGAGAAATCGGAATATTGTTGTTTTTCAACTTCAGTAGTACCCAGATATTCTCATCCAAAGATTCCCATTTGAGTTTGCGCATGGGTTCAAGTTTTTTCAAAACTGCTATTAGTACACCCCCACCTTCGGTCTTGCCGCTACCGGTAGTGGCACGATCACGCCGGAAAACAGTATATCTATGATCCAAAATTTCGTGATCATATACAGAATCATTTAACCATGTTTCTGTTAGCATTATAATATCATAGTCATATTTTAAAGCATTGGTCAACACTTCCTCAGTTTTAGTCCTAAGACCTCTTACATTTTGATAAAGGATTTTTAAACCAAAAAATGGTATGCCTTTTACACGTTAAAACTAACAATGTAATTGACAGTGTCTTAATTTAAAGTCTTAAGAAAATCTTCGTCCTTGACAATGAAACTCCTAGAGTTGACATCCTTTCTGATATAGACGCGTCCGTTCCTGACCCACACGAACTGATATTTCTTGTCCTTAGCGGTTTTTCTGGCAGCAGCATGGAGCTGTTTATTTGCTGGGGACAGATGCTCGCACACATATACCTGAGCGATGTCACCGCCCACGCCTAGATGAGTCGAGTTAAGCTTATCGCCCGGGTGAGCTTTGTTGAACGCCTTGACAGCGGCTAAAATTCTGTCCCTTACTAAGGGGCTCGGCAGCTTGACGACAATGGAGCAGGGTCTCTTTGAGTCTTGATTAATTTTAGCCACTCTATGATAATTTAACAACTCATGATCAGCTATGTTGCAGCCAGCAACACTACTGAACTGTTGGACGATGGTTTTTAAATTTTCTGACTTGTTTTCTGGCACACATTGTATTTCTATATTAGTGTCACGTGACTGCTGTTCTATCTGATTCAGGCGTGAGTTTATGTCAGAAACTTTAGAACGAAGGACCTCGTTTTCTGCCTGTAGTTTACCTATAATTTTAGCTTTGCCCTCGAGGACAGCACTAAGCTGGTCATATTTAGCTGACAGAAAGTTAACACCTTCGGTCAGCTCAGACAGCGTATTGCGAGTTTTTTTATTTTCAGCCTGAAAGTCAATTCGTATGTCCGAAAGAAGCTTCGACAATGAGTCATCAAACTTTTTATCTATATACGCTTTAAGCTCGTCCAAAGCACTTGTGGTTGGAGATTCTATTTGAGACGATTGAAAACCAGGGGATGCTGAAGGGGTGCTAAAGTTGTCTCCCTTATCAACTCGTTTCTCGGAGGGTTTGCATTTCTTGCACTTCCAGGACGCTTTGTAGGCCTTTGATTCTTTACTGAAATTCTCCACAGTGATACCCAGGCATTGGTAGTGATAACTGGTATTACATTTGTTACATACTTTCAAATCGATAGAAGCAACGGACTTGTTGCATTTGTTACAGATGGCCATTTCTATTAACTTTCGGAATCCGCTACAAGTAGCCAAATTTTGGTGGAAGTGGCCACACTTCAAGATGGCAGATTTGATATGTGACGGTATCAGTTGAATTTGACGTATCGTAGGATAATTACGGGTAGATGGTAACAAATTAATTTGCGTGAGGGTACAAAAATCAATTATGTTTCTTCTTTTCTTCGCTCCAAAACGTAAATAAATACCTTGATAACAATTCCAGAAGTGATTCAGGCTGTGTTTCTCACGAAGAAGATTCAGTTGTAGGTGATTTCACTCGTTTATTAGTTTTAATAAATTTTTCAAGCTTGTGATCGGCAATGTACTGCTATTCGTCCCAGGGTTACCAGCGATTGCTGATACTACTGCTGATACTTTACTCCGCTTATCGAGTTAAACGTATGGAGGTGAAGGCGAGACAGGTGCGCGGTGGGCGGACGGTACGGGGTAATCGACGTGCATTAAAAGCGCACTCGATATTTTTAGCCTTATTTAATAACTCGATTCCACGGGGACCGGCGAGGAGTCGCACAAAGCGAGGACCGGTTCCCACTCTATTTATACACCTAATTCTCACTCGTACACCGACGTTACGCCTTATAGAGCGCTTCGCCGCTAACCTAGGCCCGAGTAACCTAGAATACAATTTCAACACAAGTTTGTAACATTATCTGTGAAGAAACTTGTAAGTTTCGATTACTCGTGCGTATTCCGAAAGCTGAAGGCAATAAATATCAAGTTTGCTCAAAGCGCTATTACAAAACCCGCTTGCGGTCTCAACCGTTTGACAAACAGTATGCGGACGAAAGCTCCCTGGAACCTGGAATTCAGATCGAAAGATAGACAACGAACCGTATCGCAATACCAACACAGTGCCAACATGACGTGTTTAATGAGAGATAAACGAATGAGATTTATCAAGAGTACATCGAGTGATCGAGTCGTGACAATATGGAGCGGTTGGCTCCCGCTAAAGGTTACTCTTGTTAAGTCTGTCGCAACAGCATGTCGGTTATCGCATGAATTATTACGCGCTTGCTGCGACACTCGCGAATCGACCGCTTTGTCTTATTTACTGGAAAACAATGGATACATAAAGAGTGCACGGAGAGGTTGCAACGCGAGCACGCGCGCCGTCCGGCCGCTAATCGGTGTGTGCCAACGCGGGATCCACTGTGGGAAGGCAGTTGACGAAACGCGTGACGTCACAGCCGCAAGCGCATCACTCCCAACCCTTTTTTGTAATCCATCAATCTTTTCTATTCGAGTCACTGGCTCTCTCGGTGAGAGGATTTTAAGTGCGCCTACTAGAGGCTCCTTTTGCACTTGACACATGTCTTCGAATTAGTTCTAGGACATGTCGGTTTCCTCAATATGTTATCCTTCACCGTTTTGAGAACGTGGTATTGCGCACATAAATCTTTCAATTGTATAACTCATAGGTGCACGTCGGGATTTGAACCGGCGACCTCCAGATTGAAACCGAGAGCCCGGCCGGAGGGCGTCCTCGAATCCGTTTAGGTATCTCGACTGCGCAACTGATCCTAATTAAATCCCTACAACGGCAAGGCTAAAATGCGATGTCTGCAGTTGCAATCGATTCGAATTTCGCAACGTGTTAAGTTATACGGTGTCGTAACGCGGTCGGAAGGTTGGCCGGATTTCCGAGCGTGTTCCGAGCGGCGGCGGGCGGCGCGGCGGCCTCCAAGGATTCTCGGACGCTGCGGCGCGCGCGCGCGGGCGAAAGGACAACCATAGCCACGCAACGCGCACGCAGCTAGCCCCCGCCCCCGCCCCCGCCCCCGGCCCCGTATCCACGTCGTGACGCGCCCTATACTAACGCTCTCTATTACTAAATTAACTCACGTTTGCCACTTCGCAACTGTTAATGGAACATTTGGTTGATATTACAAACGTAAATGGGTAACGAAACGTTACTCGGTCGAGTTTGAGTCACCGTCGACTGAAAATCGGGCTGAATTTGCAATAACGGCGTGTGGGAGGCTGGCCAAAATTTGCGGGATGCGGCGCGTTTCGCAAGCGGCGGTATTTCTCAACTCGACCCTGACAGTTTAGTAACAATGGCATCAGTAACATGGCACAGATGCAGCACACATGCACTTCCTGCTCGAGTTCGCGTCCGCTGCACGAGCTGCGCTTGCGCAACGCCTAGGAAACTGTTTACACGCTGAACTGGCTCATACGTATCGATGTGTCGCCGAACATTGCGAAACATCCGATTATTACGGCCGATTCGACAACTGTCATATTCCCCGCGCGCCCACCGCACACATTGTGTGTACAATATACGGATAGTTTTCGTGCACTAATTGTGTGTCGTAGAAACGGTTAGTCATAGGTTTTCGTAACACGCATTGTAGGGACGTGTCGCAAGCGCTGCCAGTTGCCACACCGAGATGCCGCCGGGATAGGTTGGGAAACCATCCCAGCCATGCCCAATTATATGTCGGCTTTTATTGCGCAAGCTCGCTCGCCGGATGTTTAATAAAACTTGATTGATAACACTACGGTATCGCCTTCGATCCGCTATTGCTTCTCATCGTGACTTTGCGTTGATTACGGTACACTCACGTTGATAGGAAGCGATAGCTACCTTCGGTGAAAGAACCAGGCGCATTACTCTTAAAAATTTAGGTCTCAAAACCGCACAAATACGACACAGTTCACTTTATCGGAGCAGCGATAACGCAAGTCGAACTCAGTTTTGAAACCGAGCACTGGGCCGCTTGCGAAAACGCTAATGTGAACATCGGTTGCAAAATTGGTTTAGTTTTAAATCGAATGCAGTGACAATGTCGGCTCGGGCGATGCGCGAGCACAGCTCGGGATCTAGACGACAGCCCGCCGATGACGTCCATAAGAGGATCGAGAAGCGCAACCGTTGGGAGCCATGTTTGGCGGGCGGGCGGCGGGCGGCGTCCACACGCTCGCCCGTGTCGCGGTGTCACAATGGCGTGGATTATGAGTCGCGTTGCGGTTGCGATATGGCGTGTTGCAAGTCCGGGCGGCGGTCCAAGCGCCTCCGCCGAAATAATCCCATGTTGCAACGCGCGGAGTGCGGAACGGGCGCCGCTCCAGAGCCCGTTGCGCAAACTACGCCACGCAATTGCAGGCCATCGCCGGACTCTCACGCGGTGCGACGTTTACGAAATGTACAATACCGTTCGATGACCCGCCGGAACGATCTATTACGCGGATTATTGCGCAACGAGAGAAAGAAAGCGGTCCGGAATGCGTGCGCAAAAAGCTACCGAAATCTCGGTGAATTCCGCCTCGATTGCAATTACACCGTTACGCTGAGTCTTGTAAAATCCGGTGAGCGGTCGACTTTCTAACGCGAGGTCGGTGTACCCGGCGCCGTGTCGCAACAATTTCTCTGACGCTCGCGAAGAAAGCGCGACCTCAGCAAGGTTTTGCAATCGCCGGCGGCGGCAGCGGCAGCGCGGCGCAGCGCGACTCCCTCGACGGAGAAAGATGTAGAAAGCGCACACCGGCTGCGTGTGGCCGACGCGGGCCGCAATTGACAAACCGCAGCCCACCGGTGACTTGCGACAGATGCGTTAACGAGATTCCTGCGGAGTCCTGCGGCACGAACCGCGCACCATTGTGTGTGCAGTTGGGCAAGTGGGTCCGCGGTTGCGCAACCCGCGATAGTGCGCGAGCGTGTCACACCCGGTGAAATACTTCCGTTCATTGACTCCTTCCCGATATAACTGCGTTGTCCGTTTCGAAATACTGACGATCGACACGGAACACGTGTGTGGAGGACACGCAAGCACATTTCACCGGTACGGACTGATTATCATCTTACCGGTACAAATTTCTGGGTCATTTAAAGGCAGGACTGCGTAAAGCGTAACGTAGCGACGAACCTTTCTTCTAACGCTTTACCGACTTGCAACTCTTCACATAATCGTTAGTTAATTTGTTAGGAATTCTGTCGAGCAGGATATTACAGAGGAGTCGTCAGGTAACCGGCTCACTGGCACGTTTGCGTATTCACTTTCATAACTCGTTGTTACGTTTCGTACAGACTTTTCCACGTGTTGGGAAACATAGAGTAAAAAGCTGGAGTTCCCACATAGCAGACGAGTAATCAAGAGTGGGTTGCATAGTGAAAAAAAATGCGATAATTGTGCTATAATCATGAGTTGCGTCGCTTTCGAGCCGATGACACGCAAGCTTATAAAAAGATTGGAGTTAATTGAAACTGAAGATGTAATCGTGGAGGTGGGCGCCAGGTGCGAGCCTCCGCCGCCGCCGCCGGTCCCGAGGCTGTGTGACGAGAAACAGGGCAGCTGTACGATTGTCGCCCGACAGATGCGGTCTAGATCGCCCGATAAATAAAAGAGATCCTTGTACGCAGTTTCCGCCGCGGCGCGCACGCAGCCGGAATCCGCGATTGTTTCGCTGCAATCGTTTCCTCTCCTTTATTGGATATCGGAAGTGCGAAACGCGAGATGAATTCACCGATCAATGTTGCAATTATTTGCTATACGCGATGCATTTAACGTAGGACACGTTGAGAAATGTTGCCGAACTAAATTAGATCGACATTTAAATTTTACAATCATGAAAGCTAGGCATGTCGCCGACGCAAGAGCTTGCGATATTCGCGAATGGACTATTGCGAACTGGCGAGGCTACGACTCGGAGCCGCATTACTGAAACGGTTGGTTAACAAGCACAGGTTAACCGTATTGGATCTCGCAAGCCGATGGCGCAAATGTATGGAAAAATTAAACGCGTTTATTTTCACGACAGCGATTTATATGAGCCTCAAGACCTTTGTAATTCCTCGGATTTGCAGAATGGTTTGCTGGTCATAGAGCTCTATTTATTTAATAACTGGAACATGCTAGTGTCTGTCTCTACTAGACAAGTGCCGAATGACCTAATAGGGATCTAAATGAATTGCTTCACTTATATTCTTAGGGCTTGCCTCACGTAGCAATTATCGATACCTGATCTATTTCGAATGACGAAATAATAAAGTCACATCCCAGGCAATTACAATACTATTAAGGTTTAAAATACATTAAACGACCACAAGTAAATGCAGGAATGACGAAGGATGGTTTCGAAAACGCAAAAAGCGACGTTGCGATTTCGCCTTGTGAAATATATTTCGCTTCGTGATTGCAGAATAAGACGCGTGGGACGATAATAAGGATTACTATCGTTGTATCTTTTACGATATAGGATATCGATACGAATATTAGAATAATTGTAATCACACAAGGAAATTTTAGAGGAAAACGGCTGGCGAAATTGGTGCCCACGCGTACAGGTGATGATAACATTCTTATCAAACATTTCACTTAATCTTATCTGTTAGAAAGAGTACAGTTTATTTATTTATTTAGTACGCACCGATTTGACAAGTATTTAGTAACCTAATGACAAACCATAGTAGTTTCACAATTGCGCATAACTTATTTATCGGTGTTGCGAAAATGTAACATATAAACGTTGCTTATTGTTTGTATGGCATTGTTATGGAAATCCGAGACTTCGCATGCAATGGACACATTTTATCTACGAGTTTTATAATCAGTTGGTGTCTCGACGCAAATGGAGCATCTGGTTTGATAACAATGAATCTTGATATTTTTTGTTGTAGATTGAGTAGGTAAATACGTGTGTACAAACGTTTTACTCCAAGCTTAAGTTCTCGACTCGAGTAGCATACCTTATCAAAGTGCTCGTATCGAAGCGGGAAGAATAGGCTGAATAGCATAGGGACGTCACAGTGTAGATCGATAAGCTTAGTGAGACCGAAAACCACTCGAGTACATACGACCCTACATTAATAATATAATCGAGAATTAAATTTGTAGTAGTCAGATTCAAGGTTTTATAGTTAAACCTCTTTCGTATTTTAGTTCAGAGCAGCAAAAGGTACAATACTTGGAAATCGAGTCAACACTCTGGTGCGTTGGTCAAAGTTTGTAAATAAACAACTACGGATAAAATCGCGAGTTGAAAACGTGTTTTACCGTTAAACCACGCTGAAAGCGCGTCCGGATAAAGTGGCTATTCGAAAACGAGTCACCGATTTCGCAGAGGGCGCGATTGTACGGTGCACCCACCGCGTGAAATAATCGATATCACACATCACTCATCGATCCCTAATCGAAACCGTAAAAGTTCATAGGCCTTATTAGAATTTCAAATACCGAACGAATGTGTGAATCGAGAACGTGGCGCGAATACGGCCGCCGATCGTGTTGATAAATAAACAGAGTTAGGATTCGCGGACGATGCCCCTACAGATTTCTCTATAACACGAAGTACTCTATAACATGCGGACGGGATACTAATTCGTGGAGGTGAATGTGGCTCGCACCGGTACTTTCTCCATTGCACGATAGCCGTGTACCGTTCTAGAAATGTAGACTGCCAGCGCGAAGAAACTCTCTATCAAGGTGTGCTACTTGTCTGTTCCGAGAGATGATGTCATGAGATTAATGGTCAGCCAATTCGTTTGCGGCCAGCCTACATGGAGTTACTTAGGCTTTTTTGTCGTGCCACAAACGCGTAGTGTGATGAGATCATAAAAGGATCAATGATCTACAACATGCCAAAGAAATGATCAACAAACTAGCGGGAGGGACCGCCCGGACGTTAACCCAGCTTCGTAAGCAATGATGTAACTTGGAAAGTGCGGAAATAGAGATTTTGTGTAAAGACAAATTGCACCGTGGATTATTATATCACAAATTCTGGCGATAGATGCTAAAGCGGGGAGGGGTCAGTGAACTTGCGAAACTCACCTGTCACAGCCGAAGGCGACCGAACAAATGTGCGGGGTGACGTAACGGAAGAAAGCACGGATGTAAACGTCGAGCCGAGCTCGGTGTGACGTTAACGCAATTAAAGAGAGAAACAAACGATTTTGTAATTGGAACTCGATTCGAATGAATGGGAGGCGACGCCCGACAGTTGCACAACACCAACGGAAGAGAGTGCGACTGCGGCCCAAACGGCACACAGCTGTGATGCAATAAAGAAAGTGCGGAACTGAAGTAGGTTTTCTAGTAGGTGAACGTACTCCGGCCGTTAGCATATCATTCGTCCGCGGTCCGATGACCTCGGTGATGTCAGAGGAGCCGGTACCTCCTCGCCTCGCGAATAACGAAAGCCTTCGGGATGGTAAATTACGATACGAGACGGCAGCGCTGCGGAGGCAACGGAGTTACATCAAACACTGTTGCCTTATTGGAGACCGCAATGGATTAAGTAACAATGTTGTCACACTTGTTTGTTGCAATTACCCACATTTGACGTAATGTGGCGGGCAATAGTAGCGCGATGTACATTTTGATCCATAGCACATAATCTATATAAATAAATAAAATTGGAGTGTCTGTTTGTAAAATTAAAATAACCGCTTTTTACTAAATGCATATGAAAGTATACACGGTACATATACAAAAACATTTTTTTTTTAATTTTTGTCTGTCCGTCTGTTTGTTCCGGTTAATCTCTGAAATGGCTGGAACGATTTTGACGGGAGTTTCACTGGCAGATAGCTGATGTAACAAGGAGTAACTTAGACTACTTTTCCGAGGGCTAAAATTGGGGTGCATGAAAAAACCGAATTCCACGCGGACGAAGTCGTGGGCAACAGCTAGCAGTAACTATAATACCAGAACGGCAGATGGTTAAGCCACCGAGAGCCTGAATCGAGCGAGCGCACGAAAGTCGATCGATTAGGTAGGTATAAATTTTAAAGTAACCTACATAAATTAAGCACTGACATACATAACTGGCCAAATTATGTTTAAAAAACGATATGTCAAGTTCAGTGGGTGCGAGGCCAATGCGCGCCGCGCCGGCCCGGCCTGCCGCGGCGCGGGGAGGGCGCGGGCGCCTCGTTGACAATGAATGGCAAAGCACCGTTGTACTTGACCCAGTATTCCGTCACCGCCACGCCACGCCGCGCCGCCGTCACGCCCAGCACACAACAATAAGCTCCATCAATTCCCATATTAAACTGAAATTAACCGAAGTTTTACGATACCTCTGACATTGGCGCACTGACCTACTTGGCACCGGTCCGCCGAGGTTCCTCCGAATAAAAATATTCACAGAGTCCACAGACGTCCCATCATCAGGTGATGTCACTGTTCCGGCACGTGTCTCGTGTCGGATCACCGGCTATCTCGACACGTTTAGTTTAGATACAAACATAAAGCCGATGTCGAAACAAAGTATCTCGCAAGCGGTTTCCGATACGTACATTTTGTTAGCGGCTAGATATGTGTCGGGCATGTGTGCCATTGCGCAAGGTCGCCTGCGCCGGCGCACCTGCGCGACCACTGCAGCGCCCGTTGCGGCTCCCACGACATACATGCCTCCATGAATATTCAACGTTTCGTTAAAGAAAGGGTCAATTCTGGATTTAGATGTCACCGCACCGCACCTGCTTTCTGTAGATGCGACGGTTGTAATTGGCACGAATACCAGCAGCACGAGAATGAATTAAAAGCGGCTGCAGCGCTGGCGCTGTCAGCGTCCGGCGCGAGCGCACTCGTAATCATCCAAGTGGGTTAAGGTTTCATCAAGGATTTATTGCGGCAAGTCTCCGCTCCAAAACGCCGAACGCTGGTTACTATGAGCTAACTGCACGCCGCGCCGCGCCGGTTCCGCTGCATTTGTCCATTTACAACCTTTTGTAATTCAGTATCGTGAATCGCCCTCAATAGCGAAGATGGGGTGGCGACTCTACGTCTGCCGATCGATCATGAATAAAGGTGGTTTTTCACAAAGGTTTCATTCGAATATTTTATTCACCTGTCCGAGACAGTTACGCCTTCTACAGATCAGAGACAAAAGTAGCCAGAACACCTTTTGTTTAATTAGTGTCCGACAAACAAAAGTAACTCGATCGTTACGAGCGACCCTTTGTGCCGACACTTTGAGCGTAACTACTAGAATAATGAGAATGTCCTTTGAGAGGCGTTCGCAACTCGAAGTGGGCACAATTAAACGCAAAACAAACAGGTTAATATGTTTCAAAACGATCCAGATGCATTACAAAAATTTCAAAAGCGGTAACACACAACTGTTTAGCAACTGCACGGTCGGTTTCGACACTCTCG
The DNA here is from genome assembly GCA_947359385.1 of Chesias legatella. Classification (NCBI taxonomy): domain Eukaryota; kingdom Metazoa; phylum Arthropoda; class Insecta; order Lepidoptera; family Geometridae; genus Chesias; species Chesias legatella. Next base: position 2,707,507 of record OX375778.1, on the reverse strand, counting down.
ACGCAGCGTCCGGACCACTCGATTAATTGTTCCTATACACATTATTTCAGTGCTATTGTTTTACTACTTAGTAATACACGAGTGTACTTTAATTGTAATAACTGAAAGCACTTAAATCGTAAAAAAATATGTGATTGGACCTCGTTATACACTATTTGAAAACACCGATACAATTAGTAATAATGTTGTCATAGTGGATGGACAAGTTTATATTTTTGCAATGAAACGTATCCGTCGATTATGTAAGAGGCTGACCTCGCATAATCGCTCGTATTCATTAGAATCGTTGAAACAATTTGGGGGCCGCAAATATTCTAAATTGTAAGTTCGAGAAGTAAGTCAAATGTTAAGAAATAAAGGTTTACCTACGTACGTATGCTAAAAGGGATCACAATGGGAGTGGAACATGACGGGGTGCGCGCAGGCGGCGCGGGCGCAGGCGCGGGCACGGCAGATGTGCTCGCAATCATTGTCCCACAACAAAAGCAGGTAGAAGAGAAGACGAGGATACAACGACATATGCTGCGTGTCACTTTTTTCAAACCCTGATATACGTTTTACTCAAAAACTCAAAAAACATTTAATCTGACCGAACAGATGGCCGAGCACATGTCGATACAAAAAAAGAAATGAGAGATTAAAACCAACGCAGCCATGAATCAATTCCATTTGTGAGTGTAGCGCATTGGACAAAACTAAAAATTCAATTTGTACGCCAATTGAGAGCGCTTTGTTCTCTGCGTAGCGTACTACTAAATTAATTACGATGGTTTCCCTTTGTTACAAAAGATAGAAACGAATCCCAGTTATCAACATTAATAACAACGTAACCGGCTCGCTGTGATCGCGTAATATCCTGAACGGGGCGTATAGTGAGCTCCGAACGATATTACTGTTCGGATTTGTTCCGACTTCAGTCGCTGATCTGCTTAAGCAAAATCAATGGAAAGATGAGCAGAGGGGGCCAAGCAAGAACGTTCGAAATTTCAGCAAATATTGACCTCGTCGGCAGATGTCGAAACGCAAACATCGAATGGCCGTAAGTGCATTTGAATAAACATAGCCTCTCGATAAATACATGGTTTTGTTGACCTTCCGTTGTATCGGATATCAGGGTATGCGCGATAGAGTTGTCATCAGGTGTCCAAACAGACAATTTTCTCAGACATTGTCTCTCGGAACGTTTGTCGAAATGAACAGATGCATTTGAAAATAGTATACGATTGAAGGAATTCATTACCCGAGTAAACGCGCAGCATTTAAGGCATATAAACTATAAATAACTGATAGTTCATTGATATTTTCAGAGCAAGAAGCAACGCAGGCGCCAGAGCAGGACACCGGATGCAGTAACTTCCAAGATAATTATATTGAACTGAATACAGACTCGTCACTGTTAAATCAGAATTGCTTGACTATAAAATCTGAGGCGATTTCCAGAATCCAAACCTGTCATAATATCAGGACAAAACGAATAAAGATAAAGAAACCTTGAGGACACCATTGTAGGATATGATTTGCAATGACCGGTCCAAATAAAAAAAAAAAAAAAAAAAAAGGCATCGGCTTATTATTGAAACGCGAATGAACACGTGCGATTCGCAGGTAAAGTCTTGCATGTGCAATCCATTGTGCGATCAAAGGTGTTTCTCTCCGGGTTGAATGCGTGGATCTTTGCACAATGGCCGGAGCTCTCGCCATCATCGATTCGGCAAACAGACGGCGGAGTGATAAATCATGCGTAGGAGAGCACAAAAGCGTATTTGTTTACTGGAACATCTGTTAGAGAAGAGGGTTCGCAAGTTCAGGCCGCAAAAACGCTACCATTGTCGCGTCGCTCAGGTAATTGTTACAAGATTAACCCGATACGGACTTCAACAATACAGTTTGAACACCTTGAGTTTTTCCGAAATTCTTCTCGAATGGTGTCAGATGTTTGGAGATAGAGCGTGGTTAGGTTAGGCACGCCGAACGCGGACTGTGTTGCGGCATACGGCGACCTCAGACGCGTTATCAGTCCGCGATAAGAGATTGCTGTGACCTTTATTGTTGATTAAAACTCTTCGCGATAACGTTGAAGTCCAATGACCGTGTGAGCATCTATTAACACGAATTACGGTACATTTCCCATAGCACTTGAGATTTTTTGTTCAGGGGGTCTGTGTTTGATTCTCAAGCGCTCTCGACGGCCGGATGTAACGGGACCGGAAACGGACTTGAATAAAATAGGACTGCGAATCGCGGCAGATGGTCGACATTGTATCAGAATGGTGGAAAAAAATATAGCAGAGTATAGAAACTTTGTCTAACGAAACTCATGCCTCGCAGAGAAATAATTATGAAATATTAATTAGATTAAATACTGTATAAACTTGATATGTTTGCTGTGTGATAAAAAGAAGTCGCACCTACTGTGTTAAATGTTTTTGAGAAATATTATCTTTTGAATTTGTTACGAGGAAAAACAACTGTATAAAATATCAATATTGATAAAACAGGGTATTGCAAGTACAGTCAACCACGCAAATTATAAATCATATATATCAGTCAGCGATATGTTAAAATTATCTTCTTCGAAGAGTTGTTTATTATATAACACTGTTCTATATTACGTAAGAACGTGTCTTTCAAGCAGTCATGTATCACTAATTTTGCACATTTTTGTCATCCGTCATTCTGTCACGTTTTGTTCAAACATTATTTTATCAAGTCACGCATATTTTCAATTTTATACACAAGGCAAAAAAATAAAAAAAATAGTGGACATTTCACACAGCGCCATCTAGCCCCAAAGTAAGCTAAGCATAGCTTGTATCATGGGAACCAGACACCAATACTTACTTTTTTTTTGTAAATACATACATACAATACATATCAACACCCAGACACAGAACAAACACCTATGTTCATCACACAAATGTTTGTTATGGATGGGAATCGAACTCACGACCTACAGCGCACAAGGGTTACTATCAACTGAGCTATAACGCCAGTCAAAATCCAACGTATCTCTTTGTTTCTGTTAAATGAACGTTTAAATTTAAATTCGGAATCGGTATAGTGGTTCCTGGTTGGGCGGCGTGTTCGGTAGGCGGAAGAGCGGCGCGGCGGCGCTTGCGCAACTGACATTGAACCGAGGCGGTCTTCGATTGGAGGCCAGCCGAATTATTTAGTACTAGCCGTTGCCCGCGACTTCGTCCGCGTGGAGTTTGGTTTTATCACGAACCCCTATTTTACCCCTCGGAAAAGTAGCCTAAGTTACTCCTTGTTACATCAGCTATCTGCCAGTGAAAGTCCCGTCAAAATCGGTCCAGCCATTTCAGAGATTAGCCGGAACAAACAGACAGACAGACAGACAAAAATTGTATTTTTTTCTTGTTTTGGTATATGTACCGTGTATCCATATGCACGTAGTAAAAAGCGGTTATTTTAATATTACAAACAGGCACACCAATTTAATTTATTTGTATAGACGACGAACGTTTTAATCAAAGCTATCAACGGAAAATTTACGTTTTCCTCATTTGCAATCTCGCATACTTTGATGCGTAACAGGAAAACCGAGACGAAATACGCTCACGTTATGTTCTAAGTAAAAGGATGTATAGGCAAGAAACGTGAAACACGGAAGCGTCTACGTCACATGTTTATAGATTAGTTTGCACGAGGTACTTAATTTCTCATAAAAACCCACTGATGCTGTGTCATTTCGAGAACAGCAGTAGAACTCACGCCAAGTTCGTTCGGGGAAGTACTGCCACCAAGCAGTAACGCATTCGCAATACTGTGTTCCGGTTTGAAAGGTGTGGTTGCCGGTGAAATTACAGGCACATGAGACATTCCACCTACACGTCTCAGAGTTACGGGCCCATACGATGCTACTTGGGTCTTGTCGTACCTTGTAAACCCAAGTCGCATCGGTTGTTATGGGCAGAGGTTACCACTTAATACCCGGTGGGCCGTCGGCTCGTTCCGTAACTGTCTCAATAAAAAAGTTTGGAACCCCAACTTTGGATAAATGTACTTAAACGATGCAATGATTGCAATCAAAATGGTAATGTAAACTTAATTACTTTAATTAAGCCTGATGACGTGATCTTAGCATATATTAGCATGGTACATTTGCAGTATTTAAATTGCAGATGGATTAATTTCAACAAAAAATGATGAAGAGTAAGTTCTAATCATAGTCATGTTAATCGTTAATGTGGATTTTATTACAGACTAGCTGTTGCCCGCGACTTCGTCGTTGAATTCAGTTTTATCACGCACCCCTATTTTACCCCTCGGAAAAGTAGCGTAAGTTACTCCCTGTTACATCATCTATCTGCCAGTGAAAGTTCCGTCAAAATCGGTCCAGCCATTTCAGAGATTAGTCGGAACAGACAGACAGACAGACAGGCAGATAGACAGACTGACAAAAATTGTTAAAAAATGTTGTTTTGGTATATATACACCGTGTATACAACCATATGCACTTAGTAAAAAGCGGTTATTTTAATATTACATTTTGCACAATTTTATTTATTTGTATAGATTAGTTAATAAAAAAAAAAACATTACAAAGGCTTATTTCGATGTCGTCAAAATGTAGATTCTCAATTCGGGTGCTAATTTCAACAGTCAAAGTCACCTTCGAGTCATTCACCACCTTGAAGGTGAATAATGACAATCACGTTGTAAACATTGTACTATTTACAATGTGACACTACACGAGCGGTTTCCAGACAACGAACGCAGTCAAACCGAGGTTATTAGCTAGGCTAGCTCCCGCGACCAGATCGAAGATTATTAAAGGTCAATGAGTACGGGACTTCGGATCAATATTGAATACTTTGCTCCCGATCTGTTAATATCAGTTGTTTTGAGAGAGCGTGGTGGTCTAGTTGTACTGACCCCAAGTTTAAATCCGGAGGACGCCGGGTCATATCCCGACGTGCACTTATGAGTTTTTCAAATGAAAGATATACGCAATACCACGTTCTCAAAACGTTGAAGGAAAACATCGTGAGGAAACCGACATGTCCTAGAACTGAAAATTCGAAGACATGTGTCTAGTGCACGAAAGGAGCCTCTTTGAGGTGCACTTAAAATCCTTTCACCACACCGGTTCGAGAGAACCATTGACTATATAGAAGAAGTTTTTTTTTATGTTCTGATACATTGTCTACTAATAGATTTTTAGAGTCATGTGTGATTTCCAAACTAGCTATATTAGAAAAACAGGCTTGATATTCCCTTCTTGATGACGAGTGTAGTTGGGTCCATTCGGCGTCTGGTATGGTGAATGTGAATGCGTTGCACCGCGCGCTACATCGCGGAAGTAATGGCGCAAGCGGCCGCCGCTCGTCCTTGGCCGTCGGCGCTGCATCGATACGCCAACACTACGCGACCGTGCGTAACCGCTTCCGCGTGCCTACAACTACGTCACTACGCGGATTTGCCCCCACGCACAATCAATAACTACGTCACAGCCTCCCCGGGTAGCTCTGACGTCACAGGTCACGTAACCCCCGTGCCCACCACAAATCCAAAGTTTTCGCGGTTTCGTTGTAAAAATTCGAATGACGAAAGCGCTCACGTTTTCGTATTTGTAAAGCGATCGGCGTAACCCATTTTCTTACGCAGCGGAAAAGTTATACACAATTGTGATTACGTAAAATGTCGGAGGAAAGTTTAAATTAGTTATCGAGTTCTGAAAACTGATGTAAAACGTGAGTTACGCGCGTCACGGCCCGATCAAAACAACATGGCGAATTTACACGCTAACTGCGCAAACGTATAGAAATCTGTACAAACATCGATTGTGTGGAATACAAGAGGAATGTACAACAATGTGTCTACATACGACAGTGTTATTGTCCATTAATATATCGATGACTTCATAATTCGATAGGTCGATATCACATCAATGACACAATGTATACCTATAGAAATGAATTATCAATTTGCTTAATAGACTTAAACAAAGCCCAATTGTTTGTTACTTTGTATTTGTCTCTATGCCAAATTTTCCTCTTACATGTGCCTTTTTAATGTTATATAGTTACGGAACGAGCCGACGGCCCACCTGGTGTTAAGTGGTAACCTCTGCCCATAATAACCGATGCGGCTTGGGTCCTCCCCTACTAGGTACGACAAGACCCAAGTCGCACCGTATGCGCCCGTAACTGTGAGACGTGTAGGTGGAATGTCTCATGTGCCTGTAATTTCACCGGCAATCACACCTTTCAAACCGGCACACAGTAACGCGAATGCGTCACTGCTTGGCGGCAGAAATGGGCATGGTGGCAGTACTACCCCGGACGAACTTGGCGTGAGTTCTACTGCTCTTAAAAACTCGTCTTACCTGACGAGTGGCGCATTTAAATAATTTCTCATATTATCACTTATCACAGTTATCAGCCTAGATATGAAATAATCGTGATCTCTTAACCCTTCATCCGCCGACGTGCGAACACGGCTCAATATCGCGACCTCAAAAACGTGTCAATGATAATTTTATATTTTATTTATCAAATAACAATTGAATTCAAATAAAAAGAATTACGTAACTAAAAATCACAGGGGTATTGTTTGTCGCGTGTGATTACACAACGCGTGACCGCGGACTAAGGTCGGATCCGTTCTCATATTACAGAACGTATTCTTGAATCAACAGAACGCTGGCCGAGGCCAGATACACGAAAAGAGTACCGTTTCGCAACGAACGCAACACATTTCAATGTCACTGTGAGCGGTCCCGATAGCCTCAATGTTGAGCTCACGGCTCAATTGGTTCGGATACTAGTACCGCGCACATAGAATATACAATTATTGCATGCGTAATTGAAATTAAACCTTATTGTATTGTTGTAAGGTTCTTGTTTACATACACATTTTTAGGAGAGGTGCAAATTATATCTTTCGTACTTAACGACAAGTTTCATAGTACACATATAAATCCATATAAATATTGGTGGACATTTCACTCAGCGCTATCTAGTCCCAAAGTAAGCTAAGCTTAGCATGGAACCATGAAATGAAATAATACTCATATACTTTTTGTAAATTCATACATATTATTTTCATACATATGTCTCAACAAACAAACAAATGTCTGTTCTGGGTGGAAATTGAACCCACAACCTATATAGTACATATAAATCCGTATGGATTCCTACACTGTTGAATTTGAGTAAATAATATGCGTTCAATGTCAATTGTGGCGTAAGTGCAAAGCTCTCGTTAGCGTTTCACTAACCACTCTATACAACGTTGCTCGCTCATAAGTAATGACGTTTAAGAATAACTTTAATTACAACTCAATGACAAGGTGTCTTATTGCAAAACCAATGCTAGTTCTCGTTCGCTTGCGGTTTATTCGTATTATTGGGGATTTTGAGTGGTGTTTTGGCTTTACTGTGATCGGAGGCGTTACTAGTAAAGCGGGCTGCAATGCCGCGCTTGCGTCATTTCCTCTTGCTGACCATGAACCGGGTTACGTCAGCGTTCACGCTTCGGAGAGAATTGATATGCGCTTCTGTAATTCTATTCAATTTTTTTTTTTTTTTATGTCATTGAAGTGACGGAACCAGCTGACGGTCCACCTGATGTTAAGTGGTAACATATGGACAACAGCAATACCACTCAAGTCCTCTCCACCAAAATACGAGATGACTCAAGTCGCACTGCGTTGCGTCCATCACCCCGAGACGGGGATGTTACGTCTCATACACTTGCAATTTCGCGGGCACCCACTCCATTCCACCGGAACACAGCAACACGAGTGCATCACTGCCCGTTGCATTAAATTAATCACTAACACGAATATTTTTAGGAAGTAATAAATAAACGCAAGTCTCGACTAATAAGTAATGTAAGTCATCAACATCACATTGTATAAGAACATAGGGAAACTCGTACATGACATCATCGGAGTCTAATTACAATGTAACGCCTCAAACTTGGTAATTTCCAAGCTTCCTTGACACATCAATATTCATGGAACGATAATGTTAATGATCTCGCTTACAGAAACTTTGATGAAGCATTAAAAGATACATGAGCAAAGAAGTAGAATCTTTAATTTAGTCCATAAATGGAAATAGTAAGGAACAAAAGGCGACAACGTTGCGGTCAACGTATCGAAAATTTGTTGCATTCAAACAGGAAGTGAACAGGAAATAATGTCCACGTACTGCTTACTAATTGGAAAGCTATTGTTCTGTCCGTGTCACCTACAAATCAACTCGTTTTGAGTCGCAACATACAGGACAAAAAGTACTCTGATAAAAGATACAGAATAAAAAGTACTGGGTTATAAGATACAGTACAAAAAGTACTCGGATAAAAGATACAGTAAAAAAAGTATCGACATATCCTGCGGCACGGGCGCGGGGCGGTCGGTCGCGCCGTCGACCATCAAGTATATTTAGTGACACGCGCATCAACTGCAGATTGAGGGTTAATCACTAGTATGGCCGGCCACCGCCCGACCGGTTTCACTTTATTTTTTCCCCGACGCGAGGCGAAATCGCGAACGCTCAAGACGCCATACAGTAACAGAACATTTTAGTTATAAGTTGTATCTACAAATATTACTAAAATGTTTGTAATATGATATCTATCATCATAATATTTATCATAAACATACTACTTATAATACAGAATAATTCTTTTTTTTTTATTAATTTTTGTCAATATTTATTGTTAAAATTCATAAACTCTTGTTGTCTATGACACTATCACTAGCGGCCATTGGCAGAATGGTAGGCTTAAATACCCATTGAAGCCATCAAACTAAAGATTGTCTGGAATAGATCGCGTGTTAGCGGTAGGATCACCCATAGCACGCAATTTCAAGTAGTTTGACGTCTGTAACTGTGTAGTGGTGTAGGTACTACTAATTAATAAAAATAAAGAATTTTCATTCAATCAAACTAAGAAAATGATTATTTCATTCAGACATCGACAGCCAAGGTTACCCTTCAACCCACGATTATTCACGTTTCAGGAAAGCGTTGGCGTTGGATCGTCCCATATGGACATTTCCCCGGTTTCCGTTTTTACCCGCCTCCCCCGCAAATATTTGCGCTGTACGACTTACGTGCGAGCCAAATCGCCGATCGAATTGAGCCTCCGCCTCCGTTCAGCCTAAATCAACGATGTTTTACATCTGTTTGAGGATCATTACGCGCGCAAATCGCCCACTCGCCGGATTCTGCTCGGCTAGACAAATAAACATGTTTGTCGCGAATATGACTTTGGTGTATCGAATGTTGTTGAACTCGATACAACAGGAAAACGCTGACGGGTGAGTCTGAGATTTACGACGGTCCGCAAGCTCGCGGCTCGGGTCAGTACTCCGCAACACAAAGCTTTAGCACGGAGAGCGCTCGCCTCGAAAGAGTTCTGCCAATGTTTTTATTTATTTCTCAGTTCCATGAAACCTCCTTCGCTTTCTCCGTCCGAGACCGCATTTATTGAGGACTCGTTTCTGCGTTTAGCATATGCGAGTCGCGTGGTTTTAATGGTAATTTCTTTTTTTTTATTGCGTGCAAATGAACTCCGAGACTCATTAATCCTACCAGTTACATAGGGTTTAGTTACTACATCTCTATTTTTGTACCAAAATAAAGTGACTCTGTTTTCCTAACAAGCGATCCGATAGCTATAGGGCGCCTATTTTTATCAAGTACACACGTTATATTTGGAAAACATTTAGGGTAGAGTAAATTTAGCCACTTAGGGTGCGAGGTTGGTGACCCGATAGAAAATCCCTATGATTCATCCCCTTCATTGTGCTTTCCCTCCGATAACATCCCTCACTGGTGACGTCATCAAATGCAGCTAGCGCACACTCATTTTTATAATGAAATTCATCAGGAATCTGTCATGGGATGAGTCACGCATTGTCCTCTGAGTTTGTTTCAAAGAAGAAATGAAGTCAGAAAGAGGAATTCTGTCATTGTGTAGGCATCGTAACTGATATCGGAGCACATTCTCGGGTAATTCGATTTAAATTACTCGCTAAGTCACCACCGAATGAGTTCAACGGACCTATTGTCGTCAACAAAGATAAACAAAGGCGACGATTTATACAATTTACAAATTTAAATTTAGTTCGGTAGTCAGGGCAAATGTTAAAAGAATATGAGATTTTGAATCGAAAACTATCAATTATCAAAAGCTTTTTCGTCACTGTTATTCACATTCAAAGAACAAACTATCGACTCTGGTGGTAACATTATTACATAACAGAAGCAACGCTAAAGATCTCTTAGTTTACGGACGGGTGGTTTTCGTCGGTCAGCGACCTTCGCGACACGGATGCTTCGAGGATAGCGCGCCACGATCCAAACCGAACCGAACAACTGTTTTAATTTTAAAAAGGAATAGTTTTACTTTTTGAAAAAGGAATGGTTTAACTTTTGAAAATGGAACAGTCTGGCTATGCACCTCTAATCCAGTGTGCCGTGAAGGAGGAATGCGCCTTGGCGTCCGCAGTCTTGATTTAAACTTTTAAAAAAAGGAGCCTGTTGCTACGTGGGAAAAACTTTGATTTACTACTCAGCGTGCCGTGTAATGGGATGCAGTCGTGTGCTGGCTTGGGAACGGTTCTATGCGAGCGGCCATGTGCAACGCTTTCTTGAGGGGCCGAGGTGTCTTGCCCCTATTAATTGCCGGCACGTGCAGTTTTTTGCACAGTGAATGCACCCATGTATCGCGTGCGAGTCTGTGCAAACTTTTTGCGCTTCTCACCGCGCGGTGTATGTACAGCCCCAGAAGGTCAAGCCAGTTCACGAGCTTACGTTTATCTGCAGTCACTCGTGACTCACCCGGTGAGATCACGGCACTCCATAAGTATCCAGGAAGGTTTTAATACAGGAATTAAAAGCTGTTTCAATTGTCTTGTCCAAGGTATTGTTGGCGGAAAACTACCTTTATCCCCCAATGCCATAACCATATTTACGCATCTCTTGACATTGAACGGCGACATTCTGGTGCAAACCAATCGAGTCACCGAAAACAAACACCCATAAACAGACGTAAGATTCCAAAACATATTATCGTAAACCTAACGACGTAAAACGTCATAGCTCGAACTAGATTGTAGTTTGGAGACAATGGTTGTGAATATAATATTTAGGTCAGGTTTTCAAACGGTCCGTTCGATGCAAACGGTGCATGTCACAACACACGGGCGCGTATCGGCGGATAAGTGCGCGTTACGCAAATCCGCAGATATGTCGGGCCGGGCGCGCCGCTTGCACAAGGTTTCGCAGACCTTTGTTTTACGCAATGTCGAATTAATAGCTAGTCGTGCGTTTTCTCAGCTGCACCGAAACCCGATACTGGATTACTGAAGCCAATTGACAAATTGTACAAAGTTCCGACCGCAAAAAAATGTTACAAACGCGACAATAAAGCGGAAGGAAGAACGGATCTCTCTCATTGTACCTGCATACCCGATTCGTTCAGTGAAGGTAAATACAATGTCAACAAACAATAATTCACTATCGGATTTACTTTTGTGCGATGACATCAACTTCCGGTGCGTATTCTCGGTAACCTTTCACGTCTTCACGCCAATATTGGTTCTATTAACGAGATTTGTTTGACCGAGAGCAATGCGCTATCGCCCGTCCGGTAGCGGCATCCGGTCTTTTTGCACACCCAAAAAAGGTAGCACACGTTGTTTCTAGTTGTGACGAACGCTCGCGTTATTCGGGCGGATGTTACAAGGACGGGTATTTGCAGAACGAATCGATTGACAATGAATGGTGGCTATATGATTGGCATACGTCGCGGTTCCGCGTGAGCGAGGAGGTAAAGTCGACGGCGGCGGCAGCGGCGCTCGCGACATTGGCACAGTTGCTCGCGACCTCAGCACGCTACTCGCGATCGAGGCCGCGCTTAACGCCCCAAAACAAGCGGCCAACATAGCGACTGCGCTTGGATTCCGGCACGCCTGATTCACCGCGCGAATTAGCATCGATGTAAACTCATCTGACCACACCCGCGCAGCCACACGTGCCAACGACGCAAAACATCGTAACGGAGCGTCTTTGTCTTCGCAAATTATATTTCAATCGACCGTCTCAAGCAAACAGACTCACAGCAGTCAGTGCTTGCGACAGAGAAGGTCCCGAATGCACCTCGAGTTATACGACCGATGTACTTTATTGCTAAGAGCTCGGTATTATGCAAATACATCGCTGTAATGTGGCAGCTCTTGCACCAGGGCTTTGGCAACTGTGTTTCAAAACGTTTTCAAAATACTCGGCGTAGGCGCAGGAGTGAGTCGGCCCGCTGTGAAATCGGCGACTGCGAACGCCTCGAGGCGTTTCGAGTCATGATTGCGACTTTCTGGAATCGTTAGGGTGCTCGCGTGAATGTCTACCGATGCCGATTATAAATCGAGTGATACGGATTTGGAGTGAAATGGTTCCCAGCCGGTGGCCGGTGGCCGGAGCGGTATGCGACGCGGCGGCGTCTGCCGGGTTAGTCTATCGCGGACCGATTTGGCACATCCGCCGGCGAGCGCCACTGTATCTCGTCCGCCGTAAATATCTGTCCCGTTGGCGCGTCATTCTCGCAAAATTTAAATATAACTACAGAACCGAATTTGCACCTTGTTTATTTGTAAATATCCGCCTGAAATAAGACGCTCCTGAGACATATTTTTTCTATTTTTACATCGTTGTCGTGGGTGCACTAGTGTACGATCATAGTTTTTTTGTTACGCTTTCAATAACTGAGCTCAGCTTCCGAACGCTGTTACGCAAACCCTGATTTCGTTACCTGTAAGGATTCAGGGTATTATTATTTTCGCTCGGAGTGGGCGGGATGGGCCCAAATAATGACGCGGAGGACAAATTTTTGTACCTGAGTCTGTTTACAAAGGACTCGTATCGTAATAGTAAGCCTGGCTTATAGTATCGCTACGAAGCGTGGGCTCCGAAATGTCTGACGCTACAAGATTTGTCCCAAACTATCTATTGTTGTGAATCGGCGAGGCAAATTATTTTTTTAAGGCCGCGCATAGACACGGGGATATTTCGCCGTGAGTATATTTCCGCTTCGGAAATCGCGTCAACAAAGTGGTAACAAAACAAATGATAGGAACAAAGCTAGGTAGTTTGTATTCAAACATCCGGCTTTCCGTCGCCAATCGTGTATCAGCAAACATTTAATTTATTTTCATTTTGTCGTATTGTTATCTTAATAGTGGTAAGATAAGGCTAAGGAGACTTATCACCTTTGGTATTACGCGATGTTTCCGCTGGAGTTTGATTATCTCGGGGCGGTGCGCACGCCGACGCTACCTGCGGATTCGGCCTCGGTTTCCTCCCTCAAGGTCTGCGCCCGGATACATCGCCCGAGATTTCTCTTGATAGCTTCAGACACGAATCTCACATTTGATACAATAACGGATGCGGAGAAAGTTGGATTATACAAATATATTCAACAAAAAACACGTCTCTTTGATATCGATGAAACTTCCCTTTAAGTCCCGGACAATCTTGCCGCGACATCGTTTCAAAAGATTTTTATTGGATAGTTGTAGATGCAGATCATGTCTACAAGGAACTTCGATCAGACCGATTTTCATATCAAAGGAGAAAAACTCGCGTCGAAGAAAATCGTCAAAGCGGCAAAGAGCACTCGATCAATATTAATGCCGTTGTTTACCTTTGAGAGAGACGGGTCCTGTAGGTCTCTTGAATTATAATGAAGGGTGTCTGTGTGAGAACAGAGGTCGTAGGGCGCACTTGATCGGTGCACCTCGCGAGAACCGAACTGACCACCGCGGCATGTGCAGTCATTAGAATACATTAGACAGCTGCTCGTGACTCTTGAATAATCACCGGACGGTGGGATCTTCCCTCTGGGAACGATTCGGCCATTAATTTCGCCCAGATTGCCTTCAGCTGGCTACCTGCTTGACCGAGTCCGTTATCGTAAACAAAAAGTGAATATCCGCTTCGACATTCACACATGGCGAAACTGGAAACGCATCTCTGCAGTATCCTTTTTATTGACAGCTAAATAACCGAATAAGTTTGCGTTCCATTAAGTCAATATGAATTTGGGAGTTTTATGATTAAATCTTGGTACACACGAAGTTTCAGTACTATTCAAATGTTGGTTCTGGCTTTGAGAGGCAACTTCGGCAAAGCCTCGAGTATGGCGTACACTTTCATTACGGAAAGGGGTAGGTACAAGCAAAAGTTTTTACATCTGAGGCACAGCCGCAGCGCTTCCTTTCCGGCTCGTAAACCGGCGCTTTTGGCAACTCTCTTTGATGATGTTCCGCTGAAAAGGGTATTAAATTTTACCTCCCCCGTCGGTCCTCTAGAGGTTTGCTTATACTCATATATAGTGGCTTTTTGCCCTTTGAGGCTCATGTAGACTATATAGCAATATGTCTGCGGTTAGATATGACAAGAATTCGTACGGTGTCACCTCTGGGACGTAGTGAAAAGGTCAAAGAAACCATTTAAGTTACACGATTGATGGTGGGTGGAGGAATAACTATATTGTCTTCGCAGGGACTCCGGTATAATCTAATACATAAAGCGGTTGTTGCCTTTACTGTGGGAGGACTATCATCCATCACGACTGTAATTTCGATTCGACAGAAGCTGAATAGGTATTATTAACGCAAGAAAGGATTTGTTGGGGATTTAATCTCTCGATAAAAAGGTACAATTAAACGTTATTAAAACTGACAAACGCAAAGGGTAGGGGTCTATGCGGGACAGGTGAATAATGGAATCCATTTGGACACCTTGGAATGTTGTCGTTACAAGACTTGGGGATAATAAGGGGTGAATAAATATTTGCTACAGGTAACACCTGATCAGGTGAAACAGGTAAGAAGGAAGATGTATTATTTTATATGATAAAGATACGGAACGAGCAGATGACCCATTGGTATTAAGTGGTAACCTCTACCCATAACTAGCAATTTAGATACAAGACCCAGTTCACATTATAGGCGCATGGAGACGTGAAAGTGGAACGTCTCATGTGCGTGTAATTTCACATCTTTCAAATTGGAACACAGTAACGGGAATTCATTACTACTTGGCGGTGGAAATGGGTATGGTGGCAGCACGTCCCCGAAAGAACCTAGCTTAAGTTCTATTGCTACTATAACGTAGGAGGGATGATGTGGTAGATAGATTCCGCGGTGCGCTGTGCCGCAAACCCTTGACCCGATTGCGGCGCGCCGTATTGTACGCAGCAGTGACACCGCTCGCCTTGAGCCGCTAGCATTGCCGGAGATATTCGCAACAATGGAGGCCAGATAACGTTTCAAAAGTTCGAAAATACGCCGCTTCCTATCCGCTGCACCGCCGCCGCTCCTAATTAGCGTTTTGTAATCTCATTGTGAGGGATACCCTAAATTCAATCGATCAATTATACTAACAAGCATATGTTGTCCTGGCACCGATGACGAACACCTTTTTTATGTGGTACAGTTACGGAACGAGCCGACGGCCCACCCGGTTAAGTGGTAACCTCTGCCTGTAACAAGCGATGCGACTTGGGTCCTCCCCTACAAGGTACGACAAGACCCAAGACGCCCGTAACTCTGAGACGTATAAAAACGTTTTATTACGAGGATCTACTTCTACATGCATCGCATTCGAACGCTCCTAATGAACTCGATAAGGGGCGGGCTGACTCACGAAGGAAACGTATCGATACTTGTGACGTTTCCGCTTCCTTTCTTTTGTAAGTTTTAAATTTTTTGTTGCGTACAGTTTTATTAATAATAAAAAAACGGGAAGAGTGATCGATCGACCCGAATCACTGAGGCAACCGCGTATTTACCGAGTATTTACGATGCGTATTTGCGTATTGGAGGCAAAACATTTAGCGCCAACTAACGAACGCAAAACGTGACCTGCTATATAAAGTTTTAGCAAGCTTTTTACAATTAGACCGAGGGCTTGTCCCAAACATGAAGAAGTTATGAGGAGTTCCTATTGCCATCCCGACTCCATCATAGACCTGAGACCACCTCCACGTTAACATTATAAAATTGTCATCAAAGATTTTTTATGTGCTACAGTTACGGAACGAGCCGGCGGCCCACCAGATGTTAGGTGGTAACCTCTGCCCATAACAAACGATGCGGCTTGGGTCCTACCAGGTTGACCCGATGATACAAACAAGCTTATATATAAGACTCACCTCTGTGGATCGGCGAAGACGAACTTCCTCAGCTTGAGATCTCGCAGGACGATGCCTTGTTCGTGGCACGCGGCGACGGTTTCCGCCATTTGTCTGAAGAGTCTCCGCGCCTCGTGTTCCCTCAGCCGTTTCCTCGCTCGTACGTACGAGTGGAGGTCGGAGTGCGACCGGGGGAATATCAGGTACACTCTCTTATCACCGACTAGTACCTCGTGGATCGGGTTTACGTGCGGATGGCCGTCGAGCCGGTAGTGAGCTTGTAGTAAGCTGCTGCAGTCTCTCGACACGACCTGACGACAAAAACACACATCAGCATAGTAGCAGTAAAACTTATGGAAAATTCGTCCAGGGAAGTACTGCCACCATATTTCTGGCGCCTAGAAGCGATGCACTCGCGTTCCTGTGTTCCGGTTTGAAAGCAAATTGAATTTTTAGGTAGGCAAAACAAAACAGTTAAGAATATTGTAATCAAAATTTGTTATCGAGAGTGGAGTTTGTTTGACAATGTGTCGCTGCTTTATAGCATACTAGCTGTTGCCCGCGACTTCGTCCGCGTGGGATTCGTTAAATCACGCACCCCTATTTTACCCCTCGGAAAAGTAGCCTAAGTTGCTCCTTGTTACATCAGCTATCTGCCAGTGAAAGTCCCGTCAAAATCGGTCCAGCTGCTTCGGAGATTAGCCGGAACAAACAGACAGACAGACAGACAGACATACAAAGAGACAGACAGACAAAGCTTAAAAAAAAATTGTTTTGGTATATTTACCTTGTATTGCCTTGCACTTAGTAAAAAGCTGTTATTTTAATATTACAAACAGATACTCCATTTTTTTTTATTTATATAGTTGTATAGATAGAGGTTACCACTACTTGTTTCGTAAGTTGATCACATAAAAATATAATAATTAATAGGGTGTCACAGATTCTGTCAAGGTATTTTCCGGGATGTTGTCAGTGTTATCATCCGGTGTGCGTTATGCATTGCTGAACAGTTAGACTGCCTTTTTGGGGTCGCAACCAACATTTTCCTATCAGTACTGACCCACTTCTGGTCGATTGCGTGACAGGTCTGTCAAGTACAATCACTATTGTTTCTGTCATGGTGATTGGTAAATGGTAACCGACAGTTTGTATTTCCATTACAAATTAAAAGGCAAAAATACGAATACAGACGACGTTAGATTCAAAGGGGTCATATTTCAAAGCAGCCGTAGTTTAAAAGGGCTTAGTCTAATGTGAATAACGAGGTTGAAACATTTCAGTGAATGGAGGCTGACCCTCTTCGCAAATATCGGCTCGGTTGACTCTAAATGGAACTCTTGGGTGACGACAGTAGAAATCTAAAGCGGACAAGACATTGCGACAATTGTCGATAGTTGAACAGGCAAGAGTTGATAGCAACGGTGAAACTTTCTATGGAACCGCTAGACGGCTTGAGAATCGAACCGCACAGTTATTTGATACTAGCTGGGCCCCAGTGAATAAGTCTATTATATTCGAGTCACTGGCTCTCTCGAACCAGTGTGGTGAAAGGGTTTTAAGTGCGCCTCAAAGAGGCTCCTTTCGTGCACATGTCTTTGAATTTTTTGTTCTAGGACGTCGGTTTCCTCACTATGTTTTCCTTCACCGTTTAAGAACGTGGTATTGCGCACATAATTTTTTCAATCGAAAAACTCATAGGTGCAGTTCGGGATTTGAACCGGTAACCGCCACGCTCTCCATAAGTAAATGAAAACTAAATAAGTAATCGGGAACACTGCACTTTTCAGGGATCAAAGTAGCCTATGTGTTAATCCAGGATATAAGCTATCTTGGTACCAAATTTCATCCAAATCCATTCAGCCGTTTGAACGTGAAAGAGTAACAAACATCCATACAAACTTTCACGTTTATAATATTAGTAGGATAGACGATTCGGTCAGCCGTCACACACGGAACGAGCATGAAATGTCAACGACATTGTGAACACCCAATTTCCCCGATGTTGAATCACAGCTACATTAGCGTGCGTCGAGCCATTTCTTTTTGAGTCACAGGTCAAAAATAGCAAATGTTATTTCGGGGATTAACAGACATCACTATTTCAATGATATTACTGGCGTTGGAAAAAAATTGCTGGGTGCGCGTGACCCGTTTGAAAATGATAAGAATTTGCAATATTGACTGAGCACTTGATAATGTTTGGCACCAAAAGAGTACAGGAGCTGGCCTACATACATGTTATCAATATTTGTATAATCGCAGTAGGTATATCTACGTGTTGCAAAATGCCCGCATGCAAAGCCATTGAAATCGTTTATTACTGTGATAACATCAGTCGACTGTTTACGTCGGCTAGATGAAGTTACGAGTCCAATTAGATGCCAAACTGTTTCTAATGTCTAGTGGTACTGACCCCGAGTTTCAATTCGGAAGTCGCCGGTTCAAGTCCCAACGTGCACCTATGATTTCGATTGACATATTCATGTGCACAATACCACGTTCTCAAAACGGTGAAGGAAAACATCGTGAGGAAACCGACATGTCCTAGTACTAAAAATTCGAAGACATGTGTCAAGTGCACGAAAGGAGCCTCTTTGAGGCGCACTTAAAACCACCACACTGGTTCGAGAGAACCAGTGACTGAGATAGTGGGCAGCAATAACGGTCCGATTGTTTGCAATACGATGCAGTGGGCATCATTCACTCCTACGGCTAGCCTACACGTTGTTCAATGTTACGCTACACGCGAGTACATCGCCGGCTGTGTTGGCATCGCTCGCATCACTGGTCGCGCTCAGCTAGCAATGTGCTACGTTGTGGCGCGCTGGCCGCACGCGCCGCGCCGCCATCTAGTGGGGAGCGAAGGGAGGGGGGCCCCTAGCCTCGGTTTGACATTCGGCGATCGGCGCGTTATCAACTCTATTTCACAATGTCAATGAGAAGGTCACGCCTATTTTCGGCGCGTCCACGTGTGACGCCACCATAATGTCAATATTGAGATTTTGCTAACGTGATTTTATAATCTAGAATTAAAAAACATAAGCAGTGTATGAACGTGGTGTGGGCAACACTGTGTTGTAAATACGCTCCGGCGTTTAGCAACGATAACGTTGCCACACTTAACCTTGCCAGGTTCTCACGAGGGAAGTGCCTATTCTCCGCCTTGACAATACTCGTGTAGGCCTTTGTTGGTCCTGTATTGCCTAAAATTGCTAGTTATATGCATGGTTATTTAGCGGTCTGGGATGTTGGCTGTAAAGAAGCCTTATAAACATAAGCATTCTTGACCTTGTGAATGTTCACACGCCGTCGCTATGACGCATTAAGACGCAAGTTTTTTCAAAACAAACTGAGAACTGGGGCTCCACAACAGTTACAAATTAATTGATTTCTTTGATCTCCCAACAGCGTCTTCATATTGTTTACGACTCGCGTCATTTTTGCTTTCATTAAACGTGCTCAAATGCAAACATCTCAAGAAAAAATGGCGCGGCGGGCGAAATTTCGAAATTTCATCGTTCACTATCGTGCAAATGATTAACCATATATTATCAAAGCCAAATCATATTTTAATTATATTAAAAATCTTACAATAAGCTATCCACGTGTAAAGTTATTGTCATCGATTGCGAAAGTCGACACATGACATTGTAAAAACGGCGATGGCTGCGGCCTACAAGTGCGATCGAGCGCGCGGGACCATGACATATAGAATCCCTACAGCTTATTTATCAGCGACTTGGTAAAATGAAAGATCATTTCAGTAATAAAAAAACTGGCATATATATCATGAAATCGAACAGGGTTCAGATGAGAGGCCATGAAAAATTGCATGAATAAAAATGAAAACTATTATCATTCATTCTGGCCAACATTAGTGAATCTAATAACTTTCAGGTTTGGTTTCACTTTATTATTTATGAAACTTAGACTAAGTGTGCAATCGTGTACGTGTAAGGCATCGCTTTTAAAACGTGAAAAATAATGTTGCTTCTCATTCTTGTGTAACTTATCAATCGTTACTCAGTCTGTCAGTCAGTATGCACATTGTGCCATCTATGAATCAATCTATGTCTGTAAGTAGGAGTTTAGAGACAGCCTTGCAGTTTGCCTTTGAGAAACCAATTGAAACTGATAGCCAAAATTCGGCGAGAGTACATTTTCATTCTAAATTGGATGAAAGGGACTACATGTGGGCATATTGACGACGCTATCTCACCATGGGGTCCTATCCCGTGGGATACTGCGAGTTAGTTACCCTTTTGCGATAAGTCATTGCATGTGACATTTTGTGGCACTTACAGATTAATGAGATTAATGTGTATTGGAATGGAATCAGGAGTTTTATTTTCTTCACGGAACTGACCACAGAATGTCCTAGTATCCCTAAATGTTTCTGTGAAACGGACGTTGGCAGAATTGTGGTAGCCACATAGCTAAAATTGGGAAGGTTGTATAATGAGCAAACGAGCGAATGGACGAAGAGGTCGGAGCTAAAACAAGGAGATTACGCACTGTATCAATCAAACAAAGCAACGCAAATGTTGAAACATGTTTGAAACTCGGCACAGTTTCGAAACAGCACACGTAACGCATCCTACGTGTCGTCGTGATTGATCATTTTCCTTTGTCACTCAAAGTTATTAAAAAAAAAGTCTGTCAATGGGTTTTGGCATCAGCGTGAAAATTTTTTTTTACTAAGATTTTCAGTCCTTGAGAATAAAGCCTGTCTGTAAAAAATATCGATTCTTTTTTTGGCTCGATCAGTCAAAGGCCTCTCGGTGGCATTCTGCCCGGAGAAATGGGGCCGACTGGGAATGAGGCCGTGCGAAATTTTATCTAGGAAAGTGTGATATGTATGTAATTTTATTATAAGTTGGCGATTTAACATAATATTTTTGGTTATCTAGAATCAAGATGAATATTGTTAATATATGCCACATCATATGTAACAGCTACTCAAAGGTACTATACTTCACTATTCACTACAGTTCTATCAGTAATAAATAATATGTAGTAGAGAATATACCTACTCGTACAGTACAATTTAAACACTCAAAAATACAGTCAGTAACATCTAAATTGTTTCCGGGAGTGATTGCACTCTACCTTTGATAACTCGCCAGTCCAACCAGTCTAGAATCTAGACAGTCATATAGTAACCTGGGTACCTACATGTAGCCGGTCCAACAAGTACGGTGCAGGCGCAACGAAAAGTGGAACTATCGAGTTTACGGAGACTGTTCTATAAAATGCTAAAAGGGTGCTCATGGCGACTCTTCAATGATCACCGGAGAGTCGGCACGGGCAGGTGTACCGACGGAAATGGGGCTGATTATGGACATCCTGTGGCGTCCGAAAGTCCTACCGTGGGAACGGTCACAATTTGCGAAATGTTCAAACTAGTCAGCGTGAAATAACAGTGTTTATTACTCACTTTGCAAACATATTCCTCTTGCGTACGCACGTCCACACATCGGCAGAGGGAGGACCCTTCGACTTGTTCGAGCAGGAGGTACTTCTCAGCGACCAGGGCCGCCTGGAACTGGTGTTGCTGGGGCTGCGGGCTCGGGGGCGCCGGCGGGCTCGAAGGAGACGCCGCCAGCCGCTCCGCCAGCCCCGGGGACTGCGCCCTCTCGTCAACCTTGCTCGGCTCCCCGACCGCAGTCGGCTTGCTGCCCCGCACACCCCACAACACCGAAGGAGATCCCGGATCCATCACAAACACTTTTTTTTACACAATAACACAAGTTCACAAACACTAACACTAACGAGGAACTACGAAGAGATGAACATGATCTGCAACAAAACAACCGATTAGACGCCGATCTCGCGTGAATTGCAACTGACTTACAAAATTTCAAAACGATTTTGTAAGGGAAATTACGAATCGGTGCGGACCTTGAAATGATTCCTGCCCTGAGTGGATATCGTTCCAAAATTTGACTGTCCGTGGTGACGAAAGCGTCGCTGATTCTGTGAGGAATTACTGGATAGGTCTCCTGGTAATTCGAGCACTTGTAGACAGGCCAATATTTTGGGTCGGTGTCCGCTCGGGATGTTGTGAAACTAAACGAACACACGACCTCCGCACACAAACGCCATTGCGAGACTGACGACGACGCTCGCACGAAGCCTCGGCCCGGCCGGCAACCGATCCAACGTCCAATGTCGACACACCGTCAACTTGCGTAGTACGCGAGCTACGCCGCGCCGTAAGCTTACACACGTAGCGGACATATTACTGTCGTCTCTTTTTAACGTATTAAAATTCTAGTTTGCAGTATGAGAAAGATTGTGACCATTCATTACGTTTGGCAATGCAAAAGTAAAATAGTAAGGTGCAAAATTTTGGTACATTTTCCGTTTATGGCATACAAAATAATCTGAAATTTTGATGTTTTTTTCTGAAATAGACGAATTAACGTTAAACTGGGATAAAAATCATCAGAGTGGCTTTGTCGCTCATTCGATTTTTGTTTGCACATTTTACGCATTAATTTGACTGTAGATGAGTACCTACGTAGGTATAGGTACCGTTAACAAATCAATCAAATTACTATTATAAAACAGATTTGGGTACCTACCTATGTTCTGTTCTGTGATGCCAATAAATGACTCTAGTTTCCATAAAATAGGTACATATTCATATTTCATAACATATATAAATACGTATTTCCTGGATAGCGGGAAGTCCAACATAGGAAATTAATTACACGGATTTATAATGCGTAATGTAAAATTTATATAGAAGTTACTAAATAGTATCTCTCACGATGGTTTAAAACTAATATGTTACATAAGTAGCCTACTTAAGTGATTATAATTACATACCAATACGTAAATCTGAGATAACACAGTTCAGGTTTAAACGAGCACTAATAAAGTTTGTTTTTAAATACAAATATACATATACGAATAAATTTGGGTTTTAAAGAGTAAACAGAAATATTTTACACACATAAAGAGATATTTGAATCTGGAATAAGAATAGAATTTGTGTCACAATGACAAATCATTATCGGTTTTGCAATAAAATTAATTGCGTAACATTTTTTTTTAATTGTGCAAGGTACTAGTCATTTAAAATTATCGCATGGCGTGTTCATCACATCACCGCGAATACCTACAAAAACGTTCGGATCAAATGACGACAAAGGAAAATTAAATGCGAGGTAAGATATCATTACATCTACCAATGGCCGAAAATCTTATCATTTTAATTGTATTTATAAAGTTAAAAACAGTAGGTATACCTATCAGTAAACTTTTATAATACTTTTTGGGGGTCCGCGTTGCTTGCGTCCGTACCTTTACGATAACGATTAGGTACCCTTTGAATCCCTACACGTGTACCCCGGGGGGTGCGAAAGGAGCAACCCCAAAGTACTTGTGCTAAGTTCGCCCGGAGAAGTACTGACACCTGTTATTCTGCTGCCAAGCAGTGATGCATTCATGTTGCTGTGTTCCGGTGGAAGAAAGCCGATGAAATTCCAGGCGCATGAGACGTAACATCCCCGTCTCGGGGTGATGGACGCAACGCAATGTGACTTGAGTCATCTCGTACTATGGAGAGGATTTGAGTGGTATTGCTATTGTCCAAGGGCGGCGGTTACCACTTAACATCAGGTGGGCCATCAGCTCGTTCCGTTACCTAAATTACATAAAAAACACTTTTAAGTTATAACTTTGTTTATTGAATAAATTCATAAGGGTTTTTTTTATTAAAATAACTCTTTACGAAGTCTAGTTTGACCTACCTGCAACTGTACTGTAAATGTTCCTCCTAAATCATATCTGTGAAGAGTTTCACTACCAATACAATTAAAAAGTCAAAGACGTAAATATATTCAAGGCATAAGGTCACGCATACTTATCGCTAAGTTTGATGCCTGTTCAAACCCTAGCCAACCCTCCATGGAAGAACAGGAAGAAACCCCTAAAGATGGGATTTCTGTAAAAATCTGAGTACATAGATATATGTTACATTTATGACTATATAACATACTGAAATAAGATATCACAAGATGTTTTAGGTAAAAAATACATACATCTGAAATTTACTCTCAAATACAGGAATCTAGTAAATAAAATCATAATAGTTGAAGCTCTTATCGTCCTTGCCTAAGCTTACATTGAGTGAAGATCATTATTGTAAACGTGCTACTCATTCTGTGTATACACAAAGGAAGTGACTGTATGCTCGTCAGTTTACTAATTAAGATAGCCAGGCTAGAGGAAGGAAATCACAACAATCCATCACAAATTTTCAAATTCAATAGTCCTACCTAATATGTGAAACACGCCAACGATCATGTTTGCCCTGTTATAGAACGTCCGACGAGAATGTCGTCATGTATGTGTTACATCGGTTTGTAGTTTACACATGATAACAAGTTGCGGAGATCCGAAGAAGCAATGGACACGGTATCACAAGCGAACTGATGATTCAACAGCGTGCGATGCACCAATTCTTTGTTTGGCCTCTTGTTAGTCAGGGATTCAACACATTCCCGGTCAATGATGCACAGGAAGATGATTTATTTATCATATTATATACTGAATAATGTGTAATATTAAATGAATAAGTGCAATTTGCATCTATATGGCATTACATATCGGATAAGACTTTTAGGAAAATGAAGTTTTTTTTCCTTGTCCGTGATTAGAGTATGACAATAATAATTATGATCGGTAAACAAAGTAATGTAATGAGTCAGCGCTCATTACCTTGTTTTTAAACGTCAGGGTAAGTAAACTTGGGACGACAAAAAACCAGATCCAATAAGGTATTTAATGAATATAAATAATTATTTTGCGCATCAAAACGGAAAAAAACCGATTTCAATTCCTCCTTTTCTCTTATTTGGATGACATATTTTTCCAGCTAAGTATTTTGATTTAAAAACCAAACTGTTGAACCGATTTTGACGAAATTTCTATATCACCAGTCGGAAAGCATATGCATTCACATAAAAATAATTTATCTAATCGGTTCATAAATGACACAGTTATGAGGTAACAAACAAAAAAAAACTACCGAATTAAGAAGTTTTCTTTATTTGATGTATGTCAAAATACATTTAACTGTGGCAGTATCACAACAGTTTAGAGAATGAGCGTGATAATATTATTGTTTGGACCATTATAAAGGTCCATTAGCAAGTTACTGGACACTCGTGACGCGCTGAGGTACCTACTTAATGTTAATGTATAAATAATTTAACAGATTTCATATGTATCTCAATTTAGAAAAATGACCCAGTTAATAAGTATTGTTTGGAGCCCTCCATTAGGGTTTTCTTGTTTGTTCTTCCCCATGGAGGGTCGGATAGGGTTTGAACAAGCGTCAAACTTAGCGATAACTTAGATAAACTTAGTAGTACAAATTGCGCTTAGTTTGGGGCTAGATGGGAATGTGTGAAATGTCCACCAATGTTTATTATATTATTATTAAAATTCTATACAAATTTTCCTTCCTAGTGTAATCAATAAACGTTAATCAATGTTCTACTAATCCTTTGTTTGGATGCAAAATTAGTCAGTTTCCCGGATCTCGTGATGCAAGTTGCGCAATATGCCAATTAATTGTATGACTTCAGTACCTACGTCTAATACTTTGTTGAGAAATATGATGCAAGATATTATACATAAATACAGTACAGAGTTATTTTTAATGGGGTAAAGTTATGTGATCATGTGTGTGGATGTCCCACCTGGTGTCAAATGGTAGGTAACCTGCGCACATAACATTTTTTTTAAATAAGTCGATTTATTTAATAATAATGCGTAATTTATATTTTATGTGTGTATTCATTTGTTCACGCAAGTTTCCGAGTGACGGGTGCATTGTGAGATCACTAGAATCATTCCATAAGGAAGGGCTATGTTGCTGTTGTTATGGACTGGAGAAACCACTGAACATCGGGTGGGCCATCTGCTACTTCTATTAATCACATACAGATACTTCACGAGTCGCTTTACACTCCACTACGGCTCACGACACCGCTGATAAAGTAAAACCATAAGAAGTAAACATTTCGCAAATAAATTACAGTTCCTTATATGCACGGAAATACCACTACAAGGTTATAGCTAGGTAACATTTAGAGAAACAACTATTATTTTGCATTCGGAGTGACTGTTTTACATACATTTTAATTCATTTGTTGAAAGGCTTATAAAATTTATAAGTAAAGTGAACAGGAAATATCCTTTTACTTCCTCAATAACAAGTGTTTGCATTGAAGCTTGACATACAGGTGATAGCGGCTATAACTTGGATTGGTGACCATCGCCATGCAGGTCCGAGTCACGGATTTATGTCTGGTACAAATTCTACTTATTGCTTTAAGATACACGACCTAGAAGTTATTTATGATTATTATGCTGAGGCAGCAACCTATTTGACCACAATAAATGGCAATAGATTTATTTTAAAGGGTGCCTATATTATAATAATGAATGAATTTTAATGATTTTGTTTACACTCACCATGTTTAAAGTG
Source organism: Chesias legatella (assembly GCA_947359385.1). Lineage (NCBI taxonomy): Eukaryota > Metazoa > Arthropoda > Insecta > Lepidoptera > Geometridae > Chesias > Chesias legatella. The sequence goes on along the minus strand of OX375778.1, from coordinate 2,680,827 downwards.
CGTGTCAGTAAATATATTTCTTTCTTTCAATCTAATTACAAAAAACACAAGTTTCAATTTTTTGGTTAGTGTGCAAGGTTAGCATTACATAGGTAGGTAAATAAAATTTGTGAAACTGGTAGACCTAGATACCAAATAGGAGCTATTGCTCAAATCCCTTCTAGTAAGGGCATGCAACTATGCATCGTCCACCGGTTGCCCTTGTGCTGGACAGGACTGCTTTAAGGTAGGTAGGTACGTATGTACTAACACACAGCGACAAAAGTATCGGCGCGAACTGTTTGTTACGTTTAGGTAGGTGACGTTTCTATGCCATTTCTTAATTCTATGAAAAAAAGTTTTTGACTTTGACATTCACTTACAATTGACACCAGGTAAGAACACTCACCAACCCATAAAGTGATGCGCCACAATTGAAAAACACTAAAACGAAGTTGCACTTCGTAGTAACTAATCTGTTAGTGGGTAATCTAAGTAGCGAGATAGCTCATCCTTCTTGTGAGGCGTGGAGTGACATGCCAAACGACATGCGAGGCATAGAAGTAGGGGGAAGATGCAGTCTATCTACTCAGCTCACCCTGCCTTCATCACTCCTGCGCCCTTCCACACCGCAGGACCGCAGGAAGCGGTCGAGCGGTTGCATTTGTAGAGATAGCGAGCGACTGGCCTCACAGCTCAGTTGGTAGTAACTCTTCCTTCTGCGCTGTACGTCGTGGGTTCGATTCCCACCCAGGAGAAACATTGGTGTGACAAATATAAATGTTTGTTCTGTGTCTGGGTGTCAATATGTATATGTATGTTTTCACGCAAAACGTATATGAGCATTATTTCCTATTAGTTCCCATGATACAAGCTATGCTTAGCTTACTTTGGGCCAAGATGGCGGTCATGTGTGAAATGTCCACTGATATTTATTATTATACTAACTCGGCAAGTACTCTCGAAAACTTGGACCTGATTGTCAGATCGTGGATATAGAATGGTTACCATCAGAAGAGCCTTGTTTCTTATGTACAGTAAGAACTTGTAGGTATTTAATGTACCTATATGTTCTTTATTTATGTTTGTATATATGCCTCTCTGTTTGTTTATTGTTGTGTTTGATAAGCATTGTTGTCTATTTTTGTAAATCCAGTTTTATGCAACCAGACTTTAGATTCAAATTTGATTGCGCCCTACGGGTAGTAGTAGTTTCTCCGTGTTCCCTCACGTTTACAACTTATAACGTACCAGACAGTAGTCACCTACAATACATGTAGGAACCTGAATGAAGAACCTTGGCGGTCGCAGACGTAAGCCGCAGGAGTATCCGAGATCCAAAGTTTGCGCACGTGATCGAATTCACGCAATATTATCCACGAACGCTGTTGGGTGGTAGGTACCGTGTCGTTTATTTACTCAGTACCTAAATATTGACATTTACACCAGCTTCGTCTTATTAGTCAACTAGCGACCTTCCCCGGCTTCGCACGCGTACAATTTACAAATTATATATGAGTAGTCGATCTGCAGACTAATTCAGTTTTTGAGCGGATTCGATTTTGTGACGGAAATTAAACATTCTTATTCGCTACATGACAAATTGATAATAAAGCCAAATGACTACCGAAGTCTCATTCTATTTTGACTATGAGAATAGCCAATCACATGCATAAACAAAGGAAAACATTTTTTTCAAACTACCCCCTCTTTTTCAATTACCCCCTTTTTCAAGTAGTTTCTAAGTAAGCTAAGATTAGCTTGTATCATGGGAACCTGACAACTGATATAATACTTATATACTTTACTTTTGTAAATATAAATACATATAATACATATTAACACCCAGACACAGAACAAACATAAATGTTACAAATTTCACATAAATGTTTGTCCTGGGTGAGAATCGAACCCACGACCTACAGCACAGAAGGCAGGGTTACTACCAAATGAGATATGAATCCAGTCAAAAAATAAAAAATAAAGAATGTACCTATGTGTTTTTGACCAATCAAGTTAATTAGGGGTGATTTAAATTTACTCGAAGTACTAATTCTAAGCAGACGAAGTTCCAGGCACCAGCTGGTCAATAATTTGTAATCACGATTATCGATAGATAAGTGATGAACTATTATCGATAGATAAGTGATGATTCAACAATGTGACGCCGGAGGTTCGACGCTGACTAATTTACATGATATTTATATTATTCCCAGTCATACCGCCGAGACAGCATGTGTCACATTATCATTTTCAAGGAAATTCGTCAGGACCATTGATTTTACTGACGTAAAGCCAGGACAATGGGCCGATTGCTCAATGTTTTATGGGAAAGTGACTGTTGTGTCATGCCTGTTCAGACTTGCATCAAAAATCCTCACGACAGCCCACATCTTGCCTTGTAGCTTTGTTCTATTAATAGTTCTTCTGTGCCCATACCACCAACATACTAGCAGAAAGAAAGGGTAGTGTGTAATACACGGAAGGAGCTTTCCCATTTAGAGTTATAGTAATCAACTTTAGGATCCGCATAATGCCCGCTGCAGTTTAGTAGGTAATTACTCGGCTAATCCTTTCATTCCACCTTAACTATTTAGTTACTGACTCAATGATACGAAAGCACTTCTGAGTCTAAAGTATTTTCGTGTTAGTTTATTATTATTTATTTTTTTATACATTTCACGCAACGCCATCTAGCCCCAAATTGAGCAAAGCTTGTATTATGGGGACCAGGTGACTGATAAAATTCCTTTTTTTTATACGGTTTTTTAAACGTTCGTTCTGGGTGGGAATAGAATTCACGGCCTACAGCCCAGAAGGTAGAGTTACTACCAACTGAGCTGTGAGGCCATCAATTCGATGTTCAGCCAGTTTGATGGCTTTCAGACGCTATTTGAGCCTACCAATTTGCCAATGTCTACGTAAAGACTTGCACGAGCACTAGAATTTGTGCTGAGTTGGTCCAAGAAGTAGTAACTGTCGCGGTACCTCTTCCGACACTCATTATTTCCGCGTGGGTGTTTTTTCGCGAAGATATGGGCGCAGCAGCAGATATTTCAACCACATTGGTCGTTACTAAACAAACTTCTAACGTTCAATCCATAGGAATTGATTTAAATGTACTTGCTCAACAACACTGTACTAAAGTTACAGAGCTTGTGATTACTGAATTCTTGTCACATTTGACGCACTGGTTGGTAACATTGTTATTCGACACAATATTTTAATTTAGCAATTCAATAACGCAACATTTCTGGACGGTGAAATTCATAATAAGTTGAGTGGATGGCAATGCCAGCAGTCAAGGTTGTGTTGGTATATTTCTCATTTATAAAGCTCGATAACTTTGTTAGACCTAACTCTTACCTTTATTATGTAGGTACTAGTCAAATTGGTTTCAGTTACTTGAAGCATATTATTTCGCGAAACCAAATCAATTTACCTAGGATATGGTTCTATCAAGAACTTATTTTAATCATAAATAAGTAACAAGGAGAGCATGAGATTGGTCGAGGGCCTGTTGCAGTGGTTTTTTTATGGACAAATATTTTGAGTCGTATAAAACACCTCATATTTTTTCTTCATAGTTGGCACATGACTCGTGTGTTGCCATTTTTCTAGTTGCTCCTGATTTATGCGGAACCTTAATCCTCTCCATAACAACTGCAACACAGCTTGGGTTCAAGCACAAGTCGCATCGCATTTTGCGCTCGTTACTGACGTCTCATGTGTAGTCATCTCAATGGCTAACAGACCCACTTCCGAGGGACACATCAATGCGTGTCACTTCTTTTTGGCGGCGGGATAGGTAGAATAGGAATAGGTATGGTAGCATTACTTCTTCCGTCGAACACTGCGCAAACAGTTGATGTACGCTAGTAAAAACGTTTAAAAATCGTGTAAGTAAATAGTTAGGTACTAGGTAATCCTTAATACCTTTCAATTCGTACTAAAGTGCCTAGTCTAATTTTTTTTACGTATGTAATCAGTGGTTATATTAATATATAAAATAATTAATGTAGGACAGTAGGTTAATCGTTCAAATACAATCGACAGCAAAAAAAATATATGGTAGGGCTATCTATAGTTGCCAATTTTATAATATTATCCCATTTTTAAGAGCAATAGAACTCACTCCGAGTTCGTCCGGGGAAGTACTGCCATGCCCAATTCTGCCGCTAAGCGGTAACTTGTTCGTGTTACTGTGTTCCCGGTTTGAAAGGTGTGGTTCCCGGTGAAATTACAGGCACATGAGATATTCCACCTACACATCTCAGAGTTACGTGCGCATACAAAAATACATATACACATACGTTACGTCTTGGATCTTGTAACTAGTAGGACCCAAGTCACATCGTTTGTTTTGGGCATAGGTTAACACCAGCTGGGCCGTCAGCTCATCCCGTAACTGTGTCAAATAAAAAAGTACGACATTTATGTAGACTGTTTCGAAAGATGTTGGGGTGATATAATTGCGATGAATAAAACTTTCCAGAAGAAAATCAGTTGCATTCTTATGAATATATCACAATAGTGTCTTTAATTGCGGATAGATTAATACCTTTTTTATTTAATATTTTAGTACCCTCTGCTTCTCCGCTTTCAAGTGATTTATATACTTGTTGATAAGTTAATAGCATATTTAGAAGATATAACAAGGAAATTATGGTAAGACGAAGCGACGGCAATTTAGTCTAGATATGGCAATACTAGCCGTAGCTTCACAACTTTTCATTTTGACGTTTGCCTACTGTCAACTGTCACATACCGAATAAGTAAAATTTACTCTATGATTTCCCAACCATGGCGAGCACGTCGAGGTCTGTTTTTCTGATTTATATTATTTAGAATTTGGTTTTAACCTTCGCTTTGTATTGGTTTATACCAGTTATTTCTATAGTATTTGTAATACTTAAGGTTTCATTCGTGAAAAGAATGCGACGCCATATCGGGGTATTTTCATCGCTGTGTTTAACTTGTTGATGATTGTTGACCCTACTTTCGTTTGTGGTTTTAGAATTGAGACGAATAAGGTGGTGTGCCATTCCCATCCAGATGCCCCGCTCATTGAAGATTACCGGGCTGGTGACATGATATGTTCGGAATGCGGTCTCGTCGTCGGAGACAGGTAAGCATTGTTTAGCAACGTTTTGCGAAATGCTGAGCTTTCCATCGCTCGACAGCGTGTCGTAATATCAACAAAGTTGGTGGACAGACGCGTGTGATGCATTAGATTTCTATATTTCGAGGTTGCTTAATAATTGGAGTACATGATAAATTTTTGTACTGAAGCAGGTATATAAATAATATGTCGAAGACCACACGCATTGAGTCAGGCTGATCAAGGTCATAACATGCAGTAACAACCATTTGCATTTGTAAATAATGTTTATGCACATTGCCTTTACATTCCCACATAGTTTAATGTGTACATGTAAAGCAGCACCAGTCTATAAATAAACTGCAACACTGAACACTGTATTTATCAGACCACATCAATTTTTCCATCGATCTTGTATCATCTACGACTGGCATCATAGCTCTGTTGTTAATAACTATGCCTTCTGTGTTGTAGGTCCTGGGCTCGATTCCCACCCTGGATAAACATTTGTATGACAAACATAGATGTTTAGTCTGTGTCTGGGTGTTAATATGTATTATATGTATGTATTAATAAACAAAATGTATATAAGTGTTATATCAGTTGTCTGGTACTCATAGTACAAGATATGATTAATTTAGGGCTAGGTGGCACTGTGTGAAATATCTGCCTATATATATATATATATATATATTATTTATTTATCTTAAAGTAGTTTATCAATGCAGTACATATATACAAGTACAATTATCATTATTGTCATTACAAAACAATCACCCTTATAATTTACATTATAGAGTCATTGACGTCGGTTCAGAATGGCGTACATTCAGCAATGAGAAATCTGGTGTGGACCCATCTCGTGTTGGTGGTCCGGAAAATCCTCTGCTGTCTGGTGGAGACCTCTCCACCATAATTGGACCCGGCCGCGGAGATGCATCATTTGATAGCTTCGGAGTATCCAAGTACCAGAATAGACGGAACATCAGCAGTACCGACCGGGCCCTCATAAATGCTTTCAGAGAGATCAACACAATGGCAGACAGGATAAATTTACCTAAAACGATTGTCGATAGAGCGAATAACTTATTCAAACAGGTAAATATTGATTGTATTGTCTGTTTTATGAAGTTTATTGATTTATCACGGAGCCGGATGAATACATGCTACCCATAGTAAAAGCTTTGCCTATTTAAGGCTGGATGGATGTGAAATGTCCACAAATATTTTTTTTTTGTGTAATTTAATCTGTGATTATGAAATTCTTTTTATTTTTTGACCAGCCACCCTCCATGGCTTCGCCCTGCTGATATTATTTTCAGTTTACATACACAAATGTTCCTCGCTTACTGCACTTTCTATTGAGTAAACTGTAATGAAACCCCAAAATCCATTGAGTGGTTTAGAAGTAAGTGGAGAAATAAGATTCAAAAATATAATATAAGTCTTTCAGTAAGCAGCTCCAGACTGAGACAACCATTATAGAAAGTGACTTTCCAACGAAAAAGTAACCAATATAATTATTACCTTACAGGTACACGACGGCAAAAACCTGAAAGGTAGAGCGAACGACGCCATCGCTTCAGCCTGCCTCTACATAGCCTGCCGTCAAGAAGGCGTACCGAGAACGTTCAAAGAAATATGCGCCGTCAGCAAGATCAGCAAAAAGGAAATAGGACGGTGCTTCAAGCTAATTCTCAAAGCTCTGGAGACATCGGTGGATCTCATCACGACGGCTGACTTCATGTCTCGGTTCTGTTCGAACCTGGGCCTCCCGAATTCGGTGCAGAGGGCGGCCACCCACATCGCCAGGAAAGCCGGCGAGTTGGATATTGTATCCGGTCGGTCACCGATATCCGTGGCCGCTGCGGCTATATATATGGCTTCACAGGTCAGTTCTTTGTCTGCTGCTACGGCTTAATGACCTGATGTTGATCGTAGCCATTGCAGCACCATACATGTGGTAGAAATGAAACTCAAAAACAACAACGCGCGCATGTGCGACAACCTTATTCTGTCGCTTTATATCGTGTAAACACCGCTCTCTTTTACTCCACTTCCATGGCGTCGGAATATACTATAGCTCTCTAACTATTTCTATCTACGTCATATCTTTCTTCTCTCTCATGTAACGACATGTGTTTGAACGTGACGCGACTTACATTTTATTCTCAATTCTCGTTTAATTATCAAATATCGACGTGCCGAGAAGTTTCGCTTCATACATCGTTAAGGCCTATTAATATTGGCGCAGGAGGGAAGAGATCCAATCACAATTGACCCGGTTCAGTCAGTCACTGTTCAGAAACAGCTAAGGAAGTCGTCAGTTCTACTGCTACTACTAGCCGAGTCGCTGGTTCTCTCGAACCATTGTGGTGAAAAGATTTTAAGTGCGCCTCACAGAGGCTCCTTTCGTACATCTTCGAATTTTTGGTTCTAGGACATGTCGGTTTCCTCACGATGTTTTCATTCACCGTTTTGAAACGCGTATATGAAATTCGGGGTCAATACCGCTGGGCCACAATGTTCCCACTTTTCAAAATGTATTTTGAATTTGACTGGCCTCACAGCTCAGTTGGTACCTCCTGCGCTGTTGGTCGTGGGTTCCATTCCCACCCAGGACAAGCATTTGTGTGATGTTTATTCTGTGGCTGGGTGTTGATATATATTATACTAGCTGCGCCCCGCGGTTTCACCCGCGGAAGTTCCGTATTTTCTTACGGATCCCTAATTTTTTGAAAATAAATTATAGCCTATGTTACTCCTCGATAATGTAGCTTTCTATTGGTGAAAGAATTTTTGAAATCGGTTCAGTAGTTTCTGAGTTTACTTCGGACATACATACAACATACACCTTACCAACATTATCTCTTTATAATATAGATTATCTCTTTATAATATAGATGTATGTATTTACAAAAAAGTATATATCGCTGCCTAAATTCGATAGTGCAAAATCGAGTTATTGGTGTAGTTCGACGCGAAATCTTCTGTATTATAATGTGAATAAAATTCATATTCCTATTCGCCCAACTGAGCGAGCGACGTCACTAAATGTCGTTATCTGATTGGTTGGAAACTCACCATCGCTCAACGCAAAACCGCTCTCCTGAAAAATGTGTTTTTTTAGTTGTGTCGTTGTCGAATTTAGGCAGCGATTTGTATTATATCAGTGGTCTGGTTCCCATGATGAGAGCTATGCTTAGCTTACTTTGGGGCTAGATGGCGCTGTGTGAAATGCCCACCAATATTATTATATTATTACTATCACATTTCAGGCTTCAGAGGACAAACGCAGTCAGAAGGAAATCGGCGACATCGCCGGCGTGGCTGACGTCACCATCCGGCAATCCTACAAATTGATGTACCCGTTCGCGGCCAAACTGTTCCCGGACGACTTCAAATTCGCCACACCGATAGAATTCCTGCCCCAGATGTGATGGTACAGTCGGGATCACGTTACACATATGAAAAAGCTGATGAATATCTATGATGATTAGTGATGGACGGTTGCATGTCAGTGCAAGGTGAATGTTTTGTTAGTGCGGTACACTCATCAGCTCTATATAGTTCTTATATTACAATTTTAGCCTTTTGGATGTAATTGTCTCCGGTCAGAAATGTGTATGATTAGTGACCCCTTTTTCACTGTTGATAAGTAGACATTCAGCCCTTAAGTGTATTCGGATAACAATCATGTATGTCGGCTGATCGTGTGATCTGTGTTCCGGTTAGGTGTGGTTGCCGGTAAATTAAAGGCACTTGAGATCTCGAGTAAAAGTAATTTCCATAGATTTTTAGTGTTTTTATCAGTCTATTTTGTCATTTTTGTATGTTTGTCTGTAATTGTGCTACTTCTACCGGCACATTCCAAATACACATTTTTTGGTTGTAATTGTTGATTTTATAGTTTGTAGTAACGTGTATTCTTTAGAAATAATGTAAAGTGTTATAACAGTCCATACTGGCAATTCAAATATATTTAAAATATTTCGTCACTCCCACATTGAGCTAGAAAGAACTGTTTTATATAAAATGGAGAGCATTTTCGCAATTTACATACAAATCTGCAATTGGTACAAAAGGAGTATTTCGGAGAGCGTGGTGGCCCAGTGGTACTGACCCCGAATTTTAATCCAGACGTCGCTGGTTCAAATTCCTACGTGTACAAATGACTTTTTCGCTTGATAAATTTATGGGCGCAATAACACGTTCTCAAAACGGTGAAGCAATCGTGAGGAAACCGACAGTCCTAGAACTAAAAATTCGAGTAGAAATACGTAGTCTTATACCAGTGGAGTCACATATACAATCTCCCTGGCAAATCCGTCTCACCACTCCAAAATGGTGGAAAAAATGTTCTCTTGCCGAATTAAGATCATACAAAATGCATATACCATGTTATTAAACATGTTATTTGGTCCAAAGAACAGTTAATATAAGGCTTAAGTAGGTTTGCGAAAGAAAACAGCAATGGAACTGGTGTATTCTAGAATAAAGAATGGATGACGCAAATGATCGTATAGATTGAGAACAATCTTCACACAAACACAGTATACAGTTCCTTTTAAGAAGTATTTACCTTGAAAATAATGGAAAAGAGCTTTTCAGTTCATTTGCTTTGATTTCATCATATTTAAGAAGAATTCAAGAATATTTTGAGTATATTCTCTGCACAGGTAATTTAGGCTTAAACTATCTTAACTTTAATCACCAATTATCCATTAAGTTAGAAATGTATTTTATCTAACATATACCTAGTTAAACCTTAGACTGTCTGAACAACATTTTTATGCCGGATGCATCTATTCTGTTGCATATTCTAGAACTAAGCTGAAGAATAATAATTAATATTGGTGGACATCTTAACACAGCGCCATCTAGCCCCGCACTAAGCATAGCTTGTACTACGGGAACCAGACATTTGATAGAATACTTATATACTTTTTGTAAATACATACGTATATACCCAGACACAGTACAAACAGCTATGTTCTCACCTAAATATTTGTCTAGGGTGGGAATCGAACTGATGAGCCACAGCGCAGAAGGCAGAGTTACCATCAACTGATTTGTGAGTCTGGTAAAAAGAATGTATATTGCCTATATCTGTTGAAAACACAATTAGGGTCGTTATAATGCTACAAATACACTCATGCAAACCTTCAACTTATCCAATATCCGATAGCTTAGATGTAGGTTCGACAGAGTGAAGTAGATTTACTCTGCACGCTTAGTTGGAAGTGGATCTGGCCTTCTGTACGGTGTGGGTTCTATTCCCACCCAGGACTAACATAAGTTTAACTAACTAACATTTGTGTGACGTACGTTGTACGTTGATGCTCGTTCCATAACTTAATCACATAATATTTATACTGTAAGTTGTCTCTTTTCAAAGTACAAGGTTCGCTCAGTGTGGGGCTAGATGGCGCTGTATAAAATGTCCTTATGTTTGGCCAAGTTGGACGAGTGTAGTGGCAGCATTAAATTGTATTATAACAAATATATGTGTATTTAACACAATGAGATTGTATTGGGCGTAAACAAATTGTGTTATTTAATAAAATGATGCTTTTCAAATGTCACGTGCCTACTTGTCAACGTAAATAGGCACATGATAATATAATGACATTTAGTAATTATGTAATAGTATTAGAATAATGATAGCATGCAACGGATCTTTAATAGAATTCATCAACATTTCTTTGATAATGAGGGCTAAGTGTTAATATGGAATGTATTTATTTACACCATACCCATTTCTGCCGCATTCCCGTTACTGTTCCGGTTCGAAAGGTGTGGTTGCCGGTGAAGTTACACGCACATGAGACATTCCACCTTCACGTCTCAGAGTACGGCGCATACGACGCGACTTGGGTCTTGTTTTACCTAAGTAGGGGAGGACCCCAAGTCGTTTTGCTGTTATGGGCAGAGGTTACCACTTAACACCAGGTGGGCTAACTGCTCGATACTTATCATTATCAAATAAAAAAACATTCTATAATAGATTGTAGTTTAAATTGAGTTTGACAAAGATTTTTATTGACATGTATGTATATATGATTTGTATTTATATAATGGTCGTATTGTACATTTAATTGTAAGTTAACGATTTATTGTAACAGTTTTATTACTTTTATCAGTAGAGTCGTTTTTTATGTCCTTGCCACAAAATTTTTTAGTACTGTATTAAGATTTAAGTTGGCAGTTTAAGTTAGGGCGGGCAATGTTCTTGTTGTAGTAGTGATGTGAGCATGCAGCCGATGTCTCACCAGCTTCGCAGTTACATACGTTTGCGCTTCAGCTGATCGGAACTAGAGTAATACGTTAAATGAATCATGCGTTGATGCAATGTGGCAACAGCTCTACATATATATTTGTATAAATCAATAATTTTGATATAATGTTTATATATCGACTCTTGACCGCCGACTTATCGTAACAATTCTACCCAAATAGCATTTTTTGTTGCAAAAGATACTTTAAAATAAAATGTGAAAAAATGGCGTCCTACGATAAACTTTGCGTTAGCTATATATTCGAAATATCGTAATTTTGGGGGAAATCTCGACAACACCTTTGTAGTTAAAATATCAGTAAAACAAAAAATCTAAAATTGTCGCTTACAGACTTTTATTAACAAAACAAAATTTTATTGTCGATAAGTGTACGATCAAGGGTCGATATGTCAGGATCGCAGCAGCCGCGATCTCTGCTTACACCTTCAGGAAACAGGCGTGATGTTATGTATGCTATTTGTAGGTTCTGCTAGTGCTATGTATACATAGAGATATCATCACGCATTCTAAGATAGGCGAATATATAAGGCCCGTTACTCTAATAATAGTATTATATTTCGGTTGTTCCAGGACGGACATCGATATTTTTGCTTGTCTTAGTTCAATTTGAGACTTTGATAATTTCAATTCATATTTCATTTTCATTTATTCATACTTCTTTATTGCATTTAGTTAATACTAGAACATAACTACAAAATAGACGAGCCACTTTGACCTGACTTGGATCTGATTTCGCCGTGCGGCTAGGGCCCAAGTCAGGTCACGGTAATAGTATCGATAGTTCTCGATAGTAGTATCGATAATATTTCTCGATAATATCGATCCGATGACACATTACGTCGAAACATTTAATTTGAATAATCGCAAACCGTTACAAAGTCAAGTGCCGCATGAGACGTAACATGCCCGTCTCGGGGTGATGGAAATCCAATCCATTGCGACTTGACTTGAGTCAGACTCAGCTTGTTCCGTCACTTACGGCACATAAAAATCCTGTCCAAATTTCAGACAAGAATTTACGAGTCATTCACTATTGGCAGAATTTAATATTTACGTGGTAAAGTAGCTATTGATCAAACGGCCAAGATATATTCTAACAAGTGCAGCATCCGATGCATCTGTACTAAAAAAATAGTTACCACAAGGGCCATCTGCTCGTTCCGTCACTTAATACTGCGGCATAAACAAGTGCTCTTTGAATATCTCGTAGTTTGTTTGAAGTTAACATTTTGTGGTAAGGTATTTTTGGTCACAACCTCAGCGCCAGTTACTTTCTTCGTATGGTGCCAACACTTTCTATGCTTTCTATATTATTGTATTATTTAGTTTTTAATAACACGAACTTTATTATTAGGATCGAGAGAAAATAAATGATAAACACAACACTTTTCTGTTTTATTTATACTGGTAGTTAATAAATGGGGCCCTATGACGCATACAATTTTATATGACAACTTTTAATAAAAAAATGTTGGGACACAATGTCGAAAAACTTCAAAACCCCCTATTACTTTTTCATTTTCTCAACTTTAAAGAGGATCAATCTGGTTTGACTGACACTGAAGAAAATGTTATTTTGTGGCATTGGGCTGGGAATAGAGGTCCTCTAATCAGAAGCAATACATTTTTGAATTGCAATTGTAACACCGAAATAGATCTTAAAAATATATAACCAAGTTTTTATTAAGCTACATGATAAATATCGTAGACTCCAGTGTCAGTCGCTAATGTTTCGAGAAGTCGACTTGTGCTTAAACATCGTAGATTCGATTCCCTCTTCGGGACCAATATTAATAAAGAAATATTTAGGTATGTTATCTCTGCGCATGTTTGAGATTTGGTGGTATAGCGCAGACTGTATATAAGCTTAATAATATTATATTATATTTTATATATAATTTTTTAATTTTCTGGTCTTCGTTACCTTCGTTTATTCGATCTCGTTTGTAGGCACAGATCGGGCACCAGGCAACACCACAAAGGCCAGGATGGCAACACCGAGTCCTTTTAATTAAATTATTTAAAGAAGCCTTTCAAAAGTTCCTGTGATTCGTTAAAAAAATAGGTTAAAAGTGTTAGAATCAAATTTCGAAAATCCAATCCAATTAAAAATACATGAAACCTAAGATGCTATGGAAGTTATAAAAGTTTTGAAGATATGATTCTAAGCATGTCATAATTAAGATAATTAGATGGTAAATGGTGTCTGACAACTTATAGGTGCCAACGGAACAAGGTTTGAGCTCAGTTGGTAGTGCCCTGCCTCTATCTACCCTGCCTTCTACGCTGTAGGTCGTGGGTTCGATTCCCACCCTGGACATTTGTGTTACGAACATACACGTTTGTTCTGTGTTTCTTGTTGTTGATATGTATTATATATATGTATTTACAAAAAAGTATATTAGTTTATATCAGTTGTCTAGTTCCCGTGATACAAGCTATGCTTAGCATACTTTGGGGCTAGATGGCGCTGTTTGGAAATGTCCACCGATATTTATTTATTTATTATTTGTTTGTTTTTCATATTTTATTGCCCCCTAATATAAACAACTATTTTGGCAATGATGGCTATTTGGTCTACAAGGAATAAGTAAGTTATTTATTATTATATTATATAGTCCGGCTCGAGGGCCACCTTGTTTGGTCTACAAGGAAATGCTTCAGTAAGTCGTCTTGGCGGCCAATAAGTAGTCACAAGGCCCGCGACAGTAGCAACCTTTTTTTTATGTGAATTAGAAACGTAACGAGCTGACGGCCCACCTGATGTTAAGTGGTAACCGCCGCCCATAGACAACAGCAATACGACTTAAGTCCTCCCCACCAAAGTACGAGATGACTGAAGTCGTATTGCGTTGCGTACATCACCTCGAGACGGGGATGTTACGTCTCATGCGCCTGCAATTACACCGGCACCCACTCCCTTCCACCGGAGCACAGCAACACGAGTGCATCACTGCTTGGCGGCAGCTTACCAGGTGTGGTGGCAGTACTTCTCCGGGCGAACTTAGCACAAGTTGTACTGCTACTTTTGGTTATTCCTTTCGCACCACCAGGGGGACACGTGTAGGGATTCAAAGGGTTATCACCTACGGACGCGATCAACAAGGCCCCCCTAAAAACCTGCAGTGAATAGGCTTTCATCATCTAAAAAATGACACACGACGACGTGCCATACATAACTTAATACTGTCCCGTACCTACGAGTTACGTGATCACAATAAACAATAATCCGAGCCCTTTTCATCGGTCCTTTTGTAAATTTCGTTGTATGGTACATTGATTTTACCCCACGCAATTTAATTTCAACTCTATTACCCTAGCACTAGAGCGTTGAATAGCCAGGCAATAAGCGTAATGAGCGAATAATGTAGTCAGAAATGTCGATTAGGTTGTGTTTCAATATTATCGTAGTATGAGGTACATTTTTTTTTGTTATTGATGTTACGGAACGAGCTGACGGCCCACCAGATTAGTTATTAATTGAGTGAACCAGTGAAAAAGTGAAGTAACCTTATTAGTTAAGTGGTAACCGCCGCCCATGGACAACAGCAATACCACTCAAGTCCTCTCCAAAGTACGAGATGACTCAAGTCGCATTGCGTTGCGTCCATCACCTCGAGACGGGGATGTTACGTCTCAAGCGCTTGCAATTTAAATGTTTAGTGATACACGTCTACGCTTTTATACAAATTCTTAGTTACGCACAAAATATTATATTTTAATCGGGGTGGTAATCAACTGCCGCAGTTTTATTCCCTAATGGCCGATTACAATTGGATATAAATTAGGCAACTCATTTAGTTGCGCGAATGCCCTGTAACTCACAAGTACAGTCAGCAAAAAGCGCTAGCAACAATTTGAAAAAAGAATTGTATTATTTATCTACAATGAAGTATTAAATCGTATTCTAGCTTTGTTCTTATGTATATGATTTTTTCTAGCTGTCGAATTATTTAAGAAATGAATTCCTTTATGGAGGAAAGTTAAGTTTTACATAATATTCGTAACAATGGCCGTGATGAGCTTACCACTTGTCATGCTTACTTCCCCGAGGAAGTTAACCTAGAAGATTACCTGAGGCTCTGCCTACCTCCCCGGGGACATAAAGAAAAGTATATCTACACCATGAATTAACAAACCAAATAGATACGGGTACGTAGACTGCCTAACATATATATATATTTAAACTGTATCAAACGAAAAAATAAAACCTAACACTATCTAACAAAACCTCCCTACCAATAACAATTTATTCACTACAACTATATTACATTTGATACTGTACGGCCGCACGTGGATTAAATCTGGACAAAAGTAATTTATCTACTAAAATACCACCGGCTCGCGTGTAATTTCCTCTCCCAAAGACGTAAGTACGAATATAATTACACCATATGTTTGCTGTAATCTTGTGGAATACATTGACCCTCCCAACCCTTGGATCAGCAATTTACAACGAATCAAGACCTCCAAATAAAAGCGGGGTAATCACCCCGCTACGTAAATGCTACATAAACCGTTGTTAATTATTAACCTGTTTAACGAATTATTTATCGTACTAAACCTGGCACAAAAACATTTGTTGTTCCACTCGTAAATAAATAAATAAATTCTGTTTTAATTTTAATAAATTTAAACCCAGCTTACGCCAAGTCTAGAAAACCCAGATCAATTGCAACTGGGTTTTCCAAAAGCACGTAGTAGCTACGGCCTACGGCGCTACGAACTACAGATGAAAACAATATACTGCTACGCGGCTTTTCAATTCGAATACGAACGAAAATTCAGTAGCCCGCGAGAACTCATAGCGAGTGGTTGTGTCGCTCTTCGGCGTATAATTTATCGTATTTACGCGCGATGTCGTTCACCCACAATCCAATTAGGTACCGTTGAATTGAATTATTAGTTGTTGTGTTTCGAAAAATGTTGTGTGATGATGTGATATTGGAAACATGTTGAGGCGGTCTCGTTTGAGATGCACGCACGTAGGATTACTGTGCTTTCTGACGGTTGCCGTGGACGGACTTATAGGTGAGTTATATTAAAATTACAGTAAAGTTTTACAAAGTTAATTCTGGGATTCAGCGTTAGTGCGTCTAATGAAAAAAGCGATTTACAAAAATGTTGTGGAATATTTAAAAACTAAATCTCGTGATTAAATTTAACAATTCATCACACATACACCAATCTTAATGCTACGAAATAATACATTACATTACTCTTCTAACAAACACATCAATAAATAAATAAACATTGGTGGACATTTCACACAGCGCCATCTAGCCCCAAAGTAAGCTAAGCATAGCTTAGTTTTAAGCACACTATTTTATGAAGGATATGAAATTTTTGACTTTAACTTTCAATTAAATTCTACTGCTTAAAAACAAATACTCTGTTGGGTATTATTAAAATATCTTGCTTATAAAAATATGAAATAGATTCGTAACATTACAATGAGTGTCGACAGTTTGGCTAATATAGGTAACACCCCTCAACGCCGTGCTGTTTCGTATTAAATTCGCGCAAGTGATAACTCTATTCATGGCAGAAGGCCGTAAATCTGAGAGGGTGAGTTTTTTTAATATAATATAATAAGAGCTTGGATAATGGTTTAATGTAGGGATGTCTGAATGATCTATGAATGTTAAATAGAGTATCGATGTTTTAAAAAGTCTGTAAATTAATAATATTTCAAATTTTCATACAGATGTAAATAGGTATAATACTTCCTTCAAAAATAGCGAATATATAGATTACATTAATTTAATAATAATAATACATTTAATGTCTCTCACAATAAATGTAATTAATACGATGTACGAGAAGAGAACCCGCTTACTGAAATGAAAGTGGATAAAGCAATTAATGTTAAATAATTCTGACTGGCATCACAGCTCAGTTGATAGTAACCCTGCCTTCTGCGCTGTAGGTAGTGGCTTCGATTCCCACCCAGGACAAACATTTGTGTGACGAACATAGATGTTTTTGTGTCTGGGTGTTACATGTATTTTAGGTATGTGTTTACAAAAAAGTATATAAGTGTTATATCAGTTGTCTGGTTCCCAAGATACAAGCTATGCTTAGCTTACTTTAGGGCTAGATGGCGCTGTGTGACATGACCACCAATATTTATTTATTTATTATTTAATTTAGTAGTTTTCTTACTATAGATATGATAATGGCGGAGATGCTAAGGACATCACCAACTATAACTAATTTTAGGTTCACGCATCTTTTCCTGTGTTCATAGGTTTGAATGAGAGGCAAAGATATCAACTAAAAAAGTGTTTTACGCGATATTAAGATGAGACGTAAACATGGCGGTTCCATAGCCAGTCAGAATCGATAGTCATATCGACTAGACATCTTAACCGCCCTTTGGTATCGAAGCTAAAAGTATTGGATAATTCGGTGTCGCCTGCAATCTATTGTGATACCATTTCTGCGGTTATATAAAACATTAACAGACAAATTGCTATTTATATCGAAACACGACCGTTATTTTCGTTATTATTTATTATTGGCCTTATTTTCATAAATATTGCTATTAGAATACCAAACGTTTTATTATGTGATAAAGTTAAGGAATGAGCAGATCCCACCTGATGTTAAGTGATAACCTCTAACAAGCTGTGCCATTTGGGTTCTACCCTACAAGGTACAAGAAGACCCAAGTCGTATCGTATACGCCTGTAACTCTGAGACGTGAAGATATCTCATGTGCTGTAACTTCACCGGCTACCACACATTTCAAAATGGAACACAGTAACTAATACTATAACACTTTTATGGATAGTAATACTACTTTTTCATTTAATCTCGATTGAACTAAATGGAAAAATAATCTTTGTGTAACTTGAATAGGATCAGCTTTCAGCTGCAGTCAGTTATGATGTGTGCTGCGCAGTCTTCTTCATTGTTGTGAACTCTTTCTACCTGACAATGTTTTTTTTTATATTTTTATGGTGATGGAACTTTCCGACAGCCCACCTGATGTTAAGTGGTAACCGCCGCCCATAGACAACAGCAATACGACTCAAGTCCTCCCCACCAAAGTATGAGATGACTCAGGTGCGTCCATCACCCCGAGACGGGGATGTTACGTCTCATGCGTACCCACCGGCACCCACTCCCTTCCTTCGAAGCGCAGCATTACGAGTGCATCACTGTTTGGCGGCAGATTACCAGGTGTGGTGGCAGTAAGTACTTCTCCGGGCGAACTTAGCACAAGTTCTATTGCTACTGCAATTCCTCTGATGTTGCGCCCAAATTCTAAAAGCGGTCACCAAATATAGAAAAATTACTATTTGTTTAATTACATCTTGACCCAAGCTCATTTCTTGGCCATTTTAAATAGATTTCTCCTTTGTCTTATTTGCACAAAATCATCAGTAAATTTTACTTATCCTTACAGTCATACACATAAAGTCAAACACCTCACTTCGACACCCGACACAAATCATTCTAAACTAGTCTAACAAATAAGGGTGATAAATTAAACGGCCGTTAAACTAAGTGATGCTCCACATCAGAAGATGCTTCGTAAAATAGACTATTAATCATCGCCCCACGGGGAAAGCTCACGTTAAGGTGTAAAATTTTGTTAACAGGGACGATTTGATTGATGCCTAGCGTAAGAGCTTTTAAAACGGAATTTTGACTTCTTTTTGTCGTACTGCAAGTAACCGACTGTTAGTTTAGTTTTAGTGTAAAGTTACTGTTACATACATACACATACATACATTTAACTGTAACCTGTTAATTCTTTTGCACTTTTTAATTTATGTATATAACTGTCATAGACAAGGGAGTTACCAGCTTATAAAAGTAGAATACAGAAGTTGGATATGTTGGTTATATTGGATTTGTCAGTTTTCTGAAAACAAATATGTCAGTAACACTTCCATTATAAACTTACATTATCAAGTTATTTTAAACCTCCATTATTAGGTGTTAAGCGGGCATCTGGATACGGTAACAATAAATCTGATCCCTTCGGAGCAACAAGCTATTTCTTACTGATTGACAAAATAGTATTTTATTGTAATGTCATCGACAGAGGTATGGGTGTAGGTCGTAGGTAGTATATTAGTTTTCAAAATCTATAAATGAGTCAAACACAGTCAAAGTCCTTTTTCGTTTAAGAAACGGATTAAAGTTTATAACGTCATATTTTATCTTTTTTTTTTTAAAAAAAAACGACAATTGATTCTGTCTTCTATGGTTGCCAAATATTTCTAATTATTGAATGCCTCATCCATGCCTTTATTTCAGATAGCCCAAAATAACACTGATACAGAATAAAATAAACACAGAACCAACTGAACACACAGGTCCCACTTGATGGCCGAGCTCGAGTCGTTATTATAAATATTTAATCAAAAATCCCTTACCTGTTATCCCCGGGGAGCAGTTTTGCGGAAATGTGAGTTCCGGGGTACAAACAAGATATTCCTCATTCATTTCAATTGCTACAAATGGGCACCACACAAGTAGGTAAAAGGCCCACAGTATGCTTGTTAATTAATTATCTTAGTAGACGTTAACAAAAAGAATAAGCTGCTAACGCTGTGAATACAGTTGTTCATCTAGCATCGAAACATCACTTCATTCCCAGTTCGTGTTTATCACGGAATCGCGATGTGGGTCAGCTATTGTGCCGATTGTACACAGTTGCACGATTTTATAACTGAACAGTGCACTACCGACTAGTTTATCCATATAACAAAAGATCCATTTAACTGCTGACTAGTACGAGTGGACATATAATTTTCAAATGCTGAGTTTGTTTTGCATTCAACTTGAAGTTACAATAGTTTTGATGAAGCGGTGGATTTCAAATTTCGGTATGAAATGTCTACCAATATTTATTTATATATTTCGCAGTCAATATGTATAATCCCCCGTTTTACATAACGGCCATTTATATAAAAACGCACCATAATGGCGATTTAAAAAAAATTCTTGCCTTAGTTTAGCCCGATTACTTTCCAGCTGCACGGCAATGTGCCGTTTTATAAACCGGAGTTTTAAGAAATCTAGCCGTTTTGTAAAACAGCGAATCATACATTTTGCGTCACATACAAGTTGTCCGAAAATTGTAGTACTTTATTGCAACAGTTAACTATAAGCTGGGTATTATTACATTTTATTCGGTGGCTAAATAAAGTTTTCAATTAGCGAATTCTGGGAAACACTCGTTCAAAATATAAAAAGGAAATTTCGGTAATCATTCTTTTTATCATTTGTTTTGCTTGAATTACAAGCGTAGGCACAGTTAATTGGAAAGCTTACCCTTCTGTTACTTTTGTGTGAGTGCTCTGTTAATTTTAAGTTAATATTTGCTTGGCTAACTTACCTACAAGTAAAATAGATTTAAGCAACTAAACGGACTTGCCAGAGGGCTTCATAAAAATGCGATTCGAGATGAAACTTTTGCTTGAGACGGGACACAGTAGTCATATGATAAAATTTCGTTAATTCTTGAGTATCGACCCCACAAAATCAGAACTTGCTCGATAACCTTCTTTAATCCCTCTTTGAATCACGCAGTATGTCAAATGGACCCCAGTATCACGTCTTGTCTGTGAGGGGCCGCGCTGGGAACATTACTTATCCGGACCCGAATTTGTACTGAATTAACCATCACTCGCGTTCTAATATTTCTTCTGAATTTCTGATTAAAATTTATGTCAGAAAAACAGTTGTAAAAATAAAACTGCATTAATATACAGTATTTATTATACTTACAAAGATTTTTAGAGGTAATATATTCATGCCCTCTCCAAGCTTCAATTACAGTGAGGACGTAGAGTAAGTTTATCAGCGTAGGGTCACAGAATAGAAGGAATCTTTCCAGTGCCCATATAAAGGTAAGAAAAGACAGTAAAGTAAGAAAATTGAGGAAAACCACAGAAAAGCTTGGCTTCTTGGTATTACTTAATAGATTTTTTTTTAGAGATTAGAAAAATATTTCTAATTGGAAAGTTCAACTGCCTATAGGTTTGAAGATTAGTTCAATACTGTTTAAAATTTTCAGAGATAAACAGTGTTGAGAAAAAAGTTGACGTAAATTTTCGTGTCACATTACAATTTTAACAGCTTATTATAACATTATTCTCAGTGTTGTCATAAGCTGTAAAATAAGTATTTAATATGTACGCTGTTCAGACAGGCAATTATCAGCATTTATATTTTACGATATAGCTTTAACGATTCATGTTTAAATATCTATAAAAAAAGACTAACTTCATGCTGGACTGTTGGACCATTATTTTCCATTCTCGTCCAGAAGTAACTATGTCGTTGAGCATTTAGAACCCCAATGGAACTACTTACGAAGGTAGTATTTGTCGGCAGAATAGATTTCTCCGTATTAGTACAATGGAAGCACTGGCGTCGTTGCGAATTGTTTTCAAAGTGCTTGCACGTGATGGGGTGGTCTGTCACCAACCCATCACAGGTAGAGGTAATTACTACAAGGGTTTTCTTAGGTAGAACTGATTTATAAACAGGTATTTTATATCTTTATGCACTGAATTGTAAAAATAAGGTGTGTGAGTGCTATCAACTTACATTTAAGCAGTTAAAAGCATATGTTTATTTTATCATTCCTTAATAAAAAATAAAAATACCAAAATAACTTTTTATCAATAATAGTGATAATATTGGTGGACTATTCACACAGCGCCATCTAGCCCCAAACTAAGCATAGCTTGTACTATGGGAATATGGGAACCAGACAACTGATAGTTTTTTTTTGTTGTATATACCTACTTATAAAACATATTAACACTCAGACAGAACAAACATCTATATATATATATCAGAAGGCAGGGTTACTAACAACTGATCTGTGAGGCTTGTCGTTTTCATCAGTGTTGACTTCATCTTTTAAAGACTTAATTGGGACGAGCAGGCAGACGAATGGCTCATTACGGTCACTACGTCATAGAAATACTCGCACCACCCATTGGTACCAAACTGTTTCTTTTTATTGTGCGTCTGGAACTCATTATCGGCGTTTGTCTGTCCTGGGCCTGTAACATGGATTCGGCATTCAAACGGCTTGTCTATGAACACTTTTTGAAAATTATTAATTAAGTTGGTTAAGGTTCAAATCCCTTTTTTTCCACTATTATTAGTTTGTATTTTTATATGCGCCAAAATAGTTTTCCCACCTGACTGTTTGACTGGTAGAAAATGCATTTGCATTAAGTCCTCCTTTTGTACATTGTTTTTCTGTGTGCAATAAAGTATTAAATAAAGAAAGGTTGTATTTGAAGTAATACGGTCTATTATAATAAAAAAAGGTTAAATTTCTTGATGGGTGATTAAACTATGACGTAGACACATAATATATTTGTGACGTCATTATACGTACTCTGCGCGCTGACGCCACTCGCAATGGCCTACGTCTGAACGTAAAACTAAACAATAGAGTTTGCACGCGAAGGCTTCGAAATTTTGAAATGGGTCTGACCTAAGCACTATTTAGTGAAAAGCAAAGTCACAAACTTATTTCTATAGAATTCATATACGTCAATAAGTGATATACAATATATGTATAAGGTCACGCGTACTTACGTATCGCTAAGTTTGACGCCTGTTCAAATCGTATCGGACCCTTCATAACTTTTTAAAATTATACCTTATATTCGCCTTATACTACATATATTCTGAACCTCCTCTGCTGAATAAAGAAAACCTTCAAAATAGACTTGCATTTTATTAACGCACGCCCAGTTTACTGCTACTTCTTTATTTGTAGACTTAACGATGATAAATAAATATTTACGATACATTTAACGCTATATTTGTTAGGGTTTCCTAGACATCGAAGAGAATCTTTTCCAATCATCCCAATTATCGTGCTAAAACATCCCTTGTCCCTTTGAAGCAATCAACGACACCTCAGCGTTTCGGGAACATTTCGGGTCTCCCTAGCTACCACCAGCCACCACTTAATTAACCCAAATTGTGCTTTAATTCCACCGGACAACGTTTCATTTCCCTCACATGCTAATTTCATCCTGCTGGGTCAACCAGAATAACTTGATATTCGATTTGTAAACAAACTTTTCGCAATTTGGAGAAACGCCAAACAATTAGATGAACTGGAGAGGTCAATATTGGGTGGTGCATTTGAAACAGCGTTGTTTTCGATGGTCGCCATGACAACATAAATCCATTGAAGGGGTGTTTTTTAGATAGAGAGGGGTGTAAATATTTATGAGAGTGAACGGGATAGAGGAAGGGGGTTTAATCATGCACTGCGCACTTGTTCGTACACTGTTAAATTGCATTAGTGCCTTGACTGTTGAAACAGATATTTCGACAAAGAGTCGGCATCATTTATTTTGTTTATATTCTCTTACATACCTAGATACAATTGCAAAAAATATTTGCCAAGTGACCTCCCCAACGCTGATAAAATCTTGATGAGAGTGATATCCGTTAGATCTATATGGTATTTACATAACTATACATGAAATACTGTACATAAAAGATCTCTAATGCGCTTAACGTTATAGGTACGTATAATTTGCACTCGTTGGATTGTTTCCATTATATACGTACTACAGATCTATCCTACTAATATTATAAACGTGAAAGTTTGTATGGATGTTTGTTACTCGTTCACGCTCAAACGGCTGAATGGATTTGGATGAAATTTGGTACCAAGAAAGCTTATATCCTGGATTAACACATAGGCTACTTTGATTCCGGAAAAATGCAGTGTTTCCGTGGGATTACTTATTCACCGCAGGTAACACCGCGGGGAGGAGCTAGTCTTATATAAAGAAGTTAGCGTTATGATACAATGTTATTTAGCGTAAGTATACAATGTTACTTAAGTTTGTTTAATAAATTTATTCTTATTCTTCAAAAAGACTCAAACACTATGTTTTTTTTCTATTTAAATAGTTACTTAATTTAATAGATAAACTGTTTAGAAACTCTCCTTTTATTTATCCTGGGCCCTTAACAGAGATATGTAAGAAAGTCTATTCACGCGTATATCTAAGTTGGTCTTTCAGAGTGTAAATGTCCAGCTATTCGTTTGTACCCGTCTAGTAGAGTATTAATATTCATGACGAAGGGCCCAATCGGGCTAACTGTTATTTATTCTTCGCTAGTGGCCCTTCATCGCTTTCAAAACGAAGCCGGAGGAGCAACACAATGCATTTACAATAACTCGGGTCGTGCAAGTATGCCCGCCGACTGAATTATGCAGATCAAGATTTACGTGAAAACGGTTTAATATTTTTGATTAAGCCGGAGTTAAGCTGCGCTGCTTTGTAAGACTGGTAAAAAGGCTATAAAGAAGAAATATCGTGCGATTTTAATTCGTGCCAGCTGGGTTTTGAGATGATATTAACTTTTAAATTCAGGGTAAATTGAACGTTTTTTGTACATTAGTAATATAATAATGTTGGTGCACACTTCAAACAACGCCATCTAGCAGCAAACTAAGCATAGCTTGTACTATGGAAACCAAGCAACTGATAGAGTACTTATATATAATACTTTTTTGTAAACACATATAGGTACATAGGTATTAATACCCGAAACAGAACAAACATCTGTTTGTCACACAAATGTTTGTCCTAGGTGGGAAGCGAACCCACTACCTACGGCCCACAAGGCAAAGATACTATCAACTGAGCTGTGAGGCCAGTCACCAAACTTATAAGTTTATAGATTTTACAAAAGCTCTTTGAATGACACCCTCGATTCATTTCATCGTCATTCATTTATATAATGTCGCTTAGTTTAACCTCATAGTAATTATAACCTAATACCTAAATAAGTTTTTATGGATTTTCAAGAATGCCCTTGAATACAATACTTGATAGTGTTACAAACATTTTGACAGTACATTCAGACCATACAAATATATTATCCTAATCATTTTGGTCATAGTATTCAGGCAGCTATAACGGTTGCGATTATGTTGCCAGTCGTCAAAAACTAATTGTTCAAGCATCTTTTTCTCTGACTACTGAAGGAAAATGAGAAATGACAACCTATATTACAATACAAAAAATCTGATTAAAACGGCGTTTAGTGACACATCCAAATAAAATTTTAACGGTGATACGTAATCCATCAATATTGAAATATGACTGAAACATAAGGCGAATTACTAATAAGTTTGACAGTCCTAATTTTAGTCTGTGGTTTGCGTCAGTATGTTATCATTTACTGGGGAGAAGAAGAGATGCGTAAACTTAGAAATAGCTTGTTGTCAATAGAATCAGCATAAACCAGAACAATTTGAGGAGAAAGGGTAACAGGCCCTTGTATTTGTTATGTATTATTTTATACATTATACATGTCAAAAAATGTGGATGTGGAATACATTTGTATTCAATGAAACTTCATAATATTTTATGGTCAACAAACATTATAATCATAAACAAGTATAGAACAAGATACTCATAAAAGCTCAATAAAACGGGGTATCGATATAAATATCAGATGTTAATAGCCGGTAGCACTTGAAATAAAATATTTTATACCATAGACAGAGACACGTACAAAGATAGGATACCGTTAAACGCTGCATATTGACGAACTTAATAGAAAATTTTAGTAACAACTTAATAATGACGATGTACCGAGAGCTTCGGAACAGAACCAAAATATGTTCGTGCACGCAAAATGACAACATTTGAAACCTATCACGACACAAGTCAGCATTAAAAATATTAAGCATATAAATAATTAAGAGGATACAGTTAAAACAGGTATGGTTTATCTATTCTAGAATATATAGACAGGGCTCACAGCTCAGTCGGTAGTAATTCTGCCTTCTGCGCTGTAGGTCGACAAACATTTGTGTGATGAACATAGATGTTTGTGTGTGTCTGGGTGTTAATATGTAATATATGTATGTATTTACAAAAATAAATATATATGTATCAAGAAAGAAAGAAAATAATTAATTTTCTACAAACTGTACACAACACCGATTACATACTTATATAGTTCATAGTGTGTATCAGTTGCCTGGTTCCCATGATGCAAGCTATACTCAGCTTACTTTGGGGCTGGGTAGCGCTGTGTGAAATGTCCACCAATAAATATTTATTTTATGAACATAATATTGTAATCCTTGTTTCAGAAATCGTGGAGGAGCAAAGATGTCACGACAGCGAATTCAGACTGACATGTCGCGAGCTGGACTCTCACATAGCAGTGCTGGAGGCTTGGTACACAGCGCTACACGAACAACACAATATCAACCCCACGCACGATGTAAAGCTAAAAACTGAGAACGATACCGAACTGAACCGCGTTTATGTGTACTCTAGTCCAAAACACAACGGTATTTATGAAACCACAAACCATTCCCTTGAGAACTTTACTGTTAGTTATAATGATACGTTGTATAATGATAGTTATTGGTTGGTGAACGATACTGTGGAGGTCGGTGGTCAAGTGTCGAGTGGAGAGTGTGGCGGGGAGGAGTTCACTAAGAGTTACGCCAGCTGGAGGGAAGGCGACAGACGGAGGCACGCGATGGCTCGGAAGTCATCCGTCAACTTGAGAGCGCCGCTCAGTTACCGGTGAGTATCTTCTTATGGAGTTATTATGGGGGCCCACGTTGCTCGCGTCCGTATGTGATAACCCTTTGAATCCCTGCACGTGTCCTCTGGGTGGTGCGAAAGGAGCAACCCAAAGTAGCAGTAGAACTTGTGCCAAGTTCGCCCGGAGAAGTACTGCCGCCACACCTGGTAATCTGCCGCCAAGCAGTGACGCACTCGTATTGCTGTGTTCCGGTGGAAAGGAGTGGGTGCCGGCGAAATTGCATTCAGTTCAGTAACATCTCCATCTCGAGGTGATGGACGCAATGCAATGCGACTTAGATCATCTCGTACTTTGGTGGAGAGGACTTCAGTCGTATTCTTGTTGTCTATGGGTTACCACTTAACATCAGGTCGGCCGTCAGCTCGTTCCGCCACCAGCATAGCATAAAAAAAGAGAAACGACTTGTTTCTTGTCTAATTTAATTTCAGTTTAGTTTGGTACCAAGAAAATACTATAATAAATAGCTCTTTGCCACAGAATCATAAAAGTCCACCCACAAATCATTCCGTATAACATGTATAAAGACGGATGGCGTGGTATAATTATCCACGTACGTAAACCATTATTTCGAAATAAATTTTGTTGCGAGTTAATACCAGGTAGCATGCTTTTATATGATAAATAATTCTGTTCAATTATCTTCCCAATTGAAATGAATTACTTCCTAAAACTTTTAAAACGCGACTTGTCTAAATTATTAAACCAAGACAAAGTGATTTGTTGTTTTCTTAAATGGTATAGCTATATAATAGGTTGTTAAATAATTATAACAAAAGCAACAGTTGAGATATGGTTGCTGATTGGAAAGGTTATTAATCCAAAGGTTATTTTTTGTTACTTGAGTAAGCTACAGAACCAGCAGATGGCCCACCTGATATTATTACCTTTATTGCCTCGTTTAGGTATGCAAGATTTGCATGTACTGCACTTGTAACTTTGTGACGTGAAAGTGTAATATCTTTAATGCCTGTAATTTCACAGGCAACTACACCTATCTATTCTTTATTGTTTTTGCTAGCATCTACTTTCCTTGTGAATGCATTTATCATCCTTAAGTTTGCAATAAAAGTAAATCTCGTTAGCAATCCTAGATATAATCTTTCTTGATACCAAATTTCATCCAAATCCATTCAGCCGTTTGAGAATGAAAGAGTAAGACATGGACATACAAACTTCCACGTTTATAATATGTATTAGTAGGATTTACTATTGTTTCTTTGTCGGTATCTGTAGCTGTTATCTTGTGCCTCTGTTATTTTAATCCCAACGGATATTCCCTGAATTCTCATCTCCAAAACACTTGTTAATTCGCGAAATTGTCATTTTCAGCGTTACGATCGTTTCTATATCGACCGCTGTTTGTGGATATTAGTTCAACGTTTGTAATCTTGCCTTGTTCCTAAAGCTACCTTTCTACGCTCAATTTTCACCTCCAAAACGCTTGTAAGTCTCCACACAGCACATGTCGATATTGATGATACGCAAGACACGTTTTTTTATACTACCACGTACAGAGGTAGGTACTGTTCCCACGGGAACATTGCGAACGGTAATTTATATCATTTCTAAGTGACGTCACGTGATAGCCGCCGACTGATTGAGCAGTAGAACGCACGCCAAGTTCGTCCGGGTAAGTACTGCCACCATGCCCATTTCTGCCGCCAAGCAGTTACGCATTCGCGTTACAGTGTTCTGGTTTGAAAGGTGTGGTTTCTGGTAAAATTACAGGTACATGAGACATTCCACCTACACGTCTCAGAGTTACGGGTGCATATGATGCGACTTGGGTCTTGTCGTACCTAGTAGGGAGGACCTAAGTCGCATCGTTTGTTATAGGCAGAGGTTACCACTTAACACCAGATGGGCCATCGGCTCGTTCTGTAACTGTATCACATTAATAAATAATATACAGAATACAAGATCGCTTCTTCCAGTTTAGATGTAATACTGCAACGTATGTATTATATTTCCCGATGCACAAGTTTTTATTGGAGTTAGGTGAAATGGTTCCACCTTCACATCTCAATTTTACGGGAGCAATACAATGTGACGCACTCTTACCATACCTTAGTAATGGACGACCCCAAGACACATTATGTAAAAAAAAGCGATTATGTTTTTTCTTATTTTGATGCCCATTTAATTAGACAGCGATATAAGACATTTAATTATTTTTCCGTTGTCAGAAATTTTACAGATATTTTATTTACTCACGTTAACGCTTATTAATTAAGTTATGAAATTAATTTATTCTTTATTCTGTACGCTGTAAATAGAGCTAAAAAAGGTTTAAAAAGAATACTCTTTTACGACCTACACAGATTATAAAATTTTCATACTTTTTCTGAACCGTTAACAAAGTTTTTTTTCAGTATTAAGATTAGGAACGGAAACCGATAGGAATTCCGTCTACTTTTGAAGAGTAGAATCTTACAAGTCGTAATAGCCAGTTAAAATTTTGACGGAATTTGCGAATGGCTAAAAAAAGAGGGTTTAATTTTAATAATAACGTTGTTAATGTTATTTTTTTACTGAATTAAAAAAGAAGTATATTTTAGGCACGCAACCCTCGGTGCGCGAATTCAACTCCCACTTGACCGCGTATTTCCACGTACAACAGCTTTGAATAAACAGAATTGACTAGAAACTATCATTTTGAACTTAAATATATTTAGTTATCACAGTGGATATAACATCACATGCACCTAAAGGTATAAATGAAAACAAACCAATTCGAATGCACATTATTCGTAGATAACCAACGGAGTCAAAGGTTATCCGCTAATAGGCCCGATTTGATAAATTAAAATGCGAACGTTTGTTCTAAAACCATTTCTACTAACTTGCAAAAGTAGGTTACTACAAAACTTTTTTTTTATTAATCTTATAAAATACATAGTTAAATTTCATAACGAAATAAAAAACTTATATGTTGATTTGAAGAAGCCATTTGTTTATAAATTCTATGGAAATAAAGTTTTGTGAATGGACTTATGAAACACACAAATTTTAAAATGTTATTCAGCATAATAATCAAACATTGTTACCGTGGTATACGCTGTATAATTAACACACCTGGATGGAGGAATTCACTAAATAAAACATATCCCATCCCATAAATCTCCTAGTAGCTTCACCAAATGAAATAATTCACTCACTAACGAAATTCAGCGTGGGTGGCCCACCAAGTCTATTTCTGCCTTCAAATAATTACAGCACTTTGCTGTTTTACGGTGATCAATTACTGATGAAGTTACAGGGATATGAAGCAGGGGTAGAGCTACGGAGGCCCAGTAGAAATAAATAAAATAAATAACTATTGGTGGACATTTCATACAGCGCTATCTACCCCCAAACTATGCTATGTACTATGTGAACCAGACAACTGACAGAATATTAATGTCCTTTTCAATTTATATTTTTTATGAATACATACACATAATACATATTAAAAGTTAGCCACAGAACAGACAATAGAGATTTATGTTAGTTACACAAATGTTTGTCTTATGTAAGAATCGAACCCACGACCCACGGCGCCGAAAGACATAATTACCACCAACTGAGCTGTGAGGCGAGTCAAATATCGGTAGCAAACTAGCAACACTTAACAAATCTTTAACCGGCCAATATAAATAGAAGCTACTAGTTAGTTGTATCAATTCGGGTCACTAACGCTTTATTTATAACGTAAACAAACGTTTCTCGCTCCCGTTTCGTCCCACTGCGGTTTATAGAACACTAAGTTACATTGGTTCACGATTCTTGAGAAAAATACTGCAGTGCGAATTGATCACTGAAACTCTGACTTTGTCACGACTTCACGAGCTCACTGGTTCAATGGTGAAACAGATGTTAAAACTAATGTAAGAAAATGATTATCATAAGATTTCGCGGCCACCTTATTTTGATATTAGGTACCTTTTTGGTCTTTGTTTAGAAAATGCCTAGTTTAAAAAGTGTGTTAGAAATAGCCGATATTTAGAATGTTAGTCAAGATTTTTTCCTTCTACGTGCAATTGAAACTTGTGATCGCGAAATTACATTTTGAAAAGTATTCCCAAAAAAAACCTCGCCATTGGTTGAAATAGAAGAAGCTTTACTCGATTTAAATAATGATCCAGAACTCAAATATTTAGTCTTACTACCTTGTATTTTTAAAAACATTCCATTTATAGTTAGAATGCTACCAAAATATGCCACGTATAAATATGCGTATAATTAACACAGAATATGAATGTACCTGACGTGTATTAATGAGGATGAACGCGCGACTCGCTCTGATCAAAACAACATTATTGATTTACTTTCTAGCAAACTCAGCCAGTGAATTTGCCTGCGCGTGTTCAATATGCTGCAGCACTAATAACACTTTTTTTTTGCTTGTTATAGGTACATTTGGTGTAATTTTTATGTATTTTATAATTTAAGAATATGTACTGTACCTAGTTATTTTTCTATACAGATAAATAAAATTGTAGTGCCAGTTTGTAATGTTACAGTAACAGCTTTTTACCACATGCCTATGAAAGTGTATATGGTACCCATAACAAAACAATTACTAAAAAAAATTATCTCTGTCTGGCCGTATGTTCCGGCTAATATCCGAAACGGCTAAACCGATTTTGATGGGACTTTCACTGGCAGATAGCTGATGTTTTAAGGAGTAGCTTGGGCTACTTTTCCATAGGGGTAAAATAGGGGTGCGTGATAAAACCCAAAAAACAGTTAAAAATTGCTAGTTTTAAATTAACAAACTGTACAATATGGTTTATTCAAATAAAGTTTTATTATTAAATAAAATATAATATATAAAAAAATATATTAT
Organism: Chesias legatella; assembly: GCA_947359385.1. Lineage (NCBI taxonomy): Eukaryota > Metazoa > Arthropoda > Insecta > Lepidoptera > Geometridae > Chesias > Chesias legatella. The sequence continues at coordinate 2,649,023 of OX375778.1, read as the reverse complement.
AAAAGCAAATATTTCTAATTCTTTCGGCGTTGTAATAAATCATACGTATAGAAAGATTTTGTTATAAATGAACAAGAAATCTATCCCATCTTATATTTGATGGTAAAGGCGGCTTGTTAGACCAAATTCCGAAGATTTAATTGTACACGTTCTGGCAATAAATATGTCTATTCATTCGCTGAATTGCTGAGTCTTTAGAATTTCGAATAGAGTAGCAATCTATATATTTTTCTCTTATATTCAAGTTGTTTATTTTAGTTGTTTGTTTATTTTTATTGCACTTTTCACAATTTTTATTTTTCAGTGGATATTTTTTCTGTTTAAGACATACAAATCATACAAATAGCTCCATTAAAATAGTAACAATAAAACACTTGTGACATAAAATGAAATCACTTATACCATAAAAGGAACACTTTGTATTTCAGGACAGCTTAAAATGATAACTGTACATTTTTCAAAGTCATTTGCTGCTCTTAGTACATGGGTATATATCTTTCCTTATCTCATGTTTATAGCATCCTATCTAACTTAGAAAAGTGACCATTCATAGTTGTTTTTACTATGAATAGTCTAATTTGACAGGCCTCACAGCTCAGTTGGTAGTAACCCTGCCTTTTGCGCTGTAGGTCGTGGGTTCGAATCCCATCCAGGACAAATATTTGAATGACTAATATGTATTTATAAAAAAGTATATAAGTATTCTATCAGTCGTCTATTATCCAAGTACAAGCTATACTTAAATTGGGACTTATTTATTTATCGTTCATCCTTCTTGACGAAAGAAACATCTGAATGAATTCGCGTTTAGAAGGCCACGTTGCTAAATTGATAGTAAACTTGCCTGCAAATGGGTCCCAAATTTTGAACTTCGGCTGGGACAAACTTTATCCAACGAACAACCGAATCCTGGTTGTTCGTTTTGTGTATCTGTGTTTCTACATGCCACCTACGACACAGGAAGGGTTTGAGTGTATCAATTAGTTTTTAAAGCTTGTGGTCCAAGAGCATATGAAACTGTAAAAACTATTACGGTTTCATTTCATGAAATTGTTAAAGCAGGCGGATTTATGACAATTTGCTTTTATCTTCTGCTTCGACGAATAAAGAGTAGGCAGCGCTATAACGTTATAAGCTATCTACAGCGTGTGGGCCGGTATGAACCATAATATTTACTTACTAAATAACATTGCTTTTATATATATTTTTATATTGGTGGACATTTCACACAACGCCATCTAGCCCCAAAGTAAGCTAAGAATAGCTTGTATCATGGGAATCAGATAACTGATATAATACTTATATACATTTTTATAAATACATATAATACATATTGACCCCCAGACACAGAACAAACATCTATATTCGTCAAACAAATATTGGTCCTAGGTGGGAATCGAACCCACGACCTACAGCGCAGAAGGTAGGGTTACTACCAACTGAGCTGTGATGCCAGCCAAAAGTTTTGTCCCATAACTCGACATTGAATAAATATGACTCGCTTAAATCGACTGAATATATAAAATCTAAATTGTGTCGTGGGCTGAAATGAATGAAGAACTCCGAGATTTGTTATTTAAAATCAAAATAAAAGAGATTTATTTTCGCAATATATGCGCAATAGATAGATAGATAGATTGAAAACTCTTTATTGTACACCACACAAATACATACAAATAAACTAGTTAAAAATAATTTACAATACATGTGACATATAATCGGCGGCCTTATCGCTTAAAGCAATCTCTTCCAGGCAACTTTTGGATGGACTGCATTAAAAATAATATAAATACCACACAATACCACATATTATATTATATTCACATCAGGTGATATTGTGGTCAAATGCTTGCCTACCGCTAATAATAAAAAAAAAAAAAACATTTTCAAAACGGGGATAGGAAACCTGAATGTACCTAGAACCAAAATTGAAAGAACCTTAGGGTCTCTTCGAAGCGCAATTTGATGCTATCTCATCGATTAGCATCGTTTTGAGAGAGGCAGAGCAGTAAAGTACAAAATTAAATATTTTGTATTTCATATTGCTCTCATCGACGGTATTAAACTTTTGATACGACTTGCCGTCTTTACTGCTCTCAGAATTAGGATATGTTAGGCGTTCAGTAATTAGACGTTTCGGGAGTTATGGGCTGTAGCATAATGACTAACTATAAAAACGTTATGAGTCCTCGTGATGTTCTGATGACGAGAGACAAGTGGTAGATTGAATCGTAAAGTCACAAAGCTTTCATTGTACATTACATTCATTTTGTTGCAAGATTAAAAGTGTTGCAATGATATTCATAATTAGTAGAGTAACCACGTTCATTGATCTCAGTACCATCGACACTTTTTTTTGTGTCATTAGTGACAGAACGAGCTGACGACCCACCTGATGTTAAGTGGTAACCGCCGCCCATAGACAACAGCAATACCACTCAAGTCCTCTCCATAGTACGAGATGACTCAAGTCTCATTGTGTTGCGTCCATCACCTCGAGACGGGGATGTTACGTCTCATGCGCCTGCAATTTCACTGGCACCTACTCCCTTCCAACGGAACACAGCAACACGAGTGCATCACTGCTTGGCGGCAGCTTACCAGGTGTGGTGGCAGTACTTCTCCGGGTGAACTTAGCACAAGTTCTACTGCTACTTTGGGTTGCTCCTTTCGCACCACCCGGGGGACACGTGTAGGGATTCAAAGGGTTATCATCTACTTCCATTGACATGAACGATTTATTGCAGTTGTTCTCTGTTTTAACCAGAGAGTAATCAGAAAGTATATTCTGACTCAATATTTTAATCTCTGTAATTGTGGATTCATCAATCTGTCATTGTCTCTGGATTGTGATTTTTTTGTCCATAATCTTTCTACAAAAATATTGAATTATCAAAATCCTAGTTATTTAAAAGTTAAAAAAAAATTGTCTATTTAAAAGGAAGGAATAGGAAAATACATAGTGACAATTATGTATAATTTAGCTGCATATAAAAAAAAACTCGTTTTTGAAAGTCTTCCGTTCTTAAGGAGTAGGTATATAGAATTGCTTATAATTTGGAATATGTGGAAACTTATAATTAGCCTTCAGCTCAAAATGCATGTGCCTCGCCATGCATTTTTATATACTTTAATATCCTTGAAGTCTAGCTGTAAGTTATCCTAAAATTAAAAATAATAATAATAATAATAATATTTAAGAATCCAACGACATCGTTTGCCAGCACACGTCAAGTCCATAAAATAATTGGGACGTTTCTAGCAATATTTCAGAATTAGGATATATTAGCATTCTTTCTTCCACCAAAATAGAATAGTGAGATTCCTCGTCGCCATTCAAAGTCATCGACCTACCTACTCGTCCTCAGTGAGATAAAATTCATACCGACTTTGATGCCTCGTAAAATGTTACATCCTCCGAACCCTATCCGTCATGATATATTTTTGTGATATTGAAATAGCTACCAAAACGTCAATCATATTACGAGAGGGCTGAAAGTTGCTACTACGAGTTTGTAGACGGTATGGGTCTCCGTAGTTTGTACTAGTGTTTCTAAAGTACATACGATTAAAATTACATATGTAGGTGAAAATGAACTAAAGATATTCATATTTCCATAGTCTGTATTTATATATATTTATCTCGTTCATAGTAAATATAAATATAATTATCAGTGCACATTTCTCACAGCACAATCTAGCCCCAAATTATGCTTAGCTTGTACTATGGGAGCTAGATATCTGATAAGATACTAATATCACTTTATGTGTATATATTGACACCCAGTCACTGAACAAACATCTATGATACTTACATAAATGTTTGTCGTAGGTGGGATTCGAACTCACGACCTATAGCGAAGAAAGCGCATTACTACCAACTGAGCAGTGAGGCTAGTCCAGGACAACAATAGTGACGGATTTTTGTAGATATTCGGTGTCCCTTTACACGTACACATATATTATATATATGTATTACACAATCATTTATTTGTTATTTCCGAAATCTTATTTTACTTAACCGCAATGGCGTTATATCTACGGTTAGCCAGTTATTCCAGAGTTAATAGCAGACTTTGGTGCTTTCAATAAATATATTTCACCACTTGCCTACTAACAAGATTAACCTAATTCCGACGTGATATGAATTACCACAATAAAACACTTGCAGATCAAGTTATACGTCTACGCATTTTCAAAGTTCTCTTATTTTATTTTATTTTACGAGTATATTCCTCTCGTCGTTAGTTTGAAGTGGAACGGACGGCGATTGCGCTGTCGTAAAACTATTCGCATTGTGAAATCAAATGAATCTATTTTTGATTGCTATATTGTGTTCTGGAATCTATAGGAAACTGCATACTAACCAGATTAACCTGTTATCGAAACGGTGAAGAAAAACGTCGTTAGGAAACGTCCTAGAACCGAAAACTCGAAAATTTGTCTCTGGTTCGGTAAAACAAAATTCAGTATATATAATAATCTCATTTATTTATTTATTTATTTATTTACTGCGTTTCAAAATACGAACAAACGCACATAATCTATCCAAAAATTTTGGCTACGCACGACCGGATACCTAAAACGAATGCTTGCGCTTATCCCATTATCAAAACTTGTCAATCAAATACAAATTGACAATCGAATTTAAATGGACCTAACATGGATAAATGTTGTAAGCCTACACACTTACGAGTTGATATATAAGGTTTTACTTAAGATGGTGATCAATGATGTTCCTTTTCTGTGACAGTTGGCGTGATCAACTGAAAAGTGGTGAATTTGATCTATGAGGTCAGTTTAAACTGTTCAGTCAAACCTCGTAGGTGGGTTTTCGCAGAGAAACTACTACTAATCGAGTCACTGGTTCTCTAAAACCAATTTGGTGAATCATGTCATGATACCTATATTCACCCTTCGATTCTTCATTCGTTTAGGAACTTATTATTTTAACTGTCCATTCAAAAACAAACAAGTGCTTAAAATTTTCGAGTAAATTCTCTTTTCAATTTGGTCCAAGTTATGTAAATCAAATCATATTAAACAGCATTGCCATTTTACTCACCATATCTAATAATTTAAGTCGTATCCTTGTGTTAAGGAAGTATTATTTAATATTGTGCCAAAGAGTTTCAAAAATAAATAATTAAACACTAAATATTTGCGCCATTTTAATTACTTCCTATCATTAAAAGCTAATATGCACAAGCTGAATGTTAGACTAAAAATTCTAATCTAAGCCATTATAGTACAGTAAGTACAAAGACATTATCATTCATCAATACACACCTGAATCATTAATCATCTTCCAACAACAAAGAATGAAAGATTACTCATAAATATATAACAGAAACCAGGTGCATTCCTATTACAATATCATTGAAATTTTTCGATAACCTTTCATCCGAAATGCCGTCTTACAAAACATAAATTCTATGGATATCTCATTTCAATAGAATCATAAATCAAATTGAAGTGTTTACAATGATAAGCAAACAGACCATTGAAACCTTAATGGGGAATTTATTGATAAACTTCGTTCCAACTCGGCAATGGACTTGACACAATTATTAACACACGAACGTAATGTAATTAAATTGTGACGTAATTCGACACGCTTTGTGCGCGAAGTTGTTCAGAGCTTTTCAAGCTGAAATAAACTTTGAACCTGTGAAATAGAGTGTTGTTTTAAGTGTGCGATATTCAGTAACTAATCAGGGATGTCTTTAGATATGGGAACGAGATATTCTTAAATTAATGAAAGAAGACAAGCACCAAGTAATTTAATTATGGGACGACTTTATAATAACAGCTAACGGATTTCAACAAAAGGCGTGTGTATTTTATAAACCATAGCCTTCACGAGGTTTTGTTTTTCTTTACTATTAATTTGAATTGAATTGATCTTATTATGGTGCTCTCATACGCTTCTTTTATGTGTACTTAAAGTTTGTATTCATTTTATGACCGATAACAGAAGAACCGTGAGCTCTGAGTTTCAATCCGGTAGTCGCTGGGTCAAATCCCGACGAGCATGAATGAACAAAATTAAATAAATATATATTGGTGGATATTTCACACAGCGCCATCTAGCCAACTAAGCCAACTAAGCACAGCTTATACTATGGGAACCAGATGATTGATAGAATAATTTAATTTTTATAAATACATACATATTAACACCCAGACACAGAACAAACATCTACGTTCGTCACACAAATGTTTGTCCTGGGTGGGAATCAACCCACGACCTACAGCGCAGAAGGCAGTTACTATCACTGAGCTGTGAGGCCTGTCAATGAGTTTTATCACTTTTGAAGAGTATGTGCGCAATAACGTTCTGAACACTCTGAAGGAAAACATCGTGAGGAAACCGACATGTCACATCTGTGGTTCACTTGGACTTTACTAACACATGCTAACATGTCAAAATATCCGACATCGCTATCATTGTGACTGACATTTATATCTGCTAGCTCGTTTTGTTTTTACGACACGTCTCATTATTTTCATTACCTTGTTATAGACAATTTGGGATTATAAGTATATAATTAATTCGGAGTCAAAATTAGATCGAGTTAATTTTCGGTTGGGAGTTTTATCTTTGAGTTCGATGCCTTAATATAAAGTTCGCTTTAGTCGTTAGTACATTTTACTCGTCAATCTTTTATATAATGCTATTAATGTTTCATAAATTAAATAAAATTTATAAAATGGCCGCCGTGAATAACAAAATAAAATTTGAAACTGTAGACTTTACCATTATACGGGTTTGAAAGGATTATATAAGAATATTTAATAAAAAATTCTGACCATACAGTAAATCAGCTTTCATTTCAAGGCTTGCAGAATTTCATCTAATCATTTGAGCGAACTTCGACTTTATTGCACAAGAGTTTCATATCCTTTCAAATACGACCCCTGAAGGCTGACCTTAAGGTTGAGGCAATTTGACCTCTATATTTACGTGAAAATGGTTTAGTTTTGAGCAGCATCACTATGCCAATAAGGTATATTGAGACGATGGATCATTCCGATTACAAACGTTGAAAGGACGATATCAATTGGTTTCGGTATTGTCCTCAGAATAACACGACATAGAAACTTCCTTCATTGCTTGTACTATTAGATTCTATTGTATGACGATAAGCGATATTTTATTTGTATTGGTTTCGACGGACACGATAATTTTTTTTAGGGATTTATGATTTCCTAAAGATTAAATGGAACCGAGCAAACCATTTTATGAATATAATTCATTGTCCTATAGGTACACACAAACCTCCAACGTTGACTTGTACTGTACTGTGTAAAATGTAACTTTAAATTCTTATAATTCCGCAAATAATTCTGAAAATATAAAATACTTATTCTCAATTTTGAGATGATAAGAGCCGAATTTGGGGCTTGAATTTCAAGATAGCAATTAAATTAATTCACGAAAGTTGAAGTTACCTAAATTTTATCTCAGATGTTGTAATTTCCATTAAATATGCTATTAATGTAAGACAAGGCAAGTGATCTAGGGCGTGGATTAAGTTTTGGGACAGAGTAAATAATAGATGTGGGGACAAATCATTTTAATGTGGCATTTGTACAATGAAAAAAACTTAAAATAATAATAATTTATTCTTTGACAATTTTTTATTTTTATTCGATACAGTTACGGAACGAGGCGACGGCCCACCTGGTGTTAAATGGTAACCTCGGCCCATAACTAGCAATGCGACTTGGGTCCTCCCCTACTAGGTACGAATTGTTATGCACAATTCGTAATTAATTCTTAGTCTTAATTCTTATTCTTGAAGAAGAGATTTGAGATTTTGAATTAATCCATGGCCCACAATTCTCAAATAAACGAACGTTTATTACTTGACTACTTAAAAATGATATAAAAATACACAACCGTAGTTATGTCAGTGAGGTCACACAACTTTTGCTTCATTTAAATGTCAGACAGATACATACATTTATCAATGAATGGGAAAGCAACTTTAATATGAAAAGATACATACTAATCGACCCTAGGATCCATTGAAGTAAAGCCATGATTTTTGCTTACTCCCCAGGTAACGCAGAGGTTTACGAGACTTGTATACTATACAACTCATGCCATTGAATTTTCCACTAATGGATGAAGGCTTTCAGCTTGAACGCGTTTTAGTAAGATTATTTCAGAACTCAGTAATCGTAAATTCGAGGTTATCCATCTTCATAAAAACTGAAATGATGAAACATTCCTATGAGAGAAATTCCAGTCGAATATTAGCACTCTTATTTTACTATTATTTATATTATCATATACATCCTGTTTTCAGCTTTTAAGTATTCGTTTATAACGCGTATGGTTTTGGAACGGTGACTTTGAATACGTGATTTAAAATCAGCTGTAAAAGTAGTGTCCTTTATTATTATTTATTGTTTGTCCATGCACTCAGGCTAAACCCAGTAGGGATTTTTGAATGTAGAATACTTAGGTGTAACTTTATAAAATAAATAAAAAAAGAGATATTATCTTTGAGGCTCTTAAACTTGAGCTCAAATCAAATCAAATATCTTTATTTACCAAAAAAACATTTTATATTACAGATTAATCGTGGTCTCCGCACTAGAGCAAGCCTGTGAAGCGGGAGACCGGATTACAAAAACAAGATTACCATTTTTTATGCTGTTATACAGGACAAATACTACGAGCAATAATGTGATATAATTATATATGATTAAATTTGAACAATATTTAAATTAGAAAAGCTGTCTAGACTCTCACATATAGTAAGGTAGGTCGCTAGGTTATAGCTAAATATCGAGAAAAAAGACCAATCTAAGTTAACGAAACATGATTACAGTTGCACAGAGGTGCTAAATTCCCGATGCGAGGTCGATTTGACCGCAGGCTGCGGTCAGCATACTGTCAGTCTCAATCGTACCAAACAATGACATGAGTACATTTGCGGGTACATTCTATAAAGTGAGAGTGGCGAAAGAGACCAAATGCCTTTACGTTATGTATGTCGCAACGAATCCCACGGGTCTCATACTATTGCATAGTTTAGTAGCGTTTATTCCCGCAAATATACCTTTCTGTCAATGGTCAATTTTTTTTTGTTGCAGATGTTGGTAAATATTTAGTGTATAATCAGTTTAGTTAAAGTACTTACTATTCCTCCTACTTATTTCAAATCACTCAAAGGGGGACTAGACCTCACGACACAGGCAAACCTAATGTGAGGTCTAGGGCTCATTTATAGGCCAAACAATTATTAAGTAAATTTAAAAGTTTGTACTCCCGCATACTTCCAAATCAATTCACAAACCTTTAAATAGGTACCTAAGTTTTTGTATCATGTTTATTTACTAATTAGTTTATCTTTCTTTTAAACTTTAATATTAGATCCTTAATACTTAGGAATCTAGTCTCGTTCAGTATAAATAAATAATAAATCATTCTAAAAACCCTAGACTAAGCTTACTACTAGAAATAAATTTCATTTCATTTCATTGCTTATTTGATTAGTCGATACTTGGCACCTAAGTGGGTGGCAGTACTTCTGCTTAAGCTCTTCACATACAGTTAGTTATATCTACAAAAATTGGCAGTCCGTCCGTTCATTGGTACGAAATCAACCAAACCAAAAACAAAAACTAATAACGGAGAAAACATAAAAATCAACTATTCTTTTTCCAGCTTAAAGCAAAGCTTGACATAAAACTATATTTCCCTTACAAGAAATTAGAAAGTTATTTCTAAGAAAACACGTAATTCTTGACATTCCATTGGGAAGTAAACCAACCAAGAAAGCAATAACAATAAAACCTATTGAGTTTCAACGGCTTCCTCACTCGTAAGTAGGGCACAGAAATGACATTTGTTATACAGGCTCATACAACGTGTGAATGGATGTCTGATTATCGTGGTTTTCATGCAGAGCATGCTCATATTCATAGGGATCACATTGTTTCCCCAAATTATCCTCTGATTTGTAAGTTAACATCTATTTGAAAATTGAAGACCAGTAGAACTCACGCCAAGTTCGTACGTGGAAGTACTGCCACCATACCCATTTATGCCGCCGAGCAGTGACGCGTTTGCGTTACTGTGTTTGGCTTGAAAGGTGTGGTTGCCGGTGAAATTACAGGCGCATGAGACATTCCACCCACACATCTCAGAGTTACGGGCGCATGTAATGCGACTTGGGTCTGTCGTATCTTGTAGGGGAGTACCCAAATTGCACGCTTGTTATGGGCAGAGGTTACCACTTAGCACCAGGTGGGCCGTCGGCTCGTTCCGTAACGGTTTCATAATAAAAAAAATGTGAAGAGCGAGCGACACATTTCTTGTAACCACTAGCTTCTTGTATCCAGTCCTTGTAAAGGCAGTGGAACTTGTGCTAAGTTCGTTCGGTACATGTGCCTTCTTCTGCCACCAAGCAGTAACACATAGATATTACTGCATTCCGGTTGAAAGGTGTGGATGCCGGTGAATTTACAGACACATGAGACACTCTACCTTCACATCTCAGAGTTACGGGCGCATGTAATGCATCTTGGGTCTTGTTATATCTAAGTAGGGGAGGAATCAAGTCGTATTGCTTGCTATGGTCAGAGGTTACCACCATCAAGTGGGCCATCTTGCTGGTTCAAGTACTTAAGTCATTAAAAACCCACATATTTTACAAACATTATTAGAATGTACTGATAACCTCATTTCGTGCTTACGTTGTCGTAAACAGGATCTGTTAAGAAATATCGCTAAGAAGCGAGCTATTCATTATAAAATACTTATTTGTACCAGTTATAAAGCTAACATCTATTGCAGTTAATGCTGGAATATATCTCGTGAAGATAATAAACATGTTGCAATAATGTAGCTTGTCACGGATTGCCGAAAAAATTGAAACGGCATACTTGCTGAATGCTTCTCTCGTTACAAAGCGTAGTTTGAATATTGTGCATGCTTGGTGCACAGTTCACATATGAGTAAAATAAATTTAGAACGAGTGAATGGACATATTTATGTAAACTAAAAATGTATATAACAACAACAACTTTGGCCTTCCCGTACTAAGAATGGGAATTGCCATGAAGGAACCTATTCACTCTCCTCATGAAGACTTCCATATAGATTTCAGGAAATACGGACGCAGGCAAGGAGTTCCACTCTTGGGCTGTCCGCATTATAAAAGTAGAAGCAAAACGTTAAAAAGTTGGACGTATTCATAAAAGTTGTGACAAAACTTTAAAAGAAAACTTCACGCTCGCTTGCCAAGAATAAATCGTGCAATGTGCGTACTTTATAGAAACTAGGAACAGTGAATATCCTTTTTTCATACATTTTCAAACAGTATACAGCCACTTCCATTTGCCTGTATATCATGTTGAAATGAAAGTGTAAATTAGTGAGGAAATAAAACTCATTGATAGATACAGGGCACTGTTTCCGTGAAAATTGGGTAAACAACTTAGGAAGTGCAATTACGCCGTGTCTCGCTTTCGCTCCGGAGTTTCAAATCTTGTGTCTTGTACATAGAGTTTCTTTTACTCAGTTGTAATAAAGAAGACATTGACTAGCCTCGCAGCTCAGTTGGTTAGTAACTCTGCCTTCTGCGCTGTAGGTCGTGGGTTCGATTCCCACCCAGGACGAAATTTATGTGGCAAGCATTGATGTTCGTTCTTTGTCTGGGTGTTAATATGTATTTATTTACAAAAAAGTATATTATTTATTATATCAGTCATCTGGTTTCCATACTACAAGCTATGGTTAGTTTGAAAATACAGAATTATTCCGTGATAGTTTATAACTTCACGAAACAAAAGTAATTACAAATTATATTAAATAAAACTAAATTGAAAAATAAACTAATACGAAAAATACAAAAAACAAATCTTTATCAAATATTAGGTATGGCGGTAAGATACTACTATACAGAGTAATGATAATTTATCATACTCGTGGGAGTAATAAAGTCAAATAAATCTAACTAATAATTCTAAGGATTTCACTCGCAGCCACCGTTGCTTCGAACCATTCGATAACTAATAAAATCGTAAAAAATGTCTGTTTGTTTGCCCTTGAACCAGTGCGAGAATTTGGGTTGATGCCAGTATACCTAAAAACAAACTTTTCTTGTTGACATTCGATTTATGTGTTTGTACAGTTTCATTTGAGAGTACCATTTTTGTATATTTGTGTGAAACCGATATTCATCCAAGGTTCAATGTTATAAACAAAACTACCCTCGGAACGGAAGAGGTGTGTATATAACTATTTGGAGTCAAGGTTGGCGGTGAAAATTGGCCTGAAGGCAGGTATTAACCGCAATAAAACTGACAAAATGTGTCAAAATTAAATAAAACTATTTGATTAGAAATTAAAAAATGATTAGAATTCAAAATACTTGTTTTGTTGGCAACAATATAGTTTCGTACTTTCTAGAGAAACGTAAAAATAACACAAAAAATCATGTGTAATGTCTTTAAGTCACTTTTAGCTATTGATTTAATGTTCTTTTCTCTTATTGCATATGGGCGGCTCCACAGCTGAGTAGGTAGTAATTATGCCTCCAAAGCAAGGGGACTCAGGTTCGATCCCAAACTTATTCCTTGAGCATATTATTAAAGTTTTGGAAATTTGTGTTATCTAAAAGTATGATATTGTATGTAAGTGATATATTTTAATATATCACTTATGATACTGATATATTTTGATATATCACTTATGTATTATAATGAAGGGATATATACATATATATAAGTTTTCTTAACAATTATCTTCTTGGGCTTAATACTGCCCAAAAACAACAAAACACAAAAAAATCGTAAAGACTGCTCTTAGCGTGGTTCTAATATTGATACTATAACTTCCACGCCATTGTCGTCATAAGTTAATATCAAATATTAAATTAATGAAATAACATAAAAACTGAGCAAGTATCCACAGCATCCCAACACCGATGATTTGTGAGGAAACTTTCCGGTTTTATTACAATTTTACGCCGTCGAAGTTTGCCGACGACAACATACCGCTGATGTTGCAAGTTCGTATCTGCAATCTTAAAGTATTATATAAAAAATATATAGCAAAACTTTTATCTGAACTGTTTTTACGTTCAATACTAGTCAACTTTACTTACTGTATAATAAGGGACTGAACCCATCAAGTGGGACTTTGGCCATAATTTTACAAAGCAATTCGGTGAAATTAATTCACAGGTATGTCTTGTGTGTACCCGTCCCAGAATCAAAGCTCATTCCGCCGGTTTTATACGTATATTTCACCAGAGACTTTAAAGGTTTCAGCGCTGAAATATATAATATAACCAGTCTTTTCGGCTTTGGGTAAACTACCTCCTACGACAACTTATCAGCGTTACACAAAGAAACAAGCTTTCTTACTAGAACAATGTGTAACGTTATCTATAATAGTTTGGTATTGAAGCTTTCAAATAAAATAATAGCATCTGAAATATTTAGCTCTGAAATAGATTGTTTGATATAAAACAATATATTTTTCAAAATGATTACTGAGTATTTTTATGTAATATACATCTACATGATATATATTCATTATATATATATATATATATATATATATATATATATATATATATCTACAAAAATTTATATATTTAAGTGAAGAAAGCTTAAATAATGAGTAGTTTGAGACAAAATCCAATGTTGAGAACTGTCCGAGGCTTTTCACAGCAGAATCAGATGCGCTGTTGTAAATTTTATCAAATAATACTACATTTCGTGTCCCTGTGGGAATGTAATATGCCACGTCTAGACCAGACTGTAAATAAATGCTACGTGTCAAGGATTTACGGACTTTTCACTGAGGATATTCTTATAAATAAGCCAAATTCCAGCTTGCTTGAAACCACGAAACACTTTTGCCTGAAAACTTGTTGCGTATATTTTTCAATTTATTTATTTATTAAGGCAAACAATACACATTACAAGCAAACAATATAAATATTATAATCTAGTATACTGTTTTGATCTGGCTTATTATATTCTTTTTAATCATACAATAATAATAATAATATAGGTGGACAATTCACACAGCGCCATCTAGCCCCAAACTAAGCATAGCCTACCATGGAACTATGGAACCAGTCAACTGATAGAATACATATTTTATACATTTTTTTTGTAAATACTTACATAAAATACATATTAAGAACAGTTTAAGAAAAATAAAGCAAGAACAGTGGCTTCAAACGATCGCTAGTATCTTAAAAATATCTTTCGTCGTTTTGATACGATTGCCGCGTGTGAAATATCGAAAGCGTTTCAGAGTCAACCGTTCAAATGAATATTCGAAATAAATTACGTTTGAGTCATCCTTATACATTTCCAACACACAGTAAATATTCTTAAATGTTTATTCGTGAATATAGGATATACGAAGGCATATAGGAATCTATATTTGGAATTTCTTGTGTTATTTTTCTGTGATAAAGATACGGAATGAGCAGATTGCCCACCTGGTGTAACTAAACTTTGCCCATAACGAGAAATATAACTTGGGTCTTCCCCTGCACAGGTACAATAAGGCCCGAGTCGCTTCATATGCGCTCGTGACTTTGAGACGTGAAGATGGAATGTCACATGTGTAATTTCACCGGCAACCACACTTTTCAAACTGGTACACAGAAATACGAAAGCATTAGGTACTGCTTTGCCGCTGAAATGGGTATGGTGGCAGTACACCACTTTTTCGTCTAACAAAACGGCTTCAATCTCAGCAACTGATCTACTGAAACTCACGCTTAATTGCCTGTGTAACAAAACATAGTAACATGATATCTTAAACGAGCCATTTATAGGTACAGATGTTTGGAAGTGCTATTAAACGTCGTTATATTCTTAGATAGATCTTAATTAGGATAACGAGCATACGATATGAATCACAATAACCCAGTATGGGATCTCTGATGTTAGTGCGAAGCTTCATTCTCCGATTGTTATAAGTAGAACAGTTTTAACCGATAACTGGATTTATCGAAATTTCCTTTCATCGAAGAATCTTTTGACCGAAACAAATCTATACAAATATATATAAAATTTTGTTTGTAATATTAAAATAACCGCTTTTTACTACGTGCATATGGATGTATATACTGTACATATACAATTTTTTTTTGTTTTCAATTTTTGTCTGTCTTTCCCAGTAACAGTGAGCGAAGCTGGGGGCAAACTCTAGTGTGAATTTATTGCGATAATTTATTCCAGGCGCACTTTTTCTACGCGTCCTTTCGATTGAGTGATTGAATTAGCCGAACCTTCAGTCAGCTCATTAATTAGAGGAAGTTCATTGGCAATTTAATAGAGTAAAATGAAATGCTGGCGCGAATACACAGGAAAATTGCGACTAATCTAGGTGAGGCGTGTGATTAAGTTTCACGGCAGGTAGTTAAGTTATATTCTATACACTCTCGCATAACCAGAGGAAGTTTCCTGTAGGTGCTACGGTAATATGCGTGAGGAAAAGTAAAATGTAGTTAATTTATTTGTGGATGAGTTAAAATATTAGTTGAATCTGTCATTGACTATTAAATACATTTTTGGAGTGTATTTATTTATTATGAGAGCTGCAGATTCTGTTTGGAAAACAAAATATAATAATAAATAATAATTTAATCCATTATTAAAAAACTTTATCTATACTTCAGCGAATAAAGGAAAATAAAATAAAACAGGTTAAATAAAATCCTAAAAACCATATTTTATAACAACTTCCTCGGATAATAAGTGAAAATTGATTGATATTAATAAATTGATGGATCCATTCACCACCCAAAGCCCAGATTTTAGGAGAGAAACCCAAGACCTAACTAAAAGCAGTGACAGTGATTTATAGATATTTCTAGAACAATAGCAAGCGAACTAATGCTAGCGAGAAGCGGAGCTGCGAACCCTGATAAGAAATGCTCACAGCGGACCGTGCCGACTACGGTACGACATTTTTTTTATGTCATATTATTGATGGAACGAGCTGACGGCCCACCTGATGTTAAGTGGTAACCGCATTACGATTTTATGTTACTGATGGTACGGCTGAATATTCGGTTGTAGATTGCCAGTTCATAATCTTTTCACGTTTGAAACTTACGCCCATAATACATTACAATGCGGTATTTCTCATACCTAAATATAGGTGGACCCGAAGACGTATTTTTGAATTGGGCAGAGGTTCCCTGTTGGTCTTGCTTAATCCTAATTTTTTATTACTTTTACTACTTTTTTAGTTTCACTTCAGAGATACTGAAGAATCTTTCAGTTGATGAATGTAATTATTTAAAAGTTAGTCTAATTAATATGGGTTCGATTCCCTCCCAGTACAAAGATTGGTGTGGCCAATGTAGATGTTTGTTCTGTATATGGGATACCTATGGGTGTTAATATGTATTATAAAAAAAAAGTTGATATTCCATCAGTTGTATGGTTTCCAAACGAAGCATAGCTTGTTAGTACAAGCTATGCTTAGTTTGGGGCTAGATGGCGCTGTGTGAATTGTCCACCAGTATTATTTAAATGTAAAAGGACATGAAAAACAAATTTAAATCACAAAATATACAATCAGAATAGTTTGAAACGTACTTTCTTCGCTGTCATCTTGGAAATCAAATTCAAATTAATGATACGGCCATGGTCCGGTTCGGTGAGAGCTCTGTATACTGCAGGCTACATTCGACACCGTTTTGTAAATGTCGCAAATAGTCACGATCCTACTTTACTGAACAATCGTGCACTTTTCGCAACTCGATATTGTATTATTGATTGTTTTTTACCAATATACCTATGCGTCAGAGAATTTCCAGAGAATTTAAGAGTATTCCGTCCTAAAACTCTAGGTACCTATTCGTTTAAAAAATCACAGAGTAACGATTTGGAGTATTTGTTGAGAGTTTTATAATTTACGACACAATGTGAATACCGATCAAAATCGTAAATAAATAAATCTTTATTCATTGACTTAGTGCTAAGATTAACATAGTGAGTTTGTATCTAATAAAAGGTAACAATTACACTATGCCTGAACTAGGAAATCGTAAAAATGTGGTTTTGCTTAATATTTCAAGTAAGAACCTAAATTAATCTCATAGATAAAAATATGGTATGTCATGGAAAAATAACAAGAAAATCCAGTGTCTACTTAACTAGGATTCTGCTCCTAACAGAAATGTTCTCCGAATGTAGTCGGCGCTTATGTAGTTAGGTATCTACTAAAACCACGGACAATCACGATTTACAATTTTTTTTTATTTTTTTTATGTCCTACAGTTACGGAACGAGCCGACGGCCCACCTGGTGTTAAGTGGTAACCTCTGCCCATAACAACCGATTCGACTTGGGTCCTCCCTTACTAGGTAGGTACGACAAGACCCAAGTCGCATCGTATGCGCCCGTAACTCTGAGACGTGTAGGTGGAATGTCTCTTGTGCCTGTAATTTCACCGGCAACCACATCTTTCAAACCGGAACCCAGTAACGCGAACGCGTTACTGCTTGGCAGCAGAAATAGGCATGGTGGCAGTACTTCCCCGGACGAACTTGGCGAGAGTTCTACTGCTCTTATATCTATTCATTTAGCTGATGAAGTTTTATTATAAATCTTTCAAGTAAATTCGTTATTTCCACCAACTGAATGCATGTCAATGAGCTCATTATGCCAAAAATAATTTGAGATATTACCTCCTTGACCTCCATCCATCGGGGAACTTAACCAGCAGATGGCCCAAATTCACACAGAACGGTGATCACTCATCTGTGGGAAGCTGTGTCATCTGACAGCTCACTGGACCACTTCCAAACGTCCACCTTTTGTTCTTAGTTCCCGTGACGTGCCAATATTGACAAGTCTTCTTTTCAGACCGTTGATTCCGATTACCAAGAGTTATGAAGCTTCGTGATCCTTAACTGCATACAAATAAAGTTTAAATTACACCACTTTCGCTATGTGTTTCGAGTATTGAGAATCTAAAGGCAATATAATTCGGATTCGTAAATATCATATGATTTCAACTTGTTGGTTTTAGGACATATACAGGGTGTCCGGTAATGAATGGATAACCTTGAAATGGGTCTTAGTAGAACTATTGGGCATTCGGAAAAAAATATTTAATAAAAAAAAACCAAGTCGAATCAACAAAAACAAAACAAAACTATACAAATAAAACAAGATATTATATCAGTTATAAACATGAGGGCATGTGGGTTAAACGAATGTAGACATTGAATACTATATGTACTAAACTTTAAGATAATAAGTCTGTCAGTCAGTCAGTCAGTCAGGACATTATGTTGATAAATGCGCAGGAATCCGAGTCAAGCTTGTAAACGGAATCTTTGGCCCATAATAACACCAAACCTGTGATATAAATGACGTCATTATATAATATTGCACCGCGACTAACATCCTGGGAAATCAAACGAAATAAAAAGAAAAGTGTGTGCAATCTAGAATTAATATTGTTTGGCAGCCTAAGCAGATATAGTAGTAGCACTTTCCCCTCAACCCAACGCACAAAGATTCACAAGTCAAAAACTTGTTTTAATCTATCTATTAGAGTCACTGGTTCTCTCGAACCAGTGTGATGAAAGGATTTTAAGTGCGCCTCAAAGAGGCTCCTTTCGTGCACTTGACACATGTCTTCGAATTTCGAACCATCCATTGAAAACATCAGGCCGAGAACATATTACATCAATGTTGCCATCAGTAGTCCATTGCGCAATACCATTTCAAATGCAATCGATCTACCCAAATACAGCTGCGATCCAAAGTGCACCTACTTACTGCACAGAATAAATTGTAATTCTATCGACGAGATTGCTCACTTCACAATACATGCAAGTATCTGTAGAATACGAGCAAATGATATTGATATCTAAATCTTCAGTGGACAGTTGATATCCATTTGGCAAAACCTGACACGACCCCACCACCAGGCGTGATTAATACGAGCGATTTTAAAGCTAAAGCCTTAGATGATAAAGGTCTTTTTGTCCTTTGTACAGATGGGTTTAGTGCGATAGATTTATTTACTATAATAATATACACACGTGGCCTGGCCCATTGAAGACCCCATGCCCCATATACGGCTTCCCACAATACTTCGTCTTATTTATAAAGTTTAGGGGCTTTTATAAGCGCAAGATCCGAGTAGTGAATAAAAACGCAATATAAAAACAAAAAACTTGAATCATTTTATAACACGATAATAATCGTAATCGTGCAGTACGGCTTCTAAGCTCAGACGAGGACCTATTTTGGCCCCACTAAATACTAAGTTTGTAATAATATGTACCTACTTGTATCCTTTTTGTTTATGTATTTTGTTTCCTCTTAGTGTGTATTTGTGAGTGGTCAAAATAAATGTTTTGTTTCTTTTTTCTTTATCAATATAGTAACCATATATGTAATCTTGTCTTGTTGAGGGGCGTCTTATGAAGTCACTGAATCGTTTGTGCACGAAAGGAGCCTCTTTGAGACGCTTTTGAATTCTTTCACCACATGGTTCAAGAGAATCAGTGATGATCCATTGTCTACTGAAACAAGATGGCGTGGTTTTAGGCAACGTAACGTCGAAACCTTTCTCCTGGTATTTTACTTCATGTAGCGGCTGCATAATTTACATTGCTGTTCTAGTAAACATGGCTTCAAGAGGAACAAAGATGAAGGTGCTTTTAAAATTTATGTTTGTTGGAATAGTGGGTTGATGTTGCAAATAGCTGTCACTGTACGATACATTTGTCACAAACATCAAAACGATGTGACGACACAGTTGAAAGTGTAGTCAAAAGAATAAAGTAAAGCACTGAAGCAAGGCCTCAAATATAGGGGAATAAGAATATGGGAGTTAAAATAGGAATAAACTTTATGTTCTCGTGTTCGCATCGAACTTCTCAGTCATGCATAGATAAATTTGCGTCTTTTTGAAATTCAAAGCTACACGGTCCGCGCTATTCTGTGGGTTACATTATCCTGGGAGCACAGACGTGACAATTTAAGACCACATCACGATAGTTCTAAAACATAAATATTACTGCGAATTAACCAGTTTAGCTTGAAGTTAGATTTGAAGATTGTAATGCGTTTGCTTATATGCGTAATATGTACCTGTGAGTCAATAAATTAGTTCATCATTAAAAGTGTTGAGTGACTTTGAAAAGCTTTATTTCATAGACACAAGAATTTTTGTAATCATTTTACTGCTTACGAGGACTTTTTCCATATTTTGTAATATTACGTCATAAGCTAACCCAAGTCTTGATTTCAAACTACGTAATGAGTACCGTTTCTCATTGCTGCAGCTGTTCCCTATTCGAAGCTGCAAGTAATAAAAGTTGACTGAGGAAGTACGTTATTGTAATAATTAGGCCGCATTTTTCAAGTGTCACAACATTATGATCAACGTCTATTTCAATGAGGTTTCTGTGTGTTTCCTCTGGTTGTTCTTTTTGATGATCTTGACCTTGCTGGTTCTTTTTGAGACTTCTTGAGAAGTTATTTGAGTCGCAAAATATTCTTAGTGCTGCCCGTTTGCATCGATTTAAAACTCAGTAGCTCGATAACAAAGTATCATAAAAATCTGAAGCATTAGGCACAGTTGGAAGTGGCGTCGGATTTTCATGTCAAATTTTCTGTAGATTCAAAAGTTTGAATGCTAAAATGAATGATTATAGCCGTTAAAATTACATCGATGATCTTCTAATTTAACACCCATTGTAGATTATTCTTACAGAAATCATATTACAATAAATTTAAAGTCCACTTTTTTTATTTTTTTATTTATTATATTCATCAACAAAATTTACATGATTATGTTCTTAAGTGCTAGATATTATTAACAGATTACATGTAATTTTAATTAAAGATGAACACAGCATGCATAAATTTTTGAGTACATAAACGATACGATAATAATAATATGTTAAGAAAATTATTGTTTTACGTGATACAAACCAAGAATAGTTACTATATACCATAACCACTTGACATCACTACAAGGATATTACATTGAGTCAAAGGCTTTCCACAACAAATAAACCAAGAAACTGCCTGTGCTCAGCAGTTGGATCACGATAGTCCATAAACGCTAAGCAGAAATGTTGATATAAATATAGATAAATGTTGTATACTCTTCAGAATTGTGTAAGAGCTATCTGCCCTGTGGATTTGGTCTACAGGTGTCGTAAACTGCTTACTTTTGCTTACTTTACTGCGTAAACTTTGAAGCAATCAGCAGGAAAGAACATTGGATTGTTCACTAAATCTTTGTTTCACACAACAAAAAGCTGTTACTTGTTCTCATGGCATGAACGTAACGCAATCGATGTTTAAGCTCGTGATTTTTTAATCGCTCCATCATCGGTGATCCCGATCCAATGTCACGATCCGTCGTAATGGTTATTTTTATCGATTTTATATTGATTTCACGGGCTACGGCCGAGTTTATTTCAAACTTTAGAAGCTTTGATAGGGATAAGCAATTAAACTTTATTATTAGAAGTTCCATCATAACGTGATGATTCAAGGGCATGGGAGTTCGATGAAACAGATTTTATAAATTCATCAAACGGACGTTCGAAGAAATTAAATGTGTTTCAAATTGCTACTGCCCGTTCATTTTTGAATAGTAGTTATTTATTAAATGATTCGGATCTTTTTGTGAACCGGAAAATACCCACGTATACGCTCCTCATCGTGGGCGGTGGAGTGGAAAACCGACTAGGAGAATCTCCTTGGTGTTCCTTCTGGCCGCTTTGTGCTGGAACTACGGCCAAAGCATTCCTTCTGGCCGCTTTGTGCTGGAACTACGGCCAAAGCATTCCTTCTGGCCGCTTTGTGCTGGAACTACGGCCAAAGCATTCCTTCTGGCCGCTTTGTGCTGGAGCTACGGCCAAAGCATTCCTTCTGGCCGCTTTGTGCTGGAGCTACGGCCAAAGCATTCCTTCTGGCCGCTTTGTGCCTCTATTGGCAAGCGAAACGGTTATGCCCTGTCCTATCGGCTTCCACACACTCTGTGTGGATGGATGTCGGTTTCCTCACGATGTTTTCCTTCACCTTTTGAAACACTGAAGAAACGTAAAGTGGCCTAAAAGATAAGCCTATAAGCTAATATTAAGATTCAGTTCCTTAGATTTAGCTACACAAAGAGGCCACGACTAAAAATAGAGCATTCGTTATTTATTAATGAATGGCACCACTAATTAGTTAGTTTAGTAAGAGGGATTAACACGCCACATTTTACACTTTTATGAGCCGTGGAAATAATAAATCACTTAAAGAAAAATGTGAGAATAAGATTTTGAGATTAGGATAAACGGCTGGTTATTAAATGCGTTTACATACTGCAGCAGTCTACTCTTGAGTAGCGATAGTGTACGGTTAAGGGAGGTAATATTAGTAACGCTTACACGATCAAATTCCTGTACCGGTATCACACTCTCTGTGTCGCAGGTGACATAAGCACACAGCACAAACTTCCAATTCTGAGAACAAGCTTCAAGTTCATACGAAAGTTAGCCCCGTCGGGGATCGAACCCGGGATCCATTGCTTTGCGAGCACTGCAGGGCGGAAACTCTGTACACACTCGTATAGTTAATATTCTAACAGTGACGGGATGAGAAAAATGGCCACTTGATGTTAAGTGGTCACCACACACCATTGCTTGTATTTTAGTCGTGAATAGTGCGGGAATTTCAATTTTTATTTACTTCTAGGTTTGCAATTTCATATTTTTGTTCAGTAAATTTTTAGTTGACTAGAGTAGGATAGGATACGTTGGGATACTTATTTTTTATATATTATTTTACACTTATTAAGCTAGTCAGTAATTTTATGATTGTGTGTTGAACAACAATAAGGGTCCTTCCGTAGTTACGAATGGGAAGAATCAAGTGGGACAGCAAGAAGACGTAATTTCATCAGCTGTCTCCACGGCCTTCAGACCAGAACACAGCAATGAGAGTCCGTTGAAATGGTATAGTGGCAGTAATTACTTCCTCGGAAGAACATTGCACATCCGGTGACCTTTTAGGAAGCTGTTCTGTTAATTTTGTGTTTTACGTAAAAAAAATAAAAAAAATCCTCATTGAAAGATGGAGTTGGAACATGATAATGCATTTTTCTGTTCATTTTATACTGAGATTAAGCTAATTCCGTGCCAAATTACCATTGTCTTTTGCCATTTGGCTCGAATACAAGTCAGTAATAAAGCTAGTCTTTTAAATTGGGGCTTGTTTATTTTATAGTTAATTTGCATGAACAAAGCTTATGTCCTTGTTTAACCGTGTAAC
Source organism: Chesias legatella (assembly GCA_947359385.1). Taxonomy (NCBI): domain Eukaryota; kingdom Metazoa; phylum Arthropoda; class Insecta; order Lepidoptera; family Geometridae; genus Chesias; species Chesias legatella. The sequence continues at coordinate 2,625,719 of OX375778.1, read as the reverse complement.
TATGCTCTGATTTAAAGCTGATCATGCATGTTATGATGACATTTGACAAACTTTTACTACTACTACTTTTGTTTAAAAGCAACAACATTAAAAAAAAAACAAAATAGTTTAGTATTTTAATCTCGACGTTGTTTGTTGGAGATATGTGTCGCTCATTACTTGAAATTTCTATTCTATTCGAGTCACTGGTTCTCCCGAAAGTGTGGTGAAAAGATTTGAAGTGCGCCTCAAATAGGCACCTTTCGTACACTTGACACATGTCTATGAATTTTTATTTCTAGGACATGTCGGTTTCCTCAAGATGTTTTCCTTCACCGTTTTGAGAACGTGGTATTGCGCACGTAAATCTTTCAATCGAAAAACTCATAGGTGCACGTCGGGATTTGAACTTGCGACCTCCGGATTTAAACTCGGAGTCAGTACCGCTAGACAACCACGCTCTCATTATTTAGAAATTAGAGTAAATAAAGTGCCAAGATTAGAAGCTAGGTTTGGATATCAATACATAAAACTTTATTTCTTGTAAACGCCTAGACTACGTCAAAAGTGACAGTGAACTGTATCTGTTCGATTGTTTCATTTCCGGTATTCGTTCACTGCTCAAAGCTTACCCTCCGGAGGAAACCTGTTTTGGTATTGGGTCAACGTGTTTAGATAAGCTAATAGTCTAATTATGTTTACTGTGTATGTGGAAGTAATGCAATGAGATGTATACAGGTAGATATATAAAGATAATGACAGGCCTCGCAGCTCACTTGTTAGTAACTCTGCCTTCTGAGCTGTAGGTCGTGGGTTCGATTCCCACCCAGGACAAATATTTGTGTGACGAATATAGATGTTTGTTCTGTATTTGAAATTGAAATATCTTAATTAAATCCAGGCGTTTTCTATAAATTGGTCATATCTGATACAATATTGTCTCTTTTCGGTTCTTTATGTAATGTAACAGCGAGAGCAAATTCAGGCGAGCCCAGATTAAATGAGGGCCAAGGTACTGAACATTAATATTCATTAGGTACTAAGAGCCGATTCTGCGGTAAATTGACCTGAATTATGGCTGTCCTTCATCACACTGTCACATTAATAAAAATGGATGTTAAAAATATGTAGCAAGTTGAAAAATCCTAAACCAGTTGGCGGGCTACCTAAAAATTTGGCAAATCTGTTTTTCAGGATACTACAATTATAATGAAGGAATCATTAAAAGGATAATAGAAAATGGCGGTATTTTGGTTTTTTTTATTGAAATTTCACAAAGCACCATCTAGCCCCAAAGTAAGCTAAGCATACCTTGTATCATGGGAACCAGACAACTCATATACTTATATACTTTTTTGTAAATACATACATATAATACATATAACACCCAGACACAGAATAAACATCTATGTTCGTCACACAAATGTTTGTCCTGGGTGGAAATCGAACCCACGACCGGCAGCGTCGAAGTCAGCGTTACTACAACTAAGAATATATGAGCTATGAGGGCAGTCGTATTAAATATACAGTACAACGTGGAAAGAAAATGATTGTTTTAAACAAAACCATAATTTGCCCACAACTTATTGTTAAAACATGAATTATTATTGGATTCTTACTCATACCCTTAAAATTGCCCTTTCAGTGTATTTTGAAACTATCAATCTTTTGTTAACTCGTAGTTTCAACTCTTAACAAGCAAATATTTACCCTTTATTCGGCCCATTTACAATGATTTGTTCGTCGGAAAGTCGGCTTTTGAAACAATTTGTTTCTCTTCACAGAGTAGTATTTAGGTATGCGGCATTAGACAGTTGCAATTTCACGCTTATCTTACGGAAGGGTATGTAAAACGGCAACGAAGCAACTTTCACCAAGTGGATTTTAGTGTCGTAGGAACCTTTTCTTGACAAGTGGTGAGCTCATCACCGCCATTCCTCCACGCAAATCCAGATAACGCACTTATATTAAATCTTCCTCCAACAAATCTACACGTACGAAAAGTAAAAAATATATAGTTGTGTTTAAAATTATGTGTTATGCATCCTGTGTCTGCAGTACATATTTTTATTATATACCTACATAGTACACCAAAAAGTTTTTATATAAGAATACATAAAAAACAATAATTGACGAAAGAGTTTTCCGACCTTCTTGTATGGGATAAAAACTCAACTCCTACCGGCTTAAACCCCACGGTATTCCCCCTGAATGTCTGTTGACGGGGCTGCGCGTACGCAGCGCAATATTCCGTGGAAAGAGATGTACTATAAAAAACACACACAGTAAATATACAATACTAAATTAAAAAAGAAATAGAACTTATCTTTGACACGAATTCTAAGTGAAAAAGTTTTCGCCACGTAGGAGTCTCTAAATATTTAAAAATACACAGGTAAGATTTATTAAATTTCTTTACGATTTCCCGTTGTAATGTTCATACTGCTCATACTGCTAGGCGTTCGAACGATATTTTTTGTACTAAGCTATATTTGATTGCTGCTACAAAAATAAGCTATTTCACCGAAAGTCCAACATTTTGTGAATTGTTGCTGGCTATCTTATTTTATGAGACGCGAATGATAATAGAGTGTATTGGTAAACTCAGATAAACTACGATATCGTTATTACTTTTGCTATTTAGAAAAGCAAAAAATATCTTTCTGTAAATTTATACATTTATTTGTGAAGACTGGAAGTTGGATCAGTTAGAGAAAAGAGTTTTTATTTTAAATTTTCACATCATAATGGCTGGCTATTAGATAAATAATAAGTTTGAATTTCGAAGGCCGTGCATTCAGCCGTGCTCAGAATAAAATGGTGGGCACTTTGGGTCTTCGAACAGATTACAAAAGTTACAAACAACATTTTTGACACATATTAGCAAAAAAAAAAAATATTTCATAATTTTTGTAATTCTCAAAATAACTTTTTTTTATTAATTTTATAGTCAGTTTTATTATCTTTAAAATTGAGCCCATGGTTCCTTTCTAAATTATTCTCTTTGCATATTCTATTAAGCAAAAGCAACTTGTTTGCCTGCTGTAAAAGTTACAAGAAATAAAAGTTTACCTACATTTTGCTGTAAACTCGATAACTTGTTAGTTCTTAATCTTTAAAGCTTGGTTTGCGTGACGAAGGGTTGCAAAAAGTTAAGGTACATTAAAACAAGGTCGAAGAAATAAGTGACACGTGAACTTCAAACTCATTATCATTCGGAATCACTCAGAATTAATTATTTCAACTTTGTAACTTTATCACGCTACCTTGAAATGTAATATTTTCATGGCAACCCTGTCATTGAGACTAACGCGTATATCTAAACGTTAAACTTCCGATTACTTTTTTTACATTTAATTAAATATTTATTATTTTATAACATATTCTGTGAGTCAACTTCACAGCACTTTAGTGGACATTTCACACAGCGCCATCTAGCCCCAAAGTAAGCATAGCTTGTATATGGGAACCAGACAACTGATATAAAAACTTAAATATATTTTTGTGAAAAGAAAAATCATCTATGTTCGTTACACAAATGTTTGTACTGAATCGAACCTACAACCTACAGCGCAGAAGGCAAGGCTACTACCAAGTGAGCTGCCAAATGGCCGACCTAAATAAGGAGTAACTTTCCGCCACTCACCCTGTATAAGCCTTTTCAACTCAAAATTACACCCGGATACCGGGCATGAATGTAAATTCGGGGCCGGTTATCCGCTTGGAGTGACGCCAACTGATATAAGTTGCAACTAACCTCATGTGACGCAATCGACCCGGTGTAGGGTGGAGACATCTAGAGATATATGAAAGCCGGATTATATATTTTTCGGGCTTAGTCATTGCAACATACAAAATAAAAAGACGGCTCTGATGCTGTTTGCAATGCGAGGGTTCGATTTCCGGGTCGGGAAACATTTTTGTAATGGACGCGAGATTTAAGCCTTAAATGTTTGTATCTGTTTTGTCCATGCCACCTGCGACACGAAATTCTAGTCTATAGATCATTTCGTAAGTAAGCTTTTTCGTTTCTGCCTCATAGCTTACAAAAAATTAAACATTGTAATGTCTCTGTAGCGATCTCTGTCGTGTTAAACTTAAGCTTAACATTTTGATAGTAAATGTTAATTGGCCGTTAAATGCAACGGTACCCTAACATACCTCTACAATTAAAAAAACCGGACTGTAGTAGATGAAATCCGGATATAAATAACAGAAAACCGGACATTGCAAAACATTCGAGGGCATGCCTTCGCACCGGTTCCATCCGGATTAATTGACCCATGTACCAGCTTTCCAGCATTGTTGACCCACTGTCGCCCTAGTTTATGACCAGGGATATTATGTAATTATGGAACTTATTCATCCTAGTCCTCCTGTACAAGGGTAACTTTCATTTTGATACATTATTTATACTTATTTTAGTAGCAGTAGCGCTTATGCCAATTTCGTCAGGGGAAGTACTGCCACATTGCCCATTTCTGCCGCCAAGCAGTGATTCTATTCTATTCGAGTCACTGGTTCTCTCGAACCAGTGTGGTGTAAGGATTTTAAGCGCGCCTCAAAGAGGCTCCTTTTTCCTTCCTTTTCGTGCACTTGACACATGTCTTCAAATTTTATTACTAGGTCATGTCGCTTTCCTAACGATGTTTTCCTTCACCGTTTTGAGAACGCCACAATGTGGTATTGCACATAAATTTATGAATCGAAAAACTCATAGGTGCAAGTCGGGATTTGAACCGGGGACCTTTGCATTGAAACTCGTGGTCAGTAACACTAGATCATCACGCTCCCAAAGCCAAGGAATGATGCATTCACATTACCGTGTTCCGGTCTGAGGTGTGGTTGACAGTGAATTACAAGCACTTGAGGCATCCCACCTTCACGTCTCAGTGTTATTAGAGATTGAGTAAACTGACTTTGCTTGACGTTACTCAGTTGATTTGACAACACGAAGAAGAGAATTTACTTTTAGATAAACTTCAGAACTGGCAGTATGTTCTAGGATGCCATAGCCGGCATAATAAACAGTAAAAAAAAAATGCCAAGTCATATCGTCTTAAGATTGGATGTGTGATCCAAAATAAATATAAGACATCCAGCAGACATCTGTGTTCTTTGAGGTATTATAAAATATTTATATAAGATCTAGCTTCTAAAATGTTTCCGTTTAAACAAGAAATTCAATTTTGCAACATACTTACTGTTTTGCTCCCTTTGGACGAACGACGAACGACTTGCGACTACAGTGCTTTTAAAATTGCATTTTACAGAAAAATGGCGGCATTAGCGGAATGCAATTATTGAACAGAGTGGACTGTTTGAAACTGGGAAAATGTCTGATTTATTTATTCTCCGGATTGCCCAAGGTTTCATTTCTATTGTGCCTTTGGTACAAACAGCGCTCTACCAGTGCAAACAGGAAATGGATGTTTGTTTGTAGGGAAACTTGGAATGTAAGTGATTTTTTAAGACATTTCACATGGCGGCACCTAGTTCCAAATTAAGCTAATTTTATTTATCTATATTTAAAAATGGATGTTGAATTTGTATTCCTTTTACCTGCGTCGGTACTTGCCGAGAAGAATCTGCAATTTTGCCCTCGATTACTTCTTCATTTCGTTTAATTCATTATCATCTACTTATCTACATATTTTTGTAGTATAAGACACGGCAAGCAATTAAACGCCCAACGAAATAACTTTGGATTAACTCGTTGCGCTCGTACATGAAGTAATTGATCGAGATTTAATGACTTAACTGTAAAAGTGTGTATTAGGAACGTTATGCAACATGAGTAACGGCCGCGGACGCATTAAAGATAATTAAGTTTTTTTTTAAGCTTTTATAATAACATTTATTTCTCGTTCCTTGACCGTTTTAATTTTACTAGAAATAGATTTTATAACAATATAGTTGACATTTCGTATGTAGCGTCATCTAGTCTCATACCTAAGCAAAGTTTGTACTGTGTTGAACAGATAACTTACTAACAGTAGTCCATCCGTAAACCTATATATTCTATAAAGTAAAGTCACAGAAAAATCATTATTATAGGTTTAGTTTTATTTTTCGTCTAAATAAATCAGAGTCCAATAAAATTCAAAATATTATCACGTACCAATAACTTTTTCTATTCCAAAGTTAAATAAAGAATTAAGTTTCGTTAACTTAGGACTGTCCCTTTTCTGATTTGTTGATATTGCAATGTTTCTGTTCAAGAACAGAAGTTTGCGCAATCCTCAGAGGATATTAAGTTCTTATCCATCTGTTTATTAAACTTTAGTACTGTTTCTTTTTATAAGACTTTTAACCTGATCATAAATATAATCTGGGATAAATTGTATAGGCAAATTTTTTTATTAACATTTTTCATCTAATTGATACTTTCCACAATTTCGAAATAACAGCTTTTTACTAAATGCACAGATAGATAAACCCTTTACTGCACACCAAAACTAAAGAAATAATAATTGACAAGATATTATATATATAACCGGTATTATCGCTAAAGAATAACTACTGAACTGAACAGTTCAACTCCCGTGCAATTTCAGAGTACGACTTCATCAAAACTACGATCAAAAGTGTGAGCGTTGAACGTAGTAGCCAGTTGCCTCCAGCTTTTGGCACATAAATACACAAAGACCTTTGAATATTCTGAATAAAGACCACGGCGCGGCGGCATCCCCAAAGGCACCGGACATTACAAAGGAAACTCAACTCAGTCGGAAAGACTAAGAATTCAGATCCAATTCTTTTTCACCGCGATGACTATAATTGAATATTTTTTATGCGGGGTGTAGAGAAAAATGAATAAAGACTAATTGAAGATGACGTTTTTAAAATGAAAATTATGTGAAAAACGGTTGAGGTACGAATTATATCAAGGAACGAGATTCTCTGTCTTAGCGTGGGTGTGGCAAGCAATGGACATAGAATACATTACAACCTGCAGAGTTAAAAAAAAAGAGAAATCCAATAAGAAATATACGAGTATCTCACTAATAATGGAACAAGAACATAAAATCCACACTTAGAGGTACATAGAGGCAATATTTGTAAATTTAGTTTTAGGAAGTAATCTCAGAAACTACTGAACCGATTCTGAAAATTCTTACACTAATAGGAAGTTACATAATCCTTGAGTGCTATGAGCAAGTGTTATTCTGATAGAGTTCCTTCCGTAAATAATTAATGATACCCTTGCGAAGCCGGGACGAGCCGCTAGTAGCCTATTAAGTTAGTCAAGTTATCTATAATTTATAAATAAATACGAACCACGTGGTCCCCCGTTGCTCGCGTCCGTAGGTGATAACCCTCTTAATGCCTACACGTGTCCCCCGGTGGTGAGAAAGGAGCGACCCGAAGTAGCAGTAGAACTTGTGCTAAGTTCGCCCGGAGAAGTACCACCACACCTGGTAATCTGCCGCCAAGCAGTGATGCACCCGTATTGCTGTGTTCCGGTGGAAGGGAGTGGGTGCCGGTGAAATTACAGGCGCATGAGACGTAACGTCCCAGTCTCGGGGTGATGGACGCAACGCAATGCGACTTAAGTCATCTCGTACTTTGGTCGAGGGGACTTGAGTCGTATTGTTGTTGTCCATGGGCGGCGGTTACCATTTAACATCAGGTGGGTCGTCAGCTCGTTCTATCACCTACAAAAAATAAATAAAAATAGATCCAGAATATTTGGATGCTCTGAAACTGTGATTATGGGAACTATCAGGGATTATGCCTGAGCTATAAATTATGGAGATTACCAATTGTCCCAGAATTTGTAATCCTACAATGGGTTTAGTTTCAAGGGTAAAAACGGTTAACAACGATTTAGATTATAAAACTCAAAGTTCGAAACGTAATTTGCCTAATGCTTGTCTAAAATTGGATACAAGTTTTATCAAAATGGTTAAATGTTTTCCAAGTAGTTGAAAACTAAGACATATACACGTGTTTCTGGACACAGGTTTGATTCTATTGTTTGATTTGATTCTATTGGTTGATTTGATTCAAACTGAGTCAATTTTTGCATGCTCTGCACAGTTGATGTTGTTACTCTTTGGGTATCTTCAGTAATAACTGTCACTTTAATGAAATAATAGAAAAACAAGTAATTCTCCATGGAAGCCGTTTCGAAATGAAGTATTAAAAGCTACGCATAATTACTTTCTCTCTCACCTAATTCCTCAAGGACCTCCGGAAGCACAGCGTGACGCCACAATCGGCCGGAAACGGCGCCATGTTGAAACGTCATGTCCCGTTGGCCCGCGCGTGCGCATAATAATCTCCGGTAATGACGTGCCTGTCAAACTGACACGGCATTAATGTAATGACCATTGATTGTTTGATTACGATCTTTGTTCAGGGGTTTTTTAGGGCAGATGTGAGTAGAAAGTAATTACTATAAATGGTAAAAAAAGGTAAAATTCTTCCATCGATATGTAATTATTTTATCTCAGTAGAGAGTCTTGAGAAATCTTATCCTGCGCCAGAACATACATACACGGATTCACGCCTCGTCCCTAAAAGGCAAAGGGGTAGGCAGAATTTAGGCTATTTTTAATTTTTTGGAGTCATAATGACGTGTGAATTGATGTTATCATCGCTGGCATACCTTCCCACGAATAATTCGGCAAACACTAGGTAAGTAAGCTAAAGTGAGTTACCGCTCTAAAATTGAAAATATTCCAAGCAAGTAATGGTATTTCGGTAGCGTCACTTGAGAGCTAGTTCCCAGTCCGGGCGTAGCGTGGCGCCCCCATCGACTACATAGTCACTGAACATGAGGGTATGTGGTCAAATGCAACCCTGAACGGAGTATAAAACTAACATAAATATAAAAGACTGACCTCACAGCTCATTTGGTAGTAAGTAGTAACCCTGCCTTCGGTAGGTCGTGGGTTCGATTCCCACCCAGGACAAACATTAGTGTGACGAACATAGATGTTTGTTCTGTGTCTGGGTGTTGATATGTATTATATCTATCTATGTAAAAAAATACAAGTATTATACAAGCTATGCTTAGCTTACTTTGGGGCTAGACGCTGTGTGAAATGTCCAACAATATTTATTTATATGAAAAAAGAAACAGACTATACACCAGAATGGTTAATTTTACGCTTGTACAGATATAAAAAATAAATTTTATTTGTAAATATAACTCCCTATTAGCGTCCAATGGGGCGTGTTATTGAATAATACCACCACCAGGTGTCTTGTAATTGTTTTATTGGGGTGCGGTTAGATGCTATCCGATTAAACGGTATTGGTTTTTGGAGTTCTTAGGGCTGATTTATATTTGAATGAAGTAGCCAGTGAAGTTCCAAAAGATATTCTTAAACATAACGTACTGATTTTCACGAAATTTATGTTAGCTGGCATTTCTTCTTTGTTTACTTGGTATACATTTTGTAGGTAATCTTTTTTAATTAACTTCCTGATCCGAAGGCTCAAATCTGAATCTTCAAATAATTAAAGATTTTTTTATACAGTTTTTGTGAACATTGGGTGGGCACTGATAGCATTTATATAACTTTAAAATTCGTTTGTGATCCACAGGCAACGATTAGAGTCCCCTAAGTTTTAAAAGCGTTTCGACAAAGCTTCCGTTTCCGCACAAACATTTCGTCGAAAGGCCCATTACATGCACGCTGATAGGATCGTTTAATTTCCACCTCCAACTTTACAAATACTGATAGGTACCTCCAATATTTGTACAGTCACCATGAAATAATGTTGAAGGCTGAAGTCACATTAGGGGTGTCTATGTAACAATACACTGGCCTCACAGCTCATTTGGTAGTAACTCTGCCGTCTGGTCGTGGGTTCGATTCCCACCCAGGACTCACATTTATGTGACGAACATATATGTTTGTTCTGTGGCTGGGTGTTAATTTGTATTATATGTATGTATTTACAAAAAAAGTATTCTGTCAGTTGTCTGGTTCCCATGATACAAGCTATGCTTAGCTTACTTTGTGGCTAGATGACGCTGTGAAATGTCGACAAATATTTATTTATTTATTATAGCCCCGAGTTTAATTTCATGTAACCACATTCAAACCAAACGGTTTTATGTTTTGAAGGAAACATGTGGAGTGAAACTCTTGAATGAAACCAAGTTTATACGATATTTATAAAAAAAACTAGGTGTCCCGGCGAACTTCGTACCGCCATATTTTTTTGCCGTCAATACTGTCTAAATTTTAAGATTTTAATTTTAAATATTTGCAATTTTTTTTTCATACATACCTTCTCCTGGCAATAAAGAACACATAAAAGAAAGATTTATCCAATTTGGTGCAGTCGTTTAGAAGTTATGCGCGTACAAACATTTCAGTGATTCATTTTTATTTATATAGATATACCGTATAAATGAATTAAGTATATAACGGTATTATTTGTATCTCTTGATAGTCACAGACAGGTCGTTTATGGTTAGAGAGAAGGTATGGCGTTGGATAAATCAGCAAGATGGTGTTTGTTGCAGATGTACAGGAGTGAATCACTGTAACTTCGTGCTGACAGAAGACTACCCGCCTTCGGTGCGGTGGTCACCAGGGCTGGTCTTCATAAAGTACGCCTGCTTTGATGGTAAGTGGATCTTAATGGGTCCAATTTCTAAGTCGAAGACTTACGGCCGGTTTCCGAAAACCTTGTCAAACCAAATATCAGCTAATCTTTTGTCAACTGCAAAATGGGTTGCAGAAATGCCAGTCAAGTACAAAAGTTAGGTTTTGATCTCTGCTTAGCTGACCTGATGATTGAAAATGTCATCTCAAATCACTTTTGGGTTGCTGAAAGCATGATTAAAGTCAAAGTCAAAGTCAAAAACTTTATTTCCATTGAATTCATAAAGAAATTTAAGTAAAAAAATTAAATTAAAAAAAACATTTGGGATTACCACCCTGTTATTAGTGCCGGTTACTTATAGGAACATGATTATGTTCCTTCTTCATGTCTGAGAATGACTGGTGATGTGAAATGAATAAGACGTTATTTTCATAATGTACATATGTTATTTCACTAGTTTGCCAGAGAATACTGTTTCAAACTCACTGGCCGCACAGCTCAGTTGGCGACCTGTCTTCCGTGCTGCAGGTCGTGGGTTCGATTCTCAGGACAAATATTTGTGCCACGAACATAGATGTTTCTTCTGTGTCGGAAAAATTGACGCTTACGATAAGTCGGCGGTCAAGGCTCGATATGTATATAAATACCATTTATGACTGGTTTTAAATATATGACATTTCCTACGAAATACATTTACTAGTCCATTAAAATTATAATTTGGTATAGAAATGGTTTTCTACAAAATGGGCTCAAAGTGGGCTCAGCCAACATGTCGCGTGAAATCAATTTGCTTATCAACGCTTGCAGATGTGGTGTGACAGCTATCAGACGAGCATTCACACATATGTTCTCATATATTAATGAATTAAACAATTAACGCCCAGTTTGAGGCGTTACTGTGTGATTACAGTGTGACTGGCCTCGCAGCTCAGTTGGTAGTAACCCTGCCTTCTGCGCTGTGGGTCGTGGGTTTGATTCCCACCCAGGACAAACATTTGTGTGAGGGACACAGGTATTCCTTCTGTGTCTGGGTGTTAATATGTATTAACGTATGTAGGAGGAGGACCGTGGAAGGCAAATGTGAAGTAAGTTCCTCCTCGCTCTTCACCTGGCCAGGTGGAGTGATGACTTGGGGAAGACGGCTGGCATAAGAGTCAAAGTCAAAGTCAAGTCGAAGTCAAAGTCAAAGTCAAAAACGTTATTTCTTATTTTTAATGAAGAAAAAACTTATTATGACTAATGTGAGGAGAATGTTGTTCGAAAATAAGAAGAAATTATGCGTGACTAAATAAAATATGAGTTACATAACTAAATAAATAACACTGATAGTCCAGAGCATACAGAAAATATTTGCAGTATTCCCTCGCGGGAATCGAACCCGCTATCTACATCAGTCGACTGCAACAATAGTCGTCAACTTCAATAGTCGATTGCTCTATTTTGAGAATAACACAATTGGCGAACCAATAAAATGCAGATGCGAAGCTTCATGGGCAATTAAAACTTTATTTCGATTGTATAAAGTGCAACGTCTAGTGCGCAAATCCGAGTTTGATCTGATGTATTGTGTGACAGACTTCTGCGCCCCCTGGGAAACCCACGTGCTTAACTTATTGTGTACGAAACCACTTTACAAAGACCCACATTCGTAAACAGAAAACCCCTCGCTCACGTCAGTTTGTACACAACAGGAGGGGGAAGAAGTTCTATCTAAAACGGTTGATAATTTCGGAAACCATTGTACAAAGATCCACATTCGTACACAGAAAACCCCTCTCATTCAAGTCAGTTTGTACTGATCAAGGGGAGGGTGGAAGTTCTATCTAAAACGGTTGATAATTTCGTCATGGCATTGACACGTTTACCCCAAAATCAAAATGGCACCGGGGGCATGTAATGGAATATGGAAACAAGCATTTAAATCGTCACGTGTTTACAGTAAATGTTAGATTTATTTCTGTTTGAAATGTCCATTTTAAACGGCCTTTTCGCTGGCGAGGGTAATGCACATACGATTTCAAAAGAGCACTAATCTTTAGAACTATCAGCTTGATCAATTTAATTATAATAGTTATATTTCCATCAAATGCCCATATTTCAGAAGCTATACTTTTAATTATTTTTTTCTTTTAGTAGCTTTTATAGCATCAGTGGATGAGTGTGATTAATTATATAAATTTATAATTTTACGATCTACGATTTACGATTTTACGAATGTTACTTTGGGGCTAGATGGCGCTGTGTGATATGTCCACCAATATTATTATTATATTATGTGAAATACATATTTTATTCCGTTACGACGGCTGGTACTTCGGCTATCAAAAGAGTAGTAAATCCCTTTTGTCCCGTTTTGTTACTATTTTTGGATGTTTCATATTATTTGGTACGTTCTCGCGTCAATGTCTGGACCCTTTATCATTTTTTGCAGTTTTTCGACCCTCATGGGTTTTATAAGGGACGAGCAGTGCATAATAAACCCATAAGTTATACCAGAGAATGAGTGAATCCATAAAATTGCGTATGAAATGGGTCAATTATTTTTGATATTCCCTATTGAGGTTTGATATTGCGAGTGGCAACGCACATTAGAGGTCCATCAACTAACGTTATTTCTTATCCTAACTCTATAGAAACTGTATATTATAACTGTATAAACCGCTGAATGTACTAAGTGTCTTACGAGTCTTTAATTTCTCCTAGTTATAGTATGTAATCGGTGTTGTGTACAATTTGAGAAAATAAATCAGTTTCTTTCTTTCTTTCTTGTCAACAAGTCATTCGCGACGGGGTAGGGCGAGTAGATTTTATTATCGTCATTATTTCTGAATGTCGCAAATTAAAATAATTAATTTAATTGACGTCTCACATTTACGGGCGCATACGATGCGACTTGGGTCTTGTCATACCTTGTATGGGAGGACCCAAGTCGCATCGGCTGTTATGGGCCGAGGTTACCACTTAACACCAGGTGGGCCGTCGGCTCGTTCCTTAAATGTATTACATAAAAAAAAAAAAAAAAAAAAAAAAAAAAAAAAAAAAAAAAAAAAAAATGAACTGGCGTTCAAACTTCACGGTTGTAGATTCCGGCAGGAAACAACATTAGTGGATGGCTCCCAATTGTTTGGCCAGATGACTATTACCAATTTATTTGCAGATCACCACAGAATCTTTGGATTATTATTATTATTATTGCCGATTTCCATTATTAGAAATGTATGTTGATATGTTTTGGTTCACACTATGAAAGTAGGAAGTAAGAATTCTTCTGTTATGCTCGACCATGCAAAATATATATAATAATGGAATTATATAATAATCTAATATAATACTATATTAGTGGGCATAATACATAGCGCCATCTAGCCCCAAAGTAAGCTAAGCGTAGCTTGTATAGTAGGAACTAGACTTCTGATATAATACTTATATCCTTTTTTGTAAATATTACATATAATACACATTAACACCTAGACACAGAACAAACATCTATGTTCATCACACAAATGTTCGTCCTGGGTGGGAATCGAACCCACGACCTACAGCGCAGAAGGCAGGGTTACTACCAAATGAGCTATGAAGCCAATCGATTGTGTGATGGCACTCAGAATTTATTTAGCTTTAAGCAGTTTTATATAATATAAATCGCGGTATAGCTTTCAAGATTAGTCGTTTGTCAACTTTCGTTCTACGATATGCCAGTTACCTCACGATGGAATAAAAATCTAAGATTAACTCATACGAACTTACCTTTCCCAGGTACACTTTACTTCAGCTTCATCGGCAGCGGAATACTAATTATAGAAGTTGTTTGTAACAAGTCTTATTGAGTTGTGACTTCTTACGCTCGGAATAGTTCACATAACAGTTCTCGCGGAGATCTCAGGGGAAAACTAATTTAATTGCATCAGTGACGGCTGGTGAGGGTAAATCTCTCACCTACTGATATATTCTATTGACTGGCTTTACAGCTTACTTCGTAGTAATCTGCCTTCTTCTTTCTTCCTTAGGTCGTGGGTTCGATTCTCACCCAAGACAAACATTTGTGTGACGAACATAGATGTTTGTTCTGTCTGTTTTTTTATGTGATATATTTACGGAACGAGCCGATAGCCCACCTGGTGTTCAGTAACCTCTGCCCATAACAACCGATGCGACTTGGGTCAACAAGACCCAAGTCGCATCGTATGCGCCCGTAAGTCTGAGACGTGTAGGTGGAATGTCTCATGCGCCTGTAATTTCACCGGCAACCACACCTTTCAAAGAACACAGTAAATGCGTTAATGCTTGGCGGCAGAAATGGGCATCGTAGCAGTACTTCCCCGGACGAACTTGGCGTGAGTTCTACTGCTCTTGTATGTATTAAATGTATTATATCAGTTGTCTAGTTCCCCACAGTACAAGCTTAGTTTGGGGCTAGATGGCGCTGTGTGAAATGTCAACCAATATTTATTATTTATTTATCAACCAGTGGTCTTGCTGGGTTTAATTTCCCAGCAGAACCACCTTTGTTTATGTGCACTTTACAGAGTACCGCCAACTGGTTTCAGCTTCGTAAAAATGTTTGGGCGGAGTGGGTCGTTTCGTTTTATATTCAGTGATTTGGTTGTAACAGAAGGTGATTTCTTGTAAGAGAGAGAAAATTCCGTTATGTATAAAATAATAAATTATATTTTTATTGTTATAATAATCACTATCATAATTATTTATTATTAATTTAGTATAATTCGTTTAGTATTTTATATAATAATTTTTCATAGATTTACAAACATTGGAAATGTTAGTAATTATAATAAAGAATAATGTTTCCTTAACGTGTGCGTTACATCTTTTTATATATATGTCTCATATATAAAAAGATGTATCGCACACCAAAGAAGCTTTTTGTGCGTATCAGGATAATGCTTCCGAAAAGAAAGGAAACACCTCCTTTTAGGGGTTTCTGTCTGTCCTTCCCCATGATGGTTGGATAGAGTTTGAACAAACATGAAACTTAACTATAAGTAGGTATGAGTGATCGCATATTTTAATTGACCTTTTGACGTTTCCAACCCATTTCTTTATGGATTAAAGTTTTTGAATTTTACTTGATTTTGACATACTAATGATGCAATAAACTGTTAATGACTTCGTGTGTAAAGCTAAATTAAAATTTTACAAAATATTGATATAGAAAAGTAATTACTAAATTTATTTAACACTATATTCTACTTCGATAAATGCGTTACTAAATTGTTTTTGAGGGAACTGATGTGTTATATTTTCTTTGTACTTAAAAATAAACACTTAAATTTAAAAAGCTACGCTCAGAATTTTTATTTTTCTCCTTAAAAGTAGTGTTGTTATCAACTCATATGGCCTCAAACTCGTATCCCGAATTTGGACAAAATCGATACGCATTGATCAGATATCGCCAATGAGGCATATTATCGCTCGGGGGATCGGCCGAAACGAATCCGATTATTCGTTATGGGTTTCAACAATTTGATTCGGGACATTTCATCAAAATTAATGCAGAAATAAATTAAAATTTACTAAATGGACCGCGCAGTAAATACTGCTTAGTTAGTTAGGGTATAGAAACGTTGTAAACAGTACTGAATTTGATATAATTTGAGAGTTTTCGATAAATTTGCTTGATTCTCCTTAAATTCTCCTTGATTAGTTTTATTCCTGGACATTAGATTTGGTGTGCTTTTTTGCAGTACTTTCGTAAAAGACTCAGGGAATCTTACTTTAAGTTCTGAATTTTAAGTAGATGGAAGTAGGTACTCCCACCAAACTAATTTGTGTATAGCCAATTCGCATTACTGTGTCCGGTTGGAAATATGTCTTTGCCGCTGAAGTTATATGCACATGAGAAATCCTCTCTTCTCAGAGTTACGGTCGCAGTACTACGCGACTGAGTTCTTTCCATACCCATCTAGGGGAGGACCCA
Source organism: Chesias legatella (assembly GCA_947359385.1). Classification (NCBI taxonomy): domain Eukaryota; kingdom Metazoa; phylum Arthropoda; class Insecta; order Lepidoptera; family Geometridae; genus Chesias; species Chesias legatella. The sequence goes on along the minus strand of OX375778.1, from coordinate 2,609,233 downwards.
AGTCTTATGGCTTTTGATATGGACAACGGCTGCCACCCGATATGGTGGCCCATCTACTATATTATTCTCACAACAAAAACAATATGGTATATTGTACCCACAACGTGTGTTATTAAAGAATATAACGATTAATCAAAAATAGGTATTTAATAAAAGCATAAAAAATTACTTAAAAAAAACAATTGTTTCGGATAGATTTAATGCAGAAAACAATTTATATAACACAATAATGATCTGATCTGGTTTTTTTTACATATTATTTTTGGAACATGGACTGCGCGTGGCCACCCCTTTTGCCCCTCTAACCCCTTTTGTGTTATCGGATTATTATTTATCACAATAGCAAATAGGCTTATAATAATATCTATGGGAATCGCAAACTGTATAAAGGAACAAATTATTTTTCTTGATTTCGAAAAAGGTTAAATTTTTATGATATTTCCTTCTTCAATTATACCTGAGTTTATACCACATTACTCCCGAAATACAACTTTTAATAACAATTAGTACTGAATCGGTACTACCGCTTCATGTTAGTATTAAAAACATAATCACCTTTATATTAATAAAATATTAAAAAGAATACACATATGTAGATTATACTTTTGGAATATTACAATAATAAATAATCATGCTCACATAATCAATTGGTTATACTTAAATTTCAAATATGTCTTTTAGGCACATACTCATGCACTATGATTCCCTGTGTCGCAGGTGGCATGGTTAAACACACGATACCAAAAACCAAAGCTTCCACACAAAAATGCTCACTCCAAAGCCTGCCCCAGACGGATATCGAACCCGGTATGTAATGATAATATTAATCTAGTTTTGACTGAGTTTCACATTTCTCACAGGTCTTACGAAGTGCGTGTCTGTGAAAACCTTTCCGTTTTGTCGTTTACGTCTCATTGGGTCAGCGACTGTATAATAAATAAATGGGCAAGGTCGACCAAAATATCGGACATTTTATCACTTACCGGCCCATTCTAATTTGTGAGCCAAGCCTGTAGGCCCGGCAAATGCGACTGTAAGGCCATTTTTGCTAATGCGATTGGAATATTTCAAAATAAAAGTCAAGAGGTACCTACAGGGTAGGCAACGCATTGGCATCCCCACGGATGCAAATGTCAATAGGCGACGGTAACCACTTAACATCAGGTGGGCCGTCTGCTTGTTTGCCTACAATCACATGAAAAACATATATGCCAATATCATTTTAATACTGCCAGCTTCATACGTATTGGGAAGCTATTTGTACAGACGTCTTGTAATTCTAATATTCTTAGAAAGTTCCAAAGATAATACAAAGTAAGCTAAGCATAGCTTGTATCATGGGAACCAGACAACTGATAGAATAAATATAAACTTTTTTGTAAATACATACATATTAACACCAGACACAGAACATCAATGTTCGTCACACAAATGTTTGTTCTGGGCGGGAATCGAACTCACGACCTGAAGCGCAGAAGAGTTACTACCAACTGAGCTGTGAGGTCACAGAACCACGAATTATTCACTCCAATGTTAACCGAAGTAAATAGTAGTAGATCTTTAATTTATTTTTGAAACTGTTTTGTATTAACTTGTTTTTTATTTTTAACTAATTATAAGTAACAAATGTATAATATGACTTGCCTTGCTATAGCATCCAATGTTATTTGGCCAAACAATAAAAATCTGAAATCTGAAAATCAAATCATATCTCTTATAATCGTACTTTACGTGTCCTGTAGATAACTAGTTGTATCTAAATAAAATTTCTCTCATTTCAGACACCCTGTCAGTCCACTACTGCAATCGCGAGGTCCGCGTGGCCGTGTGGGGATCAGACAGCGAGGGGTACATCCGGACCCCTGGGTACCCCCATTACTACGTGGGGGACGAGTGTCGTTGGCGGTTGCGGGTGCACCCGGAGCAAAGGGTGCGGGTCACTTTATTGGACGTCAGCTTGAGAGGTAAAAAAAAGTCAACGGCTCTTTTATGGGAAATTGTGTATTTTATAATAAACTTCTTGAACAGGCAACGTAGCTTCCGACCCAAAAATTCAAGTACCAGAAGGGTCTAGTAAGTAAAGCTTATTACACTGTAAATGATTATATAAATGATAGATCCCCATGGTCTGATGTCGCTCTACTCAACGACACACAAAACATCCTGTAATATCTTATTTCAGTATTTTATGTAGTCATAAATGTAACGTAGATCTAAGTAGATACTCAGATTGGTAAAAGGATCGTGCTCCTCCTTAAAATAAAGTTTAGTTTAAGTTAAATAAATAACGTTTTTGACTTTGACTTTGGTATTTTTCGTTCTATGGTGACAATAAATTTGGCGTAATTGTGTAGAATGTTCTGACTTCTGTTTTGAATATCACAAAAATGAGATCTAAAAGGAGAATTTTTTATAGTTTCGTGGGTCATATATAATCATGTTTGTTTCACAGGACCCGGCCCGTTCGACAAAGACTGCGCCGACCACGTGTCGGTCCGGGAATCGAACGGCGATCACGTGTTCTCCTCGTGCGACCAAGTGGACGTGCCGTTACGCCTCACATCAGCGACGAGCGTCCTTGATGTGACGGTTGAGGCAAAGTCACAAGGAGCTTACCCCAAGAGGGGGGTATTGCTTCATTACAAAAGTAAGAAACAAATTGTGCTATCAAGAAGTACCTACTATTCTGGTAGACCCAAGATGTATCGCCAAACATACTAAATGGGATTATTACTAAAACTTATACTGTGTATTCCTAAAAAGCTAGAACTGTTACAGAGTATTTGGATGCCTTCAGGATTCCTTTACTAACGCCATCTATCAAGTTTGCCATTAACTACGATTACATTTTTATAACAGCGCCATCTGTCCGCAGGTATAGGTTGCATCACACTGCCAGCGCCATCTAGCGGCTACCTCGTGTACCGCAACGCGGACGTTGCGCACTACATGTGCAATGTGAACTTTGTTTTCGTGGATACACGCGAGAGGGCGCGTTTGATATGGTGCTACGACGATAACAGATGGAATGATACTGTGCCTATTTGTGTTGGTAAGTTGTTTCAAAGTTTATTTTTGTATGTAATGAAATCTTAAATGAGACAAAAGAGATATTATAGGGTGTTGGATACTCCGAAGTAATAAATTCTTAACTAACTGGGTAATAAATATAAAACGTTTCGCCGCCGCGCTCTATGGCGGCAGTGGCCTGTGGCTTGCTAGGTGGTTACTTATTATTTATTATCCACGGTAGATAATAGAAGATACGTAAGGTATATATAACTACCTATATTAGATCATAATAAGTATTATGCAGAAATTTCGAATTCAATTTTTAGAGAAGTATTCACTGAAAATCATTGAAAAAAAGTGCGTAGGTAATCAGCTCTCAAGAAACATTTTGCATCTATGCAATTATAATATTTACTGAGATAAAATCAAAATCCAACTAAACTCCCGAAACAAGTCCTAACAGGCCGTCCCCAAACAAACTAGACGACTCTACCTTCTCTTCCTTTGGTAGAGTCCTTCAGCTTGCATTCGAATCGGTCAAACATTTTACTGAAGATCATAATATCGGTATAATGGCTATTTCAGAGTTATTATTCATGAAATAGCTTATTATTTAAATTTTGATGGACAAGGAAATGAAATTCTAACCATGTTGTTTTCATTAGAAATTAAACCGAAATGCATTTGTTTATAAAAAGTTTCTTATGACGATTCCGTCTGGATATTTCATACTTACTACATTTTTCATGTTCTCTAGAATTAAATGATAATTTACAAGCACGTAATTTTTTTTTAAAAGAGTAAAAAATGCACAATGTCATCAAAGCCAAAACCAAGTGTAGGAAAATCAAACTGGTTGAATCTGCTACAACATAGACATAAAACACTGAAACAAAGAAATATATAAAGAAGATAAGAATAAGAAAATGTTGTCAAAAAAAGCGAAAATAATACGAAATTATACTACTAAGTAATATCTACTTAAAATAAAAATAATAACTAATGTTGCATAATATATAATATAATGCATAATATGGATAAAAATAATATTTTTTATGTCACTAACGCATAATAAGGCAAGTACAAACAAACAACGTGTCAAGGGGCTTTCAAAACTTTTGAAGAAAAAACTTTTTAGACCTCCTTTTACAAATCGCTTTGACGTTTTGTCTGTTGTCATAAAATATCAAAGCGATAACTCATACCAAAGAGCTCCCCTTTACTCAACGATATTGCCATAAACCCTCATGCAAAAAGTCGCTTTAGTGAATAGCTTACAACTTGTCGATAACAATAAAAGCTCCAAACGCACCCTATAAAACCATTCGCTTTTTGAGGTTATGCCGTGGGGGAGCGTGCACATGCGCATCTCCAACCGCCCCTCTCTTTCCCACACAACAAATATTGGTACCGAGGAAAGTGACAACAGCACGTGTGTTACGAACGATTTGATTATTAACAACATCGGCAAAAATTTCAATTTTCAATTCTATCTCGTAGAGATAAGGTGTAATTTGTTTTAGATTGTGTAAATATTTTCACAGTCAACAAAGAGGTCTTACACGCTTTCAGTCTCTTTTGGTGAATAGAAGGAGTCGCGTTGCGCTCTATCGTATTCAGACTTCGGTCGGCGTCGCTCGCGTTCCAATTTCAAATTTGGTTTTCTCAACACGTGCACTCTACGCGCAACGTGAGTTTTTTTAAGATTATTTTAGTGTTAATTATAATTAAAGTGTGATAGCCACGTAGTATTTGTATGAGTAATGTGGAAGTGTTTTTTTTTTAATGTAATGTAGGTTATAGAACGAGCTGACGGCCCACCTGATGCTAAGTGGTAACCGCCACCCATGGACAACAGCAATACGACTCAAGTCCTCTCCACCAAGTATTTATTTGTGAATGTATGAATTCATAAATGAAATACATAAATATAGAGAAAACTATAGGTAAAAAGAAATACGTTAAATGTCTATATAAATTAGTTAATTTAAAGTAAACGTAAAGCCATTGTTAAATTAGTTCAAGTAGTACACATAATATTTAGCATAACAAACTGAACAATAATTATACGTAGTGAGTCGGCTGAGAAATCATTTAGTGATAACGTTATCGTCATTATTAATAACTGTGCTTCGTTGTGAATATCATAATCATAATATTATATTAAATGGACAATATACTATTGAGTAAACAATGAATTTATGACTATTCAACATCTATTGAGTTAAATAGTTAGGTATTTAATAACTATACGTTAGTTTAATTATTAAATAACAAATTTAATGAAAGGTACAAAAGTTTTTATATGTGAGTTATGGAACGAGCAGATGGCCCGGCTGCTGTTAATGCGACTAAGGTCCTCCCCTACTTACGTACGACATTCTTTATTTTTTCAATTTTCTTTTATAAGTTTTTGAATTATCTATACATCTATACAAATAAATAAAATTGGAGTCTGTGTGTAATTTTAAAATAACCGCTTTTTACTAAGTGAATATGGATGTATACACGGTACATATACCAAAACAACATTTTTTTAAATTTTTGTCTGTCTGTCTGTCGGTCTGTCTGTATGTCTGTCCAGCCGTTTCGGAGAGTAGCTGGAACAAACAGATAGACAAAAATTGTGTTTTTAGTACCCCTTTAAATTTCATATGCATTTAGTAAAAAGATGTTATATTATAAATTAGAAAACGTACACTTCAATTTAATTTATTTGCATACATAAAGTACTTAGTTCCAAATATTCCAAAATATATCCTACCATCGTTTTTTTATGTGATGTAAGTGACGTAACGAGCTGACGGCCCACCTGATGTTAAGTGGTAACCGCCGCCCATGGACAATAGCAATATGACTCAAGTCCCCTCCACCAAAGTACGAGATGATTCAAGTCGCGTTGACTCTTCTTTGACTGGCCTCACAGCTGACTTGATATAACTGCGCAGAAGGTATAATCACAACTGAAAGGAACCGATCAAAATTGACTGGCCTCACAGCCCAATTGATAGTTACCCTGCCTTCCATACTGTAGGTCATAGGTTCGATTCTCACCCAGGACAAACATTTGTAGGACGAATATAGATGTTTGTTCTGGTCTGGTCTGGGTGTCAATATTTAATTCATGTATTTATAAAAAAAGTATATGAGTACCTATTATATCAGTTGTCTGGTTCCCTTGACACAAGCTATGCTTAGTTTACTTTGGGGCTAGATGGCGGTGTGTGAAATGTCAACCAATATTTATAAAAAAAACCCCAAGAACGGTGGTCGTCTAACCAAAACCAATGAAAAAACTTTCCTAGAAGTGGTTGCGAAAACTATCTATTTTTATTAGACAATTTGGAGACATATCATTTAACCCAAATAACAGTGAAGGAGAGAAATCAAAGAGTTCTGGAGTTTTTCTGGAGAGGAGCCAAGAGCCATTGAATGTCGAGTGACGTCCAGACACCGGAAGAACCATACTTCTCACAAATTAAATAAATAAATGTCGGTTGACTTTTCACACAGCGCCATCTAGCCCTAAACTATTAAATTAATTAAATGTGAGGTCATTCAATTTAATTATTGTAATATATATTTTTCCTTATACGTCATACTATTAGTCATTTGTGTTATTTAGTTGAACACGTGTAACCCAGCTCCTGTGATAATGAAATCATATTCTAAACAGTTTCAAAATTATACATATACATACATATACATATTGTACACAGCGCCATCAAGCCCCAAAGTAAGCTAAGCATAGCTTGTATCATGGGAACCAGACAACTGATAGAATACATCTATACTTTTTTTGTAAATACATACATATAAATACATATTAACACCCAGACACAGAACAAACACCTACGCTCGTCACATAAATGTTTGTCCTGGGTGGGATTTGAACCCACGACCTACAGCTCAGAGTTACTAACCAACTGAGCTGCGAGGCCAGTCATTCAAAATTTGTATTTCAGTTATCAATCGGAACGTGACTTATTTTCATTTGCAAATAGCAATTTAATATTAAAAGGTTTATTTGAAATCTACGCTTGGCTTGAGTTCTCAATTTAGTTTATCACCAGGTGGAAATGAGACCAAAATATGGCGGTAATATGTCTCCTGGCGTAACTTAATTATATACAAACGCCATATTGTATTATTTTTCATATTGTTAATTTAAGATTGTTGAATTGTTGAAATGTTTGTAAATAATTTGTATTTTTTTTATAACTTTTAATTTTGAATTACATCAGCTATCTGCCAGTGAAAGTCCCGTCGAAATCGTTCCAGCCATTTCAGAGATTAGCCGGAACAAAGAGACAGACAACAATTAAAAAAGAAATGCTGTTTTGGTATACGTACCGTGTATATCCATATGCACTAGTAGAAAGCGGTTATTTTAAATAAACAGACACTCCAATTTTATTTATTTGTATAGATATATAATAGCATCTTAATTATGTAGTAGTAGCCGTCGATGACTATCGGAAAACGACTCAATACTAGTTATAGGTGAAAATTAACACCCGAATAAGATACTCGATCGCACCTTCATTATATCGCCCGTACAGGCGATGACAAAGGTGGTAACTTGCGATAATTAAACTTGTTAGTCCCCAGTTTCGCTTTACGAGGCGACTGTACCTGCCGAGGGGATCCCTTATCCCGAATTGTACCCAATAATATAGGGTTGTCCGGACGGGAAACTTTTTATATTAGGTCCGGCGCGCTGCTTTGGCCGCGTGGTACCGGGACACAAAGTACTATATGTATAGTTTCAGATCATAATACCAATAGGTAGCTAGGTTAAACTTTTTAAGTGTCACAGCGAAGATACCCGAAAGTAAGATATTATATTGTATGACAGGTATTAGCGCCCTTGACGTGAATGCTAAGCAAATATGATGTGTTGACAGTATTTTCTAAACATAATTTATCACTATTAATTTGTGATCGTGATTATTTATCCTCTTGTTAGCAAAATCATTATTTTATGAAATATTCGATTTTTCCGTTTATAAATACTTCCAAATATCATCAATCAGTTATATTTTATAATCCATAAATCACGTATTTAGCTAATATAAAAAGAAAAAACGATCAATAAATTATAAATACTTTTATTTATCCATCATATCGTGTCTTGTTTACGAAGTAATGGATCGACATCTTAAGGAAGGTATCCATTTTCAATATTTCAAGTGGCAACCCTGTCCCCCTAGAGAGTCATGCGTCACATTAGTGGGGCGTTGTTTCGGCTCCCAGAACTGAATTATCTGTTCGGTCACCACTTGAGGGCTCCTTAGCTCAATGGGGAACTATAAAACTACGATTTTATGACTGAAAATTTGAATTTCGTAAAATGATATGACAGTGATATTGGATAATGTTCCGTGTATCTGTTATGACAAAGATTCTGAAAATTTTAATTTTGTACAGTGTTATTTATTTCACAAACAATGTTTTACTGGATACTGGATAATGTTCCGTGTATCTGTTATGATAATGATTCTGAAAATTTTAATTTCGTACTATGATATGACAATGATATTAGGTACTGTTCCATGTATCACGAAAATTTGATTTTCGTACAATTTATTTTTTTATATACTAGTGGAAATTTCACGCTGTGTCATCTAGCCCAAAATTGAGATAGTTTGGACCAGTAAACTGATAGTGAAAATAAATAACAGAAAAATTGTGCTTGTCAGTTCCTGTAGCGTCAGTCAATTCGTACGCGCGACTTTAGTTTACTATTTAAATGCGGTTGTAATTGAATGAACTGAATAATGATAAAAAAATATTAATAATTCGAACGTGAACAAAACGCGCATTTTTTTTTTAAATCAAATGTCTGTAAGGAATAAGTAGACGGTGAAACAGATAGGCGGAGACAGATAGCTACTTTGTGTACTATTTAGACATATGCATACAATGTGTTTATGTCATCCTCTGATGCATTTTATGCGCACAAAATATACAAGTAAATTTTACGTCGTCTTAATATTTCGATCACATACGGAAAATGTCGAAGGAAAATGTAAAGATGGTTCGCTTATTCCGTAACACCATTTTTGCACAAAAATCCAATAAATTTTGGTACTCAAGAGTACAAGGAGATGGCCCATTCCAACCCTTCCATTGATCCTAAAACATGGTTAACCCAATATTTTGTAACGTTCCGCTGAACGCAAACATTGATTTGCTCTGGGAATTCGAGTTTAAACAAGCTATTTATTTGGGTTTCTTTGCATTTAGCCGCTCGGGACCCGCTCTGAGATTGCCACACTGATGAAAGAGGGTTAATATAGGGTGCCCTAAAGTTATATATTTATTCCCGAAAAGGGGGTGTAACTAAAACAATCTATCTATCTATTCGAGCCACTGGTTCTCTCGAACCAGTGTGGTGAAAGGATTTTAAGTGCGCATCAAAGAGGCGCCAAAGATTAAATGGCTCCTTTCGTGCACTTGACACATGTCTTCGAATTTTCAGTTCTAGGAACATGTCGGTTTCCTCACGATGTTTTCCTTCACTGTTTTGAGAACGTGGTATTGCGCACTAAAACAATGGAACTTAATAATGATAAACTAAGTCTTGAAAATATTTCGACAAAGATGAAGAAACTTGTTACTCATAAACGTAATTAATTGTTTTTATTTTTAGACGGTAAATGAGCCTTCAAGTTTGGGAAAAGTTTGATTGGTTATTACCGCAATGACATAATTATTCGCTTCAAAAGCGCCGATATTCTGCACAAAACTATTGATTCTGATACATAAGTACATGGTATAGAGGTATATAATCGCTTTCTAGTTCACCTCCTTTCTGGTTCACATATACATATTCAATCAACCTGTCTATGGAGAATAACTAAATCATTTTCTGTCCGTGGATCCTCCATTTCGAGACCACGTTGCATGGAGATGGTATTTTTGTCGTACACATGAATATTCTATGGATGCTAGTGGTTTCCGCTTCCGCCGGAAACGCTGATGTAGATAGGCAGAGGCGTATAACACTACGATCATATTACTGTGACTTCAGCTATAGTTAGCTGGTACTACTACTATTTGGTGAAAGGGTTAAAGTGCACCTCAAACAGGCTCCTTTCGTGCACATGACGATTTTTTTAGTTCTGGCTTCCTCGCGAGTTCCTTCAATGTTTTAAGAACATGTTATTGCGCACCTAAATATTTCAAGTGAAAAAACTAATTCAAAAAGTAAAAAACTTTATTCCCATAGAATTCATAAAGAAATGGCTTGGAAACATCGATAATATTCAAAATATAAGGTCACGCGTTCTTATCGCTAAGTTTGACGCCTGTTCAAACCCTACCCAAGTAAAAACTATGTTCACCCAAATATAGGTGGGAATCGAACCCACGACCTTCAACGCAGAAAGCAGGGTTCCTACCCACTGAGCTGCGAGGCCAGTCAAATATCAAAACCCTCCTTTAATTTTGTCGCAGTTGCGTAAATCCCTATCGTCCTCATTATCGTCTGAAATGTAAATATGTAGACAGAACAATAAATAACGTCTGTAACATTGATTACGCTCTATCAGTGATACGAAACATAATAAGTTAGATATTTCATATCGTAATTGTCGCCATGCGCTATCTGATATCACAAGGACATTGAGACATGGTTTAAAACAAAATTTTGTTGCCATTTAGGTTGAGTTGATATAAAGATCCCCCTCGACTTATTTGGACTTCTTTCTTTCTATAGGTAGAAGGTAGGATCAAGTTTGCAAACTAGGAATCAGTCTTAGAGGGCTTTCTTGTCCGTTTTTTTTTTTACTTTATTAGAGGGTTAGGTAGTGTCTAAATAGGTGTTTTTTTAAAAGAAAGAAGAAATAAATTACTGAATAGTTAATATATATTTATATAAAAAGCAGGTCGCGGAAAAAAATAAGTTGTGATGAATTTGTATGAAATAAACTACTTTATTTCTTTCTAAAGAATGCTTTTGTAGCGACACCATTCGATTGATAGAGCGTTTTTTTCGTTTGTTTTAATTTTAATTCCCTTACTTAGGTAAGCCAGCGTATTATTAATGTACCTACTAATATTAACAGCCCAGTATATTAATGTATTTTTTATTGATTCTCAGAAGAGGCGGCTAAGGAGGCCGCCTGGAACGAGACAGGCAGTAAAGGGAAGGACAGGAAAATGGCTCCCAACGCGCCAAATATGATAGTTGGTAAGTTTTAGATGAGTTATAACCAACATACATTGCGAATACGTCATTTACTTGCCGTGTTTATCATCGGAACGCCACAGTCTGAATGTAGATTAAAAAAAATAAAAATTCGTGGACATTTCATACAGCGCCATCTAGCCCCAAAGTAAGCTAAGCATGGATTGTATCATGGGAACTAGATAATTGATATAATACTTATATACTTTATTGTAAATACCTACACAAAATACATACACCCAGACAGAGAACAAACATCAATCTTCGTCATACAAATGTTTGTCCTGGGTAGGAATCGAACCTATGACTTACAGCGCAGAAGGCAGGGTTACTACCAACTGAGCTGTGAGGCCAGTGATGAACCACTAATGAATAAAATTATACTGGCTTAGAATAATTTACTGGGGATATTATAGACTTAATCCCGCAATACTGCAACTTATTCCGAGTCAATGCCCGATTTATTAATGATACTAATGCTGTTGATCGTGTCATTGGAACCAGCGTAGTGAAAGGATTAAAGTGCGCCTCAGAGAGGCTCCTTTCGTGGACTTGACAAACGTTTTCAAGTTTTCAATTCTAGGACACTCCGGTTTCCTTACGTTGTTTTTAATGACGGAACGCGATGAAAGTTAGGACTTGTTCATACCGTAAGAATTCCTTCATATATTATGATAATTCATTTACGGTACAGGCTGTTCGTCTCTGGAATGCTCTGCCACTTACTATTAGACGCGCCAAATCCCTACCAATATTTAAATCAATGCTAAGGGAACATTATTTGTCATGCTGTCAATAATTTATTAGTTTTTTCTTTCTCTTTATTTTTGCCTTGTAATATTGTAACATAGGTACTTATTGATATTTAAAGTATTTATGTATGTCTATTATATATATATTATATTTAAATATATATTTGTATATGTGTAGTATAAGCATGTGCAGCCTATAATTTATTTTTGCATGTATAATTTGTCCAATTATATTTTTATCCAATCTTAGATGAACCACAAAGCCCCATATAAAGTCCAGTATTTCTTGTCCATCCAAAGGTTGTCTGTAAGAGATCGCTTTATAGCGATAAGACCGCCCATTGTTTCACTTTTTTTTTTGTACTTTGTATCTGATTGTTGTTATTTTGATTTTGTGAGCAATAAAGTGTCATCTATCTATCTATCTAAGAAAGAAACCTTCAGAAAAATCATTAGACCCAGCTGCTTTTATTATATATTTTAAACAAAATTATAAAACCAATTGCGAAAACGATTACTATATCCCCAAATTCGCTCATCAATAAACTCGAAAGATAACATCTAACGGAATGAAAACGTCAAATATTTCGAATTTAACACTGCTTTGAAGTATAACATTGCAAAGTTAAACGGCTGAGTACCCAAAAACCACGGAATTGCATCCATTCGTAGTCGACGGCAAGTTTAAACGAGCCACGATTATGGAAGCTGGACAGAAATTTGCATAAGCACACCATTGTCTGAACGATGCGGCTACCCGATAATTAATCTCCGCCGAACTTGGCGCCGGCTTGGGAACCTGTGGAACCTAAGTTTGAAAGATGTTTTTTGGTACAAGGATGTTTAAGTGATCTGTCTTTGACTGGCCTGGCTCAGTCAGCAGCCTTGCCTTCAGCGCTGTAGGTCGTGGGTTCGATTTCCACCCAGGTTAAACATTTGTACGACGAATGTAGGTGTTTGTTCTGTGTCTGGGTGTTAATATGTATTTGAATGTATTTACAAAAAGAAGTATATAAGTATTATGTCAGTCTGGTTTCCCAAGATATAAGCTATTTACTTAGCTTAATTTGGGGCTGGATGGTGCTGTGTGAAATGTCCACCAATATTATTTATTTTGTTTGAGTCGCATATGATAAATACTCGTTTCTTTTATTCTATATAGATATTCAGAAGTCATTTTATTTTTCTGTCATAAATGACACACCTTGTCTAGGAGTACGAAGCCCATAAATATATTTGATTTACATTACGGCGAATTTGTCGACTGTATGTTCAGTGAATATTATTATGGGAAACATTGGTTTGTTTCCTAAAACAATAGATTTTTTCAATGTTATTTTGTAGTAAATGAGAGCTTTGCAAAATAAACTATGTGTAAACTTTATAAGATAAAGTCAGTGTGATAAGAGAGTGTTGTGGAGTGATTGAAGGCGTAGTGACGCGGATTGAGATGGGTATGCTCAGATGGTTCGGGCACGTAGAGAGGATGAATGAAAGAAGAATGACGAAACAAATGCATAAGGCGAGTGCGAATGGAACCATGGAAGGGGTAAACCTCGGCGTACATACTTAGAACATCTATGTTCGTCAAACAAATGTTTGTTCTGGGTGGGAATCGAAACCGCGATATAAAATAAACATTTGTTCCAGATATTGTGATCCCGTCGTTACTGATAGCGGCGCTATTCATCGGGAACGCATTCATCGTGCTCATCATCTACAAGTACAGGAAACGGTGAGATTACTTGTTCCATTTATTGGACCAGCATTGGCTTTATACAGCAGAAGCTGATGGCATATCATCTCGAAGACATTTTTTTTTTGTTTGTCAGAGGGCCTATTCTCGGCCCGATCTCTAACTTAACATTTAGCTAATTTTCCGTCAGAAATTTAATATTTATTGCTAGAGTTTATTCTTATCTAGATGACTTTTTTGATTGCAAATATTTGTATAAAATATTACTATACTATACTATATTAATATGATTGGCCTCACAGCTCAGTTGGTAGTAACCCTGCCTTCAATGCAGTAGGTCATGGGTTCGATTCCCACCCAGGACAAACATTTGTATGACGAATATAGATGTTTGTTCTGTGTCTGGGTATCAATATGTATTTAATGTATATGTATTTACAAAAAAGTTTATAAGTATTATATCAGTTGCCTAGTTCCCATGACACAAGCTATGTTTAGCTTACTTTGGGTAGCCCTATATGGCCCATATGGCGCTGCGTGAAATGTCCGCCAATATTTATTTATTTTATTACATCACACATTCGACTGGAAATATGAATCCCTGAAAGGAGAGTTCACAGTAATTGATCTATATCTCGGACGAAAATTCCCATTATTGGTAACACTGTGACCCCAGTGAATCATGATTCCAATCCAATTGGAACCAGTGAGACGTAGCATCATAGGTGACGTGATAAACACCTATCTGTAACAATAGAATATCGAAGTGTATTATTCTGTCTGTATTTAGGTCAACCAGAAAACGTTTTGATGTCTTGTCTTATATAGAAAATAATATAATATAAATGTAATAATAATATTGGTGGACATTTCACACAGCGCCATCTAGCCCCAAAGTAAGCTAAGCATAGCTTGTATCATGGGAACTAGGCAACTGATATAGTACTTATTAACTTTTTTTGTATATACTTACATATAATACATATTGACACCCACATCTATGTTCGTCACAAAATGTTTGTCCTGGGTGGGAATCGAACCCACGACCTACAGCGCAGAAGGCAGGGTTACTACCAACTGAGCTGTGAGGCCACTTATATCAATTTGTCAATTAACCTTAGTAAAATCTAAGTACCTTATAACATCAGCTATCTGCCAGTGAAATTAACGTCATAATCGGTCCAGCCATTTTGGAGATTAGCCAGAACAAACAGACTTACTAACCTTAGTTTTTTTTTATAACTACCTTATTAATGTATTGATTAAACAGCTGCTGTTTTAAAATTACAAACAGATACTTCGTTTCATTATTTTTATGGATTGAAAAGCCCGCATATTTCGTTTAGAACACAAAAAATATGAGTAGTGATGGTGAGAAACTGTTATTTACATTACTGTAATAGTTTTCAGAGCTATTGTTTCATACTGATATTGTGTCACCAACGGATCAATGGTTCCGATCCTATTGGATTCAGTGATCCGTTGATGACGGGATAAGCGCCTGTCGAGAACACAATGGAAGAGCTTTCATATCACAATATTGTGATGTGTATCGCTTTCTTTATATCGAATTGATTGATGTTAAAAAAAGTTACTACTGAGCCACTTTGTCTCTTTTGCTTAATTTAATTTGTATGTCTTACTTGATTCATTTGAACTTTCTTAGTAGTTAGTACTTATTTCCTTTTTAATTTTCTATGAGTGTTACGGTAAATGTTATGTACACTTATTGTTGTATATATCAGAACGGTCTCTTTGTTATTCTATTTTTGTTTAATTGTGTAATATACATGATGTTTGTGTACTTAATAAATAAATGTCGATTGATCCCGGGGTCAAAAGATATCAGTCTATTGTTCACAGATATTTTCTACACAGAATAGGACTTCTATTCTAACAATTATATTGTCGATTGTACTAAGAATAGAAAACCACTTTTGTTAACAACTTTCGAATTCTCGAAACTTATCTTAAATGACCGAATTATTCAATCTGACAAGTTTCTTTCACTTCAGTAACTTTGCTCTCAACTATCAGTAAAAGTTACTCGTTTTATTAATATATCACTAAGTAGATATAATCTCTTCGTTTTCATAGTTAACTCTAGATCAGTCTCCTAAGAACAGTGGAAGTTTCCGGGGTAAAAGATAAGGCTTATATCACTCCCCGGGCCATAAACTATCTCTTTGAAGAAAATCACGTTGTACCGTTTTTCCGTTGCTACTAAAGAAAAATACGCTTTCGAATTTATGTAAGGGATTATTTTGACAAGCCTCACAGCTTAGTTGGTAGAAACTCTGCCTTCTGCGCTGTAGATCGTAGGTTCGATTCCCACCCAGGACAAACATTTGTGTGACGAATATAGATGTTTGGTATGTGTCTGGGTGTTACTATGTATTATACGTATGTATTTATAAAACAATAAACTATATATGTATTCTATCAGTTGTCTGGTTCCCATAGTACAAACTATGCTTAGTTTGGGGCTAGATGGTGCTGTGTGAATTGTATACCAATATTATTAAATAATAATAATAATAGCTTTATTTAAACTTACATAGTGAAATGCTTAAGAAACTGAACTGACTTATTTTTACATTATACCTATGTACATACATAATATATTTTAGTATTTTTATTTACCAATATTATTATTATATTATTATTTGAGAGCGTAGTGGTCTAGCGGTACTGACCCCCGAGTTTCAATCCGGAGGTCACCGGTTCAAATCCCAACGTGCACCTATAAGTTTTTCGATTGAAAGATTTATGTGCGCAATACCACGTTCTCAAAACGGTGAAGGAAAACATCGTGAGGAAACCGACATGTCCTAGAACTAAGAATTCGAAGACATGTGTCGAGTGCACGAAAGGAGCCTCTTTGAGGCGCACTTACAATCCTTTCATCACACTGGTTCGACAGAACCGGTGACTCGAAGAAGAAGAAGATTATTATATTACATTATCCTATATCTTGACCACGTCTAGGCGTAGACATACCCATGAATATTACCTAGCAGTGGAAAGGAACATAATGCACTTGGCCACTGGCCATTTCAGTTCCGGGATTGCCTTGTTTCGTCCTTTGTGGACAGGACGAAGCAGGAAGCCACGGACACACAAGGAATTTTAAATTGGCCAGACCTGCCTTGTGGCAAACATTTGTGCCTAGCCAATAATAAGGCTCTCTCGGCTATTTGCCGACAGTGGTATGAATGGAGCTCAAGATTTGGTATTTAAATATGGATTATTCGGGCTCGTGCTAATTTAGGAATAATACGCCGGGAACAATTCCTAAAGAGGAATTGCTGAATACATTTCGAACTGGACTTTTGATGAAATTATAATTTTGTGCTATTAAAGGATGATAAAAGTTCGGAATAAGTTTATCCATCCCCTAATAATTTTAAATTATTAATAAGTAGTAGAATAAGTCATTTGGACGGACTTGTGAAGTCCTTTTTTTATTTCATAGAAATCAAATTCTAGCAGTCCATTACGTTTATTTTTTAAAGAGAATCAGCTATTTCACTCTTGATGAAAAATTTTCTTCGACCAGTAAAAATCTTGACCTTTTTTATGTCATATTAGTGACAGAACGAGCTGACGGCCCACCTGATGTTAAGTGGTAACCACTGCCCATAGACAACAGCAATACGACTCGAGTCATCTCCACCAAAGTACGAGATGATTCTAGTCGCATTGCGTTGCGCCCATTACCCCGAGACGGGGATGTTATTTCTCATGCGCCTGCAATTTCGTACAAATACCCTAACAATATGTTTTGATTCTTCACAAAACAACAACTAATTTATCGTGTATATTTTTAAACCATATTGTATTGTTTTTAAGCAGTAGGATGCTGATGGCATTACCGATAGCTTGCATCCGAGCGTCAAACGTCCATTCAGGACAGAAGTGGCATTCCTGCTAATGCGGCATGGCCTGCAACGGAGTTAACAAATCATCGCTAATTCCCGCATCCTGTGGTCACTTTACAATAGTGGGGTCGAACTTCGTCTAACTGATTTAGTGCAGACCACTATCGACCTTATTTGTATCATACACACGGTACTGTACAGCTTAAAGATCATAATTGACATCGAAATAATTTACACGCGAATTTGAACCTTACGTCCAGTAATAAAGGACACTGCTTAAGATGTAATTGTTAATACGGAATCCAATGCACTATATAGAAAAATGACACTTAGTTCGTTTTTTTAGACACGAGTGGTCAGAGATACTTTTGATGATGACCTGCAGCCATCAAAAATTTTAATTAATAATAATATTCGTGGACATTTCACACAACGCCGTCTAGCCCCAAAGTAAGCTAAGCATAGTATATGTATCATGGGAACTAGACAACTGATCTAATACTTACATACATATTAACACCCAGACAACGAACCAACATCTATGTTTGTCACACAAATGTTTGTCCTGGATGGGAATCGAACCCTAGAATTATAGCTGTCTTTGCTTTCATGAACAGATTTGGCATCGACCCGCCAACTATAGAAGGAACATTCCGGCACTGGATCTACAAAACACTAAGAATCTAGTATTTATACCAACTACATTCAATTCTGTGATGTACATATTAAGTTATATTTATGTACTAGTTGATCAATTACAGTATTTTTAGACTATTTATTACATAGTAGAGGCGAGACAGTGTACAGTAGAATAAATAGAGAAAGTAGATAGTAATATATATTCAGTAGTACATATTCAGCGTTTGCACTAGTAAATCTCAATACATATTTGGAAGCAAGGAATAATGTTTATGAATTTTGTATGTATAATTTTGAAAAATCAAGAAAGTAAGCACTTGATTCTACTACGAATACGGACTCGAGTGTGTTTATACATACATACATACATACATCCAACACTATATTATAAAAACCCTAAGTGGGTCATTGATGATACTAGCTGCGCCCCGCTGTGTTACCCGCGTTGAAAAAGTCATCTTACGGGAACCATACATTTTTCCAGGAAAACACACACACAAAAACACACAAACACACACACAAACACACACACACACAGATTCTTTTCACATATTTAGGGTAAATGATGGCCGAATCCGATACGTACGACCTACTAATAAGATGGCTATTCATTGTGGACGTGATACAATTTCACTGATTAAATTCCCAGAAACAAGCCCACAAGTGAACGTTTCCATTACCTCCTTTGATACACGCGCGGAAACGTTTCCATTCACCGCGTTTGATATACCCGCTTGAATGTTTCCATTCCCACCTTGGTACCAGCTTAAAATATACGAGTTAAATTATCGATACTTTTCCAAAAAGCTGGTACTTTGCTTTTTGTATTCGAATGGTTCTTAATCCAATCCCAAAGGCAGGTTTTGTTTATCTAAATCTTGGATAATTCCTTTTACTTCGTTTCTTAACCCGTTTAAGGGATTTCCTTCGAGTAATGAAAGTAAAAGGTAATTTACATTTCATTAGTGTAAGTAATTGGTTGATGAAATTTCTGAATTTGTAGGTTTTTGAAAGGGTTGAGAAGCGGGAAAGAACTTCTAGTGTAATTAGGATGTTGTGTTTCCTCACTGCGTATAGATTTGATTGAAGTATCATTTGAGAACTGAGTACTTGGCATTTAGAGAAGAAAGATGGTGGTTCTGAAAAATCGTCACTGTTCAAACTATAATTATAAAAGCTTTAAAATGTAAGCACATAGATCCCATAGTTGGGAATATGTTTTCTTCTCTTATTGATTACTTCCTCAGTCTCATCAATCGGTCAGTCTTTAGTGTTAAAATCAAGATTGATATGTAATAAAAATTAAGTTCACCCCTGAAAAATCACGCTCGAAAAAGTATGCAACAAGAAAATATTCTCATCCAAATTTGTTACGCAGAAACTATTTAATATTTATCGTTTATTAAATAAACATGTAATATATTTTAAGTAATCATATTTTTTGGAAGCAATCATGTGTGAAATGAGAAGTTTGAATTACGTCTTCCCAAGTATCATCCTATTTACAAGCAGTATTTAATTGTAACTTGATTTCAGAAAACACGAGGATCTCGACGACGAATTCAACACGATCCCGCTGAACGTCAACGGTGTACACGCCGGCAACGCGGTGTAATCGCACCGGCCACGAGACTGCACACCGACGTACCGCACTTTTCAATATCAACATTACCTTCTACAGTGAAATTACTATGGTAATATTTTGACCTAAGGTAGACGGTAGATGACGTCGTTAGTCAACTAGTATCCAAAGGCGAGCAATAGTTGCAACGATTATATTTTCCGTTAAACCAGTGGTATGATACGTGCTTATCTTTAACGGTAGAATGAATGACCGTTTTCCGTTACCTTAGAAAATGTCGTTATTATATTATGCTGTATCGTTTTTCATATAAACGGGTTCATATTATCCACCATCTGCCTCGGCCGCAATGAATTGCGTTGCTGCCAAACAAGCGGTATCACCCATTTTGTACTTGTAACGCTAACGGGCTGCAGTAGGGTAGAATTACGCGTTTTGGCTGACTTGAATACCAGTAAAGTTTGAGCTCTACGTGGTGTATGTTTGTAGGTATTTGAAAGTACTAGTATACTTAGTAGTATACTTAAAAGTTCTCTTCAAAAAAGCAACAAAATGAACCTTCAACGAATCACAACCCGTAATTCTACCCTAATAACTCTCGATAGGGTTCTATTATTTACATTTACAAGTTATTTTACATCACCGTAAATATATTTCCAACGATGGAATAATGTGGTTATCTTATGGGATATATGGATATGATTCCTCCAAACATAACTGTTTGGTCTACAAGGAAAATGCTTGAGGATGTATATATTATGTAACGTCATCTGTCCGTCAGTCAGTCATCTTAGCGATCAGTTAGTAGAGTCTAGTCCGCGATAATGCCTATAGAATCCCTCAAAATATGTGTTATCTAGGTCATTGAATGATGTGAATATGGATGATCTAACTAGTGCACATTTTCAGTTCCGTTTCTTATTTGCAATAATAGTAGATTTTTTATTGTTATTAGCATACGTTTCGATTGGAAATGTTTTATACAAGACCGTGGTAGGTTTTTTATAAAACATTTACTCTATTTGGTATTGTAAATTTATAAACGCAAAACAAAATATATTTGGTAAAATAACGATGTAAAGTGATCGTCAATTACGATCGAATCACAAATAATTGTTTTTAAAGAAGGTCGTCGGTATGTTGCTTCGTAATTGGTTTGAACTTTTAATATAACGGTCATCTTGAAAGCGATTCTTTCATTCATGACAATGTGAGGAGTAGCCGTAATTTAACTTATTTATTGTTTTAGATACCTCAGTAGTGAATCATAGCCCGATGACTTTCTAGGTGGCCCATTTAGGTGTTAAGTAAGGACTGATATTGATAAAAATACTCGTCGTAATACTTGTTTTCAATATAGTTATTTTAGTAGCTGTTACCTTAAATAGCTATTTTTCGTCGCACACACTCACTGCCTGTCACTATTAGGGTTGTCAATTATAAAAAAATGGCTTCTATACTCTTGTAACAGTTGTAAAACTAGGGCGTAGATGTGATTTGATTTCATCAGGATATTGTTAATGTTTTTGTATGTATTTGGCGGAGTCTGTATAAATTCTGTAATGTAATAAATAAAAAGCACTTTATCTTTTATGATTGTTTGATTTTATTCCAAAGGACAGCTGCATTTTTTTTTTCAATTTAATAAACTATAGCTTTTGCAAACAATGCTATGTTCGTCACACAAATCTTGGGAATCGAACCCACGACCTACAGCGCAGAAGGCAGAGTTACTACCAACTGAGCTATGAGCTCAGTCAATTTCTTAAGAACACAGACACTTTGGAGACACCAAATATTTTAATTACACATGTATTTTTGCTCATATGGCAATAAAGCTTTTGACTTTGACATAATAAATATCCAGAGTATACAAACTTTACACCCATAACTACATACTTATAAGTCAAGGAGTAATCAAAGTTCCAATATAGATCTTTGTTACCCTTATTTTAAGCAAATAAATATTTGATTGATTGATTGATTGATTGATAGGTATATCAATAAATATACCATAACCATTTCAATCGACAACAACCCAAAACATTTACAAAAGAAACTTCCCTCAGTGGTATTCAACCCCAAAGCGCCGAAACCTTAAAGCGAATCATTCATTAACCATAGTCTGTTATAAACTTCAGGTTAATAAATAAAGTTTTGGTTAATAAATAGAGTTCAAGACCAAAACCGTGAATTAGTATCGCCGCTGTATTAATGTATTAATGAATTAACTTAGTTTTGGGACCTTTTTGTTCTGGTTTTGACGCCTCCATGGCTTAGTAAAGCTAAGTGACTGCGAAACGAGGCGTCCCGGGTTGAATTCCCGGCTGGGGCAAGATTTTGTATAGTGAGCATATTTTACAGGCTTGGATATTTGTGTTCTCTTTCCAATCTGTGTATTCCATGCCATCTGCAACACGGAAATATTTATGTAGGGGGAGTGTTAATGTGTAAGCGTTTGTTTGTTAGAGGCGTATAAAGTATCTCACAGCTAAACCAATAAAGACAATAAAGATGCGCATACCATAGATAACAAAATTGAATTAAATCGGGTTCCGTGCTTCTAATCGAAAATAGTGGCACAGGTAAAACTTTGCCAGTAACATTACCCACGACCCGAACGAAAGCCGACCCTCGATACTAATTCAATACGACTTTGCACGAATTGATGGTCACTACACGCTACTTGCAAGTATCAGTGGCTGATACACGAAATTAATTAATCATCAGAGTAGA
Organism: Chesias legatella; assembly: GCA_947359385.1. NCBI lineage: Eukaryota > Metazoa > Arthropoda > Insecta > Lepidoptera > Geometridae > Chesias > Chesias legatella. Next base: position 2,586,741 of record OX375778.1, on the reverse strand, counting down.
CTTTTGGAACTGCTGTGACGGCGGCGACAGTTTTGGCGGAGTTTCGTCTAAGCTGCGAGTGACTTCGATTTCTCGATCAGTGTCACAGCTGTTTCACGCACATTTTGGACTTAGTTCTTATGTGTCGAATACATTTTCCTGGTTATGATCTAAAGAAATTGCTCTTATTAGGTTTTAGCATATAAGCAACAATCATACAGAATTGCATACCGCAATGCTGATGATTAGCGTTAGTTACGCGCGTAATAGACACGTTATTGCTAATAGTCGTTTGTTATTGCTAATAGGCTTTCTCGTAGTGAAAGGAAAAATCGTTAAAGTGCACTTCAAAGGCTCCTTTCGTGTACTTGACACATGTCTTCGAATTTTTGCTTCTAGGACTCGATTTCCTCATTACGTTTTACTTCACCGTTTTGAGGACGTGGTATTCGCACATACATATTCGAGTAGAAATATCATTGGTGTACTTCGGCATTGAACCAGCGACCTTGGGACTGGACGACTGGGCCACCACGCTCAATGGTACGAGTGCTGACGACGATCGTCGCTACGAGTCCGCACCGCGTCGTCGAAATAGAACCTGCTGCACGTAGGTACTGATGAGAGCTGATGGGACGACCTGTGTCGGCGTAGCACTATTTCCACCCACAGTTCTATTGTTCTACAGCTGGCAGACGCTACGAAAGATAACGTATGCCAACTGCTCGTAAATCCATTACATAAAAAAGACTGCTAAAAGTTACTCAAATCAGGACAGATCAAATAAATCGGATTACAATATTCCTTTGAAAATACCGAAATGAAATTTCGGCATCCTTCCAAATTCCATATTGAAGGATAATGAAATGAAAAGGATAACGGAATCAGAAGGTGTTTGAGACTGCCAGAAATTATAGCAATAATATGTTTTGGAGATGCAAAATCAAGAGATTTTTTCAGAGTGTTACGGAACGAGCCTTCTCTGCCCATAAAAATGCATGCGTAATGCGTTACCGCTTGGTGGCAGAAATGGGTATGCTACCAGTACTTAAATCTTACTTATTTTAAACTTAAATCAAGATATCTGAGGCATCCCAACAATTTGTTCCACTGTTGTTATAGACTTATTCTCGAAAAGAGTTTCTATTTAATTACTGGCCTATACTATAAAAAGTTCCAATTCAATATTGTATAGAACTATGAAAAAAAACGAGTTATTCCTTTACTCATATAATCATTTGAACCGTTTATTTACTGTTCAAGAAGAATGTGGGTCCAACTAAAACCATAAGACACTGCTTGCTTCCAAAGCTGAATAAAATATTTATCTTTTAATTTTTAAAGCCTTATACGACCTTTTATTCTAGCCACTAGATTTACCATCTGCCATAAGAGCGCTTTATCAGAGGCAAAGCTTTCGCCGTTTGGTGATATAAATATACTGAGTCCACACAAGGCAAGGATGAGTACAAAAGCTGCAGATATGAACAAAAGTACAAAGTGTGGATTGTTTCGTGAGCACGCATGAACGAATATTGCGTACCCTGCGATACGCTCGTCGTTGTAGGGTTTTCAATGAAAAAAGCTATCACTGAAAGGAAAATATTATTTGAATTGGGTATAAAAGAAAAAATATTGAAAACGACTATCTTAGTACTTACTTTGACTAAATAGTCAAGTGTTTAATTACTTAGATGATACTGTTATTGCTTTCTTCAACGATTCAAGTAGACGCCTGAAGACGATAAGTAGCAATTAGCTATCGGCCTTACTTGAAAACGCTTAGCTATAATTAGATATTAGATATATTATATATTTTTTTTTATTATTATTATTATTATATTAGATTTAGCTATGATTAGCTTAGACGAGATTGCGATTATTATACAATTTTCAACAAAATAACTTTAATTTTTGCTTTTAACGTGTATACGCTGCTGTGCTTTACACCCGTTGTGCTATTGTTACAATAGGACTACAAAGTGATATGCTTTCCAACTGTTTTATTGACAGCAGAATTGAAGTCTAAAGCTTTACCAAGTGAAATGGGTACATTGTAGGGAACACTGGACTTCCTCTGAAACGGAATAGCGTGTGGCGTTTGGCTCGACAATGGACAGGAAGTGCAAGACTGGAGCGAAATTCTAAGTTTTAGAAACGTCCAGAGCAAAACTAAACAGAAAATTCTGATAAAAGCTGGATGAAGACAATAGGAAACCTTTACTCGAACGAAGTCTGGTTGTTTGCAGGAATCGTGGGAATTGCAAATAAATGGCCCGTCGTTATATTGACAGCAGGCATATATTGAGTATTGAGACTAACTAATAATCACCCTAATTTAATAAATTATGCGCGTATGCTAAACTAGCACAAGTCGTGGTCACACGATTTTCTTTTTTTAGCTCTCAAGGCATTTATGCCTTAACGAATATATTATTTAAAAGAAAATAGTCATCCCAGATCTCATTTAATCCCATTCACTCTCACTTACCGAGAGTATGCTGGTGCCCTTTAATGGAAACACTAAATGCTGATATATGTATATGAAAGTCTAAAAAAGTCCTTGGATATCGATAGGCCCTGAACATATGATATTCCCCTACACATGTAGGTATTCAATAAATCGAAATGCTCTCGTTCGATTACGGGATCTAGAAAACGTAACTTCTATTGGTTTTTTCTAGACATACACACAAAACCTGTATCACTTGTGCATCAGGACACAAGTAGGGCCATATGCTCTTTCTGTACTTTCAAATTCATATATATAGCTGCAGAAATATACTTATTATTCAACTTCAAATAAGCTGCGAATTCGTGCACCATACTGAGAAAATTCGTTCTTGTAGATTCGTCGCTGAAGCAATTTTACTCCCCTGAGAGTTTTCCTCGACTTAGAATTCCAACACTATTTACACTGCACTAAGTTAAACGCACGGCGGGAAGTGAACCCGCGACCCTTGTGATGCAAATGATGACAATTTGCCATTTCAACGTGGCGGAAGTTGAACTCTACCCACTGTGGCATTCCTAGAGATCTTTTAGAGGATATTTGAATTTACTGAAGGAAAATGGAACAAAATGAGTTTCCAAGTATTCAGTGAAATTGCTTGTAGTGATGCTGACGGTACCAGAGCTAATAGATACAAAATTCCCTAGACTGGGTCAAGAGACAAAGTAACAGAGAGCTAGCGATTGGTAGGCTCAGATTCAGATACATATATATCACTAGGAGGTATTAGTATATTAATATTGTTTATTATAAGTTTTACCATTTTTTGTAGTTTTTATTACGGAATTTTCGAAGTTTTTAAATTGTATTTTTTGCATATGTTTATCCTTTTTGTTGTAGTCTTAATTACTTAATTGTTCTGTATAATTTTCATTTGGTCTTGTGCTAAATAAAGTTTTTTGTTTCTTTCTTTCTTTATTAAGACGTACCCACGCAGCAATTTTGATCGATGACGATTCGCTAGCGTCTTTTGTGTCCATCAGTAAGCATTGAGTAGTGTTTGTTTCAGAGTCAAAGTATATAAATAAGTTTGAATTAAATAAAAATTTTGACATTTTTCACTCTTTTGTGATTTCTTCAGAAATATCTAACTGGCCTACCGTGGGAAAAATAAGATCCATCTAGATCGTACGCCCCCAACATCTGCCACGTAAGAAAGTACTTAGATAATTAGTTCAGTTAACGCCTCACAATTTGTATAAGAGTATTTCAATTCAGAAAATTTCAATTTGTATACGTGAAAGGATGTTAAAATTAAATTTTTGTTTCCAATCACGAATTTATTGTATTCCAGGAAAGTCCGTTAAATTTGTTTACACCCACAAAATTTCCCTAAGCGTGTTCCATTTATGACTAAATCATTTACCCGAATCTGTATAGCACTAGGGCTCGTTAAGATAATATCTTTACCCTTACAGGGGTTATTTATTGGTGTATTTAGCAGTAATGTTACCTATAACCGTATGGTGTATCGGGTTTTTGCGCCGTTTTGTTAAGGCTCAGTTGGTTATGGCAAGATTAAGAAAAATACTGTGTGATTTTCCGCTGTCCCTACATAAATATTGTCTGCAAAACATAGTCTATATAAAATAAAATGTCATTGATGGTTCTATAAAGGTTTTTAAGTACTTCTTGAACATTTTAAACAACAATTGGTGGCCACATTTGCACGAAATAATATCGTTCTGGCGTAAAAATAGATTTTCCGCCTCTGAGAAATTGCGCTAGGCTTTGATATATCGCTCTTTGTATCCTCTTTTCCAATACCTAGCATCAAAAATCCGGTCTTAAATCTAGGGATAAACTGTGACTAGACGTAATAAGTTTTGCGGGAAATGTAATGGAATCTGATGACTATGAATATGGTGATCAGAGAATAGAAATAATATCAGACGATATTAATCCTTATTTTAATTTATTCTCTTTTATTCGACCACATTTTTGAGAGAAAAATTAAATACAAAGGTAGAAAACTTAAAATAATTGAATGGAATTCAATAAGTCAAGTTCAGCATAACTGGAACTCAAATTAAGTTAAAGAAAGAAAGAAAGAAAGAAAATAACATTTATTTGTAACAACTTACTACAATTATAATAATGTGACAGTTGAAACTGCCGTAGGTTGTCAATTAGGTTTGGATAATTGCAAATAAAAAGGAAATCATAAATTTGGCAAATATGTATAAAATATATATATTTTTGACGATATTCTGATGACAATAATGGTTTCTTATGACCATCAGTAGAGTTCAAAATATTCAGAGTCCGCACTCAAACAATATCTCGACTAAGTATTGACTTATCTCGTTTCGCGTAGACTCAATTGGTTTTACTGACAAGGTGCCGCAAACGTACATTTGACAGATAGTTTTGGATGTACATCTCTGCTTCGAGAGCGTCTTTCAGCGGCATGTTCTTCAGCTGTGCAGCAATGCTCTTGCCAAAAGCGTCAAATTCGTTTTCTGAAAACCGAGGATTGCCGGCGTCTATGAAGTTGGGGTACTGCGTGGAAAAGTTGTGGTCCTGCCTCTTTCTTTTGCAGGTTTTCTTTTTGTCTACAGGACGTTCTTCTGCCTCTTCAGCGTCATCCTCTTCATTTGAACATACTTCAACTTTGAAGATCAATCGGTCAAAGGTTTCATCATAGGAATCAACTTCCGTTTTGTGAAACGAATGCGTATCGACAATTTCGTCGCCTTCTTCAAATGACTCCGTATTGTGGTCCTGTGAACAATAAAATTAAAATATTAAAATATTTATATATAATATTTTAATATAATTAAAAAAATATATATATTTTTTAATTTAATTTTATAATATTTATATATAATATTAAAATATTAATATATAATAAGCGTGTTTTATTGTTTTGTGATCGAAAAATTGGTATCATTAATTTAATGTCTCATTAAATGGCTATTCATATTCTATACAAATAAATAAAATTGGAGTGTCTGTTTGTAATATTAAAATAACTGCTTTTTACTAAGTGCATATGGATTTATACACGGTACATATACCAAAACATTTTTTTTACAATTTTTGTCTGTCTGTCTGTTTGTTCCGGCTAATCTCTGAAATGGCTGGACCTATTTTGACGGGACTTTTACTGGCAGATAGCTGATGTAACAAGGAGTAACTTAGGCTAATTTTCCGAGGGGTAAAATAGGGGTGCCTGATAAAACCAAAAACAACAGCTAGTAAATAAATAAACGAAGTCATCAGTTTACTTGACTCAACGGTATGTTAGGCGGCTAAATAGCTGACTGTGGCGAAATAACACGAAGCGCCTTCATTGTCACCTAAACATGTAATCAGGCATTCGTGGTACCTAGCCCGTATTACTTACATAATATGTGTTTATCTCTCTACTAATTTCATTACCAGCCGCTTTTAGCGCCTCATCCAGCGTTTTGAACCATATTAAATTAGATTCGTATTTTGTGTCACCATCTGCGGCGTTCCTGAGAGAGAGTTTCTTAACTTCCTGCGAATATGTCGACCTTAAGTTCCTAACTTTGGCGTAAGCTTCCTTAGGGCCAAACTCCGGTAAATTCATACCCTGAGCAAGCCTAGTGAGAGCCTCATTCCTTGTGTATTTCTTTCCCTTTGTTTCGGTGCAATTGTTGTATAGACATTCGTACTTCACGTACTCCTGTACAAATTTGAGCGTTTGCTCTTTTGTCCACTTCATTTGTTTCGGGCCAGATTTCAGTTTCGTCTCGTTCATAACGACGCTTACGATTTCGAGAGTGTCAGCGCCAAAACTCACGTTAGGATCTTCCATTCTTAGGCTGGGATCACCCGTTTTTTAAATAGTGCGCATAGCTACGAGACAAGGATTTAATTTTTTAAAAGTGACTCCCCATGTTTTCAATCAGTCAACCGGCAATTGTCATTTGACAATATCTGTCAAGCTAATAAAAGACGTAGAAGAAGAAAAATACTATTACTTCAGGAAGTATTACCACTATAACTATTTTTGTCGCTAACTTGTTGGAAGTAAATACAGGTGTTCCAACTTCAAGTCACAACGCGAAGCAATTTCAGGGCTTGCCAGTAGGGAAGGACTTAGGTAAGTCATACTACTGACGGACTAAGGATATCTCTTTGTATCATGTGTGCCACTAATCAGCTAATTTTATTAATAGCATTCTAAGAAATCATTAATTAAATCATTAAATCTACATTTCAAAATAATACTGTAAAAAGACAGGGTGTAAACATTGTCAATTTCAGTTGATCATCACCTTCCAACTTTAACAATTGTTATTTGATATAGTTACGGAACGAGCAGATGGACCACCTGGTGTTAAGTGGTAACCTCTGAAAAGGCACTACGACTTGGGTCTTACCCTACTTAGCTACAACAAGACCCAAGTCGCAACGTACGCGCCTCACTCTGAGAGGTGAGGGTGGAATGTCGCATGTGCCTGTAATTTCACTGACAACTACACCTTTCAAATTGGAACACAGTACCTAACGCGAATGCAATAATGCTTGGCGGTAGAAATGGGTATGGTGGCAGTACTTCCCGGACGCATTTCGCACTCTATTGCACGTGTACCTCTTATCCTTTCTTCAATTATAATTATTCTTATCTCGTATGACCAGTATTTTTCTTTTGGGTACAATTAAGAATAACAATTAAAATTAAAACCAAAACAAATCACTAGCGTTCACCGGTAACTATTTAATTAAACAATTAATACAAAACTCCCGCCACTAAACGTCGTCTCTGTAAGACCATTGTGAAAAGTGTCTTAAACTAACGCAATAAGGTTCAAATTGAAGACTCGTGTATGACGACTAGCAACGCGCAGTGAGTGTCAAAGCGAGCGACCGTTTGATGACGTAATGTCCAAAACAATATGTTCCCATTCCTCAAAACCAACAATTAACAAACCAACATAATCTACATGTGACATAGATATTAATTTGCAACTATGAGTCTTCTTCACTAAGCAGTTTAACAAGGAATGGTTTTTCAACTCGCGGTAAAATCAACACGCGCGCACTCCACAGACAACTAAACAGCACTGCTCGCCTGCTCGCACTGTAGTTAGCTCTCGCTCGCGCGCTGTTTAGTTCAGTGCTTCCAGCAAAGGTGACTTGTTTCGGATGATAAGTTTAAATTTAATTTGAAGCAGTTATAGTCATTTTACTATCTTCAAATCAGTCTGTTATTACGACTGTTTACAATCAGTGATCGAAAACAAAATAATGGCTTGACTGGCCTCACAGCTCAGTTGGTAGTAACCCTGCCTTCTGCGCTGTAGGTCGTGGATTCAATTCCACCCAGGATAAATATTGTTTGACGAATATAGATGTTTGTACTGGTGACAGTATGTATTATTTGTATGTATTTACAAAAAAGTATATTATGTATAAGTATTAAATCAGTTGTCTGGTTCAAAATACAAGATATGCTTAGCTTACTTTGGGGCTAGATGGCGCTGTGTGAAATTCCACCAATATTTATTATTGGTGGAAGTACCACAAGTACCTATCCGCGTAACCAAGTTAGCATAGCGGTAATCTCTGAGTCTGCGAAGCGAAAGCCTAGGGTTCAATGCGGCCGCTCGCCGTAGTAAACATGTTTAGTGAAAAAAAGGAAGCCCTCCTGTAGGGGTTTCTTGTCTGTCCTTCCCATGGAGGGTCGGATAGGGTCAAACTTAGCGATAAGTACGCGTGACCTTATGTTTTGAATATTATTGATGTTTCCAAGCCATTTCTTTATGAACTCTATGGAAATAAAGTTTTGAGTTTGACTTTAAGTGTTAAGTAATTGTACGTGTAAGTAATTTGCCCCCGAGTACACAATCTAGGAAACAACTCCAGCAACAATAATTATTAACATAATATAATAAGGGCAGTAGCAGTAGAAGTGCGTCCAGGAAGTACTGTCACTATACCAAACAATTTTGTTTAATGTATCAATGTTACGGAATGAGCTGATGGCCCACCTGGTGTTAGGTGGTAACCTCTGACGCCAAGCAGCGATTCACTCGCATTATTTTGTATTATTTATTTTTTACATGGTTCTAGTTTGGACAAGTGCCAGTTTGCTTTTTCGACATGTTTCTCTTTTCGCACTGAAATAGAATTAAAAAGAAACAACCAGAAATACCCAAATGGAGTTCCAAAAATAAGTGTAGCGTTCTGTCAAACTGACACCATTGTTTCGTTGCCTCTGCCACAGAATAAATAGATACAAGTGAATGATAAAACACGTATCATAGTTAAAGCCCTTTCAAATAAAATTTCGAATTGTTTTGTAAGTTTCGAAGACTGCACTGCACAGAGTAATAATAAGAGTATATTTTATAAGGGTAAATATACAAATTGCTGACCATTTCACAAAGCTCCATCTAGCACCAAAGTAAGCTAAGCAAATATTGTATCATGGCAACCAGACAGCTGATATAGTACTTATATACTTTTTTCCGTAAATAAATACATATAATACATATTAACGCCCAATACAGAAAAAACGTCTATGTTCATCACACAAATATTTGTCCTGGGTGGGAATCGAACCCACGACCTACAGCGGAGGAGGCAGGGTTGCCACCGAAAGCTGTGAGGCCAGTCATAAATACATATATAAAATATATATTAACACCCAGACACATCCTCCTTTCAGTCGTGGTGTGAATCCAATAAAATCCATTTTTATCACAATCAGTTCCAAACTCCATTTGATAGGGACTCCATCCATAAAATTAATTAGTCGGATGTGGGTTGAAACATATTTGCACATGTCAGCTTACGTGCGAAGTAGAAAACCTGCGAGGCGGAAATGATGGAAACATGATGGATTTGACAGAAACCTTCAAACAATGCCGCGCCTATATTAGGGAGTGTCGACATCCAATTTTGGCTCGGCGAAGTATTTGTATTAATACCTTTAATGGTTTGCGAATCTTAAGGCTGACAGACGAGAAGGGTGGGACTTGAGAACGATAAAAAATCCAACGGTGTTTGCTAGGGTGCAGAAGTCACAAATTCAAACAAAGTGAATTAAAAACAATCACTCTAAAAAGCTCACGTAAGTTACTTAATAAAAATAACTCACGTCTTCTAACTTCCGTGCCATCTCCAAAGTGCTGCAAAATTACTACCTCTTAGTTGGAACGTGTCAATTTAATCTTTAATTTGGGCCTTACTTAGTGAGTATTAGGTAATTATTCTGTGCGAGGAATGCGTGTACGTGGGACTTAAAGTTGGCAACGTTGCTAAAGGTATGTAGGTAGGTTGAAAGGTATACCCATGGAGAGTTTGGAGTCACCGATCTTTTCTTTCCGAGTTAAGTTACATTTAAGTTTTTATTAAGAGTTAAGTACCTATATAGATTATAATCAGGAAGTCTGGAAGAAATCGTACCATACACACATACGTACATTGTATTTGTATTTACTACCACTAGTGTTTTCAATAAAGAATTATTATTATATTTAGAAAGAAAGAAAGAAGAAATAAAGAAATACATTTATTTGATACGCCAAAAAAGATAATAAATCATTTACTATCTCTATCGATAATTGATACAGTACTATTCAGACTTATTGGAAGATAACCCAGAGAGCTTGTTAAAATATTACTTATTAACTTATATATAACTTATGTATATTAACTTATTGTGCAAGACTGCTTGGAACCACAATAAATGATTACAAAATGATTTCTTCCTCTAACTGTCATCTGAAACAAAGTTCTAAATTAACTTAGTCCGATATAAATCTCTTAATTCAGTAAAGCTTTTACATTTTTAATAAGAATGTTTATTTTTTATTTTGCAAAACTAAAGGGACTACTAACTAGCTACTGCTACTACCTGATTAGCTCGTAACAGCAGTAATACAAGAGCCTCGTCTTATCATATTGCCTTATGTTTCTCTCTCTCTCTCTCTTTTGAAGATTGAGCGTCTCAGATAGAAATATTATTATGTCATTATCTCCCTCTTTTCAAAAGCGCACCAGACAAAACAATCTACTAAAAATATATCTATCAGAATAACATTGGAAAACCAATAATTCATATTTATTTAAATTGAAACTGGTTATACATACGGCTTCCTTTTCGAATCTCTTTTGCTACAGTTCTACTTCTTTAAAATCATACTGCCTATGTTACTTTCCAGCCCATAAACTATATGCCCAAAAAAACGCATTGTTTTCTCGCTAAGTGTATGAAGGAAAAACGTATAAACCCTCTAAATATCATTTCAGTCTTTTTTTCGCAGGAGGTGAGTGATGATTGTTGGCCTACAGGTTTGTCTCTTGGGGTTGTATACTCACAGTTATCGCATCGTAACTTACTACGTCTGAGGCACGCAGTGACATGTGACATAACATAGGTGAAATACTCGACTCAGTTCGTTACATTGGGATCCATCTCCGAATGCGAATGCCGCCCTACTCTCCTTAATTATTTTGAATATTGTGGCTCGCATGTTAAGAAAGTACATGAGGAATGAAGTATGTGATATTTCTTGTTTTTTTTATGTAATACTGTTACGACGTTTGACGTGCAAGTTTCCAGACGTCTACATATATATTCTAAAAACATACTAATATAAGGTAATGTGGAAGGTTCCTCGGTACTTTTATATTTTTCCTAAACAGTTATCGTTTGTTATTTAACAGTTACTTATTTGATGTTTCACGAAATGACTTCTAAAAGTAGGGCATATAAGGAACGTAATTGTGTAGTGTCATGAAAGATATCCTATCATATTACTGAGTTGGTAATTCTTCTTAAAAGTCAGGAGGTAAAACTAAACAGCACCCATCTTCTAGAACATGTAGTAATAAGAGATAGCAATAATTCTTCGGAATGATTCGAACCTCGAAGTAGATTTTAGTATATATAGATATGAAAAAAAAACAGTGATTGCCAGTATAAATGAGTTTTATACAGAATATAGCTATGTGAAAAATCTTACAGACGATATTTATTAAATCTTAAATCTTCAAAATGAAAAGATAAACCTCAGATTTGGAAGTTTCATCCTCTGAGATTGCAACGATATTTTGAAATAACGTCGAGACGGGCTCGAAGTCTGCAGTATTCAATGATATTGGGAAGTGGGAATCTCTCGTGACTACATCTTCTTGGCAAATTTCAAATGGCGTAAATGTAGAGAAAATAAAATAGCTTTTGATATATATCAGAAAGTGTATTTATGGTAAATTAACAAATAATTCGTAAATATGGTACTGTTAGTGTAATTTCGAACTGTTGGAACACGCAACATTCTGTTACAGATATCATCAATATTATCATAGTCAGCTAGCTTATCTTAGTTCAGAGCTAGACAATACCAATAACTTAATTCTTTAAAGTTTCTTTATATTACCACATCATGAACGACAGTTTACTAATTATACTTAATTGAAGGGGGTGCAACCCAGAGTCACCGAGGAGTACACCATCCCCCGAAAACTACTCAACCTGAGGAGTGCTAAGTCTTCCCTCCAGAGAAATGCATCCCTTGCTCTACCCATTAGTTCGCTTTCCAGTAGAACTTGTACCAAGTTCTTCCTGGGAAGTACTGCCACCATAACTACTTCTGCCGCTAACAGTAACGCATAAACATTACTGTGTCTGGTTTGAAAGATGTGGTGGCTGTTGTGTTTTTTTAATTTATAATGTTTGTTATAGTAGAGGTTACTACGTAACATCAGATGAGCTAACTTGCTCAATCCGTAACTTAATCGCATAAAAAACTCGCTTACTGTGACTCGGGCACTAAAGGACTTTTATTCTGAAACACGAATGGAAGTAAGACAAGATAGATAGAGTTCAAGTAGTGGGAACAGCCCTTCCAATTAAAGGCTACTTCTCGGTTCGTGTGAAGTTTGTTAAGATTTATCCAGCAATTAGTAGTTTCAGAGTTTTGTTTGTGGCTTCTTTCATCAACACCAATCAAGGTTTCTAGTTGTTTTGTGGGCTTTCTTAGTTTGGTAGCAATTTTTAGTGTTCAGTTTGACGCCTTGTTTAAATCGTTTACTAACACAATGACATGCCTTTTTTTATGAAGAATTTACGGAACGAGCAGATGGCCCACCTGATATTAGTGGTAAGCTCTACCCATAACAAGCAATACGAATTAGGTCTTCCCTTTCCTAGGTTGGACAAAACTCAAGTCACATCGTAGCGCCCGTAACCCATTTTTTCCCTTTGGACATTTCTTAAATGTATCAGTGTACACTATCTTGGTGATCTATTAATAAACAAAAAACCCTGAGACGTGAAGTTCGAATGAGTCATGTGCCTGTAATTTGACCGGCAACCATACCATTTCATGCATGCACCTGTCATTACCTGTGTTGCAGGTGACAAAAAAGAAACAACTAAGTTCTGAAGACAAATTTATGCTCAATGCACAAAGTTTGTCCCCACAGGGAATAGAACCCTGGACCGCCTCCTGGCAGATAGGATTACTACATGTACCATAATGGATGTCAAGATATCATTTTTGTCTATAATATCATCGTAATGATATTAAACAGTTTACGTAGCTGTAGAATAACTTAGAACTAATTGTAAATGCCAAGCACGTTCAGGAGAGTACTGCCACCAATTTTGCTACGAAGGAGTAGTACACTCATATTGCTGTCTTGCTTTAAGAGTGGGTGAAAATTTGTGTGCCGGTAGAATCACAGGCACAGATGTTCTATCTTCGTATTCCGTCTCAGTGTTACGACACAATGCGATGAAACTCGGCTCTTTGATCTACGTCGTTTTACTATTTGTAGAACTCTCGCGATTGTGTATATCTTCTTTCTTAAAGCATGTGGGTAGTGATTCATTTAACATCAAGCAAGACAGCTATATCGTTTCATAATTTATTAGAATTAAAAAAATCTTTACTACATAATCTGTAATAATTTAGAATTTATGTACTTTTTATGAGATACAGTTACGGAACTAGCCGACGGCTCACCTGGTGTTAAGTGTTAAGTACCCATAATAACCAATGCGACTCGGGTCCTCCCCTACTAGGTACGAGGAGACCCAAGTCCATCGTATGCGCCCGTAACTCTGAGACGTGTAGGTGGAATGTCTCATGTGACTGTTTTTTAATTTCACCGGCAACCACACCTTTCAAATTGAAACACAGTAACGCGAACGCGTTACTGCTTGGCGGCAGAAATGGGCATGGTGGCAGTATTTGCCCGGATGAACTTGGCGGGAGTTCTACTGCTGTTATAATTAAATCATTTATATTATATTTCTTTTTATTACTATATATATTATTTTTATAATATATTCTTTTTATAATTTTTTTTGTATGATTATTGGAATCCTCAGATTGCTTTGAAGCTCGTGCAATGAATCAAAAAATATATATCGTCTTATTAACAAAATGGGCTCGTAAACAAAGGACACTTGTATTTACATTTGATGCACAATTTATACAGTCAGCACGACCGCTAACATGGCTATATTCGTCTTCAACGGGAACACCTCACACTGTACTGTATCTTTGTAAGAGTTTATTTGGTTATGTTGCTATTTATTGTATTTGCTTTATAATCCGTTTCCTTTCTGCTAAGTTGTTATATAATGTATTATGTGTGCTACTTGAGTAAATAAATGTATGTCTGTCTTTATGCTGACAATCTACGAATGTTAAGGATATCTTCAGTACATCACAACATACAACATTTGATCTGTGTGTAAGAATTTAGACTTAAAAGACTAAAGGAAAAGTTGGGAGCATTAGATATATTCAGAGTTATTTTTTGAAACTTGTATACTCAAGGTGGGCTTAGCACCTAAGAAACAGCTGACTTTCGAGTCATTATCAACTTTTACAAATCATTGTATCTATCTTCGCTATTATAAAACTATATAGTTTGCTAATGAACGTTAGTGGTGAAATTTTTTGGGTTACTAATTTAATTTCAAACCACAAGGCTTAATTGGTTCAGGTTTTATCGGTGTAATTGGGGTCGGGTCTTAGCGTCATTATTTATTCTGCACACATTACGACCGTCTCTGAGGGCTCCTTGACGGATAAACACGTGAAAAATACTCGGGAAGGCTTTCAATTCACAGCTACAAGACATAAAGCTCGTTCGAATCGCTTGAGCAAATTAATTTCCTTGAAACGAATGGAATGCCAACTGAATTATTTCAATAGCAGTGCCTCTGTTAGGACATTCCAATAACCAATGAAAAAGTTCTCTAGGAACGCTGCCTCGGACGTGAGTCTGAAGGAACTCCCGAACTTTATAGACGGAGTCCTATTACTAAGACATTACTATGTGTACCTTTATATTTAAGTTGTTTTTAATTTGTGGTTTTTGGACATTTATAGTTGTGTAATTTATGTATTTGACATTCACATTATGTATTAATAATAAACAATAATTTCGTATTTGTAATTATGTATTCAATAGATGTAATTGGTAAATCAGTATTTATTGAATTAAAATAAATAAATGTGTAATATATGATGTAATATATATGTGTGTGTAAAATATATATGTATAATATTTTTAAAAGTAAATGTATGAGTAATACATTTCTTAAAAAAAAAAGACTGATTTTAAAGATTTTTTTCTTAATCGCCCTTACAAGTGACGTGTTTGTATAACGAATTTTAATTAAGCTGTATTTTAAAAATGTTATATTAAAATATTCTACACACACAAGCGTCAAACTTGGTGAAACGTTTCCTTCGAATGCAACTGCGAGAAAAATTAACACAACATTGTAACATGTGGAACATTAATTATTTACACTTCTAATCCTTTTAAGTGTGGTACTTGTTTCTAGTGGGATAGAGTTTAAAATATAGTGCAAATACTGATCTAAAATATCATTTAACAAAAACTATCAATGTAGCAAAAAATGGTGCTCTATACACCCATTCGAATTTAACTAATTATCAGCAGTTTTTAAAATTCTAATACTAAGCTCAAGTGAATTAATTCTAAGTAAAAAAAACCACATATGTCCTATTATTTTATATCCTATACGGTACAAATACTCTGTCACTCCGGCAAAAGGTGTGTAGCTGAAAATTAATTTGGAACTTTCCTTGGTTTTCCTTCTAAATTATTAAACGTTTCCTTCGAATCCGACTGCGAGAAAAATTAACACAACATTGTAACATGTGGAACATTAATTATTTACACTTCTAATCCTTTTAAATGTGGTACTTGTTTCTAGTGGGATAGAGTTTAAAGTTCCGCAGGCGTTAATTTAAGTTCATCTTGGCACGCCTCAGGCTTTAGTTGGTCGTTTTCAATTCTATTTCTTGTTAAGTTATCTCAGGATCGGAGGCTAGGTTGCATAAATATGGCCAAAGAGGATTTTTAGTCGTTGGAATTTACCAGTGTGTGCTGCTAACTCCGCAACCCACACCCTCCGCTCATAAGGGTCCATAGTAATCATCCCCATAGATCAATAAGATTAAGATTCAATTCTGCAGAGGTTAGATTTGGATATATGGGTATTGAAGTATGGTAACCTATGAATCGGGTACTAATAAGTTTCTGAATGTTTTAAAAGTTTCCAAAATGCTCTAGAATGTTCTTGAATATTATTGTGAGCATCACATTTCATGGGATAGTACCAATATTAACAAAAGTGTTGATTTACTCTCTGAATTCTTAATTACTAAACATCTAACCATATTCAATATAGGATGTAAACCAAATTTTGGTACTCAAAAATAAAAGAAATAGTTAAAATATTAGGACAATATTGTACAAAACTGAAAGAAACCACACTTTACTGAGTATATTTAAGGTTTCTGTAGACTTTCCAGTCTATAGAGAAGCCTTAAATGGATGCAGTAAAGAGATTAGGTAGGCTAAGAGGGTTAAGTAGATAGAGTATTAGTTATATACATATAAACGTAGACATCATATAAAATGTAACAAAATTAGAAAAAGTAATAAAATAATTATAAAATCATGGATTCGATTTCCATCCAGGACAAACATTCGTGTGACGAACATAGATGTTTGTTCCATTTCTAGGTGTTAATTGCAGTTGTATGTGTATATTTACAAAAAACTATATAAGTATGGTTTTGTCATGACTGTCTGATTCCCATGGTACAAGCTACATTTAGTTTGGGACATGATGGTGCTATGAGAAATGTGCAAAAAAGAATATTGATAATATTTTGTAACTATACAGATAATAAAGGGCCATTAATTTGCAAGAAATGTTTCAATTGCCACCGAAACTTATTTTATTTTAAAAGTTTTAGGAAAACTTACAGCTAGACGTAGAAGGATATGTAAAAGGTATATAAAAATGCATGGCACATGCATTTTAAGCTGAAGGCTAATTAAAAGTTTCCACTTATAGTTTCCACAAGTTACCACTTATATATAACTTCTCCAACTGCTACCCTTATCCTTGAGTACATCCCTGCTGTTGTCAGGATTAGTCGCGTAATTACGGGAACCGTCAGACCGAAACCGATTACATACAAGTATTTACTTTTGGAACACTTCTTAAGGCACAGCTTACTTCAGCTTACTTAATTTACCTTGATTAATAATGTTGGTATTTTAAAGATTAATTTGAGTAAAGCCTGACCTAGAATTTATTACCATGGACGTCGAAGTTATTCGCTCATTAATTAATCACTCGGGGTTCAGGGCACAAGTACTAAAAGTGAATGAGTAAATTGATAAATTTCTGCATGAGACTCCAATGTTACCGATAAGGTATATCAGCCATTACATCAGAATATAAAATCAAACATGTCCACTGAAGCATGGAAATGCTCAGTTATATACATCACTAAATTATATGTATATACCACTGTAAATACCATTCCCAAAAACTGAGCTTCCAATACTACCGCTACGTCGCGTCGTCTCATTATTCCTCTCTTAAGACATAAGTGTGATAAAAGAATTAAAGTGCACCTCAAAAAGGCTCTTTTGGGGCGTATTTGTCAAGTGCGCAATATATAACTTATCTTCGAATTTGTTTCTATGACTTGCCACCATGTTTTATGTACTACCAACATGTCTATTTCCAAAGCCAAGTATACGGACTAATAGGTTCTGATTGAAATGTGCGATTACCGATGCATTTCCGAAACACGTATACACACAATAACTGATATAATACTTATATGTATTTATATTAATATGTTATTAAATTCTTAAATACAAATATACAATACACACAAAACAAACATCCAAATGTTTGTCCTGGGTAAAAATCGAACCTACAACCTATAGAGTAGAAGGCACAGTTTTTGCCAACTGAGCTCTAAGGCCAGTCATAACAATATACAAACACTTCAGCTAAATAAAAATCCTTCGTATATTCGCGCATATTGGATTATCTCCAGGATTTCCGCATAACACGGTTTATGATTTTCTATTTGGAACATAGCAAATGCTTACCTATTTTTATTTCAGAATGAGCGAATAAGCGGAACTAGTTATATACGTAACGAAGTTTTGCTAAGGCAATACATATTTTCCTGTTTCTATGTATATAAACCAAAAATAATCGCTAGCATCTAATAATTGCAGCCATTGTACAGATTTTCTTGATCATAATAAACACATTGTATGGCTGTAATTACTGGCAATGTCAAATAAAGTTACGGAACGAGCGGATGTCCCACTTGGAGTTAAGTGGTAACCTCTGCCCCTAGCATAGCAAAACCACATGGGTCCTCCACTGGTTAGGTAAAACAAGATCCAAGCCGCATAGTATGCGCCCGCAACTCTGAGACGTGAAGGCGGAATGTCTCGTGTGCTGCCTGTGATTCACCGGCAACCACACCTTTTAAATGGGAATACAGTATCTTGAATGTATTCAGCTTTGCGGCAGATATGGTTAAATTACAGTATTTCCCTGGATGAACTTGGCTTTACCTACTGATACAAAATCTGTGTGGGAAAGAAGAAAGTTTCGTAGTAGAAACTTCTAGATACGAATTAGGAGATTACTCTCTTATATTTCAATATTTAAAACTGTTGTATACATTAAATTAAGCGCAAACTTTTTTAATTTTCCCCAATGTGTAATTTTCTTATTCGTTTAAAATAGTCTGAACGAGCATTGAGCTCATTCAAAAAGATAAATCTTGCTGGAAACTTTATATTACTTTTGAGAAAATCCTGGGCGCTCAGATCGCTCAGAAAGCAAGATTCTATGTGCTAAACATAAATTTCATCTGAAAAATTTAACTGACTTCAGTAGGTAAGTTAAATTTTTACGCATAAACTCTTAAATGTCTAATGTCTAAATAATATTAACTCGTTATCTGTCTCTTTCTGTTTCTCCGCTTACTTCTTCAGAATCAAGCAACGTATTTTGATACGGTTCTAACTGATAGAAAGTGATAAACGAAGAAAGTTTCTGCATATAATTTGTACAAAATGTACGAATTATTGTTGTTCTGTCAAAAAACTGCTACTTAATACCTTCTTGCTAAGCACATTTCTCATTTTCTTTATTATTACATTGCTACCGCGTGAAGCCGGGGCGGGTCGCTTAGTTAATGATAAACTGACGTTATGTGACAGTTGGTAGTAACCCTGCCTTCTGCGCTATAGGTCGTGGGTTCGATTTCCACCCAGGACAAACATTTGTATGACGACTGTTTGTTCATGTTGATACATATGTATTATATGTATGTATTTAGAAAAATAGTATATAAGTATTATATCAATTGCCTGGTTCCCATGATGCAAGCTATGCTTAGCTTAGTTTTGGCTGTGTGAAATATCGACATTTTTTATATTTTACGAATTAACTTACTTAACTACTTGCCAATATTAAAGAAATAGCACATTGTTTCGCAGGAACACAATTTTACTACGGCTCTCTGATTCGTAAGGGCAATTAACGATCCGAGATTATCTTTGGAGGTAATGAAACCTCCAAAGTTAATTCCGGAACATGACATATTATACTAAGTTGACATAATCTAAAGATTAACGCTCCTGGGCTACCGAAAATAGTTTTATTATTGAGCTTGGAAGGTCTTGAAATGTTTAGCAGGTAATTTTATACCTGGAATAGAAAATACATCGGAATCGTAGAATTTCCAGCTTTCCATTTTTTTCTTTACTAGGAGATTAAATTCATCTATTAAACCAACTTTTTTGAGGACTTGCGAAAAGAGAAAGAAAGAAAGAAAGAAAGGCCTACTCTCGACGAGGCGAGTGAATAGACCATAAAATGCCACGGGACTCCGATCCAGATAACTGGATGGCAAATTACCGACATCTCCTGTTCAAATATATTTCAGAATCTTCCTTTTCCTGTTGCATCACAGAGGCCAGCCATCCATATCGAGATATTCCATATTGTTCTTGTTTTTTTAAATTAGTGCTAAGGTTACTTAATTCAACGTCAATTTCAAACACTTTATTTTCATTGAGTTAGTAAAGATATGGTTTGGAAGGTCAAAGTAGGTAACATACGAATTATAAAACTAAAAAAAAAAACATAAAAACTAAAAAAAACTTAAACTTATTGCTTTGTTTGACACCCGTTACAAAATGTCAAACGACATCGAATAATGTCATTCTACCATCGATTGGTGTGGCCAAAAGCCACTTAGCCAGACTTTCGTATCAAAACATTCTGCGGTTGACATCCCCATGTAATCACTGTCAGAAGATCTTGGATGTAAATTAATCTTGCAAAATGCAAACATAACTCTTAACTCCGTAACTTAGGTCATTATGGCGCCGATAGAGGCGCGTCCTTCCGACCCGTCCGTAACACATAAATTAATAATTCCTAGGCTGGATAGGTTAACATGTCTTACATTATACATAATTATGACGGGTATGAAATGAAGCAAAAATAAGCTAGGTATCACCAGCAAAAACCCTCCGCTTCTGAACTAGTAGAATACGGGCCTTTTCAAGAGAATTGCTAAAATGATTTTAAAATATGACAAAGGCAGCTTCAAAACAAATATAAATATGAAATCTCCAGGTTAAGCAAGTGTAACATCTATAATAAAATGTTTAGTCGTAATATTTAAGATTTACTGTAACCTACATTACGTTGACGCAAATACATTAATCTTTAATCTTTAAGGGGTGCAACAAACTCTGTTTCTGATTTTTGGCGATATTTGGTTTTCACTGATTACTGGAAAATCTTAGTTATTTTGGCGAGAATGTACTAAATATTACTTCAGTTGCAAGAACAACTTGGATGGACTGCCGCAAAGCTACGCCTAAATCCATCAACTAACGGCTGTAGATTTCTCTAAGCACTCAATAAATATAGTCACAGAGGATCCAATCGTGTGCACACCCCTATTTCCACCCGTCGCCCGCTGTAACAAGACACTTACACTCTCACCTGGTTTTATTTAAAGAACCCGAAAGAACAGCTCAATTGATATTTGCTACGTGGAAAGGTAGGGAAATATTTATTTTGCTTAAAGCGAAACTATATTATTTTAGATGTGTACATTTCACACGAGGTTTTAGTAGAAAAGGCTTTTTGTCTGACTACAAAAACCCAAAAAAATGGGTCATGATTCTGATAAAACAAAATGACACCCGGCAGAATGAAAATGTATCAAAATCAAGGGAGACATACGAGTACTCGTATTTATACCTTTCTGACTCTGACTCCTAAGTTAAGCTAAACTACTTCCTAGCTGAGGAAAATATTATTATTGAGATGAGAATAAAATTTGTTCTCTGATTTAAATTCATATGTGTTTAATAGCCTGCTCATTGCTCACTGGTATTAACTAGAGGTATATTCATTTCATTACAATCATGTACAGATTCTCTATGGTTGGGTATTTTCAACTCTTGCTATTAATATAAGACATTTTCCGTTTTTTTTAACGATGTGGTTTGTTTGTGTTCACATTTCAACTTTTGACAGCCAGTTGAATAAACGGTCTAACTTTTTGGCGAATGTTTTCTCTTTGGGAAATTATTTTGGGCGGAAAATGTGTCTGTGTCCGACTCAGTTTTCCGAAGCCCACTGAATTACATTAAAATATTTTGCGTTTAGAATTTAACGCTGTGTAATTCAATGAATGAAGTTTGAATTATTTATTCATTCCATCAGATAGGCGACAGAATTTTGCTCGCAGTGCCTTATATCTGTTGTTGAATAGCAAAAAAATAATGAAGTCAAAAATCAATATTCAAAAGTGTATTATATAATATATCAATATAATAATAAGTAGTTAAGCGCTTCGTTTAGATTTTCGAGACATAGAATTATACCTAATCAATTCGTAAGCTATAAAAAAAATTATGTGTCCTAACTTTGAGCTGCTGGCCCTTGGATTATTTATTTACACTTCCAATGATTCACTCGTTCCACAAAGGCAAAGTTGCGAGATATGAGCTAGTATTTCAGTCTTCATTTTAAATAATAAATTTAATTTTTTTTTTTATCTTTCACATAAAAAATAAATTATATTTTATATACATGAGACTGAATATGTTTCATTTCACTACATTTACCAGCAACTTCATCCCTATCATTGTTTTATTGGCCCTTGTCATAATACGAAGATAAACTGATGTAATATATTTTTAACACCGAAAAAATGGTGAGTTGTGTGATGCTCAAACAAATAGACAGATAAAACAGTTTTCAAAATTAGAATAGATTTATTTGAAATAATTTAAAAAACTTAACATTGCGAGGAGCGTGCGATTTAATTAAAAACTAAAAGCAATTCCCAACAATTCATACAGGAAAGTTTAGGGTAAAAACTTGAAGGGATATTAACAATGCAGACGAGTTATAGCGAAGAATGCAACATGAATGTGAAATTTTCAAAAACTTTCAACATGTTGTGCGACGACAAACTTTAATAGAATCTTTACTAAATTTGCGCTAATTTGATTTCGACTGGCAACACTGCTCAGTTGCCAGTAGCTGTCTTCTCCTATATAGATCGTGGGTTTGATTATTATTTAGTTTGGTGTACCGGATATATTAACACGAATTAACTGGAATTTACAACTCATGATAAATAATAATAGTAATAATAAACATTTATTTCAGTGATCTATTATAGATTATCTATTATAAAGAACTATTGTATAGGTTTGATGTTATTTCTGCGAAATATTAAAACTTTCATGCACATTTTGTGCAGAGTTCAAGGTAGTACTTCCACTTTACCGATCTCTTAGCAGTCAGTTACGCAATCACATTACTGTGCTGCATAACGAAGTTATGAATAGGTACATATACCTATACTATATTAATTTATATTATACATATAAATATAAATTACATACATATTATATATAAAATTACTACATACCGTCAGTAATATAATCTTTTTATTTTTAAGGTTTTTGTGTAATCATTATTGGTAACTTAAGCTGTGCTTAGCATATTACCAATAAGGATGCTATGAATACCAATATGAAGCTCATCCATCGTCACGTCTACGTTGCACATTCGGAGAAGCGTCCGCTGACGCTACCCCTTCGGGGATAAAGGCGTGAATCCATGTATGTATAATATTTACGTTGGCGTAGATTCTGAAAATAGCTTCCTTGTTGACTATTGACACGATGTGAACTGTTTTGAGGTTTTGAGGTTCTGCGGTATTAATAGTTTCTAGTTTACCCACCACACGTAAGGCCGAGGTCGGGCTATGTGATCTCGGAAACCTCGGCGTAAAAGTTATACAGTGACTAAAATAACAAGCTTTAAAGGTTTACCTCTACAAGCGTCCATAGGACACATACTTTACGAAAGAAAGAAAGAAAGAAAGAAAAAATAGAAAAGAAATATATTTTTATTTACCTTACGAACTACAATAAATTGGACTATATTGTTGATGCTACGTGTTTTATATTTTGTGCGTAGCAGAGCACAAGTAAAACAGGCTTTCACTCAGCATTTTTCTGAATACACACTGATGTGTGCACTCAGCGCTGGTTTTCAGCCGTAACCAAAATGAAAGGAGCCTCTTTAAAGTGCACTTATATCCTACCACAATAGTTCGGGAACCAGTGACTAGTAGTTAAGTTATTTCACCAGACTCTTAACTGTTTGTCACCTTACGTATATAAAAAAATAACTAAACGAAAACATAATCGTTATTCGTAACGGAAAACAATGTATCTTCAAAGAGTACCCTTTTTATCCAAAGACCGAGAAAACCCCCTATTTGTAAATCTTTGATTAACGACCACTCGACCAATTACAAGAGTTCGATAAGTCCAACAAGGCGTTACTGATAGATAGCTATAAGGACAATGGCAGATGAGAGACGTAGGAATCTGGCTATGGATATCTTATGCATTTTTTATTTGAGCACATTACGAAATTAGCAAGATGGCTCATCTGATGTTAAACGGTAAACTCTGCCCATAAAAATAATGTCAAAGTCAAAATCAAAGTCAAAAACGTTATTTCCATAGGCATGGGAAGACTGAGTCGCATTGCGTCATGTTTATTGTGCCCGTAATCACACCTTCCAAACCGGTGTAAAGGTAAATGCTCTTTACTGCTTGGCGGCAGAAATACATGTTTATCTATACAATATATATCTTAACGAAATTGACAAGTATTTTGCTTTTAATAAGTATATATAGAAAGCTTCCGTGAAGAATGTGATTATAGTAGATGAAGCTAAGAAGGTATGTCAGGATCCTAGCAGGTGGAAACCCATGATCTCTGCTTACCCCTCCGGGAAACAGGCGTGATTTTATGTATGTATGTATGTATATATGTACATAGAAAGCAATCGATCGATTACTACCAAAAACTTTTTCACTCCCACGTCATTGACGTGTTTTCACGCTTTTCACTTGCCGAAATGAAATTGATTTAGACGGATCGAAGGGTTCTGAATCGGCGCTTTTTCGACACTTTCTGTGAAGTAATCTAGCTTATTATTACTCTAAAGGATTGCCTGTAACTTTTTGATTAATGGCCACAGTGTCTGAAACACGCTTACACCATTATCTGACCATAGGGATTTTGGATTTAGGGTGAAATTTGGTATTGGATTTGTGAAGATGTTTCAATGGCATGAGACTCTACAAGGTTCCAAAACCAGAAATATGTATGTGTACATATATTTCTGAATAACAATCTACTCTATAAATAGATAGTAGGTAAAAATATAGTAGAAAAAGAAAAAAAAAAATTTATTTTTGTGATTTGGTACTTTTGTATAACATAAATAATGTAACAAATATTAACTGAAGGAAAATAAAATACAATCACTAACGTGGTTACCTGTATCGACCTTAAGTCAATAAGCGCCCAAAATATATATAAAATACCGCTAAAAACACATAATAAAAAATGCAAAAATTTGATTTGACTGAGGTTTTCAAAAGCATTTTAGAGCCACAAAATATATCGATAAATAAATATCGTTATATCTATTATTTAATCAATTTATCAATAATACAAATGCGGTCATGTATTACCACGTTTGGCATTCAAGAACTTATATTCCCTGAAAGATATATTTATCAAACGCCAAATTCACAAAAGTACTGGCTCATTAAATACAGCGAGCAAAAGAAATTATATCACAACGGAAGTCATGGGAGCGGAAATTGCGAAGTGAAAAGTTCAATAGTACAATTTCATTATAGGAGGCAAGTCCAGTGGAGCGATGAAGTCGGGGTCGCTGCTTTGTATTGAGACTTTTGTCAAACTTTTCAATAAATTGTTTTTTATGATCTCAGACCATACCAAATGAAAGAAATGTTGATAGAATTATGTTTATAGTTTACTAAATCGAAGTCCATAAACTGGCTATAAGTAAATTTAACTGAACTGAAGTTGTCAAATAATGCACGCGCCTTGCCACTTTCAGTTCTCAAATATTTAATCTGAAGACGGAACTTTGGAATGAAAATAAAAAGCATGCAAGTTGAAAGTTAAGTCTACGATTTCGTAGACTTAACTTTCAACTTGCAAGCATTTGCTACGGAATTTGTAGCCGAATACTCCGTACACATATAGTGAAATTGAAAATTAATTGAAGTGGCAAGGCACGCGGGTAACTTAAAAACATCAGTTTACATTAACTTACTTAAAGCTAGTCTATGGGCTACGATTTACCAATTGCCTGTTTCAGTAAATCTATTGACCGGCGTCCGGTACCGACGTTAGACTAATACAATTTTCCTGCCGTGTATGCGATGGTCCTGGCTCCAAATTCCGTAGCATTTTGCTACGGGATACCTGCATGCTGCTATTTCTTTTCATTTCAAGGTTCCATTTACAATATATATTTGAGAACTCACTGAAGTTGCAAGGCGCACTTTATTACTTGACAGCATCAGATCACGTACAACCAAGAAGCTCAATCAGGAAATCAAAAGTACAAGACTCTGAAGATACGCCTGAAAATAATACTCCTTGAACTGTGTTACATATCTAAGATAAGTTTTTCTCTTTCTAGACAACTTGTCAAGCAATAGAAGCAGCGTTATGTGGGAGAAACGGTAATTTAAGATAACTTTTTGGCTAACCATAACCATTGTGGCTGAGATCTGTAAATATATTTATTTTACCATTCACCATGTCCACTGTATGCTGGCGTCTTAAGAAAATAAATGCAAAATAAATTATATCTCTCGTTATTTCCTGATAAATTAATGGGACTAATTTAGCACGATGAAAGCAAGAGATCCGAAACGTGGCTTTGACAGCCGGAGAATTTTCGGAGGACGATTTTTACGCATCCAAAGACACAATTAGAAGCATTTTAAATTGATAAAAAGGTTTTTTCAACGAAATTCCTATTCTAATGGCCGAAAGTATGTCAAAAAACGGGGAATTGATGATTTTGCAGATAACATTTTTTCCAAACTACCTGTACTTACGAGATATTTAAAATGCAACTGACCAGCAGACTTAAAGACAGCAGTTTTTTTTATTCATCACTGGTAGGTATTTTCTATTTCAAAAACTTAGATTTGCCAATTTTCATTGTGATCGGTAATCGGCTTTGGAGTTTATCAACTTCATATTTTCAAGTTTTTTTTTTTTTTTTATATTCATAATAATATTATTGTAGTTTCTCCATACTAAATAAAGTTACTTAAATTATTTCACTGGTACGCTGAGATTGAGAAATCTTTAAGCCCAGATTTAGCATAATTTGCATTTTTTTTGTGGCTCATATTTTTCTGTTATTATGAACATTTGTTCTGTTTTGAATGTGATGAAATATATATATTCCCATCCTCTTTCCGTATCCTTATTATTCGTAAACTGGCATCACAAATTGTGATACGACAAGACGATTTTAATATAGCAGCACATTCATGGTGACAAAAAAAGTTGCTCGTCTGTAAAACCAGCAGATTGTAATCTAATAATCATTTTCATGAATACAGATAACCAAAATCTCGTTCAGTCGCCACTCTTAATTATAACTGCGTCGGTGAGCCGCGCCGGCAATCACATTCGTTCTTTCGTTCTTTTGATGTCAATCCCCTTTTTGTCGTCTCCTAACGTGAAATAAAATATAGGCAAGCGATGAATAATTCTATTGGATTATTCTGGCGGAGTCAATGGGAATCCGATGGAATTATATTCGTTGTTATGAATTAGGTGTTTGGAATCCTTTTAAAAAGACTTTTCTTAGTACATTGTTTTTGTGTGAAATTAAGAATGAAGTAATACGTAAATAGGACTTCGATTTTTTGAATAAATATATTTGAGCCGACTGCTGAAGACTTCTTCTGGATACATAAGTGCTTATATGAAAAAAACGTAATTTGCTTAAAAGGATGGAATCTCAACAGGTCTCAACACTATCACGGGAAAAGACAATTGACAAGCGGTGAGTTCAATCCTGTCGCTTTACTACGGATATTGAAGTAACGCTAACTTCCACCCCATAATTGAACAGCAAAATTTAGAAAAAAATGGAAAACATATCACGCATAAATCAACATACAGACATTCTTTTCAACACACAACGCCGCAAGCTTAAAATAATTCCACGAAACTAAATGGCGTCAACTTTATCGACGCCAAACAAACAATATTTCATTCCATAGGCACTTGCCATTCAGTGAACGCGACATTCGTGAACGTTTGTAAATAACGAGAGCGCACGCCGAATGTGAATGTGTCGTTATTTTTGCGATCAAATGATCACGGAGATACGATGGAGCTTTTACTGTATTTTATTTAAGTGAGTGAATGATATAATGACATTCAAGTGGCCATGCGACTTTTATCCACGTGGTAATTGATTTCCTTCCTAAGGGACGGAATTTCGGGAAACTCCGTCTAAGCAAGCTTCTTCGTCCTGAGACCTGACATCCTGGGGATGCAAGATTTCAGATTTGTTAAGTGGCCTTGTAACTTCAGAGATTTCATCATATGTTCACGAAATATAAACTTAATAACCAGATAACCGGACTCACTGCTACTTGACTAACCCTGCCTTCTGCGCTGTAAGTCGTAGGTTCGATTCCCACCCAGGACAAACATTTTCCTTATTTTCACCACATAAACTGTCCATGGTCATATGACGCATACATAGTCCAAATCGTTAAATCTCAAGCTACATCACGTCTCGAATGGTTCCTCAAAAATGCACTATCCCCAAAGAGACACTATAGAAAAAATATCTCACTTTCATTCCCTTAAGAAACACTTAAAATCTTGAAATATTTTTCCTCGAGATACTTGTATGGCCAGTACTAAATAAAACTGCACGTGCACGGTTTGAAATACAAACCATGTTTGCAGAGTGCACGAAAACATTTTTATTTTTTCAGCTGAAACCAGACAGACAGTTTCGAAAGCGTCACATAAGGTGGAAACTCTAACATTTCCCCGGTATGTTATTCCGAGTCAGAGATGCTTTATTTCGTAAAACATACTAATTATTTCAACGAATTCATGGTCCTGGCTTAATAGGGAAACATGTTTGAACAAGACACTGTATGAGAAACATTTTTTTTTAAATTAGGTTATATATTAGACTTACATTATAATTATTTAGACTGAACTCACAGCTCGGTTGGTAGTAACATTGCCTTCTGCGCTGTAGGTTGTGGGTTCGATTCCCACCCAGGACAAACATTTGTGTGACGAATATAGATGTTTTTTCGATGTCTGATATTATATATGTATTATATGTACAAAAAATTATATACGTATTCTATCTGTTGTCTGGTTCCCATAGTACAAGCTATGCTAAGTTTGGGGCTAGATGGCGCTGTGTGAATTCTGCATCAATATTATTATTATTATTTGTTGTAAGTAGGTATTACAAAGACATGTTCAATCTAAGACGAAGCTATTAAACCTCAAAACTCACTTCAACTGCACATAACAACAGCAATTACTAATACAGTTTTTAACAGCTAATGATACCTAACTGTAATTATGTGCAGAGAACAAAAAGGGCCAATGTGATTTGGGTATTCCCTTACTAAAGAGCAAGACGTCGAATAGCTGGTATATTGTCGAATAGGCAAAAAATATCGCTTAAACAAACGTGAGCCATTTCTTCCTCCGTCATTATTATTTTCATTTTCTTTAAAAATCGATTTCATTTAAAGTTTAAAAAAATTACGGGTAGTAAAGTCGATCGTTAACAGAAACCGTTATGTTTTTTTCTTGATGTAAGATGTTTATAAATTGGCGACAAAAAGTATTACCACATAAAATTAAGAGTTTTATATGTAAGCAAAAATATAACATTTCTCAAAACACTGAACTCCCAACTCGCATTAATCTCGGTCTAAATACAAGCGAGACTACAAATAAGAATAACACGGCAACATCTGGCGTCTGTGCCATTACCAACTTCTATTGAACGTCTCGCAAAAACTACATTCAGCACGAAATAATAGTCGCTACCGAAAATAATACGAACTTTATAAAATAAACCTAACTTTTTGCTACCGATGAATAACAAAGGGTCGAAACTAGACCTGACTAGCTAGTAATGACACATTTTAGAAATAAACTGTTAATATCCCTACAAAGAACATAATCGATTAAAATCTATACAAATAAATAAAACTGAAAAACCTGTGTAATATGAAAATAACAATTCTAAAAAAACAGTTTTCAAAAGTTTTTGTCCGGCTAATCTCCGAAACTTAGCTTAGACTGGCCTCACAGCTTATTTGGTAGTAACTTGCCTTCTGCGCTGTAGTTCGTGGGTTCGATTCCCACCCAGGACAAACATTTGTCTGACGATCATAGAGACGACGTTTGTTCTGTACGGTTCTAACGGTCTACGGTTTCTCTACGGTGTCTGACAGATAGACAGGGACGATGAAGGTTTAGGAACAAGTTCTCTTCCTTTTTGGGTGCGGAACTTTAGAAAAAGACAATTATAGACTGAAAACCGTGTAAAAGCATTATGCCAAACTAAACGTCAACTGTCATGAAAACGAAAGCAAATTTTTATTATACCTATAATATAATTTGTTACCATTGCTCAAATCGTTTTCAGATTTTAATATCTAATTCTGGTTACGATATTAGAATATGTTCGGGCACGATTCTCATAAAATGACATCGATGCAGAACGTGAGGTGAACGTGAGGAAAATCAGAGAGCTTTCATGGAAATCCTAGTAAGGGAGGACCCAAGTTTTTATGGGCAGAGGTTACCACTTAACACCAGGTGGGCCATCAGCTCGCTCCGTAACTGTATCACAAAATATCTTATATGGATGGTTGCGAATTCATTTAATGTTCATTTTAGTAACTTTTTTTAAGTGCATGTTCTACGAGAAAAACGTATTTAGTTCCCGCGTTTAAACATCCTATCGAAATATACCTAAAGCTATTTATCTGTGTCGTTTTTGTCACATTTTAACTTTGTCTCTCAGCGGGGTAAATCTTGTGGCTTTTTGTCTGGTGAGAGATTATTCACAAGGCAAAAAATTATTGCTGATGTTTTTATTGCCTTTGGCAAGTTATTTGCTTATGTTCTTCCATTTTGGGTACACTATTCCGCTGGTTGAAGCGTTTCAGACTTGTTGCACGTTCCGTAACATTTTCACAAAAAATTGCCTCGGAATCATGTAAGTGAAGAGATGGAGGAATTATGGTGACACAATTTTATAATATATTAAATTCTTGTTTAAATGTCTGGTAATGTGCATATTTAGTGTTACTTCTTTAGTGATATTATACGCTTAATCGGGGGGCAGATAATGTGGATATTTTTAATTGTTCTTTGAGCTATTAGTTGATATGTTTGTAAATAATTTGTAACATTTTTTTTTCAAATTTTATTTTGCAATTGTCATGTTTATAACACTATTGCATTAGGTAAATCCTGTAATGATAGTCGTTGAAATTAATTAATGAAGTAAATAAATGAATAGAATCCTGAGTCGAACCTGTGAAAAGAGCCTACTGACAGTTAACGTGGGATATTTAACAATTTCCTGTGTTCCAGCCTTCACAATGTTGACAGGAAATTGACATATTTTATCATGAAGGCCCAAAAAAAATGCAACGTGTATTTTTTATGGAATGACACCAGCGCTTTATCATCAATTTACGTGATGGAAAATAATGATTCGACCTGTGATGGAGCCCACCTGCCTAGAGGAGCAGTTTTAAGAACAGTAGAACTCACGCCATGTTCGTCCGGGGAAGTACTGCCACCATAGCAGATATATATACCAGATTATACCACAAGCAAAATAGCCTGGGCTTTTGAAGACTAAGCGACCTTCGGGTTGAAACTCGAGGCAGAACCACTGGGCCTCACGGTATAGTACGCGTACAAACTATCCTGTTTATTTCGGATAGAGAGGTAATGTTTCTTTCGACTAGGCATAATTTTCTTAGACTTGGGTGTGGTGATAAAAAATAATATTACGTCCATAAAGATTTCATCAATCTTTTATGAAACGCCTTTGGAATAAGAAGTTATTTTAGGTAAGAAATTTTAACCGCATGACAATAGAAATCTCTTTGCTGTTTTCCTTTGTAATTTAAATTTTATGAATACGATATCAACTTTATCCTTACTTTTGCTTGCTGGCATCTATAGAAGTATATAAAAAAAAGATCTGACTCGCTGAATCAATTTAAAATATCTGAAACTAACCTGGAAGATATACATACGTCCTCGCTAAGATGAGATTTCGTGAATTCACAACCTTGAGAGAGTGAGCTGTAGGTCGTGGGTTCGATTCCCACCCCGGACAAACATTTGTGTGACGAGCATTGAGCGTTCTGCGTCTGGATGTTAATATGTATTTATATGTACGTATTTACAAAAAATGTATATATCTACTCTACCAGTCATCTGGTGCCCATAGTACAAGCAATGCTTAGTTTGGGGCTAGATGGTGATGTGTGAAACGTCCACCAATATTTATATAAAACTTATTTATTTAAACTCAGAGGGTGAACCTTATGAGTTTTTAAAGTTCATATGGAAAAATTGTACTTAATGATGAAATCACACTCGCAATACACCTCCGCGTGACGAAGTATTAGGCGGGTCCAATAGTATACCTTTGAAGGGTTTACATTCGTTAGTAATATGAAAGCAAACAGATTTTTTATTTAAAAAAATGCTGCCTGGTTTTCATAATAGTATGTTCCGGTTTGAAAGGCGAGGGTGCAAGTAGAATTGGTAATAATAATAAATATTTGAGGACATTTCACACAACGCCATCTACCCCAAAGCTTAGTAAATAGCTTCTATCATGGGAACCAGACAACTGATATAATTACTTATATACTTTTTTTGTAACTACATACATATAATACATATTAACACCCAGACACAGAACAAACATCTAGTTCGTCACATAAATGTTTTTCCTAAGTAGAATGAATGCTGTAGGTGCTGTAGGTCGTGAATCAAATTCACGACCTACAGCACAGAAGGCAGAGTTACTACCATGCGAGCTGTGAGGCCAGTCAAATTACAGGCACATGAGACATTCTATCTTCAAGTCTCAGACTGATGGGCATCAGGATATGAACGTAGTTCTAACCAAACCTAAAACTAGGGGAGGCCCTAACTCAATTGCTCTCGTTATGGGCAAAGAAAACTGCTTAACATCAGAGGTGGGCATACGATATGAAATTGCGAATCGCGTGACAACCAAGCAAGCCAACCTTTATAAATAAATTTTGGCGAATGAAAACGACCCTACTAGGCGTTGAATATTAACAATCTGTACGCTATTATTGCAAACTGTGATTGTTCGTGTAATGAGCGTGGATTGCAATCAGCTTTATTAACAATTATACCGACGCTGTTTATTACTCGGCTCATCAACGTGCGTGCGTCTAGACAATTGCTATTTGTCATATAAATAGACGGGCTTGTATCCCGTCTATATAATAACACGCTGCGGACGTGACGTGACTTTGGCGTGACGTGACGTTGGCGGGGCGTGACGTAGGCGGGGCTTGACGTTGGAGGGGCGTGACGTTGGCGTGACGTGACGTTGGCGGGGCGTGGACGGGCCCCAGCGTGTTGTTATGTACTGAACTGTATTTGCAAATACGCCGAAGTCATTTTTGTACGTGCTTACCTTCAACCACGACAAAACCAATGCTTTACAGGCACTGCACATTTTTTTATGTGTTAAATTTACGGATCGAGCCGACGGCCCACCTGGTGTTAAGTGGTAACCTCGGCCCATAACAACCGATGCAACTTCGGTCCCCCCCTACAAGGCACGACAAGATCCAATTCGCATCGTATGCATCCGTAACTCTGAGACGTGTAGTTGGAATGTCTCATGTGCCTGTAATTTCACCGGCATAACCTTGTCAGAGGTTCGTCGGAGAAGTACTGTCTATACACCTAGTTCAGCCGCCAAGCAGTACCGCATTAAGTTACTGTGTTCCGGTTTGAAACTTGTGGTTTCCAGTGAAATACAGCACGTGAGTCATTCCACCTTCACGTTTTAAAGTTAAGGGCGTTAAGCATATTGCAACGTGGTCTTTCCATACCTTAGTAAGGATGGACCCAAGATTATTGTTTTTGTTATGGGCATAGGTTACCTCTTAACATCAGGTGGGTAATCTAGCTCATTCAATAACTTATTAATATAAAAATGCGTAAACAGGTTCTTTAAATAAGGCTGAATACAAAAATATGAATTTGAACACCTCACCTTTGGAACCTATATGAGATTCTTCCCTGCTTTTTGAGAAAAAAATTATTCGCCTCATTTGCCTTTATTTCTCTCTAGAGAACATGTCAAAAGACTATAAATTGTCGTGAGACGGGTATATTCAAGGTCATAAATATATTGGTGGATAATTTAATATTGGTGGACAATTCACACAGCGCCATCTAGCCCCAAACTAAGCATAGTTTTTACTATGGGAACCAGACAACTGATAGATACTTTTTTTTTTGTTTGTACTTATAATACTTATTAAACCAAACTAATAAAGAAACATTTGCCTTCTAAAAGGGTTCACGTTGTAGAAATAGAAAATAATTAGTATTTTCTACCGAACAGCCACTTGGCACCTTGTAAGTTGATTCACCAGGATAACGACGTAACTTCCGAAGCGTGGGATACGTTTCGATAAGTACTTTCAGTCAGGATTTATTGTCGTCTGTCAAGGGATCTTAACAGGAAAAGTTCCATAGGTCTTACGGAAATTTGAAAAAGAATTGAATATAACTTAGCATTTATCCCGAAAGTGGATCGAGAAGCTAACGTTATTATCATGTCCATAATTTAAAGTATGATCATACTCTTTCCACTGAAGTTTTCAACGATTTTATAATCTTGTTCAATTTCGACCGAAATTTTGTCCAAATTTTGTTATCTGGGCTCACGTCTCGCACTAATATATGTATATCACCAGTATCTAGGCTAAATAATTTCGGGTTACAGCTTAATATTAGGTGGGTCATCTGCTCGTTCCGTAACTTATTCGCATAAAATAATGAGAGAGGGCAACAATATATCTCCTGCCCATAACAACAGCATAAAAATTTTATCCTCCCGTACGTATGAGAAGACCCAACTCATATTGCACTTGTCACTTTGAGAATATAAATGGGATGCTTCACGTGTCTGAAATATCTCCGTGTTCGTGAACTTGGGCCGGGCTCGTACGTGAATGATACTTTTACTTTTTTTTCTATGATACATTTACAGAACGAGCCGACGCGATGGCCCATCCTGGTGTCAAGTGGTAACCTCTACGATGCGACTTGGGTCCTCCCCTGATAAATATGATGAACGTTAGAATTGTTTAATTTCTGGGTTCTTTTATTATGAAACGATTGAAATCTGTGAAAAATTGTTATTTCTTTGAGATTCTGTTCACTTTTAAATACTTAGCCCACGGCTACTAACAGCCGTGCTGTTATAAGTAGGGTAACATATGTAGATCACTGCGCTTTTTAAAAAACCGACTGGGTTGAAAACCCAGTTTTTAGTTGAGTGATTTGATTTAACAAAATAGTGTCTAAACTGCAAATAAATAAGTATTTGAAAAATAATATGTATTAAATTTCGTGTATTGTTATTTCAAGAAACAAAATCTTTCCGAAAGTAAATTTTAGTATATTAGTAATGGTAATCAAAACGTCAACAAAATGTGTCATTTAACCCTTCTCAGTCTCAGTGGTAGACCTTGGCCCTGAACCGATCAACCGTAGCACGTTACTCATTAGGCGAGACGTGGGCCCGATTGACCGTCACGAAACACTGGTTGGATTAATTGGCCCAGTTTTGCTGGTGATTTTCAAAGATTTCTTTGGGTTTTCTATAGACACCTTTTAAATGTTCCAATCCACTTTTGTTGCTTCTAGCACTTACCTCAGGAACGTAAGTAGCTACTTTAGTTGCCAGAAGCGCCAAAGTTAGCGATCATTGTACTTTTTACTCTGCAGTGTAAGCTAAATTATGTTCCTATTTTTACGAAAAGCAAACCATAATTAACAAGGTCTCATTTTAGTAAGTTTATCAAAATAATATATAATAAATTTATGGGATAACTTTGATTACGATTTTAGATTCCATACAATTTTAGGTTAGGTTATTTGAACAGCAAATTCACCAAATATAGAGACACTATTGATTTAAAGAGGCCTAACTCAGACTCTCTGTCTCTTACTCAGATCAGATTGGCACAAATGGAATATTCATTAAAAAAGTACTAGACTGGAAAGTATAATTCTTATTTTTATGGAAGTAAGTGAAGCGAATGTGTATGTCAGGATAAGAATAAGTGTAAATATATCTCTGTCTACTCCTAAGGCGGTCAGGCGTAATTACATATATCTGTGTATGAAGGACAGACATCTCCGCGTTTTATGGAAAAGTTGATTCAAGTGTTTTTTTTTATAAATATTAAGACATTATAAGACTCATACAAATGTGCACAGGTATGAGCAGTAGTACCTACTATGAGTGCAGAGTTCGTCCGGAGAACACTGGCATTTAGGTTGTATTTAAAATAGAACTTCCGTATATTAAAATTACTTTATAGAAATATATAAAATAACTTAATAGAAATATATAAAATGACTTAATTGAAATATATGTAGTGATATAAAATAATAATAAAAAAAAATGATTAAAATATTTTACAGTTGTTATTAGGTGAAACTCGAAAAATCCTAAACACAATCACTACTTGATATTAGTTTCGAAGTACATAGTGTAATCTATACTAATCAATGAACCCATAAAACTGAGCTTAAATTAAGGTCCAAGGATTAACTCATTTCGTAATAAGTAAAACATTGAACAGATTCCAAAACAGTTATAATTATGATACAGAGTGACATTTAGCGTGAAAGCAATATATTTACGTTTCTTTGAGCGTAGACACGACATATCGCGTGATGGAAGAAGTCAGGGTCGAGCCATAGAAGCTTCACATTACTTTGTCACGTGAATATTTATGAATTCAATATTGCTGACGAAAATCATAACTAAAAGAAACTGAGGTTGATAAAAATATAAAAGTTGTCAAGGACTCAAATAATTACTTGATTGATCAATTCGAAGGTTTAATTAGTCATTTTTGCAATCATTAAATGTATTTGTCACAGGACGTATACAACAAAAAGAAATATACCTACACAAATAAAAATCTGGTGTTTTTTCTGCTAAACCAAATTTTAGTAGATCCGTTAGGATGTCCTAGATCCCACCTTATTTTTCTTTGGTCAATTGCACTTTATTTGTTTGTACTTATGGCGAATTTTGTTGGTAAATCTTTTTGCGATAACAAAAAGATTTACCAACAAAATTCGCAAAATTGTTGGATTAATAGGGATATATTGGATTACTCAGGAACAGGTCAGCTGTGAAATTCGTGGGGAAACAATGGCGGTAGTGAGCCCAATACTTGTCATATTTACTTTCCTACGACAGCGTAGGTATACCCACCAGGTGAAGAGTGGTCCAAGAATCTGTGCCTAGCTTTTCAATAAAGAAAATGTGTCTTTGTGTATATAATAATATAAAGTACCTACTGTCTTTGTTGAAAATATGATTTTTCCTATTTATTATCCCCCCCCCACCCTTATTCGCAAAACCAACATGAAATAATAGTAAAAAAAACTATAAATCGCATCTATTGGATAATGAAAAAAAACTTAAATGTAACTTAGAGTTAGACTTAGACTTAGACTTAGAGTTAGTAATGCAATATATTTGTTACCTTATAAGGTAACAAATATATTGTATCATATATATATATATTATATTAAATATTAAGTCACAATGTTAATCTCAGCACTAAGTTACTGAATAAAGATTTATTTAGTGACACACATTATTATTCCGGCCTACGATCAACCCCGGGCCTCCTTGTTTGCAAGCAGTGTTACAGGGTCCTACCAACTTAGCTACGCCGTCAAATCGAGTTATCGTCGCTTCGTTTACGACCACAGCCTCAGTGAGGGCGATTAACCCCTCGAAAACTACGACTTTTTCAGTTTTATCCCCTTCGAAAATAATGCAATAAATCCAATCGATGGAGGGATATTAAATTGCATCCCACCTTGAGAAGACTAATAAATTGTTTTCATAAGAAATATTGCTTATTTCTTATTTAATAGCTTTTTCATAGATGCTGACATTATCGAGTCTCGACGATATTAGTTTGAGTTCTATACCATTGGGAACATGAGAATTGGTCGTGAATTACAATTATATGAGTCAATCAAAGATTGTGACGAATTTATACTTTTAGCTATAACATGACGGGACACAGAATAGGTACTGGTGTCAGATTTATTTAGCTTTTCGTTTATACTAGTAAGTATGTTACACAGAATATACTGTGTAAATAAGCATTATAAAATTTGACCCCAATATTATATAGTAGAATACTGTAAATACTTTTAGTTCAAAACTTTACATTTAATTATATTGTGATGAAAAAAAAATTATTATTATACTGTAAAAAAGTCTAATGTATTTACCTGCATAGTCCATGAGAGCAAAATGGGCATTTGCAGAAGCTAAGTACACAAAAATAACCTAATTATAAAAAAAAACTGTCATATCAACTGTCTACAAGACCAGTAAAGCGACCTCCAAATTACTAATGAGGCCAAATATCATCCAGGATGTGATATAATTTACTTTTTCGTCTTAGGGCCCGTAACGACTGCTCATAACGCCGTAATATCTACAGGGGCCGAATTTAATTTCGTTGTGGCGCCTTGTCTCGCTGATCACGGAATGACATTCGCAAAATATCTCGACTTTATTAACATTTCTACCTGAAAATACACTATTGGAGGGTTTGTTGTTTGTAAATATTTTTCCGGGGCTTAGTAAAAGCAAGAAAATATATTTGAAGATGTCTAGAAACAGAGCTGAGCTGACTAGACCATACTTAAATAAACAAAATAAAATGCAAAAACGGTGAGTTCTGATAGCATGAGCTAATATACAGTTCTCAGTACATGAGTAGCGGTCGACACCATCAGTTAGGTACATAGTTTCATAACATCAGGCGATATTATTACATTCAAATGCTACACTAAATAGTAAATAAGAAACACGAATTCGAACGCTCACTGGAAAGACATAACTTTGTAATTTTTTGTGTAAACTGCCCATCTTGTAACATTTTCCCTTTTTTATCGGTTTATTTAGTAAACACCAAATCTAAAAACCATATTCAGAATTCTGTTCTCAGCATATTTTCATATTGATACATATAATTCAAATTGCTAAAAACGTAAACGCAAATAAAAAAAATTTAATATATATATTATACTTATAAACTAATTAAATTCACTTTTTATCAGCGAACCAAACACTGTAATTTCCCAGCGGTAACCACAAAAGGCTTTTATCGAATATTATAAAAAAAAAACATCAAATATTTGCCGGCTAAACTCGTCTAACGAAATTCTTTCGAACAATCTCTTAAGAAGAGGAGTTTACGACCTTTGTAGACAACGCAAGAATATTTTCAGCTTGCTTTTTTTAATTCTTAATTTGATTTCCTTGGCATTATTTTGATTAACAATGATATAAAAATATAATAAATATTAATAGTAAAAATATTTGCTTTTAATGTGGAATGATAATGCTTTAACTACTTTTTCACAACCTTGATAAAGGTTTCGATTGCTAGCATCTTGCTATACGTTTTACAGTAAAAATTTAAGTTTTCAGAGAGAACCAAATTAATTTCAATATGAAGCAAATATTCGCGATAGGTATATGTTCATGAGAGGATAA
Source organism: Chesias legatella (assembly GCA_947359385.1). NCBI lineage: Eukaryota > Metazoa > Arthropoda > Insecta > Lepidoptera > Geometridae > Chesias > Chesias legatella. The sequence goes on along the minus strand of OX375778.1, from coordinate 2,547,600 downwards.
AATATAAGTTTGTTTTCAAAGTAAAAAGATAGAACTTACTTTGTATGTTGTTCACAATTTTCTTCAAACTATTTTTTCCTCAGGAAGTAGGGCAAGCGATTACTATCACACTTGGATAAAACAACATAATATGGACTCCAATTACTCTGTTAAAGACAATTCAAAATTAGGTAGTCAAAAACTGTTTATTGCCTGTGTTGAGGCCAGTCTATATATTGTATAAAAGTTATTATTTGCTATCCTGACATGTCTCATCTCATAAAGGTTCGTGAAATTTATGGGAGAATCAGTGAGATTTCATATATTCTATATGAGTAAAAATAAATTGGTTACTAAGAGCAAAACTCGAGAACGACGGGACCAATTCGGATACATTTCTTTTCATTCTTTGAAGTCTGAGGAAGGTTTTGATGAAGTCTGTATCCCGGAGAAGTGCAGTTTTCCCGTGGGATGACTTTTCACAGGTAACACCGCGGGCCGAGCTAGTCAAGTATAAAAGTGTCCGAACAACTAACTCTGGTATACATTTTAATTTTATGTGATCTGACAATTGACCTCATAATCAAACATTGAATGCATGTAAATTATTTTTTGAATTGATTTAATATGTTAATAATATTACAGAATTGAATAGTCTCGTCCTATCATAACCTCCTTAATTTCTTTGATAGGGAAATAAGTAAACAATATTTCATATTACCGACCCACAATATCGAGTAGGACCTTTTAAGAAACCGACAGCAATTACCTACTGTCGATTTCATCGAAGGTGGTTTGCGAATATTTCAAGCGAAAACTATTTTACTCTCGCATGCTACACAACATCCAAAGCAGCAACGTTAGAATTTAATATTAGGAACATTCTCCAATCAAGAGTCCAATTAGTGGTTAAAAGTAAATGTTATTTAATCTGTCATCCACAGGAACCATCGTTTCGAGTCCAGAGGTTGGTTGGTTTTGTAGCTAGGACGTTAGGCCCATAACAGGATTACTTTCATACTCCAGTAGTGGTGATTGATGGATCACTGGTCACGAGCTGGAAGGAATGCGGGTAATCCGATACACTGGGATACGCCACTTCTAACAACTGTGATCGGTTTCTTCTGGCATTTCAAGGATGGAAATAACACACGTGTGCGTGCAGATAATGTAAAATGTTGTCAAAGACATAAGCCACATAGCCTAAGCGTATTCTAAAGTACCGTGGGATGCTTGCCTCGTGCCATGATATGAATAGTGACTCATGAGGTCTGGGGTTCAAAAATATCTTGTCCGTATTGCCCCCAATAATTATGCCCCCATATTAAACTCGGACCATCTTAATCTGTGAGTCGTAAGTTCGATTCCCACCCAGAACAAACATTTGTGTGACGACCACAACCAACGACGTATTTACAAAAAAAAAAAGGACAATTGTATTCTATCTGTCATCTGGTTCCCATTGTACAAGCTATGCTTAGTTTGGGGCTCCACAATCCACAATTTATATTTATTTATTTTATTTATTTATAGTGTGGTAAACACATTTAAAATATTATTAAAATAAGATGAAGACAAAAATATTTTTTAAACGTTTTATGTACCTTTAACTTTAGCCTTTACAAAAGCAGCGAAATAAATGTTTGTTTAGATATTGTCCCAATCACAATAAATAAGATTACATTTTGGTAAAACAAATTTAAAGAAATGAGTTCGTTTCCATTACGAAGAAAGCCTTCGTAACTCCCGCTGATAAAAACTTTATATAATTTAGTTAGAAGAGTTATCTTACCTTGAGATTGTTTACGAAAAGTTAAATTAACACTAGGTCTAAATGAGAAAAAAAGAGAATCTCTGCGATTGTTTCAAGCGATATTGAAAGGACTGGGTTTTTAATTACCTGCGCTATCCTAAGATGGCTGGTCTGATGACGGAAATGCATGCAGTCTATTCTGTTCTATTCGAGTCAGTGGTTCTCTCGAACCAGTGTGATGAAATGATTTTAAGTGCGCCTCAATGAGGCTCCTGTCGTGCATTGACACATGTCTTCGAATTTTTAGTTCTAGGACATGTCGGTTCCCTCACGATGTTTTCCTTCACCGTTTTGAGAACGTGGTATTGAGCACATAGATTTTTCAATCGAAAAGCTCATAGGTGCACGTCGGGATTTGAACCGGCGACCTCCAGATTGAAACTCGGTGTCAGTACCTCTAGACCACCGCGCTCTATGCATGCAGTGATCTAAATCTAGTGCAACTAGGCTGTCCCCCCGTCTTCGGACTTTAAATAACCGACTACGGTCAACCTTATGTTGCAGAATTATGTCGTTGCATGTTCGTTCAGCCGTAAAGTGAGTCTTACGTTGCCAATGTCAGATGTTTATGGAGGCCTACGAATCGGTAGTTCGGCACAACCTGCTACGCCGAGACTATACATATGATATATAATATTTATACACACAAGGCGACATCCAGCCCCAGACTGGAATGGTGATGGAATAATATATATTTTTTGTAAACATATGTACTTATAAATACAAATTAACATCCTCAAGCACAAAAAACATCATTTTAGAAATTGTTTTGCTATTTGTACCGTGAATTGTATGTATATGCATTCAGTAAAAAGTTTTTATTTTGAAATTACAAACAGACTCCTTAGTTTTATTTATAGATTATTTAAAAATATAGATAACAATTTTGTCATGTGTCAAGTGCATAAGAAGCCTCTTTGAGGCGCACTTTAATCACCACCACAGTATACTATTGTTAAATTCAGTATTGACTTTCTAAACGTACGAAAACAAGATCGAAAGTTAAATAAAATATGATTATTATTATGTACCTTATCCCCTTATGATAAAACTTTGATTTGTTTGAAACATTGAGGTCACCTGGGAAACCTGTGAGATCCAGCTCAAATGGTTAAAGCTACCTCACGCCCATAACATAAAAAGCAAAAAAAAAAATGTTACCTAGTGGTGTTAAATCTTTTGTAATAAAACATTTGTTCGGTTATTAAAGCAATTCTACCAATAAATTTAATTGATTATTGTTATGTATTTGATAATATTTGCATTAAAAATTCATAACATGTTAGCGCTTGTAATCGACGCATGCATTATGAGCAGTCGATAGACACTAGCTTTGATTAATTGCATCGTGTACACCTACCATACCTTCATTTGCTTACGTGCATCGTATACAAACGGCATTACTATAATGCTTCTAACAATTAAGGTTTCCATATCTATAAAAATAAATAAAATCGGAGTGTCTGTTTGTAATATTAAAATAACCGGTTTTTACTAAGTGCATATATATGGATGTATACACGGTACATATACCAAAACAACATTTTAACAATTTTTGTCTGTCTGTCTGTCTGTTTGTTCCAGCTAATCTCTGAAATGGCTGAACCGATTTTGACGGGACTTTCACTGGCAGATAGCTGATGTAACAAGGAGTAACTTAGGCTACTTTTCCGAGGGGTAAAATAGGGCTGCGTGATAAAACCACAAGGACGAAATCACGGATAACAGCTAGTTAAAAATAAAATTTACTACTCATAATTAAAACATATTTTTCATTAATTCCGGAACATGTTTTTAATTCTATACGGCGAGACCTAACTATCCTAAAATCGACTGTGTCGAGTCCACAAATTACCAAGTCAGATAACTTTGCAAGTATCTTCCTCGGAACAAACTTCGAAGGTTCAACAGCAATTAAAACAATGTTTATGATAACAGGTTTCTGATTACTCAGAAAACATTGTATGCTGTGAAAAATTTAAATCAACTGTTGAATATTGGTCTTGTTACTCGCAATGATATTTCTTACATAACTGAGGACAGTAGTAATTTTTTTATTATTTAACTATTGTACGTTCCTGCAATATCCTGTTACCATACCCATTCCTAACGCCAGCAGTGATGTATTTTGTTTTCTGTGTTCCGGTTTGAAAGGTGTGGTTGCAGTGAATGTACCGGCACTTAAGACTTACCACCTTCTAGTCTCACAGTTACGGGGCATACGATTCGACTCTTGGACTACGATTTACGGAGGACCAAATTCGTATTGTGTGTTATAGGTACAGGTTACTTCCACTTAACCAGGTGGGCCATCTGCTCGTTTCCAAATTTATACATAGAAATACTTTTTGGCCCAAAATATCGTTCTACTGGCGATAGACGTAATCCGCCCCTTTACCATTGACTGACTTTAACCTATTTTTTACCATTTAAATACTTCCGTCAGTATTATTATAATATCCGCCCCAAAGTAGA